>OW121815.1:66883284-68133284 GCA_933228935.1 Pemphredon lugubris
CGACGTAACAAAAATGTCGTGTTTTAGGTTTTAGGTGTTTGCAAAGATGAAAAAAGAATATCAGGTCCGACTTAACTTTATTCTCTGGTAGAACGACATAAAACCGATCTCGTAAACCTAGCGGCGGGAGAGCAGTTTCCTCAGTTCAAACTTAAAATAGCTGTTGCTCTCGTTGTACTTACGAGGATATTGTTATTCCCTCGAAACGGTCGTACCTCGCGAGAATACGGAAAGAACAAAGAGTCGTCGTGTCGTTAGTACGTGAAAACAGGCGATACGCATGTCGTGTCACGCGTATAGCATCGTATCGCGTCGAATTATATTCAATTATACATATATTACGTAGGCCACGACGAGAGCAGCGCTCGCGCAGCGACGTCGCGCAACGGAGAGTAATAAAATCGATCGTACGATGCGTTAGAATGTTAGATTAAATTAGCGTATAATAAACGTCTTCCTTAGATTTCCCGCGTACGGTGGCGGACCGGTTCAATCCGCCCGGATCGAGGCAAATTCTCACGGAGGTTGAAATTTCTCGGTCAGCGCCGGCTATGCATCTGCGCAGGTTTCGCGCAGGTTGCTCCCGATCCGTCGGGCAAGGAGCTGCTGTCCGAAGGCTCTTCAGGGTGGTCCCGATGTCTCGGGACGGGACAAACGGCGACACGAACTTGCGCTTGGATATTATATACCCCTTCCACGCACCCCTCCCCCCCCCTAACCCCGTGTCCCGCTGGCCCCGCCGCGCGCGTCCGTTTCTTCCTATTCCCCGGGTCTCCTTCCATCCCTCGTCGGGCGAACATCATAACCGCGGCTAACAAATGGTCGACAGATTAGACCAGAAACCGTACGCGCGGGATCTCTCTGCCGTGGGAGAAGCTGCGAGTGTCGGTACCTTTCATGAAACTGGATCTCAAGGGGGCCCCCGGTGCCCCTCCCACAGCGTGCGCGAGAGCGCGGGCGCGCGCGCTCGTGCGGGCAAGCAGCAAAGTTAACAGGGGCAATAATTCAACGAGTTCACGATACAGGGACACGGACGCGGGACTCCTCACCGTGAAAGATTAGTCACGGATATGTCGGTTTCTCTTCCACCCCCCCCCCCCCCCCCACCTCCTTCCCCTGTTCTTCGTTGCTATATAACCCCCCTCGGCAAATCATCTTTTTGTCGTGGCGCACGAAAAGCGCCCTGAAGAACGAAAAGGGCAAAATCAGTGTCGTCTCGGAGACAATTATTTTCCCGTTGCGTCCTGTTCGTCGGCGATCGTTAGATAATCGGTAGATAAGCGAAGATAGGGAGCGTGAAGACACGGTCGAACGATTGGGGAAAATCTGTTCTACGAAGAAGAACAGAATAAGACACGAAAATAAAAGTATATTAAATATCAGGGAAAGGAAATATATTATTTTGTGGGACAATTATAAAATTGTATTTTCTCTTAATTTTTGTTACGGAATATTATGTAATGTAATTTTATTCATTCTTTACAACCGTATCCCAACGTTTTCCTAAGTCTTTTATAATAATAGATATCTTTTCGGTACCGCTAATACATTGGCTGAAGTAAGCGAATCGATCTCGATGTCGCGAGTCTCGAATGCCGCGTGAAATAATTTTTTCCAACCAATCTCCGAACATTTGCGATAGAGATTTCCTAATCTCTCGAAGAACGAATCGTTCGAGAAGACAAAGTCGATTTGATCGATTAACGGGCGAATACTGAGACCGCGTGGAGCGAGATCGGTATAACGAAGCAAAGACGTTCGTTTCGAACGATCGGTATCCATGCTAAGAAATCGTGGACCACCCTGACTTTATCGTACAGAAGACGGGGATGTACGGGGGAAGCGGTGGGGGCCGTGGGGTGGGGGGTAATTAAGTACAGAAGAGTGATAGGCTGGCGTGACTCGGGGTCATACGTCGCGCCTCTGCATTCGTGATTCGAGGCACGAGTCCCTGCTGATCGTTTCAATTCACGAATCGTTTAGCTCGATCGATTTGTACTGGCGATATAATACCGATAATTACTCCGGTCTACGGATGACCGACGCGTCAGGGATGGTGAGTAACTTGTTTTCGAGTGAAAATTCGTGGGACGAGGAATCGGAATTTAAATTTTGGAGTCTATGATAACAGTAGGTACGCGAGAGAGTGGTGAATTAGAGGATTACGGAAAAATTTGACAAAGTACACAAATTTATTATACTAGATAATGACTAATTTACGATTAGAAAATTAGGAGAGTAGGATTGGTACATTATACTACGTGGTAAAAACAAAGAAGAAAATAAAATAATAGATTTATATGTATAGGGGGATAATAGAATAATAGAATAAAAGAAATCAAGGGACAAGGTCTTGTCTCGGGCCAAGTACAAGTACGCGAAACTAGACCTTGTATCTTTTCCGGAAAAAACGAACAGGGGTTTTCGAGGTGGTCACACTGTTTTCAAAAATGAATTTAAAAAAATGTAATAGACATCGGAAAGGCCACACCGAGATAGAAGAAAATATCAATTTTGTTTAATCCTACCCTCCTTCCCTATCGTGATGAGGTAATTATGGTGATGCCACCAAACTTCTTCATAAGAAGAAAATGTCAATCCAATTGCTTGACCCATTTACGAGCACCTCGATTTGATGTAAATATCGGTCTACGAATGCCACGATCAAAGTGCTTGCCTTCATTTCAGTGCAATCTCGGTTAAGAGAGTTCATCCAATTGATAAAAGCTCGAACTCGTTTCAGAATTAATACCGTTCCCACACGTTCGTGGGATAATTGCGCACCATCGCGTTATACGTACGCACGTACGCGGCGCACCGCTGTTGATCGTGAAATACAAAAGCAGAGCAGGAACCAAGACAAATGTAAACACGCGTTACGTCGCAGATTTACAGTTTTGTTTTGTAGAACCGGTTTCGCGGGACGAGAGATCACTAGCGGGCATTAGAGATTAAAAGAATCCCCTAACGCGATAATAATAGTCGTTAGGACGTAATTTCCGATATTCCGCGGATACCATTTCTGACAATCGAGTGCGTGGGAAGAGAAATGACAGACGAATGAGCGCGATAAGGACGAAACGATATCGTGGCAATTGGCGCCAAGTTCCTTTGGCACGAACCGGCAACTCGGCGCTGGTTTCGCGTGATTGCAACTCGATATCGTCGGCGTTATCAATTGCATTCGATTATAGAAACGCGCGATAGCAGATTCCACGTTATAAATCATGCGGTATTCGATGCAAGTCCGCGGGAATCCGGTGAGTCTCTCTATTCGATCGACCGGGGAGTTCTCGATTATCCGGTCGCGATTACGACGTGCGATCTCTATACGTATAGATATCTACTTGCGTCTTTGCCTACGTACGTGTAAGTTGCAACGAGGTTGTCTCTCTTTCTCTCTCGCCCCCTCCACGATCGGAGTAGATACACGGGTCCAAGAAGGTTCAAAGCTCCGCATATAAACCACAAAGCGTTGGGCGGGGTACGTGTCTCCGTAAAGACAGTTCGTTATAATTAATTGACAAAAGAAAGTTACGATCTAACGACTCGAAACTCTCGTAACAAACGCTGTAACCTGCGGGTCGAACGCGCGGTAACGACGAGAATTCCAATCTCACGCATGAAACATTTCTTTTTCATAAACATCAAACTTTATTGTACACGAGTCCTCCCTCGCTCAAATATCACCAAGTGAGAGTTCTCGCAGAGTAATTTGTATTTTTATTCGGTTGCCCAATAAGAGAACCAGGTTTGGGAAATATTGCAAAAGTTTCCTTTTCATAAACATCAAACTTTGTTGGACACGAGTCGTCCCTCACTTAAATATCGCCAAGTTAGAGGTCTTGCAGAATAATTTGTATTTTTATTCAGTTGCCGAATAAGAGAATCAGCTTTGGGAAATATTGGAAAAGTTTCTTTTTCATAAACATCAAACTTTCTTGTACACGAGTCCTCTCTCACTTAAATATCGCCAAGTGAGAGGTCTTGCAGAATAATTTGTATTTTTATTCGCTTGACGAATAAGAGAATCACCTTTACGAAATATTGGAAAAATTGTATAGACATACTTATGCGGTAACGCTTACTCCTCCAAATGCTCTTTCAAATTGACTCGCCCTAATCATCCACGAGTATTCTAGCATCGCGCTCTCCAAGACCCCGTGTCCACTCCGTTTTATGCGATCTCCATCGCCACTATCCACAACGACCGGTGCATAAAATCTCGAATTTCACGTCGTTTACCGCAAGAACGTGTTTGCCTACTCGATATCTCCCCGCGTGGGTGAGCTTTGTTCTTAACGTCTTTATATTACGTACCAGAGAAACGCGGGGGGGGGGGGGGGTGGAGTGGAGGTGAGAGAAATCACGAAGGATCGCGCGGAAGTGGTACCTGCAGAAACGAAAGGGACATCCGTTGCCATAAGCTGCCGATATTAAATTGACCGTGAATCGCTGGCTATCCGTGACAATGACCGTTCATCGGTCTTCCGGGTCGTGTCTACCCAGTCCATTAGACCGCTAGGGCATTATGAGAATACCCCCGATGCGTGCCTTTTCCCTCCGTCGTCCGTGTGTCCACGATGGGAAGAGTGTTGCGCACGGTAAACGCGAGAGAGCCACTGATCGTGTCTCGCACGTCCACGAGAAGGATTGATTTATCACGCGCCAGGAGACAGATTGCTGTACGGCGCTGTTCCCCTCTCTCTCTCTCTCTCTCACTCTCCCTCGCTCTTTCGACTCTGAACGACTTGTTGCTGGAGTTGGTAAGAACCGAAAGAGAAAAACAATCGAGGGAGAGTGAGAGAGCGAGGGAATCCCGTTCAGGAGCAGATAGTCCAGCCTCTCTACTAGTCGTTCAACTGGCTTATCTCACTCTCCTGGTCTAGCTGCTTTTGTTACGACAGTCTGACGCAAATGGTACGAATGCCGAGTACGTACAATAGAACGCGCGATACACGGTTCCCCGAATACGTATCGACGCTTCTTAAAAATGTTATCGATGGAATCACATTTCCATTCGTGCCTTTAATGGATAAAACCGCGATTCGCACTCAACGGTGGCCATTGATCACCTAGAAGTATACTTGTCGCCGGGTCATATGTATGAAAATGATGACACTTGGGTAGATGGGTTTAAAAGCAGGTTGCTGGCTCTCGCGGGGAGAATCGAGTGATGTCGAGCCGGTGGAAGATAAGTAGGTTCAAGGACCATGTGTCCCGCGGTAGTCGTTTACTTCGCAGAGGCCGGGAGAAACCTGAGAAGGGAAACGAAGACGAAGACGAAGAGGAAGACAAAGGTGGTGGGTAAAGCGGAGGTGAAGCGGAGGTGGACGGTACTGCGCGCAGAACTTTTCGTAGAGAGATAACAACTTGATAATGACCGGTTGCCCCAGGTCTGGGAAGATAACCGAATGACGGTTAACATCTCGCGCCGGACTCCGTCGCGGGATTTGTATTCTTGTCCGGTGTGCACGCGGGAATCATTATAGAGATTAATGCTGATGGAACGCTCCGATACTGCTGATTTATCGATGTCGCCGGCAACGGATTCGAGACGGTGACGAGATAAATGGTGGACGCGTCCTCTAACGCCTTCCTTTCTACCGGTGATATAATGCCCGCGAAAGAGCGTTAATCGAAACTGAAGTATAATAATATCGAGGACCGTGCCGTACCGTATGCGCGCCTGGGTATTATGTGTATATAAATTCCTTTCGGTATCCGCTTTTGGATAAAACGATATTAACCTTCCGTTAGTAACAGGGTTGATGTGTAACCACACTGTGAAATTGTTTTTCATTTTTTTCATCCTCGAATTTGATGATTCGACGATTTTTGATATCGAAACGAGGTGTGTACCAATTGCTTCGATAACTGATTTTTCCTTCTCACCTTTAGTTTTTCAGTTTTCACTTGCATCCAAAAATATAGTTTAATAGTATAATTTAAAAAAATAGTTTAATAGTTGAAATAATAATAATAAGATTATAATATAACTCAGGTTATAATACTAACCTGAATTTAATAGTAGAAATAATAATGATTGATGTCATAATTATATTACCAACGGAAGGTTAATTAAATCAACTCGACTTCCGACGATATCGTGACACGCCAATTACTTCTATTTCACGGTGCGCAATATACATAGCACTTTCGAGACAACTTTTTTTCTTCATTTACCTCGACTATTAAACCGATATCTCGTATGAAATACGAAGAGAACAAATGTCGTGGTAGGTGTCTCTACGGGATGACTGTCCCAGAGGTCCGACGCGTTTATAAGTAAGATCTCGGGATTTTATGTTATTACCTCACACGAAGCTACGTGCGATACGTCGAGCGGCCGCGTCGCGTCGTCCCGTTTCGCGGAGTATCGCACCGATCCCGAGAAATATGCGCGATACGCGAGAGATACGTCTTAAAAATTCCGAGAATTTCAAACTACCACGCCGGCTTGTTTTTTTTTTTTGTTTTTCAAATATTACTGCTCCAAGTATTACGGTCAATCGCGCGTGACACGTTCTCATTTTACTACCGGCTGATAAAATGCATAAAATACGATAAAATGCACCGATATTTTCTCACCGATGATCTTTAATACGAGACAAGATAAGGTTGAGATTCTACGAGATCGTAAAGTAAAGCTCTATTGGACGATCGTGGTGTGCGTGGAGAATAGTACAAAGCAGTTGCACTCTGCGTACTCATCGTCGGCCGTCGGCCGTCGCCGTCGTCGTCGTCGCCGCCGCCGACGTAGACGTGGGCTAGTAAAGGTTTATGGCCAGGTAATTGAACACCCATGTCTTTAGAGGTTCCTTCGAGCTGATTTAAACCTCCATAATACCGAGCGAGCATACTGGCAGGTATACCCATCTATGGTGTATTCGAACAGGTCGTATCACGGGTATCGCCCTACCACCGTCCCTCTCCCTCCCCCTATTATTGCGCATCTTTCTTTACAGCCCCACCGAAACAAACAATCTGGATGCGCAACGTAGATCGTTGTGAATAAACGATGAGTGAGTTTTAGGAACTTATAGAAACGATTTTTGTATTTTATTTCTCGATCAACGTTTCAACGTTTGGAGGGATTCGTAGAGTTCAACGTTTGCAGTACGATAGAGAAAAATGAATGTAACTTTGTTCTTCAAATACTGAACGACATCTGAGGATGTTCTTAGTTAAGATTTTAAGGATGTTCTGGATTAGGCGTTTTTTGATACTATGTTATACTATGATATACTATGTTGAGAGGTTAAAAATATTCTAAGAGTGGAGAGGATATGTGGGTTTAAGGAAATCTATTATTTGACGAGAAGGGATGTGAGAGGAATGGTAAGTAACTTTTTTTGGTATAAAGTAAAATTGTGATCAAACTTATCATGAAAGAATTGATATAAATGGGATCGGTACATACATTCCAAATCCTATCATCATTATTTTTCACTATTTTTCACTAACGAATAAACAAAAACTTGAGAAACTTCAGGATCTCGCGTGGATAATACGCTGCGAGGACAACTGACATAAAAGATAAAGAAATCACTTCGAAAAGCCTTCTATCGCAATCAGTCCTTGCCGAGGACAGTCAGAAGAATATCCGTACTTGACGCAAATCGCGATTGTGGCGCGTACGGAAATACTAAAAGCGAACCGAGGCTGGTATCGCGGAAGATACATCTCGAACGATAGAAATACTTTTCTACGAATGTCAGACACCTCTCGAAGCCTACCACTTAATTGGCAACGATTAATCGCAGTTTAACAATTCCGATGGCATCTCGAGCACCGCGGAGCTTACCGCGACAACGGACAGGAGGAATAGAACGCGATACGCTTATGCGCATACGTCTGCGAACCCGCCGTCCCGAGACTTCGCATTATAATGGAACTCCGATTTGAATCGAGAAAGGGAGATATCTACGAATGTAAATCAATAAACGATACTTTGCCAACGGAACTATCTCTCCTCGGTGTTCAAGCTCTACCGAAGAGAAAAGTACCGCGCGAGTACCTACCTATCTGCGCGTATCGGGCGACGCAGGGATCTCTTCGAAACACTCGAATGGCCACGAGTAATATGTATACCCAGCGACGCGAATTCTTTCGTGCGCGTATGAGGGGGGGGGGGGGGGGGGCCACGACGTACCGGTCGTTACTTAGTGGCTTATTTATTTTCGCATAGATAATCCGCGCGAGATACCGAGCGAGATGTGGGTGGAGCGCGTATAACCCGAGTCACGCGTGATTAAGCGATGTTATCCGCGATTCGCGATTCGCGAGTCTCGATGCCATCGCACCTGTACCCTCGGAACGCCTACGTCGTTCGCGCGGCTATTATTACTCACGCTTTTCTCTCCTCCATCCCCCTTTTCATCCCCGAAGCTTCTTTCGGGATCGACGCTCTTTGACAGCCAATTTAAATCTATCCTTAGTTTCTAAAGACCATATGGAGGATGTCGTGGAGCGCTTCGAGAGCGTCGAAGAACAAATTAGATAAGGCGATAGAGGACGCGATAACGGAATTACGAAAAATTAACGATACACTTTATCGTCGCAATTGTTGGCGGAGTATATTATTTGAAGTATGCAAGCGTTTACATACGTGTCTGTATAGGGGTATTATATGTATTTTATAGTTTCATTTTTTGTTCTAACAAAGCTCGACGAATCGATGGATTTAGCGATCGACTCGCGACTCGCGAGTGTGCGATATAACTATGCGGGTACGAACGGATGAACGGCGATATGGTCGAGTTAAATTAAAAAGGGGATCACGCTCGATTAGTCTTACCGTGATTACTGGGCCGGGAGGCATTCGTTTTCGTTAACTTTGCGAGGCGAGTGCGGTTTGTCTCCCTTGCGATAAACGTCGTTGTCCGGTACACGGGTCTCATCGGATCGAGCGTGTTACTGCAAATATTTGATTCTTGTATGGTATTATAAAGATACAAGGTCTATCGCGTACTTGCACTTGGCTCGAGGTAAGACCTTGTCTCTTGGTTTTACAAAAGTCAAGTATTAATTCATTTGTTTATTTTTGCTGATTTTTCAGAATAGTAACGATCGACCGCCTCGCCCTGTATAATAAATGTTCTTATTTATAAATAACGCCTAATCTCGTTCGAGTAACGCGTGCCGGACGGGACGGTCGTGTAACTGTACACCGAATCGACTATTGTACTTTCACGATGTTAGATCTAAATCTACCGACCGGCCAGCTAACAATTAATTTTTATCTCTACCAAGCAACGATAATCGTCTGACCGAGTTCCATGTAGCGGGCGACTACGTATAGTAGACTAATTGCGTATTTCTACCGTAGAACCAATCACCGGCTGGTAGTTTTCTTCTTCTATCTCTAGTTCCTCCATTCTCGGCTGTTTGCAATGTTTACCAAATAATGGTAAGGACGAGTCAGTTTCTCAGCTAAACGAGGGTAATAACGATAATGCTTCCCGCATTTGAATAGTTATTTTTCTGACCGCGCCCCCTAACATTAGCATACTTATCGACTTATCATTCGTACCTATCAAAGAGACGAGGGCGTATCGCGCATGCATCGAACATGTAATCCGATCTATTCGTAGGGTGAAAAGGTAGCGATACGTACATATTTCAGCGGTCGCCAACCGGTGGTTCGTGGACCACTGGTTTGCAAAAAAAATTTGGTTGAATTAAATTTTTTCAAATTTTGTGTAAGACTTATCAGTGGAATGGTATTTATGAAAAAGAAGGTGTCGATTCATAATCTCTGAATAAGGCCCGGACTCTGAATAAGGTATAAACACTGTAGGAACAAATCTAGATCATGTACATCCCCGAATCTCCGGATCTCCAAACTATTTCTAAAGCAAGTAAACACATGTGATTCCTCGTGAAATAATTTTCAGTACAATAGAAATTCTATAATTATTTCGTGATCAGCGACCTGAAATACACTTGATAGAGTAAAAAATGTTTATAGATCCGAAGATCCAGAGATGTGCATGATCTAGATTTAAGCCACACTATAAACTGTAAAGTATAAGTGGTCCATAAAATTTAGAGTTATGGATTTAGTGGTCCTTGAGAAGATTGGCGACCACTGGTCCATTCCACCCCAATTCATGGACTACGAATTTAAAGAAACCCACCGACGTGTATACCTAGGCACAATATTCTATATCGTATAGAGTAGAGAAAAAGTCACGATAAAGTGCATCGGCTATTCCGCCATTATACCGACGGTTTCCCCGATCGCACCTGTACACGCGAGCCGATTGGAATTCAAATCGGAGCGGGTCAAGTTCGAGAAAAGGATGAAAATAGCGTAGGGCATATACCCGCGCGACGCGGACACGAGGTTCGCATTCTTCGCTTAAGTGAATTCCACGCGTGGCGCGGCTGCGGGTGTCGAAAACAGGCCGAGTCACCGAGAAGCGTACGCGCACCTACCTACTTATTGTTAGCGTACGGTATTTCAGAACGCGTTGAGTGCATCGTGCGCGCAGTTACGCGGGTTGCGTGCGCGCTTTTATACGTCGAGGTTTGTAGTTTGCGCTCATGGGCGGACCCTTTGTGCTCCATATAAACGATCACCGGTCTGGTAAAAGGGACCGCTCTGAAATTACGAGCACGATAGAGCCGACGGTAAAGAGTTGGCGATGCGGTAGTGGTGGTGGTAGTTTTTTTTTTTTTATTCATTCACTTTCCCTCGTGAATTTTCTTGTTTACGTTATCGATCAGTTTCCCGGGGTTACGTAATGACACTCGAGGGGATGAAATTCATCGTGGCGTGAGTCGAATTTGTATTTTCATCAACACTCGTTCACTTTGATTCTCAATGTCTGAGAGAATCATCAATATTTTACAAAGATCCCTCCGAAAATGGTAAGAATCAGTGTGGCGTGTGTCAATAAAAATACATTCTTTTTTTGTCCTCCATCATTCCTCTCAGGGTATCTGAATGCGATGTATCTACACCCCTCAGACACCCTGCCGGTTGTGTCGATAAAAATACAAATTTAACACTAGAACTACCCGGACCAGTCATTTTGACCGGTTTCAAGTTTTATGTTTAAGGCCACACAGATTTACCATCTTTGTATATATATTTTGTAAATATGTATAATTCTAAGCATACACTTTTAAACTATATAAAAATCGGTGAAATTGGTAAAATAAAATTCTAGACATAGGTATACATAAATCGTCGGTAGTTCTAGTATCAACTTACCCCACTACGTCTTTCATCCCCACATCTGAGAACCACAAAAACTTTAAAACACCCCTACCTTTTTCGCCCTTTGCGATCGTGAAAGGCAACCTTCTCCCTCGTTAGCCCGAGCTTTATTCTCCGGCGATCGCGCGCCAAGAAGCAATTGACGCGCGACATAACTTGCCAGCCTGCGAACCAATGACTGGTACACAGTACATAGAACCACACTTAGGGGATGTACGTATATCCGATAAGTGCGCGAGAGTATGGCCCCGTAAGAGCGATGCCCACTCGCTCGTCTTCGCCCGCTTTAGTCGAGGTTAAGGTTCCTCCCGACATGTAACAGCGGCAGCCCGACGATACCGTGCGGTAGCCACCTGCATTCGTATAACCTATTACCAACGAGGGACGACGACGACGACGACGCCGCCGCCGCCGCCACGTCGATGCGCCGCGCCGAGCCGGCTTTCTCATAAACCCGATGGTAGGTAGACGCGGTATCGAAGGTACTCTTTGCTTTCCTCGATACGTCTTATTTACCGCCCATGACCGCGAGGAAGCGAGACCGAGTCTTTGTTGACCCCAATGAGGACAGCCAAGTGGACTTGAATTCGGGTGTTCCCTAATTTTTTTAACACTGGAACTACCGACGATTAATGTATACCTATTTCTAGAATTTTGTTTAGCGTCTTTTATGTAGTTCAAAAGTATATGCTTAAAGTTATACATATTCGCACTACTTGAAGAATAAAATTTCATTGACATACTTACAAATGGTAAAGACTTAAACAAACATCTAACTATGTTCTGAACGCTTTCTTCTGTTTTTACGAATTTGAGGGAATATTAAAAATCCCAGACTGTGTACTATAATTCGAAATATCGAGCTCCTCTGGGATCAGTTGGGTCGACAAGTAAGAAAATTCTATTCTAACTCCACGACATATCTTTGGAACATCATAGAAGAATAATGGGCTAAAATCTCCAACGAGAGTCTCGAGAAGTTAATAGAAAGAAACTCAAGAATGTGCCAGGTGATCGAGAATCGAAGCGGACGTATATGTAGATAAGGGTAAAATTTAAAATCGCTACTTTTATATAGCTGCTGCATTTTTTCAATTACCGACGAAGAGAGCAAGTATTCTAAGATCGGAGCGAGCACGGCGCGTCTACTAGAAGGTTTGAAAAAAACTTTCTCTTTCCTTACAAGCTACATAAAGGCACGTCGAATACTTTCCAAGAAACATGTCGCATCAGTACACATGTCAAATCAACAGAAGCACAAACTTTCGCTTTCTCGATAGAAACCATTACTCCCCAGCAGTACCTCCGCACCTAGACCACATTGAAAATATGAAAATTATCATAATTCGTATCGGCTGCCAAGTTGACCGCTTGACGATAATTCGTTAACTCAACTCCTAGCGTACCAACGTACACCGTATTCGCGTACCGACATAACCCTGCCATACCTATATGCACACGAGGTAGTTTTTATTCAGAGCTAGTACCCGATTATAAATGCCCGTGTGTCACGGTCATCTTGCGTGCCCGATCTCGACCGTGGCCCCTTAGTAGTTTATAGTGTCCCTCTATCTTCTTCTCGCAGCCCCTACGATAATGCACGTTATTCTCCGCCAGTGTCACCGACACGAAGAGGCATAGCATTAAGTGGTCGTTGCTCGCGGGACTCCGTGGACCCGGTAGACTCGACGTACTCGGTAAACTCGATTCATAGAGACGATCGCGGTTAGCCGGTGCGGCAAGGGAAGGGTATCTTTTGTCCGTCAACTGGCACGGAAACCGTAGCGGCGCACGGTAGCCGTCGCCCCGTCAACCGTTGACTAATGGATCTCTGGTGATGAGACGACGGAACGCGACGCGAAGCGACGCGACTCGGTTACGTGGGCCCCTCGCCTTCTGCGTAAGTAGCGCTAGTCGGCAGCGATGCAGGCGCCGGGCGATCGGTAGTGTCGCAAGGATTTTATCATACTTATTATAAATGCATGGACGGATGGAGACTTCGAAGGGCTACATACCGAGGCGTTGATACTCGGTATACTTTAGGGCTATACGAGACTTGACTTGTCGAATTCAGCGTCAGATGAGTGGAACGCGTGGAGCGTGTATTGTAAAATAATTCATACGCTCTTTAACGTCGATTAACTTTGTAATGAATAATCTTCTGTGGGTATGAGTATACCTCGTAGCATGTTTAACATTCCAGGAGAATTAAACTTAACGCTATTTCTACCGAAGGTGTCCAGAGATAGGTTTTTTGAAATTTTCATTAGTTTCATTGTTTTTCCTCAATTAAATTTCGCACTCTGCCTGTAATGCTTGTTAAATTAATTATATGCTACCTTTTTTCTTCAACCTCTTTCTGAATCTAAAATACGTTTTGGTCGAAATAAGTATACACAAAACCATGATAGAAATAGTATTAATAGAGTTGATAAAGAACCTTACGACTACGAACGAAGATAATTGACAATACCAAATCCCCACATACTCGTATTTTAAAACTCTACATTTTCAAGACGTGGGCGGTCCACCGGGTCTCGATCAACGACGACACTACATGGAATTTGAATGATTTCCCAGGAAGGCACGAGTAGAAATTACTAATGGGATTATCTACGTTGCGGACAATTACAAGATGCCTCCCATAAATGGTATACGATAAGGACGAGGGGCGACGGTGTTTCGACGACGCATACGTACATACGTGGATGCATTCAGCGAAGCATCGTGCGCGGGCAGAAAAAGAAAGGTGCAAGTGAGGCGAAAAGAGAGAGAGAAAGAGAGAGAGAGAGAACGCGAGAGGAGCCTGGAGGCGGGGGTGGAAGGGCGCATGCACAATGGCCACGTCCGTCAAGGTTGGATCCCTCTTAATTAACTCGAGTTGTTACGCCGTTCCTCCTCTCGTGGCCATTCCGCGTGGTACTTCCTCGGCATCCCTTGGACCATTCCTAAGAATGCTCCTCTTCCTCGTACGATTCTTTCTCCGTCCGTTCCTCGTCCTTCCATTCTCCTCCGCCACCATTCCGAGGCGAAGAGGGAGCGGGATCCCTTTATCGGGATGAGTTGTGTCGTCGGGTGTACCAGCCGCTGGTGTCCGTCGTTATTATATCACTCTCATTATGCGCGCTCGCATCAAAGGCGGTAAGATCTCTCGTACGTACCGCTGTCTACGACATGCTCATGCGAGGAAAGGCGAACACGCCGGAAAAACTGCGAATGAGAGCCCTGACACTGAGAAAATTATAATGAGAAACGTTTATCCCCGCGGCTACTCTCGATTCCTCGCAGGTGTTGATAAATCGGCTGATAAGCGGGATACACCGACTTCCGGATGGGTTAACAAGTTCACCGTGGACGACGCCGGTTGACGTCGTTTAGTTCACGTGTTAGTAGGTGTGAGTTATTTTTTTGTTAATATATAGCGTATTTTTTTAGTGATATTATTATTTTATTTTTTTAGTGATATTATTTTTTTAGTGATATTATTTTTTTAGTGATATTATTATTTTATGTGATCACCATTTTGCATTAAACGACATCAGATCAAGAAATTTGTATACAGTACGGATTACGCGAATTAGCGTCGATAAAATGAAAGTTCTCAATTTTATTCTCAATATGAACCACAGCGAACGTTTTAACCCTTTCACCGCAGCACACTCTCGCACGGAACCATCAATTATAAAAAAAAAAAAAACAATTGTACGTTAGATCAGTTTAGTGAAACGGTAAATGTGTCATAGTAAGAAAAATTTGGAGGGCGTGTATGTACGCCTTTCGTGTGTACTAATAGACACCAGAGGGCGTATAATATATTCGGCTTTCGTAATCAGAGAGCTAAGAATAAGACGGAGTATACTTTCCAATCTCTCTCTCTCTCTCTCCTTCTCCTTCTACCGATACGATTCTTTCGTTAATCATAGATAGACAACTCGTCGCGTACGGTACCAGATCGATATCGACGCTCGGATGATGAGCACGAGCCTGGGTCTCCACCCTGCAACGCTCTACGGTAGAGGTCATTAGGCTCCCAAGCTACCACGGATCTTGGATGTCGTCAACACAGTAGGAACAATGAATTCCAACGGAGGTCCGGTTGGGGATAACGAGAGTCAGAGAGATACGCCACGTAGCTCGACGGGACAGGGGGAAAGGGGCGGACGTACACGCCTTTAACCCCCGTGAAACCCGTTGATCCCGGTGCCCGTCGGTGCCGTGGACGTCGGGGAGTTGTCGCCGGGAGAGTCGCTAGAGGCATCTAGAACGATCGTAAACGTGAAAGCGAGAGGAGCGTAAACGCGAACGTAAAAATTTTAACGCGTGTCTCGTAAAACGAGTTAACAGTGCGCATACCCGTACACGTGCACCGTATTCGCGCGTATAACGTATGTACCCGAGTAGGAGAAGCGTAGCGCTAACAATCTGTGGGACGAAACAGGGATTGTCGATCTACTCATCCGACTAACGACGAATACGCGATATTAATATACGACAGGTTTAATCGGATGGGCTATCGAGAGCCGCTACCTTGGTAACGAAAATATCGATCACGGCGAGGCGCAGAAATGTTCGGAACAGGTAGATATCTGCCGCGCGTATAAAGCGGATAAAATGGTAGCGGGTCCCTATGTACCTACCCATCGCCAACACCCTTGCTCGATGCCTGGTACCTATGTATAAATGATCCGTTATCTCGCGGACGGGCAGGACCACCATGAACGTGCCGGGCTTTCTCCCCTTTAATACGACAGACTCGTAACTCATATCAGAGCGCCCACGCTCTCAGGTAGCGGCGACAACGCGGGACAACATTGGACACCCAGAGCGAGGACACTCAATTAGGTTCCTCTGCTTTCATCGAGCGTTCTACCGATAAAACCACCCTACCCGGGCCACGTGTACGTACAACCGTGAGAGGAGCGATATAGGTAGAGAAGGATCTGAGAAAACCCGTGGCTCTTTCAACCACCTTCGGTCGGTATCGTGGTAACTGGGCAAGTTGGGACTTTCCAACGCAATGGAAAATTGGTACGTCCCTCTGGATGCGTACACGCGTTACGTTGGACATGATCCGCGTTAGACTTATGGTGTACTGTTTTACAGAAGTTCCAGAACTAGAAAAAGTTAATATATATTACCAATAAACAATTAACAGTTTTTAAATTCATACAATATTCAAATAAACGCTCTTGGAGAAATCCTTCCCCAGTTCAAAATCGATTTGAGTGCAAGAAAAATCACAGCTCGAAAAAATTACCACCCCAAAATACTGGCACCCCAGAACACTAGCCCATTTAACTCTATAGATAGAGTGGCCCCAAATAGGGAATAAAGATTGGGCAATCGACCCGACTGTTTCCTCATACCAGGCAATATCAATTGAAATTGCAAAATAAAAGAGGGTTCGTTAGTAGACAGAGTAAGACGAGGCGTACCGGAAAGACGACGTGAGAGCGACGTGACGTAGTCTCGGCCGGTGGTCACACACCCACGTCGAGGCGAAGGACGATTACCTGCTACCACCCCTTGCCCGTCGCTGCTACCGTCACCGCTGTTGGTACCACTATCGTCACCACTACCACCGCATCGAGAAGAGAGAGGGGGGAGGGGGGATGGGCCAAGGTATTGTACGATCGGCAAAGGGATCGATATAACGAGCGGAACCAATATTAGTTGGCGTGGCCATAGCACGGCAAAGGGAGTTGGCGAACGAGCAACCGAGTCGAAGGATCAGTCGGGTAATTGCCAATGCGATATCATCTAAATGCTCTCACGGCTGTCCGTAATGAAGACACACACTGGGACGAACGGCGTACGATCGTGGGCACACCGGCGCGGGTGGACACCGGTAGGTGTGGTACGCGCGATACGCTCGTCTTTCGCGCGTGTTGTTACATCGTAGGTTTATCCGATGGTGCTTCCTCCTCGCCACTTCGCCCCCCCCCCCGACTCCCCCCAATGCCATCGACGAGATATGAGGCGTGTCTAATTACGCGATCGGTGCACGTCCAATCAAACTGCCTTCCTGTCGGTGATCACCGTGTCGCACCGTTATCGCGATCCTCCCCCCTCCCTTCGAGGATCGTCTCGCTCCTTTCCGCCTCGCGCTTCCCTGGATCGATTTCGATGTGGATGTACGATCGTTTGGGAGGACTCGAGCCTCGCGAAGGCGATCGGGATGAGAGACGGAGAGATAAAAGTTTATTGTTCTTGTGTGACTTATGTGACTGGGGAGGTACCTGGGTACCTTTTCAATTATCTAACTTATTGATATATTTAAAAAATAGAAAGACACCCAGGGACCTTTACAGTCACAGAACTTATTAATTACTTATTAATAAATTTAAAAACTAGAAAGATACCAGATACCTTTCCAGTCACTTAAGGGTTAAACAAAGAATTAAGCATTGTCGTATATACAGTTATTTACGTAGAGTTAAGTTAAGAAAGTACCAAGTGTGTATTCTGCGCAAGGGTGGTGCTTGACGGTATCACTCAATTTCTTGAATCAGTAGCCATTGCTCGAAGAGCTGTTTGAAATAATCAGAAGGATTCGCCCTCGCGTACAGTAAATTGGATAAGATGGAAGAAGAGGGTAGGAGATGAGAGTCCCGAGGTAAGAATCGACGAATAGTCGAGCATTAATCCTCCCGTGCGCTTAAAGCGGCCCTACGACGTGACTTTTCAAAGTGCGATCAAACTCGTTCCACGATAAGATCACCCGATGGCGCTAACTCGAAGCAGGTATGCCCACGACTCGCGTAATCACCGGGGCTATAGTTGCGACTCTGACTCTGACTCTGCCTCTGACTCCCCGACTGCGAGTGTGAGCGTGCGTCGGAGCGCACGGCGTGGTTGGATACCTGATTTTTCGGTCGCGTTAAAAGAACGAGTCTCCGGTCGCCGTTGTAGCGCGGGAAAATGAGCTTAACGGGGTGTAATTCAGCGTGATACGTTCACGCATGATGGCCGCCGGTAATTGCACATTTTACCCGCAATCAGAGCATGAATTTATTGGCCACGTATAGGAGGTTCGATTACTTCCACTGTCCGCTCGCGCGGTAGAGACAACATTTTTAGTTTCATACTTATCGGTGACCATGTTACTCGACATCGCTAATTAGAGTCGTTGTAATACTTGCCACCGATCAATGGCCGGGAATCCTGTACCAATTTGTCATCTACCGGCGAGTTCGTAATTTCCCTCGTAAAATCTTAAAGATCGCGCTAATCTCGCGTGGTAATTTATGCTATTCGCCATGGGAAAAAGGGGGGGTGAGCGCAACGATACGTTAATGCGCCTAATGAAAAGCTTCGGTTACAGAAATAAAGAAGAATTAATGTTCGCGCAGGATATTAAATAATCCCTCGTAAGAGAAATGCCGTTTGCTCGATACTCCGCGGAAAGTCGAGCGAATTATTAATATTAGTATTTACATACCTACTGGACTACTTACGATGATATTTGCTGTCCACGCATCGCATTTAAATCAATCAATTTCAGGATATATACCGTGAACTACACAGTGAAGTTTTCCCCCATACGTATGTATTGGTAGTTGTGAGAATTTCAAGCCTCCATTTATGATTGATATTGTACATATTAGGGGCACCGGACAGAAATATATTATCTTACATAGTAGGGTTTGAGCTCAGTTTGCAGCCGGACGCGGTAGTGTAACCATCTTCGTAAGTTTTCATGATAAGGGTAAAAGAGACTTAGAAAAACGTTGCAATACAGTTGCAAAGAGTGAAGGGAATTACAGTTTATAATATTCTGTAACAAAAATTAAGAATAAATGCAGTTTTATATTGTTCTACAAAACAATGGAATTCTTTCCGTTACCCCTGAGACATACTTGCACGTAAACTTCATCCCTTTCGCGAACTTGGCATTGGAAAGCTACCGCGTCTCAAATCAATCTTCCACGAATCCAAAGACAAACTCGCCAATTTCTCTATTTTCAAATCCGTTTCGAACCGCCAGCCTTTGTCCACCGCTTCCCGATTGGCGACATTTCACGACGAATAACCTGATACGCCTCATGAATATCCACGAGCCTAACGCACCGCCGCGCATGTTTGCAGTGCAAACTTGTCAAAAGACGTGTTCGTCGAATATCGGGGCACTGGGTGTTGCACCGACAACTTGGGTGGCGAACATGTTTCGAGTCTCATCTCACTCTAACGACGTTGGATACTATACTCGTTTTGTTCCAAGTATCGGAAGAGGTGAACCGGCATGGCAACCTCACCGAACGAGCGCACGAGTTTTACGAGTACTTACGTACAATGCTATACCGGCGCGAGTAGCGTAGGAGCTCGAACCGAGCGAGGACGGTGCCGCGATCGTAGACGGGGGCCAAATTTTCCATCGACCTTCTCGGAGGCTCTATCAACGGCTGAAGGGCACGGCTGAACAACGAGACAAGCGCCGTCGCGCGTACTTTTCAGGTAGAGGTGTTTATACTTTACGTACCGTTTTCTGTCCGCTTTGGTTGAACTTCGCGCGTTGCTCGTTGTTCGACTGGTTTCCTCATGATGAATGTACCTTATAGATCAGCGGTTGCCAAAATTTTGGGCCTCGCGGATCATTGAATCCATAACTCTAAATTCTACGGACCACTTATACTTTATAGTTTATAGTGTTTATATTATAAATTTCAGGTCCTTATTCACAGATTTTTAGCCGACGGCTTTTTCTCGCTTTTTTTCATAAATGTCGTTCCGCTATAACTCTTGTGCCAAGTATAAAATAAAATTTAATTGCACCAAAATTTTCTCGCGGACCACCCATTGGCGACCGCTGTTGTAGGTGATACAACTGACACCTAATTTATCTAAATTTACCTAATTCAAGCCCCAACCTATTTTGAACTGAAATTTCAATGCAATAATCATCAAATACATTAAATTGTACCAGTCACTACATATTCCCGTGAAAAAAGGAATTTTCCGAAATTGACGCTTGTCTCCTTCTTCGGCCGAGCCCTTTGTTTTCTCTTTCCCCCGCGGCAGATATTATCGACGTCGTACGGGAATAGAGCTGAAACGCTACGAGCCGAGCGAATCTTCCTTCCTCGTATGACGCGCCACTTGGCAAATATGTATGTATATGTATATTCGGCTAGTAACGTGGAACCGGATTAACTCACCCAGACCCCGACCCAGACCCGTCCTCTCTCTCTCTCTCTCTTTTCATACCGCGCCAACCGTCTCAGCCGTTACCGGTACCACCTTCTATTCCAAGAAGAAAGCCAAGTGGACTTGAACTCTGGAAACCCGTCGCGTCTCCGGTCCAGGATTCCCCTAATTTCTTTAAGTGATACAATATCGAGTTACGACCGATGCTATCGCTGAAACACGCACGTGCTACGGCACACCGAAGGTTCATCGCAGCCCTCTGACGAGCTACCGTGCCGAGCTATCGTCCGCGAATCTCTTGCTCGTCCGGCAAAGAGGAAAAACGAAGAAGACGGGGAGGAAAAGGACGCCGCGAATCTGCATTTCTATCGTTTATTTGCTGCAACGACGTAATTCGAAGAAACGTGATTTTTTTTAGATGTTCGATAAAAAAAAGATCGATTCGTCTTTGTCGCGGATGAAAATTCGCTAGATCGGACAGAGGACCGCGAATACTTCGATTCGATCACGATACGTTATCGTTATGCCAAAATGGCATTCGCGGAATCCGATCGCGATCAATGACCGCAAATGGCGCGTCGCAGCGCCAGTAAAGACATTTGCTCGCGAGACTACTTCGTCTCACTGTTCTACAGTATGAATTACTACGACAACACGCGAAACAAAACAAGATGAGTTGGAAGAGAGGATAAGATAAACGAGTCTGCGGTATCTGCAAAGCCGGTCCCCGGACCGGACGAGGAAGGAGGTGGAGGCGGCGGAGGTGAAGGCAAGAACCAAACGATCACAAAAGATACGGCATTTCCTTTCGGCGCGTGTTAAGCAGAATTCTGCGAGCTATCTGTACGTTCCGCGAAACACTACTAACTCAACGATAAATGAAAGGCGAAGAAAAAGTAGCCGGGAAATCGTATTTTACTTTACTTCCCTCCTACCCCCAACACTGGTATTTATCGTTGCGCCCGGATTGATCGCGAAGAACGAGCAGACCTAACCCTCACCCCTCGATTCGATGTAGTAATGAATCCGCGAAAGGGGGCTGTCGCGCGTAGAACATTCTCTACTACCGTGGAAACTCTTTGACAAGCCGACACGCCACCCAGCGCGCGAAATTGGGGCCGTATCGAGCAAAAAGGGCCCGATAACACACTCGGCAACATGTTGCTCCTTAAAATTCCACCCATGATCCGGGCAACGTGGCATCAATGATGGATCTACCGTCTTCCTCTTCTTCTTCTTCTTGTTCTTCTTCTTCGTCTCCTTACAGTGATCCTCTTTTTTTCTTGATCCTACTCCGGCGGGGAAACGACGAGAAAGAGTGACAGAAAAAGGGCGGTCCGCGAAACAAGTACAAGATTCTCGATGCAAGTTTCATGACACGAGGACACCGTCACGTGGCACTTGTACGTGTCACTCGATCGAGTGTCAAAACACCGATCTACTTCCTCTGTCTAGGAGGATCGTCTTCTTCTCTCTTTCCCTCGCTCTCCTACTCGCCATTTGTCATTTTGCCCTTGCCTTTTTTTCCCCCTCAGGGGGAGGGGGGGAAGAGCCACCGATGGACGCGTCGCAAGCGCGTGCGGACCTTGTAGCATTTATTAAGTCGCATTGTCATCAAACACGTTACCGTCGTCCACCTTGTACGCGTACCTATAGCTTCGAGGTGTCAGCCACGTCGATCGGGAACAGGCCGGCGAACGCGTGTCCCCCCATCGTGTATCCTAACGAGACAAAACGAAGCGGTAGAACCGATCGACGTGACGCGATACACCCTACGCGATTCCCTTTTCAAGTTCTTTCGCAATGCCGAGAGTTTCGGGAGACGATGGTCTTTTTCGAATCGGTACAACCAACTTGGACAGGATAAAATTAATTGTATGGGAATAATGATAATAATAAGAACGAGAAGGTACCGTCCATTAAAATCGCTATCGTGTCAGTAGTCGTTTGTATCTATCGACAAGCTACTACACCGGTAGGAATTATTTTCTTATCTCATTCTATCGGTCCGCGGTAGCAAAACGGTTTAAATTGAAATATTTTCCTTTTCGAGTCGGGGGAGGCGCTATGACTACAATCTTGTACAAGTTTTAATGATACCAGTGATAACACTTTATCTCGCGGAGCATAGTGTTTTACCACGGTATATGAAACGTGAGTGGAATGTCGAGTTGATATTGGCCGCGTCGGGGACCACGAGTCGGACAAAGGGGATCGTGATCCCCGTTTGTCAATGTTCGTATCCTGTCTCCGCGAAAGAAATACAATGGTGTGAGGGGGATAAAAGGGAGGATGAGGAGGGGTAGGAGGAAGGTAAGGTGGGGTGGGAGGGTGAAATCGCATAAGGATAAAAAAAACGAGAAGCAGAAGAGGTACAAATTAAAGGAGAGGAACAGAAAAAAAAAAGAAAAAGAAAACGAGTCGTTTTGAATGGCCTGTGTCCTTTCGGCGAGCCGGATGCTCTCTCATTTCGAGCATTCCAATTTATGATGCCTTAGACGCGCACCGTGCACAGGCTACGTACCATACGAATACACCGGAAACGGCTTGGTCTTAATACTCGAAAAATTGGATTAACACCATTCGCAATATACTTTTGTCGTGACTTACGATACGATATTGTAAATAGAGATGCAACTCAAAATTAAACTATACGCGGGCACGTTTACGCGATTGACTCGGCGAGTAGTAACAAAAAACTAACGAGTCTAAATTAAATCTAAATATAAAGTGAGTGTTAAGAATAAAGAAAATTATAAGGGGAGTGATGGGGGGGAGGGCAGAAGCGAGGGGCGAAGTGGAGACGAGAACTGCTAATTAGACGCCGCGCGCGAATACCGTGTCGTTGTACGTAGACATACCTGTATATGTATACATATACAGCGGGGACCGTGATTATGGGTATGCCAAGTCTCGTAGCCGGAGAGTGAGAAAGAGAATGAAAGAAAGGGTGACGGAAAATAAGGGAGCCGGGTACGTGCGCGGCTCATACGTGAGCTTCATTAACGGGCCGTGTTAATTAGTAGCAGATAGCCGATCAACCGGGTTCGTATACGGTACGGCAACCTCCATCGTTGATGCCCTTCGTCCCGGAGCCAGGCGAATGTGCTGTGTATACCGCTTCTTGTTTGCCGGCTAAACACGGAACAAAAAACCTACGTGATCCTTGATTTTCATCGAGCCCCCGCGATCGGGGGTCAAGAAAAATCATTCGTTTAACAACGTTTGAGGATTAACCGTAACCAATTATAACGGTGTATTTTCGTGCCGTACATTTATTTTATTTATAGACCGCTAGCTCGCCCGTTTCGCCCAATCGTTCGACCCAATCTGATCCTTTTGTTACCGGTGTTTCGAATTGGACAAATTACTTGAAAATTAAAGGGGCGCTCGATCGGCGTGCAGCGGAAACATATGCACGTATGTACGCTGTTTAGGTAATACACTGTAGGTTAGTATCGAGTGCGCGCGTATCTACTCGCGTACCAAAAATCTCTCTCTTTACACGAGTTCTGAAATGAAGTATCCTTGTGGCGGAATAGGCACACGCTGATACACTAACTCACACATATGGGGGATGGGGGCAGGGTGGCACACCTCCAATGGACAAGCCCGTGCATGTCCCCAACCGCCGCGCTGCTCTGGCGCAATTAACATTAACCGATCAGGCCAGTTCAACGTTAATTAACGAAACCAAACGAAACGAAACGCCGTTTCAACGTTGACTCGAGTCGCCGGCTGAGAAAGGTGGGGAAGGGGGGGGGGGGGAGTGTAGCGAATGTTGGAAACGTAAACAGACGGCGGTACCTTTCGTCTCTAGTACAAACTATCCCCGGCTAAGCTATTTAACAGTTTTCAGGCTGTCTACGCGCGTCAGGTACGAGACAGGAGACGACGACAGCGTCCAACCCTCGCTCTCGCAATGCCGTGCATCGTTGCACCGGTTACGGTGGATCGACGACAAAGATTCCTTTGCGGTAAAACGACTGCACTTGTTCATTAAAAGCATAAGATGGTTTATCCTTCCTTCAACCGTTTTTCTTTTTTCATCGGCTTTTACGCGACCAAAACCTTTCGACTGTTCGCCGACAAGACTGACGATCTTCCGTTTTCTCCCGTCGTTGAATCGTGTGTGTGTCTTAGCGGTGGCCAAATAACAGAACGTAATTCGGTGTGTAATGTGCTGACCCTGATTTTAATGGATTGTTTGACCCTTTGATTACGGTGGCGCCTAAAGGCGCTCAACCTGCCATGTTCCGCTGACGCGATAGGCGCCTGTAGGCGACCGGAATATTTTATCCACCATAAAATATCGACCATGACATAAGAAATAATAAAAAAAAAGGTTTAAAGTTCATGTTAAATTTGTCTAAAATTTTAGGCAAGAACATCTTTAGAAACGAGAATGCATGAGAATGCAGTACTCGAATAACAAAGTTCATTCTGGCATACAACGAATATACCAAGTTACATTCATTACGACAAACCGTCTTTTTTTATCATACATACTTCAAACATTCAACGTACATCAAGAAATACAATACTTGTAGTTGGCCCGAGAGAAGACCTCGTCTCTTGATGTAACAATTGCTCTTATAAATCGGAAGTCAATTATGTTTGCACAACGACCACGTTGCGCGTTACAGGTACAACGGGTTACAATGGACGGTATCGGTAAGTTTACGCGAGTGAAACGTGGAGCGCGGTAAAACCAGCGGGATTAGCGAAAAGTTCGAGAATAGAAATAAAAATCCTTTCCTCGATACGGCGATAAAACTTTTAAGCTTCGACGAGTTATCCCGGTCATGCACCTACACCTCGACGCGAAGGAACGAAATGGAAGTGAGTCCGGTCAGAGTGATTTCTTCAATGGAACTGTGGGCGATCCACTATGAATGGAGGTCATTTATTCACATTCAGCGCCCCCTGACCGCGCCAAGTGGACACGGCATTATGCGCAGGCGGGCCGGGGATATCTCACGGGCAAAGCCTATGATACGAAGACGATTTGGACAGCTGACGCGACAGTGCCGGAGAGAGAGGTGACGCCCAACCTCGCTCTTACCTTACATTCGCGCACATCAGCATTGAGGTGTACACATTTCATCCTTCGCCGCGTAGATTTTTTTTTTTTTAACTTTGCTCCTGCCACTCTTGGGACTCTTGGGACGGCTACGTTACTTGCCGGAAAGGTAGGACGTCTCGGTGACCTTTCGTTCACGAAGAATGGAATCCATGTCGCTTACCCAAAAAACACCGTGGTTGGAATTTCGTAGGAAATTCGACACCTAATGAACGCCAAGTAGGTGAGGTACTGTGTAACGACGAGAAGGCACCTGAGGTGGTACGAAGGGAAAAAGTTTCACCGCCTGTCCCTGTCGCCGACATTCTTTTGCTACCTGACTTAATCAGTGTGCGTGACCAATTAGTTGGAACCAATTCGGACTGCATTTTTTCCAGATGCCTTCTTTCCATGGTTGCGATGTACACAGGTCATTCAATGTTGCGTCGACGATATCACGAAACTGGGTTATCCAAGTCGCAACCCGCCGAGATGTTTCTACCCTGTGGATCAGAAATAATGTGAAATGTATCTGATATAAATGGTAAGCGGCAGAGCGTGAGACGAAGATCGCGCAACGCGTGCTATTGTGCGTGCCCAAACTGCGCATAGGAGACTCTCGAGAAAAGGCTGTAAATCCCCGAGTTCTCTCAGGCGCGCCTCATTGTGCATCGTGCTTACAATCTCGCTCGTTTCATGGCAAATCCTTCGTTAGGATAACCCGTAGAAGCGACTCGTGTGGTCCGCCCGAACGTGTCCCTACTGCAAAGTACTCTACGAAATTCATCGTATTTGCAATCCCACGCGCATTACGAGGCCAACGTTTGCAACGTAGTGGCAATCAAAATCATGAAAGATGACGCAACATGTACCTGCGACCACCTCGTCGAATTTCGAACGTATCTAAGGTTATTGAGAGTGGCATTGCTCGCATATTTTTTTCAGAGCGATGCATACGATGCTACGCGATTGTAGATCGAGATCGTTGACAGTTATTATCTATCGTACGAAACGATACGACTGGGAAACTTGGTCCCACCGTCCATTGCGTCCTGCGGAAAGTTTATCCAACAAGTTACGCTTCCGTTACATCTGTAATGCGCAACGTGGAGATTTTACAAAATTGGACTTTCGAGAGTTTTAACAACCGAAGTTGAAGGTTTATTTCACAATACTATAATTTTAATATTCGTGAGCATCGGAAAGCGCTTATTTACATTTAGATGATGTATGAATTGCGAAGATGTTCACGGTTTAGATTGCTAAATTGTCATTCCTTGGGTAGAGAGAGGGAGAATCATGACAACGTATGATTTAAACGGAAATAAAGATCCTTCCCCGACGCGTGTCCACCCAGAGATTAAATGTCCATTAAGGCAGGAGGTCAGGGGGGCGAAGTTTTCCGGCTATTACGAAAACATTGGATCGATCCTCGCGCCAGCTGGATCACGATGACCAAAAGAGAGCAAAGCGATCCTCCCCCTTGACCCTCGTCAATAGTCGTAGAGACAATACCTACATATATACACGAACGTGTACATGCACACAGGGATGATGGTGGAATCCAAGGAGGTGGAGAAAATGGACCGTTGTCCAGACACTGAAAATTAATGTATTATCGGCAAGGTGGCGGACCGCCCGTTCTAGAATCTCCAAAGGGCCCGTAGGTACTGCGTTATACACGCCTCGCGTATACGCGATCCTAAACATACGTAGGCGAAGAACTTTATCGTAACAGTTGACATTTACCTCGCGTGTAAGCACGGCGAGTGTGTTGTTATCGATAAAAACCAAATAGAAACGCTAAGGGCTTCCCATTGGGACCTGACAGTTGTGGCTCGTGTGCCGATCGACCCGGCGTGGCCACATGGTGCAATTAAAAACGCCGCCAACTCACACTCTCTCTCGCTCTTTCTCTCCGTCTGTGGACCACGCGTCCCTAACATGCCATATGGCTCTTTGGGATCTTTTTTGGTCCTCCACTTTTTCGAGGATCGCGGCACCTAAACGTCAAGTGGTTAAATATACGACCCCTGGAGCATCCTCTAACGTAAGGTAGATACTGCTTTTCCGTCGAACGAACGAATCGGGACAAAGATTTGCCATTTTTTTTTATATTTGGCGACATATAATTAGAATTTGGTCTAGTAAATCG
The DNA here is from genome assembly GCA_933228935.1 of Pemphredon lugubris. NCBI lineage: Eukaryota > Metazoa > Arthropoda > Insecta > Hymenoptera > Crabronidae > Pemphredon > Pemphredon lugubris. Next base: position 66,910,876 of record OW121815.1, read on the forward strand.
TTATCGTGCTCGTGTAATCAGGGCCACTTTTGCCGTAAGGTTACGCGAGAGGAAATTCTGACAGGTGGGACTTTCGCCGTTCGTCCTTTATCCTGATATCGTTAATTCTATGAATTTTGTATCGGTAAGAGATGCAAGTCAACTATACAATTTTACCATTTTTATCCAGCGAGTACATCACCTCTTAAATCCAATTTGAAACGTAAATAACAATACTGTTTATAAGTTGTAATGTGTCGAATATTTTCTCAATAAGTGTATACATTACGAGTATCGTTAGTTCACCAAACCGATACATACATTTGCAACATAAATTAATTACCCATCGCAGTTCTGAATATCAAGAAACAAGGTCCTGTCTCGGGCCGAGTACACGTACGCGAGAACTAGATCTTGTATCTCTTCCGAAAAGAACGAACTGGGGTTTTCGAGGTGGTCAAAACCGCATTAAAAAAAAATGAATTTTTCTAAAAAGTGTTATTCTTTCCCGCAACAGCGAGGATCGATGCGTAAGAGATTACGAAAAGGCAAGTCTAGATTCGTTTGAAGGATTGAAAAGATTCATCGTCCCACAGTCGCGGAGGGGAGTCGAAGCGTGAAAAAGGTGAAGAAATCCTGCGTAAAAAAAAAATCTCAAAGGATTGCGAAACTCTTTGCGTTGACAATGTGAACGACAACGATGATCTTCGAGGTCGAAGAATAAATAGAAGGGAGAAAGATATCACCGGGAAACATCCTTCCGAATGTTCGGAATGCATTCCCATGTAACGCTGCCTGCTCTCTACCGCGAGAAGGGAAAAGGGCGGAAAAAATACGTATAATAGAAAAGAAAAGGAAAGAGAGGAAGGTTTTCAAGATTCAGGCAACTCTATGGGAACCGAATGAATGAACGCAGCGCCGGTGTCCCGCGGCGCTGTAGTATTATTCGCGAGGACAATAGAGTCTCGAGAGGGCAGGCTATTTCGCTTTTTGGTCCTTTAACCGACACTATATTTCTCGAAAGCGGACTAACCAAACAAATTAAAACCGCTCCTCTTTTTTTCCCCGGTATCCAAACATTACGTGTCCGCCGTTTATACGCGTATAATCTAACCTAAAAATTGAGACTCGACATTGGCCTTCCGATCGACGTACAGGCAATTCGAACGCTCATTCAGTTTCTTTCTCGAAATACCAAACACGGTGCATCGTACTTTATACATACGTCGGTGGCCAATTTAAAATTCCTCGAGTCACGAAAAAGTCCGGGATCACGCGCGATGGTGACGGCGGTGGTCGGGGGGGGGTGCCCCCCTTCGCTTCTTCCGCATAGGTGTCGTCGGGTTGTCACGACGCCGCGCCGAGACGACAAAGGACACGAATCCGCGGTAAAAGTGAATTTGTCTTGGGATAGACAACGCGGCGGCAAAACTTCAGAGGATTCTGCGTGCTTGGAAATGGGGCCAGGCCGTCGTGAGGTGGACGTGGACGGGGCAGGAGGTAAACCGTCATTCGTTGGTTGGTGCGTACTTGGCGATGCGCGCGGCGCGTCGTGTCGTGTCGTGTCCGCGAAAAAAAGACCTTGTCAACGGGGCTTCAGGAAAAAGTGCATTGTACGGAGGAACGGGAGGGAGATAAAGAGAGAGAGAGAGACAGGGGCACGAAAAGAGATGGCAAGTTAGAGACGGGAGATTAGCGACGGGGCCAGGCTGGTAAAAAAACGCGACCCACCGACGATTCGAATAATGCCCAAATACCAGGAGGTTCGTCGGCAGGAATGCGAGGCATTTCAACCTTATGCGTGTATTCCGGGGAGCTAGGTAAGGACGCGAGGGGTGGAAGGGTGGCTGGAGGGCGACATCGAAGCCTCACCGCAAGTTTGTTCAAACGGGATAAAAAAAAGTAGATATTGTAGCCGATATTGTAGGAGAGAGCGTGATAATTCCCGATACCGGGAAGCGACGAGTTTGTCTTCTACCTTGTTTTTGTTATAAACAGAAGACAACATTTGTCGTAGACGATGTCGGTGTGCGCAAATGTATATATAGTATGGTATAGTTGATCACAAAATTGAGCGTGCACTAAAGCAGACGATGCCAATTTTATGGCAGCCAGAATGTTATTTTTAGTTCTTGTTAACTTTTCAGGAAAATATATAAATATTGCATTGTTTCTCTCAATTATGTATGCGTTTGTTTATTATACCAACCATATTGCCCGTACGCTCAATTTTGTGAGTAACTGTACGCATTTCTAGGTAAGACCAATGCGTGGATAGACTGTGGTTCCGTGGAAACGTAAGGTGCAGGACATTGTCGTGCCGGTATGAATGGAGCAGAGAATGGAATCTGAAGCAAGTGTACCGACTCACAATGTAGGAATGCAAGGAATCCAGAGTGATTTATGGAGTCCGACTGCGTGAGTCCATCGACGCGAAGCACCGAATAAAAGAAGACTAGCAAGGATTCAATAACAAAATCTCTCTCTCGGTCCCTCTCAATGGAAACATGACAAAGACCCTTTAGAGAGTTTCGTTAATCATCGTTCAATGATCCCGTCGTTCGCTGTTTACTCATCAAGTCTTCATGATACCTTTAATTTACACCTACCTTAACTCACATTTAACATACAACTTTACGCGGTAGTCGCGTATCTCAAACTTTTTCCTCGTAAATCTCGATTCCACGTCCTGTTTTCGTGCATGCGCACCGAAGCGTCCCACCTAAATCTTTTCGATACAAAGAACTTCGTAAACTGAGTGGAACTTGTAAGGTGGCCTTTTACGATCACGATGAATGACCGTCACCCGAATCGGCTGAACGATACCCTAAAATTTTCAATTTCCCGTAACGCCCTTGCTTCATAAATAATAAAACCGATTTTTTGCGATAAGTATTCTTGTGTACGAAGATTAATCCCGAGAGAGAGAGAGACAAAGCACGCGAGGGCGTGACTCGCATCGCTTTGACGTTATACATCCACGTTCCCCCCGTGTGCCCCAGTGGCCGTAGAACATACGGTACTCGTTTCTTCTCTCCGCGGCAAAATCCCGCTTCGGATCCCGCATATACCGCGCATACTCGTAACATTTCGCGTGGAGCCGGAGCGAGTCGTGGCAATGGTAATGACACCTGATACTCGAGAACGTCCCGACGAACGCGTGACCCGGAAAACGACCCGAGGGCATTTTTCGAGTCTTCTTCCAAGAGAAACGGAGGACGAAGTTGCGCCGCGATCTAGATGTTCGCTCACCTCTTGGTCCTGGTTCCTCGTCCTCGTCCTCCTCCTCCTCCTCCTCCTCCGCCCTCCTCCACCTTCTCCACTCCTGGCCGCCACGCTCACCGTTTCTTTCGCATTCTGCCTCCTCCCGTCCGCCCCACCTTCTTCTCACTCACCGCTCGAGGAGCCTCTTATAGGACCCGAGCAGCTCTTCTTCATAGCAGTTTGTGTAACGATACATATACAAGGAGGAGGGCGATTAGAGGGACGATGGTCTCTCGGCTCTAACCGTCCAGGACCTTCGGACTTTACGGTCTCTCCACGGTCTCTCGAGGTCAACCCGCTTTGGGGCATCGTGCTAACCGGCACCGGCGGAACCTTCCCCATCCGGAAACAGTTTCTATCGACCTCTCGTTCGGACCCCGTCCCCGTGGTAATGCATTCCTGCATCACGGAGAGTCTTTTCGTTTCCCTCTTAAGATCACTCGTCGGGGTTTTATGATTTCTCGACTAGACGGCACACCTTTATCCTCGTGGTAGCATATGTTATTGGTTAAAAAAAAAACAAAAAATCCAAAGCGTTGCATTTTACACCTACTCTTACTTTTTCGGCTTGCGAGTCACATAGCGGAACGTAGATAGTAAACAGTGATGACAAATTTCCACAAAACAAACTACCACCGAATAATCGAAACCTCCGGTTCATTCGAAATACAGGAACAAGGATCTTAACGAGTACCTACACACCTATACCACACCGTGTATCGCCGGTGTTCGTCGATTCGAGCACTGGGAGTTGACGCCGAACGTAAGAAAGTCAATTAAGAGATATATCCCCCGTGTAGGATCGACCACGTGTTCCCTACCGCGGGATAGTTACAAAGACGAACCTTGGTTGGATCGAGCGGCCAGCCGCACCTTCGTGCTAGATGATCGTCCGCGTTCTCGGAGGATCGTCAGACCACGGACACACGACTTCCTTCCTCAATTCTCCTGGCAATCAGACCGCGATTTCTGCCCTCCCATAGACACACAACGGGCAATTAGTTCGCCGAGCGTGTATCGGAGTGTATCGACCGATCGGCACGGCGGCAGGCGTCCTGCTGCCATTCGTGATTTATGCCGCATTGTCTTGTGCCCCTTGGCCAACGGTCGTATAGCGTGGAGTTGACCGCTCGAATCCATCCGTCGTCTATACAGTATATTCCTCCACCTCCTCCTACTCCTCTACGTCCATCTTCTTCTTCTTCTTCCTTTCCCTCGTCCTCTTCTTCTTTATGATTCCCTCCACCTCAGTCTGGATCAACCGCTCGATACCGTGATTCGGTATCGTTGCTCGAGTACTCCGACTCTCGAGCTGATTTTACGCGTGACTAAGTCCTCACGCCCCCAAGTCCTCTGTCTTTCTTCAGCCCCTTTCCTTTCGCTGTTACCCCTCTCGTTCTTTCTTTCCACTCGTTCCGCGCGATGCCGCGTCGATGCTGCTTCCGAGGCGGAGTGATCCCGTAGCAGCGTAACGTCATTAGTCGTCTGACGGCTCTCTCTGTCTCTCCCTCTTAATTATCTAGTTTTGACCTCGGCATTTATTTATTAACGCTGATCGTGGACGATCTTCGATCAGAATCCTTCCGACTTTCATCTTCTCCCAACTTTAAGATTCTTTTCCTTTTCGCTACGCTCTTCTACCTGGTTACCGAGGTTGCAAGTTAAGAAAACTCCCATGACATTTTAAACGACGGAGTGGACCTTTTATAACGGTTGTTTCTATGTATATTTCTTAATATAGAATGAAGATAATAGCCACTTTAATAGTGAAAAAATGTACTTTATTTTATATCTTTTATAACCCGCTAACATTTACGGTAAGTGGCAGTACCATTAATGATCATAGAATCGAAGAAGAAATGAAGGAGAAAAGTAGAAAATACTTATGTGTATAGTTTATATTTCTACGTAGGATCTTTGCGAGAAGATCGTGAGAGGATGGTAAGAGAATCGAGAGAGAGAGGGACAGGGAAGAAGGGTAAGGGGTAGGGCAAGGAGATCCGGAGGGCCGGGATGAGCGAACACTGAGTTATGGACACATTCGGGATTTCTTCGAGTTGTACCTGCTGGCACCGGTTAGAGGAAAAGGGCACGGTGCTTTATTGAATTGGGTTACATGATTTACGATACCGCGATCCGATGGTGCTCGATAAGCATTCTCTATTGGGGTTAACTCGCGTAACGTTTAATACCCCTTCCCAGGGGTTACGTCGCGATTTTTTGTTATCGAAAACATTATTTTCTTCCTCGCTATAGGAAACAAATCACCGACAGGTGTGGACATTGCGTTGAGTTCCCTCGCGGGGTCATTATCGAAGGTGTACAGGGAAAGTATTTGAACCTGGGCGTTGTAGACCTCGACACGCGCGATAGATAGACTTTAATAACGTTTACTCGCGTAGGGTCACTAGGGGTCTTACTAAGTACTGTGAAGGACAAGCTTCCGGCAAGCGTTATTGTTAATAAGTTTACGGAGCAAGGGAGTGTGGGACTGTACGATATCGATTAGGCGAATGACAAGTAATACGTATGTATACGTACACGCAGGATACCTATACCGAGGGGGAGGGGGGAATTACGACGCGACATGTACCGAGAGCGGAAGAATCGTAATGCGATTTAACAGTGATTTAATGAGTGGACGTTCCGTACGGTAGAGAGAACTTCTTGCCGGTACACACAGGCGTACACCCGATATACGTATGTCCTCTCTCTTCCGCGTCCCACGGGCACATTATCTCCACCTTTCTTTTAGCTCCTCCTTCTCCTTTGCGCGATCTTTCCCGGTAGGACTCGGTTGGACGCCGCCTCACTGGCGCCACGCACTCCCACCGACCCTCTCACCTCGTACGTATATCATACTTACGAAGCGGTGGCGCGGGCGCGGGCGCGAGTAGTCGTCGAGGCGTGCAAGTGTAACGCGTTGCATCGGGCAAGTATCTCGACGATGATGTCACAAGAATTTGCACCTGGCAGCGCGCGGCACGTATGGCCAAGAAGCGTACGCCACGCCGTATCGTGTCCGAGAAGGCGAAGAAGAAGAAGAAGAGGGATGTGGTGGAGGAGGAGAAGGGGAAGAAGAAGAAACGGCGAGAATTCCAGGAGGCTGGAAAGTGTACACCTTCGGAGTTACGTCGGTAGCTATATGGAAAATCGCAGAGGCGACGGGACTCCTAGACAAAGACGTACGACTACATCATACTCCGTGGATACGAAGCGAAAGCAAATAATTATCGCGGTTACTTTACGGCTGCTCGTGCGGTATCGTTTACCACCGTGGTAGCAACGAGGGAAGCGAATACCTACATCTGATATGCGTGCAGTACTACACGAGAGGAAACGGATATGATCGGAGACACTATCGGTAGAAACACACGAGAGGACTCGTATAATTGTATTTTCGTGCAACCTATTAATTAGATCGCTAATGAAGACGTGAAAATATCGCGTGTGTTTATAATTACGGCTGAAACGAATTTAATATGTTCGGAATCATCATCGTCGTCGTTATTTATTGTATTGCACGGTCATTGATCGACGTTACGCAACTCGGGATAACATGTTGCGGCGAGTGACGGAGAAAAAAAATCTTCGTGGGGAAACGAGGGAAAGAGCGAAGAATAGCGTCTAGCGAAATACGTACGTGGAAGATTGATAGATTCGGTGGACCGGTTTTGGATTTGTTGACGGGCGGCATCAGCGGATCTAAACGCAGAAACTACTGCATTCCGGGCAGTCAAATAACAGGCCGATCCGTAACGCGATGTTCCGCGGGTTGTCGGCGGCAACGGTAGCGGCGGTGGCGGTGACGGCGGCGTTGGCGGTGGCAGTGGCAGTGGCGGCATCATTTCTCTTCCTCCATTCCTCCTTCTCTCTCGCGTCTCACAGCTCGGACCCGCGGTGCTTGCTTGTCCCAATATGGACCAACATATTATGCATATCGGCCATCGTGGCTCTTATCTAAACGATTTAAATACAGCCGCTTCCCTTTGGAGAAGCCGCCAGCAAATGTTCATCGTGTCTCGCGGTGCTTATCTAAGCCGCTGCCGTTCGTCGGATCAAGTTGATTAGACTGGAACCCTGGAAGAGGAGGGCCTCGCAAATTAAATATATCCATGTATCTTGGCACGACCGAGGCAATCCAGGGAGACGGTATAGCGATTCGGCGTACGTGGAATAAAATAATTCAAGTCTTAATGTCGCGCTTTGACGTCTGACGATAAGTCGGTCAGGTACGCGTATGCGACAAGTGGCGTAAACCTGTACTTCGCGTAGGTATTTTAATCCGGTTAATCATTTGGATCTGGTGTTTTACTGTTTACTACGGTATTGGCAGTATTCATTCGTCTTTACTCTCTCCCGAACTGGGCTAATGGTAACCAGATAAAAGATAGTTCAGTTTGGCGGCAGTAGGCATTGTCTGTTCCCCATTCTCTCGTTTCCCTACTCCGTGTCAGCGGCGCAGTTTTACCCTTGGCGTTAAAAAATAGGGAACGTCGAACCCTGATAATCGCAAAAGGCTCGTGGTACTCTTGTGCGCGCACAACGATGTAATTACAGATTATGTCTCCGCAAGACCTCTGTATCGCTTGATCGTCGTAATTATTGCGCTTTACAAAGTATAAATCATGCGCCACGCGCGTGTATCCGGAGGAGCTAGACAAATCGCTTCAAGATCAATTTCATTACGAGGCTTGGTATGTATGTACGAGTAGATCCATTAGAACGTGTATTCGGACGCGTCTGCCGAGTGAAAAGAAACCCAATGATTATACGCAGACACAAATTAAAGTAGACGAAACAAATCGTGATAATACGTTTCATCGGCTTGTCATCGATAACTCAAGTCGCATCGCTGCAGCGATTCAGCTATTTTCGACATGCATGCCTTCGAGTCTCCAGAAAGCTACGACAACGACCCAGATGTGGCGAGCAAACATTAATTTGTTTCCCGTCGAACGCAATCGAGCCTGAGAAGAGTTTAACCGGGTATGGCAGCTTGTCGTGTCGCAGTTAGTCAACGGTGAAGTCGAGACCACCCCGGTTTGCTCGGATTGCCGAGCATTCTCTCTCGCTCTCTTCTTCTCTCTCTCTCTCTCTCTCGCCTTTCTCCTCGCTATTATACACCGACCTGCATACGTCTCACTACCTTTCCCTCTCTTTCTATCATATGTGTTTCCTTCTAACCCCCTTTATACTCGTATGGTTGTCCCTTTCTTACTCCTATATGATTCATAGACCCGCCAGAGAGGATTTACACGCGGGTGTAGATCCCCGGTTGGCTCTCACTGCACCACGGCAATGACCTACCTGCTCTTCTTGAATCACGTCGGGATCAAGCTCAAGAGAAAAAGATTTGCCCTCTTAACCCTTTTAGTGCTAGACCCATTTACAAAGTACATGCGAAGAATACCACGGGCCGATGTATCGACCACATTTGATCGCCCTTTAGCGTTTTTTCGCATAAGTACCGACCATATTGCCCGCTGACGCTAAAAGGGTTAAAGCGCAACGAAAGATTTATTTGCCGTATTTATAATTTTTGCAATTGTTGACGCGATGGGCGTAATTCATAGTTGACATGTTAACAAATTGATCGAACGTTGAGTTAACAACGATTGGAGTGAAGCTGAGTGAAAGAGGAGGCAGAAAAAGATTCAGCAAATTGAGATCGATATTTCGGGTACCGTTTGGACTCAGGTCTGGACTAGATTGCCAACAACTCGGCATTCCCGAACCTCCTATATGGGCGACATAGGAGAGTTTCAAACTGGGCATCGCATCGGTGAGGAAAGAAACTGTTAAAGTACCAGAAGTTTGCATCATCGCTGCAAATTCAGGTACTCCATTGAGGGATGAAGGTGAGCTTAAAAAAAATTCTTTTTCCAGATGGAACGAACGGAGGTTATTAAGATGGTCAAACCGCACCAAAAAATAAATTTTTTTTTAAAGTACGATAACGTTCGGAAAGGCTGCGCCCAGATGCGTAATTTGAGTATGATTTGATAAACATTTCATCTTTCTCAACAAGAATCGGAGGTAACGCGCCTAACACGATGCGCTACCGCGCAACATTGTGACGCAGCTCGTCATCGGCAAAGCGCTCTAACTGCGGCTAACGATGTGGCTAAACCAGACCTTGGGTAACAGATGACTCACCACCTCCCCTAGGCCGGTTTACCATTATCCTTTTAGCGCGCGCGAAGGTACGAAAACGGGGATAGCCCTTTAGCCGATAAGAAAATACTAAACGGTCGCGTGGCGGACAAACTTGCGACGGAGCAGCTGGTTGAGGTAGCTTAATCCTACGTTAGTCGCGTCAATATTTGTCACGTGGTTGAGCGCATGTTACCTGTCAACCATCACTAAATTATTGATTAAGAATAGAAATAATCAACATTTGTCGCTTTTTATCATTATTAAACATCAATATTTATATACTTAGATAATTGATGTATTCGTTTGCAAATTTATGATTCGAATAATAGAAAAAGCACCATTTTGTTTCTTTTCTTTTTATATATGTACATAGATCTAACCGAGAGGTACTAGATATATCGCAGGCGTAAATTGCATTAGATAAGAGTAATCTAATTTTAAAAAAGACTGGGTGACACCTGTCAACCCACCGACTCACGTAGGGTTAAGCGGGGAAATCCGTACTGATACCACCGGTCACTTATTTGAGCCACCTGTAACCAGTTCAGCTATACAATGTCAAACCATATTGAACAACATTCTTATCAATTTTTATATAGTCCTTGGTACTAAAACATGCGGAATTATTTTCATGTAAAATTGTGAAAAATACAGACACTGTGTTTTGACGTTGTACAGCTGCGTTGCTCAGACCAACCGTACCTGCGTACATCAACGATTCTACTGTTCCATAGAATCACGAAGAATAATTATTCTTTTCCAATAACTCGTACTTTTAAACCTACCACGAAAAGACGACAACCGTTATACTTTATTGCGTATAGGCAGGCGTACGTATTCAAATGAATGCGTGGGTGGTAAAGAGAAAAGACGAAGCTAGATTCACGACAATATACGATAGGTTGCGCACTTGAATACAGGTTGATACATGGAACTGTTTGAATTCCAAAGGGTGCCGAGATTTCTCTTCGTAGTACACTTGATTGCTCTGCGTATAAGAAAAACTATGGTCATCCGTAGCTTGTACCTCGCCTCTGTCCCCTCTTCTGGTTTCACGTGTTTCGATAAAGAGCATTATATCGCCGCTCGCCTATTCGTAAGGACGCTCAGCGCAAGAGTTCTATCAGGAACATTATTGCTCTGAATTTCGCGTAGGCCAACGTAGGCGGTGCGCCGGCAGCTCACCGTGGCGCGCGGCGTGTCGCTCGTTGAGATGAAGCGCGGCGCCACCGTGGCGGGTTCGGGACAATCCATGTTATACCAATGCCACGCACGCTCATACCGTAACATATAATTTACATGCTACACTTCTACACGTTACACTCGCATAAAGTTCCTTTATCAACCCTCGGACTATGGTACACGCATGTAGGTTTACCGTTCGTAGTCTGGACCAGGCTACTCCATGCGGATAAGTACCTACGTACACACGTGTACGCGCCTGTAATCGATTCCGGAGGTCTTACCTCCATAACCGTTATTACGGCGTTATTAGTGAATTTATCTTTGTGCTGCAACAAAGTACTTTTCTCTAATCTTTAACCTTCAGTTTCGCCCGAACAATTTTTCGGAGGCGTAAAAAGTATTATTGTTACGCTCTTAATGTACATAGTAAATTACCGACTAACACGCTCGTTTACCCAGCAACGTGATAGTCGTAGATCAGGTATAGAGGATTCAATGTTGAAGGTCCAGTTTTCAAACGGAAATTGTAGACCCCACATTCATATAAATTTCGCAGCCCAAATAGCTTTCTGAGTCAGGTTGTTTTGGTCAAGCAAGGCAGACGATACCACGATATTCGCATGTTCGATATATTAGGGTGGTTCAAAAGCTCGTGCGCTTTTTTAAATTTTATTATGGCATATATCGATTTGTAGCAATTTAAATGCTCTTTCATATCGCATGTTACACATTGTTAAGAAACTTCAAACTTTTATTTTTGTTTAATTTAGGAAAATCATAGAAAATATCGAAATTCGACTGCTTTTACATCTTTACTTAAAACAACAATTCAAAGCGACTGAAGAGTCAACAAAATCTGCAAAGTGACAGTCGGAAATGTGGTCTAAATTCCTGCTAGCAAAGAAATTAAAAAAGATTCAACAATAACTTGGGTGAGGCCCATGTGCAGTGGCACGATTTTTTTTTCTAAGAATAAAAAATGGTACTTTACTTCGAAACTTAAGATTATTTTGTTTCTGTGAAATTTATGTAGGAAGTTTTTAGTAAAACAACCCACGAACATTCGGACCACCCTAAATACATCTCCCACAGAAAGATTCCCTTTCCCTTTTTTCCTCACTGTAGATATTTCATATCTACAAATGGCCACGCTCCACGGACAGAGGTCTCCCCGGTGCTTTTGCTACATCGGTAATTTAGTTCTTTTTTTTTTTTGGCTCACAAAGTCCCGTAAGATGTCCAGTCCTTTCTACACCTCGTTTATGTCCATACTGTAATATCGAAAGACAACAATCAAATTATATTAGCGGTCTCCTCGATAGATGGCCAAGCAAGAAAACTTGTTTTCCCACGCACAGAGCGTCGTAAACGAACCAAAGTTAGTCAGTGCCAGATATCATTACCGTTATGGAATATTAGATAGTCGGACTTCTTGGTACACCAGCTATGGTCAAAGAACTGTACGGGAGCGTGAACAAACTCTCATTCACAAAACCGTGACAGTTTTCGTCCATATTAAGATTACAATATAACGGGCACCAGTAATAGTCGATTGTACCCCGAGTACAAGAAGAATCAAAGTTTCTCCGGGATACTCACAAAAGGTTTCAGAACGTTAGTATTTCAACCTCGATCGTTTTTCCAATACACGTGAGTAAACGGTGGTTGTTCCGCTCGCAACATAACAGAATAGAAATATTATACCTATATCTTCATATACAATGTGTATATAAGTATACACAACACGTAGAGTTTTGCGGTGTGTGTATATATCAGAGAGGACTAGTTATACGTACCTCAACCCTTTGGTATGTTACCAATTGTTTCAACAGGATATAAAATTTCTCTGTACTTTCCAAGATAAAGGCTAATTTGTCTTGTACCGTGTGTTGTACAGCTGCATGCTCCAGACAGCAAGCTCACGGCGGAAGTTTCTCATGACGATCTCAGGTTCGTTTTATCTACGATGATCAACAGGAAATTATTTTCTTGGCACTCTGTGTCATTTGTTACGACACTGGTGGTCAGTGTTGTTTGCACCAATTACACAGACATTAACTTACCCTTGGATCATATGAAATATTATTTCAACTCGTTTCCCTCGATACTCGAAGAGTGCCGCAATAGCACAGATTGCCCTTATAAGGTATTACGGAAAAGAAATAAAGATCTGTTTAATTACAACAGGTCGACGTTAATGGAAAATTGTACCTGTTCTTTCTCTGTGAAAAATTAGGATGACGTGGAGGAGGAAGCGTGTTGGGGTTACGAGTCCGATTGTACAGCAGAGAATTCTTTTTCCATTCCCAGCTGTCCAGGCGATCACAAAGGATGGGTTACAACGAAAAAAGCTCAATTAGGAACATTTTATACCCAAGGCGATTTTGGTTACGTTCGGGATCAGAGAAAAGAGATGTCAATCTTGTGCGAACCATTATTTGTAGTGAGCGTAGTTACATTATTCCGTTTAGAAAATTTGTGATGCAAGCCCCAGATTGCTCGGCGACCAAATTATGAAATTTGTTTTATCTTCCAAAGGATGATTCGTCTCTGGAATGCTCGGAACACATGAGATTTTGTAGAGCAAGAAATATAATGGTCAATTTCACGGATCTTTTAACAAGAATGGAACCTATACGTTATAAAATGGATGTTTTGAAGGAGGGTCAAATAGGTGGTTACTGCACGTGAGTACGCGCAACTGACTCGCACTACTGAGCGAATATTGCGGAGACATAAGGCTATTAAAAATTCAGGTTAAATGAGAAGAAATTGCAAGATTACGCGGATCACATCAGCCCGTTACAATCCTGGGGACCTGAATTGCGAAATTTCCAAAAGTTACCCCAACGGCCCATTGTGGATGGCAACTGTGATATCGTAATCGAAAAGCCAACATTTATAATGAAAATAGACGCCAGTAAGTCGTAAACGATTCGTGAGAAGTTTTACACCGCCAAAATTGCAAATCACCAGTTTCCCACTGATTTGTTAAAGTCACTCTGTTTCAGTAGTCAATATGTATCATCATTTTTGCGATTTTTTCAATCTATACGCATCACTGCACGTAAATCTCTCGCACCCCGCCGCATTCAGCACTGACAATCACATAATGATCTGGGAAAGCTACAGGTAACTGACATCAGTGCAAAACGCAAGCTCCGAGCTATTGGACGGAAACCGAGAGACTTCTCTTGCTTTTAGCTACCGTTCGGCATTTCAAGATACCTTCGAAGCATTTACAAGAAACCCACTGTGGGATTTGAAAACGTTTCGCGGGGAGACTGTGTGCTTCAAGAATCTCGTGTTTCCGTTGTTGCCGCGAATGATTTTTGGTCTTTACTACAACACACCTCTGGTACATACTATTACACTCTCTTCTTTATCACGGACGAACAAGGCGTACTATTAATTTGTACTTATCAGGAACGAACGAACGTCATTTTAGATTTACGGCTGTGAAAGAAGTGGATTGTTCAAAGCGTTTGGTGATCACGTTTTACACAGATTACGGATACCTCTTCACGAAAGGAAAAACGAAAGGATACGAGTGACGCTTTTAAGTAGGGACACGCAATACAGAAAGATTCTAAATGAGGATGCATTGGTAAAAGCTTTGAAAGAGAATCCAGAATACAGAGTTAAGAAGGTAAGAATCGTAAAATCTCATCTCAGTTTCGTGTCTTTCGTGAATCTAACACGCGAGTGAATATTATTAAAAGATAATGATTTTTAGGTGACCTATAACAAAAAAGTGCCTTTCAAAAAGCAATTGGAGATCACGAGGAATTCTGATATCTTTATCGGTATTCACGGAGCTGGTTTAACTCATCTTATGTTTTTACCAGATTGGGCAGCGGTATTTGAAATGTATGTATACAAACGCAAAGTATCCCTAACTTTATTATTAAAGTTAGCTTTACCAATCGAAATAAATTTGTCTCCAATGGGCTAACTGTCAAAAGCATTAAAATGGGTTTTTAATTCCAGATACAACTGCGAAGATCCAGGATGTTACAAAGATCTCGCGCGTTTGCGCGGCGTAAAATATTTCACGTGGGAAGATACTTCTAAACTTGTACAACAAGATCCGGTAATTAATACAAAGATTTATAAAAGTTTATGTCCCAAAGTTTAATATTGACGCCATCAAATTTTACGTAGGGCACACATCCGGACGGTGGAGCGCACGCTAAATTTACGAATTATAGCTTCGACGTCGAAGAATTTCTTCGTATAGTTTCGCGTGCCAAGAGTCACGTGAAACAACATAATAGCTTTAAAGAATTTATAAAGAAAAAAACGCAACACAAGGGGTCGGGAAAAACGAAAAACTATACCACGACGATGGACAGTGACACCGAAGAAATGGAAAATGTCAGGACGGAAGATGCGACGAAGGTGCATCGAAAGCCTGATGTTAAACCCAAAGATGAACTATGATGAATTTCTAGCCAATTAATTTCAAAGATGACAACGAAACATTCTACTAAATCGTCCAATACTATAGTATTGTTATACAAAGGAAAGTATTTGTTACCAATTAAGTCTTTTTAATTTTTATACTAACGAGTGATTATAATATAATTGAAAAGGAAGAGAGTAAATATGAAATACACTTCGATATGTGTACGCTCTCTGGCAGTGTAGTACAGTACTTAAAAGTTATTCATTGTTTCCCTAAATTGTCACTTAATCTAACTTATTATGCACATTTATAATGTGCACATTTATACGTCCACGCTAGTAATTGGTTTGTGTACACAAAGTGCACCTCCTCCCCCCCACACCACTTTCTCTCACTCTCTCCTACGTAACAAATTACGCTACATAAATGTACATGAATTATAATACATTTCACAATCTAATTTTTACCTTCAATCGATACAATATTAAAACCCACGTTAAGTTAAAAGCCATATAAGCAATTAATATTTGTACAGCTCTTAATTGTTTTTCATATAACGTGAATATTAACATATTAATACAGCCAGTCATTATATTCGACAACAGAAAGAAAAATTGTCCATTATAGTTAACCGACTCAAAGATTTCAATAGTCCATTTACTCACATACTTTTCGTCTTTATGATCTCCGTGTTTTTCTCTATTTTTCAAGTTTTCCTTTCGAGCCCCATTGCTCCTTTTCCCTGTTACACGTTTTCCATCTACGACCGTACCCAATAATATATCTGTAATTATTTCTACAAGTAGTAAAAGCGTCAGCATCATGACACCTAAGGTAAGTATCCACATACAATACCCTGCATTCGCTAATAACCTTGATACCCTAAAGTATGAATCGCAAAACAAAGTGGCCGCACAGGTTTGTACCGCTATCAAAGATAACTTGATGCAGAGTATCATAGAGTCATTGTAACTCGCAAGCAATTTCTGTCCAAAAAATTCGACCTGAAAATTATTGTGCCTGTATTGCAATGAACTTTGTCCATGTAGATTCTGATAAGTCGAATGTATTAATCTGCCAACGGCTACACCGATCAAATACAGCCCTACGTAGCCTGGTATGGAAACCACCCCTTCTCTATTAGCAGATATAAAGTCGATCCTGGGTTCATTGCTTAAAACCCATTCTTTTAATCCTTTTGTACTAAGAATATACTCGTGCATTCCTAGAATCCAAATACCCGATAGCAATGAATATCTCGAATCAATAGTTGTAGTTATTGAACTGGTAAATAATTTAACGAAAGCAAGTGTTATAAAGAAATTCCAATGTACTCCATACTCTGTAACATGTTTTTGATACCCTAACAACTCAATTACAACCGAGCGGCCAATTCCTAATATTAAAAGTGGCACACACTTTTTGCTGGAATGCTTGAAATTTCTTAACAAAGTGGAGACAAAACCTACTTTTGGTAGCGCGCTAAAGTCTTTGGCTTCTGACGCTACCAACGCATTCGCTAATACAAATAATCCTACACCAGTGTCCATCAAACTATACCCGAATACTTCTGTCTTTGCAAATCTGCGTGGAAAGATAGGAAAGTCGATAGCTAATATGCAGACTGCTGTCATAATATTGATAAGTGCCCGGAAATTTGTTATAAAAGGTCTTTGTCCGCAAACTGGATGCGCATCGTAATTTGACGGAGTATCAACATTAAACCCCAATAATGCAATATTAACGATAGATATCGACATCATAGCCAAACACACGCTGACAATATGGTCTGATAGTACGGTACAACAAAGAACGCATGGGACTACGAGCAGTATAAATTCTAATAAAACTCTAATATTTCTGTGAAGATGTTTTCGAAGTAGACCTAACGTCGTAGTAGTCAAAAGGATACTACAGATGTTTGGCATGATTGCGTATATCACTTCTCGAGACGTCGATCCCTCATGATTTGAAACAAACGCCTCTTGTTCTTGACGGTAAAGATTCTTATTCCACATGTTTGAGATAGGTTTGAGAAATAGTTTCGTCGCCAAGTGAAAAATCTGTAAAACACGCAATCCTCCTAACAACGATGAGCCAAATTACTCCTATGTGTTCTACGAACTTAATAAAACATGTAGAAAAGAAAGATTCACGAATGAAAGATATTATGAAAGTTATCGGTCTGATTAAAACATTCAAATTCAAGGCACATACGTGTTGTCAATGCTCGATGACTTTTATGTGCGGAGAATTTAATATAACCAAGCCCGTATTGCAAATACGTATACAACGTGATTATTGGTGGTAATTATATAGCTGATATAGTCTCACCGACACTCTTCCTGAAACTTATGTCTTTAGGCGAATTTCAACAGGTAGAAAACGAATCTCCAAACTCGAATTGTCGTTTTTGATTTGACCGACCGAAAAAAATATTAGGTTAAGGCACCACGATTCCAAAGTTACTACTGGTTATTGCTCATCGAGCTCCGAAGCCTGTCACATATGCCGGATTTGCAAGCGGTTTCGCTGCTACGTCCCGATAAGTTGTTTACAGGTGGCATAACATTCGTTTCGCCTTTTCGCACAGTATTTAGCACAGATTTATTATTTACATATCTGCCGATAATATGGATGACCATCCCTAATTAGGTAACGTTATTCGAATTCGTGGGATTTGAATATCGCCGCACTATTCAGTTAATTCATCAAGGTGGAGTAAACCGTGAGACGCTTAGGTTGAGTTTGCCATGAAAGGTGCAATTTATGATAAAAATAACCCAGCCATTATTATATTAAAGTATCCCGAACACCACACATGACATCGTAAACTCATGGAAGTGATTCAGAGAATCACTTTCATGAGCCATCCCGCCTGCCCTAACGATTCAAAACTTACCGCGTACAATTTCCCCAAGATGACGCAAAATTTCATGGAAACGTTTTGCACTTGATTTGGGTCCATTTCACAAAATCGCTGAACAAGAAAAACGCGTATCACGAAAGCAGCTATAACTTGGAAAATGAGAAAGAAATATCTTAAGATATTGTAAAGCTGAACAATGAGTCATTGAATCACACGTAGATTGAACTGCATCTTTCTATCATTCGCGTGATAATTTTTCTACTTCTTGCAAAAAGTACCATTACCTCAAAATATCATCGACTTCGATTCCGTGAAATGGTCACCGTTACGACCACGATTTTACCTGATATTTACGTCCGACAAGCTGAAAGATATGTTTCCACTTCTACTCGTGGTCTTCCACGCATTTGGGGAGTAACTTAGAAAAGTTGGCGGAAAACACGAAGTTTTTAAATTGCTCCGTTTGCGAGATGCACAGCCAGTGTTCTCGAGTTCCCACTGGTAGACACACACTTGTTTTGTTGCATGTTTTTCCGAAGAAAATTCGTGGTAAGTATACATTGATGGAAATTCAACCTCTTTTACTCGTAAGTCGTCATTAAGTCGCAAAAATTTTTAACTCGTTAATTAACTGTGTTCTACAAATTTTTAAAATTTATTATGTTCAACACATCCTATTGATACGATTTTCCTCAAACGATTCTTTGAACTTGTTTAAATCCACTTCGATAAATCTTTAATTAGTAAGCCAAGTCTCGCGTTTTAAACAACGCGAGAATATACAAAATTCTTGTCATTTTCCGGCGCTAATTTCTAATTTCAAGGTATTCAAGGACCGGTGAAAGGAGCCGACGAACGAGGTACATGTCTGATAAGTTTTCCTCTTGTTATCGTAGCTTGCAACATTAATGACGTATTTTACGGTTAGACGTTAGAGGGTCGGTTTCCTTAAACTGCAAATTCGTAATCTGTGAGTTACTCGATAAGGCGTCATGCAGAGTATAAAATAAAGTAGGAGACAATTTTCTTCTCTCATACATACGTAGAGTGGCTCGCGAGACTGACGAAGGTACGTCGAAAAAAGTGTTTTTCGAATGCAATGCATTTACGTACTGCGATTACGCTCATTAAAATTCGATTCAATTTAGTGTTGAGTATGTGTGTTAACAAACCGTAAATATAAATATTGGAACAACTTTGTTGGAATTTCGTCTTTTATTTGTCAAGTCGAGGATTATACGATTGTTTGAATTCTGAATTTTCTTCAGCGAACTTCTGAATTCTGAACTCTAACACTGTCTGACTCCATTAAACTTTAATTTTCAAACTCAACGAGGAAACAGGTGTTCAAGTTTTTATTAAAAACTTTACAGATAATCAGTGACTGATTTTCAACTACTGAATGATCTAAGAAAACTGTGTGAAAATGAACACGTTTGAGATATTATGCGGCATTGCCGCGATATTTCTCGCGATCTACTATTACTTTATCTCGAACTTCGACTATTGGAAAGTACGTGGAATACGCGGACCAAAGCCTATCCCGGTATTTGGTAATTTTAAAGGTGTAATGTTTGGAACCATTTCGCTGGGTGATTTTCTGACGGAGACGTACAATGAATTCAAAGAGGAGCCAGCCGTCGGGATATTTGCAAGAAGGACACCTATTCTTGTTTTACGCGATGCCGAAATGATCAAGAGCGTTCTAATCCGAGATTTCACCACGTTCGACGACCGAGGAATAATTACTCACGAAAGGGTAAGCATTAATCTGAATGTTATAAATGTATGTGTGCCCAGGTTAGTGAACAGAGCTCAACGTCCGCGACCTCATAAAAATAATTCTCCCTTCTCGGCATTAAATATTATTGTGATGAAAAATGTAATATGCGTATACAGTTGTTTTCTTTTTTTTATTATTCAATGAGAAGCTTAGAAAACTTAAAATTTCAATTATGTACATAAATTAAATATGTTTCGAAAATCCATAAACGATGGCTTTGTAATTTTTATTTGTCGTACATTTTTTGTTTACGTCTAATGTAAACGCCTATAACAGCTGCGCAGTAAAAAATCGAAAGTACATACGATAAACAATCGAGTAAAGCTACGTAATTGAAAATCGAAGACGCGTTCTTATGCTCGATCGAGTCATTAATTTGTAATTACGCTACGACTCGCAAATGTTCTCTCTATTTGATTGCCAAAGATTCCTAGAACTACGACCAGGATAATAATGGAATAACTGTTTATGAGTCACGCAAATTTCCTCGTAAAAAATTGCGTCAGATCAAACTATGAATGACTTGTGCAAAGTTCTCGTTCTAGAATGGGCACTCCATGCCTCGGGGACATTGGGAATTTCATCAATCCCGGAAAATATTATAGAAAAATAAAGAATCATTAAAAATGCAAATACATGGGCCAAGTACAAGTACGAGTATGTCTATAAAAATTCAAGAGACAAGGTCTAGCCTCGCGTACTTGTACTTGGCCGTAGACAAGACCTTGCCTCTTGATTCGTTTTTTCCGGAAAAGATACAAGGTCTAGTCTCGCGTACTTGTACCTGGCCCGAGACAAGACCTTGTCTCTTGATACGCGTTCAACGCTCGTATCGCCAGAAACCGTAACATTCGTATATTACACGTTCCATTAACATCTACACCGAACGAATCAATTTTTTGATTACAGGCAGAACCATTGTCCCAAAATCTCTTCAGTTTAGAGCCGGCAAGGTGGCGACCGCTCAGAGCAAGATTGACGCCCGTATTCGCGTCTGGAAAACTCAAAGAAATGTTTTCCCTCATACTCGAGTGTTCGAAGAACCTGGAGGATTATCTGGAAGTACTGGTAGAGAAAGGAGAGCCAATAGATTGTCGCGAACTGGCTGCGAAGTTCACCACTGACGTAGTCGGTACATGCGCTTTCGGCATCGATACAAACGCGCTCTCCGACGACGATAACGAATTTCGTCGCGTCGGCAAACAATTTTTTTCTACCGGCTTCGTGCAATTGCTCAGACTTGCAATTCGAGAATCCACGCCGTGGTTGTACGATTTACTGGGCTACGTTATACCGGAAACCGAGGTATCTACGTTCTTCACGAGGCTCGTTAAGGACACGATGGAATACAGGACGAAGAATAATGTCGTTCGACACGATTTTATCGATACACTTCTGGATCTTCGGCGAAATCCGGATAAGTTGAGAGATATTAGTGAGTACACGTTCGGAGTAAAGAGATTGCTAATAGCGATTGTAAGTGAGATGTTAATAGATTAAGATGCGCGGTGGATTTTTCAGAAATGACAGACTCGCTGCTCGCTGCACAAGCCTTCCTCTTTTTCGCGGCTGGTTTCGAGACCTCCTCGTCGGTGATAAGTAACGCGCTTTATGAATTAGCTCTGAACCAGAATGTTCAGAGAAATTTGCGGGATGAGATCAACGAAGAATATGTGAAAAATAAAGGAGAGTTAACGTACGAGAATATCAAGAAAATGGAATATCTGGACTTAGTATTCAAAGGTACGCGATATTCCATCATCAGTTATTTATCGGTGGGTCGATAACAAATCGATTACTATAGATCATTCGATTGATTCGATAACGTTATGAAACAATACTGAAACATAATAATAGAATAACATTATAGTCTTCCTGTACATCAAATAATAAAATTTTATCATACGTAGATGTTACAATCGTATTGCGATAAATTGGAGTAGCAAAGTATACTATAAATATATTGACCCATGTTTCAAAACAAAGTAAAAATAATTCATTAATATTTTTCGTATACAGAGACTTTACGCAAATATCCACCGGCGCCGGTAATACTGAGAAAATCAACGTCGGATTACACCTTCGAAAGTCATAAGCTCTCGATACCAAAAAACATGCCAGTGTGGATACCGGTTTATGGGATTCACAGAGATCCTGCCATTTATCCAAACCCAGATGAATTTCAACCGGAAAGATTCATGCAAGATGCAACGACGACTAGGAATCCGATGTACTATTTACCCTTTGGCCTTGGACCCAGGAATTGCATTGGTAAGTTACAAGGGAAGTTTGCTTGAACGTGAAATAGTTTTTTCTTATTAACCATTTATATACCGAGATACAAGGTAATCCACTTAAGGTTGGAATCAGAAATATTATTTTACTTAAAAAGCTTCTGTCGTCATGAGAACTTTGACCCCTATCGGTCAGATGATAAAATAAATAATTCCCCGAATGTGACAATTAACATTCTTTTTTATACTTATTTTCAGCTGCACGTTTCGCGGTGTATCAAACAAAAATCGGTATCATAAAGATACTTCGCAACTATAAAGTTGACGTTTGCGAGAAAACAATGATTCCCTACGTAAACCATCCAGCTGTTTTCATATTAACGCCCAAAGACGGAATACACTTAAAAATAACGAAAGTCTAGAATTTGTCATAATATTTGTAAGTTTTTTTATGAATATTAATCGAGTTGACTGAAGTGGGAAAAAACGGGCGTTTATGTTTAACTTTTTCTACATCTGTTGTCTATTGCCATTGCACCGGATTATGTGTCATTTAATAAGACGCGAAGACTGAGTTTCTTTACGAAGATTTCTTGTGTGTATGTCTTATTTTTATCGAGAGTATTACATGCTACGACAGCGGAGGAAATGTAAATAATTAACAATTAAAAGAGATTACTTTTACTATTATGTTAGATTTAAGATTGTTATTATTTATTATTATATTATAGATTATAATTGAGAGAGTACGTGATTGATACACGTTGTAATAAAAATCTTTTACACGAAAACCTACAAACAATCCGTTCACGTCAACTGCGACTCCAAACCATCACTACTCTCCCTCAAATTAGGCAACACGAATAAAATTACGAAATATTAAAAAAAAGGGTTACATTAAAAAGTCTCAAGTGTGTTATAAAACTTTATTTCAATTCTCCTGAAACATTCACGAATTGTCAACGTTGAATTGGCCAACGATTATAGTACGGCTCCAAACCCTGACCAGCCTCGGTTGATTCTGATTACACGAATAAAACTCTGAATTATTAAAACATAAGACAGGTAAACATATGAGAACGATCTTACAAAATGAGTATCGTTCTACCTTGTTTACTTTCCAACTTCGAATCGCCTCGCGCAGAGTGTTGCTCGAAACTATCGCTAGTATTGATTAAATCTGACTACACGACTGAAACGATGAGTCAGAGACGAACCACTTGAAAAAAGGATTGTTTTTGAAAATCAGTATCATATATCCTTGATTGCGCCTCAACTGCGGAATAAAACTCCATCTTCGAATGTTCCGCCGGATCAATAGTGTCCTATATAACGTGCGTTGGCAATGTCGAGGTTTTCCATTAGTTTCTCGCAAACGACTTCTCGATTGTAGGAAATGGAAACAGTGTGTACGTATACCGTCACGAGGTTTGGCTCTACGAACCTATATCGCACCGCGATCCGTTGTCGGAAGAAGGTGCGAGGTAATTATGAGATCACCGTGGGAACGTTAGTACAAAAAAGCGATATAAAGTATCCAGGTCATCAACTACCGCGTCACTCGATGTGGGTGACGGGCACCTGACATTAATCGGGCGATCATTCGCTCGTTTTCCCTCGTGATTTTTGCTCGGGCATTCGTTGCTGCGTTGGAAACTGCTTCGAGATGATGGCAAATGGGAGCAAGGATGCCAGTGACTTTCCCCACAAACCGGAAGGAAGAGGGGTCGTTTTAAATGACGAGCTAGCTTATTGGATGACTCGACTTCCGGAAACATTGAAAAATATACCTATAGTACATTTGGCGATACCCGGTAAGTTACATTTATTTTTAATGTAAAGTATTTAGATATCGATAGTAATGCTGTTAATCGAATTATCCTGAAAACTCGGCTTAGTTCGTGACATTCGAATTGTTTGACGAATTTTGGACGAAATGAAGAATGTAATCGCCGGATATGTCGCAAGATTACTTTTCCTTATGACACGAAACTGATCTATGTTTATCTTGTACGGATAAGCATTATTTCATAAGAAACAATAATCTTGTACCTGCATTGAGACTTAAAATTTGATGTATATTATAGATTAGTATCGATAAACATACAACATCGTTCTGTGTTGTGATATGCGACTTATTTACATTTCTATTTCTATGATAGCTTTCGATAAACATTCCAGTTTCGTCATATTAACATGGATAAATTTGGAATTTACGTGGAATGAACATACTGAGATTTCAACAAATAATTACACGCGTCGCTGATGGTATAATTCCTTCTCAAACTCGAATGTAAACTTATTCTCCCAATCGAAAGAAGTGCATTTTCCCGGAAGTATGTTATAACACATGCTATTTTAATAACGTGTGGAAGAACAATCGTATTACATAACGTACTAAACGTTCTCAGAAACGTTCGAGAACTCAAATATGAACATGACCTTTTCAAACGTTACATTGAGAAACAATCTGCTTTGCGCTTTTCGTTCTCGAATCTAAATAAAACACAAAGGTAGTTATTGCCAACGTATGTAGCGTCAGTGTCCGATGCCTCGCAGGTTCTCACGATACGATGACTTACACTATAAATCGCCGCAACGACGTGGGGCCCGACGAGCCGACCTTCATCAGGGCTGTAGGACGTTACTGCTCGTTCGTCTCAAAGCCCATCATTTTCAATTGGTCGATTACCCAACGTGAGAATATCAAGGAGCAACTCAACGGTGGCATTCGGTACCTGGATTTACGCGTCGCGACGAAACCGTCGGACAAGGACATGTATTTCCTTCACGGCTTGTACGGATCCAAAGTGTACGAACCGCTACGCCACATTGACGAGTGGCTCTCTTCTCATCCTCAAGAAGTAGTAATTTTAGATTTTCAGCACTTCTACGCTTTCGCGGAGACGGATCATCGACGCCTAATCGAAACGATCTTTAAGATTTTTCACGGAAAATTGTGCCCGGTGTTCTCCAGCTTCGATCACATAACGCTTCAGTGGCTATCGGCTGAGAAGTATCAAGTGTTCATTATTTACAGAAATATTTACGCTCAAAATCATGCGAATCTTTGGCCCAGCGGATTGTGGAGGACACCCTGGCCAAATACCGTCCGCGTTAACGAGCTCATAGATTTCTTGAACGTAGAGTTGCAGGGGCGACCGCTGGAAATCGGTTTTATCTCGCAGTGCCTTTTAACTCCGGACATTTCTTACGTGGTGAAACACCTGTGCGGGACGTTGCAGAGGAACTTGGTGCCATCGTGCCAGAAAGCAATTCTCACGTGGATAGGTCAAAAACGACCCGGTCGCGGTGGTTTGAATATTGTGATAGCCGATTTTGTTTCGGATAGCAATTTTATGTTCTCCAAAACCGTCGTTCAGAGCAACACGAAGATCCTAGGGAACGCGTATACTTTGTGATACGTTGATTTTTTCTTGCCTAATCTATGTACACAACAAACTACGATAGTTTAATGCAAATGAATTTAAGCATAATGATATTAAAATGATTCTATTTGTTCACTTGATTGTGATATCGCAACGTACGAATGTCTGTGAAAAACATCAGATATTCATTGTTGTGCACCATAAATAGAATAGTATTGTTGCACATAAATTATTCGAATGGTCTATAACGATTGCTCTGTAATATAATGTAGGTCAGTGCGACCGCCTAGCATCGTTGAGATCACAAATGGAATATTCTAATAATAATTTAGTATAAATCAGGATTGAAATATTGCATTTGCATGGAGTTTTTCATTGGAAATGGTTTGAATGTCGGGATATTTATCGTAGTGTAAAGTTAATCTTGTAAGCGCAAATAAATATTTTAACATTCCTCTAGCACTTTTATCCACGTAATATTAACACCGTGTATATAATAGTACTTCGATATATTTTACCGTGAGTTGCATTCTTTAACGGTAGACTGGATAATAATTTAACCCGATCTGATCGTTTTAAGCTACATCTACACAAAAACTGTGAAGGAGAAATCCTGTAATGAAGGAACAGGTTTAAAGAGGTTTAACGAGTGATAAAGTAGACAATAATTTCTGTTCAGAAACAACAGAGATATATTGTTTTCACGATACGTTAATCCATTTCTGACGAAATCAAAATTTCGATAACAATTTTTCTCACATGACGTATCCATATACATTCAAACACTCCGTTCGAGAGATAGTATTAGTCACGTTGTAAGGTAAATATTTTACAACAACGATAGATGGGCAAAAAAACATAAAACCCGTGTAGATCGCGTCTTATAAATGGAAACAATACAATATTAAACATTGTCTTTGAATCAGGCTTTAAGTAATCGACACTCACCTACGCTTCGCGCAAATTATGTCAAAGACGATTAATGAGATCCGCTGGTAATCGGAAAATGGATGAATATGGATTGAAATATAATTTGAATAGATGAGCGAAATCAAATGGGTGGTTTGATCGAACGATTCACGGCTCTCTATAAGTTTCAACAAGCCCTCTAGTATCGTCTATACTCGGTCATACAGCTTTCACTTTAAGTTGCTTCATTCGAGGCGCTCTCTTTTTTGCCAGTCGCCGTTGTTCCTTTTCTTCCCATTTTCTTTGTTTGTCAGGATCTTCCTCCTGCAGTATTTTCTCCTTTTCGGCCCTTCGCCGATCTTCCCGCCGCTGAGCAGCCGCCTCCGCTCTCGCAGCGTGAGTCATTTTTAGAAATGCTTCTTCCACTCTCAATCGATTTTTGTCCGCTTTAATTTTGCCCTATATAAACATCGGTAAACGTTAGATATATAATCATGTAAATGTGAAATATTTTCCTTAAATTCACAAACCTCTTTAGACAGTTTGAAGCGACGTAGTTTATCGAGTAAGTAGAACGTGAGTTGCAGCAGAAGTTTTAATTTTTCCTGAGTTTCGACATTATTGGTACGCCCTTTGATACTTATGTTTAATCCAACGAGTAAAACTCTTTTTACTTCCGGCATGGTTAATTGAGTTGTGTCCCTGAAATTCAATTAATTCGTATAGTATAACAATCAACAGAAGTAGCTAAGTCAATGTTCTTTTTATAAGTCAGTTCGATATGCTTACTCTTGTTGCTTGGGTCCACTGAATTGGTCGCTGACATGAATATAGTCTATGTACGATGCGAACTTTGTAAATGCTTGTAGGACTCGTGTGTCCAAAATAGCTGAAGCTGCCTCAGCAATTTCGGACATGACGAAGAAACCGGGTGGAAGACCAAATTTTTCTCCGGCTCGCTTCTCCGGGCAGTATACGCTAATATCAGCTACATCGCGCACTAGATGCATTGCAGTTCTTTTAGTAGCAATTGCCAGAACGAAATTGTCTGTCTCGTCCTTTGCGAGTTCAACGCGTATATGCGCTTGATCGTTCTGTGGCCTTACGAGTTGTGCCAACACTGCTACCAGATCCTGCCTCTTAATTAATTTCAATTCGATCAGCATCGAATCACAGCCCACTCGTCCGGAACAGTATAAACTATATTGAGACTGACTCTCTTTTACTAAACCGTTGTCGGATGTATCTTTTATCGATTTCCCTGTATCGCCGACAAGAGAGAAATTCTCCAATAAAAGCTGCTTATGATCCATAAGCCAGACTTCAGCAATGTGGGCATTTTTCGAACGCCCTGCCACGTAATTAATGAAATATACCAACAGTCCGGCAACCATAAGTATTTCTAAGTAAAAACTATCCCATCTTGCACGCAAATGCAGTGGTATTTTTGTAATAGTCAATGTAGATGGTTCGTCGCTCTTTGGGCCTGTACTTCCACCATTCGAGTCCAGACCTTCGAACTCTTCCTCATCTTGAAAGTGATCAAACTCGCTATCGCCATCCACAATCAATACATCCTCTTTATCGAAGTCTTCGTCGATATCTGGTTCTTGCTCGTGCTCCGTAATGCGCTCATTGGATGACGCGCTTGGTTTCTCTTCTTCAAAGTCTTCGAATTCCGCAAATTCGTTATCCTCGAGACGTTCCTCATGGAAGTGCGCTGTGACCCATATATTAGTTGCAACTAGCGCTATGTGAATTATCACTAACCACAGCTTCATTTTTCCTGGAAGCACAAAGAAACTAAGAATTAATATAAATTTTAATGTTTTATCTCATTGTTATATTAAACGTAGCAAAAATCCATTAGCAACCGTCGTCAAACAAGTCGAGCATCCAACATATTGTTTATTTATATTTAAGACGAAACCATTAGAAACTTTATTGCTTGGCTCGTTGAGTGAAAATTAATTCTCCAAAACTACTTTTTCAACGTTATCACCCGAAATCCTTTGAAATGCAGAACCTAGCGAATTAAAGAAAAATGTTTGGATATTACTAAAATAATGCATTACCCTGAGTTCTCAGTGTATTTATACAAAAGGTTCCCGACTTTTAGACATTGATTTCAGTTATCAATTAAACGGAATAATTTTCACTTGTGATAAGGCTGTCACGACACCCTTACAAGAAGGTGAGTGACTTGCACGCCACGAAGCTAGCTGCACAATAAAACGTCATTTCCAGAATCGAAATTTCGTTGCGATCAGAACTTTTTGTAACGGGACTAATTTTCAAAATTCTGTTTTGATTTAAGCAAGCCTAATATTTGTAAATAAGTTTTGTATTATGTCGCAGGAATGTGTGGATAGAAATTGGATGCGTAAATTCATTTGTGTCGAAGTATTACAAGGTTAATGGTAAAATTTAACACGAGAAACTAATTTTCATTTTGAGTAACAAAATGCAACGCGTATATCACAAATAATATTTTATATGCCTTATTCAATTTTTGTTTAACTTTTTTGTAATGTACTTCTTCCCGTACCATTTACTGCTCTATAGTTGTAGTTTCTGTAGAATGTGGTGACTACGCAAACGCAAGTGAAATCAGCTGACGAGACAACTGTACGGCTAATACACGTGGTCAGGGACACGTATGCGACGTCTACTACCACGTACAAAATCAACTAAAATTCTGATCCGAAATATTTACTGGTACATTCCAGTACGTTCGTCTATCGGAATTTTCTCTGTCCTTTCTTTTATTCTTCTCGTTTCTGTCTCACGTTAATCACGACGCATCTCTTTCCTTTTGACGATCCGTGTTGCTCGCATCATTCAGGCACACGCATGTGCCGAGCTATCGTCGGTGAAGCTGTGTGAGTGCAAAAATGAAGCACCGAAAAAATATTGAAACAGGTCGCGCTCGGGTACACTGCCTTCCGTAGTCTAATTTAAATGCGCAACGATATGTTAAGGGATGTTTACGTATCCATAATATGGAGAAGTTAAACGCGGATTTCTAGTTTTTAATGCCGTCATGGTCCTTGCAATCCCTCCGAGAAATTTTTGTGTCATAAAGAGTGGAAACTTTTGCAACTTCGTTGTGGATTGTTTTTCGTCAATAGTAATCTTCGAACTTTAATTCGAATATCCCGCGTGATCAGTTTTCCCGCCATATTGAGGATTTTAGTAGGGAAAATTTTAAAGGTGCATAGACGGCGCGGAAAGCAGTGTCGTCTGTCTAATAAGAGGGGACGGTTCACTCCCTGTGTACACTCGATGGCCAGACGAGAGATCGATTCAGTGAGTCCGTGGAAACCACCGAGGGAATTTCATTGCGCACGCCTGACTGTAATGGCTTTTCGCTTGTCAAAATACGAGAATGCAGTCGCTCCTGCATTCTCCGGTAACAACGCGTCGCGCATCGTACAAGCAATTCGCATAAACGTTTCTTCGTGATTATTGCGGGGCTTCGTGGCAAACCTTATAACGAGGATCGATCGTAAGAGGGGAAAATAGGAAGAGCGCGTGTTGACAGTGCGAGTTGTAGAACCAAACAATGGATCAATACCAATACCTTGCGGTGAAGTGTAACCTGCAGACACGGCTAAGAATTCGAGTTTGTTTGATGTAAAACCTTTTCGCATACTCCATATTTCGTCTTGATAGATCAAGGTAAGCATTGTTTTCTTAGCAGAGAAGGTAATAGGTATAGAAGGGACACGCGAAGTGTATTATTTTCGGGTTTGGTTAAGGTGTAAACGATGGTGTATTTTTTTTTTCGGCGAGTTTGTTGCGACGACAATTGCGAGAATAACTACAGTCAAAGGTGAATTTATAAATTAGTAATTAACTGTGGGCGTTTTTTGAACATGGAGTACTTAAAAGCGTTTGTGATATTTGGGGTAATTATGGTGACACGAAGGTGACATCGAACGTCAGTTTTGGGGATAGACAATTAAGTTTCGTAGTATTTCAAGTGGTTAGTTGTTGCAGAATATATAGTGCATGGAACTAAATATTGTCCAAAGAGATTGTTCGTTAGTGCTTGCCGATGACAACAATAAATCGATAATTTTGACCTACTTTATTTGTGGTATTGATAATTAAAACCCTCAAATTTGAATGCGATGCTATTATCACTTGTAACACGTGATATATGTTTCACATTCTATTAATAAGATTTTTATTCGAATTTACAGAGAAAGACTTGAATTCAAAATTAAGCTTTCGCAGATTATAGTTATGTTTGAATTTAATCGTCTATATACATTCCTTTCCCTTTGGCTTCTCTTTCCACTGTTATCAGTATTGCAATCGGTTTTACTTTCCGCCGCGGTATGAGTCATCGGTTCGATCCATTAATAAGAATGTATGATATGACGCCTTCGTGTGTGATACTTGATTTTTCATTAATTACAATTGCCGTTCTGTTATATTTCATTTTTTATTTTACAAAAGTACTTCAAAGATTACTATAATAACAGACTAACGAGATTATGAGATCACTTAAAGAATTCTATATCCTTAAACGAATCATTATTGTTTTCAAGGAACGCTAGACCGATCATGTTAAAAGTTTCACCGTCATCTTCTATTTCTACCTACTGTTTGGCTTTACTTCCCGCATTTCACACTTTCTCTCTCTCTCTCTTTCCCCTCGCAGTTGTGGCACCCCTCGTCGTCATGGAGAAGTCGGACAATCAGCTGAAAACCTGGAAAAAACGAAATACGCGGTCGAGTGCCTCCTCCGACGTTGTCACTCAGTGCGTCCAGGTAGTCGTAAGATGTAGGCCTATGGATGAGAAAGAAGTGTCCCGTGGATACACACGGGTCGTCGACGTGATCCCTTCGCGAGGTGTCGTCGAGATTCGACATCCGCGGGACGATCCGACGAGCGACAATGTGAAAGTCTTCACTTTCGACGCGGTATACGATTATCATTCCAGCCAGCAGGATCTGTACGAGGAGACGGTCAGGCCATTGGTGTCCTCCGTCCTCGACGGATTCAATGGAACGATTTTCGCGTACGGTCAGACCGGCACCGGGAAAACGTACACGATGGAGGGATCGAAGAACGATCATGACAGACGCGGTGTAATCCCACGGTCTTTCGAGCATATATTCAATCACATAGGTAGATCGGAGAATATGCAATATTTGGTGCGAGCCAGCTATCTGGAGATTTACCAGGAGGAGATTAGGGATCTTCTACATCCCGATCAGAGCCTAAGATTCGAGTTGAAGGAGAAACCGGACACAGGTGTGTTCGTTAAAGACTTGTCGACGTCGGTTTGCAAAAGCGCTATGGAGATACAGCAACTCATGAACATGGGGAATCAGAATAGAACGATAGGCGCGACTAATATGAATGAACACAGTTCCCGGTCTCACGCGATATTTCTGATCACCATCGAAATGGGATCAATGGGCGATTCCGGTGGGATTAGAGTGGGTCGTTTGAATTTAGTCGATCTCGCCGGTAGCGAAAGACAGAGTAAAACCGGCGCGTCCGGGGAGAGACTGAAGGAAGCGAGTAAAATTAATTTGAGCTTGTCGGCGCTGGGAAATGTAATCTCGGCCCTGGTGGATGGAAAGACTACGCACGTACCTTACAGAGACTCGAAACTGACGCGGTTACTTCAGGACTCTCTTGGCGGAAATTCGAAAACAATTATGGTCGCGAATATCGGGCCAGCGAGTTATAATTACGACGAAACTCTCACGACGTTACGCTACGCGAATCGTGCAAAGAATATAAAGAACAAGCCGAAGATAAACGAGGATCCGAAGGACGCGCTGTTGCGACAGTATCAGGAGGAAATTGGAAGATTAAAAGAAAAACTGGCGCAAAAGGGCACCGTGCAAAAGCGAAAGAAAAAGACAAAACGAAAGAAGGAGGACGAGACCGCGGATTCCGAATCCGAAACGGAGGATAGCCGGGGCGAAGATAATAAAGTCGGGACGGACAAGAAACTGATTGCGGAACAATTGAAAGCTGAAAAGCAAGAGACGGAAACGCTTATAACGAGAATCAAAGATCTCGAGAGCAAAATGCTTTGCGGGGGAAAGAATATAATTGATCACACAAACGAGCAGCAAAGGGCGCTGGAACAGAAGTCAGCCGAAATAGCCGAGCGAAAGAAGCGGGAGGTCGAGATGCAGCAGAAACTCGAGGACGAAGAAGTCACCATGCTGGGGGTAAAAGAAACATATACCACTCTTCAGCAAGAGGTGGACGTTAAATCGCGGAAACTTCGAAAATGTTTCACCAAGCTGCAAGTCCTGAAGCAGGAGCTCGAGGACGTTACAAGCGACTTCAACAGAGACAGAAGGGATTTGGAACAAACGCAACACGAGCTTATGAAAGAGCTCAAGCTGAAGTACCTCATAATCGAGAATTTCATTCCTGAAGAGGAGAAGAATAAAATCTTGTCGAGAATTCATTTAGACGAGGAGGAAGATTGTTGGGTCGTGAGAGATCCCGAGCCATCTAGCATAGACTTAATAAAACGACCAACATCGGTTCCTGGCGCGCGTAGACCGGTTTCCGAGTACGCGAGGATCGCCCTGGCAATGGGGCGAGGTTGCCGTTACGCGGGTGAAAGTATATTGAATCTGGATTTAGACATGCCGGCGAGAACAACGTTGGATTATCAAGGTCCGGCCATTGCGCCGACGATTCAAGCTGTCCTCGAGGAGGCGTTACGGGACGAGGGCGACATCGACGTGGACGCATCGAACGCGATACTGAGATCGAAGCCGCGCCTGCAATCCGGGAGAATACGACCTAAGAGCGTCGGCAGAATCCCGCAGATTCCGGCGCCTGTTTATCCAAAGACGAGAGGTCTCGTACCGAAGTAGGAAATTGCGATTGTTTCTCTACGAGATCTGTAAAGAAAAATGTAAATATTGTACGAATTGCAACTTGTGCTTTATTTAATTAATTTAGTTCGTTGTGATATGTTGCAACGGTTTACTAGCGGAGACACCGGGGCTAACTGAAACCGTTTTTACTTTTCTATTTGTTACGAAGGGAGTATTTACTGCAAAGGGGGAAAGCAATGCGAACCGAAGGGGAGTTTCCGTATTCGTTCGTTGATCATTAGTAAATTCGTTTGACGAAGTTTTAATTATTGGAATTATTAGAAATGCAATGACGTCGTAAGAGATTGAAATGAAATAATTTATAATAAATACTACTCGATCTTTATGTTTATTTTTTATGTAATCAATTGCACGGCGGATATGAAAAAACCAACAAGCGAATCAGAACTATTCGAAACCAATTACTTTGGATGGACAATAAACAATAACAGAAACGTTGTAATAAGCCTAGATCAGGCTTGGCAACGGAAACAAACGAATAAGTCTGAAATAAATCTTTACGTAGCCCCCAGTCTCCACTACGTGTATCGAAGCGCAATGGTGTTAAGTAGCCGAAATCTTTATAATTCTCTAGTCAATGTGCAATGTGCGGCCACGCGGTATTAAATATGCTAATTATTTCGTTATTGCATTAAAGAAGCACAAAATAAACGTCCCGAAAACGAATTCCTGTTTAGCTTTAGTGATAATGTTTTTGTATATGTTTCTTGTAAGTTTAGCGCTAGCAAAAGAAAATTAAAGTTGCGAGAATTGGAAGTAAAAGACCCATTTATATGTTTCTTTTGTAATACAGTTAATCTTATTATTAACAATTATTTAAGATCGTTAGAGATGTTCCTTGGTACGAGACGTACTTCCGTGAGAACCTAAAAAATTCCATTATTTATGCGCCTCGGCAAATTAGTCTTTGTTGTTGTAGACACGGGTGAATTGTTTAGTAGTTATCTAATACACTTTTACAATTTTTATTGAAAAATTACACCTAGTTGTTCTTGCTATCGTATGTTTCCTCGAACATTAAAATGTGTTTGTAAAAATAACGCCGTTAGATCCGACTCCTCTCATACTTTTATCACACGTATCTGAAACTTCTAAACGATCAGGATGATGAACGTACCGTCAATTGAGTTTTAATTAAAATCAATCCTACGGGTATCGAGGTTTAAGGTACAGACGTGTGTTTTTGTTTCTTTCGTTTCATTGCACTACTTACTTTCTTCCCGTCAGCATGGACGACCAGTTACACTGCAACTTTCAATTAATTCCACGAACACTCCGCGCTTATGTCGTACGCGTAAAAATCAATAGACACACAGCGGTCGGCGTGAAATTTTAAAATAGGAGGAAATTAATTTTTTAAGGCATTCGTAACGTTTTGTATAAGTAGCACGACTTAACAATAAAATATTGTTTCATTAAATGGTATTACTTAACTACGGTTACACGAAACGAATATGTAGCAAAGTAAACTATTATACATATACAAAAAGTTGTGGCGGCTTATACAAAATTATGCGTCTGTGGTTTTAATTGCATACCTGTCATTATAGGTCGAATGCTTAAAAAATCGATGTATACTCCTTCGAAAAATTTGATTTTCAAACGATATACGCGAGACCCGCGCGATTACAAACGTAGAAAAAATAACATTTAATTTCAATGCCTCATGCACGAAATTAGAAAAGTGATGAATTTAAACGTGAAATATGTCCGGAGGTCATGTTACAATGAAATAAGCGTACTTCCGATTTCCCAAGAGAAGTGATCAGGATGCAGTGTTTAAATCGACGTCAACTGTACAAACATGTCGTGTGTAACAAAAGGAAACTTGCGACATTTACTACATCACCGGTTTTCTAAAAATTTCGGTGCATCCGAGACTTGTCCCAAATCTGGATGCATTCCCGGAACCTTACTGTAAGGAACCAGAAACATAATCCTGATCATTTCTACGTTCCAATTAAGATTCCTCTTAATCTTATTCCCCAGCGACGTCCACCCCGCGGACACCCTCATAGTGTCAAATAAAAGCTATTCCATTAACACTCGCGAGCAGTGTTAAATTTACGTAAAAGTTTAGCACATTACGCACAGTTTTCATAATTGTCTCACTTCAATAGAAACGCTGTTGTTGCACGTAATTGCCGTATTGTTGCGGCTGCTGTTGTTGGGGATAACTCGAGGGATGAGCGCCGTACGGCGATCCACCGTAAGTCTGTTGGGAAGGATACTGATTCGTTCCCATTGGCGGACCGCTATACTGACCCTGATTACCCATGTTACCATAACCCTGATAATTATAACCATTGTCTATATAACCCTGATTACCACTGTAAGTCTGTTGCTGCGGATAGCTTTGAAATTGTTGGTTGGGCATGTTTGGATAAGTCAGGGGTTGCGCTTGAGGACGCGTGCAAGCCTGTTGATTATTTGGATCGTATCCCTGATTATAGAAATTGGATAGGGGGGCTCCAGAAGTACTAGACATTTGATCTATCGGCTTTATCGCGCTCGGTTCGGGGGTCTCCGCTGGCGGTATATGTGACTTTGGCACATATTTGTTCGGTAATTCTCCCATGATATTAGCTATCAGACGTTTGGTCTCGTTCAGGATTGCGTTCGGATCATTAGTTTTTATATCTTTCCTCGGTTGCGGGGAGCGTGAACCGCGGTGCGAGTCCGAGCGCGACGACGTCCTCGGGGTTTCTGAACCAGACGTGGAAAACCGTACACTCTTATTTGCCGTCTCGCTCTCGAGATAGTCGTTCGCCGCTTTGTATATATCCTCAAACGTGTAATCGTCATCGTCGTCAGAGAAATCTATCTTTGTTTTCGACTTGTCGTCGCCGTCTTTCTTCTTTTGCGGTTGTTCCTCGTCATCGTCGTTTGCAAACATGTCCACTTTGGGCTTCCACGTGTCCTCCTCGTCGGCCGGATTTTGTTTTCCTTTGCGAACAGAAAACGGGGAGATGCTCTTTCTCATCTTGACAGACACTTCCGTGGTGTCCGGTGTTGGTGATTTTTTAGTTTTCCCTAAAGCCGGTAATGTCGGTGGCGTTGTGCCCAGGTTAACGAAACCTCTTAATTTCTCCACCCTAACCGGATCAGTTGCCTCTAGCTTTTTCAAAAAGCTTATGAGGCTGTGTTGCTCCTGCGAGCCTAATTCTTTGAAGTTCTGCAAAAGCGTTTTCAGATCACCATCCGACAGACTTTCCATTTTCGAAGTCTGTCGTTCCGCTGTATCTGCCGTGGACGTTGTCGCGGGTGCCGACGTTGTCGTCTGAGGAATTACATTATTCCCACTCGCCAAACCTTTAACAAAATCTGCGGTAGTCACGGGTTTATTCGAGTTTTTCGACGCTTCTGCCATACCAACGACGGCATTTATCAGAGTTTCTAGTTCTTCTTGGGATACGTTCGATCTACCTTGTGCGACCAGGGCTGCTGCGATTTGCTGAGCTATAGCTACTTTATCTACTGTACCAACGCCGGGAACACTCACGGGTTCGGACTTAATAGCGGGTGTTACGATCTCTACTGGCCTCGGAAATATTGTTCGTGTGATATAACTCGCAGATCTTGCTGCCTCCATGAGCTCACGTTTCTTCTTCTTCTCCTCCTCCATCTTCTTCTTACTTTCTGCCGTTTTGTGTAACAACTGAGCGATATTCTGTATTGCGCTTTTCGTCGGCGTGACAGCCATTTTCTCTATCATACCAGCGAATAACTGTCCCTTAAGTTTCTCTTTAACCGTTTCGAATAGAACGCTTACTTCCTCGTCGTACAACAACTCCTCTGCGGAATTTGGCTTCGCTTTCTCCGCTGCCAAAGCTTTCGACAGCAGAGACACTATCTTGGGACCAAGAGAACCCAACTGGCCCTCCAGTGCCGTCAGCAAGCGCAATAGACCGACCACTTCCAAATCTTCGCTCAACACTTCATCCGGGATAGGACTCGGTGATTTTTCACTTACAGGATAGGGCGTTGCGTAATGTATCATTGACCTAGGACGCGTCGCTCCACGATAATAGCTACTTCTATACGCGCTCCCCCTTCCACGTACATACGTGGAGTACGCGTAATCGCGATCTCTCATTTCGTGGCGATCATAATAATCCGTTTTAATAGTCTTCGTACCTACGTACTCCACTTCATCATCGCTCTCTACGCGGTGTCTACTACGTTTGGACGGAGATCTCTCGCGCCTGCTCGGCGGTGGAATCCATTTCTCCGGTGGTTTGTCTTCCGGCAACTCTAATCTCTTTCTAATCTCCTCTTTCCGTTGCTGAAGTTGCTCGTTATGAATCTCTCGCATTCGTTTGTTCCAGAATTCGATCCATTCCGGCTTGAAATCGTGTTTGCTGGGATCTTTACCTTCCGCTTGGAGTTCCTTGTATCGTCTATTCCAAAATTTCTTCCACTCGTCGGGGTACGACGGATGTTTTTCAGGGTTCTTTTCGTGAAACTTCAAAGCGCGATCAAGAGCCTCTTCGGCACGTCTGATTTGATCGCGATATTTATCCCACTTGTCGCGCTCTCTAAGGGGTTCCAATGAACGCGAACGCGAGCGCGAATGGGAACGTGTTCGATCACGCGAGTATCGAGATTTACTACGGTACTTGTGGACCTTGTCGAGCGAACTCTGCTTACGATGGCGAGCGGGTGAACGTGACCTCGAACGCGAAGGCGATGGACTACTAGATATGCTGGAAAGCGACGAAAGAGATTTGGTTTCGTCGGAAGGACGTTTCGGTGTTGCCTTCTTCGGAGTATCTTCTTCTTTATCTAACGGCTTACGTATATTCAATTTATCCCTCGTGAGAATACGAATCTTGAATCCCCTAGAAAAAATAAAACATCAACTTAAATTTAACTTTCAAACGATGGATCAGGAAGGAGAGACACCGAGGTGGATATATTTGAGTCTTTTGTCATTTTGTAATGCGTCGCGTAAAATTCGTTTCGTTTATGATTTGTCGCGAAGACTTATCGAAAATATAAATATTAGGTCATGAAGTTTATGTCATAAGATCTTCCCAGAACGTGCGTCGACGCAAGGTGGAAGCGTCGAAACCTTGTAAAAAAAAAAAATGTTTTACAGATCGCTGTATAGTATTATGTGCACATCAACTTACGATTTCGTGGTTTCCAATTTGGATTCGCTTTTCTTCGGTGCTGACTTTTCAGTTTTCTTCTCTTCACTTTTACGCTTATCCTCTAGCTTTTCTTCGGCAGGTTGAGAATCTTAATATAAAATCACGATTGAAACATCCGCGAACTTCGAAGACAAAGAATTCTTTGTCTCGCAAGTAAATATCACTTCATACTCACCTTTCTTCGAACCACTATTACCACCCATTTCAGACATCTTTTCTTCAAAGTTCGTTACCCATCGCACATCGTAAACATCCATAAATGTTAACTCTGGCGTTTCCCTGTACGTAGGAAACAGCCATATTGAATTTGCGCAGATGCATATTAAATTACGGAAGAACATTGTCGCGCACCTCGCCAAAATCACGTCCATTAATCTCTGACTCGTAAATCACGCTGCAAACCGACAGTATGCGAATCTACCTTACGATAACAGAGTAACACAACTTACCTAAAATGATAATCCTGGTAGACCCTCTTGATATATTGCATTTTATTCTTTTCAAATTGATTCTTGTCTACCAACTGCGGCTGCAATCTTCCGAATCGCTCTTCGATCTTCTTCGCCACTAACACCGATATTTCATTGGCCCCGCGCTTGTAATTGGGAGTACGCGGTAATTCCGTAATAGCTCGCGATATCGTTGGAAAATGTCTGTTTAGATAAGTGATCCGATGATTATAACTGGTAATGTGAGCCATCACGGTACGTGGGTCGCCACGTTTGTCGCACAAAACACATGTGTAACTCGGCTCGCAAGAATCGTTATCGACCAGCTCTAGAAGATATTCGAGGCCGACGAGCGGTGAACTTCGATGCCGATCAAGACTCGTCTGAATCGTCGTTGTCTTGATTATCTGGTCTTCCATGCCGGGCGGCACTGGTTCACCGGGTGCCAGACCATCGCCGATGGTTGCTGACTGAACTGGCGGCACTGCTTTTACGATATCCGATCGTTTCGACCATAACAGAACTGGATACGGCCACTCGTCTAATTTGATTTTATGACGATTACACAAGTTATGACTTAGTAACTTGTGGGCCCCGAACAGAGCGATATTACATATGTGACACCATATATCACCATCTTCGGTTTCGGAATACACAGGTCTGAGAGTGCCATCTTCGGCTGTGACACTGCTTCTCATTAAACGCTTGCGATCGTATTCTTCCTGCGGAATACAAACACTTTGTAAAGCAGATAAGTCGACTGCTATCCCGGAAACGTGACGTAGAGCAGAGAGACGTTCTGGCGAGTTTCTTACTCACTGGACAACATGATTCTAACCACGAAGATTAGGTGAGATTGGTAACTTAGAATTGGCTGCTGATTTCAAATCTATCGTTATAACTTTTTTTTTCAATACACAGTTATATGAGAAAAGAGGAATGGTTTCAATTTCCGTATTTTGTTTGTTGATTAGTTAGGATAATGCTTTTATCAAGTATGGTATGCTAATTGCATGTAACAGATTCATAGAAAAAAATAGTATGTTACTTTAAAGCAGTAACATAGTTTCGAAGTAATGTTAAAAGCCATGCATGCTTCGTTCAATGCAATTCACGAAGGTAGCCTGCAAGCATTAATGTTAAGCGTTAGTAAAAATATAAATTGCTCAACGTGGTCTTTTTATCATCTTCGAAGAATCAAATTACAATTTATTCAACAA
The DNA here is from genome assembly GCA_933228935.1 of Pemphredon lugubris. NCBI lineage: Eukaryota > Metazoa > Arthropoda > Insecta > Hymenoptera > Crabronidae > Pemphredon > Pemphredon lugubris. Next base: position 66,950,774 of record OW121815.1, read on the forward strand.
AACTGCATGCACTACAATATATTAATCTACACATTTGAAGTCAGCATTAAAATCCTTGTAATAAACAATTTCTCTCACCTTTGTGGAAAAAAATCATTGAAAATCGTTGCCCAGTGTATTTAGTACAAGCTTGATTAAAAAAAAAAAATATGGATTTACAATCGTGATGCTTTCTGTTGAAATTGGGATAACTTTTTATATAAATTCAATGGATAACAATATTTGTAACATGAATAACAAATTTATAGCATATATTTATTCGAAACATTTATCGTAATATAGTTAGAAGTTTATTCCGATTTTCCCTGAATTCCCCAACAAAGTTTGGTTGACAAGAATCAGTCCTTATATATCCTATAACACTTATTACTAAAGATTACCTTTTCTTTATCTGCTTCTGATAAATGAGAGGGGTTTCGCCCCTCTATATCAAGATCATCAAAGTTCTGCATGATTGACCCCCGTTCTTGAGAAATTCTCGCCACGGATTCTGAAAGTACGAAAGCGTTTTGTCAGATCTTTTCGGAATAACAAGGACGCAGCATCAGGGTCGGCACAGAATAAAGTTAAGAAAGCATAATTACAAATGAAAGAGCTGATAAAAAGAATGAAGATTTATTAAAAAAAAAGCGGAAGAGTGTAAAATAATCGAATTTCGAGTGTGTTAATATGGTGTCTGTAATACCGAATTAAAATAATTGTTGTATCTTTTATTTTGTGAGCCAACCCTGCAGCGGCAATCTTCAAACTGTTCTATCGAAAATATCACGATAAGTTTGACGCTGTAAGGCTATGAAGTTTAATGAACCATACTTACCATTTCAATGCTGTGCATACTATCATATTTAAACGATTTATACACATATGATGTCAAATTATAGTACACGTAGCTTAATTGTATTATAAACAATATAGTTTAGCATTTGTATCTCACGGAGTTACGCTGACAATATAATGTTCCAGCACGTGCAAAATGTATGTGGCCAGAATAAAATCTTTGGGTAAGCGATAACCAGAGTATTACAAATTGATTTACAAGATAAATCAGTCGTATGTATGTACTTACACATTCATAGAATGCTACATGCTTTCGTATTAAGCATTACCGAATGGCTAAAAAAAGTGAGTACAGAATAACAGACGATCCTCGACGAACGAAACAATTAATCAATACAACTATCACTATGATTATTTGCAGTTTTGCCGAAGTATAACAATTGATCCCTAGCTACTTACCGACAGAAAGAAAATCTCGTATTTATCCAACGACTGTTCCAGGGTTGCACGGGTACCACAAAACGTTAAACAAAGTATGCAGCGCGGAGGCAATAGCCCGATGCAAAGTTATGGTTTCGATTAACTTTGCGATTTGAAGGCAAATGAGAAAATATATAGTACTGGTTTACGTTGAAACAATATTGTGTTGTCTCAAGAAATGACGTACTGTTAGAAAAAAAGATGATTGTGCAGACCGTCAAATTTCGATTCGTCTCATTTTGCACGCCACCGATACAACATATACTCCATGTAAAGACATGCTTTTATCGAGCAAAGTTTTCTTGAATTAAAAACTCATTGCTGAAACATATGTCAAATACATTTCACTCTTGTTACTCCTAGGTTGAGTATACATCATTTTTGGAGCAGTATCGTTTCGTACGTAACAATGTATATTTGATCTCGATACAATCACACAAAACTTCAGACGTTTTCATCGACTTTAACTACGATAAACGCCATAGGCATCACTTGTCTGAACTAAGACAAAAGTTTGTTGATCTGTCCAAGCACTTCCTTTCCTAACAGGGACCGATAGGGTTAACAATCGCATTTCTCGTAAAGCAGGGCTTACGAGAACGAAAGGGACAGGTGTAAACAACGTGTGTGTATTCTTTTATTAAGCAGTGCCTTGCTTAAACAAATCCTTTTGCTAACATAACGTAACGGGGCAATAACGAAAATCAATTTAACGCAACACCGTGTCGATATGTTGTTCACGCAACCTAGAAAGTTATAATCGCCGTTCTTTCGCGAAAACGACAACGGAAATCAGTGAAAATGGTTCTGCGCTGTTATCATCCCAATTTTACGGTTAACCAAGTAATCGTAGACAAACCCAGCAGCGATCCCTCGGTCGTTAATTAAATCTTCCTTTCTCTACGAGCTTGCTTTTTTTCAATCCTTCTCTGTCGCCCCAGAGCTTCGATAGGCTGGAACCCTTTTTGAAACTAACGAAGGAAAATAATGGGGCTTCACTTACCGAAATACCGGTTACGAGGCCCTCCCCACTTGACAACGGTATCCTCGGCGAGTTTTTATTCTTTAGTTTTGTTTTCGATAAAACTTCTCGGCGGCCATATCGAACAAGAAATATTTTACGTACCGAAGCCTGCGCATGACTGGCCTGCAAAGGATGCCGTGTTCGGAAATTAGCCGCTATTGGTCGCCAGGGTTGCCAGTCCTATTTTAATTATATTCGGCGCGTCTTTCGAACGCGTTGGCAAACAGCTGCAGGTGACTGCATATCTGTGATTTGTTTGAATAAGAGGACACACCTGCTATCGAAGATAAGGATGCCCTTGCGGCGAGGCTAGACTTTTTTAAACTGGTTACTATAGTAGAAATAACGACCAAGAAACAGGAATCAAATTGAGATCTTCAGTTATAGAGTTGTTAATTCCATTTAAAACGTGTATCGGACGTCTGTTTTTTTAAGTAATACGTTTACGAGGCGACTTAATTTTTTGACGGTTATGTAGAGTAAATTGAAGAAGAAATCATAAAGGGAATTAATATTATCCTACTTCCCGCATACTGTTTCGTACTGCGATTATATGTCTTCTCTTGATCGTTTAAGATCCGGCGTCCACGATAAAATGTTCTTATATTAATTATAAATATACGATTTCTGACATTAGCGATTCTAAACAAATATTGATAGTTCTTAATAGCCAGTATTTTCACCACTACCGCCGATTTATAGGAGAAAATATTATTAGAAAAATGATCGAGACTTTATTTCCACCTTTGTTTACTCTGCAAAAGGTCGAAAGTCAAAGAAAACAAATTTTCTCTTATGAGAGATAATTATTTTGAAACACTTACTTGGACAGCAGGAAATAAATAAAATAAAATAGTATACACGATTATGTAGCCATTATTTAGCGCGTACGATCGATTATATAAATATTAATTTATTCTGTTCGCGTTAAATGTTGTATTAACATATTATGAACAATGCTTTCTATATTCGGTGGAAACTTGCACTATTTGCGCTAAAAGCTAACGTGTTTAAATTGAGATTACGTACAAAACGAGCGATATTATAGAACGCTGATGGAATTTCGGCGAAATTCGTTACGTAGTATACGTTACCTCATTAACCGATCTATCCGTATTGAGCCGAAATACAGATTTTACAGTTCATTAAGTTTCCAATATCACGGAGTTCCACGTTTTCATATGTATTTTTACTTTCGGGGAAATCCCCGAAGAGATACGAAAATGGAATGCGTATCGAACACCAAAACTTTATATTATTCATCAAACATCTAACTTTGCGCCAGAGTTTTCCAATATCTTATTGTCAGCTGCGACATACATATGTATATCATTCGTTCACGAATATTAGTTTGAGATTTCGCATTACTCCATAGCACAAAGTATTGTTAATCGAACGAGATAATATCGTATGCGTTTAAATATCTTCAATCGACATACGTGGCAGTATCAGGAATTTTGATGGACTTCAAACACTTAGATTTATTTTTCTCTTCACCTCTGAACGCGGAAGAGAAAATAATTGACCAAATCGAGACATAAAATTTGATTCTTCTTGTAAAGAAGTTCTTTACCCTTACTCCCTCGTACCGTGTCATTTGTCACTCGCGGTGGGTCAGTTTGAAATCGATGAAACAAAATTCCCTTTATAAATCGATAGAAACAGTTAAACCACGGAATCGCGCACAGGCGTAAGTTCCTCGATTCCAAACGCAGTGGGAGTACGTAATCCAAGAAACTCGGACAACGGTAGCCGCAATACCAGATCTAGCAACAGTAACTACAGCAGTAGGGGCCCAGCGTGCGTTGGGCCCCGCTTCCAGTTTCAGTGTCAGTCGCTCGACGTCTCTCGCTGGCGTCCTTGAAGATTCGTGAGAATCACTCGGATGCGCGCTCTCCGAGGATCGGTCAGCTGATGTCGAACATGATACTACGATATTTGCCGATCGTCCTCGTGCACTTAACCGCGTCAACGAACGCGATGTTTTCACCGGAAGTGCGGTGGAGCGTGTCATCGTGGATATCTAGCAGTGTCTGTGTATTGATCTCGTTACCGATAAACACGCATCAGTGGTCTCTGTTAAATCTTTGGTCGGGCAATACGCCGGAGAGACTTGGCTATTACGATAAGCACAGCCTGAATAGAAATGAAGAATCGAGGGGTAAGTCTTGGTGTTGTATCGTCGTATGTGTGCGGGGAATTTCTTTCGGTTCGAAAGATTCTTTCCTAACCGAGTTCTTTGCTCTGGCGTCGAATAGTGTCGTGTGTTTGTGATTGGGTGGCATAATAAATTAATAGGGGGGTATGATCGTTTTGGCTAGAACGGTTGAGCTTATTTAAAAATATGTAATAATTGACAATGATACAAGACTTTAAACTACACATTGTGCATAAAGTAAAGAAAGACTAAAAGACTAAAAATTTTCGGAATCTTTGACTTTACAAAAATTAATCGATTACGCTGTGAATCTTATCGCGCGTATTAGTACGATTGTTATTAACTTCTAAAATGTGCAATATGAAATGCTTTAAACACGTTCTTTCCAAAATCGACCTGCTTTTTTTTTACCATCGAGTCGAGGAGACACTCGGGTGTCTTAAAATGCCCGATTGGGGGGAATTATGTTAAACGTGGACAAAGAATTCGTTTGCGTAAAAATAGAATAGAATTGAACACCCCGAAACGGGGAGCAGTTGTATTTCTGTGTTATCTTCGAGTCCTCGTTTGCAACCCCTTGCAGTTCTAAACTTCTTCCCCATCCCGGTGGAGGAGGAGTGCCTATCACAGGACAAACGACGACGGGGAATATGCATGAACACGTATGAGTGTCGTATTCAGCGCGGAGTGTCCCATGGACCGTGTGCGCTTGGTTTCGGCGTGTGTTGCATATGTAAGTATATACACATACTTTGAGAATACAAATTCCCAATTCGCGGCGAAGTTTCACGGATTTTGCTGTTTAGAATTTTTTGTATCCTTTGTTTTGGGCAGATCGTCGGTTCTCTCGTCGCGTCGGCAGCCTTTTGCCTTTGAGCGATAACAAATTTTTTGGAAGGGAAATTTACTCGATTATTCCAATGGGACGCGATTAAACGTGCAAATAATCGCCATTGTTATTCGTAACAAATTTAGCGTTTAAATAAATTTCTTTTGTCGTTCAGAATTTCTTTATATGTCACGTTTGTTCGATGCTAGCATTTTTCCAAGGCGAAACAATTTATTGAATTCAAATGAAGAAATATAAAAATCGTGCAATAATAATTTTTTTTATGGGAAAATTGATTCATTCGACGAAGTCAAGACAATTGAGATCTAGATCATTTTATTATACACCCTCAATAAAGATTTGGATTTAACTTAAAAATTCGATGCGCTTAGATCATGCCTCATTGGCTATAATTTGCGCACTGTTCTTTTAAATGTATTGCGCTGCGTACGAAAGTAGGCGTCGCATTTTCCATTCATGCGGTAATTTTATTGATTTTTTAGTTGAACTTTTCAGCACGTGCAATGGGACTGCTCTCGTTTGCTCGTTATCTGATATTTGAAAATATTTCAGACTTTTACTGCATGCCGATTTAACTTTCCATGTTTTGCAATTCTCTTTAAAACCCTAACTGACTGAAATACTAGCTAGTAACGCTTCCAAAGGAATTTCATTCATAAGATAATCAGCATGGAAATATAATATCGGTTGCTAGGAAATGGTGTTGTCCGAACGAAGCCCGCGTGTTTCGTAAACAATTCCCGTATTAATAATGCTATTACCCAAATCTTCTCACTTAAATTTCAACAATACCTTGAACATTACATGCGTATTTAACTTGAACATCCTGAACCGTTATCAGCATCCTTTCGAAAGTGGAATGATTTCGTGCTGCATATTCATCGCGAACTGACTTGCAACGATCAGCGTAATGACAGAATACGTAATACGTAAATTTATAACATCATTAGCATAAAAGCATAACATTGCTAACAATCATTTGAATAAAACGAATAAAGATTTCATCTGCTATCAAATGAATGCGTAGTATAAGTACCAATTATAATAAAGTTACTACAATATAAAATGTTCTACACTTTATGTACTTTACTCTGCTTAAAACGATTTAGTAGATTCTCTTATACAAATTTGATTTTTACCTTTCTTTAAACACTCTCCGCATGTTTATGCCCAAAATCTTGTACCAGGATTAGTATCCGAAAGAAAACAAATTGATTTAAAAACATTCATCGAGGACTTTAATAACGTGATATTGAATTTCCGATTATTTGGAACACCACTATTTATTAATGATTACTTAATATTCCACTGTGGACAATGTTTATTAACTAAACTTTTCTATAAATATTGTACTAATACCATCCTTCAACCATATCCCACGTGTTTATTCTGAAAATTTTCCACCGCGATGTCCAGGGGAAACAAAATTTATCTCGTGACGTCGATCGCGAACTGCCACGAATCGATCGACCAGAACGTCGGTTCCATCGCGTATCGCCCGATCGCATTTGCGAATGCCGATTTTAGGTAACGGTAATGCAAACTAAAGCGGCCACGTACCGAAGAGAACGATCTCAAAGTGTGTTCCCTGAGAGAACGGAAAAATAACGGAGGGACAGAGAGGGAGAAGAGAGGAGAGCGCTTGATCCGTGCTCGCGTGCCGAGGCAGAATGTACGGCACAAGTTATACAGTTATTTAATTGCCTTTCGACTCGCTCGTGTGCCCCACATAAAACTTTGTCCTCCCGGTTTCGCCGATCCTCTCGCGATTTTCTTTTTGTCTTTTTTTTTTCTAGCGAATCATCTTCGGAATTGCTCGGGAAATTTGTCGCTTTGATTGGCTTAATTACCTTCCGTCGCATGAATGATTATGAGTGAAAGTGTCTCACGGGGTGGAGATCTGACGGTTTAATCGTGATCGACAACAATTAGCACGTTTCAAATGCTGGACAAGTCGTTCCGAATGCATTTACGGTGGATGGGTTTCGAGATATTGTTAAATTTGTTTTGATACATTAAATATTTTATACGGTATTCCCGTACCATGGATTTTTCTCTTGTGAGTGGTCTTGGATTAGAATCTCAGACGGAAATTCTGTTTACATATCTTAAATGATAATTGATGTCTATTCATTTAATTTACTCAGATTTAGCAGTGCCCGTAAAAAATTGAAATTAAAAATAATACTACCACGTAGGAATATTGTTTTGCTCACCGCAGTGTTTAATAGCATATTCTATTTCATACTTAATGCACTTTTTGTATTTTTTATACGCATAGGTTACGTTTGATAATTTGTCAAAATTTCTCAAGAACCACACATTTTTGCATCTTCTTTTTCATAAAGCACATTTTTCTAAGCTATTTAATAATTGTCTCGCATCATTTCGAACAACTACGGGTTTATTTGTCTACGAACCTTTTCGATTCATTTCGACACGTTTAATTGTCTATAGTTCGATCGTTAATTCATCGATCGATGTTATTAACAGAGACTAAAAGGAGGAGGAGATGGTGATGCCCATGCTCAGCTATCTGGCACTTGGTATGTGGGATATGGTACACAGAAATGAGACCAAACTCATGACCGGTTTTCGAGTATCTCATACCCGTTTTTCACGAATCGAGTTGTTGAAAATTTATGCACAATTCATGGATATCATTTTATAACCACACGTGGCGTCACATATAATCTGTCCACTATTTGATACGCGATCTTTATTGCGATAAATTCGCAAACGCGATTGATTTTTTCGTTTATTTGTTATTTAAAAGATTTGTTTAATAATATCGCTATATTTTGTTAATCATACTTCCTACGTTTCGCCTCTTCAAGTGTTCAGTGCTAAAACTAACAAAAACAACTCATTCACACAACACGTTCAACAATGTAACTCGTATATTTTATAATTAATTACAATTAATATAACAACCTGAGGTACGATCATTTTGGTTTTAAATCCAGTTGTCCCTAATTAAGAATAAAGGAACATAATTACCGAAACTCATCTCATCGCTAGATCGCGGAAATTTATGCAAATTTAAATCTTTGTGGAAGATCGGCAAGGAATTGAGACTCGAATAAAAAATTCTTTCTTCCTTAACCGATTTTAAAATTGTGTATTTTCATATCTCGTATTTCACTTAAATAATGTGTACGCATATACTATATAGTATTCTTTGCGTATACATACCATATTCGTCTCCCTAAAACGGTTCAAAGTATGTATGTATAGCAAGCGTGCATTTTGCATGAACGTTCGCATAAACATACCGATCGCTACCGGTGAACCGTTGCCTTCGACAAAATAACGCAACAATGTCGATAAAAAGTTAACGCGGCATCGGTCTTCCACAAGGGACGCTCAACCATAAATTTTTAACGTTGTGCAGAGGGGTGTTTCCCGAGCCTAGGAGGGTGGAAATTTTACGCATGGAACTATTAACTGTTTCCTCGGGGTGGCGGGTAGCTGAATAGAACCGACGTCATTCTAAAACGACCGCTGAATGGCTGAATGAGAACTCATTATCGGGGCTCCAGGCTGCTTACGGGAACGTCACATTGCGATTAATAAACGAACGTAAAAATAGTTTTTCAAAGTTTCGAATAAATATGACCGTTAACCAATTTTATCCATCGATTTGGGATAAGGCGGTATTAAGGATCAGTTCGATTTTATTTATTAATTTGGAATTTAGGCATTTTTTTGCAGAGAAACTTGTAACGTTAAAGTAGCCCATTGTATTAGTTAGTTGATCTCACGTTACTTGTAACTTTTTATTAACAATTTTTCGAGTGGAATCTTTTTGCGATGTTCTGTATTTTGCAGACTTCGAGACACTTTTTACAGTTTTGAAAGTAATTTCTTAAAAATTTATCTATATTTCGAATTTTTGTAAAGCAGCTTGGTAGGTTATTCTCGTCAACCAGGGATTTCATTACTTAATTTAAATCTAAGGCGCTTACCATTTTGTTGGGGTCAGTTATCAAGAAACAAGGTCTTGTCTCGAACCATGTGCAAGTGCGATAAAATTTAATTTCCGTTCTGAAAAATTTGTTCTATTTTAAAAGCTGTCATATTTTGCTATAATTAATTCATTGCCGACCGTTTTATTGAAACCTTCCTGTTGTTTCCAACTTATTTCGATAGATTTCTTCTCGATCAATAATTTATTCTCAGTTCAGAAAAATGTGTTCTATTTTAGGAAAAGGGACATCTTGCAATTATTAAAAAGTCAATTGTCTGGTCTTCGATCTTTTTCCCGATTATTGCAGTGGTAATATTTTATCAAATTTGTATTGCGGTGTTGTTTGCGTAACAATGATAATATTGATTTATTTACACGAAATCAAAAATCACGATCCGTTATAAAACATGAAATATCGGGGTTATACAGTATCCGCCTCCATGGAATTGACATTAATATAACAGTATTATAGCGATGAAATATTACGCCAATATCGGATATGAATTAAAAATACGATTATCTGCGAATCAATACCGGATCAATGCAAAAACAAATTCTGCCCGAAAGCATGGTTTATTCGGAGCGTTGAATCGTGAAATTGGAAAAAGCACTTTATTCATTCTTTAATTAGTCCTACTGAATCTGTCCAAATTTATCGTGTGACCCATTTCTTTAGCGAGAACCGCCTGTAATCGTGTTTTGTAAATCCTCGAATGATTTAATACAAGTTTAAGCGTTACGTACGATCGTTGAACAAATGGAACATGAAATTCGAATGGTTAAAGAATCTTAAGTTCAATTATAACAAAATATAACAAATATTTTATATTTTTAAAAATTAAATACTGTTTTTTTTTAAAAGGTGTTGAGCTCTGCGGATGATACTTTACGACAAATTTATTATAGATGTGTTTTATATATAATTTTGAAGTTAAATTATAGTACCACTAGGGTTCATTATATTTAGCCATCATTTTCGATAAAATATGCAATTTTACGCAAAATTGTAAAATTATAGAAATATTGGCAATCCACTCATCAGGGTCGGTTATTAAAATTTAGTTGCAGAAAGTAATTTTTAAAGTTCATTTTTAGAAACCCGTATCGGGTGTCAGATAAAATCTACAGTATTTTTCCAATCTACTCTGGAAGAGCATGAAACTCTGCCGACGTCAGTCCATTACAAATCACAGATTCCCGTCGCGTTTTTTTTTATTCCCTGAAACAAAATTCATCTCCCAAGGCTAATTTTTATTCTGTTCTTCGCGTAAACGTGCTACGTACTGCCCCGTATCGCGAATCATAATTCATCGTGTACCGTTGTCAACGTTTCCTGGTTGTGGGAGGACAGCAATTTCTTTTCCCGTTACTGCGAAGACAGCAACATAAAATATCAGCGAATCTACGTCACGCCAAACTGATATAAAACGGAAGAGAATAAAAATAAGTAAAAATCTGTACTTCGCGAAACGTAGAAAATTATTATAAAACAGATTTTTGCGCGTTATGCAGGGTATCTCTTAACGTCGTATCCACATTTCTAGAAGTACAATAGGTGGAAACTCAAAAAACTTGCAAACGTCATCACGAGAAAAATTAAACTGGAAAGAATATGCATCGCTCGATACATTTATTCTTGGTACTTTTTTTTCGGATCGGAAAAGTGTGTGAGCCGTTCGTGTGGCCTGTTTTAGCTGTCTCGCCCTGTACGCGATTGGTTGCAGGAAAAATGTCGTAAAGCTGAAATTTTGGTTTCTCCATTTTTTTCCAAAATCCATGTAAATCGTGAATTTTTTGCTATTTCGATAGAAGAAGGAAAATAACGATGCAACTGTAAAAGTCACTGAAACAGAGTGTATTGAGCAATGCTACCGTCATTGTTTTAATAACAAAAAAACTGCCACCGACGACGATATCGTATCCGGCTAACAAAATATTTATTAAACTCAAGGCTCGTTCACATCGCCAACTTTAATACGGTTAAATAGAACCCGTCACGGAGCTACATAGTGGCAGCGATGGATCAATATTTTTGCAACACCGGACTAACTTTCATACCATGTACTCCTCTACATTTACGAATTAATTTATTTCCATACTTTTAAATATTACCTCTATTCAATATTAGTTTTAGGAAAAGCACAAATATGCGTTGCGGAAAATGCAAAAATCAGATCAGAAAGAATACAAATTTCACGCAAGAAACTATATTTCGTAGTAAAATAAAATGTAATGGAAAAAAAAGATTCTGGGATCAATGCTATAAAATTTTTACTCCCCGATTTTTCCGACATTTTTCACTAGCAGTTTACAAACCCGTACGTCCGTGAGTTTTCCACTTACACGGATGTTTCGTACACCGCACACTCGGAGTTGGATACACCATATAAAAATGGAAAAAAAAAACCGAATAAAAGTTATGAATTTTTTTTTTTAGATTTCTTTTTCCCGGAGTACCAACGTCGTTACACGTTTTACTTTACTCCCTTTTTATCTTTGGCAGCCCACGGATTTGGTCGTGTTTTGCTCGAAATTTTGTGCCAGTTTTAACGTGTCACGAGACCTATCGCGTTTACACTTTATATCTCTCCCTATTTTTGATAAGTCAGGAAATTCAGACGGATTTTATTTAATTTTATTTAATATTTCTCTCGGTTTTGATAAGTCACGACAAGCTGCAACGAGGAGGTGCAAAACAATCTGACCTACGTAATCAGTCCTGGTTTCCCCAACCTCATTGACGGGCCCATGAACTGTTCGGTGGTCGTCCGGAAGATCGATAGGCAGGTCAGCCAGCTCAGGATCGATTTCGTCCACTTCAACATCGTAAGCCCTGCAGCTTTATCATTTTTCCACTAACGGCAGGTTAATTCGGGTGACTCGTAACTTCGTCGTAATTTCAATAACGGCAGGTTAATTAATTCGTGCAGCACGAACGGTGAATTAATTAATAAAGTACCGAACTATTCGTTAACTCTAAAACCGTGCTTTCAACTTATGGCCTGTATTTTAAAATTAAAAATTCGTTTACACCGAGATATATTTTACGAATTTTCCATTCTTTCACGCTTTGAGCGGTAAAAGAGATATATTTAACGAAATCATCTCTACTTGAGTAAATAAAATCGTCGGTCGTTTATGGGCGACGCGGCCCTCGTGGAAATTTGTGCGTCACTCGGATACGGGTGACGTGGCAATTAAAGTCTAAATATAGCTTGATGTAATTTTAAACGGTATCGTTCTCTGAATATTATCGATTAAATGGATATTAATAATTCGTTTGAAAAGAAAGACGACTTCAAGTATTGAAGTTTTAGTATTGACAATTGAGAGTCTCGGTTAGCCAATTGAGACTTAGTACAGTGGTCTTCAATTTTGAAGAAACTGAAAATTTGGAATTGAACGAATTTTTCGATCCCGGGTTTGTCGTAAAATCGAAAATATTGGGTAGAAACTTTTTGACTCGTAAAAATTGAATTTTTATAATAGACTTCTGCGTATTATGAGAAATAACTTCATTTTGAAAGTCCATTATTCTTTTCCTATCTTGTTGGATTACACTTTTTGCACCGGGGATGAAATTACACGCGATACCGGTACTCGATAAGGTCGAGAAGAGAAACGAGATACTGCACTCTAAACAAATTTTTTTGGAGAATCGTTGAAGGTACCTCCACCTGCACGGTATTGGATTTTGCTTTATTCGGTCGACTGAATGACCCATTAACGACCACTCGTGGAAATAACACAATTGTTACTTTTTGGGTTCGATTTCGTTCGTTGAAACGGAAACTTGTCTGCTCGGAGTATTAAAATACTCGAGGATACTCCACATTTCGAAATAAAAGTCTTACAATTCCTAGAACTATTTCCAAATGTAATGATGTAAATAACACAGATATAGAAATGACTGCAATAAGCAGAGATTTGACGAAAGAAATGTTTTTGTAAATCTATAATTGAACGGAACAATTCATTCGAATGCTATTAAATAATATTTATAACCCGTTATCTCCCGTAATGTATGATCCATTATTTCGTGTTGTATAAAAGTACGGGTTCGTAAAAAAAAGCGATTGATTTTCAAAATTGAGTCCAATCCAATAAGCGGCATCTATAAATATACGTGAATTAATTTTACTTCCAAGCCGAGGTACGTCGCCGGATCAAGAGCGATCATAATCTACCACCAACCTTCAAATGGGAGAAGCAATTTGAATCCTCTAAATTGATATTCGTCGATAATTAATGTAATTCGTCGACTATTAATTTAATTAATGTAATAATATTAATCAATGTCTTGACAATTTCTAGAATTATTCGCTCTAATTCGAATTAATTTGCTCTAAATAAAAATATCTCGGCGGATCGAACGCGAGCATAATCTACTGCGTGGTTTCAAATATTTACTGCGCCGTATTTATTGGCAGATCTGTAAAAATGCGTGCATTTACCGCACTACTTGTATGGTTCATTGAAGAGACTTATCGATCCTCGTAGGGTCAACCGAACGTAAGGACGGGGGTATGCGACCAGGACATCATGGAAATTAGAAATGGCAGATCAACCTTTCAGATGTGTGGATGGAACAGCGGCCAACACCGTGAGTAGAAATTTTATAATCTAATTAAAGTTTCAATCTCGTCGACTTGTTCCAAACTCAAATGAAATTCACCGAATTGATTTCGGTATTATAATTTTTAATTCGAATCACTGTTTCCTTGAATTGATTTCCCACCATTTTTCGGGTGAACATTTTTTCTCGATATAAGGAATTCGACGCGAACATTTTTATTATACAAAGTCAGTCGACAGAAACAGAAAGCCTGAATATCTCCTTTAGATTCAAAGATACGGGGAAACGTGCAGGGAATAATTTAGATGGTGTCGTGGAATAAATCTGATGGAGAGAAAATTGCTCTCCAAGGTCGCTTTTTTCGGAGTTCGATTTTTTAAAAATAACGCTACGTATCCTTGTGGATTGTATTTATGATTTATATCAAAACGTGATAGGTGAGCTTTAAAAAATCATCTGTTTTCAAATTGATGTTACGTTCTTTTGATAATAAAGGGGGCGAACACTTTAGAACAATATTCTTGTATTGCAAAATCTATTACGAAACAGAATTGTTGAACGGCTGTTTAAAACTGCAGAACAATAACGTTAAAACAGGTGCTACAATGAGCATCGGGGAATATTTCCGAGCAGTTCTTCAAGAACTTTATCATGAAAAAGTTCAATACAACGTATAGGACAGTGAACAATCGATCTTCTTTGTTTCACGTTTTCCAAATCATTGCGCTGGAAATATTTCTTCTTTCTCATTAAACTACACGGCAGTCTGTACTCTCGTTTTAAAATAGTGCCTTGGAATACAGAAAATCTGACAACTCTTCGCGGGTGTTCCAGTAATGAAAACGTTTTCTTAAAGATTATTTGATATTTTAAACAATTTTCCTATCGTATAATAACGTACAATAAGTTGATTTAAACCGTTTTCCGGAAATCGATTTCATTCGTAATATTTTGAACTGTTAAAATTACACGATTCGATGTAATGTAACGTAAACAATCTTGTTTGTTTTCAATTAAGATATCTGAAATTGCATTTTAACTACTCTCCGTTGAACTTTGTTTTTCATTTACCCTTTTCATTATTTCCTGAATAAAATGTTCGAAATCTTCAGTACGCTTTACTATATAATTCAAGAATGGTGCGAAATTGATTGGGGAAAAGAATTGAAGTTCATTTAGTATCTTCATTCCACGATTGATGTTAATAAAATGTATATTCCATACAAATAACCAGACTGAAGATGACAAACAATAATTCAATATTAAAAATGTCCAAACCATACGAACTCTGATAGTTTCCAAATTATATTTACCACGTTCCAACATTAAATCCATTACCGCAAAACTGTCTCAACGATCTCTTACATTTCTGTACACAGTGTACGTGGACCTAAACGACGACGATCAGTCGTTAACTTTGGATTTCCAATTGCCAAGCAGATTGGAATCACGAATGTGGGAGATGCGAATCGTTCAGCTGGCTTTCGAGCAACGCGCACCTACCGGGTGTCTACAGTATTTCACAGCTCCCAACGGCACCCTCAGAACATTGAATTATTTACCGAACGGCAGATTCATTGCCAATCAGGATTACCTGGTCTGCGTTCGGCAGGAGAGAGAAATGTGCGGAATTGCTTACGCACCTTGCACGCCCCAATCTTTTCGAATAGGACCCTCCAGGATACAAAACCCGATGGGAGGCAACGACACGAATACCGGTGAGAGTGTCAATACAAATTCTCTTGGAAACTCGACTATGGAGAATACGAACAATGGAAATGGATCGACGATCAATACGGAGATGGATATCGAAGGATCGGGAACGGGTCCTACGGATCAAGAAATTTCTTCCAGTAATGTGACGAACACTAATTATTATGGGCAGAGGCAGTGCAGGGACAGGGTGCTCATCCCTTGCGATTTTGAGGAGTTCATTACGGTAATTTTTAAGATTATTAATATTCGTATGTTGCATGTTGTTTGCTGATACTGTTCAAATTAAATAGAGGCGAAGATGGTTTTTTTCAGAAATTAACAATTATTTGTGCTGTAATTTTTAACAAATTATTTCTGTTGTAATTTTTATACTTCGATTGGTAGATAATCAATTTGTCGAGTATATTGATTATTCGCTTTTGATAGTTCCATCCCCTTAAGTTGAAGTTAACTTTCTATAACATAATCAAATTTTGATTCTTGCGTTTCATTGACTATCGATAAATCGCATATCTTGACTTTGACTTTCATCATTACATTTCTGATCATTCGTATCGATATTTCGTTTTTTATCTGAACGAGATGCCAGTAAGCTTCGGACGAAGTAAACTTATGTTCACGTTTGATCATCATAGCGTTGATAGATGACTCGTGTATGACAACTCTTATGTTGCCATATTCAATCTTAACAATCCAGATAAACACACCTTTGCGACACTGATACCTAACGCAAGCGGAGTAAATATTCGCGCATAGTTTCTCGTTGAATTTTTTTCCACGAAACTTTGTTCACCCTAAATGGAATTTTCGCGCGCAAAAATCTGACGAGATTAACCGCGAAAGAGGACGCTGCGTCTCTCTCTTTTAATTTCATACATTTTTCATACGTGTAAATAGAGCTCTAACGTATACGCGGCATGGGCTTGTGTACATAAACGCAGCAACACAATGAAGAGCAACATATACATATGTACGCGGAGATAGAGTGAAACTTTTCGAGAAGAATGAAAAAGCGTCACGTGCTTACAGAAACGATGCTCCACCACGATTTACTAACGCCCTTTTCATCACGTTCTCCGAATCAAATAACACAACAGAAATTTATGTTCACCACTCAAGGATTGATAAATTATTAATAAGGGGACGAACACGTGAGAATGAAATTATTGGATTGCAAAATGTATTGCGAAACGAAATTGTTGATAACACAGTTTTATGCTATAATTTTTTATTATGAAATAACGATCATGTGAAAAGAAATACTTGGAAATATCTCACCGGAAAAAAAGAGAGAAAAGAAAGGCGAAAAGAATAAAAGGAGCTGGTCGGAAGAGGATGCGAAAAAAAACTCAGCAAGTTGAAAACGAGCAGCTTATAGCCTTTTTCTATATTAAGATCAATATTTATTTTTTATTTTTTACAATATACACAGAGATCTCCATTTTATTGGTTTACAATATAAATTGAGCATCGCATTTTATATACAATCGTTCTGAGATCTATATTTTACATTTCTTACATCTTTATTCATACCGGAGATCTGTAATGCCTTATTATTCGGTGATAATAGAAATATTTCCTGTCGCGCAATATCTGGTGGCATAATAAAACTGTTCCTAACATAGTTTCGTCCTATAATTATGTTATTAGTTACAACGTGATTGTATTAGGTAACTGTGTAATTTGGCGCTCTCGGTTTGCAAGTTTCTCACGTGTAGAAATTATTGAAAGCTTTCGTTATATTTTATCAAACTTTACGTACA
Source organism: Pemphredon lugubris (assembly GCA_933228935.1). Classification (NCBI taxonomy): domain Eukaryota; kingdom Metazoa; phylum Arthropoda; class Insecta; order Hymenoptera; family Crabronidae; genus Pemphredon; species Pemphredon lugubris. The sequence goes on from OW121815.1 coordinate 66,968,088, forward strand.
TCGAAGTTATGCGGCACGTGTGCCACTTCTTCGGCTATAAGAAACGGCAAAGTATCGCTATAGATAGCAGAAAGTTCCACGCAAATATGTTTCGAGGTGACACAAATATCAATTCTGATTCAACGACCCGATGTTCGATCCATTACTGAAGATCTTTGACCCCTAACTTTTTTAATATCAAATTTGTCGGCGAGACGAACGTGTTACTTGAAATTGATCGGCTCTGCGTTACCGTACGAAAACTACGGTTAACCCCTTCAAATCTGAACGTTACACGCGTTGGTTACAAATCTTCGTATTTTTTTTTTTTCATTACCTTCCAAACTTTTCTTGTATACAGGGTGAGTCGCGTAAGTTGTCCCACGTTTATTGACTTTTTGTCTGGACACTCTTGCCCTCTGTTCACGAAAACCGTTAAGAGAAAAGTTGTTTTATTTCAGAAGAGATACACGGTGATAAAAGCAGTTCTTGCCCAGTTTTTTTTTTTGTCAAGAAAAGTTTCCCATTCTGTACATACACGCGTGGTCGAAAGTTACGAAATATCCCATACGAATACAGATTGTAATGATGAATCTTGTAATTTTATAAGAACAAGGTAAATACTGTAAAATTTGTATACACTGAAAGATTTAACTCTAGTGGAGTAATTTCTACATTTTTTTCGTATAGCTTTGAGTATATCGATCGAATAAAACTATTTCTCCGCATAGCGAGTATACTTGTCAAAAACTGCAAACTGTTTAATTTGATCCAAAGATATTAAATTACTTTTTACTCAACCCAATAGTTTCCATTCTTAGTAATACAATACAATGGTGAAAAGAGGCAGTCATATATGTTTCGAACGAAGGCGCTCGTACCTCTTCGAACTTTCCTGATAGACCCAACATAATATCGAAAATCTCCGTTATTCAATTTTTTTTTTCGTAATTCCATATTGCAGCCTGGGAACAACGAGGCCGGCATTTGCAATCTTGAACACTGCGGCAATTCTCTTTGCGATCGGAATCAGTTGGACGCCGAAGGAAATTGCAGAGTGGAGACTTGGGCGACGCCCTTCCGCATAAGGGTGGCTTTTGGACCTGGACAAGACACAGGGACTACGCTGGAGGACAATATTGGCATGTGCCTCTTGTACGAGCAGCTAGCTTGCGTGCCTTGAACAAGGAACAATAAACTGCTCGGTGGCATTCAAGGAAGGGAGAAAGACGATGTAAAGGTCGAACGATCTATTGTTATTTTAAACGAGGACGTTTTTTTTTTGTTTAACGTGAAAGATCCCTCCGGCAGTATTTAATCCTCTTTCTTCTCGAGGATTTGTTTTGCTGAAAGTATTGAGTGATACGAACGTCGAGGAACCTGTATCGATGTTCTTCGACGGTTCGAGCGTTTATTTATTCCGAGCGAATCGGTGTGTTCAATAATAGTATTAGAGATAATGGTAGGATAGTTAAGTGTATTTATTTATTTTAGAAAAATATTGTAGGAAATAGCGCCTTTACCATTTGTGTAATTAAAGTCGAGTGAATTGAGAAGCGACGAGTGACAATAATTAAATGTTTGTTACCTGGTGATTGGGTATTGACGATCAACGTTGATTAGAGACAGAATCCATCGTTTAGTCGTAAAAAACAAATCGATGCTTCGGAAGAACTAAAATTGTTCGTAATCTGTTTAGTTCAAACTGTTTCGAGTAAATCATGACAATTTAAAAATCGATCACCGTCGCTTTGCTCGTTCGCTCGATGTTAATTATTGCAAAACATACCTGATTCCTTCATGGAATTGTTGATCGTGCCACGATAAAAATGGTAGTCTACCAAGTGTATCTGTAAAACGTGCATGTACGTGTAAATAAGAAAGGAGATCCAAGCGAGACCTCAGGAAATGGAAGAAACATTAATAAAAGGAAAGCAGCTCGAGCCGAACGCGTCACCGTTATACGGTAAAAAAAAAAAAAAGAAAAACTTCCGAGTACTCCTAAAAACGTAAACGAAGCAAGATGAAGCGAAGATTACGAGAAACGGAAGGAAGATTAATAAAAACGAAAAGATACGTATCCACCGGCGACGTTCTAATTACGAAATCAAAAGTCTCCAAACACGACCGCGAAAAGCGACCAATTAAAACTCCGCACCACCACTTCACCGCCGTAAACGAGTCCTCCCCGTCCGTTTTCGACGTCCCAATGGCAAAGAAGAAAAAAAAACATCGAAAGCTCCCGACGAACGAAATATTCGCAACGAAAAGTAACGAGTGAGAGATAATTGAATAAACTCACTACCAGGCACTGATGTCAAAGAGTTAAATAGTCTTTATTTACAAACGAACTAGCTTAAATCGCAAACGCAGCGCACAACTCTCGATACAATAATAGATATATAATTCGCCTTTTTATTTATTTTTTTCATTATTTTCTTGTTTTTATCCGCTTCCCTTCTCCCGATTACTCGTCACGATCATCGGTCACGATACGCCGCAGCCGAAACCATAATCGTTTCGTCAAACAACCCCATCCCCTCTTGTGATAAATCACTCCCTCTCTCTCTCTCTCTCTCTCTCTCTCTCTCCCTGTTTATGGCGGAGACACTTTCCCTCTGGGTCTCCTTCGTCCCCTAATATCCTCGAATCCTGCCGCGGAAAGCGCCGACGATGATCACGAAAATCGCAGCGATAACGATATATAATCATGTTACAAGAATAAATTATAATGCTATTGATACAATAATGGTCGACGAAGGTAACGTCACGCCGTGACGTCAAAAGATATCCTTCCGAAACCTCGACATCCTCCCTTCTCTTTTTTTGATCCTTTTCTCTTTTCGAAACAAATATAGATCACGCACATCTCCAAATCTCCGGATCTACAAACGATTTCTAAAGCAAGCAAACACACGTGATTCCTCGTGTAATAATGTTCGGTAGAATAGAAATTCTATAATTATTTCGTGATCAGTGACCCGAAATACACTCGATAGAGTAAACAAAAATTTTGGAGTTCCGAAGATCCAGAGATGTGCACGATCTAGATTTAAGCCCTTTATTCCCACCTCTCTCTCTTCCCTCAACGACAAACGCACCCGGCGTGACGTTACGAGCTCCTCTCCGCTTTAAATGTATAATCGTAATGATAAGTAATAATAATAATAATAACGAGATTAGCGATAATCATGATCGAACGTCGACGACGGCCGTCGAATCGTTTACGAGGTTACGGGCGTCGTCGGCGTCGTTGCGTCGTTTTTAAGAAAATTCGTACCTCTATCTACAAAGTCAAAAGGACCTATAAAACGTGTAAAAGGGCGGTGGTCAACGAACGTGTTGTGTACTTGTGTTTTTTTTGGGGGGGTGGAGGGGGGCGGGCGGGCGGGGTGGGGGAGGTATTGTGTGTTAAGTGTGCACGCAGCTGTGTATCGTTTTGTGTACAGAGTCCTTGATTCAGCATATGTCGCTCCCCTGATACCGTACTGTGCTAACTCATAATACGCTTTCTCTGCGTGCTTCATCTTCTTTTTTTTTTGGTTGCTTCTTTTTGGTTTTATGCGTTTTTTTTTTTTACACCGGACACTCTCGCCCCTGTACGTCCGGTTTCGATGGATCATCCGGAACTCCCTCTCTCTCTCTCTCTCGTTTCCTCGCGAACTCTTTCGCCGCTTAAAGCGTCATGATATGTATACGGATAGTCGGTGAATGTATTCATCGCGCGGGGGGTTGTGAATCGGTCGAAGATAAACCCTTCGTTTCGCGGGTGGGGCTGATCGTTGGCTGGATTGTCGGTTTTGAATATTTAAACGGAGGGTGTTGCGGACAGGTCTGTCGTTGGGGGAGGCGCGCTCTACTTAGTTCCGCGATGTATCTGCACTCACGTGGTTTTTTTGTTTGTTTTTGGAAACGGAGAGATTGCGTTCGATTGGTTTAAATTATATAAGTTTCGTGATCGCTACGCGTAGCGATGTTATCTCCTATGATATGGAACGTCGGACTCGAAGGGTTGTGACTGAAGATTTATTCGAAATCGGCGAGGAGTGTTTCGTTTTTGTTCGTTAGAAATTGTTTTTTTAATAGTGAGAGAACTCGACTTGATTAGTGGTAGTATTTATATTTATGAAAAATTCCAGGATACTAGAATCTTTTCCAAATAGTTTTGTAAAAATAAATGATCAAGCATCGCGAGAACGATTTAAGAATAATTTATTTAGAAATCACGATAAATATAAATAAACTTTCTGTCGATGGGAGAAAGAATGTTACGACTTTTCGTGACAGAGAGTTTATGCATATCTACCTCTATTTATACATAAATTTATCTAATTCTATGATACTCGCGTAATTCTCCATTTGTGCAGAAATGATAATAAATATGGCGAAGCTTCACCATGCGCAAAAAAACGAATCTTATGACTGATCCTGGCGTAAAGCTTTTTAATTTCTGGAAAAAAACCTTCAATCTCCACGATACCACAATCTTTCCGCAAAAATTCTTTTAGGAGGAAAGTAAATGTTAAAAAGCTTTATGCCACGAAGAGTAACGAGACCTCCCTTCCTCATATTCGTTCTCATTTCTACAAAAACGTTTAAAAAATTCAAGTATCACGGAATTACCAGGGATATCCGAATATCGGGAACGCAGCCGAGGATCTCCGTTTAATCCGCTATAATATTTCCTCGCATTAGCTTAAATAGCACGATAACAAAGGATTAAGAGAAATGGTAGAAGGACAAATACAGAAATGTTTTACAATGGTAGCTTCTCGCGCTATGCTCGTACGATCCGCAAACACTCGTCTGTCGCTCGTTCAAACAATTCAGCATTAGCTCGCCGAGATATCCGCCATTAGTATTTATCAATGAACCATTTGATAACGTAAATGAATCGTAATTATTTCGCGCGATCCGAGTTTCTGTATTGGATGTCCTGTCGCCTAACGCGATTTTAACAAATTTTTGGAAGATAAACGCCATTGTGCTCGTTCGCCGCGAATGGGGAAAATTAAATAACGACGGACAACATAATGCGTACTCGTGCGTTACAAAATTTAGATTGAATTTCATTTTTCGATTTTATTCGAATACCATTGCGTAGTTAATACGCGTTTGTGCGCGTAAAATACTGCAAACAAATCGTGAGAACTAACGCGACGCGTGGATTGATATTTAGAAGGACGCTTTATATATATTTTTTTTCATAAAAATTCCCATGTATCCCATCGCGCGTCACTGACAAGTTTTAAGACAATAATGGGAATATATTACAGGGAATCATTCGTGGTTAAAACACAGTCGTATTTAAAATATAACTAAACGGATATAGGCCTTGCACGAGAGTTCAGCTGGGAAATTGAAATTAAAAAAAGAAACCTCACTTCATTTAGTTATTATAAAATCATTATTTATGAAAGAACCAATAGCGTACGAGGAAACGTTAATCGATTGTTATAGGAAGCTATTTTGCGCCACGAAGAATCTTGTATTCTCATAATAATAGTTAAGAATTTCTATTCATTTAATGTTCGATAAAAAAAAAAACCTTGATCGTATTATTTAGATCGATCAGACTTAATTAATCGAAGTCAATCAGGGAAATCAACTCAAATTTATCAAGGTCAACCAAAAGATGCAGACGTTTAACAATTTCCATTAATCCAACATCGAATAAGAATAAAATGTCACTGGTATCGAAGAATCACAGTAATCACCATCAGCTAATTAAAACGGTACGCGGGAAATCGGCGAAACTGGAACACAATCACCGCGAATCACCGTCAACGCGTAGATATTACACTCTGTCATTACGATTCGGGATCGGAGCGGCATGTGCGCGAACACAACGTACTATTTTACTCTATTCGTGTTTTTCCCGTGATTCTCTCCTCTTTTTTGTTATCTTTTTAAACTGCTGTGCGCGCACGCTCATTGTACTCGCCGCGGATACGCTTCCTCTCTCTATACCGTTTTATTCCTTAACATTTCCCAGGTACATTTTACCACGTTTCCCTCGACGACACGGTATCCTGGGTACTCGGTCGAACGCGGGAGATCTCTGCCTTTTACGCTTTGAATAATTACTGGACACCGGAGGGTAAGGGAACTCGAGGTGTTTCGTTTATTTTTTATTGGACGGTTACATCGACGATGAATAAACTTAGTCTCGCGTAAAATCTTCTTTTTTTTTCTTTTTTTCCTTGAGCGTGATTTTTATTAGACGCGTTCCGTTGGTTCACGATTTTAATCGGTTTCGGTGTACGCGAGATACATTTTTTGCTTCGTATTGGTCCTCGCGCGACACGATTCGTTTTATTCGCTTTGAGACGGATGACGGTGTTTTTCTTTCGAACGTTTAATTCGCAGTTCCTTCGCGAAGATCACCGGTTAAAAATTAGTTCATCATTGGCGTTTCGTGTCTTGTTTATTCACGATTAATTTTTTTAATCCTCGACAATCATTACAGCGACTGATTCTGTTCGAGTGTCAATTTTCTGTGCCGTACTTATTTAAAAAAATCTGACCTCGCGTTCATTCGTTAAAAATCCTGCCAATTATTTAAAAAATTGATTCCCTCCCATGATACCAATTTTCTTTCCCGGAATACCACTTTTGCCGCGCAAATTCCCCGAATCCGTCAATTATTTCTGATATTCGATTCGATCCCACCAGTGCAGTTTTCCCACCGAAATCGCTGTAACCCACTTCCCGGCGCGATAGTGATTTTCATCGATCTTCGGAGTAGATTTATTCATTGCCGATGGAACAATTGTATCGAGCACGTAAATTCGCGTTGCGTGTGCATAAAAGAATATGAGTGGTCGTCTCTTGTTCCAATGTATCCCGTGGAACGCGTAAGGAGGGAATGAGATTGGAGACTGGTACCGATTGACGCCCATCGATATAACGAGAGGCCTCGCTCTTTTCTCTCTCATTTTGTCGTGAATCGAGTCGATAGTCGATATATCGTTTGTGCATATAGACGAGAAAGCCGTAAGAGAGAAGAGGTTTACCGAGTAAATGTATAGGTCGGTCAATAGTCGATCGGATTAGCTATTGCAAGTTTCAGATGATTTCAAAACGTGAATTTCAGTTGTCGACGTGATCCGCGGGATAAACTATCGTTTCAATAACATCGGTTATTAATCGCGATCGAATTACGAGGAATTGGGCAACATACTTATCCTTTAGTTTATCGCTGTGTTCGTAACTGATGGATCGTAACAAAATTTTATTCCCCTCGTCAATGTGAACGAATCTCAAATAAAATTTCATTGAATTTTTATCGCTAGTTCGAGTGGATAACCGGAAAGCCAATTTTCGATTACGTATGGTTTACGCTCGTTATTACCTGACATTTTAATTAAAGTCTCTTTCAGACTTTGCTTTTCACGTCGTGTTCAGGGAATAATTTTTTTTTTTGCAATTTATCACTATTTCGTCCCCGATAGAGTAAACAGAACTTAATTTTCTGATTAACGAATTATCGACGCAGCGTCGTTCGCGTTTGATATTATTTGTCAGATTTATCGCGCGCATGGGAAATCGAATGTATTCGAAACTATTACGTCAAACGTCGAGCTGGAAGTATCGGACAATAAAGAGTTGCAAAATGTACCGACGAATGTCTATTAATATTTTGTCGTTCCATGCACTTTCTTCGATGTTGCTCTCCTTATGCTCGCAATTTGCGTTTATTCCTGTTCGCGTACTACTACTACGCTCGTACCACCGAAAGGAATTTTATCGAAGCACTTCTGTTGAAAGGTTTGAAATGCACTTTGAAAGATGTTCCGTGGTGTATCAAATGCGAGTTGTCTAGATCCGACGTGAAAATTCATGACAATAACCTCGAATACAGGCAAGCAATTTTTCAATGTTAACCGAAAAGATATTGTTACTTCAACAAAATTAATTCTTCTCGTATCATAATTCGGATCAGACGGGAAGATTAAAAACATTGAGCTTCGTTTAATTCATATAGATGCATGATATTCTCTAAACCAGTGGTTTTCAACCGCCGATTTTGCAAATCGATTCCGATCAGCAGAAATTCCCTACCGGTCGGCCAAAGATTTATAAATGTTACAAATTTAACGTAACTATAGAGTTTTAATTTTATAATATTAGATTTAAAATACTAATACGCAAAACATTGTTATAGATAATGTTTTCTATCATCGCATCGGCGATTCGCGAAATTTTCCCCTATTCTCACCGATCGACAGGTGTATCAAGGTTGAGAGCCACTGTTCTAAACCCTTGATCGCTACGTGGAAGAAACGCCTAAAGAATGCGACAAACCTTCGGAATTTTTTATGTACAGAAATTTACCAAAGGGTTTATAAAAATGTATATTATATCTGGCAGTTTCATTAGCTTTATTATACGATGTTTAAATCAACCTTGGAAATCGCGGACTAACTTTGATGAAATAACAATACGAGACCGGAGAAACGTATTCGCGCAATTGAATTTAAGTAAACGCCCCTGCCACTTTTGACCAGCTTAGCGAGCGTTTAAATCATTAACACAGAGCAACGTGGCGTCTGGCGCGATAAGGGCCTTGCTTGATAATACAACGTTTCGCGAGACACGCGAGTATAAATAATTGAATAAATTATGTACACAAGTCGTAAAGGAGACTCTCGGTAAACGCATTATATCACAGCTGTAGAAGTTACTTAAACGTGTCGAGCAATGGTGATGCGAGTACGAGGCTGACGCAAATTCATCGAAACATTTAAAAATTGAACTTACGCGTTAATATGCAAACGATGATTCCGGGGACTTAATTCTATTACAGTCCCGTTTGTTTAACGTTGTTTTAAATATGCGACATCGTGTCAATGGTTGTGTTTAATTTCAATGTAATTCAGGCTTCCTAGTCTCAGTTTTCTCTTCGTTACGTCACTGTGTGTACTATAGTTTTCAAGCTGGTATACAGTATTTGTATCTGGGTGTATTAATGATAATATTTCAACGAGAATTCATTTTCGTCGTTCTTTTTTTTCATAGAATTTAGTTATACGATTACTCTTTTTCTTACCGTTCAGTCGAATCTGATTTAGTCTTCGCTTATATTTCTTATTATTCGTTTAAACGACGCAATTGTCCGTCACCTGCGAACCTTTGTTCGACGTTTTTAATAATCTAATATATTACGATATTTGAAAAAAATTCTTATCTACCCTGCAAATATTTCCAACCCTCCGTACACGTTGGTGCGAGTTTTTGTTGGGTTCTTTAAAAATCACGTTTTATCGTTTTACACCTCACACGTTTACTTTCATGTGTCGCGTATCGTAGCGCGATAGGCATCTTCGTATTTTTTGTTTTTCGATAAATTTAGTATAAATTGGGAAACATTGTTCCTCGTATATCCATGAGATCGGTACACCCTCGGTCCACTTGATATGCTTGTCTCGTTTTCCTTTTTACGCTCCTCTTCTCCCCCTTTGTTTGCTCCCTCTCTCCCTTTACTTTCTCTCCCTCTCTAGCGTACAACATGCATACAATGTACAAAGGTGCTCTATTCACTTTTAACAGTCATCTTGCTCCTCGGACTGCCGCACAGTGGCGACGAATCGCGTCTTAAAACGATCGCATGGAAATACTGAAATTATTTGAAATTTCTTCGTGTTCTTACGTTACCTCGAAGAAGTGAAAACCGATAATCAGTATTCGGTAATAGTAATGACCGCGAGAGATAACAATTACTGCGCATTAATGGAAAGCATTGCGTGATATTAATTAGTAGCAAATAATTACTATTAAAGGTATTAATTACAGTAACAGTAATTATCGCTCCATCGTTATGCTCGACGCGTGGATGGCGAATTTGGATTTCAACTTGATACGAGTATTTTTTCTATGCAGCAAGGAATTTACTATTCCTACCGTAATTACGATCAGAACATTATTCGCCACACGATGCATTCTTAGCTCTCTATTCGTACATTCAAAAATCCAATCTCAATCTCAGTATCAAAAGTTTTTCTCCTGATTCATAATTAACACTCGTTGATATCTTATTTCGCTTATCAACAATTATTTCCCGAAGGGAAAAAAATTCTCCCGAACTCTTCTAAAGAGTATTAGAAAGTCAGGTTTGACACCGATTAATTATCGTACACGCGAAATTCTTCGATCCGCGATCCCAGAGTCGAGAAGTGAAATTTCACACGCGAAAATAAATCACTGGGGTCGACAACAATTTCAGGTAACAATTACCGTACGAAAGGTGACGTCTGATTTCCATCGCTCGAGCATCGATTCCGCGCCACTGCGTCGCCGCTGGGAGAGGACAATGTAATTTTTCTTCAAACGCCATTCGAAGATTAGGGGGAGGAGGCTGTCGATTGGTCCCGGCGGTATTCAGGGTGCGCATTGCGTGATATACATACATACATACATACATGCATACACGTGGAATCGTGATATCGGAGTTCCCGTTTACGGTACGTGTTACAGTTTCCCGTGTGTCTGTGTCTCTCTGTATGTGTGCGCGCGCGTGTGTGTGTGTGTGCTTGTGATGTAAGTGCGTCGAAATTGTCGAGCCTCGGCTCGTATTCAGCTTTATTGTTCCTCGAACGCGTCTCGACGATATTACATAATGCCTTTTCATTCTTCGGCCGGATGCTCTGATACCAGTGATATCGTCTTACATTGTTCGCCGGGAGAGCCCTGGCTTTTTTCCGCCGTACATATTTTTTTTTCTCTCGAAATCAGTGATTCCCAATTGGGGGGGGGGGGGGGGGGGACTCGACGTCCCCTCGTCGGGCGCCACGGAAATCCTTCGGGGACATTTATCACATCAATGGCGGAGTCGCGATAGAAATTGGATTGATTCGAATTGGTTTTTAAACGACCCGATTTCACGGATAAAATAACGCTACCGCTCTTCGACGAAATTTTCGGAGTTTTATACGATAATCATTTTTCTTCCTTTTTTTTTGTTCGCGATATTTTCGACTCTATCCGAGGAAAGCTTAACAAGGTATTTGGTCGGTGTGGACGTTGGGCGATAGAGGGTGGATCGATCCTTCATTTCTGTTTTTTTTTTTTTTTTTTTCCCACTATTGTTTGACACGCAGTTTTCTCTAGCGATTTCCTGACCGCTGTTAATGATTTTAACAAGATTCCGCGATGGCCGTCGCAATTTTGTTGCACCGAGCGGCGTTGCGAAATTTTTCAATTTACCTTTGTCGTACAAACAAGTGACGTTCGTCGATTTGTTTCTCATCGCGACGATTGCGTTCAGTTTGGAATTCGGGCAAGCGTGATTTTTTATTTTTTTTTTTTACCAACCCGACGGACGGCATGAAACGTTTGCTCGCACAATTTCGAAAATTTCTTGCGCTCGATGGACGCGTGTTAATCGTCGTCGCAAGAAGGTATTCGAATTTTTTTAATTACAAGTAACACCGTGCGAAGAGATATCTAAAGGTTCAAACTTTTTATTTTCTCTCCCGGGAGAGGGACGTATAATTAATTTTACCTCAACGTTACATTTTCATTTTGAGCAGTAACTAGTCGCACTTCAAACGTTATATAAATTATTATCTTCGGCACGTATACTCCGGGAGAAATAAATTATACGAAAGGACGTTACGGGTTGATTCGTTTCGGCACGGAGGGTATCAATGACGGAGGGATATCACTGGTATCAGAAAAACCGCCATCTCGAAGACGATAGTACAATATCAATCTATGACAACTCGCGACTTCGAGAGCTTCTTACAAGGGGTAAGAGATAGAGGGTGCTTTCCATTCGCAAGAACCAACGCGACGGCGGCAAATTGAGCTTCCATTGTCGCGAAAATGTACAATGGAACGATCTGGATTTTGTTTTTTCTTTCTTTTTCTTTTTTTCGTTACGAAACCGGTGACCATCTTTTAGACGTCTAACCCAACGACTTTTCTACCCGAAACCTAATCCCATTGTTCTTCTTTCCTTTAACTAGAGAATTAACTTCGGTATCTCGAACAGAGGGACTTCGTTATTTCGTTTTCATTTAATGGTAACAAAATGAGAACGATTTATTGTGCGGTAAAAGAATCATTTTTCAAATATTTATAAGCGTGAGATCCAACTGTTGTTGTTTCCAACGGTAGAGATCGCTGTGTGTTTTTTTTTTTATTTACTTCAAGATCCCCTTTTGTATCCCAAACAATGAGATTTAATTTTCTCTTTCGGGCGACCACATTTGTTTCGGTCAGGTTTAATTAGTAAAATGGAACGAATGTACGAACCCTTTCGTTGCGGTGCCGTTTGACGGGAAAACGATTCCAATACGCGACCGCAAACCACTTGTTTACGGCTTGCTTGCCCCTCTACGGGCAAAAGAAAAGAAGATAAATCTGATAATCGAATCCAACGTGGCAGGTTTGCAGCAACGGAAGGGTTAAATGTCAAACGGGATCGGTAGTGTCGTCCGAACGAAAAATAGAAAACTTCGAACTCTGTAGCCGATCGGCTGGATTAAATGGAAAGCACCCGAAAATAGCGGTGAAACAAAGAGGTACGTTTCGTGCTTGGATCTATAGATCGATCCGATCATTCACACGTACGTGGACGTATGTGCGTGTTAAATGCTGAGGGCCATGCGTACGCGCGCACGCATGTGCGTGTACCGAAGATCCCTTAACCCAGTGTCTGCGCAACATTTCTTTGTTCTCTAACTTTCGGTAAATTGAAATTCTATGCGGATAATAATTCGCTACAATAGTCTACCGCAGTAATGACATCTGCGGTTTTTTACGCGTAAAACTTTAGAAAAATAACAATGAAGTTCGCGTTGTCGGCATGGAAAGCGCCGGATCGTTAATAATTTTCATTTAACATTGTACAATGAGCAAATTTCATCCCTAAAATCTGTACGAATACAATTTTCTGTCTCATCGCGTTTCGATTCAACCCAAATTCAACCCCCAATTACGTTCGTTCCTACCCGATTACGCGTCGGTACTAGTAGGGTAAATTTCTAACCCCCAAAAAAATTTGCCCGATTTACCGAAAACGAGTTCTCCTATTTATTCAAGTATTTTTTTTACTGAGATTACCTGTACCAGTTTCTATGACACTACAGGTGAGCAGAGCGTGCTAATGTTCTACAGCGAGACGTACCTCGTGGGTTAAAAATCTAACCCGCGAATGCAGTTGAGGGTTAACTTCGGAGTCGGCGCGCAGCGTATTGTTTATTTAAAATATACGTAACGGTGTGCAAAGGGGTGACTTGCCTGGAAATAGTTTTTTCGCCGCACTTACGTTTCTAAACTTTTTCCGCGAGCGCAGTCCGACAGATACTTTGGTTTCCTTCACAACCTTTCGCTGCTTAGTTTTATTTCGTTCGTAGAAGACCTTTGGCGAATTTTCAAGTCCGACGGTTATCTTTTGACCGCGCGCGCTTATTTGTCTTTACGCGAAAAAGAGCAAAATATTTTTACTCCGCGCCCTCTATTCGGAATTTTGTTTAATCATGGTAAATGACGTTGCAGTGAAAAGTTTTTCGTTGGCTTCTCACTGGAAAATTCTTATTCAATGTACGGTGTTTACCTCGCGCGGATTATTGTCGTTACACGTCGTGCGTTTTGTGCAAAAAATTTCATGAAAATCCAGCTAACAAATTTTCTTTATTCTTCAAGCGAGTGAAACTTGACTGACTCTGTAATACTGAGAATTTTCATCTAATTTATTGATGTCAATGATAAGAATTTTGCCGAAAAAATTCTGTAGAAATGAAGATAAAGATAACAGCACAAACACCAAATTTTTGCGTAAAAAAATTGCGTAACTTAGACATTTTTCATTTCAGTCAATGTTTTTAAAAAAGGAAGATTTCGATGAACGTTCTTCTTATAAGCAAATAAAATATCGAAACAATAGGTGTCTAGTGACCTGATATTTTTAATTTCACTCAACACATTCAGAAAAGAGAGATTCCAACGAATATTCTGTTCAACAAATATAACATGAATACACTGGATTTCTATTCATCCGATATTTTTAATTCCAGTCAACATTTTTAGAAAAGAGAGATTCCGACGAATACTCCTCCCGACCATTAAAACCTCAAACAAAAATTTACTACCGTTCCGAACTTAACCCAATCCCCATAGAAAAACGAGGGCATCGGTGTAAACAAAGAATCTTCCCAGCGACTGCTAACAAAATTCCATTTTAATACAAAGATAACGAACGGCACTCTCGATCAAATAAGCTTCACGGGGGCTTACGTGGCTGCCAAGAAAATGTCATCAGGGCGAATGCGCGCAGCGAAAGGTTCAAAGTGAATCCTTACCGTAAGACCTGTCGCGAAACGTAGGAAAAGGGATCTTCTCGCGACGTTGAATCCTGACAAAAATTCCTATTAACATCTCGTACGTTCCGAGCGGAAATATTTACAGCTTCTCGATTCCGCCAGTCTCGTTTCGCGCGGACCCCGAAGAGCACTCGCGAAGATACTTTCAGGAATTTTTGGCAGCGAAGCCATGATGCTCTCCCCGATTCATAAATTACTCGCCCTTTGAACGAAGAAGGGCTTTCGCTCGCCATGCCTCGAAGCTTACAGCCGATGAATATTCCTAGTGACTTCAAACGATTTCGTGAGCCGACTTCGCGCGAACACACGTTTTTCGGCTTTTTTTTTCCTTTTATTTTCTTCTTTTTTTTTTTTATACACCTAATATCGCTCCACGCGCGTGTCAGAAGCTTTCGCGCGATTCGCGCGTCGGGTGAAAAAATTCGAAACGCACTCTGCGTTTCGGTTGAACGATCGCGAACGAATGGATTTCGTGTGGCCTGGAATGATGGGAGGGGGAGAGAGAGAGAGAGAGAGAGAGATAGATAGAGAGAGGGATGAATATGACTGGGGATGGAAGGATTGATGAGAAAACGGTGCGAAGAGGGGAGGACGATGATCATGAGAAACTCCCGGATAGTATTAGGTTGTTGCATAAAGAATGCCCGATTGTTGATTCACGACCAACTCGTTTATCGAGCTCTTCGAATACACCGAACGGCCTTGGGATCCATCGGAAAACTGTTGAATAATATACGCGGGGCTGTTTTTTGAACGTCTCGTGGAGTTGGCGTTAATTGGATACAATTACGTAACGAAATCACTCGGGTCTGTCCCCATTTTGGTAAACAAAGTTCTACGTTCGTCGATATACGTCGTATATTGCGATTGAAGTTATAGGCGGATATGGCGAGAAGTCGATTTAGTACCTTTGGGGGTGGAGGGGGGGGGGGGGGTTGTGGAGATTTTTGGAATGTTTTGTACTATGGTAGTCTATCAGTGAAATATGAGAATTACGGAATTATAATGCAATATAAATGTAACTTCGTGATATGGAAGAAAAGAACAGGTTGTTTTAGTACCTCGTTCCAAAGATTTTATGTAAACAAAGACATATTTCACTATATAGAGTATCGCTACGAGGATGACAGGTAACAGATAGTTCCATCTTTGGAGAAAGGTAGTATAAAATTTGTCTTTTCTTTTAAAACGCGGTAGATAAAACTGCAGTTGTTCGACTCGTGGCCATTTGCATCGATTCAACTCCTTTACCTATTCTTTGGTAAATATCAATTACTAAGTTTTCCACGATTACCGTCAAACTTCGTGACAGAGGTTTTCGGGATAAATCAAATTGCCTGATCGCTCAATGGAACTTGAAGTCAGCAACCAACGATGGCGCGACAAACCAAAATTCAAAGCAATGTCGAAACGATACTCAAAATCTCAAGTAAACGTCGATGCAAACGACCGTTAGTACCTCATTCCGCCTAACCTCGCGAATCTTCCTGCAGACCACTAACATTATATCCACAGCGACACGAGAAAAAGGCCCCCAAAACACCGGATAAATCCAGCATTTAATCTGCAACGACCTAATATTTTCTTATAGACCGTGCAATCTTGATACCCCCTTTTGAGCTCCATCCTTCGGCTATGCTTTTCCCCTCTGTCCCGGCATCTCTCTCCTTTTTCACTCATACGACTCGGTCTTCCCGACGTCGCCCGTCGAGTGCGCTTCGGCAGTGGAGAGTAGTCTTGGTTCCATCTTAACCCAAACCCCCGGCTGTCTTGGTCCCGTTGGTCCGCAGGTTAAAGTTCCTCCAGTCTTCCTCTGGAACCCACCGTACGAGAAGAAAAAAAAGGAAAACAAAGACACTAATGACTCCTCGACCAGGGCGGCCACTACAGCTACATTGGATTGGATGCGGGGACATCTAAGATGCAACGTTTAAACTAAACTTGCATTCCCTGCTAAATAAATTAAAGCGGATTGTTGGTGACAATTGGTCGACCGAGTCCCGACACGATCTATCGTCCGTGCGTTCTCAAACGGCGATCGTTAATACTTTGGCACGTGGAGCTTTCAGGGCTCGCTTCAGGTCAGGTTCGTCCAAGTTTGAGCCCAGCTTGGTAGACGAGGGGCTCTTAACTGTATCCAGAACTGTCTATTATAGCGATGTAGCGATATATCTACATGCAATGCACTCAAACTTAGGCAGGCCTGCACCGACGGATGTCCAGGAACCCAATAAGAGACGCCACGTCAACCTTCGATACGCTTATAATACTCTGTACAAAATTTTCCCGAGATTCGCAAACTTTAATCTTGCGTTCAAGGTTCTTCGACGAGAATTTCAACCTGGTCCCAGTGACACTCGTTAATTTAACATCCGATCTCACCGAAAGTAACACGGGGGAACCCAAACGAACAAAGTTCACCGAACCGCCGTTTCAGAACGAACGGAGAATAGTAAAAAGGTGACGCCACGATAGGGATCCTCGATGACTTACCTGTTTTCGACGCGAACGGATCTTTGGGATGATTAGTCTTGATGGCGTTCATCCTCCTGTTCTGAGGTCCCTGACCGGGGTAGTAGCCGGCTCCAGGCGTCTGTCCAAGGCCCGAAGGTAGAGCACCGGTAGCCGAGGTCGGCCCACCAGGCGGCAAATTCGAGACTTGCCGCGAGCACCTCGGTGGTCCTGCCCCGGCGGGTGCTCCACCCGTACCTGGTGGCGCACCTGGCCCCCTCACGCGGGGCTGCTCGACCGGCAATACGCGTCGTCGCTTTTTCGGCAACTTGGCTCGCGCCTGTGTGTGACTGTAATACATCGCAAAGTTGCTGACGATCACGGGCACCGGCAGGGCGATCGTTAGGACACCGGCCAGGGCGCACAATGCGCCGATGAACATTCCACCGTAGGTCTTTGGCACCATGTCCCCGTAACCGACGGTGGTCATTGTGACCAGAGCCCACCAAAGACCGAGGGGTATGCTCTTGAAGTCGTTCTTCGGATTGTGCTGCATCCGCTCGGCATAGTACACCAGACTGGCGAATATGACGATACCGAGGACGAGGAAGAAGACCAGGAGGGCGAGTTCCTTGGCGGATGCGCGAAAAGTTTGCATCAGGATCTTCAGGCCTGAGGAGTGACGCGTCAGCTTGAACAACCTCATGATGCGTATGATGCTCAAGAACTCGAGGATGTCGGCGTTCTCCAGGTGCGACGCGAAACGTTGGAGACCCAAGTCTAGGTAGAAGCTCAGCGTGGCTACCATGTCGATCACGTTCACCAAGGCCTTAATGAATATGCAGCGGTTCGGGCTAGCCGTGATCCGTATTAGGAACTCGATAGTGAACCAGGCGTTGCAGACGCACTCGATATAGAAAAAGAAGTCAAGGGCGTTCGTGTGGGTTTTCTCCACTACCCAGTAGGTCTCGTTGCCCGTGGTCACCGAGCGATTCGTGATTATTGGGACACGCATGTCGGGATGCGTCTTCAGGCAGAACGATATGATCGATACGCAGATGAAGAAGATCGAGACGGAGCTGATCACCTGTAACAACGGAACGGACGTGTTCGATATTCGCTCTGGTTGGTTGATTTGTTTGTGTTTGTCTTGGCCAGGGGTCGGCAAATAGGCGGTCCGCGGTGGGGAAATACATGGAACGGTAAAAATATTTTACTTTAATGCTGGTTTTTCTTTTTATTATTTGTATGCGTGTACCCAGAGTAACTTGTAAACAATCTGCACGTAATTGATACGTGATCTATTTTTCGGATGTATTTGGTGACTACGGTGGCATTCGTTATTTATCGCTGTTTATAATAATCGTAATAATCACGACAACTAATGTTTAGTGTTTCTTTTCTGGCCCTCGAAATTTTCTTTTTCTAATCATCCGGGCCCTCGTAGGAACTAATTGACGACCCCTGGTCTAGGCGTATAGTTTCGGGGTTGATTAAATCTCGACTAGAACTCTCTGAAGTGTGCGCGAGTGAAACTTCCAAGTTTATTCGAAACGGTAGTTAACTCTTCAACAGTTTCCAATTGCACTGCGAATCGCAATCATTAATTACAAATTTAATTACGTTTTCTAAAACTCGTGTTTTTTTTTGAATATTAACTCGGTGGGGAAATGGTTAAAATATATCCGGAGCAATCTGTTTAACCACAACGACGAACTTAACTTTCGTTATCGACACGAGTTAATAGCTGTACTTTGTTAGACAGGAAGGAGAATCCTATTATCGTGGTTACAGCGCAGTCTATTCCTCGTAACAATGTTAAAACTTACGTGCGCTCTTACGTGACCCGGTTGTTCTTATCTTTACGGATTGATTTTTCCTTTTTACAAAAGCTAGTATTCGGCACTCCCGTCAAACTGCAGAGCTCAGCTACTTTCGGCCTAAATGAGGATTTACATCTACGATCGCTTCACTCGTCGGCGAGGCAACACGCGGGTGGAGAAAAAGTGACCTTCCGTTCAGATTTACGTTCAAACGCGGAAAATGACGGTCGTTACGCTTAAGCCGCGATTAAAATCTTCGAGCGTCGACAAGATGAACCGAGCTGACAATAGGTAAAAATTCAGCGACACACTTGTGCAGAAACTATAAATGGTCGATAAATAAAAGCAGTTCGGGCGATAGAATGTATTGATTTCCGGATACGTAGAAAATTAAACACAGATAAAATATACGAAGACAGTTTTATTATTTAAAACGGCGCGTCGGTCAAGGTTCTTGAAACTTGTATCACGGATAAACGAAGTTAAAAAGCTTAAAAGGAGTTGCGTTAATCAATTAATTAAAAATCTATCAAAGAAATTAAACATCCGAATTTCACTGAAATCGTATCGTACAGACGTCAATTGAGATTTCTGGTAACCGCAATAACGAGTCAATGAATCGAAAGAGCCACGAGGAGGAGTAATCATTTCTTATCAGCTTCGTGAATTAAGTAATGGGTCTCGTTCGCAGTTGAAGAGCATAATGGTTGAAAGGACCGCGAAAGGAACGGATAAGACGAAGCGGAACGAGAGATAAGGGTAAAAGAAATGTGACATGAAAAGTAAATTCCAGCCACCTATTCGAGAATATACTTCAATCACTCTTTTACAGTCGACTTAGTTATTATTCTCTCCGTTAGCAATCGGCCTGAAAGGTGTATTAATGGCGGATTAAAAAAAAAAAAAGGGAAATGGTGAGTACCCGGAGAAGTAATTTTAAGTGAAGTATTTATCGTGAATGGAACGATATTATTGGAGTAAATTAAAACTTTATCGAGCTGTCGTTAATCCCAGATATTAGCGCGTAATGTCATCGTTACGTAAATATTATTTGTTTTGGAATAAGAATCGAAGGAATATTGACGCAATTATTATGGATAATTGTTTGGTCCTACAATGGCCCTCAAATCCGATTCGTAATATTTCCGCCGTTTATATTATATCGTTCAACATTCCACGTTCGCATCGCGTCGCGTATTATTGCGGATACATCCGCTCGCCCCAAATTATTTCGCAAATATTATTTGTGTCGATAAGAATCGAAGGAATATCGACGGAATTATTGTAGGACAAGAATTATTTTAATTTGTGCATCTATCACCTTTAAATCTCTTTGTGCTTTACGGCCATTGTTCTCCAAAATTGACCCTCGTAAAGTTCCGCTTGCCAAACATAGCGTTCAAATTCGGGCCACGATATATCTGGTAGAATTTTAGCATGTTTGAACCATAAATCGATTCACGAAACCCAACTGTTCCCCCGCAAACTGGATCATATTTTTAAATATTCTTGCACGAAACGTGTTCTCGCAAAACCAATTTTTACCACGCGAAGTAAAACCCCCGAACACAACTGCATAAAAACGGGCTCGCGTAAAACGAATTTTCACCACCAAGTTCGAACATATTTCAAAATAACCTTATAAAAGTACATTCGGTGAAAAAATTTTGCAAAAACAAGTACCTACGTGAATTTCGAATTTTCTTCCGAACGTATCATTTATAATTCAATTGTGTATGTAATGTCAATTAGAATTCTTTTTATCATTTTTTGTATAATTACGATAATAATTGAATCACATGTATAATATTTTCAACGTCCGTTCCAATTTTTTTCCCATTATAATTGCATTGATAATTGAATCAAATGCATGATACGTCCGGTGTCTACTTTTGTCACGTTTCTTTTTTCATTACACGTTTCATTATAATTGCATTGCTAATGGAATCATACGTATAAAATTTCCCCTGTCAACCGAATCACATTTTCCAAGAGTCTCCGACAAAAAGTTGAACTGCCGTAAAATCTTCCGTATTATCAAAGTTAGCTCGTGTATCGTAAACTTTTTAACGGAGTTACGTACACCACGTCCCCAGTGAAAATCGAGTCGCTTAACGTAAACTTCCCGCGAGACGAGTTTCCGTTCAAACTTTCGACATGCGCATAAAACTGACAGCGGGAGAGAACGAACTGGCATTGGAGAAGTTTGCGTGTCCATTTGTATTTGTAAATATATCATAAATACGGTTAAGATGACGCACAATAAACATATCTGATCGTATTTTCTACTTGTTCTCTACGCGCGAGGAGCCGAGAATCACAGTGACGTATGTCGTGAAAAATAAAAAATTGAATTACAACGACACTAAAGAGAGAACGAGAGAGAGAAGGTGAGTGCTGTCGGGACGCAAAGTCATGAGTGTAATTCAATTTTCATATTCCTTTTTGTTACGTACATCACTACGATTCTCAGCATTCCGTATCTTCCTGCCGAGTACAGCCAACGTGCAATATTAGCTACGCTTTTTTTTTACGAATACGTAGAAAACAATTACCGTCACCAGAAACATAAAACTAATATACACACAGTTACTGCAAAACTATTTGGAGGAACTGTCACTCGACGGATATCGGAAGTAACACATATAACATTGCAATTTTAAATAAAATAAAGGTAACACTTATTGCTTCGCTATACACTTAACACTCTCCTTCCTAGAATCTTTAAATTGCGATAAACTCACTTCGTCGGCTTTCAAATGTTATTCTTCGATCTCGACATGTAATCGATCTAATCAGTACTGTGTAATGATAGTCTCCGTTCTGGAGATCATTACGTGAGAAATCATATAAAAAAAGGAACATTCCACACGTTCAAAAATTTGACAGAAAATCGCGACGATTATAAAAATTACCCTGTATATATAACGTTCCACAAATGTTATATTCCTCCAAGGGATGATACCTAAGATAACTTCAAGCAGTTTTTTCCTTATCGAAAACGTTCCTTTCCGCTCGGTTAACGATATATCAATGAGAAGCGATAACCAATGGGAGAAGAACGCGGGAACCAGTAGTGCCGGTTATTGGCTGGCCGATAAGTCCACGCCCATAAGCTCCCGCCTCCTTCTCCAATTGGCTACCGTTTTTCGCTAATATCTCCTTAACCAAGCCAAAACTAACATTCTCGAAAAGGAAGAACTTTTTTCAAATCATCTGTGTTACAGCTTCCCAAAGAGAAATTCGACATATACGAGAGGTACCACTACCGTAACCAAAATCAATTCTTCTAACCCGAGTTACTGCAACCCTATCGAATTCTCGTGTTACACCGATTGCCCCGTTACCATTGGATAAATAACAAACAGAAATAGCGTTACGAACCTTAGCCGCTGCGGAGGAAGAGGGTTCATCGAAAAGCAACCACATCTCGGGCTTGAGCTTCTGCCACCACGTGAGGGTGCCTTTGTTGTACGCCTCCTCAAAACCGAATTTCCTCGCAAGCTCCTCGGCGGTGGGTTTCTCCGTGTCGAGGTCCAACCTGTCGAGGACCGTCAGCGTTTCCTGCGTGTCCCGATGCTAGAAGAGCGGGTCGGGGTGGAAGAAAGAGGGATGCAACAACGATCGTTATTCGTACCTGCGAAACTCTCTCGCTCTCTCGAGGGTGCTTTTTTTTCGTGCTTTTTTCCTCGGGACAGATAAAGCGCGTGCAAAGCGTACATGAATCTCCACATATGAAACAAAAATCATTCCCATCTCGGCTACGACTAATTCTAACTGCCGGTTTTCGGAGCTCCTCGAGCCGGACGGTGGTGGTGCCAGATTTTTCTAGTTTCTTTTTCCAACTTTCGGGACCGTACCTTCTACCAAGGGCGGACTACGGGGGAAGGGTTTCTGTCTTCTAGGCTGGTACGAAAAAGAGGTTGATGGGTATTGATTGTCGTTAAATCGAGCGCGAAACGTTTCTTGACACAGTATTTCGTTATTCTTATTTAAGAGTTTATTTGAGAGTTGTTAAGTGAACTTTGGTTACCTCTTCGAATGTTATGAAACTTGTATTTTTTGTAATATGCCAAAATTAATGTTTCTATCTTAAGCTAAATTAAATCTATAGCTCATAACGAAAGGAGAATAAAAGTACTCAAATTTAAAAGAGACGAATAAAATAATGGAAAGAGTAAATAATAAACGATATAAATGAACCGAGTAAGTACCGAGAAATCTTAATTATAAACTTCTCGATTAAGTGAATCACGCTTGTCATTCATAATCTTATTTAATTCATTGAAAATGATTAGGTTACGAAGAGACTAACGGAGACCCGGTCTTTCGGTGTGTCGCGTTATTTAATCAATTCTCGTCTATCTTATTTATTTAAAGGAACCCGGTAGCCCGGAAGCTTTATCGCACTCGTTTCTCAAATTTTCTCGCGCCAAACGGTTAACTGTGGTACGACAGGGTGCCACATTGTACATTTGAAAATTTGCGATATTGTAGAACGCGTGTCGCAAACCGTAGAGTGCCGTGGCACAGTTTTATGAAAAGGGAAACAACGACGGGCGAGTAGTTAATGTAGATGTCAAAGCTGCTGTGCCGACAAAAGAAGCATAAAAATGAGGGTAGGAGGGGATAAAGAAAATGGCAGTCGAAGATGCAGCGGCAAAAGAAGAAGGAGAAGGAAGCGCTATTGTACTGTGGATAGATTTAAAAAAAAAACGCCCCATCGCCGTGTACTGAAAAATATTTTCACTCGTGTGTGCGCGTGAAACTCGAAAGCTTTTTTCTTTTTTATTCCACACAGCTGGCGTATATCTAGATCGCAGTCAGTGTTACTGAAAAAACTAAAGTATCATAATTACTCGGGTTAAAGTCAGCCGTTCACCTGAAATGTACACAGAGTCCTCGTTAAACATAACTTGCAATCAATTTCGAATGGTTGATATCGAAAATTGCGTTGGTCGGGAAAAAATTGCACATTCAGCTTTTTTTTTTCGGTGAAAGAACTCAAATTGTTTTAACCGCCTGTTGTTCGCGCGAACTTTGTTTACCTCTCGAAAGTACCGAGTCCCTTTAAATCGATACTGCATTCAACGTTCCATTACGCCCTTTTTCGAACCACCTGTAAACTCTTCTTTTTCTCTCCCTTTAACAATAGAAGCGCCACGCTCGTTTTTACGGTTTTTAATTTTGTACACCAAAGGCTGCTTCATTCAGGGCTTTGGTTAGCAAAAAATATGTATTTGAAACACTCGGAAATTTCGTGTAAGCACGTAATTAAAATCTCTTTCTGGCGTACATCGAGTTGACAGATTTTAATTATCAAAACGACCGCTGCGGCACTTCTAGAGTTAACCCCTGATACATTTATAATAGTGCACAGTCTCTAATTTTTTAAAACAAATTTTTGGTGCGTGGGTCGAGTATGTATAGGTATCTGTTAAAAATCGTCAACCGTGTCGGACGAGACACGTTTCAACGTTGAAAAAATAACGGAGTATAAGAGTCACCGTGAATTCGACGTGCTCAGGTAGTAAAAAAAAAAAGATTTCGAACGTATAAAGTGAATACTATCGGCAAAGCTGTTCCGTAACCGGCGTTAACATAGTTCAGGCACTTTTTGCATTGGTATATTTACATTCAATATTATCGTAAACTAACAATTAACTTTATTGCACCGTTTAAAAATGATTTCATCAATATTTATCCTCCACTCGCGAAAACGGTAACAAGATATTAATTATGTTTGTTAATCTGAATTCTCGTTAATTCTGGCGCGCTACGAATATCAAGCGCCGGTTCGTCGAGTGTTTCCATCAAAGTGGTAGTGCGCGATTACATTTCCTGTGTAATAACGCTAAAATCGTGGGGTAACGAGCATAAATTACGTTCACCGACGGAGTTTGCAGGAATAGTAATCACCTTTCAGGTGAAATGTGATTCGATCGTCCGACGAATGTATCGCCGATGATATTTACTTGTTAGTTACTTAGTTCAATTACTTTGTAGTAAAGTTTGGTATTTTATCGTTCGATCAATTAACAAAAATGTAAATTTGTTATTACTGTCGTTTGTTTGTAAAAAATGTTGTATAATTGTAAAAACTAAAGACCGATTGAATATGACATGCAAACCAAAAATATTCAAGTTAGTCAGTGGCGCAAAACTCGAAATTGTGCAAAATAAAGATAATTAGATATAACTTAATGGAGAATAGGTCGATCGCTCTTAAACCGTATGGGTCATTCCGCGTCGAGTGGGACACTTTTTACAGACATGTTCGGGAACTTTGATGAATTTTTGTGATCATGTAGTGTTCGCGGAGAAAAAAGTTTGGGTAAAAAAAAACTTCGAATTTTTGAAAGCTTTTTGAGTTACAGCCTCTCAAACTTTCAGGTAAGATTATTTTTTAAAATTCATATCTCCTAAACTACTAACAATATCGCATTCCAGCAAATTCGGTTGCATTCGTAAAAGTTCAAGCTTTCAATACAAAAATTCATAATTGTTGGATAATGTTTATAAACATTAAAAAAGTTTGTTTAAAAAATATAAATTGCTGTATCTAAAAATGGCCATTCGCTATTTTTTTCATTATTTTTTTACAACAACTCTGAAGCCTGTTCTAAAGAATGAAACAAGAATCACGGTGGCCTCTGTCTTAGTTTTTGAGATATCATTGTTTATTTACCAGCGCGCACCAATAACGCGCTCCACGCCGACTGTTAGCAGCGCAATACTCGTACGTTCGGTCTCGGTAGTAGTTCGCGGCGCACAAAATTTATCATGAATCCTACAGTCCACGTCCAAATTGATTGCTACTTTTTGTGCAATAGTACCAAAGCCTTGTCCAACGACTGGTGCAAAGATCAGAGTAGCCATTTTAATATTTTCTAAGTTATGGCTCTTAATTCACCGTCTCATTGCACCTCTTGCGCGGCAATTCGTATGGCAGTTCACTGGCAAAATAATTTTAAAAATTTACCATTAAACTCGCACTAAAAATATAGAACAAGCCAATCAATAAATACATTTCTATTCGTCATACGAATCGACCACGTGCACATATAGAACTGCAAAAAAAGGAATGATTCGCTGATCGTAGTAACGTGTAGCGAGTATGCCTCGGATCGAAGTTGACAGTATTGAATGAGAAACGAGATGCGCGCACTTTCGTAGCTGAATCCAAGTAGAATGTATTACAAAAATTTTGTAAAAGAAACCATGTTCGCGTCTAATGACGACCGATAATTTGATGCTAATTATCCGGTAATCGAAGATGTGCTCCATTGTTCAGGAATAAACGTATATCCTAGTAATGTATGGATCGACGAACAATAATTAACCGACGTTGTCTTTGGAAAATTCACCGTTGCGTTATTTTGTCGTAGATACTTCGCCACGGAGATTGTACGAAACCGCGTGCTATGCACGAACAACACGCGAAACGAATCCGCGAAAATGGAACACAATCTTCGATACAATAAAAATACAAATACTGTATATATCTGGGGGCTGGTATTTCCCCAGGATAGCCGAGTGTAGGATGTGAAAAGGTAACGGCAGCATTGAATCTGTATAGAAATAATTGACATCAGTTTATGGCGTTTTAACACTAAGATGACCAGGGAACTGTTCTGTGTTTTCCGACTTTAATAATTACAATAAACTTATGTAAATGCGTTGCAAGTTGTTTCTATACTACCACATTCCAGAAAAGAATACAGAATTATTTGCAGCAGATTTTCAAAATACGTAGACGTCTTTAGAAGAGGTACAAATATTTTAGATGGTCAAGAGTGGACAGAGGTCAATGAACAGCTCACGTCCGAAACAATGGATTGAACTACCGAAATCGCAAAGATTTCGAAATTTCGCAAAGAAACACACTGTCAAAAATATTTGAAAACGGCAGTTCAAAAATTTTCGGTTGATAATTGATTTCTCTATAGGGAGCGTCGGGACGCCAAGGAGTTCAGTCTGGCTGCAGCCTTTGGTGGGTTCGGATCTCCAGCTCCAGGTCTGGATCTTCGCTGAGGACGGGTGACCACTGGTAAGTGACCACTTCACCACTGCTCGCGGTTTTGGTCGCGGCCGCGATCATGGTCGCGGTCTTGACCACGATCTTGGTCGCGGTTTTAGTTGCGGCCGCGGCCGCGGTCTTGGTCGCGGCCGCGATCATGGTCGCGGTTGTGGTCGCGGTCTTGACCACGATCTTGGTCGCGGTTTTGGTTGCGGCCGCGGCCGCGGTCTTGGTCGCGGTCGCAGCCGCGGTCTTGGTCGCGGTCGCAGCCGCGGTCTTGGTCGCGGTCGCGGCCGCGATCATGGTCCCGGTTGTAGTCGCGGTCGCGATCTTGGTCGCGGTTGTGGTCGCGGTCGCGGCCGCGATTTTTTTCTAATGGTTGATGCTTCCTAGTTATTATTTATGAAAACTTTCTGTATAAGGAGCGTCAAGCAGTTCAGTCTGGCTGCAGCATTCGGTGAGGTTGGATCTCCAGTTCAGCTCCAGTAGCAGTTCCGGATATGGGTCTTCGTCGAGGGTGAGTAACCCCTTGACCACTGGTCGCGTTCGCGGTCCATATTATTATGATATTATTTATTTTTAATTTTAATATCGATTGAATTTTCAAATTTCGTTTGCGTTTTAGTTTGATCTCAACGTTGGCCGTGGGATTCGAACATCCCTCCATTTTTTTTCGTTTGGGATTGTCATTTGGTCATCATTTCTATACTTGATTCGGCGTGGTACAGCAGTACCTCTGAATTTCCAATGATACGTTTAAGTTGTTTATTTCCAATTTTAACTGTTTTACTGTCTAATGTTAATTTCAATGTAATGTCTAGCCTTTAAGGGTTTAGATTTTCAAACAGAAAAGAGGAAAGAGAAGAGAGAAGTACGAAGAACGAAGAACGAAGAACGAAGAACGAAGAAAGAAGAAAAAAGAAAATATAAATAAGTTGATTTCAGTTATCAATAAGAGTACATCTATGTATGATCATTTGTCGCGTGTGTTAGAATGTCTTGGCAATAAACAGATGATTTCGATAAGTATTACTTATAGTTATTACCAAGAAATCATTGTACAAGAGAGATCGTGGTACGTCTGATGGGTCTATCTCCCTTCGGGTCTCGTTCGCAGCAACCTCCACGTGGTGAGACCTGGGTCGATAATATTTTTGTGTACTATACTTAAATATTATCGGGCGAATAGCTGCGAATGTATTCTTATTTCTTATTTCTTCCGAATTTCCGAGTGTGTGAGTGTTTTAAGTAGTATTTTATAACACTTAGCAATAAACAGACGATTCCGATACTTTCAATTTAATTTCTTTGCGACAATCTTCTATCGTCGCTTTGTGTTTTTCGTCTCCTCTCATCCGATCGTTATTACTTGCACGTGGCTTTCCGACTTTAAACTCTCCCCAATTATAATACTTTCCGACTTTAAATTCTCCCCAATTATTTTCGCGTCGCGTCCCATCGTCTGTTTGTCGCTTAAGTATTACTTGTAAGGCTTATCGTTTAAGCGTTGATAGTTTTGGTTGAGTTATTAATAAGAAAACTTTGTAAAAGCAAGTGCGGTATGCGTCTGTATGTATAATAATTACTAGCGAATATTTTTAAGGATTTATAATTTGGCGTGTGTATTTGAATGGCTTTCAATTCTCCCCAATTATTTTCGCGCCGCGTCCCATCGTCCGTTTGTCGCTTAAGCATTACTTGTAAGGCTTACTATATGTATGTATCTAGTATAGGTTTGCAACGCTTAACGATAAGCTGATAGCTTTTATTCTCTCAATTTTACCTTCTCCCTTGAATTCTATCGCGAGCAACTTAATTTATCCGTCAATTTAAGATCAATAACTTTTATGCACAACTTTTTTTTCGTTAGCTTATCGTTTAAGCGTTGATAGTTTTTGGTTGAGTTATTAATAAGAAAACTTTGTAAAAGCGAGTGCGGTATGCGTTTGTATGTATAATAATTACTAGCGAATATTTTTAAGGATTTATAATTTGGCGTGTGTATTTGAATGGCTTGGCAATGAACAGACGATCTCGATATTTTCAATTTTATTTCTTTGCGACAATCTTCTATCGTCGCTTTGTGTTTTTCGTCTCCTCTCATCCGATCGTTATTACTTGCACGTGGCTTTCCGACTTTAAACTCTCCCCAATTATAATACTTTCCGACTTTAAATTCTCCCCAATTATTTTCGCGTCGCGTCCCATCGTCTGTTTGTCGCTTAAGTATTACTTGTAAGGCTTATCGTTTAAGCGTTAATAGTTTTGGGTTAAGTTATTAATAAGAAAACTTTGTAAAAGCGAGTGCGGTATGCGTCTGTATGCATAATAATTACTAGCGAATATTTTTAAGGATTTATAATTTGGCGTGTGTATTTGAATGGCTTGGCAATGAACAGACGATCTCGATATTTTCAATTTTATTTCTTTGCAACAATCTTCTATCGTCGCTTTGTGTTTTTCATCTCCCTCTCGTCCGATCGTTATTACTTGCACGTGGCAGTTGGGTTCGAGAGGAGTGCGTGAGCAGTAGCGCGTACTTGTCTCAGATACCCAATTTGAGTCTGCCTCGGTTAGAAGTCCTGGAGGGTAAAGTCTAATCTCGCACAGTTAGGCCGGTGCTTGTAGAGGCTCTGAGCCTTGGTCATCCAAGTCCTCCACTTAGCTCGTCGCGGGAGGAAGCTCCCCTCTGCTCTTCTGGTCGGGGCATGCCGATGTTGCGGGCAAGTAATGCTTTCCGACTTTCAATTCTCCCCAATTATTTTCGCGCCGCGTCCCATCGTCCGTTTGTCGCTTAAGCATTACTTGTAAGGCTTACTATATGTATGTATCTAGTATAGGTTTGCAACGCTTAACGATAAGCTGATAGCTTTTATTCTCTCAATTTTACCTTCTCCCTTGAATTCTATCGCGAGCAACTTAACTTATCCGTCAATTTAAGATCAATAACTTTTATGCACAACTTTTTTATCGTTAGCTTATCGTTTAAGCATTGATAGTTTTGGGTTGAGTTATTAATAAGAAAACTTTGTAAAAGCGAGTGCGGTATGCGTTTGTATGTATAATAATTACTAGCGAATATTTTTAAGGATTTATAATTTGGCGTGTGTATTTGAATGGCTTGGCAATGAACAGACGATCTCGATATTTTCAATTTTATTTCTTTGCAACAATCTTCTCTCGTCGCTTTGTGTTTTTCATCTCCCTTTCGTCCGATCGTTATTACTTGCACGTGGCAGTTGGGTTCGAGAGGAGTGCGTGAGCAGTAGCGCGTACTTGTCTCAGATACCCAATTTGAGTCTGCCTCGGTTAGAAGTCCTGGAGGGTAAAGTCTAATCTCGCACAGTTAGGCCGGTGCTTGTAGAGGCTCTGAGCCTTGGTCATCCAAGTCCTCCACTTAGCTCGTCGCGGGAGGAAGCTCCCCTCTGCTCTTCTGGTCGGGGCATGCCGATGTTGCGGGCAAGTAATGCTTTCCGACTTTCAATTCTCCCCAATTATTTTCGCGCCGCGTCCCATCGTCCGTTTGTCGCTTAAGCATTACTTGTAAGGCTTACTATATGTATGTATCTAGTATAGGTTTGCAACGCTTAACGATAAGCTGATAGCTTTTATTCTCTCAATTTTACCTTCTCCCTTGAATTCTATCGCGAGCAACTTAATTTATCCGTCAATTTAAGATCAATAACTTTTATGCACAACTTTTTTATCGTTAGCTTATCGTTTAAGCGTTGATAGTTTTGGGTTGAGTTATTAATAAGAAAACTTTGTAAAAGCGAGTGCGGTATGCGTTTGTATGTATAATAATTACTAGCGAATATTTTTAAGGATTTATAATTTGGCGTGTGTATTTGAATGGCTTGGCAATGGACAGACGATCTCGATATTTTCAATTTTATTTCTTTGCAACAATCTTCTATCGTCGCTTTGTGTTTTTCATCTCCCTCTCGTCCGATCGTTATTACTTGCACGTGGCAGTTGGGTTCGAGAGGAGTGCGTGAGCAGTAGCGCGTACTTGTCTCAGATACCCAATTTGAGTCTGCCTCGGTTAGAAGTCCTGGAGGGTAAGTCTAATCTCGCACAGTTAGGCCGGTGCTTGTAGAGGCTCTGAGCCTTGGTCATCCAAGTCCTCCACTTAGCTCGTCGCGGGAGGAAGCTCCCCTCTGCTCTTCTGGTCGGGGCATGCCGATGTTGCGGGCAAGTAATGCTTTCCGACTTTCAATTCTCCCCAATTATTTTCGCGTCGCGTCTCATCGTCTGTTTGTCGCTTAAGTATTACTTACTAAGTATAAGTTATTAATAAGAAATCATTGTACAAGGGAGATCGAGGTACGCCTGGTGCGTCAATCTCCCTTCGGGTCTCGATAGCAGCAACCTCCACGTGGTGAGACCTGGGTCGATAATATTTTCGTTTACTATACATAAATATTATCGGGCGAATAGCTGCGAATGTATTCTTATTTCTTGTTTTTCGGAACTTTACATAAGTTTCTGTTTTAAATTCTTTTTATGCGGAGCGTGTGAGTGTTTTAAGTTTCCGAACGTTTAGTGCATTACGAGGTTGCGAGCGAGTGTCATTGTATTCTTATAAATTCACTCATTTATACTAAGAAATGTAAGTTTGCCCTTGTGTCTCACGATTCAAACCACTCCTTTGTAAAAATCTCACATTTATCTCTTAGCAATGGGCGAGGGTTCTATCTATCTATAATGCTTTCATAAATTATTCATATACCATGTTCTTCCATTGCAAAACCAATTAAGTTCTAGAGAATGTTTGAGAAAAAGTGAGATTTTATATCAAAAGTACATAGTATTAAATAAGGTAGCACGAAATCAGAATAGTTATATATATCACGAAATGTAAATGATTCCCATGTTTCATTATTTGCCGTGTCGCGCGAGAAATCGCGTTATACGAAAACCGTCATCGCGTTACACGAAAGCCAACTGTACGTAATTTTAATTCCAGCTCGCTTTATCACCCACGCGTGGTAGATTCGAACAAACGCGACGATCGAAAAAATGACCGTCGCAGAAGTATCCCCGATACTGATTTCGAACGACCCGTGTACAGCAGGGCTGCGTCTGAGGGGCGCGCTGGCGAATAAAAAATCATATCTCCAAAAGTTTTAAAACGTCCATCGAGTTTCTTGCGTCATTGTTTAGAGAAGACTTCACACTTGTTGTAAAAAAATAACGAAAAAATTTGCTGCTCTGTTTTCGCAGATACATCAATTTCTTTTTTTCAAAATAACTTTTTTAATGTTTATAAACCTGATCTAACAATCATGTATTTTTTATTGAAAGCTTGGTCTTTTATGAATGTAGCCAAACTTGTCGGAATGCGATATTGTTAATAGTTCGGAAGATATGAATTTTTAAAAATAACCTTACCCAAAAGTTTGAGAGGCTGTAACTCAAAAAGTTTTCAAAAATTCAATGTTGTATTTTTACCAAAATTTTTTTCTTCGCGAGCCGGTCTACATGGTCAGAAAAATTCATCAAAATTCTCGACCATGTGTGTAAAAAGTAGTGCTTTTGACGCGGAATGACCCGTATGGGTCAAACATGTATTTATTGATTGGCCTGTTCTATATTTTTAGTGCGAGTTTAATGATAAATTTTTTTAATTATTTTGCCAGTGAACTGCCGTACGAATTGCCGCGCAAGAGGTGCAATGAGGCGGTGAATTAAGAGCCATAACTTTGAAAATATTAAAATGGCCACTCTGATCTTTGCACCAGTCGTTGGACAAGGTACTATTGCACAAAAAGCAGCAATCAATTTGGACGTGGACTATAGGATTTATGATAAATTTTGTGCGCCGCGAACTACTACCGAGACCGAACGTACGAGTATTGCGCTGCTAACAGTCGGCGTGGCGCGCGTTATTGGTGCGCGCTGGTGAATAAAAAATGATATCTCAAAAACTAAGACCGAGGCCACCGTGATTCTTGTTTCATTCTTTAGAGGAGGCTTCAGAGTTGTTGTAAAAAAATAATGAAAAAAATAGCGAATGGCCATTTTTTTCTACACCAATTTATATGTTTTAAACAAACTTTTTCAATGTTTATAAACGTTATCCAACAATTATGAATTTTTTTATTGAAAGCTTGAACTTTTACGAATGCAACCGAATTTGCCGGAATGCGATATTGTTAGTAGTTTAGGAGATATGAGTTTTAAAAAATAATCTTACCTGAAAGTTTGAGAGGCTGTAACTCAAAAAGTTTTCAAAAATTCGAAGTTTTTTTTATTACCCAAACTTTTTTCTCCGCGAACACTACATGGTCACAAAAATTCATCAAAGTTCTCGAACATGTCTGTAAAAAGTGTCCCACTTGACGCGGAATGACCCGTATGTAAAATGATATCTCGAACGATTCTCAGTTTTGATTATCAAGTAATTTTAATGAACAGATTACCGCTGTCTCCATTCTTAATTGGAAATAACTATTTTCAATGTAACCTGTATCTTCTCTTTTACAATAATCGATCGATCCTGGGGCATATTAAACTCTTAACGAGCCGTTGAAACAGTTTAATAACTTCTTCGGAAGTATCACGCGATTGAAGCTCTTAATTGGACGCAGAGTGAAATTGTATTCACGTTCAATTTTCGTATAACATCGTGCTACTCGGAAATAATCGATTTCAAGGAGATTAAAAAAAAAAATATTAAGTACCGATCGAGGTACGGTAGCGAGGTATTTGAATTTTGCATTAATTAAAGTCTCGACTTTCTATAGGCTCTCGGGTTGATTTCAATATAATTTATTATTGACTCATTCTTAATCAGCCCATTCGAAATATTTCCATCACATGAATTCTATATAATTGGATCAATTTTTACGAATCGATTGAAAGGCTCAGACAAAATTTCATTGTAATTGTGTTTCTTGAAAAATTGTAATGCACCGTTATAAATATTCGTGTCTCAAATGAATTATTTATAATTGAATATTAACATTTTGATTTCGTGATTTCTTGGATTGGACGGATTAATCTGGATCGATCGAGAACTTTAAAAACAGACTCCTTAAGAGGTCGTATCTTCAAAAATTTAGAGTCCATTCTTGTAAAAGTTCATATTTCAGATCATTTATTCATAAAATGGATTTAACCACTTTTAACAATCCGTTTTAATATTCTGCTTTCTAAAGTCTACGGAATTGTCTGAGTACATACTTATCGACCGAAAGACTAATAATTAGAAAGAACTTGAACGAGTTTGTATTTCTTGAAAAACTACCAAGTACACCGGGTGGGTGAATAGAAATTACTGTTTAAAATAACTTTTCTTTCGCTGACTTTAGAAAAAAAAAGAATGTCGGGTATAAAAATCTGCCATTCCCTGTAGAACTTTTAATGGACGTTTTTATCATCCGGGAGTAATATTTTATTATCTGTTTCCCTCTATTTTCATGGTATCAAGGGGTTCTTGCATTTTTTAAACGACACTGCACGTTTTTTTTAGTACGATGTTAAACTCGACTAGAAGAAGTAATTCGTTCGAGTAACCTGTTCGCGAAACGATCTTGACCCACGAAACTCAACATACAATTATACGAATCACTTTTGGCAAAACAAATAAAGAAAACGTAATTTCAGAGGGGCAATCGTTACTAACTCACCCCTCGCATCGCGCGGGATTAAACCTTGCATTGTTTATGAAGTTGGTATTAATTCAACGCGACGGAAATCAATTACAAATTTAGCCCGCATATTGTTCCGACGTCCGAAGAAGTAATAACCGCGCCATCATAAATACGCGTAATTCCACGAATAATTTCAAGACAATTGCGTACTTTGGGGCTAACTGGACACTGAGTGACGATTTGAATAATGTACAATGTACGAGAGACTCGTGGAATGGTATGCTGCGATTGCGGTTAACCGCATTTGAATATTACTGCTACCTTGTCATTACTGGATTTTGGCGAATGCGATATATCAGTACCGGAAACCATGAAATACGTCCACAACCTCGATTAGGTAACGATATAGGAGTGAAATGATGTAAAAGTTAAACATCCAGAAATATCTCTCTCTCTCTCTCTCTCTCTCTCTCTCTCTCGGTTATCAAAAATTTGTTTTACCGTCACACGACCCGAAATGTTGCATAAATATTTATTTCATGTTACAGGTTTGTCGAACCTTTAACTTTGGGTATTGGACATTTTTCTGAATATTTTGCACGGTAAGTAAATGGTACAGAAATATTTTGAAATAAGTGTATCATTTGTATTAAATTTAATTAGAAATGAATCATTTAATTGATGCAATTAATTCAATTTTGGAGAGATTGAAATTGTAGAGGGTCAGTCGCGATGTTATGAGGAATTACATGAAACTAGGTAGAAAAATATTTGCAATATTTATATGTTTTTAAATCATCTCTTTCTTTGATCTCAAAGTCACTTTAATTTACTTGGTTTGATGTTATTTATTTAGCAGAGAGAAAATATTTACTCCAATTTATCAATTTACTCTGCAGGGATGTGATTATTAATTTAATACAAATTCAGCCACGTATGTTGAAAATATATCTGAGGTTAACAAGAAAATTGTCAGTACTTGGTAAAATGAGATTTCATCTATATTATTATTATCTACGTGATGATTATAATTATCGCTGGGTTATTATAAACAATTACAGTTATACAAATATCGAACTACCGATAATTTAGATGTGACAGTACCTCGAATAGAATTTAAACTTGCGGCGGTTTAATTATAAATTTCAAGCTGCTACGGACTTATGTCGTGTTAATATTGTTTAACCGCAATCTTCCCCGAGAAATTGATTTTCGTTAGAAGTGACGTAAGGTGTTTTGCAACAGCTTCTTAACTCATCAGCCCTACCACTAAGGAGATTAAGTCATCAAATATTTGCAGCCACTGAAACAGCGGAAATGATTTACTAAGGAGAATTACGTGAAATTACGAGCTATATTACAGTATTGTGTTAGTTTATTTTGAAAAACGTTTACTTCACTTTAAAAAAAAATAATTTACACGTCTTATAGTCCCTAATTAATAATTGGTAACATCGAATTGTTTTAGAAAAACTCACGTTAATCGTAACGTTACTTTTCAAGTCGAATCATGTTGCATTATACTTTTAACAAGAATAAATTACTTTAATATAAAACATCTTTTTGATCGTGTGTATCAAGTAAAATCTTCTTCTGGTTGTAATGAATGTCAAAATTGTTTCGTCACTTGATTAAGAAACTTTGTTTAAAATAGAGTATGAATGATTAAACGGCGAAGTTAGCTCAGAATCCTGATGCAAGGACAATGATAAATACAACGATTGCGAGTAACTAGCGCGATGTTGTTTACGCGTGTGTCAGCCTCATTACTAAAGATATTATCGCAACATGGCGGCTCGACGAGAGACAACATCTTAATTTCCTAATGTCACGATAACTCCGTACGTGCAACAATGCGGTAACGCGTGTCCGACGATTTCTTAGGTCCTTTGGTATACGAATAAACTGGGCTGCAATTTTTCTTGATAAACGAATTAGCGTGAAAATGTCCTTTCG
The DNA here is from genome assembly GCA_933228935.1 of Pemphredon lugubris. NCBI lineage: Eukaryota > Metazoa > Arthropoda > Insecta > Hymenoptera > Crabronidae > Pemphredon > Pemphredon lugubris. The sequence continues at coordinate 67,004,242 of OW121815.1, forward strand.
AATTTAATATTTAAGTGGTTTTGTAAAATGTCCTTTCGAATTTAATATTTAAGTGGTTTTGTAAAATGTTTGTTTCATGTTCAATTTACCTTCGTATTCAATTCGAGCAAATCTGAGTTCACTTTCTTTTCAATAAACGACTTATTTCATAAAACTCCATTTTTCTTGTTTCACTCATGAATTTTATGTCCTCCAGCACTTCCGGGAGCTTCTGTTCCTGCTATTCATGAAGGATTTCTTTTGGAGAAAATGGATGGCCGAATAAATTTCAGTCAAACGCCTACGCTTTAAGAAATAATGTCCTTTATTTATATTCCCCCACCAAGAATCAATGGTGTTTAATCAAAATCCGAGAGTGTCCACCCCATACGTTTTTCCACGGTTACGGGAAACCCGTATCATAAATTTTCCATCTCCCCTTCGTTCCACAGTTTGACCCTTGCTATTGTAAATGATCCCCCACCCGTTTGGTCAAGATCTGCTTGTAGATGGATCAAGATAATCATCAAGATGGATCCCCAAAGAGGCGTGCAATCAAGATACAAGGTGGAAAATCGAAGGTCGGATAAAAAATGTGATGATACGGTGATAAACATGTCTCTATTAACCAAATGGCAACGTGAATTTTACTTTAGTCACGTTAAATGTTAAACAATCTTTTACTCTCAAACGTGCAAAAGATATCCATTGAGATACCTTTCTTTATGTTAAAGCAATATCTTGCGACTATTTCAGAAATGTAAGACACAGATCAAGGTGAATCACCTGAATTACCCATTTTTTTCTAAATAACTCCTACAACCATTGCTGAAGTGGAAGTTGTTTTTTAAACCGGTACGACGATAAAATTAAACGGCATTGAAAAAGAGGGTGACTATCTTGGATAATGTTGTTATAATGTTTTATAAACCTATTAATAAATGATTTATAACAGATTGCCGTTAATCAACGATTCGTGTATGTAATTAAGTAACCAGGTTAGTGGGCGCGTAATAATGTACAAGCAAGACCAATTATATCTACAACTTCGTTATATCCTTCAAATTGTTCTTAAGAAATTTTCGGAGTAAAAAATCTTGTTTAACAATTTATTACCTACTTTCCGCGGTAAACTTTTAAAGACCCTAGCATATAATTGAAATTGAAAATACTTGTACTTGGCCAGAGACAATAGCTTCTCCCTTGATAAATATTGATACACTGTTTTGTGGGAAAGCAGGACAAGTCGCCCGTTTGTCAGATCATTATTGCAACGTAATCTTCAATTAGTTTAATAACTAGAATTCACGCATTTCGTCTGAACTGGTTGTTCGTCAAGATAAATCTCGAGCATAAATGCATAACGGAACGTACAACGTTTTGGAGCAATTATCATGGCGCGCTGTACAACGAGATGCAATTAAATTCATGCTGGTTACACGCTACTTATGCGTTACAAGGAACGAGCTACATCACAGGAAATATATGTATAACTTTTCAAAATTTCAATCTACTATAAAATTCTCCGTCTCAAGATTCACCTCTATACAAGGAAAATATTAACTTAACATGGTCCCTAAAGATGTTGATCTCGAAATGTGTCCTTAACATTTACCTCTTCCAATATTAATATAAAATAAATATTTATGCAACAATTTGCGAAGTTATTTTTCGCATTGCGTTATAAATCGGCGTATAAAACTGTTTCGTATCGCGTCCTACAAACTAATATAATAAATCCTGAATATTATATAATCAATGCACAACGTGTACACGATAAAAAGTACAATCGACAATTTAGAAGTAGACGACATATTTTTAACTTGTTTTACGAATAACGCGTTAACGAGGAGTATCGTTCGTGGTAAAATTAAGTTAAATACGGAGAATTGCGTATCACCGTACGCTTTTGATGTACCAGTGAATCAACCTTGTCAAGAAGAGAAAGAACACTTGCATTCCAGTGCAACGATTACTGCATAGGGGATGAAACAATCGATCACCGAGTGGATAATTATAGCAATAAGATCAGGATAACTGTCAGCTGAGTTTCCGCTCTGCACGCAGTGTTTTAATCAGCATCCCGAGCAACAAAAATGTTATTTCCAAAATTCAAAACACCGAATGATCATTTTTAAACGCGACGGTCGAACAAATTACGAATGATCGTTTCTAGGTTCTCTATAATTAATTCCGACCTTTCCTGGATTAATGTTAATAGTTCAAGATGACTCCTCTTTTTAAAAGGGGTAAAAATATTTAAAGGAAGTGTAATACACATTAGTGTGCAATGAAATTCAAACACCCACTTTCGCGAGTGCTCGGTAACCACGGCTTAAGTTCTTAAGTTTCCACGAATTAATTAAAAAAGTGCCTTTTTCGACAGAAATTTACGACCTACCTGTTAGTAAATGGACCCACCTAGCAATATGTGTTTTAGGAAGTTCAAATTAGTAACAGCATTAACTGTTGCCAAAGGGTAATGGAGCGGAGTGTTTGGATTTCATTGCGCATCCGCTCTATCATTTCTATTCCCGTCCTTGTGAAAGTGTTGGCGCGATAGAACCTCCGTTATACGAACTGATGTAAGACACGTAAGTAGCCGGTTGAGGTAACTTTCGGGTAATACTACAATCTGGTTTCTAACGTTGAAATTCAATTTGGAAAGCACGATAAGAATGAGTAAAATTAAAATTTTAGATGAATTTCTATTTTTACTCATAACCATTTTTTGCGAATTATAAAGACGGGTAAGACTTTAATTAATTATTATTCCTCAGGATCGTTAATTTTTGTCTGTTGGTGGAATAGAATTTTCAATAACGTGTCACTGGCTTCTAGTGTTTCTAGAACAATTAATTATATTCTTTCGTTTACTAGTTCTCTTACGTACTCGTACACTCTTCTATTATTGAAGTATCTCATTTTTCGCAAGTACGGTCGACGCCAAAGGTCCCTTTCTATCTAAAATTTTCGCGAAATGATTCTGTTTCAACGAGAAAGGAAATGCAATATCGTACCTAGAAAGAAACAATGTTCGGATACGTGGAGTTCGAACGAAGCAGGGTAGTAGCGAAAATTCATCGGCATACAGTGTGTTGGCTATATTTCTGTACACGGAGATTCTTCTGGACTCGAAACACAAGACTTTTCCGAAAAATAAAATATTTAAGTTCAAATAATTTGTATTACGTGATCCTAGAACTATGGCAATCAATTTGGTCGTGTATTTACACTAAAAATTATATGAAAACAGTCGATGCCAATTATATCACAAGGTGCAACGTTTGATATATGTGAGCAATGTAAAACAATGTAAAACAATATCAGAAATAATCAGAACAAACATTCCGATCGTGTCTCGTAATTATGCAATCTATTTAACCGTAGATGTAGATTAAATTCTTTCTCGTTACACTTAAAGATCAAGCGCTTTATTACAAATTCGTAATAGTATAAAGTTTTCAATCTACATCTACAAATAATATTTGGTTGATGCAAAATTACAACTGTTGATTTCACCGCAAGCCACGAGTCCCGAGAAACGTGTTTTCACGTAACAAAAAACACAGTCTCTCTTCGATCGTGATTATTCGTACAGTATTAACCGTTAAAAAAATACCATCGCGCTATCAAAAAAGAATTACACACCGTTACTTCAATTATCGAATCTCGTTAAATTCTAAACCCTCCATCGGGATCGTATTGCCAATTAACCTTTACAAAAACCATCTCACTCGTGAACCCAAAATGGTATCCCGCACCCGGACGCCAGTCTAACTTTTCACAGAATGTCCCATTTTACTTTTGCATCAACACAATAAATCTTCAGCTACGGCAGAGGTGCCTAACTGAGTCCAAACCCCTTCTCCTCCGTCGCTTTTGCTACCCCCACTCTCATTGTTTGATGTACGCGAACGAAAAAAAAAACGAAAGCGGTGTACAACATAGAACCGAAGTATCTTTTCCCTCGTTTTTCATGCTCGCCCTTTAAACGAAACGTATGTGTTAATGTTACTGGTTTTGTTTTTTATTTCACTTTTACCTCGTTATTGTTATTATAATGGCTGTGACTGGAGTACTAGAATAATATACATATTAATAATTAAGCGAGGCTGATGAGTGGGGCTAAAGCCGGTTACACACTGCGTAATCGAACGCCGTAACGTGAACGTTGAAATATTTTGCGCCCTCGGGCGCGCTCGGCTGCACCGTTAGGTTTAACCCTTTTAGTGCCGGCCGAAAAAATCGTAGGTACCGAAGTGAAAAATACCGAGCCAAGTTGATGTACGCTACTCAAAAAAATTAAATGTATTTAAAATCTTGTAATATTATATATTAAAAGGTTTTACAGCATCCAGTCCAGGCTCATTTTAAAAAGCGAAGCTTCTACTTTCGTATACCGGGAGCCATTTTTCTCTACGAATTTCCAATTTCTTTTGAGACAGGGTTCAACGATATATCGCACTCCGGTGAGAAAGGTGACACGACTCAAAAATGCAGTTATCCAGGTATAGCAAATAATAGAAAGATAGAAAATTGATGTATATTAAAATAGTGTAATGCTTCTTTGAAATTACTTATACGTATTTTTGGCAGTAAATTTTTTAATACACTACAGATTAATTTTATGGATCTGTAAATCAGTTTTTACAAAAACTGACAACACAAAAAAACAACAAAAATAACTGACACAGCTGTCCCCTGAATGATAAATTTCGAGTTAGAGATGTGGCGTTTTTCGTTCACAGTGTGGCACATAAAACGTATTTTTCATTGACATAATCTCAAATCTGCATTTTTTGAGTTATGTCACCTTTCTCGCCGGTATACGATATCGTTGTTGACACTTTTCGCGAGTATTGCTAACAACGATATATCGTTCTTCGGCACTGTGAGAGTTAAACGAGAACGGTGGATGACTGGAGTTAAAGTCGGATACACGCGGCAATAACCGAATGCCATAACGTAACGTAGTCAACGTCAAAATGTTACGCCACCCCGTTGCGCGCAGCGCAGTTACATTAGAGCGTTCTACTGCACACTGTGCGCCAGGCTTTACATTTCAGCGTCACGCTGGTGTTCAATTCGTGGCGCGACGCGATCGATCGCTTGGGCAGTTTTGTAACGTTACATCAAAGAAAATGGTTACGGCAAAGAGCGCGGCAAATGTGGACGGGTATCGCGTTCTACTCGCTCCATTCGTCAGTTTTATTTCGTATCTACGATAGACTGTTATGGAGCGCATTTAGCGAATATAAAAGAAATTAAATATCGGATAAAATAGCAGAAGAAATGGGCAGAACGAGGTAAAGAGTGTGAGAAATAATTGAGAAAAGAATGCACCGTTGTTTTCGCCGAGCAGCTACGTTACGACGTTTGTTACGCGATGAATTTTGCCGCGTAAGCTAACCGCGTATCGTTACCCTGTTACGCAGTGTGCGCCCGACTTTACCCCTTGGTGTACAAATAAAATATACTTCGGTACGATGGAAAAATACTATTTAATTTGGCTTGAAGCGGTTACGTGAATTTAGAGAGAGAGAGCGGTGTACAATACTGCAATAATATAATTATAATATTGTTACGGACCGTACGCGAACGCGAACGTAAGATATGCATGTTTATAAAAATAACGTTTATTACTAGAACATACAGAACACACCCGTTCGTTATCAGAGCTCGAATACAACCATCTACATATTTACAATTTGAATATCGGCGCGCGGCAACTAACAACAGTGCAATGCCATTCGTAACAATATAATAATTTTCGTTATACGACGTTTGTCAAAATCTATGTCATTGTATGCCAAGGGTTTCACGTTGCACCTCCAAAATTTCCAACCCACTATCCATAAAACTCCGTACGCGCGTATCCATCCCCACGAGCGATCATTGTCCAACCAGCAGAAAGGTCAAGCTTCGATAAACAACTATCGCTATCAAAGAAAACATCGAGCGAATCAATTCGCGTGTGGATAGCAGCCTAGGAGGAGAATCCGCTCGTCGCTCGTCGGCCCCGAGCAAACAGTTAGACATCTCTGATCTACACCCCCCCCCCCCCCCTGTCGAATAGAAGAAGTACCCCCAAAGCAATCCATAGAAGAGATCTACTCCGTATACCTGGGTGTAGGTCATCCAGCAACACGGCTCGACCTGATTGGAGTCGAGACCCCAGAAGTCGAGCTCCTCCTCGAAGAGTGGGCCGCACACGTCCGTGGGATAGTGGAGTTTCCCGGTGCGATAGTAGTTGAGAACCTGGGCGAAGACCCCCGGATGCCTGTCGAAGAAGTACTCGTTGAGCATCGGGTCGTAGTTGGCGAGGGCCTCGGTCAACCTCGAGAGCCTCGTCGCGGGGATCTTCTTCAGGGTCGCCTTGTACGTCTCGTGCCGGATACCGCCCACGTTCAGGATCACCCGGTTATCCGCGTCAGCGTTAATGAGACTCATTTTGAATCACGGCTCTGCTACCGCCGGTGCCGACTGAGAGAAACCCACGCGGCCTGGAACAAGCGATTCGATCGGTTTAAGGGGGTGGTTTTGTATTGTGGATCGTGGAAGGATCTGATTGAGGTATCGAGGGATAAGGGTCTTGTCTCGGGCTAGGTATAAGTACTGCTGGATTCTTGGTTGAAAGCAGGAATACTTCGTGGTTAATAAAACTTGTAACTTTATTAATTAAACGACGCGAAGTTAATTCTCACTTAAAATCTACCAATAGCCAATATAATTAATAATTTAAAGATAGCCTGACGACTCTGACTCGCACCTAGTATTGCGCGTTTGCAGAAAATACCGATTTTTGCTGACTGGAGTTCGGAGTAATTCTTGGTGTTTGGAATGAATCTCAGGAACGAAAGGTTCTGTACAAATTAGGAAAACTAGGTTTTCGGATAAGAGAAATGGAAGGGATGAAGGAGAAGTATCAGGAAGGTTACGGGTTAAAGGACGACGGACTGGACATTGGAAATGCGTCGATCAGTCAGGATGCGTCAGGAGGGTTGAGAGTTTAAGCGTTCAAAATGTTTCCTAGGTAGAAGATGGGAAAGATACAGAGCTTGCTCGAAAATAAGATAACCGTTGTACTAGGTATCCAACAGTACGCGGGGACTGGACCTTGTATCTTTTTGGAGGTTTGGTTCGTAATTTTTCTGAATTTCATAAGGAAAATTACAGACAGTGTCTATATTTTTCTTCGACCACTTGTATTGTTAAATAATAAATAATAACGAGGTAAATATATATCGAACTTCAGTTTTTGCGAAGGTTTCTAATATTGAAATTCACTATGTGCGTAAACCTAGTGTTACGCTCCAGTCGCGGTCGAGTAACATGTCGTTCAATACTTTCTGAATAGAAATCACGGGCAACAGCAATCGCGTTCGAGTGATAGTCACCAGTCGTATGCCTCTATTTAACTCTAGAACTACCAAACCAGTGATTTTTATTGATTAAAAATTTTGCATTCAAAAATACAATTTTTAGGTTCGAAGAAAATATATTTCTAAGTAGTGTGAATCCGTATATATTTTTTAACGACATAAAATCATAAAAGATATGTATTAAGATTTTTTTTCTTGCATCACGTATTTTATATATAACCAGTCATTTACAAATTACCAGATAGTCAATGAAATACAATACTAATCTGATCGACAAGATTATTACTGTGTCGCACGTGTCACCCGATTATGGATGACGTGGCGATCAAGATGTTACACAATGCCTTCAGGGCAAGCGACTAAACGCATGCCGATGAACGAACGAATTATACCCAAGAGACGTTTACTTTGAAAGTAGTGCAAGCAGAACCGTGCCTAGCTAATTTTACGCCTGGGGCAAAGTGGACCTTTTGCGCGCACACGATGCACACTCTGTTCATAAAAGTAACCTTTTTAAGGGAAACCAGACTTACGATAATTTTAAAGTAAATGGCGCGTACGTATAATTGACAACGTAACAAATCTACCGACATCGAGAAAGAATACAGTTAAATGTTTGAGTACGACAATGGGAACGATTAATTAATTAACAAAAGTGACACGTTTATTATATTATAATCGTATAAAGATTTCCCATTGTTTTTTATATTTAGATCGTGAATCATGAATGAGAAAGATTAATTTATTAACAAAAATGACACATGTATCATATGATAATCGTACAATCAATTCCCATTGTTTCTTATATTTCTATCGTGAATCGTTCACCAGCAACGTATTCTTCCGCTTTTCCACAGGAACAAATTGTGGCTAACGATTTATGCGAAAAAATCGATGTCACGGTAGAGACAACGAATCGATCAAAGGGGATTACAAAAATATCCACAGGGAGTACGCGCGACGTGGACGCAAACATCGTCATTGTTGTTCGGCATACAGATTTGTGCTTCTTCGGCGTTCGATTCGCAGGAATGGCCAGTTCGCGATATAGATCTATCCGGCAAAATGAAAACGTCACTCGAAACGCAGCTGCGAGGAATCGACGTACCACGGCAGCCAGCACTTTTTGTCAATTCGTTTGATTTATGGGGACATTGATCATCAATAACGTAGAATTTAATTTTCAATCGCGTTACCAAAACCTCTTTGCGCGTTTTCAGTCGACGAAAAAGCCGCGCTTTTTTAACCCGATTTCCGAACCCGAGCCGCACTTATCAAATACGATGGTTTATATCGAATCGATGGAAAAGCAATCGGAGTTCTCTTTTTCGAATGCTGAAACAAACGAGATGAAAATAGAATTATTATCACGCTGCTAGCAATGCATAATTTATTTATTCTTTAACACCTGGATTATTTTGTGAGAGGAAATTTTTATTTTGCCGCTGGTACGAGGTACCGCAGATTTCTGTCGCGTGACGTAAAACAAAATCATTCAAAATAACATTTAGGAAACATATTTACAGTGACGATTTAAACAGCGAATCGGTAAAGTATTTGGAAAACTAAAGTAGCGAAATAAAAAATTCTCTGTTACCGTGTCTATGTTGCAGTGATTATATTTGGTTTTGTTATTACAAAAGTTTGTTAAATCAACTTGTCGTTCAATGTAGTTTATTAGCACCGGACTAGAGAGATTCTACCAACGCTGTAATATGTATGTTTAATTTTTAATGAAAACAGAAGATGATCCTACCGGGGAAACAAAAATAAACTAAAATAAAAAAACAAAATAGAAAAAGATTTTCTTATTAAATACGAAAACTCCCATTGTTTCGTAATCAACGCAACGCACTATATGTATAAAAACTATATGAAAAACAACTACCTTAGAAAAAAGATTCTAACCACACTAACACCGTACGAACAATCTATTAATTATCAGTTCATTTTCATTTCAAACTCGTATAATATTGATTATCGTTCTTATCAAAGTTTAAATAATCGGAAATGTATTAGATTAAACGCGCAATACTGATTTTCTCATTAATCTACGTATACCTGCAAATAGTAACGAACAACAGGGGCAACTAAAAATATCAACTCTTTATACCGTACTTCTCATTTACAAATGCATGTTACGCCGCTTGCTAGTTCTTGCACAAAACGTGTCCGAGTTGGCGGTGGGCCACAGTGAAAATAAGCCTGGTGCTCGATATCATGGCGATTTAAACAAAAAGGTGCTTTCCAACGAAACCGCGGAGAAATTGAGAGTGCCAACTGTTTCGAGTAAAGTGGAGTTGTTGAATAATTACAAGTTACTCGATTTGCGTGTAACGTCGGTGCGCTAATAAAATAATGTTGAACGTATTACGTGATTCATATACACTTTTAGAATGATTCACTCGAGATTAATAAAACACGCGCACCACCGTTTTAAACAAACTTATATAAAGGTTTAATTAAATTACAGAGAGCCCTTTGTAAACTTTGTCTCACGCATCGCAATATATGATCGTGTAGTTTCATTTAACGTAGTTATATACGCGAATCGTATAGTTCGCGATTAACATAATTATTAAACCAAGAATAATAACGTTAACGCATTATAATTCGAAACTAATATTTGTCCACCTCGCGTAAGTTCAACGGTGTCAAAACACTGGCATTTGCATTGTTAATGCAAATGTCGGCTCGAACCTATCCCCGCCAGTGGATATTATTTCGTTTGTCAATAGTAACTCCAAACCGACGGCTCGATTGCGTAAACATATTTTTCGATTAAACAATGGATGGGTAATCGTGCACGTTAATCCCCTTACGCCCCACGCCAATGGAAGAGAGCACGATCACTCGTTAAAACCATTCCTTTCGGCTTTTAATTCGAGAACACATGGATCTGCCACAGAGTAATTAAAATGTAATTTGAATTATAAATTGTATGGAAGACGGACACGGGATTTATATTTACGTCAGATTCAACGCGAACTTTGTAATTAAACCGTAAATCGTATGGTAAGCTTAACCCTCCCCGATAATTAAAAAGTTCGCGTGTACGATATAGATGTGTGATATGTATTTAACAAATACGCGATACGTTGTTGTTGTACGCGTAAGGGGGTTTAGAATCATAGTGGTGTATGAAAAGTTAGCGTTTGGAAACTTTTCAGGTTTTTTTTCGTATTTTTTTTTTAATTTCCCGTGGTTTTGCCATTCTCTTGGCTTTAAAAATTGTGTCTAGTATCACCGTGATACTAAATAGTCTTGCAGAGACGTAAAGTCACGATTTTTATTTTGGTCGACACGCGTTAGGACGGTTCTCAGCTCCACGTATACAAACAATTATATAAAAAAGACTTTTGATGATAACGGTGGTAAAAGGGTAACGGGGCGAATGTAAAAAGAGGTGAAAAAAAATTTGGTAAATTGAAGGAAACGTACGAAAAGGGTTAGGGGAAGTAAGGTACTAACGAGAGAAGCTTTGAAACGTGGACATGAAAAAAGGTTGGAAATTTTGAGAACGCGCAAATGTATCTTTGTAAGTGACACGCGATCTTTTTTTGTTCCCCCCAAAACTTCCAAGCCTTTACCAACCCTGCGCGTTCTAAGTTTTAACGAAGCAAGGGATTAAAATCATTAATGAGTTCCCCTAAATAAAGGTAAGTCATTTAATAACCCTCAATGATAATAGAATAATTTAATAATAAATTTATTTTCAACCTTTTACCGACCGTCTATGTTAATTTAATCAATGATTCGTCATTTCGAGTGAAGATAAATAGTTTATTTAATGTAACCCAACAATTATTTCGCAATCGTATAATAACCAAATGCAGAATACACTTACATTAATAGGGACGTCACTTTTATTCGACGCGTTTACTATTTTCGAGAAAAGTATCGTATTCCGATGTAATACCTTCGCGAAACACTTTCCAATCAGTTGACAATTGTTTACTGTCTCTGAAGTACACTCCTGAAGTGCATGCATTCCACAATGAGGAATATCGACAGTTAATGAACATGCAGGATTTTAGATATCATCGCACTCGATAGGGAATTGCTGACAGAGATTGATAACGCGCGTGATGGGCGTCGACCGGTTTGCATGAATTCGTATCACTGGTGGAATTCGAGTGACACTTCAATCATATTGACATGTTGACTAATATATCAACTATCGATCTATGGTACGAAACCACTGGAAATTATTACGCAAATCTAATTCGGTATTACATAATTCGGAGGAGTTGTGGCTTAGAAAAATGACGAAGTTCCTTTCCGCATATTTCAAACCACTGGTTTGAAACTGGCTTCCAAACTGATTAAAAGTTCAGAATCGTTAAGTGAGATGTACTTTTTAATATCATTTAATTTTCATCGTTTCACTGAATTAGTTGGAATTGGAGTGCTAGGGGGAGGGGGGGGGGGGCAGGTGCAAACGATACACCCACCAAAACTCCTGTGCGGACGGCGGAAAGGTTAACTTTGATCTTGAGTAATTTGAATCCAATTCCCTGTCGAGGAACCCCTCGTAAAAGGAATCCTGATTCGGCAAATAGCGCGGATAACGACGTTCATGTGGTTTACGCTTCGTGTGCTTTACCTTCACGGGATCATCGGTGAGTCGTAACAATTATCCGGGATTCCGAGGATTCGCGAATGGAGTGATTTCTCGATTTGACCAGCTGTACAAATTTGCGAATTAATTTCGCACAGTTTTGCAAACGAGCGGAGCTAATATGCTGTTGCGATTTTTTTTCTCGAGCAGCCTTGGAACGCGTTAATTGCACCCTTCAATGAACGGACTTTTTTTTCAGCGAATCACGGTTTTTTGAATTTTGTAAGGGAGATCGAAACATGTTAATTATATCGGTATGGACGGTTATTGATCTTTGTTGAATGTATCGTAGGTATGATCGAGGTTCGTGTAGTTTACAATTAATCCCACGCCTAAGTCCACTGCTAATGCACGTGTAATCCGGGTGTAACTGATAACAAACACAGATGCGTGGGGTAAATGCTTGTTCGACGCAAAAGTCGCTGAAGTTTTTAGACTAATTCGTGGTAATGGAATTTACTTTTAAAATTGATGAAAGTAGTTAGGTATTTGTATCAAATATTTACCTAACTTGAAGAAATATAGATTCAAATATGGTTTGTTAATATTTCAAGAGAAATATATTTGATATACATAGAAATAAAATACATACTCATGCAGTAATGAATAATACTGGTACGAATCGTGTGGGAACGTAAGCGTAAATTGGACATATTTGTACAAATAACGTTTATTAGTGGAACATTAAGAACACATCCGTTTGTAGTCAGAGCTTGAATACAACTATTGACATATTTACAATTTGAATCTCGGCGCCCGGCAACTAACAACTGCCTATCGGCAATGCCGGACGCCAAGGAGGCAATGACATTCGTGGACCTTCGTAACAATATTATTTATATATTTATACATATATTAAATATATTTTTTTCACGTATATAATAATATATGTATAAAATTCTATGCGTTTAGATGGTTCTACAAAGATCTACTATCTCGTGCACACTGTACCCTATTCAAAAAGTTGCACAAGTTCGGAATATCGATAATAGCATATCACATACGACCATGTACGTCGGGTGCATTAATTTAATGCAAAATTGCAGTTCAACTCACGGCCGTCTACGGAGTAGCAAAAACCATCTTGATCCGAAATTCTCGCACAATACTGTAATCACACCTACAGTCGCTCAGATTTACCCAGCAACCCCGCCGGCACGAATTTAATCTCTGAAGCAGCTGTGCAATATACAAAATTCATCCTCGCCGTGTCATCGCCATGTCAAAGTCAAACACTATATAGTTCGTAGTTCTCTTTGATGGAAATCCTTGCGATACCGACAACAGTGACGCTTCAAAATGTATCTCCTGATTTTAGAAAATCAGATTTTTGAAAACGATATCCAGCGTAGCTTCGTTTAGCCATATTTAATTATAACGTTTTACTTTAGGAACGTGCATAATACGTTGGAAAAATATTTATATATTATTCGAGCCGATGTTAAACTTGAAAGTAACTTCAACGTGATGAGTATTATCCGAAGAGATTTCTTCTTCCAGCGTATGCTTTTTCAAGAGACAAGATCTTATCTCGGGGCAAGTAATTTATATATTATATGTATAAGTGTAATATAATATTTTCTTACGTATATCTCTATTATTATAACAGTGTTAATTCTGATCGTAATGATTTTTTATTTGTACTTAGATAAACAAAATTTGGAATTAGTTATCTGTATACACGTGCCTCTCTATTAATTCGGATAATGACAGTTCTACCGTATAAGTAAATGTGAAATATATTTCTGACTTACTATACTATACTATATCGTTGTTGCAGACATAACAAACTGTACCATCTCCGATTCGATACTGATTTAACGGTTTATTCGTTGAATTAAAAGAACGATCATAAACCAGATTTTTTTGGTCTATAACATTATTTTTCGATTTACGAAGAATCTTATTTTCCGTATTGCACGACTGGTAAGTACATATAAAAAATTATGACACGCTATTAAATATCTTGCGCATTACGAATTATCGTACATTACGTTTTATGGGTTCGCGTACGCGAGCAGACAGACTGGAGATGCACGATGGAATTATGCAATTTATTCCAGGATTTTAATTTCTTGTACCGTAAACTGGAAAGTTCAATTGTGCGAGAGAATACGAGAACTGTTTTGCAAGTGCGATATAATTTATCACTGCGAAATCGTGTGGTAGATAATTATTCCAAGTGCCACGCGCAGTCCCCTTTCTACGGAATCATTACAAAACCGAACATTTTTCTGTTATAAAGAAAATAACAGATGGCTCTATAATATTTTAAAAATAAATTGTATTTTATAAATTATGATTGTCAAGCGTCGTTGCACAATTTCTTTTCACATTATTATTTTTTGTTATGCTATGTCAATTACCAGCACTTAAATTATTACGTGGTATTCCGAAGTTACTTCAAACTGCTTAAGGATGACAAATTAACGAGTACAATTTATTGAAAATAATTATGACAACAATTCTGTCGAAATTTCATAAAAAATTATTAAAGAATGTTATTAAAATATCCTTCTAAACGCATATTTCCAATCGTTCTCTTTAATGATCCCCTTCGACGCTCATATCGTATTTATTTAGAACTAGTCCAACAAAGAGAAAAAGAAAGACTGGAAAAGCTTGAAACGTGGCTTCTCGATCGCAATTTTTCTCTCGTCGCGAAGTTTCAAAAGAATTTCCCAGATTTGTCTTGAATTTTTTGAGCGTCTAAAAGACAGGGCGCGATGTCTTTGAGACTTCGACTTTAAGGACGCTTTCACAGGTTTCCTTTAAGAATACCCGGCTAAAACGTCAAAAAAGTACCCACGGGGTATTTTTCGCGCATGCAAAGAAACTTTGTTAAAAAAAGCTCCCGATAGAATAAGTCCGTTCAAGCGGTTTTAATCTCCCCCCCAGCCTTTGTTCTTAATTTGAAAGCGGATAAGCGTATTCGTACGAAATTAATGCATTCATTTTGTTTCATACACAAAGGGAAGTCTGTTAGGAAAAGTTAAATAGAAATAATTCGATGGTACGAGGGAGAAAACGTGCTAAGTTTAAAATAGAAAATCGTTCGACCGTGTCACTTCCTTTGTTTCAATCCGTGGATAAAATAAAGTGGGAAAAAGAATATAATGTTGGGTAACGATTATAAGTGTATCTACGCGTATTGTAAAACATATTCGCACTTACCGCTTAATTGCGGTAGCGCAAAAAACAATAGATTTTGTAAAGCAAATTTTGAACTTGAGAGAAATTTAATAAACCGACATGGTCGGTGAACTTTCAATTTTAGACTCGGCACGTTTTATCGGAGCACCATCGAATAGTCTCATCAATTCGCGTAATGGTTAATAAATTTTCGTTTGTTTGTCCAAACCGTGACTTATAAGGGAGAAATTTTCAACGCCAAGTTTGGTTCCAAATTGTCCTATTAGTTGGCGTAACGCTTTAATAAATTTCAATGTGGGTAGGTACATTCTTCTCAAATTTATACTTTTTAAAACACCGAACACACAAGTCTGATTTTCGTTCCAAATTGCGCATATTTTTTTGTCGAGATCATGCTATATAAACTTTGCATGTGCGATTTCAAATTTGCTACCTAGATATGTTCGGGAAGCATTATTATATAAATTATTGCAATTACCAAAAAATGTTAATAAAGCGTTTCTGCGACGTCGAGGCATACCTTCGTTATTTATACGTTGATTAATATCCCGAGCCATTTATCAGCCTAATTCAGAGACATCATTAATTAAGGCGGTAATGAGCGTTGAGACGAAAATGTGTAATTGCCTTCCACCGCTCCTGAACTTTTTTTTTTATCAAAAGTTTCTTTGTTTTCTAAGGGTAATTTAATTCACCAGTCGCTCATGAATTGTAAGCTTTTATCTTCATAGCCCTACATTATTTTCCACAGAGAATTATGAAGTAGTATATATTTTTTATACAATTGCCTTTTATACCATCTTTTGTTCTAAGTTGGCTACGGAAAAGATGTGATAGAAAACACAATAGTAATCTTCGAAGAGCAGGTATTAGAAGTGACGTAGCTTTAACCCTGTTTACGTTTAAATTAAAACAAGGGATCATAAATAATAAAAAGCAAAAAAAATGTCCGTAAATTTGGAATCAGAAACTACCAGTTTAATTCTAACTTCGGTTATATTGTAACGTAGCTCGAAAGATCGATTATTATAATTCCTTGTAATTTAACAACGCGATAGCGCGCGTTTCTTTAATTATTTCCAACCGTAAAAACCGTAATCACTCGCCATGCGTCACTTTAAACAAAGCAAAATATAAAATGCTGTACATTTTTTTTGTATACCTCGGCTACCGTAATAAAACGTGATGTAGATTAACGTACATTTTCTTTCGCTTCCTTTTCGCTTTCTTTATCCTCGCGTTGAATTCCCGCACTCGTTTCGTTAATGAGACTCTATTCCTGAAATTTTGCCAACCCCCATATTTTCCGAAAGTTCTGATAGCGAAACGGAGGAAATTGTAATTAACACGCGTTACGTCATTTCCTCTGATTTCATTTCAGATAAGATAACCAAAAGTTAATTTGGACCTAACAAAGTTACGTTGGAATAGTCCCAAATTCCCCCTTTTGTTCGTTATATCATTTTTCGCTATCATAACCAGTCTCGTTTTTCATGAAAGTCTCACCTCGCGAATCTGTGGTTTCCACCGCACCGGATGGTTTCGCTTACGTTTAACTTTTGCTATCCGCCGGTTTCAAAATAAATTGTAAAACAGAATATGATATAGCTGACGGTAAGATATCGGCATGATTTTAATTTGTTTTTCATATCTTTCCCATTTAATTCGTATATTCCATGTTATCAACAATAAACTGATTCAACTTTAACACGGAATCATTATTACACCCAAATCTCTTTTTACACGATTTATACTCAATTTACTTTCATTTAACACGATTAAAATTTTTTTCTATTACGTGTTAAATCAAAACCGTGTAAAAACAGAATTGAGTGTTCTTGTAAACTTACAAAATCGTTTACTCCACTATGAAATATTTCCCCAGATTTACACAATGTACAATTCGATTAAAAGTTAATACTGGAACGCGAAGGTTTGAGGTACGTTTGCGTGTGAGTATTTCGACCATAATTCCAAAATTGAGAAACGTGAACGTGAGCAAAATAAACGCATTTCGAGTGTAAGCGTTGCGCGAACAATAAGGGTCAAAAAAATTGCATAAAAGCATTCGACGTTTTCAGAGTTAAATAGGACAACGATGTCCTTGACGGGTTCGAGTAAGAAGCGTACCGAGAATTCTGGTAGTTTTCACGAACGAAAAGTTAGATGGAGCGGTCAGTAATACCGCGGGGTAACCTATACGGTAATTAGTTTCTAGTCGAATGCCGCGCGGGGCTCATTTATCCCATTACTGTAAACTGCAATTACCAGATTACGTATGAGATTTGCAATGCACAACTCCCGTTGCTCCTGGTCGGATGCAATTAAATGCTGCATAAAACCCGTTGCGTCGTTTTCAAGCGCTCGAGAAATAATTCACGTTTCAATCAAATATGACGAATTATCAGAGTATCGTGCCGTTTTATTGCACCGGAAGAAAGTGTGATTGAAATTTTAGGAGAAATATGAGGGAACAGAGTTTCCAATCTCGGTAATTGAATTCTTTGGTGCTGAAGGTGTCTTATTTCGACCCAAATTTTAAAGCGATCGGCTAATTCGAATGATTTTTAACAATATTCAGGGAAATGTGAGAGAGTCGAATAGTTAACTTCGATTATTTAAGAATCCGTTGTTCAAACCAAAATTATACAACGGTCAACCGTAATTTAAACTTTACTCGATAATCTTAGTGGGAATATAAGAGTACAAAGTTTTCAACGTCGGTAATTAAATTTTCAAAGTGAAAAAAGAAAATGTTTAAGTTTCACCGCTATAAATCATCGGTGAATTTCATGGTAAACTGTGCGCGAAAAAAGATTTCTGTTTCATCCCGAGAAAACGCCAATCGATTTATGCATAAAATCAAGTGTAAAGGGCATAAAAAAATATTTTATAAAGAATATTTTTAAATACGCCGTCTGTGCAGAAACGTGTAAATAAGAACTGACGAAATTGTAAATTTCAAAGCAGGAAATTAGAAACATAAGTCGCTCCGAAAAAAATACAGAAACCTTTTTTATTCCCACTTTAAAAACAACCCCACAAAATTTAGGAATAAAATATAATTTTCATTCAAATTTCAATTTAAATAGCAAATAGTAACTAGTGTTCCGCGTGACGAGTATTCTTGCCGTAACACAAAATATTGCCATTTCGTCGTGACGTGTATACTCGTCAAAAACAGTGAACTGATTAAATTACTTTACTCCCCACTTTATTTTCAACGCATTCACGCCATCGACGCATTATTCAAAGTTGACTAGTAATCAATTTTAAAGACTGATCCCCACTTACGGTCCAAGTGATCCGTGAATGCTTCAAAGACAATGGATCGTCGGCGAACATTTAAGAAGAATGTAAAACGATTTTAACGGTTTCCTCCCAACGACCGGCTGGCAGTGCGGCCTTTCAAATTCAAATTGAAGGCTTCTTATCGCTCTCCCGGTAATACGCGAAAAGAACTCTATCTCTCTCGGCTGCCTGCCGATGGAAATGGATTTACAACGAGGGACCTCACGCCGCTACTCGAAAATTGATTACACAAGGAACGCTTTCTCTCCTTTGTTGACGAATAGTTGTTACGTGGGGACTGTATAAAAATGAATCACGGGGGACGGCTAAAAGGGATCACCGACCGGTGGAAGTAAATGCAAATTCGTTTGAACGTGGCAGGGTATCTTTTTCTTTATCCCTGGAAAAAGGTATATAACGTGGTTTTTTTTAATCAAATCAATGCCTCCTATCCATTAAAAGTGAAGTTGTTTTGTTCCTATATTTATTGTTTTCGTTCTGTAATCAGCGATAGGTATTGCATAAATACGAATGCAAATTATCAATATTTAACGCAAATTTGTTCGTGGAATGATATTTATAGGTCGATCGATGTGCGATTAACGCGTGGAGAATAATGGAATTTTTTTAATGAAAAGTTGCACGCAAAGTTGCCGCATAATTTATAAACCTAGGGAGTTTAGTAATTTACGAGACATTTGACATTAGAATTGGATGAGTATCGTTCCAAGTGTAATTATTACCGAGCATAAAATTGTTGAATAAATAATATTTATATTATTTTAATAAAGATATATAGCCAAACGTGGAGAGAACAATAGAATTCGTGAATTCTAGAATTCAAACAATTTTTCGGATGGGAAGTATTTTGTAAATTTAAATAAACGCGAATGCTATATGAGAATCGCGAGTAATGCAAAGTAAAAGGGAAAACACCATATTCCCACGGTATGCGAAAATAATAAACATCATACGCATCGACTAACGGTACAAATTGAAGAAAAATATGAACATGTTACTTTTATATCGATGCGTGGAAATGTGCATCGCGTTAAGCGAAAAAAATTCCAATGCAATTTCGTCGCTATGGGTTACGCGTATACAGTGTCACGGGCTAGATAACCAAAGGTTTCCGATGAATATGATCTATCCATCAACATGATGGAAAATTAATTAGAGTTTCGCTCCATCAATTTAATTAATCCCAATTTATGGCGATCAATTCTCCGATCAGCTCCGCACAAATTCCAACCCAGCGTTGTGGTTTTTTTTCCAGTTTTAAATTTGCCCGACAAGTTTGCAACGACATAAAGTAATTTGGGAGAGTTTCTCATTAGAACGTTACAGATTTCCAACGAACATGATCTATTTATCTACGTGGTGGAATATTAATTACAATTCCAGTTTGATAATTGTTCCTATATTTCTGTCCATCGATTATCTAACATTTATACAGAAATCTAAACCACGAATTTAGTGTTGAATTCTTTTCTGATTTCAAGTTAATGATTGTACCTTGCGATAACAAGAAATTATATTAATCGAATTGAAACCTCCAATCCGGTGTCAATTTCTTTACCTAGTTCTAAGTTTATCACTGCACCAAGCAATTACAAACGACAATGCGTCAACGCGATGGGATATTACTCACAAATTTCGCTCTGTCAGCTTAATTAATCGTGCGTTAGCATCGGTCGATCATTATCGAACGATCTGCACAAAACCTGCAGCTAAGAATTCTGTAGTAGCTTCTTGTCCGATTTTGAGACGAGATTCAGCGCCCACAATAAGAAAAATAATCTACAAGTGGTTTTAACCCCAGCGAGTGTGGCTGAGAGGGTTAAAGCATTCAGACTACTTCATCCTCGGTCAACGTTCGCCAGGAACCACCTGCCAACGTGACTCTCGTTGGTTATACGTTCGTCGACTACAATCGCATTTCAGTCTTCAAATTTCAGAGAAACGTGTCCGTTGTCAGTGCCACGGTAAAAAGAGAGGTCATTCCAAAAATACCGACGAACTAAACGTCCTCCGATAGTGCGCGATTTTCTGCATCGATGCGAAAGTATTGTACTTTTGTTTATATTTAGATCTCTCGCCGACGCGAATGTTTCTCGTTACTTTTGCATTAACGTGTTAATTATTCGTTATTTTTCTCTCGTGGGATATCCAAATATTACATTTTAGCACATAGTTGACGAATAAAAAAAATGGGTTTGTATTAACAGTGCTAGAGGTTAATTAATATTTTTGCAGAAAAGATTTCGAAGTATACGATGCGAGAGAGTATTGTATTTACTTTCATTTCCATATTTTCCGGAACAATGAATTGCAAAAATTTTTAATGCAACGTATTTGGCTCGAAGCTTCTTTGAACAAGAATTATCCAACTTTCACGGGCATATATTAGGTCGAGTCATAAGTAACCTCCGTTTTTTGATCAGACATTTAATTTAATAAAGGTAATATTGGAGCAAAATCCACATCAATCAACAAGAGGTATAGCAGAAAGATTGAATACATCACAATCAACTGTTAATAAAGGCAATATTGGTAAAAGTTTGTCGTCAAAGTCGGGAGGACGTCCGGAGCTAGGTTCGTCTTTTAAGGTCGTATCTCTAGAACGTAATTTTATAAACCAATTTCTAACTGCCCGATCAGTTATTAGTCCTTTACCATATACACTGCATATTTTTTCAGCTGTCGCGTTAGCGCTATTGCCTTGTTTAGATTCCCAAAGCATTACATGACAAACATGTACTTTTTGCCTCTCCATTTCAGAGGTTAAAAAAAAACAGTTTAACGTAACGTGTATCACACAAAACAGTTGACAAAAGACTAACTGAGGCCTCGTCTATATAGTGAAAACAAAAACTTGTTGTCATGGTAACTCATAGCGGGTAGATACGAATAATAGATTCTACTTAGCTGCATCGGAAATTACTTATAACTCGACCTAATGAATCTCAAAAAACCCCAAATAACAATTAACGAAAACTCGATCAAAATTACAAGTCAGTGATTAATATCACCATTCAGAAAATCAATTTTAATTAACTCTATTCGCAATCTAAGATCACTCAGATTGAAAAGCTTTGCTAAGTTACTCGAACAAAATGTTCAGAAATTCAAATATGAACAACACACACGAGTCACGTGTCGCTTATCACTAAAAACACGTAATGCGTAGTTCTATGAACGAATAGTAGGACGCAGGAGAATGAAGGTACGATCGAATTCTGGGTCGTTACGAGTTCGCCTGTTTCGCCATCCGTGACGTCACGAGAACACATTTCCACGTGTGCGTGCACAGATACGAGTACACATTAGCGAGCGCTAGTGAATTAGTGTAGGACAGTGTTTGTCAACTGGAGTACATTTACTCGAAATGGATACAGGAATACGAGGGTTCCCCGATGATCTACGTGACACAACGTTGGTGGATGAAAATGGAATTTCCGGGACGGAAAAAAAAGGACTGAGTCACCATTAACGTTTTCGATGTAGCCGCGTACACGTATTACAGGCTTTTTTTTATCTATCCTCCTATTGAAATAGATTTGTTTTATAAATTCACGTGGCTTCAGGTTTCTGAGTAATCAGAATATTTATCTGTGATTACACGATATACATCTGTCAAATATTTATTAATAGAATATACTTGTTTTGTGGTGGTACGTTAAAAAATTAGAGTTGTAACTGAATATTTAATTTATTTATGTACACGTGTAAAATATATATGCACATACATGGGTAAAGTCAAATCTCTTTGAAACAATGTTTGTTATACGAAATCAAATTAATGATATTCTTTACAATGTATCATAGCAGTGGAAATTTCTGAATTATACAGGTAGTCGAAAGAGAACACTTGATTTCACTCGATTTTATCTTAACCAGGTATTTATCTATTTCCGACAAAATCAGCGCATTTCATAAATTAGAATAAAAAATATTCTTCGATAATCGAGAATGTTAACGGGAGATAAGAATTTCTCACAGACATTGCATCCGATACACTCGGTAAAAAAGTAGTTTTTCCACATGTCTTTTTTATAACCAATGTTGCCTGAGATCGTGGTTAAATAAATAAATAAAATATTCTACTGCACATTTGAAACGAACGACGAGCGTACTTATCGTCATTTGTTCAACCACTCCTATATATTTTTTCATATCGCAAAAATATGGCCCCGGAATACTTTTTACGCTCATTTCAGCATCGGGAAGATCCGCATCACGACCGTCTATCGAACTGCCTGAAAGTCTGACGCAATGCATACTCGCGGCAATAATATATTACCTGCGAAATTCGCATGGCATTACGCCAAGAGGGATAGCATTATGCCGCAACGAACAAATGAATTAACAAAAGGGGCTACGTTGGTAACGGGGATGAGGAGAGAAAAAAAAAAGAATTGCAATTGTAGCCGTAATGACAGTAAGCGTTAACGTGCCGATTGAAATATTTTTTTGCGATATTCTCCTATTCTCCGTTATCCTTTATCTAAAAATAAAACATCCCATTGTGGATTTCGAGTTTGTACTCGTGAAATTTGAATGTTCATCGACGCGTTTAAATTATTATACGGGATGGAGCGTTTAAATCGGAACACTCCAATATCTTCGTTGCTCGCGAATGTAACGGGGGAGAATCTCTGCGAAAATCTCTTCGCAGAGATTAGGTCGACGAAAGGGATAAAGCGATAGGAAAAAAATTCCTTCGCGATCATTATTATCCCTGGAGTTTTTACATACATTTACAAGTGACGGAGTTACTCGCGCGTTTGAGTTTAAATGTTTCACCTTGAATAGAAGTAATAGTGTATTTAGAGAGGTTCGAGTTTAGGCATCAATTACGCAGGGTGTATCAAAGTATCGAGTTAATATACATAAACACTTTGCGTTATTTTAATTAATCTACGAGGTATGAGGAGCCACTGTTCAATATCGGCCAAGTCTTTAAAGCGCCGAACCTGAAACTTATTTAAAGTCACTCGGGGAAATATGGAGAAAGTGGATTATTCGAGGAAGTTGATAAGTTTTCACGTATAAAGTCGCGTTGTTCAGAATTAATTGATCCCCGAACGAAACAGCGAGATCATAATTCAAATAACAATGAGTTAATACCGTTACAACTTCGCGCTCGCAGTTAGAGGATATACGAGAATCTGCTTTTTGAGCCAACATTTCCAGTTAAACCATTGAACGCGTAGTCTCCCCTACCTCCAAAAAAAGAAGATTGAAAAATTATTCCAGAAAATTGGTAACTGCAATTGCAGGATCCATGTATGCAAATATATTTCCGACAATCCGTTCCAACGAAAGATAATTAAAACCTTCCCAAAAGAAAGGATAAGTTAAATCGCTCGGAATGGAAAATTGTGTAAATCCCTCTATTAGGATCTATAGATCGAATCTATCCCAAAACAATGAAACCCAAAATTACAGAACCCAAACTGAAAGAAGGATGCGTGCGATTCATCGTTCCAAACCCCAACCAAAAAAAATTCTCAAAAGCCTTATTCCTCGAATAAGTAAACGTTTCCTGTGTGATAAATTTTCAGAATCAGAGAAACCAAAATTGAGTCAGCTATCCTCATCGGAAACGTCCTCGAGTACACCACCTCCCCCCAAAAAAAATGAGAGCGAAAGTCGAATGATCGCAAAAGGTTGGTGACCACTGTGACAGGACGCATACGCGAAGGGGGGCAGGCACACGCGTTGTACTATCAACTCCCTTCTTCATGTACGAGCGCAACGAGGCTCCTACGAGTTCGTACGAGCTGGTTTACAAGTTAGCCTTAGCGTCAGTGGCGGCGGCAGTAGCGGTTGGCCCCTTGTCGCGAGAATCGATAGTCTGCGTGCACGAAACGCCGATAAGCGCTTGGTACGCCCAACGACATTGCCTCCGCGATTCCTCTTCTCGATTTCCTCCGCACAAGGCAAGAACCTAAGGACCGGAAGTACGCGTCGAAGGATGAGGGCAGACCGTAATCGCGGTGACCAGCCCCAACGTGTGTTTTAGGGGGTAGAGGGGGAGGGTGGAGAGGTAAAGACGAAGGATCGAGGGAGAAAGCGGAGAAACTGGTCAATCCGATAAATCAATGAACGAAAATACGCTTGCACGAGTAACCGGAAGGAAAGCGGTGGAGGGGTACGGTTGGATGATAAGAGAAGTAGATGAAGAAGTTCGGTAGAATGGCTGCATTGTATACGTATTCGCGGGGGTCGATGGGGTCGGGGGAGGAGGGCGCGCGTTAAGGGGGATAATTAATTTCAGATTGTTCTCCGACGTATCGCATTGCAAAAACAAGTCCGCTGCCGGTGAATGTACAGGTTAGGGGGACAAAGAAAACGTTGAAAAGAAAGAGGTATACGTCCAAGGACCCCTTGACCATCTGTCAGACCCAGGATTATCATTTGACAGATATCGTCCCACCCAACCGCTGATCCTCGCGCTATCCCTGGCATTATCATACCCAAAATCTTGGCCAGATATCCACGCTATTAACTCGTCAACAGACCGTTTCCCACGTAACCTCCCCTATTTCAAAGACCTTTCCCAACAGAAGCACACGATCCGCCGGGCGAACGACGAAAATCCAGGATCATCGGGGGGTAGCGGGGGAGATAGACTCGCGACAATCCCATACACACCGCTATCGATTCTCTATCAGAAATTTCAACCGATCGCTTCGACGCGACGATCTACCCCTCCCCCTCACCCCCCTTATCCCACGTCTAGCAGGAGACGCTGGTAGGACGCACAAGCAACGTTGACCAACGGTCAACGTTGTCATCTACTCACCCTCGGTCGCGCTCTCTTCATGTCTCGTGACTCCTTCGCGGCATCTCAACGACACTATTCCTGTTCCGCATCCTCCATGTCGATGCTGGCGGTGACGATGGCGCTGGTCGAAAGTACCCCGATGGCGTACGCGGCTGGCACAATGGACACTAGCTTCTTCCGCCTTGGCGAGGTCCCCTACGATGCCGGCGTGTGTGTGTGTGTGTGTGTGTGTCTCTAGTCTCTCTCTCTCTCTCTCTCTCTCTCGCTCTCCCTTCCTCCCTCTGCCTCTCTCCTCCTCCCACCGACTTTCGTGCCACAAACCACCGAGAGCTACTCTACCCCCCTTTGCTTTCTTTCAACCCCTTTGGCGCGGGCGTAACTTGTCCCAGAAGATTGATTTCTCCCCCGTGAAAACGCGCGTTTATAACCGGGTGTCCCCGATTATTCTTCACCGTAGCACCAACCGTGACGACCGGTAGGTCATCGTTATTACCGAGTTTCGTGTTTCGCGACTCCCACCCCCCGTCGAACCGTGACCGTACGCTGATGAGGTGGCTGTGCTCCGGGGTTGTCTCGACTCGTGCGCGGACTGAACTGACCCCGAACGAAGCCGCCGTTCTCTGCTCGCAAAACGGAGACCTGTAGGGGCGGCGGAGAGGGTGGGAGGAGGGTGGTACGCAGGGATGAAAAGGGACGAGGGTGGGGGGTGTCGGGCGGCGCGCGCAATGCCTCGAGTGCGTATGCGTTGGGGTAGTCTCTATCGCGACGTGTACGATGACTCGAGAAGGGGGATGATGTGCTCTTCGGGGTTACGCGGAAGCGACTGATTTCTTCTTTTTTTTTTTTATTTTTTAGCATGATCGAAATTTGGTTCTGTCTGATGAGTATCGGGGCAAGATTAGGTCGCGTTCTGAATTATTTAATTATGCCTTTGTAAGTACCAAGACTGACGCGCGTTCTTTTATGAAACAATCTTTTTCTTGTACTTTTTTTCGCCTGATCGAAATTCGGATCTGTCTGATGAGTATCGTGGTAAAATTAGGTCGCGTTCTGAATTATTTAATTGTGCATTGGTACCAAGACTGATACACGTTCTTTTATGAAACAATTTTTTTTCTTGTACCTCTGACAGTTAATAGCGCGAATAAAGGAAGAAACGTTTGTATATTCGTTTTAACGATGTTACTTCTGCATCAATCCATTCCTATGACAGACATTTTAATTGTAAAACATTGCAAATATTTGTGTTCATTTTTTATTATTTTTCTATTGGTTTGTCACGTTTCTAAGTTTACCTTATATTTCTGCAGTTTTAATAAACCTAAGAACCCCGTGCTTTCTAAAGCTCCTGTCAGATCCTAAAGGCTAAATATAAGGGATGGTTCGATTTTATCGGAATCGAGTAATACTTAAGTGACGTTATTGTTTTTCGATACTACTCGCGAGACACTTGATCCCATCCCTGGTTAATATCGTTACCCTTAAGACAAAAAGGGGAAAGTAAAATAATTCAAGGATATCGATTCCCACGATTGCAGGATCTATGTATACTTACGGATGTTCTTTTTAATCATTTAACTGTTATTATCGAGTACACTCGTCGGGAAGAAATTAAAATACTTTGTGTTGCGACGAGTATACTCGTAATGCGGAAAAGTAGTTGCCATTTGTTATTTAAATTGAAGTTTAACGGAAAACTAAAATATATTTCTAAATTTAGAAGGAATATTTTTAAAGAGGGAATACGAAAGGTTTCAGTATTTGTTTCATTAGTAATCCGAGAAAGAGGTCGTAACAGTTAATTGGTGAATCCAATGTTTCTAGAGAATCCCCAAAGCAAGAAATTTCTTAAGAAACCGAGAAGAATGTAAATTATATATATGAACGAAGCAGAGGAATGGAAATGCACTATTTTCACATGAATAGTAGATGCGATACCCCCCGTTCCGGCATTTATAATATTATCGCGGCATTCGCATAATCGGGAAAGCGGCCATAACAGCATTACTATCATAAATTCTTTAATTCTCCAACGAACAATGCAAATCGCATTTTCCGCGTGAAATCTGCAGCGGCGTTCGAATATTCGAAGCGTGAAGCTTTTGTAATGTAAAGCGTGTTACTCGTAATCTTTCGCAACAATGCTATGATAATAATACGTAAATGCGAATACAATGATTGTCCCACTGTAAACATTGATCGAAGATTTGTACAACGTTTTCCTGACGTCTCCTTTGTAGCGTTGTTGCAAAAAGTGATAAGAGTTTCTACTGACATAATTCAAACTGATTAGATAATATTAATTATTTTTTAAACTGTAGTACTCCCGAAGTAGAAGCGTTACAAGGATTCGTTGCAAAAGATCAATGAAAATATTATTTTTTAGACAAGATTTTCTTTGAGTCGTGACGTTTTACAAACTGCGGGACTAAAAGCTAGATTTGCTGGAAACGCATTTAAAATATTAATCTTGAGTTTAAATAAATGAATGTTTCCTCGAATAATGACACTTTATTTAAACAGACCGCCTTTATTATTTAAGTAAAAACTGACATATCCATTCTCTGTACCGCGGGTAATCGAACATACTGAAAATCTTCTTTAAATGATTTATAAATAAGACGTTTGTGCGTATATATAGATTGTTCAAAGGGAGGTATAAATAATATTTTGATCGGAGATGGGTTCACGAACGTTAAATCAAGTGGTTAATTAAATCCGCCCTCCGCGATAGACGGTTCATCTAGATGAAAATACCCTACGTCGATGTCATCATTTCAGGAAGGGGTCGTATTTTAGGGGTACATGATTTAAACGTTTCGCTTACATCGTAAATAAGCTATAGATCCTGTACAGTTGATCACAACATGCCATGAATTACATTCGGCGTGATCCTTAATGAAACGACGTACAATTTTATTTCTACTGTTATTATTTTAATTTTTAACAAAATTTTATGTATCAAAATGCGGATATTTATTGTGGGTGTTGAGGCTCCCTTGTTTTTGTAACTAATTATTCATTCTCACTTGATTTTAATTGATTATTTGTTTCGTTACAGTAACTTGAATTTTTTAATTACAGGTCGTTCCAATTTTCTAATTAAGAAATTGCATGGTAATAAAATACGCACTCGGATGAATATAAAAATGTTTCTTTCACGTTACGGAATTTTCAAAATATTATATGCTGCGTAATGCACGAATCGTAGTCACTTTTGCGACTCGCCATCTTTTTAGTCAGTTTCCCCGCAAAAAAACTCGTAAAATCGAAGTTGCATAAAACTCCGAATATCCCGAACGTAACACGTGTATTACGTTTCCCTTTCCACTGGCATACGAGACTTTACTTCCACCCCCTTTTGACCCCTCTCGCGATGGGGTGCCAACGTCTTAAAGGGGGTGTTACGAATGAAACTTGGTCGACGACGACAACGATCGATTCTCGATAGTCTTCGTACCGAAACGAAATCAACGTGGATTGCTTTCACGAAATTTATTGCTAACCCCTGTTCACTATCATGATTATTTTCGTTGTAGTACATACATAATAATTCTATTTTATATTTACGTTAAACATTGAAATGCGTGTAAAATTTAAATCGAACGTGATCGAAACGCAAAGAAAAGAATGCGTACGTTAATTTACCTTCCACGATACCTCGCAGATACTTCCACGCGATTTATCATTTGGGACTAAAATTTACATAAAAAGTATGTACCGTGTAATTAATGTAAATAATGGAGGTGAGATTAAATGCACGATATTGAAATTATTAATATCGAGTGCTCTGATTCGTTAAAATTAAAGTTATTATTAATTAATGATCTCTGTACCCGAATTAATTTAATTGGATTTTTAATGAATGTATCCATTTATATTATTTTATTTCCCAAGTGCACTCTGTATTCGTTAATGTAATTTTAGTATTATTAAATAACTCAGTTTTACGAATATTTATTATTGCGTAATACGGAAGGTAAATATCCAAATAAGGGATTCTAAATATTCAAGAGAAATAGATATTATTTTAAAGAATGATAAGTAGCGAGAAATAAATTTTATATTCTTAAAATATTTTGACGTCCGTGAATACTCCTTCTCGATCACCTCAATTTTACCTGCGAAACTTAATTTAATCCGACCAAACGCAATATGAAAAGCAACAAATCTCTTTCTTATCCCTCAAGTGATTTTAAATTTAACGTGCCTTACTATCTTAATACAGGTAGGACAGATTACTTTTTTTAACCCCCTACTGCACAAATTTATTTTTACAACGTACATTACATTATAATATTGTCATAAAGTTCTACGAACTGTGATTTGTGAATGAATTTCAAACCACAATTTTAACAAAACCGAATAGACTTTTGCAGATTCGTTTATTTCACCGTCGGTATTAATTAGTATTCTTATTACTGTTTCATCGCATCTATGTAACTTTATACACACATATATTAATTAATAATTAATTACTAATTCGTACGTAAAATTGTAAACCAAAATTACCACCTTCGTTATGATTTACAAATTACAATGTATATTTGATCACAAAATATGTCGAGGGTACGCTTCGTAATAATAAAAAAAAGAGACTTGCAAACCACGTACAAAGTTACGAAAATTCCTGGTGCTCTAAAATAAATCAACCTGGCGTGGAAAGCACTTCATCAAAATTCATTCTAATTGACAATAGCGAAGCACCGTCGAGGGTGGCAATTAATCGAGACACGATTTTAATTGATTTAATTGATTTAATTGACCCGTTCGGCGTCTAGTTATTTTCCTAGTTGGGTGAGAACTTGTCATTTTCACGGCACTTTGAGCATCAATAGATCAATACGATTCTAGTTAGACGACTCGTTCTTTTTTTTATCCTCCCACCATCGTTTTCCGCTAAATTGATGCCTATAACTTTTCTGTTGAGGGCGCGAGCCTGTAATTAATTTTTCCGTAATCACAAATTAGTCCCTTCCCCTAACTTTTATAAAAGGAGCAAATATTTATTTTAGGCGCGTGAAGTGGAGTTCAAGACTGAAATATATTTGCACCGTTGATAAAAGTTTAATGCAAATAATTGTCTAAACAAAATTGAATCGACAATTACGTTTGATTAGAAATATTCTCTATATTATTATTATTATTTTTTAAAGCTCCGAAACTGAACTATAATTTGATTATGATAAGTCACGAGTTATCAACTGATTTGATTCTGTACTTACTACGTTTGTCTACCGGAGAAACACAAAACTTTTTTAATATTACAGGAATATTTTTTAATACTTATTAAAGGCCAGTTCGTAATTCTCGATCCATCTTCACCGTGGTTAAAATACGCAACGTCGTTTAAGTAGTTTTTAAAATCTAAACAAACTCCCGTATATTCTAATAATAGAACTGTCACCCGACATCATTCACCGAGTGTAGAATCTAGTATTCCATATCTCATTTTTTTTATGCAAGCCGCATAAAATACCGACGCATACGTTGCGCAATGATCACGTTAGATAACGTTATTAACCAATGCTGGTCGTGGCGTACACATTTGACGCACCGTAGGTAAACGACCGTACCGATATGTCCTTTGCAATTACTGTAGCAATTACATTATTTAATCCGACTAGAGGTCACATTTTCTTTGCTTTTATTCTCATCGACTTTTGTACCGAGTTCAATGACCCGACTGGCAGCGGACAATATCGATCCAAAAAATTAGCCGCACCCGCATTATATTTACGTTACGGCGAAAAAATTACATAGGGAATAGGAAATTATTATGTCGCGCACATACGGACGACTCCCAACGCATGTAGATCGAGTAATAATTCTTTATTTCTTTCATTTTTCGAGCTCTTTGGAATATGAATGTTTATACTAGTATTGTGTGCAAACTAATGATGTGTCAACCAGCATGGAATTTTACACTTGTGTTCCAAATTGTCCATATCGTATACTTAAGCAGTGTTTCTTAAAAATAAATATACATAATCAGCTGTATCAAAACACCAACAAATAAACATCCTGGTGTAACAATAAACGAACGGTCTACTTTCTTACTGCACATTTTTAAAAACGACCCTGATATAATTTTACCAAATTATTACTAAAACAAGGAGGCTTGATTCTAATTAATTTACATCGATCCAATAAGCTGTTGCTAGTTAATCTGAAAAGTTAACCGGAACAATGTTAAATACGATCTATATGTATTTATTATGTCATCACTGATTAGATATCACCAAAGTTCAACTCTCGCTCGAAATTCTAATTCAATCGGTGTTTTCGAAAAATCGATTCATTTCGACACGTAATAAATTTCGTTTCTATACTTAAATCGTTGGATTATAGGCGATGTTGGATTCGCAACACCTGCGGTAGAGCATCCGCGATTTATGCAAATTCGCTGGCATATTTATGGAAATCGTCTCAACTCGTCGATAAGTCAACTGTCGGCTAGCGATGCGCGGAAGGCGATTCGGAACCCCTCGAACATACCGTGGAAAAAAAGTTCGAAGTCAATGGAGACGTTGGACTTTTTTTTACATATTTACCAGATTCCAAGCAAAGATGAGCGGATTGATAAAAAAGATTATTAATCAAGTCTCGATGACGGGTGCTTTTGTAAACAGGCGCTGAACGTTTGACGAGACGACGTTCTTAACTAACCTGTTGAGGTTAAAAAATTATATCTTCTATTATTTCGAGATTTCATTCATTTTAAACGACGCGCGTTAACGCTGAAGAGGCGTGGAATCATTAAAAAGTTATGGATAAAGTGTCATGGATAGGAATTTTGCAAGCGGACATTAAATTTTGCTCAGCTTGCGATTTTCTGAAACGCACTCCAATTAAAAATATCATAACTTTTGCGATTTCAGAGTTACGCGAAGTTGAAAAAAAGCATTTTGAAGGCGAGAGTGTTCACAATCATTATAAAATATCGTTAAAAGTTTGAAGTTAAAACACCATGACTGATATTTTTGTTTTTTTTTATATCGCCGCCGAGCGGTATTGAAATGGTGGTTTTACATTAAATCCAATTTCTGTACCAAATAATTTACGTCTTCGTCGATTCGTAACTTCGCGGCAGCTCCAATGCCCGCGGTGGGCAAGGCAAATAAACAAAGTCGAATTTATAGAACTCGAAACGTCGTACACGCTGCTAGTTGTTTCTCTTCGCGGAACCGACGCTCTTCGACCCTCCACGAAGAGTCGTCAGTGCTGCTTTCGCCGGTGAGTAGCATGAGTAACGAAACGTCAACTGAGGAAAGAAACCATTTTTTTTTCAATTCGCAAAGGCCTCGAAGCTGTTTGAATCAACCGGAAGTGAAGAACAGTTCTGACGTTGTTCCGAGTCGGCAAGAGCAGTTACCGCGACGGATGCAGCATTCGTAAGGATATTTTAATTATTTTTTAACGGTCATATTTAGTACGAAATATTGTAATAACAATGATCTGGTATATTCTGTTATCTATGAAAATTAATTTGCAAAAATTCTTTATGTGCATTATTCAGACATTGGGTATCGTGATGACGTAGTCATGAAATAGTTGATTAGGTGTTTATATTATTTATGGAAATTTTATCATTTTTCGTGTAATTATGTTTGGTGTGATATTTCGGAAAGCAGGCTCCAATTGTAATTAGAATGACAATCCTACGAAGAGTGCTTCGCGCACTTCGCTCTACGTAATATTTTGCGTATGCGCGCACCGTCTGGTTCTATTTATAAATAACATCGAGAGAGCATTATGAAGTATTCAGAGAAACGTAAGTTGTTTTTTCTAGTCGCGTTTTTTCTGTAAAGTTAATCCACTCGTCCTACCTCGGAAGTAAAAGAAGTCGAATAATTAGGTGCAGACATTATTCGTACATTTTAATTTTTATCCGTTTTTCAGGGGACTATAGTTTTCGTATTGTACGAAGGGTAAATAAAATATTCTTCGATTTTGTAATAAAGGGGGAAAGAAAATATCAGTATCATTTCAAAAGCTATTACTCATTTTTAACAGGCAATCTAAAGTAATGAAATTGAAACGCAAGTTATAAACGCGTAGAATATATTATTTTGTTTCGCGCCTCCCGAATTTGATTTAAATTCCAATCATTTTCGCCATTATATTTCCATACTATCATAAATAAAAATTCACAATAATGCAACACGAGTTTGGTACAAACATTTAAATCGATGTGATCTATCGAAAACGCGATACCAAACCCGCCCTGAAAGTATTTCTCGTCATAAGCTATAAATACTGCTGTAAAAAATCGCATTGCATTTCAGTGCAATAAAATTCGTGTATCATTCGGTACACAACATTTTCCAAATGTCACGTGTATTCATAGAAAACTGTAATTCTCAATCGCTTCCTTTTGAAGTTAATAAAAAATTGATTGTTGAGCTTCGGCTCAACACGTCGCGTCATAAAATTATTTTTTTTAAATTGATCAATAATATAGTCAAATTCATGCAAAGTTTCAAATCCAAAAGCGTCGGGTGAACACGTAGTGAAACTTTCTTTATCTCATCTCAAACTTAATTATGAAATATTGAATAATTGTACGCATAATATACGATATATTATAATTTCAAGTCGCCTCTATTTGACACGTACCATTTTTTTTAAACCCGTCGATCGTCATGGCACCCACATTTATGTAACACGTAGATAGTTCTCAATATTAATATTAACGCTAAACTACCAAACCAGTCACTTTTACTGACTTAAACCTTTCATTTAAATTTATAATTTTTAAGTCTGAAAAAGTGTATTTCTAAGTACTATAAGTACGTATACCATTGTGTACATATTTCTTAACGATACAAAAATTTAAAAAATAGGAATAAAGATTTTTTCTCTCGCTTAACGTATTTTATAAATAATCACTCATTCCGACTGGTGAGGTGACAATAGGTACACATTAATTAACAGCAGCACTAACATTAATAAAATTAACATTCCGTAACTACAGTATCAACATAAAACGAGTGACGTGGCGATCGACGCGTTAAATCCGTGCCCTTTAGAAATTTTATCCCCTGATATCTATCGGTCACCGTTACTCGCCAAGGGAACCCATGGAGGATGAGGAAGCTGGACGATGGTAGATGGAACGACCGAGTGATCCTGAACGTCGGTGGTATACGCCACGAGACGTATAAATCGACCTTGAAGAAAATACCTGCCACGAGGCTCTCGCGTTTGACGGAGGCCCTCGTCAATTACGATCCTGTTTTGAACGAGTACTTTTACGACCGACATCCCGGCGTTTTTGCCCAGGTTTTGAATTACTATCGCACGGGAAAGCTTCATTACCCCACGGACGTCTGCGGACCACTTTTCGAGGAGGAACTCGACTTTTGGGGTCTCGACTCTAATCAGGTTTGATCGCTTCTATTTTTGCAACGGTTACCTGTGTTTTCGTAGTGGGGTCGTGTTCCCTTCTCCGACGATTAGGATGGATCGTTGCTTATTTTTGCCGGTATTCGATTCGGTGGAAGACGTTAAAGTTTAGATTAAATATTGTCACGAACCGTACGCGAACGTGAACGTAAAATAGGCATGTTTATAAAAATAACGTTTATTACTGGAACATACAGAACACACTCGTTCGTTATCAGAGCTCGAATACAACTATCTATTTACAATTTAAATATCCGCGCTCGGAAACTAACATCCTATCGACGATGCCGGACGTCAAGGAGGCAATGATATTCGTAACACTATTCGTAACAATATTATCAAAGGATAACGATGCGATGAATTGTATTCTAAAAATGAACTCATTGTATGCACAGCAGAAGGGAGAAGTTTCACACAGGTATTTCTGATTCCTAGCGGAGAGTATTTCATTCTCGGTTTGCGGCGTCCAACCGCACACTCTCCTTGCTATACAATTTTGATATCAAATCTGTTTTAAGGTAGGAAATAATGTACGACTTATGCAGGTGAAAAACGGAAACGTAATACACTGCCGATTTATATTTTAAACAGGATTTCCTCCTTCGGAATCCCTTTTACGCGGATCGAGGATTTGTTGAAATTTATGCTAGGGATAGCGGAGCGCTGTTTTAAAATTGCTTAACCCTGTTCGGGACGATATATTTATACAACTTTTATCAAACCGAAATTCCATTGAATGATTTTTAAATGTGTTATTTTAAATGATCGGATCTAATCTTTTAAAAGCATCTATTGAAATTCGTTTAATGGGTACCTAATGTCTGTTACTTAAGATAAAATTCATTTGCAAAATATTTTTGCGATTAATTGATTCTGCGTATGAACAATAACGAATGATGCTGAAATACAATTCCCATGAACGATTTGTTCTTTAAACGACAATTAAATAAATTTTTGTACAGCCAATGCAAAACTGTGGCTACTAATAATTCAGCTTTCGAACGGAAAATCATAATTTTTAAATAAATACTTCAGAACTATAAGAACAAACAAAGTTTCTGAAATTCCAGCACCCCATCGGCCCGCACGCTTCATCGACGCGAAGGTGCAAATTCTCGGTGGAAATAACGTCGCGACGTAAAACGTATTCTTGCGCATAATTGCATTTTGAAATCATCCCTTGTTTGCCCTCTCAACCGCGCTTAAGTGGTCGACGATGAAATTCGAGATCAAATCGTCAGTCTATTTTCAATCCGCGTCGGCTAAAGCATTAATCGCCGCTTGGAAACGCTGCTCATAAATTGCGAACGAAATCGACGTTAACTCGGCCTTAAATGTTCGCCATACACGGTAATATCTACGGGAATATTCAAACGGGTGCTGGCATTCCGAAATGAGCCGGTGATCACGTACTGATTTTGCAATTAGCGTTCAGGGCCTCCTCTTTCCATCGAACGTTTTCATTACAGGTATTTGGTTGGCATTTGTCGAAAGTAATCATCTCGAATGGTGGGATAAACGAAATAAAAGATTTGGTGAAAAAGCGATTCAGCTCGTGGCGAAATAAAATTATTTTGAAGTAGTATTGTTGTAAGATCGAACTACTGGTTTGCATCGTTTAACAACAGAGATGACTATGTCAAAAATAAAGAACAAAATTTAGTTAGCAGATTCATGGAATTTTTGAAACTTTGAAGAGCAAAACTGATGCATGGGTGAATGGTCTCCATTTCTTCATTTATAATACATTTATACTACTCAGAAAAAATGTCAGATAAACGCTAAAAACTTTTTAATTGTCTGCTGAGAAATACACTTTCTCCGCACTCCAAGATGGTACATTTAATTGGAAAATCAGTCAAAAGAACTGATTTGATAGTATGAAATCAGTTACTGATCTCAGTATCAAATTCAACGCTGAAAGTATCCATCGTTCAATCCCTAGAATCAAATTGCTGTTCGACTCCCACGTCTTCGACAACCTCCTGTTGCAATATCAATCTGCATAAACATCCGCGGTCTACTTATCACGTTCCAACGAAGCACCATCTAATCAATCTAACGATCCGCTAACAAATCGATTCGACAATTCCACCAACTCCACCCCCCCCCCCCCCCCCATTCAATTGAATTCACGTTACTCACCCAACACGATGGCTTCGTACCAATCATTATCCAGGTAGAACCATGCTGCTGGAGCACGTACAGCGTACATCGGGACACCCAGGCGACCCTGGCTATCCTCAACAAACTGGACGTGGAGGGCGAGAACCTGACCGACGAGGCGATCGCTCGGCTCTTCGGCTTCGAGGAGGAATACAACCGTGGCACGCTCACCAGATGGCAAAGGCTAAGATCGAAAATTTGGACCCTCTTCGACGAACCGTACTCCTCGATCACGGCGAAGTGCATAGCCTGCGTCTCGATACTGTTCATCTGCCTCTCCGTACTTTGTTTCTGCTTCAAGAGTCACGCGGTAACGAGGGACGGTCAGCGATACGCGGAATTTTTGCGATCGAAATCGGACCGGGCGGAAGATGATCTCGGTACTCGTTCAGTGTTCTTTTATCTCGAGCATACCTGCAACGCCTGGTTCACTTTGGAAATTACTCTCCGTTGCGTTGTACGTATCGCGCCCGTTTTGTTTCTTCGTCGGGTTGAAATTAATAACTCGAGTGTGTGTGGGTTTTCCTTTTTTTCTTTCCTTCTTTTAATCGACGAGCATGCTCGATGGCGGTGAAATTTGTTTTTAATTGGTAATTGCGGGGTTACGGTTCTTTCAGCGCGCACCGCTGTCGGATAACTATTGTAGTATCGCGAAGGTTTCCTTTGTTCGCTCGGAGCGAAATGTTTGAGCGAATACGGTGTTAAAAGAACGAAGCATAGAAATCGCAAGAATGGAATTTGGGGAAATTAAACCTTCTAGTTTTCTCCCCTTTTATAACTTTCGGCTCTTGCCAGGCAAGAATGTTTTTTAACCCGGGTACGAATTGTGGGTAAGAAAATACTGAACTGAAATTACAGCTATCCCGATAGAACGGGAAGCAAAAGTAGTTACTTTAATTGATTGATGTAGAAACGGGATAGGGTGTACTTGAATAATGTTTTTAATTTCATTTCAATTTCGGTACAGATTTAGCAAAGATAATCTTCGAGAAAAGGCAGTACTTCGATCAACTTATCCGGGATCTCCCTAATCCGTTAATTACTCGAAAGATCATTTATAGTGGGAGCAAATTTTGAGTTTTATTTTTCTGTGTTGCAATGTAACAACTGGCTGCAATGTAACATTAGCCGATTAAACTGTCTAGCGAAAGTCTTGATAGCTTTAATTACCGCTACTAAATTAAACGGAGGCGGACTAGGATCCAGACATCGCATGCAATTCATGCAAGATCATTCGTGTGATTCATGTTTCGCGTGCTGTTTGGGAGCACTGAATTCGCGCATTGATTTTTCACCAGAGAAAACTGGTTGCGTTGAACAATGTACGTACGAAAAATTCAAGTAACTCGAATAAAATATTCCAAATTAATATTATAATTGTAAACCGTTAGGAGATGTTTTAGTTAAAAGTATGCATCTGTTTAAAATTTTTCTTAAGCTGATCTGGTTTGATTCCCGTAAAAATTTTTTTTTTTTTAAGATTACTTACTAGTATCATTCTGGTATCGCGGACAAATACAACCAGCTATTTCGTGAGACGTTTGATCTCTCTCCTACTCACAAAAATCATCAGCCTCATCGTTGTTATTATTATTGTTATTTAAAAATTTAATCTCCTCAAAGATCACCAAGTACTACTTCTCCACCGTTGCACGCATTCCAAAATTAAATCTGACCATGAAACAAGGAGGAATACCATCCCACCTATCATAAATTTACTAATCTTTGAAAACTTTCGATTCACTCGACCTTGAAATAATTTTTTAAACCACTCGAAATTTTATGTGACGCGTTCGCAGCGTTTCGAATTGTCTCGTGTGCGCCATTAATTACAGGTGAGTCCAAGTCTCAAGAGATTCGCAATTTCCCCGGTGAATGGCATCGATCTGGCGGCAACGTTGAGCTTCTACACGGAGTTTCTAACAAAACCGAGTCTTTACCTGGAAGTCCTGTCAATAGCCCGGGTTCTTCGGCTTTTCAAGCTGACGAGACACTCTCCTGGCCTCAGGATCCTGATTCACACCTTCAAGGCGTCCGCGAAAGAATTGGCATTGTTGATCTTCTTCCTTGTCCTGGGAATTGTTGTGTTCGCGTGTCTCATTTTCTACGCGGAACGTCTTCAGGTAAATGGAGAGATACTTGTACTTGACCCGAGACAAGACCTTGTCCCTTGATTTCGAAAGAAAAAGTTTCCACGATATATCGCGACTATTGATAGACGTACCAAAGGTCAAACGTACGTTTAACGAAGTACGGGGTAGTTCGATCAGTTAGCTGTTGCTGTCTCTTTCAAAAATGTGCACGTAATTGTGTCGCAATGATGAAGCGACGACAAGCATATTATATTTATTTAACATAATTTACTAGTTCGTAGCTCAGGTTACTAAAGAAAAAAAAATACAGAAGCCACTTTTGTGTTCACTGTTTAAAAATATCTCAAAAAAGTTTTTGGAGTGTATTTTAGTTGTCACTCAAATTTCAATTTAAATAGTAAATCGTAACTACTTTACCGCGTGGCAAATATACTCGTCATGACACTGAACCCTGAAATGAGATACCTGTGTTAATACTTTATAAAATTTTATATCAAGTAGGTACAAGTGCAAGTAAAGTACCACTTTTACCACTTCAAACGTACATTTAAAGGTTCCAAGGAGATCGAAGAGAAACTTTAAATTCCCTTTCTTCGAAACTATCGTTACGTAAACTCTGTTTCCAAAGAAATCCGATCCCGCTCAATTTTAATTCAATCTACTTATTTTTCTTATATACTTCGGGCAGTCTGCAGAATAAAATTCAGTTTAGAAATGAAGATTGCTTCTTTCTATTCAAGTTTCTTTCCCAGATCACGTCGCTATTGCTGCCCGCAATGTCAAAGTAAATATTAAAAGACACGCAGAAACTCTGATCTTCTAAAATAACAGAGCGTACTTCCACAAACGATTCAATCATTTAACACGTTCACGGCGGCATGTACCACCGGTGGCCAACGCTGGATGTAGACAGCTTGAATTGTCAAATACCTAGTTTGATTGTAGAAAAAATTGCTATGTAGTTGAAAATTATAATTAGAAGAATTAAATGTTATTCAAATAAATTAGAATTTATTTAACTTCAGTTCAATGATTGCAAACATAACTTCAGACTAATTAAGTGCTAATTAAGACTAATTAAGAGACTAATTCAGACTGATTAAGAGATCAGAGTTATTTTGATTCATAACGGAGCCAATGACTGAAAACACGAAATACAGGACCGGCGTCAGCGTGTTAATAAAAAAAACTAACAAATACGCGTTAACGACACACCATACCGTTAATGCCTTCAGGAAAACCCGCACAACGACTTCGACAGCATACCACGAGGTCTTTGGTGGGCACTGGTGACCATGACGACAGTCGGTTACGGTGACATGACACCGAAAACCTTCCCCGGAATGTTCATCGGCGGACTGTGCGCTCTTGCAGGCGTTCTAGCTATCGCACTTCCGGTTCCCGTTATCGTCAGTAACTTCTCCATGTTCTACTCGCACACCCAGGTACGTATACGTCAAACCGTGGGCTTCTTTCCTCTTCCGTTTTTCCATACGAATTGATGGCGGCCGCGTTTTGCATACGCGCAGGATGCATCACCTAAATCACCCCGCTCCACCGTTACGACGGTATCTTGCTTTTCAAGCAGATTAGCTTTCGCGTTTGCACGGATAATTTGTACTCGGGAGAAAGGTTTCGTAAGATTCCTTTCGAACAATCCGAAGCAATTAAAACTCTGGTACAATGCGATATTTATCATGGTTATTTATTAGGGTGCTTTGACTCCTCACGATTCCGCAGTTATTATTCTTACCGAGGTATCGTTGAAGCTATGCTCTTAGGTGGCATGGGATGTCTTCCCTTTTATTTTATTTTCTTCTCCTTTTTCAAGCATTTTTCTTTCAAATTTGTTAGGAATTATTTATACCCGTGTCCTGCCTTTTATTTTATTTTCTTTTCCTTCTTCAAGCATTTTTCTTTCAAATTTGTAGGAATTATTTATATCCGCGAGATGGTTCTCGCAAGATTCGTTTCGAACCAACCGAAATTTCGCAATCTTCATAGTTTACCGCGAAATAGTTGACAAAAATTGTTGGTAATTGAAAGTATTTGATACGCCGCGCAAGGGTTTCTGACACTTCGCATTCCGCTCTCAGTAATTTCCGTGATTCCAACTTCATTTATCGCATACCAACGACAAGAATCCCCGCGTTTCGTGGAAATACAATTACCGTTAGTACTGTACACTTCTGGTTAAAAATTATTAGCGAAAATTGTTCGGATGCTAAATTATAAACCTTACTCTCGGCAACGTATCTCGGGTAATTATTCCTTCTTTAATAAACGAAGTTTTCCAATCAGTTCGCAAGATAACAGAGAAGAGATGCAAGAACTTTCTTAATCTACTAAAATTTTTCATCTCACGATATTGGCCTTCTAGTCACAATTGTGTTTTCGAAAAAAGTTTAAATGATTCGACGTACTTAGTTTCCTGAAGGCGTAATTAAATTTGGAACTCTTAGTATAAAAATTTGTCAAAGTTAACTCAATTTAACCAGTTCAGTGCCGACCAAAAAAGTTGTACCAAAGCAAAAAATACCGACCCAAATTGACGTACGCTACTATGACAAAAAGCCACGCGACACAATACTTACTATTCACTATTTGAATAGAAATCTAAATAAAAACTAAAATATAATGCGGTTTAACCACCCCGAAAATCTCAGTTCGCTCTTTCTTGAAAAGATACAACGACTAGTTCTCGCGTACTTGTACTTGACGCGAGACAAGACTCTCGATATTCCTAAAATTTCGCAGAGACATTTTTAAAGAGGAAATACTAAAGTGGTTTCTGTATGTTTTAACCCCCATATTTTAAACCCCTAGAGCGACGAAACAAATTTTTGTTCCGGCACCACCTTTCATCGATCTCCTGTATAAATATGAATCTGCATAAACATCCGCAGTCCGATAACAAAAACTAACAATAAAATTTCTTCCCCATCGAGTCATTACCGTTTTTTATACGCTTTTTTTCCGACGTCATAAAATTCATACCGTCGTCAATGTTTTCTCTGGTAATAGATCGAATCGATAGGAGATTCCAAGACTGTGTGCAATGAATATTCTTCGAGCGAGTAAAAGGAAGCGGAAATCCTTCGAGGGACAGAATACAGAAGTTATGGACTTTTTAGCAGCCAATTAGAAACTTTCCCAAGGAAACGTCTACGTCAATTTTTGATACTCCTGTCGAGCCGTATAAACACGTACGCGAACGCTGCTGTGTGTTGTAGCGTCGAATTAATCGCTGGTAGAATATTCCATCGTGATCCGGGATCATTAATGTAAACTAGACCGAATGGTCTTCCGCGAAACTTTGCGATTAGCCGTTTTATCACCGACACGTGATGCACTTAGGAGATCGTTTCGGATCCGTTGCCGCGAATTACGTGGATACGCGATTATTGATTACGGAAAAACGGAATAAAAATTGAATATGAGAATTGATCCGCCTCCGTTACAAATTAAGATTACCGTTTAATTAATTGAAAGTTATACGTGTAATTACTGAATTAAAATTAAATGAACGCGGAAGTTTAAACGGGGTGACAGTAATTTGTGTTATTCCACTCGGAATACCGTAGGTTAAACAATACGAAGCCCAACTTCGGAAGGTAAACAACATCGAGCATAAAGAAACCCCGTTTACAATACCATCGCAATTGTAAAGCATAATAAAACTACGTGGCTCCCGTGGTAGCGATTCCCGTACCATCCGTGTACCGTTTGAAAATACCACGAAAGAATACGTTTTTCCATGAAACGGTACAACTCAAATTCAATGAGTAATTCCGACTGCTCCGGGTTTTTTAACCCCCCACCGCCTCTGAAACACGAGATGAATTTCAGAGTGTGATCGATGGAAGAAAGGAGGATTAATAAGAATCGAAGTCACGGAGTTGAAAAACGAAACTCTTATCGCATGGTTTATTAGAATTCGAATTAAACGGCGAGGCGACGTGTAAAAGCAAAGTGCGTTACGCGCGACTGCCTTTACAAAATCTGAACGCTTCTCGGATGATTATGCCGTACCTCGACTACTACGTTTGCGTGGCTACAATTTTCTTTGCTCAAGACTTACACCTTAGCGTTTCCGAGCGAAGCAGCCCTTAAGGAAACAAGAGTTTTTGAAAAGCCCTGCAAATGTGTGCCTCCCCGACGCGCTGAATGCGATTGTAAACGCTGGGAAAACGAGGGGAGATTACGGAGAGAAAAAATATTGTTATACTTAAAAACTCATCGGGTTAATCAGCTCTGCTAATTCCGCGATACTGGTGTCTCGGGGAAATATGTATGCGGATGGTGAAAGGAAGGTTACGAATGAGGTTCGAGTCGCGGGAATACTATTTATTTATCGTTGAATTATTATCCGATGGTAGGGAACAATTGTGCATGGGAAAGGCAGTGTGAAAAGATTTTCGTCGAATTAGAACGTTATTCGAGTAACCAAGCTTTGTTACAAAATCTACTGCGTATATATGCATATATTCAATATATTACATTAAAATATAA
Organism: Pemphredon lugubris; assembly: GCA_933228935.1. Taxonomy (NCBI): domain Eukaryota; kingdom Metazoa; phylum Arthropoda; class Insecta; order Hymenoptera; family Crabronidae; genus Pemphredon; species Pemphredon lugubris. The sequence continues at coordinate 67,047,643 of OW121815.1, forward strand.
CATAAATATGGCGTAACATTCGCCGAATTAGAAAGTTATTCAAATAACCAAGCTTTGTTACAAAATTTCCTGCGTATATATGCATATATTAAATATATTACATTAGAATATAACATGTAATGTATATGTAAACACCGCGTGTTGGCGATGTCGGATGCCAGGTAGGCAATGCTATTCGCAACAACACATATTACATACGTACATATATACGATCACATATGTATATTAACATACTTTCAAGAAATAGATTACACAATGTATGAAATGTTCCAGGCGCGCAGTAAACTACCGAAACAAAGGCGAAAAGTCCTTCCCGCCGAGATGCCGAGAAGATCGAGACTTCCCGCTCGCCGGGATCACGTGGATCAACATCAAATTCATTCTAACGCTTCGTCGAGGGTACTAACACCGAGGGCCGCGACCACGGGGCTGGAAAATGTACCGCGTCTTCAGGTACGAGACTGGCAGGAAGATATTTCAATTAAGTCTCTTCAGTGGCGTAGCTTTGTGCCTCATAATATTCCCGCAGGCTGTTTCTTCAGCGCGGTGCTGTACGGGTTTTCCGTTGAACGTTATGCAAGGTAACGCGGCTAATTTTAGCGTCCAAGATAATTTCAATGCCTCGCGCTAAGATAAGTGATGGATAAACTGGAATTCGAGTGTTTTTCCTGAAAGGGAATTAAGCACACATCTTTTTTGCCTCGAGGTGTGTTAACATATTTGTGTTTCAGTTTATGGAAAAGTGTTGGTAGACTTTTCTAGAGTAGAGACTAGATCGTGGTAGTAAGAAAAAAGACGCTGTGCGTGTACGTATTTTAACTATCCGGATGTTCTCGTTTAAATTTCCGCACGTCAATTATTTCTTATTGGACTTTGGTTAAATAGTTCTCCGTAAATATATAAATCCTGCATTATACAGACGAATTCATACGTAAGCTTAATTTTTGGAAATTGTGACAGACGACGCTTTTCCTTAGAGCCACAGAATATTTCTTTTAATTCTAGTTTAAAAACAGACGTATGAATAATTTTATGAGAATTTCATGTAAAAAATGAGGCATTGTTCTAGTTTTACAATACGTGAACCAATTTTTTTTAAATATATGAGAGCAAGTTCCTTTATTGTCCAAATAGAATAAAAATTTGGTAGTTTGCTATCAAAGTAAATTAAATACCTACCCTTCTTTGTTTCGTGTTATATTAAGATTTGGACATGAATTTATTCGAAAGCATTCGTAGCCTTTTTAAATTCTATACGTTCTTGGAATAAATTTTTGTAAGTATTCCGATTTAAAAACAAGTGGTTAAATATTTCCACCAGAATACGAAGCAAGGAGTTTAGCAAATCTCTTGCTTAACGATATACGAGATACGTTGAAAAGGAAGAAATCTTATTTCAGATAAACAAGAATAAGAGAACGCCAGAGTTTATCTCGAAAGTAAACCAAGCAAACGTTTTCTTGTTTCGTGGTGTAACAAGAGTTGTATGTTAATTTACCCTAAAATAACCGCAGCTCCATTACATTTCGTTTCGTCCGAGATTAAACTTATTCCAGATTCAAGGCAAATGATATTAATTACACGCGGGAAGACGACGCAATAAATTTTGCAAAATTCTCATTCTACGGATTTCCGAGGACCGTTATTCCAAACGTATTCGCGCGAATCGTATCGAAAATGAATAATCTTTCGCGCATCTTGATTTCGCGTACAGTTTGCTTCTGTACTTTAATTGATCTCATTCCATTTGCATATTAAGGAGTTGTTTCGCCGGTAACTTCGACGCATCTTAGTTCGGTATACTATGCCGAGTGTGTCATTAATTAATGAAGTACCAACGAGATTTTAACGCATTACATATTCCCGCGTGGAAAATAAGCTTCCACTCTGCTATTTATGCGAGACTCGCCGATGCTGGGGAGCATATTAAATGTTTGTGTAAAGAGAAAATCAAAAAGCGCACGTACGACGGTTATTACAACATTACCCAGAATTTATTTGGACACCACAGTTTCTAATTTGACGATTACCTGTAAAACTAGCTTCCGCTTTATCCCATTTCTTTAATTAGGCTGCGCGCGAGAAGTTAAGCCAATTACCACAACTCTCGTTTGGCCAATTTAGAACCCATTCAACAAATTTTTATTTAGAACGCCGATAAAAATATTTATTACGAAATTTAGTTGAAACAACAGAAAATTGTGTTTTTGGGCAGGTGTGAGGAAATTTTTAAAAATTGTGCCATTAGATAGATCTTTGGTTATGATATAAATGACTATCGAGTGGCACGGGAAATTTGATACACGCTGTACGTAAATTTTAGAAATTAACAACTACGGTAATAATGTGCGTGATAAGATTCCAGACGTGATCAATTTTGTAATATTCCTTTTGTTCTTATCAGTCTTATCACACATAAACGTTGTGTAGCGAAACTCAGGACTTAATCATTTCTGTGTGATTCTGAAAAATGAGATGCGAATCAGGAAACAGGAAACAAGAAAACGTTTGATCAGTTAGCGACGCTGCGCTTAAACTTTATAAAAAAGAGTTATGCTTTTCTGTTGCAGCCTAATATCCAGATCACTTCGCCGGAGATTGGTCATCGCGTTTCTGCAATAACATCCGATAACGTAGGTGCGTCGCAAATTCATGATAACGATTTAATCAAAAGTGGCAAACCTAGTGACGCCACTGCGGATGACAATCTCCTGGGGAACGAAACGAAACGAGGGAATTCGTTCTCATCAAATCGTAATAATTTTTCTCACACTTGCATCGCAATGCCGGACACTTCGAACCAAAGTTGAAAGTTATGCATATTTATGAAGCAATATCGGGAAGCGGTGGGGAAAAGAATATTAAAACAAAGACTTATGTATAATTTGTATAATGAAGTGTATAATGAAAATATATTAATAACGAACATTTCTGTTTGATAAGTAAACGGAAATGGCAATGAACTTCAATCTTCCAAATTTTGGAATACCAAAACATGATTTGTGCACTCTGCAATAAATTATAATTACCACATTAACAAGTAGTAGAATGTTAATATCGATCATATTAATTGCCTCTAATATACGCGAACGGTTTATAATAAAAAAATAATGTCTTTATCTTAAAATTTATATCATCTGGACATTTTATACACACTCGGTAAATATATACCCCGTGACAAGTGAGATTGACGTTCACCTGACATTCTCAAAATTTCGTGACAGATTATAAACGAGGACCCTAAAAGCCCATGTGTCTGAGTGATCAATTTAAAAAAAATAAGTGAGTTAACCCCATAGTAGGTTATAAAAAAAGTAACCTCCCTCTAGTGGATGAGGTATAACATAATTTCTCAAACTGTGCTGCTTTTTTCACGAGAAACGTAATACTTGTTTTCCTCCAATTTGCGGCGATGCTCAACTTTGAACTCAATTTTCTCAAAACCCTTTTCCTTACAACTTGTTTCTCTCAGCCTCCAGGGTCCTCAAATGCGAATCTCTTAAACCGCATTAACCGTTTGAGTTCCGGGCAATTTTCCGAATTAAATTACCGGATCCAACGTAAAATCGTGATAACTCATTTTGTGGAGAAAAAAAATAATCGTACAAAGTTGACCATGTGTTCGGTACATACATATTATTACACGTGTAACTTTAAATGGAAGATATATATACATTCATATTTATATAAAATAAATACATTAAATTCGTTAATACGTAAGAATGTTAATATCGATCATATTAATTCCAATCGAAATAAACAATAGGTGAAAAAAATACCTAAAATATTTATATATCAGCACACCTAATCATCGATAAATCAAAAATAATAATTTGTATAATAGCCGATACGATAGATAGCCGTGCTGAAACTAACGACGATGAATTTCGATGAGGTAAAATACAATTCATTTGTTTAAAGACGACGCATCCGTCGCCTCTTTATACAAACGACCCATTTGCACGAATATGGCGAGTAATCAATCGCGTTGGAATAAAAATGAAAGTAGGTGAAGCGAGACACAATTGCCCGGCATAGACGTCGAGTTGAAAATGTTGAAAATATTTGCATTCTGTGCGATTCGATACCGGATACTCGCCCAAGTTTTCTTCGCGTTACGAGACGTAACATATACGATCTTAACCCATTTCCGTTGAAATTCTTTTGTCTCCGGAACGGGGGTATTTTCTTTTCTTTTGGAAAAAAAAATCTTCGACTCGCCGGGACCGCTAGTATTTCACTCTGATTTCAATGCAAACCGCGGTGGGGTTACTCCACGTTTATCCGGATTTCTTTTCCCGAGAAAAAGAGTTTCTTTTTATATTTAGCTTCGTTTGGAAATCTACGAGCAATATGGATGCAGTTTTTCGTTGCGAAAGTACTCGTCATTGTCATATTCTGCGAGGTACTTGAAAATATTTTTGGGGTTTAATATTACGATAATATGGTTGAATTCTTGTATCAGGGGACAAGGACTTGTTTCGGGCCGAGTACAAGTAACCGGGAATATTATTATCATGTAAGGCTTCAAATCTTAGTTAGTTTGATATCAGTTTATTTAAATGTAATTTTTGCTGATATTATACAACATCCAGCTGTCACAAAATCTGCCATGATACACTTTCTTCAACTTTCTTGGCGTGATAATTAAGGTTGCGATTGTAATTATTAACGAGGTGTGGATTAATAAATTTTTTAAATCTTTATCAGGATGTATTTAAAATTGAGTATTTAAAATTGAGTAATCGTAAAAAAGAAGTAGGATTCAGCGCATCGTTTAATCGTTTCGTGGTCCATCGAGTAGTTTATTCTGTCACATCTATTCCGAGACCTGTTCAATATTTCATTTATATGAAAAATTCGCATGGCTACGTCGTTTGTGCAAATGCGAGACTTGACGCGACGCCATTGCTTCTACGCTTTAAATATTTAAATGACAAAGACGAGGAATCCAAGCGCATCGAGAGGAATATGGAGGTTATAAAAAAGGATCGAATTGTGTCGTCTCATCTACCAATAAAAAGTAATTATACTTCTCGTCCGTTTAAAAAAAACGGTGAAGTATAAATAAAATTAAAACCCATAGCGAAGAATAGAGGCAATTAAATATAATACCTCTCAGGTCTGACATCAACTTTGTGCATATCATTTTATAATTAATCCTTCTCTAACCAAACAAAATTTCAAAAATATTTTCTTTTCAAAATCACTTCGATATGAGTCAATTACCCTAATATTTCTCTTTAATACGTTCCCGGTCGCGGAGAACTCAAATTCCTTAAATTATTCAAATAACGGAATATCGATCATTTAGTGAGATTCCACTCGTGCTCTCTGTGCTGATAAAAATGCTTTTTATCCCGACACGATCGTCTCGTTCGTTCTCGAGATACGAAACTTAAAAATTTCACGAAATACGATACAACGAAACTCACCTATCCCACGATCATGCGTTTTGTTTACATTTCATTATAAATCTTACCACCATCCGTCCGTTTTTTTCGCGAAAGAATTTGCCCTACATTTCAAGACAATGCGATTATGCAGGCGTTCCCACGCGGAGATTCCTCAGACGGGCAAAAAAAACCTGACGCGTCTCGAGACGAAATTTTCCTGGAAACGCCCGTGCACGATATCCGCGCGGACTTAATTTATAGCTGTCGATTCTTCTGAGCTACCGCTTCTTAGGTCCATTAGCCAATAGCGTGTCAATGAATTGTAAGGAGTTCGCTCTTCTGGACAATCGAGCGCTGCTACTTTTTGCGAAGGTACAAAATGGACATTACCACGTTCCCTGCTATTCGAAGCCGATATAAAGAATTGTACTTTTCACATTTTTTAAGTTATATTAATGGGACAAAGTCCATTTTAAAGCTGAAGATCCTAGCGATGTAACTAAAAATCGGCATCAATATATAAATGATAACAGACGGTCGAACGGCTGTACAAATTGAATACGAGAAAATTGTTAATTTACCCTTGGTCGCCACGTAAAGGATTAATTGATTCGGTCACTCGGAAGTCTATTTGATCAACGTCTTATCGATTATTAGTTAAATCATTTAATAGAACGTTGATTCTTTGATCTTCGTAATTGACAATTTGTGGTTCACAAGACTTAAAGAATGATCGTGATTAAAACATGCCGCATAGCCAGTAGACTGAGAGAACAATCAAGACAGAGGTATTGCGCTGAATTTTTTACGCCACTAGAAGAAAGAAATACGAGAATTCGATCGGACTGCAACGAAAATAGAGGATCGAATGGTTTACCGAACATCTACCTAGTCTCCTCTACATTTCAACCGTCACCCTTCGATTTTACTTCCGTCGATTCTGAAATTCTAATAACAAAACCATCGTGCGAATAACGTCTCCCGTAATTACTGTAATCCCTACTGTGCTTTACTTATCGAGATTTCAGGATGTTATTCCCGTCGATTCACAAACTCCGATAAAAGCGTTGGATAAATTACTCGTAATATCTGTAATTGCTATAGGTGCTATTCTTATCCGGGTTTTAGGATCTACGTCCGTAAAATACAAACAGGGATGATAAACTAAAAAGAGACTATTTGATAAGAGCCTCGATTACGAGAGAAATTTGTTATCACGAAGGATTTCTGTCGTACGGAATGAACGAAGGACGATCACGCGTTTCTGACATTATTTTTTGGTTCTCTTTCAAGAATAATTTCACTGAACATTCATCGTATTAGAATTCCACGAGTCTCGGGTTTTCAAATTTCCATAAATCATAACCCCAGTGCCATCTCTCGATCCATTTTAATTTCAACGGATCCGCAACGACCACCTCCCCCTCCCCACCCCACCTTCGTCCCCCATCCACCTCCACCCGAAAAATTGAATCCGTTCCAATCACCGATTCAAATGCGGAAAAAAGGATCCACATTGTCAGGCGTCGGAGGCCGAGGAAAAGTGGAAAAGCGAAAGGCCGTCAGGGCGCAAGCGTAAGGCATCGACCGGTAGGGCAGTTTGCTTAGGGGCAGAGTGGCAGCGCCCCATTCCTCCGAACGCCACCGAAACCACCCCCCCTTTTCGCCCTTTAGCCACCCCATGAGATGCCTCGGGGATATACCTTTGAACCGCTTCTGACGTGATATGCGGGTAAACGCAGCTCCTGTGTGCACGCATATCGCTATCAGACTTTAAGGCCTGTTTCACACTAACCACAGACCACAGCCGGACCACTGTTGTAGCATCACCGCAATTATTTCTCCTTTTCGTGTGGAAATATTTCAACTGAAATCGTATTAACCTTTTTACGTAAATTGAGGATAATCCCGAACTTATGGAGATGGTAATGCCGTATATTCCCTTTAATTTGCACTAGAACCTATATTATACGTTAACACGAATCTTCTCTTTTTTTAAGTGGGATTATTGAAGTATTTCTGGGTTGAAAAGGGTCAGAATTTATTTCATGGGTTCTTCACATCATTCCCAGGGTTTGAGAATATTATGCGAATGTGCTTAAAAGGGTAAATTTATTTTACCCTTCTGGCATTTTCTATACCAACAAACTTGATTTAACCTATGTCATGATTAAGTACGTATAATACCGTGCAAAGCCTGTACCTAACGGTAATTCATGGAACGAATAATCAGTCAGAAGGATAAAGTACAAATAATAAAGTAATCCCGAAACTTCAAGAACAAATCGTACACACAATAAACGATTTCCTTATCTATCGAATGAACAAAGTTCAGACTGTGGTACCACAGCAGTGGTCGAACTGTGGTCCACGTGAAACAAGCTTTATTATCCCTTCCTGCCATACCCTCACTCCTCCCTCTCCCACCAAGAAAAGGGGTGCGGAGGGAGTAGTTTCTCATCTACTGCCCATTTTCAACGTTCCTCATCCACTTCCTCATCTCTCGCACGCGAAGTTCTTCGCGACATAGAACGCGTCTGGCGTTTCATTTTTTTTTTTACTAAGGTCGGTTTACATTCCCGTTTGTGTCCGCCACGGCGTGGTCGTATGAATTACTCGAGCACGTGGCGATGGAGACGACGCGAAGCGCGTTTCCTTTCTCCGACGTCCTTTGATAAGGTCTCGAGTGCGGGAGGGTTGGGAGGTAGCAGGGGATCGCGACGGCATTCAGGGAGGGGTGGTTTCTTGATTCTTGGACGAAGAGTACACTCCGTTTCGCTTTCTTGATCTTTAACCCTTCTGCGAAAGACGTATCCCGTGTCTGGACAAGTTTCCGAGACGGATGGCTTTGTTTGACGTTGCGGGGAAAATTGGTGAGAGTTCGGTGTTTGCGCGTCGGGTTGCATCGAGCTCGTTGTTTGATCAGAGTTTCTGTCAATACGTTAGGGTAAATCTTGAAAGATAGTAGAATTTGGTAATATTCTGGAACCTCGGCTCTGCCAGACCCAAAATACCTTTCTTATGGAAATATTATTTCTTATTAATAGATTTCCTTACGCTTTTATTTTTAAATTAGGTAAATACAAATTTACATATGGTTGTTAAGATCACTATTTTTTTTATTAACTGCATGGATAGATAAAATGTTAGTTATAGGGCAGTGTGAACTATTGTTTGGAGTCTAATCAATCTTTTCTATCGGGCTATCACGTTACAAAATTTTTATTAGGAATTTTAGGTTATTGATAAACACACATGAGTATAATCTATTTTTAAATAACTGCAATCTGTCGATAAGATTGAAGTCAAAACTGTTTGGTCAATATTGATTGCAGACGTTCGAAAAGTGAAAAACTGTAGTACCGATTCTGCGAAAGTACGAGTCACGATTATCGATAGTTTTGATTGTGAGATAAAATAAAGTAGAGCGCGTACATCGCACACGATTCTAGACCCAAACTGAATACGACTGGTTTCATTTATTCGTTTCTTATTCTATAAGTCTGGAAATAATAGTGGTATTATGAATTTATTAAAATCAACAAAATTTATTATTGAACCACTGTTTTATCTGTTGAATTTTATCTACCATATATCTTCTAATGTGCACTTCACGGATGCATAATTATCAGAAATAATTATACCAAAAGTGTTCAAATGTTTGAACAGAAAAGGTGAAATATTTATTTCTGTAAGAAAAATTTAATTTATTCCAGACACACAATTCACCCCACGCGTAACATAGAAATAAAATACCGACAAGAAGCACTCCCCGAAAGTTTGAATATTTTAAACGTCAGAAAAATTCGGCACGCGATGCGTAATGCTTTGCCGATTATTCGGGCACGGAACAAGGGTGAATCCATTTTCTTTGCTCTGCCAGTGACACCTCCTACAGGGGCAAAAAAGCTTTAAGGAAGAGGGATGAACGGCGCAGGGATGGAGTTGAGTAAATATTTGCCATGGTGCCAGGCTAAATGGATGGAACATGCAAAAGGAGAAAGTGTGTTTTACTTATATCAATACGGGGATCCCGATCATCGCATGTCAAGATGAGAGCCATCGGAGTATAAAGATGAAACGTGACGAACAAACGACGGGGGTGTGTTTTCGACGGGGAAGAAGCTTCAACCCCAAGGATACACGAATAGAAAAATATTGTGTGACAAATCAATTTACGGAGTGAAACACGATACTCCTCGCTTGGAATAACTATTTTGTTTCGTGAAACGGAAGAAAATGTTTTCTGTCCTTTTTTTTAACATAACTGTAAGAAAATCGTAAAACTTCAAGGTTGACGAGTATAATAAACCTTATTTACTTTGTTAATTATATTACGTCAAAATTTGTTCCTAATCTTTGTACCGAATGTTGTTACGAAATGTTTCTCTTCTTTTAGTTTTCTATAAATCTGTACATTTGCAGAATGAATTTTCGAATTCAATTAATAGTAAATATAGTATTTCCCAGTCTGGAAAACAGCTTGTTTAAACATCTCTTGAAAGATAACTATTTTATTTCTCCAGTTATGATATATTGATTCTATTTATTTCACCTCAATATTCGACGAATACCTACCAAAACATATCACTCTGCGAATAAAATGCATTTTTTCAAATTTTATCGACCGATCGCATCGTCACCAATTTCAGAAAGATCCGTCGATAAGGACGGTAACAACTGTCGGTACTGCAGGGTAGCAACTATGTCGTGAAAGTAGTGACCTCTGTACAGGAAGTCCTGTACTACAAAGGTTACCGTGAAACTCACAAAGAGACCGTGACATCGAATGCTCCCAGTTCGCGGGGATTAAACCCACGGGGGTGCAGATATAACCCGTAGGGGTGTTTCCTCCCTAGCTTTAAACGCTACCCCTGCCACTTTCCCCCTGTTAATTCTCTTTCTAACGACAACAGTTCCGTGAGAATATTACAGCTGGTTACGGCGCAACGACGTTTCACCTATAATCTCGAAAATTCGCGTCTCGAAGGACTCCGAATTTTGAGATTAAACTAACAATTAAGGAAACCCTCCTAAAATCGCTGTTTTTGTGTATACGAAAAATAAATAATGTACGTTGGCCACCCGATTGTATATTTGTGATTAATGTATTTGTAGATACGATATGCAGTTGAGAAGAATTAATCGAAGACGCATATTGCAGATGTATTACCCAAATAAAAATGGAAGCTTTATTAAACCCCACGTAAACCCAATTTGGATCTTCTACGATCAATGCAACTATTTCCGAATTCCTGTATAACGCTGTACGACGATGTTTTTAAGATGACAAACTGTAAGACATCAAGAAACAAAATTCGGGTTCTCGAAACCGTCATACCGGGCAGACCCTGTAACAAATGAACTCTTTATTTACCTTTCTCTCGATATTAGTATAACGTCTAACACGCGCTCCCCCAACGCGCAAAGAAACAGAGAGGAGCAGCAGCGTCTTAAAACTTATGGTCTCCATGACGATGTCTACGTCAACGATAGTTTAATGAAAGACAGTCGAACGTGCGCACGCGTCGATTGCATCTTTCATAACGACAATTGGGGTAGGAGGGGAGGGTTTGACGGCGAGGAGGTGGTTCGAGGTAAGTCTGGATTAGATCGGTTCTAGTATTCCGATTCTCCTCGTAGGCGTATCTGTTTCTCGCTGTGTAGGCGTCATTGCTTCAGCAATCCTCAAACCACCCCTGAAACACCCTCGTTGATGACGTCGTATACGTCTATTTCCCCCAACTCCTCTGGCTCTCTCTCTCTCTCTCTCTCTCTCTCTCTGTATCGTGATAACTTATGACTGACGTGCTCTCTCTGGATTGCCACCGTGTCAGCTCGTTTATACGCTGCGCGCGTTACGCGTTCTCTCCTCTTCTCCTCCTCCTTTGCCGTCTTTCTCATGAATTGGCGCGAAATTGCTTTTTAAATTGTTATTAAAGAAGGAATCTCGACGGTGGATTAGTTGTACTTATAGATAGCGTCTTCCGGCGATTGGATAAGTTGAAGGAAAGTATTAAGTACGTTTTCGATGAAACATTATTAGGGACAGAAACTGCAATTGCATTGCACGTGTGCGTAATTTAAGTAAAAATCGTATACAATATTCCGAGGGATACAAAATTATTTGTAGAAATATTTCACGCACAGATAGAGGGAGGTATTCTAATTTTTCACTTGAGGTTTATTAACTTTAACCCAGAAAAAAGTGTTCGCCAATTGTGGATAGTTAACAAAAATGGTTACCTTCATAATATTTAGCGGGGTAAATACGAAGAATACGAATCAGCTTGAAAATTTCACATCTTATATGAGAATAAGTTTACACATACTTCACGTTATTATTTCAGAATTACTAACGAATCCTTTTGAAGAAATGCGCAATTCAATGTATTAAAATATTTATATTATTCAAAATAAAATATTAATCACCTCTTTATTCAGCTTCTGCTGTTACGAAAATAAAAATAATAATCCTACAAACTGTTTTCTCCGTTCTCAAATAAATGTCCACTTATCAATTTCCCTTTGTTTCGTTTCGATAATAATATCTCATCGAACTTAAGCTGCAACACGTTAGAAGGCCTCGTTATCGCTGTTAGAACTTTCCAAATCGTATTTCCAACGCGTTTGACGGCCGTAATTGCACTCGACGGAAAGTGCAGGAAACTCCGTCCGTCGTGCCGCACATATTTTAACCCCCCCCCGCAAATGAACCGTGAGCGCGTTTAGACTGCCAACGCTAACTACCCCTCGGCGTTAAGATTCCGGCGGGACGAGAGGGGTTGCAAAAATATCACCGATACAAACGATGCGTGGCGCACATAAAACCGAGGAAGCGCACGAGCCGATAAACGGGAGAGTCAGAAACCACCCGGATTCTTCCACCTCCCCCCCCCCCGGCCGTCCCTCTCGCCGGTAGCGGCTACTACAACCCTCCAGTCTCAATTTCTTCTACGCATCCACCCCAGCCCACCCCCGACCAACCCCTCCTACGCCCACCATTCATCCCGTCCCTAATCTGGAGCGCACCCCGTACCAATGGCATCCATCCTCGGTTCGTATCGTCTTTCTCCCACCAAAGGGTGCTCCGGATTTTCTGTCTTCTTTCCACCCCCAACGACCTTCGTCGAAAAGCGCTCGTAGCGAGGAGTCACGTCGCCACGCTCTTGTTCCCAAACGCCGACTGCTGTTCGCATAATTCTCCCACGGTACGGAGTTTCGAATAATATTCGATGGAATAAACTTCAAAATTTGGGAGTTTCACGCATACATTATTAATTGATATAGTAATACCGCGAAAGGGGTACTTTCAATCTAAAAATACATGGATCGGGTTTTTGGGATGCAAGGATAACATGATTTGGATTAAAAGCGAGAAATACCGGGAATCAATTGTTTATTAATATTCATAGCGATTAAAGAGGTCGATCGAACGAAACATTTTTCAGCGCGGTAATCTTGGGATGGAATTCAAGATTTGAAAATTTATATTTATCAGAAAGATAATAGATGAATGAAGGAATAATCGTTGGTGCGAAAACCGTCAATCGAATTTGGGATATCGAGAGAAAATCATCGGAAATTAAATCGTTATACTTTCCCTTAACGGATAACCCGAGCAACGAATCAATTTCCACCCCCGTATCAATTTTTCCCCTAAACCACAGACTCCGCTGTATCGAACGGAAACTCGGTCGCCCGAAACAAAGTTCTGCTCCCTAATCGCGAGTTCCAACACGAAATTTAAGAATCAACGCTTCCTTTAACCCCGATAAATAGAAAAACAACCAACAGAAATACACCGAACACGTATGACTCGTCGACCAACAAATCTGATATAAAAGGTTCCAAAAGTATAATCGATAGGTCCCGTTGATCGACGATCCATCGAACGAGTCAATTTTTCACCCAAAACACATCCCGCGCCGTCGACCGGGCGTCACGCTTACGCTAACGATAACAGATAAACGAGGTAATAATCCCTCGCGCGATATTCATCAACAGAATTACAAAACACCGGAATGAAACGAACCGAAATAAAACCGAGATATTCCGTTAGCCAATAATTCAACCCCCAAAATCAATTCTTCCCTGTAAAGCGCCTCTCGTTCCCTCGCCGCGGAACAAAAACTCGATCATCCAAATCAAATTTCTACTCGCTAATCACGCATCGAAAACATATCCCAACCATTACCCCCCACCCCCCCCCCCCCCCTCCGGGGTCGTTCGTTAAACCGAACGCAATTGTCCCCGTACTCCGAATTTCAACCCTATCCCCCACTCTCCCAAACTCAACCCCACTCTACCCTACTCTACCATCCCCCCCCCCCCCGCGACGTCCCTCTCCGCGCCGGCCGCCTAACCCAAACCACGTAACTCTACGTCGGCGAGACCTCTCTCGTCGAGAGAGAACCACCCCCCAGCTTCACGATTGTACCGTTGGCGCTGGCGTCTGTCGCGAGGGGGTGGTCGCGGGGGTAGGTCGAGAGAACGAAACGATGAGCGTACGAGGGAGGGAACGTACCGACGAGATAGTCGACGAGGACGCAGGGTGGTGAGTGCCACCTTTTCGTGGTCCTCTCCTCCAGGTCCTAGAATACTCGGAGGACCCAACCGGTCGTGTCCAGGACTCTTCCTTTCTTTCTCCCTTTCGTTCGCCGGCTCGCTGTACAGCGAGAGAGCCTCTCTCTCGGTCGGGAGGAGAGAACGGGGGAGACAGAGAGAGAGAGAGAGAGAGAGAGAGAGTGAGAGAAAAAAAAAGGACAGATCGATCGAGGGGGCACACGGTGTGCGTGCGTGCGTGCGTGAAATTCGGGGAATCATCGTCCGGCGAGAGGAGAAGACGATACGCACGGGGTGCGGCCGACGAGGATGGTGAAGGCGCCCACGAGCATGGGGCCCACCCCTGGCACCCAGGGCCCCGAGATACAAATAAATCCGAGAAATCTGCCGACGGCGAACGTCGCTGCGCTACCCAGCATCCGAACAGATGGCAATTCCCATTTTCATCCCCAGGTACAATAGGAATAGGATGCACGGGAATGAAACGACGATCGACGGTGTTTCGTGTTTTGCTCGTGTGCTTCGGTAGTCGTTACGTTTGGCGGGTGGGGGTGGGTTACGCTCGTTTGCGTTCGTTCGTTCGTTCGTTCGTTCCTTCCTTCTTTCTTTCTTTCCACCTGCTTCTTTTTTCTGTTACGTCCGAGCGTGGAGTGTGTTATCGCTATGACATTCGGATAATTTTTGAGATGTCATCGAAAGGGATTTGCCGTTTAGCGATCATTGGAGTGGAATCTGGATATTCAATGTTTTTGAATATATTTTTTGTTTTTGCTGCGAGCTTGAAGCGCGCTGGTCGAATTGACTCGTTTTGGATTTTGATCCAATCTACCTTTTTTTTTTTTGGCCACCGCGGGATCGTATCTTTTATTGCCGATTTGGTTTTTATTCGACGGGCTTCTCGTCTGTTTTGAGTTTGTTATCGTACGATTTGAGATTTCGCGTGTGCCGCGTTTATCATATATCGATGACTGTTATTAAAAGGATTGTTATTATTTCATTATTCTGGGTACAAGGACGGAATATTAATGATAACGTTTGCATATCTTTCGCGTCACAGAAGAGTGACCGTTGTTCGACTTTTATATTCTTTCATCCTTTTATTTCGATTTCCAGGCGTTTCTTTGTTATGCTTTCTTTTTCGCTCGTCGCCGAACTATTTGTGATTTGTTTTGGTTATTCGAGAATCGTTGGATCGCGATCAGAATGCTGTCGGTGTTTGTGTCTCGCATGTCACAAGTTACCCCATCTGTTTTTCATTCTCTCTTTTACTTTTTTTTTCGTTCTCCCTGTCAACCCTCCCTTTACCATTTCGTTATGCTTTTACATGTATTGTTATCGACTTCTAATTCATCGTACCACCATGAACATTAAATTAATGTCAATTATTAAATGAATATTTATACTCCTATACAATTTTTCCCGCTATATCTTCCGATCGCCGCATGTTTTTCCATTTCCGCCGACATCGTGTTAGCAAACAAATATTTTTGAATTTCTCCCTTTTGCCTTTTTTCGTTCTCCCTACCATCCCTCCTTTTATTTTTTCGTAATGCTTTTACTTGCACCTTTGTTTTGTTTACATAACGATTCAAAGTATGCAACAGTCGTTTAATTGATTTATTTCAATCTTTTTACGAATTTTCGTGATTGGAGATTTCTACATTTCTCAACTTATTTTTACATTGTATTTACAACCGTAGGTTTGACATTTTTTAACATCACGGTTGAAGCCGCATTTGCTTTTAAATATTTTCATATTTTTATCTACGATCTTAGACGCCGTTGCTTTTCTCGATTTTTGTTGTTCTCGTGTGCACAACATTTACAACTGTCCGTTTGTTACAAGTATTTCTAGTAGCACACGGAATATTACTCGCTACTAAATGAGACGAAGTAACATTGTGTAGGTCCAGTTTGTACTTTTTAAAGCGTGGGCGGAATACATGAATGAATGAAGCGATCTTTTCACGGAGGCTTGTAATCTCTTAAAACCATTGATTTATTTCAGATTCCTTTTTCCTCTGGAATATTGAATGTTATTAGGAGAATCGTGAATGAACTTGTTCGCATGACGCGAAAATTCCTACGTTAAGCGAATAAACAATTAGCGCGATTTCGTTAGCTTATTTAACGGTTGTTTAGTTCCTTTGTTGAGCTTTTCTCAAATTGTAATATAAAATTCTCCGTTATTTAATACCGATTGGATTTATCAGTGATTCGAGTTTATTTCATTGCAATTCCACCATTTCTATATTAAAGATAAGAGTGAAGAATTCAAAGAATGATGAAGTATTTTGAAACGGCTGATATTTATAATTACCACGAAAAGTTCACTTAAACGTATTAATTCTCGCAAAATTGTTTGATCGTGTTAGATATAAAAATTATAATATAGAAATTAGCATACAGGGAAAAAGTAAATGTCGAAAGTGGTAAAAATCTCGAAATATTCACGAATCATCGCGGTTTATAATTATAATTACTGCGAAAAATAGACGAACGAAACCTAACTGCGCGCCGCTTCAATTTTCCAACGGCATCGCCAAAAATGTTATGAACCTTGTTCCAGTGGCAATTAAAAATGTAATTTTCGCACCGACAGGTTCTCGTGGCAAGAATATTTGTACCGAAATTTACAATTCCCTCTAGATACGCCATTAAAATCGTTTTTTTTCTGTCGCGCAAAAGGAAAATAAAAAAAGTCCCGAGATTGCTTTCCACGAGATAATACAAATCTCTCAAAATGAGCCAAGAAAATATAAGACAAAAGGTTCTCCCTTTGTCAGTTGCTCGTATTATTCGTACCCGTGCTTTTTCAAAATTGTAATGTATATCAAAATTCAAATTAACGATCGAAATAACTGTATCGCGATCTTGACGCGTTAAATAATGCAACGTCTTCGAGTACGTTTAGTCTTTTTTTTAATTAAAATCATTCTCAGCGAAAAAATAAATAACACCGTGTAGAAAGATTAAGACCTGACAGATAACTATTCATCACAGAGTGTCTCAACGATAAAAACGAAAAACTTTAACTTGGGTCAGCGAAATGAAGTTAAATAATTTTTCACACTTTCAAAATCCGTCTGCGAAAAGTTTAAGAAGATAATCAAAATGTCTCTTTCGAGATCTCGATACGGTAAATAATTTTAATTACTCTTCGAAATTGCGATGGAAAAGTATTGACGTATCAAAGAAATCTCGAATAATCATCAGAATTACGAGAACCCGTAGCATTAAAAAAATTGATATAATCATCGAGATTACTTTCCCCCCGACACATCGTTGCGTCGAAAATGAAGAACGAACGTGGACGAAATGAAAAAGAAAAGAAAGAAAGTGCCAGCCAATTATCATAATTACCGCACAGCGCGACGATTACCAAAGACAAATAACAATCGTCTCCAGTAATAAATCCAGGGCACTAATTTCCATTGTAGATACCATAAACAATAATACGTATAATTCATAAGAAATCCTTTGAACGCGCCCGCCCCCACCTAAGTCGAATCTATTGAAAGTGTTATAAAAGGCCTGGAAAGCGAACGAACTTCAGTTGATTTAAAGCCTTTAATTAATCGTGATTACTCCTCGAGGAGTTCCCCCTCCCCAACATTTTTTTTTTTTGCCGAATAGGAGAACACCGAACGTACGACCTCGGAATTGAGGCTCGCGACTCAGCGTGTCATCCTCTCGTCTTCGAATAAGTGCGCTCATGTGCCTCAATGATGCACTCGAAGACTCGTTTTCTACGATCGAATGTGGGTCAGTTTTATCGAGAGAGAGAGAGAGAGAGAGAGACGGGTTAGAGCGAGGCAGAGAAGCCTGTTCCATTTTCCCGTCGAGGGGGTCCTTTTTGTTGATCTTTTCACGCTTGAATTCCAATAAATGGAATTACGCGGAAAAGAATTTCACCATCTTTCCCCGTGGATTTGAAAAATTTTCTCGTCGTCGGGATTATACGTAGCCGGTTAGAGGTCTCGCGGTTGCCGGGATCGTTTCCGCTGATATATCCGACGGTCGGATTCCAATGAATGGCATCGCTAGAAAAGAATTTTAACATCGCTGCGTTAAGCGGGTTATTAGAGTTTCAGCGGCTTTTCATGGGGGAGAAAGAAGGGGGGAAATGAAAATATGTCGTGGGGTTAATACACGTCGCGCTGGATCCGAAACGCGATCGTAGGTTTTCGTCGTGTCTGCGTTAAAGAGAGTTGGTAAAATGTTTCGTAAATTAGAAAATTTCGTAATCGAACAGAGGGGATCCGAAGAGGAAAATCAAAATTGTCGTATGCCGTTTCGACGACGTCGCTCGTGTCTGTTTACGAAGGAAGTTTCGAGATGTTTAAAAATGATTTGTATCATCGTAACGCTTTTAATTGCGATTCCTGGTTTTCTTGTCGAAAGCTTTTACCGAGACGTTATTTCGTAACTCGTATATGAAGAAGAAATTTTGCTCCATTAGTTCCTGTAGCAATTACCCTTAATTATTGTTTCTCTAAAGTACTATTCCGTGATGCAACGATTGCTGTTTTGTTTGAGATATTTATTTACTGATTCGTCATAAAAAAGATTCCAAAAGGAACGAGATGATATTCTGTTACTCGGGTCTCGATCGCGATCAATGATCGAAGGCCGCTCCAGCATTATCGATATTATTAAAATATCTCTTGGCTCTCGTGAATTGAACAATTTCTCAAGAGAACGAATGCTTTTACCGTCATCGAACGGTGAATCGTCGAAAAAAATATTCTCTGCTTGAGTTTCGATGAATTAAATCGCTAACGTCAAAATTTGTTCATTTAAGAAAGATTATTGAAATATTCCGTGGATGTCATTGCTTCGATGGATTCGCGACAGAATCAGTAACTTTATTGTAATCGATGAAAAGAATTTCTTGGTTTTCCGTTTCAATAAACCAAATTCGCTGAGGTACAATTTTTTTATCCATACACGAAAGTAATAGCTCTTCCTATAAATTATTTTGTAATTTTCCATCTCGCTGATTTAACTCGTTAACGTTGAATCTCATTACCCGCAGTTTAAGAAAAGTTAATAAAACATCGCGCGGCTTGTTTAAAGTAAAAAAAAAAAAATTCATGGAGAAAGAGGAACGCTCGTTGTTATCGATGGGAATGAAAATGTTGCAAAAGGATAATACTTGGCCTTAATTATTTTATCATCTTCCATCTCGCTGAATTTCCTCACGCCCCATTTAAAAAGAATTTTTAATACGTCTCCTGGCTTTGGTGACTTCGAAAATTTATAAGGACTCCGTATAATTTATAATATGTATATAATTCATATATAAAATTTATAACGAGTAGCCTCGTCGTCGTCGATGAACGCAAACGGTGAAAAGAATTTTCTTCTCTTCTGTGAATTGAAAAATTGGTGGATGCACATAAGACTTTCACGTAGCGCTATCGATCCCCTTTGTCGAATATTTTTTTTACTCCACTTTTTTCGCGGTCGGGTTAGAACAAAGGGAATTATTAAAAGTTCAACATCTTTCTCGAAGTAAGAAATTCCGCAGGAGATTCGGTTATTTGGTCCGAATAAATGAATTTAACAACGAGAATTTTGCTCTCTTTCCCCAAACCGAAAACGTTTTCTTCCGTCGCTCAGGCATGGTTATATCGTTTAATGCAACAAAGCAATCTTCTTGCTTGTAACAAATTTCTTTAATGCCAGTGCAGAAACAATAAGCGAAAGGATTCGGAACAAAAATATTACGTTCGCTCGAGAATTAGTCATTATCAATTAGCTTTCGTTTCCATCTCAAAGATTCACTTGAAATTGAATAAATCTATATCTAAACTCGAATTGAATTTCCGTTAACTGACGCTGAACGAAACTGAAATTTATTATAAAATGAGTACCTAGGACGTTCGCAAACCCTCAAAGCGTTAAGAAATTTTTAATAATTTCTTTACCGATCCGTGATTTACCAATGTATTTTATTCTACAATTTACATCGTTACCGTAATAAATATTTTGATAATAATACCGAATATACGATCTACGCTACGTAACGTCTCGACAACATATGTTATTTCATGCTCCGCTAACCATCGCAATGCATTCCTGATTGGAACAGAAATGGTTAATTACAACTTAAACTTAATTTCCGTTAATTACTGTCAATTTCAATCTACCCCTTTCAATCAATTACGCGCTGAGATTGATTTTCGAGTTGACTCGAAACGTCCCCTAATCGCTCCGCGTCGTCACAGAAACACGATTTCCCAAGATCTTGGAAGATGATTTGTTTTTGTTCTAAAGCGAATCGTACGGTCGCTAAACAAACAATTTGCTTCCGCGTGCAAGAGCACTCCGTATTGTTATCAGTTATCCGTTTGACCGGAATATCGCGTCGTTATTTCATTCGATATGGCGCGCGAAAAGGTCCGATTTTCACGGTATTGAAAATAGAGCATTGTTGCGAGGAACGACGAAGTAATTATAACGCGAATAACGAACTGCGAGTCGTAACTGGTACTGCAGAAATTCTTAATTAATCCCTAACAGCCAATTACGGTTTACGGGTTTTCAAATCTCATGAAAGAAACGCGTGAATCTATGCAGGGAGCGCAAGGAGTTTCCGGACAAACATGTAACGCGAACAAAACTTCCGGAAAGTTTTGGCGTGTACGCGCGTTCTGGATTTAAATACGTGACCGCACGTTTCGAATTGACTACCCCGTATTGATGTAGATTTTTTCTCTACGACCCGATAAACCTTCACGTTTTGAAGTGCGCGAAGTTGTACTGAAATATTTCAAAAACTGTGAAAGTTTCGAATTTTTCAAGCGGTGCGAATCTCGCAGAATTGCCAATTTTTTTTAGCGCGGTCTTTTTTATCGCTGAATTTTTTTCCAATTCCGGAAATGTTTGATCTCAAATCGCTATGATCTGTACTAGAAGAATATAATTGAAACGTATCTCTATAATAATATGCAACAAATTATTATTTTTATATGAAATGTTATTACTGGAAAATTTCGATTGTTTGGTCATACTCTAATTCAGGTGTGTCAAACTTATTTGAATCACGGGCCATTTGATGCGATTGGTAAGATTCACGGGAACTACATCACATTTACAGATTTTCTTGAAAATTTATTTTGAATGGAGAATACAGGAATATATAGAGGGGAACTAAAACACATTACATAATTCAGTGAATTCAGTGTAATAATATATAACTGCTATAGTATTGCCTTTATTTAAACATTAATATTATTTAATGGATGTTGACATACCTCCCCTAACTCATTAGTTTGGATAATCGAGGTCCATAAGGTATTTCGAATTGTCGTTAAAATCAAGGATTACTGTCACGCGTGCAACGCGTGACGGAAATTTGTTTAAAACTAAAACATCGAATACAAAAAACGGTATTGTTATATATATTTTGCCTTCGAAACACGGTCGACCGCCGTTTTTTTCCCCTCGAAACTATAAATACCCGGTGAAAGCACTCCGGGTTTGCGGGAAAAACGAAACCGCGCAAAAATTTGATTTTCTCGTCGTTTGTCCGTCGCATTGCGATGAAAATTAAACTAGCGAGAATAGAAAATCTCCGGTGACCCACCGTATTTTCACGCACACCAGACGAGACTTGTAATTTATATTGACCCCTCGCAAGTTTTCCTCGGCGGAGAAAAAAAATAAAAATTCGGATCATCGGATGCAGCGGAATGCTTTTAATTGCGATTCCTCTTTTTTCCGCCGAAAGCTTTTACCGAGACGTTATTTTTTAACTCGAATGGAAACGATATACAATACAGCTTCTTGCAGCAGTGAATGCGCCGAAAATTAAACAAGGAATATTTTTTCCAAGTTTTGCGTTTCGCTTTTGGGAGTAGAAATTGTGATCGATTACTATTTCTAGCAATTACCGTTAGTTATTGCTCCTCTAAGTTATTATTCCGTGATCTATTGCTGCCAGGATTGCTATTTTGTCTTTAAATTCATATTTTTCTCTTCCTTAGTATTTATTTGTATCGTCTATATTATTTGTTCCGCAGTAAATTTCTGATTAATCGATAATACCGCTGTGAAGACATATTATGTTTATATAAAATTCATTTCATTTAATGAGTATATCATTAGTTTTGGCCGTTCCGTCATTATTCTCGCTCTGTATTTATATCTCCTCATTATTGTTTATTATTTTTCCATTGAACCGAATAATGCAATTTCGTTATTTGATTTTATCATTTATGTATATTAATTATGATCGCGAGTGGGATAAGTTTGATTTTCTGAATGACGTTAATGAGTTGGCCGCCACTTTACTGATTCTTCCATAAACATTCAAAGTTTATATTTAGAAACAAACCAGAAGCAATATGTATTACGACAACTTAATTAATGATTCTTCGCGTGACCTTTGTTAACCGCGCTTCGTTGTTTACTGCAAAATAAATAAGAAATTGCAGGTCCCCGCGTAAAAAAAACTAATAGTCTCGTTTCGAAGCGAAGTACAGTCTTGCATTGCCCCAAGTGCACTTTACTTTAGTGGCTTTGCTAACACCTCTTCCTTTTTCACATCTTTTTTTGTTCTTTGTATTTTGAAGAGATATTGAAGCCCGGCAAGAAAATGGAGGCACGAATCTTTCGTCGTTTAAAATGCATTTCGCGTAATTTCTCGTAATATGCAATTGCTAAGACCTTGCTACACCTTGAGATTTAATTACTTTGATTAATCTTCCATTTACTGCCGTGCCCGGGTGTAAAAGTTAAATTAATTCTCACAATTCATTTTCCCTTTTTTCCTTTGATATGTACGAAGGAAAAGTTGAGAGTCAAGGAACGCGAAAATGTTAATACTCGAACATTAACAAAATTTATGGTTATATTCAAGATTTAAACGAACAAATGACTAACGCGATTGTTGCGACTAAAAAGTTTCTTTAGTACTGACGTAAATTTTCCTTCGGTAAATTGCAGTACACCGCAAAAGAATTTGCGATTCCGCGTACACGAGCTTTCGTCGATCGATATAAATCAGTCCTCGCGTAAAATAACATCCATCTGCAAGATACTGTATCGCTGATCCGAAAGAACAATGATTTAAATGCAAAGTTTCAATATCTCGTGTTGCAGATCTCAAACGTAGCACTGGAAATGGCCCAAAAATACTACCAATTCTTTTATTCCTACCGTCGCCAAACAGTGTCTCATTTTAAATAATAACTATTTGACATTCGATTTTTCCTTCATCTCCGGAAACATTACATTTTTGCACCCGCGCCATTATTCTTACGCGTTATCTGTGAAACAGATACATTAATTTCCCGTTGTTATTTCCACCTATTTTTCTGATATTAATAACCAGGATTATCGATAAGAATAAAGTAACGTAACGCGAAACGTTTTTGCGGGGCATTGAAGCAGTTGCATTATGCAACGTGACGGTATCAGAATTATGCATTGACTAAGGAATAATACGAGGACGGCAACGGTAAAGTCGGGGAAATTATGGAAGTTTGACGCAGCCACTGTTACGGTTTCCGATAGAGAAGCCAATCATAATGAAGAAGGTATAACCGCGAACTACCGCGGGTGTAAGGAGTTTAGCTTTGCTAATTGGCAAATACGCAAATTCTTCGGAGGACTTCCACCTGAATTTTGTAGTAGGTCATTGTTTATGCAAAGTGGGCTTCAACGATGTATCGAGATCGATTGAAAGCTATTACGAAAGATCTCGCAGTTGATAAATATTGAAAGGCCTGTCATTAATGGGGCAGCGTGGGAGAAAATTTATTGAAAATATTTTTTATGACATTTCGTGACGAGAAATTCAATTTGTTCGAAGGAAAGTTGTGATCTTTAAATTAATTCGAATTTTTATGCCATCGCGGTTGTTGATTGGTTATTAGATTGCGAGGAATGAGGTACGAGCGAACAATTGTTAGAAATATTTTGTAATATCGCTCGTAATGGGAAATTCAATTTGTTGGAAGGAAAATTGTGATTTTTAAATTAATTCGAATTTTTATGCCATCGCGGTTGTTGATTGGTTATTCGATTGCGAGGAATGAGGTACGAGGGAACACTTGTTAGAAATATTTTGTAATATCGTTCGTAATGGGAAATTCAATTTGTTGGAAGAAAAGTGGTGATATTTGAATCAATTAATTTTTTTGTCATTCTTTCCAAGACTTAGTTTTCTAATGGATTATCATAATTAATCGAAAACGAACTGAATCGTTGATAAAAATGTTTATTCGTCCACTAAGTATGTTATAGGTATCATACCTTTTTATCATGAGAAGTTTTCACTGAGCGAAAACTTTGTTAGCTGGTTTACGTCCCTGGAAATAAGAAGTTAAACAATTTTCGTACCACGTGCACACAAACTTGAGTACTTTGCGAACTTTTATTAGCCGTAAAGGACAAATATTTTCTATCCGATTAATTTATTATAATTAGTGCGACTGCCTGATGGTTCATTTCTGAGACATTATTTTATCAAAGTTGCAGCTTTTTTTAAATAGATTTGTCACTGTAAGTATTTTAATAATTCCTTTCCAACACGACGGTTCTACGGATTAAATAAATATTCTTTGTAAATATTTATATACACTTTATATACACGCAGAAGATTTAACGCGAGAGCATGCGAACACAATATTTACTTAATTAATTATTGCAAAATATCCTTACACGCTTTTGAAAAGATCATGACTCTTTATCAAACATCACCGAAAAGGTATTACCACAATCAACATTGCCTGGATATTTATTGTTCGTTAATCCTTCGAGTGTTTTGTTTAATTAACGAAAACGTATAATATCCATCGAAAATGGAGACCGAAAATTGTCACTACCACCCAGCTCGAATGAACAGTATGTTCGTCTGTTGGTGTGATCTATCTGTCCTCTCTTTTGTTACTCTCGTTTCTCTGTCATGACGTCGCACGTGGCCAACGTCGCGATATACGTTCCTCTCCTTTCTTCGGACAGTCTATCGCGTCCGCGCCATCCAGGCACACGGACGAAAGCCATGAAATGAAATTACATTTACTTATCGCATGTTCCATGCACTCGGATTGTAATAGGAGGAATCAGGAAAATTTGGTGTTAAAGGTCTGTCATTGAAACGCGAGCAGTAGCTCCAAATTCATTTATATTTCGTAACATACACGTAAGATTTCATCGAGGATGTATTCTGATTTCGTGCAACCTCATGTTCGTCTGATATCAAATTTAAGCATCTTCACTTTGCGTGCTTAATTGTTTTATAGAATTGCAAGTATACTCGACAGAAGCAGAATAAAATTGTTTAATTATCCGTTTTCCTAAATTTACATTATTATTAGCAAAAAATAAATATCTTTTCTCGACGAGTAAACTCGACATAAACCTCAACAGGATGAAATATTCCGACTACAATTAACAACAAATATTTCCAGCAATCGAAACCTATACCCGAACACAAGCGGTTGTAGGACTGACAACGGAGAGAAATAATTTCCAGCTTAACATTTAATCGAGATTGCAATATCCTCCATTTCCAAGATTGGTATCAAGAATGTCTGTGCGAGCGACAGGAAAAATTGCACTCGGCGACAAAGTAGATTTCCTCCCATCGTCGTTGTTATCCCTTTACAGACGATCGAGGGAAAAATTCGCTGGGAAACGAATGTCTCGAAAGTCTCTTTGTTCAAATATCGTGCGCGGTTCTATTATTGGTAGTGGATGGAAAATTGGTTACATTTACGGTCGCGGAGAATGTGTATGCGCTAGGATATCGAATTTCGCGCCAGTCGGAGATAATAGAATTTTTATGACAGATCGAATCAACGAAAAGGCCCGTATCCATCAAATATTCAAGCATCGGGAGGGGTTCATAATTCCATCGTTGCTCGAGTTGCACGGTTTCGTGGGGAGGGAGGGATAAAGAGAGCGGGGTACGCGAATCTCGTAGGAAAGGTGGGACGCGAGATAAATAAGTTCGAAGTAAGGGAATAAAGAAAAGAAAGGGAACGCGAATGCAAATCCACGGATAAGGGATACGCGAAGGATAAGGTGGCGGGGACGGGTACGCGTTGGAATAACAATTCTTACACGGAAAATGCAGGAGTATAATAAGCGGGGAAGAAAATGGCTGAGAATTTCGCGAGAAAGAACGTTTTCGGATAAAAGAATTTAGACAAAGGTGAACGAAATCTGTGCGGAAATTGACAGAGAAACGTATCGAGATAAAGAAACTCGATATAAGGGAATTCGAACGGGCATTGTCAAAGAAGGAATTTAAAAGTAACGCACCTAGCGGAAACCTCGAGGCAAACTTTATTTCGCGTATTTATTTATAAGCGTCGCGTCAAATATTGAAATTGTCACAAAATTTACGTCGTTGAAGATGAAGGCATTTCGATTTGCTATAAAGACGAAAATAAGTACCATAAACAAGTTTTACGTCACCGGTGAGAAGAATGTTTCGCATCTGTTTCCGATTTTCACAAAAACTTTTGATGCACCTTCTCGTATCGCGAAATTGAGTAGGTTTGAACCGCACGACACATTTATTTCCACATGTTACCGAAGTATCTTTAGAATGCTTTATGCAATATTTTGTAATTATATGCTTCACAGGTCGCGGTGACGCGTTCGTATAGAATCTTTTTTGTGAAATGTGAAATGCCTAAGTGTTTGACGTTCGATATTTATAAATCAATCTTACCGTCACCCACTGAATTAATTTTCTTTGATATTGAAATCACTGCGTATACTACAAAGAACGTGGAGTCATACGCGCCGAAGGGAACGAAACTAAATTTAAATTCAACATTTTAAATTTAAATTACAACTTTGACATCGTAATTTACTATAAAATTTTTCTTTCGCTGAATTTTTCTTTCGCGCGCGCAGATTTCATGTTTAACATTATACGTGCTATCCCATCGAAGAAATATTTGGAATAAACTTGGACCCACTATTGCATGAATTTTAATTTTGTTCGCGTAAATAATTAACGTTTGAATAAGAATAAAGAATAAAGAATCGCCCGCGTTTAATTAAATTTCATTTAAAAATCTGCGCCGTACATTAATGTATTATTATACGCTGTGCAATATTATGTATCCCACGGAAGAGCGTATCGATATCGTTTTCGCCGATCGTGCGATAGGGAAACTAATCAAACATTCGACACCTTCGTTTCGGCGAGATGATAATCGAAACCAGACACCGAAGGAATTTCGTAATAACGCGAATATCCCGCTCGTTCTGTACGTGACACGCTGTCCGACGTGACGGGCCGATTCATCGAACGTTCGACGCATCAGCTGTTTAAAATGCACAATCTTTTTAACTGCGCGCCGTGTATCAATATTCCTACTGACGCTAATAGCATTGCAATTCTCGTTCGACAGCCCCCTATCGATCTATTTTCACGATCGATAGCGCGTGTCTTTCGACTGACGGTAGAGAGGAGCGGGCTTTCATGGATGGAGATAAAAGAACATTTGCAATTTTAGACGAGCAATTAAAGAGTGACGGGAATTAAAATGCGAATCGACAGGCGTGGGATTACCAGAGAGAGAGAGAGAGAGAGAGAGAGAGAAAGATGGGTCGTGATTATTATGAATTTTATCTTGAGATTAAATGTAAGAGTAACGTAGTGTAGTAGTAGCAATATAGTAATCGTTAATAGATATTTTATTCGTGTTTTGAAATTATAGGTACTTTTTTAAACGATTTCACATTAATTTTACGTTATTAAAACGTTTAAAAGTGTAGTACAAGCGTGGATGTACTAGTATTAATAATTTCAATTAATTATTTACATTCTTATGTTTGTTATAGTCTCGACAAGTTTGTTTATTATTAATAAACTTATTTACCGTTTGAAATCCTTCGTATTTCCTGCAAATACCATATTTGATTCACGGATTAATAAAAACAGTTGAAAACCCGTGTACGGTTGTACAGGACTCTCCAAAATTTAAACAGAAACGGAATTACGTGAACCTCAGACCATAAAGGCGAATAGAAATGGTTCACCAGCAATGCACGTGCATTATTAACGACTTTCCAAGATTTAATCAGATCAAATTTCCTCACCACGGTAAAAACCACCTCACCCCTTCCCAAATCCAACAAACCCTCGTAGCAATCCTCGGTTTAACTCGGGGCGCTAATCAAAACTGACGTTCCGTGCGGCTCCCTCCATTCAACAAATTTCACGAGAACCGCCTTGCACTATCCCTTTCATTATTAATCCCTCGGACGGTTACGCCGCGCCCTATAAATACGAATAAAACTAGTTTACCAACAGCTATGCATTATTAACGGCTTTCCGTGAACTAATCAGAAACGTATTACAAGTGCCTCGCCGCATGAAAAACCGCCCCCCCCCCCCCTAAATCCAGCAACCCTCATTACACGCCACCGGGCTTAACTCCGGCGTTAACCAGAACTGACATCCCATGCAGCCTCCCCTGCATGCAACTGTTTACAGTTAAATTAGTTTCGTCCTCCGCCTCGGTGACGGTTTCAATCAACCCCCGCTCTCCCGCGTTCGCTCGCTCGCTCGCTCGCGTTCTCCATCGATTTTCCACTAATTAGACACCGAAACGCGTGCACGTGACAGGTGGACGTCTCGACGCAGGTGGATCTTCACGGTAGCTTCGGTGCGTCGGGCGCCGGTATCAGCGTCGACTGGGATCGTAGGGCGACGCCGCTCTATTCGCGCGAGGACATCAAAGAGCAATATTGCATAACGAGCCGGCAATTGGACGCCGTCGAGAAAACCGGCGGTGGTTTCTTCGGTTGTCTCTCGACGAGGGGTCCGTCGCCCTGCAGCACAGCCAGGACGTCGATCCTCTCGGCATGCGTGAGAAGCGTGCCGAGCGACGAGAATCTCTGCGACGCACCTTACCCGAGAAGACCCTTGCAGATCACCAATCGTCAGCCCTATCCTAGGGGTATGTCCGGCTATGACCTTGAGGACGAGGCAGACTGGATCGAGAGTTCCTACTTCCGACGGCGTCCAAGGTCCTTTTGCACGGTGTCCGATCCTAAGAGGTGAGTCCTTGAAGGTGCCTTATTTTCTGTGGTTAATGTTGCGTGATTGTACTTGGTATGAGAAATGAGCTTGTCTCTTGATTGTTGACGAGGTATGGATTTCATGTGCATGTATGTTCTTATGCGGGGATGGATGTGTGGGTGTTGGAGGGAATTCTGTTTTGTCTTTGGAAATTTCGGAAGATGTAGAAATGTATAGAGTGTACGCGGTATGACTGCGATTGATAATTCAAGATTTGTTAAACAAATTACAAGAGTAATATATCTAGATCATGCACACCTCCGGATTTCAAAATTATTTTTAAAGCAAGCAAACACATGTGATTCCTTGTGAAATAATTTTTAGTGGAATAGAAATTCTATAATTATTTCTTAATCACCGATACGAAATACGCTTGATAGAGTAAAAAAAAAGTTCGGAGATCCAAAGATCCAGAGATGTGCATGATCTAGATTTAAGCCAATAATTCTACGCAGTTGTAAGCAGTTTAATAAGTTTCTTTTGACGCGCGTTTTCAACATAAAATTTGTCCAGATATTTCCGAATCGCTCATTCCGAATCCGCGTATCAAGATTCGAATTATCAAAAGTTTCAGATTTGAAAAGTTCCAAAGGAGAGTAATTCCTAACGAAGACTCGCATCAGTATTAGAAACCTCAAAAGTTTCAAATTTCAAAAGTTCAAGAAGAGAGATTGCATAGGGAAGAGTTCGTTTAACGACTCGAGGACCAAACATCCGACGCGGAATTACGAAGAAATCCCCAAGAACAATCTTAAAAAAAAGTTTCCAACATGTTTATTATAAGCGTGGCTCGTTTATGCGGTTTGCGGCAAACTTATTATTAGGAGACGCTCTTCTAAAAGGAAGAATAAAAAAAGAAAAAAATTATACGTTTGAGGGTGCACGGAGGGCTTGAGTTTATTTCTGATTGCAGTGTGTCACATACCGGGGGTCACAATGACGATGTTATTTCAAGGTTGTGCATAAACGATCGATGAAAAATTATGTTTGCAAGGTAAATCGCTGTATTAATACGTTATGGGCGCATCGGAGCGTCGGGCGCATAAATAGATGCACGTACACGGCGCGTCGATATTTAATTCGAATTTACGCGACGAGGTACACATCGTTTTCCCGTTTACGGTCGAATCGGGAAACTATACGTATATCTACGGTCGATTAGAAACAAACTACTTCCGCTCACCGTGCTCACTGTAACTGCTTTAAGAAAGGAAATATTTCATTTCGTTAAAGTATATTCCACGAAGAAAGAAAAGCGCCGATACATCTTTCACTCACGCGCACGAAACGTGTTGGAACTTTTGTCCACGCGCGTATATACCCACGGAACTGTAACCGATATTCAAATGCAATTTATTTAGGTCATTGTCTCGGCGACGCTGAAACAAACGAGCCGTCACCCACTTTTCTCCGGATAATACCTGTCCCGCGTGAGATCGCCTCGTACTCGCGACAATAGAAATGAGAATGTGGCCATCACTTGTATGCAATGTCTCTCCTACTTCTGCCACGTATTAATAAAAAGCCTCCGAGTAGAAATAAGTGTCCATCGAGTAACCAGTTAATTAAACGGGACGTATATTTGCGTGCGAGCGTCACGAGCCAGCAAACATATGCTTTTTTATTGCTGTATGTCGTCGGGGCACAAAAGTAACGAGTTTTTTTTTTTTTTCTTTGCGGCGTTGGGTGCGCCGGTACGTTCGCCTTTTATTACGTGGGCTTTAAAGTGTCGTTTAAAATATTATCAAGCGGTCGAGTTTTTAATTGGAGGCTTAACGTTGATGCTTATTTAAGAGGGTATCGAATGCGTAATCGTGGTTTGCGTTAATTAAACAATAACGGCAATGGACATTTACTTGGGTCAATGGTCGTATATTTACTTGGGTATTTAGAAAATGTCTGCTACGTATGACAGAGTACCCGCGTTTCCGTGATAATGCTGTTTAAGAATAATAGCGGTTGGAAAATGATATGAGAGTTCCTGGGTTTACAGTGGAAACACAACGCTGCGCCGTGCCTTTTCGAAATCACGATAACGAATGTGGATTATTTTTCGTAAACTAAAGTTGAAATAACACGGTATTAAAATTACGTATTACCGAGCGTAATACCACATTTCTGAACAGCAACGAGGTCCGTAAATATATAGGGTGAGGCACTTAACAGAGGCCACTCAAATAATTCCCACATTTTTTGGAATAAAAAAGAATATTTCGATATAAGTGTACCTCCAGGGAAATGGTAGAGATGGAAATATAGTCTCGGTAACAAATAATTTTTCCTTCGATCTAATTTTTCTATTCTTACAACAGTGATCGATAAATAATGTTTAAAAACAAATTTTAAGATACAATACAATTCCTTCCATTCAAAACACGCTGGCGTAGATTCTGAAAATACGAAAAATTAACTCTAACAATCCGTTTTATAACTGCCCAGTCTTCACCCAATTTGGGCAATAAAGAAAAAAAGATATATCGTTAATCAACTCGCGTCTCGAGTGAAACAAAGCCGGTCGAATTTTTGCATTCAAGATACACCTGGCTACCGGAGGACGAGGAGTCGACAAAATTAGAAGGTCCTCGGCCGGTGCTACCACCCATAGTCCCACCCCTCTCCGCGCAGGTTTCTCAACCCCCGAAACCGAAACACGTAACGTTCGCAAGGTCGCACACACTCACGTCGTTCGATGTCACGAGAAGCAGAAGTCCGCCGAGGCCGCAAAACCAGGAACGTCTTATAGATTCGCAGCCGACGATGCAGAATATGATAATGCCCTCGAAAATGCCCCTGGTTCACCCCTACGTGGTCGGCGAGCCACGTGTTCTCGTTCTCGGTGAGTTTTTTTTTTTCAAATTAATCGTTTATTTATGAGTAGACTCCGGATGCTCATGCAAAATGGATTATATTTAAACTGACCCTAAACGGATTTTGTGAATTAAATGTGTTAAGGATGCGTGAATGATACGTAGGTATAGAATAATGCATTTTGCGTAAACATCCGGAGTCTATTTATCGGTTGATCGAGAAAGGGCGAGAGTAAACAATGTCAAGCTGGATACGGTTAAACCACAGACAACTTTAATATTCATAGGAGTAGTCGAAGTCATTAAACAATTTTGTTTGTTCAATTTTCTGGGTTTAATTCTTCATTATTATACGAAACAGTTGTATTAAATTGTAATTCGTACATACTGTCGGGTCCCATTATGTTCCTTTTTCCCCGCACATGGAAAACTGTAGTTACTCGTATTATTTGACCCTCTAAAGCGAATTGGATGAGCGAATTAAATAATTCTTTTTCAATCTTGTGGGTTAATCCCCTCTACTTTGTAACTGTTCGGCCGTGCTCTTCGTAAAATTGAAAAAATTAAATCAGTCATTTGCTCGAGTCTCCAAAGCGAACTGGACGAAATGTCTAACAAATTTTTTCAATTCTGCGCACCGATCGCTCCCGACTTAAAACTCTACAATTGGACAACGCTTAGGGGTCTCTTTGTTTCGTGCAAACTGCTCTAGAAAACACTCGCCCGTGAAACTTGCCTCGAAATGTAATTATCTGGCAGAACATTTTGAGACAGGTAAAGGAGAGTATAGTATAGAAACGTTTATACGAGATGTACGTTGTTCCATTACAATAGTTACGAAACTCGCAGAACGGTTAAGAATGTCGATTTTCATTGGAAAATCCTCTCGATAAATTCCACTCCGTCGATTGATGACATTACGATATTTTGAAAAGCTTTTAAAAGCTTCTGACGGTTGGTGCGGTTGATCGGTCGGCTGATTTAATCAATCAGTTATGGCCGTAATTGATCGAGGAATAATACTATAATGTTATCGTCGTCGCAAAGCGTAATTCCACTGATTATTATGTTCAATTAAATGGAACGTACACCCACGCAGAGCGGCATTGCGCATTATTCGGGTGCGGTCGCTCGCGGAATTTATATTTCGCGTGAGACTCGAGAATGCCGATTCCGAGAATCGATCTTTTCGCCCACGACACTCGTCGTGACATCGTAATGGGTTCCGCGAGAAATTCTAAACAACCGGAAGAACAATACTATTAAGCGTGCATTAATCTCGCGGACGCGTAAAATTCTTTCGCACGAACAAAGATCGATTCTGCCTCGCGATAAACAGATGGAAAAAGGCGACGCTAAATCTACTTTTTACTAAAATAAACTTTGCGATATCGTTTCGATCTACGCGGCGTTTTTTAGTTTTTGAAAAGTCTGTGATTTGTTGTTATTGCAATTTGAAATATTTTAAAGGAACGAAAATTGAGTCTATCGCGATGTGGTCTATCGATTAAAATATATATTTATTATAATCATGATAAGTTATTGAATACTCATTTATGATTATTTAATAACGTGCCTTTAATCTGTTCGTCATATTATCGTAACTTAAACAAAACTTGTAAAACTTGAATATTTTGACATACTCGTGGTCTATCGATTAAAAAAATGACTAAAAGTGTCGAATAACACGTTTTACACTTATTTAAAATATCTTTTGAAACGCGTTATTGTAACTTTGGAACGGATTTAAACTAAACCATCGTTCACCTAATTGCCTTCGCGTAATACTGTAAAGCTTGGATTTTCATGAACGGAACTTCCGCCAGGTAAAATGATTTTACGTCGTAACTGATAATCGTCATTTTCATAATTAATCTACGGATTATTAGTGCTTCCTCGGCAGTAACTTCTGCTTCGGCAACTAGCCGTTGACTCAATATTAGCCAACAAATTGCCGTAATCTCGGCGAATGAAACTCAATATCGGACTCACGAAGGAAATGATAACGACTTCCAGTAGTTTCGTACCATTGACTTTAGACCTGGAATGTAAGTTACACGAGTCTAAGTCGGCGAAAGCATTAATTTCGACAACTTCGCGAACTTCAAGTTATGGCAGCGAAATGAACTATTTCGCTATAGTATTTCCCGTGCTGCAGGAAACTCGTTTTCGTTTGCACATACGCGTACACGGCGGGGGGACAAAGATATTTGCGCAGCAACGTTTTGTACGATAAGCGGTAATTGAATTAAAAATAATAACAGCCAGACGCGCGTTTCAATACAACGTATTTTGAAAAATTATTATTTTGATAGCATTAACTAATAGATTTCGGATACACGTATACAGTGTGAATCCCCAAATTCGAGTGTTTTAATTACTTCTATTGATTTTGATCTTTCAGAAAAATGCAGAACCTAAGCTTACGCGTGCACACACACTTGAGCGACATAAACTAGTGGAAATGTTTCTTTGAAAAATACAAAACTGTCGTTCCTTTCCTGCAAAGTGAAGAAATGTGAACAAGATAAATGGTTCGCGAATATTTTCTTTTTTTTTTCACTCACCGCGCGTAATTAGTCTCACCGCGCTACCTTGCCCAGAGAAACAGAAATTTCAAAAGTATTCCCAGCCGGTAATTCCACGTTCCTCAATTTTATACGTAATCTTCTTTGACGCTAAAAGAACAGAAAATTCGTTCTCCTCGCACAGAAATACACGCGAGTGGCGCAATGACCGTGTACGTTTGCCTCGCCCCGCGAGCTAATTCCAGGGAAACCCCATTTCCCGTAACGTGGGATGATCACGGGAAATTTAAATAAACAACCGCGTCCCCTTTAATCCCCCTCGTCCCGCGTACATCGCGCACTTCATAAACTGCCCACCGTGTCACCGAAAAAAAAAGTTGCCGCCCGTGCGACGTGATAGGGAAGGGGACAGGGGTGGACGAGGGTACGAATAAAAAGAAAAAAAAAATAAAAAAACTGCTCCCACGCATTCTCATTTAACCCGAGCTCGTTTCTATCCGATCATTTAAGCCGATTTAGCGTACATTTTGTTTCAGAGAAGCCACCGAAGCGCGGCGCGATGAAAACTCAGGCGACCCAAACCGAGATACCCG
Organism: Pemphredon lugubris; assembly: GCA_933228935.1. Lineage (NCBI taxonomy): Eukaryota > Metazoa > Arthropoda > Insecta > Hymenoptera > Crabronidae > Pemphredon > Pemphredon lugubris. Next base: position 67,082,593 of record OW121815.1, read on the forward strand.
CCATGTTTCGGGGTCGCGTGCATCCCGTTACCCTCAGTCCCAGGACGATACATCGGGTGAAAATGGTGTCGCAGGGAGCCCAGACCAACGGTTTCGTCAACGGGCGCAAATTGACGAAGAGTTATTCGGAGGCCGGTCAGTTGGGAACGCCGTTGGGCGGCGGCCAACCGGGAACACCGGGGAAGGAAGAGAGCGAACACGAACCCCTTCACAGGACCCAAAGCGAGGAACCACCGAGGTCACCGTTTCTCGTCGATACGCCACCGCCGCAGATTCCGACGACTACCGCCGTCAGTACGGACGAGACTCTGACCAATGGGGACATCTCGGAGACGTTCACGAGTATTGTGAGTTTCTCTTTCACAAACTTTTCGGGTCGTTTCTAGGTGGGTAGATGAGGTTGGGTAGACTCGTCGAGTTCGGCGCTCGTTGTTCTTCTTCGTGTTATTTTGTTCTGGTACGCCTATATATGATACACACCTCTGTATAGAGACATATATGGTCAAGGCAAAATTATGAAGGCGTTTTTTTGGGTGAAAGTTTACTGATAATTAGTGTGCGTTGTTTAATCAAGGGGAGAAAAGAAATAATCGTTAGGACTTTCTGGATTGCTGACTAATAACAGAATTACTTTTATATTATTAATAATTGTCGATACTATTTTGAGGAACAGGATAGAAATTGGAATATAATAAAACGAGATCTCGTGTTTAATTTGGGTGAAAACTGTTCGGTGAAATTTAATCAGACTGCTGGCGAATCAACGTGTCTGGATATTATGAAGTAAGACTTGATTCTGAATATTATTTGATGAAACCCATACGGATCGCTGAAAAATCATCCGGCCAAACTGTCAGTATCAATTTAAATCAGCTTATTTAATTTTTCACACCATCCTTGCCAAATGCTCGTGATCGGATCGATCGATTCACGCTACCCAAGTTTCCGACTTAAACTTAATTCCGTACTTGGACCGTTCGGAAACTGGTCCGTGGAAAGGTGTAACATATTTCCGAATCCATGGACCATCAAAATCGTGTTATATCGATTCCGCGATACAGAGTGGAATAGTTTCAACAGCTTCCCGCGATGCTTGAATCGTTGTGATTTGATACCTCTTTCGATCGGGAAACCAGATATTACGCATTCCAATTTCGGTTATGGTTATACAACAAACTGAAATCTCTCGAATTATCCAGTTATGTATTTTTTACTCGTGCAGACGCTTCTATCGAGTTTCGGCTTAGTTTATAATTTTACGGACCGGTGGCGTTAACAATGACGATATTAACTGCGTAGCTTTCGTGTAACAAGTTTTCTCGTTTTGAGCACAGTGCTATATATATGCTGAATCCGTACTTCGTTTCAGCATTTTGCTTTAAATTTATTTGTGAAATTATAACGGAATGTTTTTCATACCTCTTTCTACGTTATCCTTTAATACGAGGGAAATATTAAAATTCTATCCTCTTCGTGCGCACCAAATTTTACTTGTTTTTGTTACTTCACAAAGATGATATCCTGGTCATCTGTATCATGGTACGAAATTATGATATTACAATAACCGACGTAGAGTAGAATTCTTATACAGAAAACAACGTCGGGTAAGATTGAAATTAATATTTCACGAAAATCAAATGTAAACAGCTGCAACTGTTAAAATTTCCCTCGACGCTCCAATCGACACAGTGAATTTGAGAAAATGAAGTTAATTAATTAGTTTAAACCCACGCACTACGTAAATTACTCTAAACCAACCTCGCGCATACGCAACACTAACACGATAACAGAAAGGTCGAACGAGAACCTAATTCCGACGCTATTTATGCCACATCGTAATGCTGACGTAATCGAATTACTGTCAGGTAACAAAATAATCATGTTCAAAGTGAAATGTCTGTCGGTACATGGTTAATCGCACGACACCTGCCATTAGAAATACTGTAATGCCAATCAGCGTTACTCGCGTAACAAAAGTTTTAATATCCATCCAAGAATTTTGGCAGATCTCGAAAGAAATCTTGATAAACAGCTATACGTTACCGATCGTCATTTATGTATCGATCTTCACGGTGACCCACTTAAACTCGGAGATTTTTAATATTACATCGAATTCTATTTCGAAAGAAAAGGATGACGGACTTTTCTATTTCTGAAAAAATTCTTTCCGCTGTTTTTCGTAACCTACATGACTTTACAACCCGACGTCCCCGTTTATTTAAAAATAAAAACGCATGGAAATATTTATGACGCTCGAGTAGAGTGGACCTCGTAATACATATTGATTTTCATTCTTACGCAATATTTTGGAAAACGTTGAAGCTTTCGATCGGAATTTCTGTATACCGTAAATTTATCGAAGTAATCCGTGTAATAATAAACAGTAGTATCTCCTCGGATATCAATTCGAATAGACGAATAAAAAATGTCGGGATTAAAATGTTTACAAACTGGCCTCTCAACAGAATTTTCGAGTACCATAAATTTATCGGAGTAATCGGTGTAACAATAAACAATACTCTCTCATCGAATATCCTTAAAATAAATAAATATCTTAACTTTTTTCAAAACGCGTTGCCCTCTCAACAGAATTTCCGAGTACCATAAATTTATCGAAGTAATCCGTGTAATAATAAACAGTACTATCTCCTCGGTTATCGCTTTAAACGAAAGAACAAAAAATATCTACCTTGAAATAACCATTCTCGATTTAAATAATCGATATATTTGCAATAAAGATACCAAGGACACGTTCCCCCCGACATATTCTTCCAGCTCCAGGATCCACGCAAGCACGCAGACATGGACGACCGTGAGATCCTTATAGACTTTAAGCCTGCGCCGGTATCGCCGGATGCTCGTGCCCTCCTCAGCCGGATATCCCAATCTACGCGGAGGTTCCTGCCCCTGCAGAAGACCCTCTCCGACGGTGAAATTCGCGTCGAGAGACGCGAGTTAGTCGGGGAGACAGGTGAACCGAGTTACCCTCACACCTGCAGAAGAAATCATCAGGATTCCTGGGGCAGGACCGTCAGAGCACCCGTCCAATTCTCCTCGACGCCCGAGGACCTGTCCTTGCTCAGGGTCGCGACGCCCCACGAAGATCACCACGAAGAGGTGAGCGAACATTTCTGGTTGTCGTATAACAATTTAATATTACATCGAATTTAGAAATCGTTCATTGCATATCGAATAGATATTGAAGTAAAGAAATTAATTGGCGGTATTTTCTGGTAGTAATAAACGAATTGATTTATTTTTCCCCATCTTTCGATCATGCCAATTTGTTTGTTGCGAACAGAAAATAACGCGTTCCTGGTTATTAATATTCAATAATATTTATTGACAGTTTATTTATTGGTCGTGAATATTTGAAACATTGTTATTGAAAACTTTTTTACGAAGTTATTAGTGTTCCTGCACGTCAGTCAATTCTCCAGATTTGTTGTAAAAATGTCAACAATTTTATTTCTCGTTTCTCTCGTACTTGGGCTTGTTTTGCACTTTTTTGTAAAAGTTTTCTTGGAGGCTGATACGAATGTATCTGGATGCGTTTGAAATCCTTCGGGATCCGGATCCGAGGGTAGTTTTCCAGTTTTCCAGATCTGAATCTCGAAGAAATTTCAAGTTGAATTTCAGTTTGATCGAATTTCGACACGAGTTTCATGGAAATGATACCCGCATGATTTCGCGTAACATTAGCGAGATCTGATTATTATTAATGATGCGTTTAGGACAAAATATTAAAGTGACATTGAAAATCATATGAAACTGGAACCCTTTACGAGCTCACGTTCCCCTGTCTTTTTATTTATGTTAACTTCGTGGTAGTTCGTTTATTGGATATCAATATTCTGATATAAACAGTTACCGCTCGGTGGATAAAATAGCATGTAGACCTTGAGAGATTACTCGACTGAGTTGCATAGTAAAAACAATCGAATACGATTTTTGCGTACGATAACAATTTTTTCAAATTTTATTATTAACGTTACATACCTATTTCCACCGCGTTTAGAAATATATTTCGAATATTTTCAAAATTCTTTCTATACATACTTCACCCATGTCGCGCAAGTGCAATGTATTTTGGTATCCCGTTATTACACCCATTGAAATATTTTAAAGCGCAGAGTCAATGCGATCGATATCTGTATATCTGATAACCACAATTTCTATCCATCAAACTTTTCAAATGACTCTTCCCCGTGCCGATTGACACGTATCGTCGGTTCGGCATCGCTTCATCATCCATTAGGCTACTCATGATCTCTCATGATCGATACGTAACTTAATAACTCCTCGGTGAAGACTATTCGTTGATATCGTATCGGATTTCTAAGTGCAACGAGAGGACAAATAAAAACACGCTGAATACAATATATTTGTTGAAAATTCGGACAAACGCGTGGTGGTAAATTGAAGGTTCACGCGGACAAAATTCCATCCAATTTATTCTTGTAACGGGCGAATGTAATATCATACGGTTTTTCCCAGAATGTTCTTTATTACATGGTTTTTATGTAGCCGACAATGCTGAAAAATGTCATCCATCATTTTGAAATTTCTGAGTAACGTGTCACGGATAATCATAATGGATGTTCAATTAGAATAAATTAGGGGTCTACATGTTCCCGCTTTATTAAAAAGTGCTTTTTTACTTTTATTTCAAAAGTCCTATAGTTATTCGTAGCAATTAACTTTAACATTGTTCCTTTTATAAATGAACAAGACACACCCTTACACTCTGCCAATTAAAATAACTAAAATATTGTTCTAATATTCAAAACCTCCGCTATTGTTGCGCATGATATTGCAATTATACCGTTTCATCGATTTAATAATAAAAAAAAAAACAAACAAACGAAATGCCGTTCGGCCGAACCAAATAAAACACAAATTACTCCGCATGCCATATTTTATTTCGCTAACGAGCACGCGCCACGTTCGTTCGCCGGTACATTCCACCCTACGTCAATCACAAATTTATAACTTCACTTAAAACCGCGAGAGCGACTCTTTAAACCTCGAAATTTTCCAATATCCAACGCGCGGGGCGTTATTTTTCGATTTCGATTCAGGAGTTTCACGAGAACCTTATCCGCCGAGGGCTTTTCCGCAAGAGGAGCGTATCGCTCGAGGATGGTGTACAAGGTTTAACATCGGACGACTTTATGTTGCCGAGATCCCTTCCCACTTCACCCACTTCACCCATCAGAGTCTCAGGTATGAAATATTATATAATCTTCCGCGCCATCATGCTCCGATATTTCTGTAACGCCGTGAAATTTCCAGAAACTTTCCCAACGAGACTTTACGAGTTTAGTAAAGAAACGCAATTTCTCTAAATTCCCCTGCCGCGAGAACGTACCAACAATTTTTTAAATAACGTAACGGAGCCTCCACAGGTGTTATTGCTAGGGACGAACTCGATAATTCCAAGTTCTGCTAAAAATTGCGATGGTCAATAATAAAAAATATAATTGGAGAAATTGTTTTCCAACATTTTTGCTCTCAGAGGCTAGAAACTTCCGAAGTAATGCTCGGAAGAGTTTTTCTTTCGACGTACAACGGTTACTTATCGTTAGTTCCGTTGAAAAATTTTTCTTCGTCGACTCGATTCAGCGGCAGATTGAGCTTTAACGGCAGTTTAAATTGTGGGAAAGTAAAACAAAAATCTTTTGTTTACACAGTATCTTTTTCCAAAGATCAAGCTGTTATTCATTGTTTTTAGAATATAGTGCAATTGTGTTTGATAGACCTTTTGGAATATTTTATATTGCGTCGAGTATCAGTACAGATTATATTATGTATAATTATACTAGACTGTTGTTATTTTAATTATTATTCATTGCAAATCTCTTGAAACACTCCATACTGGCAACGTTAATATTTATTTAATATTTCAATCAATTAATATCAATTCAATCAATTAATATTTATACAAACAAATATATATACGCAATCTTTTCATTTTTATCTATAATCACTTTTGAATCGAAAGTTCTACTTAAAATAATACCAATTTTAACGATACATTTATGTTTTCTTTTAGGAACATTTATAGTCGGTGTCGAGGAACAATTCGAAGGTAACTTTGATGTCACGATTTCGGTATTCCCATCAATTTAAGCCATTCCGGCAAACTCTTACGCTTTCAATTATAACAATCAACTGCTCGCCCTAAGTAACGGGAAATACGATTTTCAGCGCCAGGATCAATTTTAGAGGATCCAAAGGAACAGACGTCGCCATCTAGTGCACTTCGGCAAATCAGCAAAATTTGTCCAACAATTTTCAGTACCGGTACCGGTATTACCGGTGCAATTACTTCGCCGTTCGCTTCGAGTGACTCGCTAACGAACGACGTCACCAGGGACCATAGCGATGGAATTTGGAACGAGTCCCAGGCGACTGTCCTCCAGGCAGACTCGCTTGCCCTATTAACGCCGTCCTCGAGGAGGCGGCATCTACTGCTGCTTCAACATCAGCAGAGGTCCTCGATGGACACCGAGGCGCTGGATGCCGAGGAAGAGATGGATCCTAGCCCGTTGAGTCCAAGGATACGACTCGAACCGCCGACACCCATGCAAGCGTTGACGTCGAGGTAAGAATCCTTAGCGTGTCGATGCCCTAATGATTTAGCGTGGGTCTGCCCAAGTTGGAGCTCATTGGTTCGGTTGATGTCCACTTACCGACATCTGTACCGAGTGAGATCCAGCATAGAGGAGTAGGATTGAGAGGGATCGATGGTACAACCTCCGGGTTGTACGTGTAATTGCATTGTGGAAGCTCTAGGGACAGCAAGGCGTGCCCTGTTTGATAGGATGAACTCAAACTTGGACAGGCTTGATTTTGGTATGTTTGCCTGTCGCGTAGTCATCTGGGATTGATCGGGACCGAGAGAAAGTCTGTTGTACTTCAAAGTGTTTAGTTTGTTCAAGAGAAACTTTAATCTTGCCTTGTAATTTGATATACGAACGAGTGGCTGTACAAGTGCACTTCGAGCATCACATTTACCCATATCAACGATGACGTACATTCAATGCAAATAACATCGTCATTTCTTTCTCAACTTCATCCTTCGCTATCCTTACGAATCTCCAACGCAATTATTAAGAACAGCGACGAACGAATCCACGCGTCCCAATAAAAAAAAAAAAAAAAATGAAACCAATTCTCATCGTTCCACGAATTTCCATTCCTCGTCGATCACCGCCAATCGCGTCCCACTATCAGCATCGTTCGACCAGCTCATCCATCGTATCGTCGATCCTCGGTCGAAGCCGCGCGTAAAATTTCAAGCTACTTTTTAAAGGCAATTACTCTTCAGCATCGAATCCTCCGCAACGACGAGCAACGGACGATCGAGAAGCGGATTTCGTCGTCAGAGCCCGGCACCCCCGTTATCCCAACCACAGTCGCAATCGTCCAGCGAATTCGGTTTGAGCCTCGCCCGAACGGATTCCGGTCGCACCAATACCGATCTTTCCGAGACATCGACGACCGAGGATTACGTCACTGCCAACACCTCCACCGAGACTGGGACCACTACCGGCACATCGGCGACGACCAGCTCCTGGTCGAGGCCACCACAGACGTCGAGCGCCGCGATGTCAGCGTCGACTACAGCCACTGCCGCGGAGGGTAGCTCCTTCGAGAGCGCCAGTTCGATTTACAGTCTTGCAAGAAGCGAGGTAAGTCTGTTTGCACACTATGGTATCGTGGGGATGATGATCCTGGATTACGTGCGTGACACTTTTCATCAGGGTATGCGTATCTCGATCGGGAAGTACGGGTAGAGTGTCGTTGACCTTCGGTAGGTAGGCCGATAGGGGTGGATGTTCTTGTTCGTTAATTGGGGGGGGGGGCTGAAATTTGGAAGATTTTTGACGCCAAGCGTCGCAGATAGCGCTTGATTCGTGTCAGGGGATTCTGTCTAGGGCATTTTGCAATTTAACCCTTTGATTGGGGCAGACCTTGGGACGTGCTGGTCGCATAGGGCGGTAGGAATTTAGTCGTGAATCCCTAATTGGGAACGGCGCAACTTTTGGTTGGATTTCTGAGTAAATCTATTGAAATGAACGAAATATTGAATTCCACGACATTAAACCAATGTTATTGGTTTATTCGTATTCTGCATTGCTAGTGCACTTGATATTTCTTTGTTTTTAACGTCAGAAATTCACTAGTGCAATGACACGGATAATAATAATGAATGTTTAATTAGTATAACTTAGGAGCTCGTGATATTTATTCATCGGACGAGGGATTTAGGGTGAAACTTGATCCCTAACTGACATTTTTGGTAACACGCGAGGCAATGTTTTTGTCTGTTTCTAAAATATTTAGTGTTTCTCTTAATTATTAAGAGAAACTTAATTTACAATGTGCTCAAAATATTTGGAGATTAAATCATTTTCGGTATCTATAAGTACTCACCGACTGGCGCGTTAATCATATTTCTTCTTCTCGCTTAATTTCCATTTACTTTCGTAAAGCAAAAAGTACTTCTAAAAAGCGATCACCCTGCGTTTCGTATTGTTTAAAAAACAATTGGGTAACTTCTTGACATACGAGGATTAACTTGTACGCATAAAAACAGAGTTGTTTTTCACGAACTGGGAGCTATATATTTATCGCACAATACGATCCTCCGACGGTGTATTCCCAAATCCACTCGATATCGTGAGAGTTATTTTGAAAATTTGAAATTGTCGATGCAGCGCGAGGGGCGTTATTTTTCGATTTCAATTCGCAAGTTTTACGAGAACCTCATCCGCGACACGTTTTCCCGTGAGAGGAACGTATCACTCGAGATACCTAACATAAGCATAGACGTATACATGCGGGGTGTGCTTTCAACGTCACATCGTAAAACATACTATGCAACCTTTTTATTTTCCATTAAAGTAGATTGAACGAAAAGAAAAATATTGAAAGTACAATATAACCATGGGTTAGGCGTTAATAGTTTCAAAGTTGTCAGTCTAATTTAAAAAATACTGATTAATTAGCATGGATCGTAAAAAAATACTGCACAAGTACCTTCTGATTTTCCATTAAAATAGTTCGAACGATAAGAAAAATAATGAAAGTACACAATAACTGTGGGATACGCGTTAACGGTTGCAAAATGAACCGTTCTATTAAAAAAATACAGTTGGATAGTGAAGATTATTGTACAAGTATTGTACCTTCTATTTTCCAGTAAAATAAATCGAACCAAAATAAAAACAATGAAAGTACACAACTGTAGGTTATGCATTAACTGTTTCAAAATTATCCGTCCAATAAAAAAATAAATGGTTAATTAGCCTGGATACTAATAAGTATTGCACTTTTAATTTCTTGGATACTGCGAGCGTAGCTCGTACCTACCGAAGGGTTAAACAAATGTTGCCGCAAGTCGCACAATCGATATTGCGGGATAGATATTTTTTCGTGGTAGGCCCTCGATTCGTTTTTTAGCGTGATAAGAATTTCGGGAACAAATCAATCCGTCGCTGTGTTAATATATTAAGGTACAATGTATTACATTGCAGAAGTAAATAAATGTGTAATTATTAATGTTACGAATATTTTAATGATATATGTATTATGGATGTGCACAATATTTTTAATGATATTATCCTATGAAATTGTATGTGGCAAATAAAGAATTAAAGTTCGTAAGAAAATTCAAGCTCTTTTTCTTTGGCGCATGCTGTGGCTATACGGTAAATAAACGAATAAATTCTAACCATAGTGCTGAATACGTATATAGTTGAAATATTGCGGATTATTTACATTTATAATTAACCAAACGTCGAGCTAAATATTACTACAGTAATGTATACACTGTTCGCAACGTTTCGCTCTCTATGTATATTCGACGAATACGAATCGTGGCAGGAATTTGAAATATACATGTGTGCGAATAAACATCACGGACGAATCGAAACAGCTACTAAAATTTTCATTGACACATTCGTCGTTGCGTTTTGTACTTGACGGGCACGTAGGTACGTTTATCTTTTCTATTTTTTACGGTCGAATGCGAAGCTTCCTGAGCCGACTAGCGGCGAAAAAAATGTTCTAAAAACCAAGAATACAAGAAGCAAGCGCGGTAAAATGCGTAAACAATAGTAACGATCTGCCGCAAAACACGCTTCTCTTTTTGATATCGAATGCTTACCCTTGCGTCTCAATCCGGAAATAACGAACTTGAACATCAGAATTCCGTGATCGATCACGACATCGAACGGAGACAACTCCAATTCATAAACCCACGAGGCTAATTACCAGTTCCGAATTAATTAAAGAAGCGTAAATAAATGAATTATTAATTACGCTCCGCATTCGCAACGCGCTATTAAAAACGAAACCTCCGTTTCGACTGAAACTTGTGCCAGTATCGTCCTGCAAAACATGTCATTAATATCGAAATTCATAATTACATAATAAACAATTAATATCCCAAATTTAAATCGTTGCATACATAAATTAGGTTCAGAGTAACAATTTCGATCCAGCTTGGTCAATTTAAATCGTACTTCGGTATTGTGCGTTCACATTGCGATACAAAAATTATATCTCTTTCTTGGTAATAATTCCACTGTTAATGGCCAGTTCCGAATACGGAGCATTGAGTTCGAGGGCAAGGCAAAATATGATGTTTCACGTGTTAGGCCGTTGTCGAGGAGCCATGTAGCCCTCCGCCGATTCTCGAGGAAGCGGAACTCTCATTTGGATTGGAAGTACCTCCATCGCCAGCCAGGTCCAGCAGCAGCAGCAGTTCGGGTAGTTACGACCTGAAAGATGCAATGGCAGATCTGGGTCAAGAACATCAGCAGACTGCACCTCCGAGCGGACACACTTCGGAGACGGAGCTAGACCGTGATGTAAGACGATAATTGAACTAATCCTAATCACCTTAAAAGTCGACCTCCCTGACGTTGCGTCGAGAGTATACGCGGATGTAGTAGATTCGGCACATTTTTCCGGTCATCGCTCGTTTGGAGTATTTTATACTGTAGAGTACACGATTTGAATTTATATTGAATATAATCTTCGGATTTCCCTGGTTTCGTTTGACATAGATCGACGTGGAATGTATACCGTCGTGATTTAAGAATTATGCGATATAATATAATGCAAACATAATTATATTATTAAATATAATGTAGATATGATTATACGATTGGGAAGAATGGGATGAAATTGATTTAGCGACACATGCATCCAAAGGTTGATGTGAACAAACACCTGTTCCACCAAAAAATGTATCACTATTAAATGATTACACTACAAAAACGTAAAGTATGCCTATTACCACAAATCGTATAATTAATAATTACTCAAATCAAAATCAAATTATATAATCATTTGAAATAGTACATTGTTTATATTTTGCAATACAGTTAGATTTGGTATGGCATACCTATTGGCCCCCGAGAAAAATAAATAACTCGGGACACGGGTCGCGGTGCGAATAACCTTGCAAAAGGATCGCAACTCTAATCGCGGAACCAATGGCACGACTTTTATTTCCAGGAAGGTCACCGTTCATCGTCCGGCGGTTACGCGGAATCCCCGCCAGATACGCGCACGTGGAGCGAGGAGGAGCGACGTCGGCGTCGAAAGACCTTCACCCTCGACTTCCTGGGTGGCGTCACTACCCCGGAACCAGAGCGCCCGACGGAATCGTTATTTCCGGACAACGCGGAAGTCAGTCCGTCACCGAGCCACCGGCACCGATCCAGGGGAAAATCAACGGCCGCCCGTAGTCCGCACAGGAACAACAGGAAACGGGACACGGTACAGCCATCGATACAGATTCAGCAGCAGCAGCAGCAACAGCAGCAACAACAACAACAAATCACCAGGAGCCCGCAGAAAGAGGAATGGAGGGTCGAGCAGACGGAAGACGGTGGTCACGCACCGACATCCGACGATTCCAGCTGCAGTCATCACTATCATATGTATCATCATCATCATCATCACGTGCATAGAGAGGGCGTCGAGGGGGCGAGGCACAGGAGGACGAGGGAGAGCCCAAGAAGGAAGACTACCGGCTACGTTTCTGCCAGGAGACGAAGTAACGAGGTCGGTGGTTGAAATTAATTAATTCGAGTTTGATTTTTATCGATTATTACTGGACTGCGGATGTTTATGCAAAATACATTATTTTTAATGAGCTGACAGGCGATAATAATATATTACACGTATAATAATATACTATACGGACAATATAATATATTGTACGTACACTTTACTTACACTTATCGCATTCGCGTCTCAAAAGCCGTTTAAAGTCAGTGTAAGAATAATGCATTTTGCATAAACATCTGCAGTGTAATTATTACGCATTCTGGTATGGGGAAGGGCCGTCGAATGATATCGTACAGTCGATGGCTTCGTACATAGTTGTCATTACCATTGATACTGGGTAAAAGTATTTTGGAAAAGTCTGATTAATATTTTTACAATTATACATTGTATTATTAAATTATTAAATTGTAAAACCCACGAAGAAAAATATTATTTCTCCAAGTTGCGCACAGTTTTCTTTGAGCAGTCAATTTTAGCTCACAGCAAAGTATCATAATCTATGCTTAGAAAGAGAAATAATTTACGTTTCTCAAAACATAACACGCCGAGCTCGTATAATTTTCGTTCCGAACACTCGATACCAAAGGACACGCGTAATTTTCGCTCTGAAGATTCCACAAACAAGGACCATTCCTTTCGATGACCTCTCCCCTCACGAAACACGACACGAAAGAACGCTCGCGACAAAGTACCCCCGCCTGACCGTGGACTAACCGTTTTTAATCAGGACAAGAATGCAGCCATAACGGGTAGCCTGCCACGTAGAAGATCACGGGCCGCCGACGATATAGTATGCTCGAGGCTGAGCCCCGGTCGTTATCAACGTAGCCCGGGTCATAATGGACAACGCGCGTTGATAGTGGAGTCTCAGAGCCCAGAAGCGAGGCTAAAAGCACTTTCCGCGGAATCGTTGAGATCCGTCAGTCCAGGAAGCGACAGCGTCTTCTACAGCGAGGGTGCGGATCAATGTATCACTGTCGCCGCCCTCGACGCGCCCCATTGTCATCACTGTGGCAGGGAGGTAAGTTATTTATAGTTTCTTCGTTTTTTTTTTCGGTTATTTGCTTTTTCCGCGCGAGAAACTTTACGTTGTTGTTTGAGAATTGAGGCGAGGCTTCCAGCGAGTCTTACTCGAACGGATGTAAAGCTCGATGGAATAGCGTTATCGGGACTAGGATGGAACGTATCTACGATTAGTTTATCGTTTGTCGTTTCGTAGCGTAGTTAGCTATCGCTTGGATCTACGTACGACTACTTTCTTTCTTTCCAATTGTTTCCGTCGCAAGTCGCGAGAATCTATATACTTTCCGCGGAAGAGAAATTAACCCTCTAACGGGCGAATTAAATTTTTTTTTTACATTACGCGATAATTATTGGCGTTGTACTGGCTGACTTCCCACAACAAACTGATCGTATATATATCAGTGGAAGGTAATGTCAATAACAAAAGGCATGGCTGCCTGTTAGATGGTAAAATATTTTGAATGCAAGCGTAAATGAAACTTAATTTAACCCTGACTTTTTGTACAGTTAGACTTTTTACGTACAGTTTGTACGTAAACGCCCTGCCTTAGGGCGGGCATGCCCTTTAGAGGGTTAATACACATTGGGACGATCGGAGGTTAAGATCCGTTGAAACGGATAACCATCGGTAGGGTTGTTAATTATAATCGGGGGTAATCGCTCAACGTTTTCGAAATTGAATTACAATGAAACTCTCTCCTCGTTCCATAACACCTGGCGCGGGCTAGTTAAATCTAGGATACCGAAGAACTTTAAACCCACGCGCTAGTACTACACCGCAGAGTCAACAACTGTGATTCGTCCATATCGCGATCCCTGACAAACTTTAACTCGAAACAAATACGGGTCGTCCCGACGCTGGAACGATCGTTCTAATTTAATCCGCGATCGTCCTACGAAATTTACAATGCGAAACGTCGGTATACGCTAGTCGAGACTACGTCGCTTCCCATTGGTTCGTTTCCCCGATCGACCGATGACCGTCGATCGGTGAATCGCGTTGACGAATCGGTTGGAAAGCGAAGCGGGCTTAACCAGTTGGCTGTTGCGATCTCTTTGAAAAGTGTACACCTGAATTGTGTCGCAGAGATGAAGCGAGCGTATTATATTTAATGAATGTGTTTTGTGATCTGTCTTTAAAAGTATGTCCACAAAATTTAGGAATATGTTTTAGTTTTCATTCGAATTTCAATATAAACAGCAAATGGTGACTACTTTCCTGCGTGACGAGTATACTCGTCGTAGTACAAAACCTTGCCATTTCTTCACGACGAGTATAAAAACAGCTAATTGGTTAACGCGTTAAGCGCGGAGCCGATTTTGTTGTACTTTCCGTTCAGGCGGCAATTAAAATCAGTTATCGAAGCGATTGGCACACACCTCCTTTCGATGATCAAAAAATACATTTCCGACTGCTATTACACACACCCCTGTTACTAATGGAAGGTTAAAATTCCAACAATTTCCGTTTTATATCCGAACATACCTACCTATTCTAGGCACCGACGATCCGCCAAAACGGAAAGTACACCGTCGGTCCCCAGTGACCGACGCCGCCGCCGCGTTCGACGCTTTAACAATACCCGCACCGCCATAACTCATACCCGACGTGTCGGACGCGAAAATGGATTAAAGTTCGATCTAGACCATCGACGAAGAAGCAATAAGAATTCGGTTTGATCTGTCTCTCTACCTATCTGTCTATCTACCTCTTTTCTCTATCGTGCGTGCCCTCGTGTTGCTCCACCCCGAGGTCTCGGAAGAGATCGTTCGACCGCCGGCAGGTTTCGCTGATTCACCCGAAGGGCACAGGACGTCCGCGAAGCACACGACGCCGGGTCACAGGCTGTACAAGAAGTTCGATAAGAGGTATCGATCGGAGGACAGGGGCGACAGGAGGCATCGTCGAAGTAGCGCCGGCAGGTCGGACGTCAGGGCGAAGTCGGAGGAGAGGACGGTCACGAGACACGGACGGAGGAGTTCCGTCGACGAGACTGCCGCCGGGAAGAAGAGGCTTCAGGCTAGGAGCACCGACGCCAGTATGGAGATTCTCACGGGTCAGTGGATGTTTATCGCTTCGACGGTTTGGTTTATTCTTTCTTGGTAGGAACGGTTCGCGTCACGCGATACCGGATCGGTAGTTTTACTGTATCGGCTATTTTGTCGTATAATCCAGTGGCGATTTGATTTATATGGGCGCTTTCAGACGATACGGTAAAACCGGCGATTCGGTCGATTTTGTCATTCGGGTTTGTCACTGCTAACCGAAATCGATCATAGGGTGAAAAAAGCGATTCGGTTCGTGGTGGCAATGTATATTTGTATACGCTGCGTTCGGGCGATTTGGTATTTTTAATTTTTAAATTTAATGGTTTAAAAACCATTGAATAAATGAAAATCGCGTGCCGTAGGGTTGCGTGTGATGAAAATTCCGTACACCGTCTGAACAGTCCAATCGAAAACACCGAATCGGGAAAATAACCGATTCGGTAAAAAAAAACCGTCTCGCGTGAACGGGCTCTCAGATTTTACCGAATCGGTTATTTTGCCGTATCGTCTGAACGCGCTCATATAAATTACATTGCCACTGGATTATATGGCAAAATAACCGATACGGCAAAACGACCGATTCGGTGTCGTGTGAACGGGCTCTAAAGCGTGAAGGTAATTGAGAATCTGAATTTGGTTTATCGTTTAGACGTTCATGCTTTGTACTTGCATAGGGAGTAGGGGTGGTTTGAAAACGTGAATTTTTTTTAATATTCGGGTTATTTGAATGGTGAAGTTTGGGATTTATACGGATTATTCGGGTACCCGGATCATGGTCCCCGGGTTATTCGAAAAATCTATTTATAGATCTGTTTTTCTATTGAATAGGCATTTTGTTAATAGGTATAGTTTGAGGTTTGAAGATTTTGTTACGAAGTACTGCATAAAGATTATTATTACTACTGTAACTTGAAATGATGACAAAAATTTAATATTCAAATGCTATCAAAATTCGATTAATCTATAATATTTGGATTGCGGATATCCGAATCCGTATTTAAAAGTATTTGAATACCCGGATAAGTTTCAACGCTAGTATCGAGTCTGAACGCACAGAGCTGGTAAGGCACGTGTGAGTGCACATGTGTATACACATAATTCTGTAGACTGTTCGATGGTAATTTTGCACTCCAATACCCTGACTATATAGACACCGTACGTATTGTGTACATGGTTGAACGTTTGCGTTTGCGCGTTTGATGATAACTCCGCACTCGTATGCTCAAACTGATTACGCAAACAATCCATATAATTTGAGTACAAGACGAGTTCCCGTATTCACCTTCAAACTAAAACGGTGCGAGAACTTGACGAACACACGTTATTATTCTTGAAGAGATACAGATTTAATTTCACCACTGAGACTCACCGACTAGGTTCTCTGTATGTTTTCCACCCGGACGGTAAAAGCTCTTTTTACGGAATTTATATAATAAATAATAATTCTCAGCTATAAACTTCGTCAAATATTTTAATATTCGCCAATAAAATGCGTTAAAACGAACGAACGAGGAATTTCGGTGCGTTCGTAATAAAGTACATTAGAATCACTCGTGTAAAAAATTGCCTAATGAGGTGCAGGTAAAAAAGTTAATTAAAGCCGGTACCGTTCGTCGAGGAACTTTTAGCTGTTTCGCTTTTATTATATAACTCTTATCGGGGTATTATGATTACCCGCTCTCGTACGTAACGACTCGAGAAATGTTTGATGTTTTACTCTCAGAATCTTAAGCTCGAATAAAATTCCCCGAACGCTCGACAATTCAAATTATTTCGTTACGACTGAAATTTTCGGATCGAGCTTTTCGGGTTACGAGTGCGAAAAGGAAATTAATCCGCTCGATGTTCGTAAATCCGCGCGACCTTCGATCATTCGAGATCATTACCTTCGATGCACGATAACAAAGGGCATTGTTTTTCGATTGGATGGCAGGTCGAGAAGACGAAGACACCTACGTGGAGCCGTACACCAGCGCCGAGTGGATTTATATCGGTGACCTCGAGGAGAGCCACGTATGGAAAAGGCCGGACAGCAGGGATGGCGACGACGAGATGCCGGAAAGCACTGCCAAGGAAAGAAGAAGTTCCCAGGAATCGACGGAAAGCGAGCGAAACTTTCGGAAAAAGTATCAAACTGCGACGCACAGGATGGTGCATCGAAAGAGCAGCGGGGAAATGTACAAGAGGATACAGACGAAGTGCTTCGGTAAGTCAGTTCTGAAATTGCACGACAGTTTTTATTCTCTTTTTTCGTATTCTCGTCCGTCGGTGATCCGTTGAATTTTGATTTTCTCCGCGAATCATTTCTTCCGCGAATCGGCGCATGATTGTTTTCGGTTGAAATTATAGACGTAAGTCGACTTCGTGAAAATTTCCCAGGGGCAATGCAATATTTATTGCGATTTTTAGTACAAAGATACACGATTGGAGGGGGTAATGAAATTTGCGTTACTTATGTCCCGATGGAAAGTAAGTTCATGCAAATTTAATTATGCCGTATACCATGAGAATTATACTGGCTTGTGTCAAAAAAACTGTTCTCGTGGAGTGAAGTCATGGTGCAACTCCACTTTGTAATTTTCTTAATGTACACCGTCATGATCCTCGGTCTCTCGTATGAAACCACTGGAACCAGACTCGTTCTTTACATAACCATAGTGAAATTAATAAAAACTCGTGAAAAACGATTCACCAAGTTAAGTAATTCCATACATTTATCAATCAATTTGACCAGTTATTATTATAATTGTATCAAATTTAACAATTTTTTATTATCATACTTCGAAGATGGAGAGACTCTACCATGAAATATTTTATCCAGCGGTTTATTTGTAAAGTATAATATGCAATTATCCTGTTAAAATCGTTCAGTACTACGAGCCGAGTCACGTTCATTATGCAAAAATGAAATAACTTTATTTTCAAAGCTACAAATCGAAAGAAACTTATCTCTACCGTATCTGGCACAATATGCGCGAAGGGGTTAATTGCAATTATAGAATTTCTTTTTAACGTCATTCAAATATGAACGACGCGGCCCCGCGGGAAATACGAGTGTCATTCAAACGTGTACGACACGGCACGCAGTGGGTTAAGTGCTCTCCCGGTTGGTAGAAAAAAAAAAAAAAATGATAACAGTACCGATTTGGCGAACCGCTTCAACCGTCGCCGTGCGACCCAAATTATTACTCGAATGTTCGTAATTATAAACTCCTCGTTAATAGATTGAGGTCTTAATTTCATTCGATCTCGCGATGTAATTTCGCGATAAGTTATATAATTGAATCTCGATCGACCGAATCACAAAACGTTGGAGGAAAGTTTTTCTCGATCCACGTCTTCTGACATCTGCTCTCTTAGAAATAGGTCAAGCAAATAACTTTGCATAAAATTGATGAGTAGGGAACCTGCCGCTTCTCTAAACTAAAAATTTCAGTGAACTCATAGAGATAGAATTTATAGTGGGACAGGATTGTGCTTTTAAAGGGTGATGTATTCGCTTTAAAAAACAATTTCGAACAGTGCTCCTACTGTTTCAAGAGGCAGTGGATTCTTCGAATTCCGTTATCGCTAATTCATTAAATTTTTTATTGTGCACCTTGATCATTTCCCTCGGTGCAGCGTTGCAGCTTTTAGCTAATTGTATGGTTTATTTAAACAAAATGTGTCGGAGTGGAAAGATATTTAAAGAAACAGCGTTATCCATTGAATGCTCTCTAAAGATACTAAGAATAATATTTCAATCGAACAAATTTCAGATAAATGAAATTTTATTTAAAATTCGTGATATCACAGTAGAATTTCAAAAATTTTGTTTTCAAACTGAAATACGAAGATAAATGTAGATAAGCTTTATACGAGAAAATAGAATCTAGTGTCTGTCTTATTATATCAAACTTACGTAAATTTATTTTTAGTTTGTATACAAATCTGTGGATAAAGTTTTCACTATCGTGAAATTAACAAAATTTCTTAATATAACGAACGTCTAAAAAATAAACGAATAAAATATTGGAACAACTACTTCTCCCACTCGAGGTAAAGAAACGAGTTTACTCTTTCCCTTTTTGCGAATAAATAAATAAACTTTCCATAGATTTGCAATCCATTAAAATACCTGCCATTTCGAATAAATTCTGTGAAACGCGACTCTTTTTTTATCTCAAGACATGCATCGAATCCCGCGATCCATTAAATAATAAACTGCACAGCACGTACGAAACAGTTTCGAATGACAAATCGCGAAGCGCAAGAATATCGAGTGCGGAAACTCGTAAAGCGTCCGTCGAAGCGTAGAGATTCCATTCCGGACTACAGAGAGTTTACTGTAACTAAAATTCACTCCACCGGGAGGCAACGCATCGCCGAAGAATGCCTCGTAGAACGTCCGACAAAGAAATCGTTCCCGATCGTGTCCCCGGCTACCACGAAAAGAGAAAGCAGAAAGGAGTACGTGTCTAAAAGCAACGAGGAAACCGTGGTCAGAAGAGAAAGGGAGAGGGAGAGCGGGAAATATAGCGTAGTAGAAAAAGAAAACACGGTTGAAAAGAGAGGAAAAGAGGGAGTCGTTCTTCCCGTTTCTTTAAATAAGCACCGCGTAATACTCGGTCTAAATATAATCGAAGCGACGCAGCATAGAGAGAGAGAGACGCCGAGCGTCGGCTGGTACCGACGCCTCTTCTACGAGGAACGGTGTACGTTCGCCACTTGTGACGAATAGGTCATTGCTTTGCGGCGAATGTATGATTCTGTGATACCGCGGTATCTGGAATTATGTTTTCTTTTTTTTTTTTATAAGCACGGTGAATCCTTTCATTGATACGTGGAACTGTATTCATTGATACGCCATTTTAAATTGGATTGGAAATGTTTGGAATATTGGAAGTTTCACGAGATACTTATTTTGTTATAAATAAAATGATCGAGTCTTGTAATTTAAACCGAGTTACATGGTTGGATCTAGATTTCTTTTTAATAGAATTTCAAATATCAATTGTTTACCAGCGTATTTCAAAATCTCACTTATCTACTTAATTTGTAAACTTGTACGTGATATCGTGTATCAGAATGAAAGTAAAAAAAATATGCAGCGTTTCCAAATATAAACAAAATATATTCTCACCCATCAGTGTACCTTGAACAGTTAAAGCAATTTCACAGTGTCTCCTAATTTAAACAATATATATTTCTACACGACGAGTAACAGCTCGCACGCTGACGCGAGAAAGACAAATTACTTCTCAAACGGATCCCTAAAAACGATACAAAAAGAAAAAAATCTATTTCTTTCTACGCAACCAGGCAAACGCGCAATTAACCCCACCCTACCGTTTAATACCCCAAATATTACGCTCCAATTTCCCCACAGATCAAGATCCCTAAGTACCGCCCCACCAAACCCCCGCTATCAACTTCCTTCATCCGCGAATCTGAAATCAATCCCGGCAAACAAAACCGCGATTATCTTCCCCATCCCTTCACTCGCGCCATTTAATTCCCCCCCAAAAAATTGGGTATTCCTAATTACCCATCCTGTTCACCCCCGACGGACCCCGCCGTCGAGCATTCGTCCGCACGCAGAATTTGGATCCACCGTGCGGGATCGGCCGAATATCTCCGTCAGAAAGTAAAGCAGAAGCGGTGTGCGTCTCGACGCGGGACGTCGAGGGGGGACGGTGGTGGTCGACGGCGCGGAGCACGTTAGGTGGGGGGAGGGGACGATGGGGGGTGACGAGTGGAAGAAGAAGCTTTTGGCTGGCAGTCAGTGGGTCAGGGCGTCGAGTCGCATTCCACGAGTCGGCCGAAGGCATCCTCTCTACGGAAAAGCGAGCTTTTCCTCTCACCGACGCGCCCACCTTTTACGCGACGCGCGCGGAAATCCCGAAGGATCGTCGTCGCGGAAAGAATTCCGATCGTACGACGGTAAAAACTTTGTTCGCAGCGGGGCACGGTGCAAACGGGGGACTTTCGGTACCCCTTTCTCTCTTTTTGTTTTCTTTTCGTTTGGGGGGTTGAACGTTCGGGGGTTGATTTTTGTGGACGTCGCGCCGTTTTTTTTTTTGGGGGGGACGCGATGGTGTGCGATTGCGCGACCACGGAGTGTTCCGCGGATGTTGAGACGGACGTGTCCTTGAAGAGGGCCTTGGAGGATTTGCTGAAGTGCATGCTTAGGGTATGGTGCAGGGAAGGGCAGGCCCTTACGAGGCTCGGTGCATCGGCTCATGGTAAATGTTGCTTTTCTTTATTTTTGCGCGCTATCCTCTTTTAGCATTCGTGCCGATTTATTATTGGAAATGATTCGTTGAGTTCGTTTTATTATGGGGAATGAGTCAGCGATTTGGATTTCCTACGGGAAGCTCTTCGGTGACTATCGATTTATCATGGAAAATAATTTGGTAACCTTTAGATATTATGGGGATGATGAATGTGGTGGCTTTATCGTTTAATTAACAATCGTGAGTATTTTGCACGGAATGTACAGAGAGTAAGTTTTGAAGAGTAAATTAATAATTGATTTTCTACATATCTGTTACTCAACACTCACAACTGTAACGGCACAAGGACTCGTGGGTGAAAAGTAAGCGATAAGTACTATCTTTAGCCATAATTGTTTTCTTTTCGCCATCAATTACAACGGTCTGAAGTGTTATTTTTAAAACTAAGGCGTACAAGTACTTGTTTTACTCGCGATACGATGTAATGGATTCTCGAGTGTTTTGAAATAGATCATTGTTTAAGCTTTAACTTTACGAACTATTAACAAAACGTAATACAGGTTTAAGTTATAGGGAATGAGTTTCTCAAAGTTTCTTGTAACCATCTCTGAAGTTCTGAAACGTTCAACGAGAAATTACGATCTTAATAGTCAACTTTAATAACGAGTGCAAATTATCGAATTAATCAGCCGGTACCGTAATTGTTCTTGTCGCTGGTATCGAGGGTACATTTTTCGACAACTTTTAAAAGGTAACGTCGCGAAGTTTTCTACGAGTTAAACATTAAATTAACACCACAAATGTCTCCCGGGGTCAGACGGGAATACCATGCGATGTCGAAGTTAGCTGTACAAAGTATATCTCGAAATGGCCAACTTTTGAACTTTTCGCGTTTAAAAGTTATGAAAATGCGATTATGGAGTTTTTATCTTAAACTCTAAGCAAATAGGGCAATATTAATTTTTTAACCATGCGTCCGAATCGTGGAACCGCGAGAGCCTACCTCGGGATTAAACCAGAATTTATTCATCATACTCACTGCTTCGGTTTCCACAACAGGCTGCGTTTTTTTGTCAAAATCCCGTGGGGATTATTGACATTTTTAATTGCAACGGCAAACTGCTTTAAATTTTTAGTTTCATCCGTGCTTCTAATCGAGGTTTATATGTATTGTACGATTTGCGATTTTATAAATTAGATTAATTTCCTCAACGTTTTACAACCTGCACGGAATTGTTTTTAATTATCAAGTAAAGAAATAGGCGAAGCTCGTTTCCTCAAAGGTAGTGCATTAATAATTCTAGAGTATTACATTTTGCATTCTTAGTATAAGAAACATGTATGCAAAATTCAATTTATAATTTTATGTAAAAAAAATATAATTTAGTATTTTAAAACTGTTTATTCTTAAATGCATATTGCAAATTTTTAATCGTGAAGTATGATACTTAAGATTCCTATCAACAAAAAACTGTAACTAACAATTTTAACTTTTGTACGAACTTCGATACGATTGCAATGAATTATTTCTAAATTATCTATATTTTTAATTCTCACATTTTCAACTTGTTATTCTCGAAAACAATTAATACCATCCGTAGAACCACGGTCGTCATCGATAAGTATTTTCTGCCCGACCTTGCAGAAACAATACGAAAATATCCTCTTTCCAAGACCGAAATACAACTTTGTCATGTTCTCAATTTATCGAACTAATTACGACATTGAACAGAAGTCACGCGTGTGCGCTCGTTTCGACCAAAATTTGTCTGTGGCCTTTGCTAACCTAAACGGCAACAAATTCGGACCTTCTAATCAACGAGAATTGATGCTAGCGCGTAATTAATCACGCGCTCTTAATCTCTGCAGCAGGACACGAATAATTAATCAACCACTGATCGATAAACTTAACTCCCGCCCGTGAAAAACACTGAAGGCTTCTGGATATTTTTAATCAATTACAAATGCCTCTTTTTATCATCGGCGTTCTTATTGTTTCACAACAAAGTACAATTGCGATCGCTGATCGAGATGTTTTATCGAAACTATTAAAATGAACTTAAGATTGATAATAAGATCGTAGTTAAGCTCACCCGTGAACGTAATTGTGGGTAATTCTTTGTACGTAACCAACATTATTAACGGAGGGGCGTTACAATGTTGCTATTTTTCAACAAAATTACGTAAATGCGATTGATCGTAGCTTAACGCACGATGCGTGTTAGACAAAATTTCGGGTCCATGTAATCAACTTATCGCGAGTAAATTTGTCGCATTGTGAGCTTCGTAAAATTTGCGCTACTGCTGCTATCGAATAAAGTAACCGATACAGGATGTCAAGCCAATGCCAATTCCCGAGCACGTAAATTTATAGAGAAACGTGATTGTAGCTGAGATGATAAAATCGGAAGTTTGCCAAGTCGATGCTGGTACCACGATTTGATCGTGATTAATTCAACAATACGTGCCACTGCCAATCGTGTTTTCCACGCTACCAGGGTCATACGATCGTATGTACATAGGTGCGGAGTTTACGACGACTGGAAGCGATTTCATTCAAACGGAGGTAGCCGTTTAGTCCTGTTCGTGAAAATTAGAAATTTCATTGTGAAAACAGTGCTATCGATACCGGGGATTTGGAAAAGATTTTACGATCGTGGATCGCCAATTGAAGTTTTAATCGAATACATGAATTTTATCGAGGTAACTGGTAAATCATTAATATTGTTACGAATGTCTATGTATTTCATTGTCTTCTTGGCGTCCGGCATTGCCGATAGGCAGTTGTTAGTTGCCCGGCGCCGAGATTCAAATTATAAATATGTCAGTTGTTGTATTCGAGTTCTGATAAGGAACGGTTGTGTTCTCTATATTCTAGCAATAAACGTTACTTTATAAATATGCCTATTTTGCGATCGCGTTCTCGCACGATTCATTAAAATATCAATAAAATCAATCGTTCGATACGGGATATTAAAATATTGCAAAAATAAGTGCAAGGTTGCTCTATTGACACGTAAGGAATTCATAGATTACATTTGCAGAGTGGATGAGTTTGCCATACTAAGAGTTTCCAGTTAATTCCCCGATGCTAGAAATTTTATGTATCGCGCGAAAATATTATAATATCGCGCCGGTAGAAAATGCATTTCGTCAACTTTCATCCCAACGCACGATCGTTCGTAATATCGCGTAATGAGGCGTAAGGACCTTGGAATACCTTTGTCACACGTGCGAGAATCCCTGCCATCGGAAAAAACAGCGTCAAAGTAATTTCCGCTATTTCTGACATGGACGGCGAAAGGGGTGACAGGAATGCGCGTGTCTTCTTTATCACAGAAATAAAAGGTGCGGCGCCATGATGAGACAAAAGGCTAAGCGCGAACATGGTCGATTACATTTGAAGCGCTGTGACGCAAGGTCCCCGCTTATTTTTATGGCATGATGCGTTCCCGAGTAGCTTCTGTCCGCCCCGCTTTCGTTTTACCTCTAATTTTAATCTTGATTGGTATGTCGAGAATTTCGGTTCTTTCGACACGTTCGCCTGCTCGTTTATAAAGGATTTACGTTTGAAATAGAAATCGTCGAATGGATTGCTTTGGGTTAGATTTGAGGAAAGGAACGTGGCGACGTGGCATTCGACGATGAGTATGATAAATAAATTAATATATTCTTAGTAACGTTGGATCAGAATTTAGGATACGCGCGGAACATGACAAACAAGTTGATGCGGAGTTAACGTAACAGCCATTAATTCAATCTATCGAAAAGAACTACTATATAAAAAAAAATGTTATTTCGTTATGAACCGTAATAATTTAAATTGCATCCTCGACTTACGTTTATCCTTCATTGTGCCTATATACTCGATTCTTTGTAATTGTCGTTTGACAGTAGTGCCTTGTTCCCCTTAATCCCTCGATTAAAGCGCGTAATTATATTTGCGCAACCATGATCGACAGAATATGAATGGGATTAAATTAAACACTCGTTTACCGGCATCTACGAAAGATAAATCGGTATATTATTGCCATTAATTGCACATTATCCGTGCAATCATTAAATTGGAATTATGTTTCGAGTTCCGTTTAGCAAACAGATGTTTCAAATAGCTATCCGCGATCAAATCACCGAAATCCACGTGGCTCGGCTCATGCGAAATGATAGTTGTTACATAGTGCCACAACATGTTGTCTCTTTGGATATAAACATAGTACACTATGTCTGGAACGCACTGACGCAAGTCATTATTTTTGTATGGCCACATTGCACTCGTGGGCGACTCCATTCTGTCTTATTTTAATTCTGTCTCCCGTTCGATCTCAATTGATGCGTTAACGTCTAAGTAGATGCATGTAAACAAAAACCTACTCACACTCGATGGGGATAATGTTCACCTAATTTCGTATTAATAATTCAAATTAACGTGGGAACATTCGACGGGTAATTAATACCAAAGGGAATTCGAATGACGAACTCGTTTTTATTGGTACGAATAAATTCAGTGTTTCGATATCATCGCTATTGTCAGCTTCGAATAATTTTTGCAAATTAAATAACTCTCCGATGGTAAAGGTGTTCATGCGTACGTGTGAAGCAGAATTTGCGTCCAGAAACTTTAACCTAATCCCTGATTAGCTGCGGAGCTAAAATTTGGGATATTGAAGTAGTGGTTTCGAAACAACGAAAAATTTCAAAATCCTTTGAGCTTTCAATAGGTTACCTGTCTTGTGGAATTAAGGTGATGACCAAAATTGATGATTTTTCAATTTCCTTCTAAATTACACGACTAATTTACTTTCCATCTTTTCGAATTATTATAATTAAATTGCATCCTACAAAGAAAATGTCTCGCTAAAATATTTTGAGGAGAATTAATTCTATCAAGAAGACTGATTAACGGAACTTTGAGTAAATCTAATCAAATATATAATTTTCATAACGTAATCAATATTCTTGGCCTTCAGTTAAATCCTAATCAAATTAATGTTATTTCGACCTGCAAAGAAAATGTCTCGTTAAATTATTTTGAGGAGAATTAATTATATCGAGAAGACTGATTAACAGAACTTCGAGTAAATCTAATCAAACATATAATTTTCATAACGTAACGAATGTTTTTGGCGTTCAGATAAACTCTAATCGAATTAACGTTATTTCGACGAGTTTGCGCTTTCGCAACTTTAGAAATAATTGATACGCAAAGGGGTAAAAGCGATGGGTGCGCAATTCAATTTAATTATTGGTGTCGCTTCCGCGAGTATTTTTAACACGAAAGATTTTTCGCGTGTAATTATTTGATTCGACGTTATTCGCTTTAAAAGAAGACGAGGTATAATGAACTGGAAGTGCATTTATTTATGCAGCAACTGCGTCGTGCACTGTCCCGCTTTCATTTTATTTTTACCCGGCATCCCTTTCTATTTGTGCACTTGCTTTGGGACGTGCATAGTGTTCTCTCTTCAAATCTCTACGACAAACGCGGAGGATTATGCGAATTTCTTGTTTGCATAGAACAAGACTCACTGCGTTTTGAAATGGTTCTTTTCCCTGCTTGTTTTTTCCTCGCCATTATACCCGGCCTCTTCTGCGCGGACGAACGATGAGATATTTATATCTCGAAAAATAAAAGTTGTGTTTTTACATTCCTCGGATTCACTTTTCTAATAGTTTTTCGTAAAGCATTCCAGAATTTATCGGGTACTATTAAAAGATAACATTGCGTAGGAGCACTGCAAATACCGGAGCGAAATAAAAGCCGCATCAAGGTTACGTCGTCTGCACTTTTGTTCGCCGGAAAATAGTGTAAACAAAACGATTTATAAATCGCACGATGGACCACGGAATCTCGATGTTTATTTATATCAGTGATGTTTAAAGTTCATACAATCATGGAACTTCAAAATCTAAGTCAGGGGATCAGGGAGGTCTGATTAAAAGATTGAATTTTGTTAAAATAAACAATAGTAATTATTATTGTTATATAAATCGATCAACGCGGAGAATAAAAAGATAGATATTGTTAATGCCTTTTATTCATAGATCTCACTCCAGGAATGATTAATTTGATAATTAATAACTAAGGACTTCCTAATGAAAAATTGAAAAATCCAACATTATAAAGCGATTCAGAATTATTATATGCCCTGTACTCTTAGTTGTTTATATAATTGTCCATTTCGCTAAAAGGAATCGTAACGTACGCTCTATTCAATTTATATTACAATTAGCTCAAAAACATTCGTTTCGAAACCGTGCGATTCGCAGTGTAGGAAAGTAGACCCGGAATAAGGTACCCCGGTTATCCAGAAATAATATTCAACGTACGTATCGCGTCTGTCTTGCCCAATCTCCGGGTTCATTGATTCTCAACGAACAACATTCGTTACGATGATGTGTCACAATTTTTGGCAATCATACAGTGCACGATGATCCCAGCTTTCACGACGGAAAACAATGTCCGCGTGACTGACGATCGCGCATAATCTCGTTGGCATGAATCAGAAGAGTTTCTCTCGTAAAGCAGACGACGAGCCTTGTACGCGACGTACGAGAGGGAAAAGAACCTCGCGAGGGTAGAAATATAAGTTTGAAGAATTGGGGTGACCCCGGCCCTTCGGAAAACTCTCCGCATAAATTTCCACCCGTTGGAATGATTTATTGCGTGATGGCACGTTCCAAAAGTATCCGCGAAATTGCAGCCGAAAGTTCAGCGAAGCGAAGCCCACTGCTTATCTCGCGCGAAAGCACAATCGCAGATAAAAATCTCGCTTTCGTTAATGCGCAAAATCAGGCCCGTGAAAAAGAACGGTTATCGTTATTTAAGTGGACGCTCGATTACTGAATTTTTTTTTAATTCATGCCCGAACCATTATAATAGATCATTCCATTTTCTAGTCGATGAACATTAAATACAATTTAATATTCATATCTATAAGATACACAGAGGTAAAGTGGAAACAGAAACTAAAATATTAAATTTTTCCAAATTTACAATTATCGTAAAGATATTTAATAATAATAATAATAATATTGTTCACAAGAATACAATCCTATATGATAAAGTATGATCATACATCAATCATAATCCTACGCTAAATGGCAAATGTTGCTCCGTTCAGACATCCGTCACGTCGATAAGTAGATATGCCCAACCTTGGTCAGACACTGCCAAGAACACACTTCTCCTCTGTTAACGTCGAGAGCACCGTACCCATTAAAAGCTTTACCCCTTTTTCCCATCAACAAACAAATAAAGCTTTCATTCCATTTCCGTTAATTCCAGTTCTTCGAATTCTACATTTAATTTTCGGAACTCAGCGTGTCCTCCTTGGAATTCTATTTTTAGCTCTCGGTATTCCAATTCTAGTTATTGGATTTTCGAACTATTTCAATGTTATACAATTAAATTAATTTGAACAAACCCACGAACGGTACTCCTCAATATTTCACACGATCAACCGAACTATTATAAATTGAAGAATCAACACTTACGAACGTAAATATTGCAAATCGAATTCCAAGCATTAAACGCGGTACCGAAAATAAAAAGCAGAATTTCCAGAAACAGAAATAGATATCTATCAACACAGTTTATGGCCAAAGCAGGAATTAACGAACCACGAAACTTCTCTTGCAGAGTGCGACAAGAGAGTAGTGGTGAAGCGCGAAGCAGGTGGAGAATTCGGCTTCCGGATTCACGGCTCGAAGCCGGTGGTGGTTTCCGCCATCGAACCCGACACACCGGCGGAAAGTTCGGGCCTCGAGATCGGCGACATCATAATGTCGGTGAACGGCAGAAGCGTGATGGACGCGACGCATTCCGAGGTCGTCAGATTCGCGCACTCCGGCACCGATGTACTCGAGCTCGAGATAGCGAGAACCTGCAACGTCCTGGCGCCGAGGATCGGGAGGACAGGTACGAAGGAAGGTGCCGACGAGGCACCGATCTGCTCGGGTTACCTGTGGAGGAAGTCCGCGACCTCCTCGAGCACGGACAAGTGGGTACGACGGTGGTTTGCTCTGCGTCGCAACAACTGCCTCTACTACTACAAGACTGATGCGGTTAGTGAATTAATGATTTGTTATTGATCAGTTAGCTACTATTTGGGAGGATACTACGAGATGAGAGGGCAAACTATAATTTTGCTCTTGTGACATTGGACGAAATAATAGAAAATGATGAGTCAATTAATTTATGGAAGGTGACGGTAATTATTTTGATTAATATAGAAAACGAATTTTTATCAAGTGTAGCGTCTGCGCAAAAGCTAATATAGATGAGCAAGTTCCAATTGAGTAACTCACCCTGTACGAATCTTATTATAAAAAAAGATATATTATTATAAAAAAAGAACATTCTGATAATCATTGAAGGTTGCTCATAAAAATGATATCTCCCCAACCGACATTGTACTCCAGATACGAAAGAAAAATAGAAAAAATTCGTGCAGCGAATAATACAAATAACATTCGAAAGCGCACTTCAAAGAAATCTCTTTGGATTACGTCTGCCTTCAGCTTTTCGCGCAGTTATTTGTATAAACAAATCGCTCGGCCTCGCCCCTTCGCGAGCCGAACCATTTAAATCCTACGTTTCCCCGTAAATAGTATCCGTCGTAACGATCAAAGTTTACACAGGATTATTTATACGATAATTGGTAAGCGAGCATAATTCTCTATCGTCGCAGGATTCACAGCCAGTGGGGGCGGTAATGCTGATAAAATACGATGTGGAGCAAACGCCTGAACTGAGGTTACACAGCTTCGCGATAAAAAAACAGGGTGCACCGACGCTTCGACTTGGGGCGGACACCGAAGAGGCTGCCGCTCGATGGACTACGGTTATCAAGGAAGCCATAGAAAGAAACGATCAGGTAATTATTGTCTGGTTAACGTACCTGCGTTCAAAGCTTTGAAAGTCTTATGCTTACGCTCACGCATCTACATTCGCGAGATAGATTTCTGTAGTAAAGGATTTTCGGATTTGCAAACATGATTTAGCTGATAAGGATATAAGAAAAATAGACGATTCTCTGAGTAAACAAAATTAAAAACTGATAATGGAAATTTCAATGGTAGATCATCGAAAGGAGAAAGAAATTACTATCTATAATTGCGAGACTACGGTATACTGCTGAATTATGTACGTTGTACAATTCATACGAATGCTCGATGCACTTTCCAAATTGTAACATATTTCAGTTATCTATTATTAATAAAATATCCTCAGATTCATAATACAAAACTTTAAGCAAATTATTTTCTCGGATTCATATTCGTTTAATAAGAAAAAGTAGTTCGCAACGAAACGTTACATAATATTCGCTATCGATGAATTCAACGACAGTTGAAATTTCGAATATCCGACACCTATGGAATTTCTTCCAGGTCGACACATGGTTAGAAGCGTCGCTGAGGATGAGGGAAATGGCAGCGTGCGCCATTCAGAGACCAGATTGCTTCGGATACCTGAGCAAACAACAGGAACACGCCAGGAAGACGTCGTCGCCGACCGGTTGGTCGAGACGATATTGCGTGCTCAAGGACGCGGCGTTATACTTCTACGACGACGGGAATGCCGATAAAGCTTTCGGCGTTGCCTGTCTTCATGGCTTCAGGGTGCACAGCAGTGCGCCCACTTCCGGCGGTAGGAAGCACGCTTTTGAACTCCAGGCGCCGGATCCCACTCAGAGGAGTTACATCTTCGCCACGGAATCCGAGATGGATAAGAAACGGTGAACTGATTATTTTGATCGTTTAAATGCATATGGTTGCTGAGCTGCAACGTGTTTATTTCTCCTGTATAGAAATGGTTCTATGAAGTAGAAAAGTATTTGTCACCAAACACTTAAAGAAAAAAAAAATCGTAACAAATGAGTGCAAGATTAAATGGAGCTCTCCGAAATAAATCAAGTTTTTATAATTACTTTTTCCAAAACAAAGTATCTTTTGGTGTATGTACTCTACCTTCCGATAAGTTCCATTAATTTTATTGTCTCTACTTTGTAAATTAAATAAAGTAAGTGTATTAAATCATTGCTTCGGTAATGTAACGATGACAGATATTTTCAAATACAACCAACCTTTCACGTTATTTATATTTGTACTAACCAGGAATATTATTTTTATTTGTTCAGGTGGCTGGCCGCTCTCGAATACTCGATCGATCGATGGATAAAGATTGGTTGACACAGGCTGAACCATCGGACGAGGAGGCAAAGAAGTCGAAGCAGCGAAGATACACTGAGGTGTTCCTCGCCGCTTCCCGTTTCCGGTTCCTAACGAGCATCGTCGCGAATCATCGAGTCACCATAATCGCCAATTATTCTTCGACGCGTACGCACACGCAAGAATAATTCGTCGCACGAATCGTTTCCCCGTCGTCCCCCAAACTCGCGATTCCTGCTTTTAGCAATTTTCGAAACTTTTGTCGCGATCCACGATACGGATCGTCGATCCCCAACGATCGGATCGAAGCGCGTCGTCGAGTCCGAACGCCTTGCCGTCGATCTGCGAATCGCGGCGAGTTTATCATTGCCAGTAATTTTTTGATTCTACGGCGCACAACTCGTGTTCCAGCGTCACCGATCGTACGATCGGCAAATTTCGCCAGCTTTATTGTTGTCAATAATCGTGATTGCCAGTCGCAAAACTCTTGCCAAACTTATATTTAGTAACACCGATTGTTAATTACAAATTTCGTCAATCTTATTGTCGTCCGTAATTGTGATTCCCGGTCGCAAAAAGGCTTCGTCAAACTTATGGTTGATCGCGAATTTCGTCAATCTTATTGTCGTCGGTACCACCCCCCGTTGTAATCGCTAGATATTTGCATTGTATTTAACAAATCTTGAGCACACCGGAGAGAGATCGTCGTTAGAGATCGTTCTCCTCGTTTCTATGAATTTATACGTAAACCATCGTCAATCGAATGAATTAGTTTTTTTTTCAGAAACCAACGCGCTGTTCGTACAATCTAATATTTTACCATTTACATTAGCGTTGTCCGGAACGAATGACCACGGAGACGCGTCAATGAACAAACACCCGAGCGCCGTTTTAATAAAACAAAATCATTATCAAAATCGATCGTACATCGTTACGAAGCGTCATTCGATTCCCAGCAAAAGAGGATAGTAGAAGACGCTAACCAAAAGGGGATCCAAAGATAAAAAGAGGAATCGTGAACTCGATTTTGTTTTTGTCGTTCAACGCGTACTCGTTGTAGGTAATTACGTACGTAAGAATACGAGTGGCTGCAAAAGTGTCGCTTATATCACGAGAATCGTAAAAACACGTAGAAACATCTTCGAATTAGAGTCGGGCAGAATTCTATTCGATTAGCGAATGGCGAGGAAACGTTTTGATAAATTTTTTATTCGCAAATCACGTGTATAATTTTTATCGATGTTCAAGTTCCCCGCTCATGCTACCAAAGGCGTATTCGTCTAAACATTTCTTCGAATAATTATCCATTATTGGCGTCAATCGTTAACGCGAATTGGAGAAAGCGTCAATCGATCGAGTGAAACAGAAAAAGGTTAATCAAAAATAAAATCGAGCCACTCGGGATAACGCGACTCTTCCGAACTTACGTTCGAACCACGTTAAATTATTCAAAGAGTATGTTGTTAATTCCGTGTAACTCAGTCGCTCAACGAACATTCGGAATATTCGTTTTATTATCGAAAGCAGAATGTTCTGATTACTGAAATCGGAATATTGTTTTGCCGAACGAAAGTTCATTAAACCGATTCACGCTTGAATAATTATTCGAGGGATTTGTAAATTAATTCGAGTACAACCGAACAATGCCGAGCTCCGCCGCGATCGAGAATATTTTGCCGAGTGAATGCTTTTTTTTCGCGTGCTTGTGCGAGAGTGCGAGTGTCCACAAAATACACATGCATGGAATTGCCGTTATTATACCGCTGTTCTTACCAAATATTTGTATCGATATCGAACGACCATGATCGCGAGAATCCGAGTGAAATAAAATCGATGAGTCGACCGTGTGTACGCGAGCGTTTGCGTGCTTTTTGCGTGCGTGTAAGTGAAAATCGCGAAGTTACGACGATCGTCGCGAAACGTAATGGGGGGAAAAAAAAAACAACAAGAAACGAGCCCTCGACGCGAGGCTCGACGAATAACGTGGAAGATAATTATCGTGACAATTATCGATTCAAATGGAATCATCGATTAGAAGAACGGAAGTGGGCCAAGGAGAAACGAAGGAGGAAGCGGGAAGAGATTATCTAAACGATCGTCGATCGCGCTCGCGCGATCGTACGGACATGACGAGGGGAAAAGGCGCGTGAAAAATTAACGACAGAGTCAACCGCTCAAAAGCACAGATAATAAAAATAGGAAGTTTAATACAATTGTAGAATGAGGTGCGTCAATTATTTACCTGTCACTATTTCTAAGAATTATTGACGGGTGTTAGTTCATTAGTTTTAATTGAAAATAAAAGTTAAAGTAAAGACTACGGGTTACCGCGTTATCGCTTATTTCCTACAAAACAATAACTCAATATTGATCATTTTTCAAGTGTTTGCAAAAGTGGATAAAGTTTTTATAATTCGATCGATTATTAAAACGATCGATAATATTCAGATTCAAAACGATGCTCTTTGAGCTATTTCCTTGTTGTAGAAAATAAGCGACAGGTATAGTTGGTTACTCGTGTAGATTTAATAAAATGATTAATTATAACAAAAAAGAGAACGAACGCTGTAGTCGAAGGCGCAAGGTAAGGAAGAGTAAATGGTGCGAGAAGACAAATGGGCTCAGTCGCATTTCGTTATCATTTGTCCCCAGTCGCCATGTTGTGGCGGAAACTGCAAGCTCCAATTCCTTTTCACCTGAACGGTCGCTAAAATTGGTTGCTTGACGTTTCAAATTTCAAAACAGGTACCTGTTTCTTGTTATACACTTGTTTACCCTCTTAGAGCTCGATCGTTGTGATAATAAATTTAGTGGTAAAAGTAATTAAAGCCACGTTAAATGTCACGTGGTATTGGAAATATTCAAGAACGGTTCGATAATGGTCTAAATATAACTCGAAGAAAATAAAAATCAAGAGAGATAAAAATCATCCTTTTTGCTATAATCCAGTACGTCACAATACGGTTTTGTTTCAAGGTGAAGTTTATCTTAAAGAGAAGTACTGGGAGTATATTTGGTTGCAGTAACATTTTTACATCTTTTTATAATCCGTTTACTTACTTATTTGATTTATAACAATTTTTATGGTCAAATTAAAATGTTACAAATTTATGTTTTATGCGTATGATAGAGAAAGCCATGAAAATTCAGACGAAGTTTCCAATGTGCTTAATAAAATTGCGTTTTATTAATTCAAATATTTCGAAATAATCAAGCGTCAAAGTAACATTAACGAAAAAAATTGAAATATCTGTTAAAAGTTTTTTTTTCGATGTTCTTTACATTTTTAAACTAAAAACGAAACAAATTTTAACAGTTTCACTATAATCAATTACTTGCCCCGACCTATATATAATATATACATATTATATTATATTCACCGACTTCTCAGAACGTGTCAGAATAAAAAAACTCATTCCAAAAACCTAAATAATAAACAGAACGGCACAGATGCCGAAACGATATTCACCATTTTTTCGATGTTCGCAAAAAACGGTTAATTTTTTACAATTCCTACGCTTAATTAACGAACGAAGAGAGCTCAACGCACAAATGTAATTTACATTGAAAAAAAGAAAGGGAACCGCGTTTCGTTAATTCCCAACAATCGCGAAAGAATCCGATGATAAAAAGGAGAGCAACGAGAGACGAAGAAAAATCCCCGGTTACACCGATACGTTCTAGCGCGTCAAGTGTACGATCAGAATTTAACGGATGCAAGGGTCCATAAAGATAAGCGAGAATCTTCACCGGTGTCAGTAGCCAGACAAGTTACGTGTTTCAGGACGTATACACGGTAAATATCGGCGAATCGGTGAGCGGCGGTGATCGTTTGATAGCGAGTAATAGCGACGATTCGCGGAATATCTTGCACGTTTAGCCGGGTCCTCGACGCGCCGAGAAATTTAAATAACGTCGCGATATTCAGGAGCGTACAAGGAAGTACGACGTTACTCTGCCCCGCTCCGTATCTCTTT
Organism: Pemphredon lugubris; assembly: GCA_933228935.1. Lineage (NCBI taxonomy): Eukaryota > Metazoa > Arthropoda > Insecta > Hymenoptera > Crabronidae > Pemphredon > Pemphredon lugubris. The sequence continues at coordinate 67,118,120 of OW121815.1, forward strand.
TTCTCCCCCCCCCCCCTGCCGCTTTTTCTGTTGTTTTTCCTTCTCGCGTTGCCTTAGTGCCCCGCTCACAATAAGCGACAGTGCTCGGTTACATATGAATGGGCGAGTTTTCGGATCCGGTTTCTGTTTCTATCGAGAATTCGAGGGACGCATAAATTTCGCGAAGTAAAGGAGAACATTTGCATGGAGTTGTTGGGAAATCGTGCTCGTTCGACCTGTAACTGGAACTCATTCTTTTTTTTTTCGTAACGTTAGAGGAATACCTGTGTCGGTTTTTATAGCGCGATTATAAGACTGTAAAAAAAAACGGAAGAATATTTCTCGCGAGTTATGTTCGTTTAGAGAGTTGTACAAGTTTGGTCACTCTGCGTATAGAGGTAGCTTTCTACTTTTGAAAATGTGGTTAATTAAATATTATAGGGTCACCAGGTTCGATTGGGTCGAGTCACGGGTTAAATAATTTTAACTGGGATAATATTATTTTGAGCGTTCTATGTATGTTTTATTCAGCGTGACGCGAAGAATAAGGTTTCTTAATATGTTGGGAATATTCCCAAGTTTGAGACATACGTTTCGTATTGGAGTCCGATATCGTGACACTGCGAATGATTTGAAACTATTTTCAATCTAGTTCTCGATCAACGACATTTAAATCTTTCATATCTAATCTGACATTACGTGAAGCGTTTCCATATTCCCGACGAAAGTAAGCCGTGTAATTGTTGCAGAAGCAATTCTGGATGGCAGTCTACTTCCAATTGGACTGTCAAACTTCGCGAAACAGAGGTAATAAGCCCAATCCAACGATGAGCGAAATTTAAGTTCTAATAGCTTCGAAACGATTAAACTACACAGTCCTTCCAAAAGCAAACGATAATAGCGATTCGCTTCAAACCAGGCATCCAAACCTAATAACGCATCCACACATTCGTAACAATTAATTCTTTCATTCTTATCCCTATCACCAGATATTAATTCGAACCAATTAACGTGCAAATAACAATTAAGCCCATTGAAAATAACACACGAACGAATCTAATCCGCGTTAACGGTTCGTACGAGAATGTACCTCCGCAGCCCTGTCAAAAGCAACTATAAACGTCGAGCCGCGACATCATCAAACATCGTCCAACCTGTGTAGGACGTATTTAAACGTGCATCGGGCCCGGTGCACGGTTTATCCGCGGCTGGACCGGTGGTATCCGTTTGATAGCAGATAGCAGGCCGAACGACGCTGGTATGTTCTCATTACGCGTCGTGTAGGTATGCGGCGGCCAGTTCGTGTTCTCCGTGCTTCGAGATCCGTGCACGGTGTGAGACCGTCTCCCTCGTCTCTTCTCCTTTTCCTTCTTCCCTACGTCGTCCTCTCTCCCGCCAGCTTCTTCGCCTCCCTCTGCCTTCTCCGTCTTTCTCCTTGGAGTTCCTCGGTGCCGAATTGAAGGTTCGTTCACACCTACGACGGCTGGTAGGTACGCGTGTCCCTCTTTAAACTTTCGACCGCGATTTTCATTCCGCTTGGCTGTGACATTTGTCGTCGCTTCTTCGGTTAGTCTGTTAATTGCTCTTAGTTGCCCGTACGTTACGCGAAGTTTAGGGGTGGGGACGTAAAGGTAAATGGACTGCCTGGGTTCTTGTATTTTGTGTTTCTTCTTTTGGTACCTTCTCGCGATCCTTTTTCTTTTGGGTAAAGTTGGAGTTTCAGCTGTTTATCTTTTCGATGTTTGTTGGGGTGAAAGTAGAGATAGAATGTGTTTTTGTTTAAGATTTGTATAACTTGTCCTTTACTTCGGTCTTTTCTTATTTCGTTTCGCACGTTTTCCCCTTCTATTTCCCATTATATTTCTGATAATAATACTAATTCTTGATAAATACCAAATATAATCACCATCGTCAGTGCCATTTGCGCATACTTAAATATTGTAACGTTACTTATTACGACTAAATAAATACTAATTAAATTCAGGTCGAACTTGATGCGCAAAATTAATTTCCGATTTACAAACACCCTATGTGGCATGTAACAGAATTGTTTAAAAATAATATTTATCGCGTATTGAGGTGCGCGCGGTACTAATTGCAAACGGAGTAATACCGTAAGGACACGTGGACCCGCTTGCAATGTGAATGGCCTCACCGACAACGAGCGACTTTTCGTTCACGTTCGATGCATCAAATTCGATGAACGTACCGCATTCCGTGTTTTAAGGTGAATCCACACGCGGTACGGTGAATCGTAACGTAACGAAATCGCGGAATAATAAAACGTGAGCTAACTCCGTTACGTCTCTGGAAAAATTATATTGATTTTGTTATTATATACTTTTCAAGTGGATCTTTATCAACGCACTTTTTTAACGCAGAAATAAGAACAAATTTAACTAAAAATAATACCTACGCGCTTGAACATTACTAATCATATATTTTTGTATCGAGCATCAACGTGTTTTGAGATTCTTTATAAAAATAGGCTAACACAATTTTCACAGTTTTAGAAAGTATATCAATTATACGAAGTATCCACATGATTTATAATTATTATTTGCAACAGATCTTAATACTTTCTTTATAAATGTACCAAGTAAATTTACTTACATCTGGCACTCTTGCGTTGCAGCCCTATATCTGAAATAATTTGTACAAAAAGATTAACAAATCCACCGATCAAATTCACTCGAATCGACCACTCGCACGCTGTAAAACGAAATTAAAAAAAAGAATCATAACGCAATCTCAAACTCACCAATCAAGTTTACCACCAAGAAAAAAACATTACGCAAACTCAACAAACCCAACGATTAAATCCACCGATCTAAATAAATCTTAATTACGTACCAATCAACTTCTCTCACTCCCGACTACCTATACCTCGCACGATCATTCTTACAAAATTACTCGATTCAATCTCGCCGAGCACACCAATTGAATTCACTTACGTTCCGTCACCTTTATCTCTCACTTCCACCCCCCCCCCTGACTTCCTCGCACCAACTCTCCATTCAAACCAACGATTTTCACTGTGCACGCTGCTTAAATCGGTGAATTCCATCAAGTTCATCCTCCGTAGCCCGGAGGTTGACATGCACCGATGGAACTTTAAATGTTGCACCCCCGTGACGCGTCTTTTCGCACCCCCCCTCCCCCCTCTCCACCCCCTCCCTACCATCCCCCTCGTCCCGCGACTTTCGAAGAAGAAAAACAAAAAACAAAAGAAGAAAAAGAAGACACAGCGTTGGTCATTTCCCGAAGAGGAATTCCCTGTAACAGGATGAAATTCGATGGAATCTCCTCGCTAAAAGTCCGGCCGTCCCTCTTTCTCTCTCCGTTCCCTTCCTCGTTCATCCTGGAGCGGCGTCTCTCCCTTTAGCTTCCAGCACGGTGGTGATCTTGATAACATTGCCGGCGCGGCGCTCACCGGTGGTGGTGGTGCGACGGCGAAGGTGGTAGTGGCGGAATGGATCGTTGGGGGCCACGGGGTTTGGGACGCAGGAGGGGGTCGAGGAGGGGGAGGGGGTGGGAGGGGCGGGCGGGGGAGGAGGGGAGGGAACTAGTTCAGTGAACAAAACGAAGCGAGAGGCCAGTTGCACGCTGTAGCAACGCCTCGGCGCTGTCCCCGGCTTAAAAGCTTGTACGGAGCGGAGTCCTCTGACCTCCCGAAAGTACAGATATCCGGAGCTGTTAAAAATACCTGTAGAGGTGGGACGGACGAGTACGCGATACTGCTAATTCCGCGATGCCGACGATACTAAGAATATTTTGCGATCGATTCTCGTACACGCTGGTAGTAGCGGGATGTTCGCGGGAATTTATTTATACGGGGAATACCGATTTATTTTTGTATGGTTTATCGGACACGGCGGTGGAGATCGGTTGGTAAATTTAGAGCTGAAAGTTAATCTCGCGTGGCGTTGGTATGGTGTTTTTGTTGTTGAGATGTTTATTGCTCTCGTTGGAGAGCGTCGTGTTCGCTTTGGGAGAACGTCGGTATGCGTTAAACGGAGTATGGGAAATGAAAATGGGAGAGAATTGATAAGAGGAGATGCAGTGGTAATTGTTTCGATGTTTCATTCCAACGTGTGAAACGTCAAATTCCATTGAATTTCCAGGGATTGTTAAATTAAGAGATGGACTCTTAGGGATTCATTTCCAGTTTGAGAATAATTACCATACTCGTTTATCGACGACCAACAACACGGCCATTAATATAACTAACGTTATTATCGATGTAACAACTTAATAATAAAATTCGTTAACTTTATCTAAAGAATTTAAGGTAGAGTACATTTACATACTTGTGCTAAGTAATTTTTGTAAATTTTCGCCCTGTTTCTCTGATAATTCTTCGATAATCAAAAGAGTCGTACGTTGATTATTCCTTTAATGGCATTGATTCGATTAATTTAATAGCATCATTTCGTTTTATGATTTTGCTGAGAATGGTTGTACAACGTTTGAAGAATAAACTCGCGCAGAATGTAGATCTTCCTATAGCCCGCGAGACGTCGATATTTAAATGTAAAGTACCTGTCATCGGAGTTTCATTTTGCTTTTTACGTTAAACGAGCAACGCCGAACATCCTCGGGATGTCTTTGATCTTTTGGGAAAAGGTTCGTACGTCATCGCGTACCGTTACGACAGTGTCATCGAGTAATTCGTCAACGTTCCATCTCATTGTACCTTTTCGCACACCTTTCCGCGTAATGAGGCGCGAAAGAAATTCGCCGGCGAAGATTTCTTAAGAAAGCTCGTCGAGGAATTCGTGTATCGATAGTAGCACGCGCACGTTTAGCAACTGTCTCGTTATCTCTTAATTTGAAATGCTAATGACACTCAACGGACTTTTTAACCGCGCCTTGTCAGCCGCAATTTTTTTTCTGCCCATTCAGCTTCCTTTAATATGAGAAAGTTGAATTATTTAAATACCGCTGTACTTAAAATTTTCGAAATTGAATGGTAAGCGCGACGTTCGCTTAAGGTATAACGTTTACTACAGTCACGTCGTCGAATTTAATTGAAATGAACTAACAATAACAAGTTTTCAATACAGAAACAAGAAATTTAACGCGCAAGTTAATAAGCAAACGCTTTCACTGAAATTAATTGAATCCCGATTGTTTGTCAAATATCGTAGACCCGTGCTTCTAAATTATCCGTCATTGTTTAGTTTATCACAATCGTTAACAAAAATTTATTATTGCTATTAACATTAAAAATATTAGATAATATTAGAAAATCAGTGATAATCGTAATTGTTCAGAAAACCCACGATGCATAATTTAATTTTTATATCATTAAAATGAACGCATCGTTATAGATTAATTAACAACAATGATCCAAGATCGTGATTATTAATGACCAAGGTGCTACCAGTGTCAATGATGTCTTTCGAAGAAGGGGCATAAAAACGTTTCCATGCTGATTCGTCCGCATTGGCAGGTACCCGATGCGTTTACACGAGGTTGCACCCGACTGCGTGTCGCCTGCTTGTGAATACAAATCCAAGTGCAGGTAGACGTTGAGTTACGGGCGCACGTACGCACAAAAGCGGAAAAGTCTCGGCGCATTTATACTTGAAAGCGCATAGTAATCGAGTATCGTTTATTAAACGCTCGACTATTACTTTGATGTTGAACTTTGATCCGTTTCTCGTAGGCATTACGATATTATTCGATCGTTGTGATAAACGTGGTACAAGAAATTAAATGAAAGGATAAACGATGTATAGGAGTATAAGAACAGTAAAAATAGAATTTAATTCGCAGGAATATGCGTTGAACGTAAGAATGTAATTACTATTATCGGGAATAGCTTACGTTTAATCATTTTCAATCGTTAATTGCTATGATTTATTATCAAGTATCTTTTAAATTATGTGTTTTATGTTATTTGGTGTAAAATCAGACCATACAAAATTATTCAAATCTATTGAAATCGTTAGGCGTATTGTAAAGTTCCTGTATTGTAAATTTCTAATAATTCGTTTAACTGGACTACTTTAGTCAGTCCAAGAAGCTCGAATGAATGAATTCAATTATTTCGATTCAAGAACAGATCAAATTAATATTCTTGAATTTAATTGATCAAGAACAGTAATATCCTCAGACATTCCGTTCGAGCATACTTTCATAAAAAGTATGTAATCGATCTCTAGCGATGTATACGTTCCCATTGCGCCGTACGGGTGTCTACGGGACATTAAAATGGATGATGGACGTCGATAGGACATCAATAGATGGTTTGTCCGATCGAGACTGGAGCAATGGAGAAAACGTAGCAACACCGTCGAAACTATCCGTCGGGAGCTCCGTTCGAGAAATTTGTCTTAATATTCATGCCAGGAGGTCGGCACGCTAAACGATCGATCGATCGATACTTGGAACTCGCCTATTGATGTTTGCGGATGCTCATTTGCGGACTGGTTTCGAAGACAATTTGTAGCGTGCGTAGAAAGCAGAGTGAAAAGGAAAACGCGAAGATACGCGAACGCGGAATCTGCGAGTCGAACGAACGATGCTCGTTTCTGATTATTGTCCGTAACCTGCTTTTTTTATCGGCTCTAAAGCAGGCTACTCTTCAGAACATACGTTCGTTTATTTTACCTTTGCTAAATATGTCAATGTAATGGTGTGCTTCTTGGGTTATGAAAATTATTGCATGCTGCTGTCTTTTTCTTCTTATCTTCTATACAGTAAAACAATTTAGAGTGATTATTTTCAAGTTGCAATTTTTAAATTACAAATTTTTTAAAATGCCTTCGTTTCGTAAGTAACCTTGGTCCTCGATGCACATAAGTATTTCAGCTATTCGTTTGTTTATTATTGTTTTGTATTTACAGAATATTTCAGAACCACGATACACATTCTATATAATTATCAGAAGTTCTCATGATTCCCTTATATTTGTATTAGTTGGAGTTGAATCGATTTTGGAAATAAGCTTCGATTATGAATTCGAACAAAGTTACTCACTCGAAGAGCATTCGTGACAACACATTCGCACAAAAGCCTGCTCGTGACGCAACTGCTGTCACCATGTCGCGATTAGATAAATAATTTTTCACGCTCACGACGCGTCTACCGAGTTTGCCGAGTGTACAATGATAAATCCAAGCGTTGATTCATTCGACAAAATCTTTGCACAGCCATTCGAAGCATAAAACGCAATCCGAAGAAATTAATTAAATTTTGTGCAAACGAACACTCGCGTATCACGCTATTTCAAGTAGTGCAAACTCACGTAGATCTTTAACTACTTCCACTACGCATAAATGCCAAGATAAATTTACTCTCCACCGTACGCTGCCGTTAATTTTCAAACGCCACGAATGTATCTCGATAAGAGAAACGTAAATTATCATTCCTACGATTGAAAATATTAATCGTCTCACCCTTATAAAAATAAGTAATCCGCAGATTTTTGAGACAACCAAAAATAATTTAATACCCAAATTAAAAATAAAACGAACCCATGAAGTTGAACAAAAACCGGGACACACACCTATTACGGACACTCGAAAGCGTCAAGAACGTAAATCAAAATGAATGCCCAGGTGCTAAAAACTGATCACGACCTTCTAAACGATTACAAACCGCGCGAGATAAGCGTGACGTGAAACGCGCTTCCAGAAATCCAACGAAATTCATACACGAAGCGTTGGTTAGCGCTACGTTCTTCCTTACTCCAAACAAATCTCTCCGATTGCTCTCCCGTCCCCCGTGGAGCATCCAGCGCCGATAGAAGCGTATCGTCATCGTGATCACCGCGCGCGAACAAATCCTCCGTGGCCGGGCGAACAATTACGCCGGTTGTTCTAGGCAAGTGGAGCGAGATTCACGATCCGTGAACTAGAGGCAGCCTCGTTTTTCCGAGACACTCGATTCGATCGATTCGCCGGTGTAAAACCGGCTGGGCGTCGGCGGCTGCTGCCAGTGGAAAGAGACAGAAAGAAAGAAAAAGAAAATCACCGACGTGGAGGTGATAGAGGGAGAAGGAGCGAGCGAAAGAGAGAGATTGAATTTTGAAATGGAAGAGAGAGAGAGAGGGGGAGAGACGGGGCAGGGAGAAAAAGGGAGTAACTGAGAGAACGAGTGAGGGACGGAGAGAGATCGAGACTCGATCTTTCTGAGTGCCTCTGGCCGCTGGCCTCTCCCCCTTCCCGCCCACCAACAACCGATCTCCTTCGTCAGTGCCGGCGCCGCACGAGTTTCTTACAGGTGGACTTACAACCTGCCCCACGATTTTTTACCTTCGTCTCGCTGGTCGGAACATCCCGTATAGCGAGTCGTAACGTGTTTCGCGAGGGTAGTTCGGTCTTCGCGAGAAATACTACATCCCCCGCCCCCCGTGAACGTTGGTTTTCCCGGGGAATCTGTGTACCTTCGGGAGGGTTGAGAGGAACCCGGTGACGGGAGACGTGGAACGATCTCGATTCTTTGATCGCGCAGGTGTGTACGAACGTGAATTGGAAGTATACTTGGTGCGAGATCGGAGTAACGAGTCGTAAGGGTGGATTAATTTTTGTGGAGAAGCTTGAATGTGGGTTCTGTGGTGTTTTCGATCAATGTTCGAGGGAGAGGATTTTCGGACGATCGGTGTTTATCGACGAGGGGGCGAAGAACCTTAGTATTACGCACCTGTTCCTCATACCACGTCCCTACCTAAACCTCCTGCGTTCAACCTGCGCGGCATCGCGTCGTAGGTAGATAGGATACCCGTGGATCTCCCCCCTCGTTCCTGGCCCCCTTTGCTCTACGTCTCTGCTAGCGATAGCTTCGATGTCAGGTGAAACACCGCGGTAGACCTTGTTTCGATTGTTTTTCGAATTTTTTCGTCAATCGCGATTGTGCTTTTATACTCGGGCGAATCCGAACTTTGTGTTACTCGTATCGATGCTTATCGCAGAATTGTTATAATCTCTGTGTCGTATACTCAAACATGGAATTTATCAGGTTACGTTCAAACGTCAATAAATGATTAAATAACGTCCCTTTGTTGTTCGCAATCTCAAACTTTCTGATCGCATAGCCCTTTCCTTTCTAATTATTTCATATTCAGACTCAATATTTATCTTAATGTACCAACATCAACGTACATCCTCAAACCAAAAGCAATCTTCCCGAATGAATAATAAACAACCATCGAAGACTATTTTCTCGATTACGTCGATTACGAAAATCCAAGAATACGCGACAATCTATCGATATATTAACATTCGCTTTAGCATCTGTTTTAACGGGGACTCATTCATCCTCCCCGACAATCTCAAAACTTCCTATTCCCCCGCACGATTGCACCAAGAGTCCCCGAACGAGCGTTCGTCGGTCCCATCGCTAGGACTTGCTCCAGGTTCTCCTCGGTCTCGGTTGGACTCCCATTGGCCGGTTCCATCGAGCTCTGTCGCACTGTAGGGCAGGAGCGAGGCAGTCGTCTCACAGCATCCAGCAGCGGCGCTACTAGCGGCAGCCGAACGGAAAGACTCCCAGGCAAGTCGTCGTCGTCGTCGGTATATACCTGTGTGTGGGTTACGTGCGTGTATACCATGCGTGTGCCACGATTGCGTGGGTGTGCGGCCGAGGTAGCCTACCTGGCGGCGTCCAACACGCAGTAAACCGCGCGCTCCTTCGTGTCCACGATCCAGAAAGGAAGGAACGTGCGCCAGTAGGGATACGCGATTCGGCAGTACTACCGCGCGAAGGAGACCCTTTTATTAATCATCGTGCCACGACGCGGGGGATTACCGTGAACGCCAGTTCCGTTCGCGTGTGGTACCAATATTTGCATATCGTTCGAGAGGAGAGTGTGGTAACTACCAGTGCCGCCAGTGCTTATCCGTGCATGTGTGCTTACGTGGGTGAACGCGAATGGTTTTTGACTACAGCGACGTTTACCGAAGGTACCGAGGCGAGCCTCGTTACTCCATGTAGATCCTGGTGCTACGACGAACGCTTCAAGCGGCGATTGGGATATAGGATAAGGAATCTCGTGAGGAGATGCGACGAATCGTCGGCGAAGAGTAAAAACCGGGATCGGGAAGTCTTCTCGATCGGCGTTCCTCTGGTGAGCATTCGATGTTTCGCGATGTACCCTGGCGTTATCCCGTATCGGCGATTCGTGATTCAAAGAAAGGAAGCGTGTGTCCACGTTCGTTGCGTTCCTGTGGGCATTCGCGATTTCCAACATGGCCGCTGGGACTAGCCGTGACCGCTGGGTCCGCGGAAGCCATGTTGGCAGGTGTGCTCGAGTCGAGATAACCAGTTCATGTTCGTGGAACGCACGCGACCAACAAACGGAAGCAGGGCGGATGCATTATCGTCGAATTATCGTGGAAACAATATGCTTGGATTCTTTTCGATCGTGCCACGATGCTCTTGGATTTGTTTCCCCTCGAGCTGACCAAATTGTTTTGTTAAATATGGGTTTCTCCTTGGGACTCTCTTGATAATTGATTTAGTTCGATGATTCGTTGAGACGCGAGGGGACCGATGATTCGAATTTAGTTGAAATCTGAGATTTTTTTTTATCTATTATAGGTAACGATCTGTTAAGTTTGCAATATCTATGACATTCGAACAGTCTCGTATGGTATTAGATTTTTGCACCGTTGGCAATCGAATGCGTGGAATTGGTACGATGGAGATGTATTTTGAAAAAATATTTTGAGTTTAATGAATGAAAACAATTGTTGTCGATGTTTAATAGGCGACACGCGCGAGTAGCAAGATGGCGGATATGTTTAACGTGGTTTATTCTTAACCTTGTCACGTGGGTTACTCGTTTCAAAGTTACGAAATTGAGGAAAAACAATCACAATTCCAAGATTTATTATTCTTCCCTGGAAATATTTTTACATGCTTCATGATCTTTGATCAATGGTAAAATTCGAGCATGGTCCGAGTTTTATAAGAAAGAAGCGGTACAACCGCTGTTGGAGTCCTTGAATCATGTTTCTAAGACATTTCGTAACATAAGTACACGTTACCATTTTGTAATAGCGTGAAAGTCATTATGGAACTAATAAACTTGCTGTTTCGAAATTTTGCGGCGCTCGTTCAATTAAGCGTTTAAACGTTTACAGTAGTTTTCTTCAAAGGCACATAATCGATATCAAGTTTGCTTCAAAACAAAAATAATAATCATCACTCTTTCCAAACTGCACTGATATTTAATCGATGTAAAATAAAAACAAATAGCAATACAAAAACATAGATTCTTGAAGTTATGTAAAGAAGATTGTTAAATTAAATATCTCAATCAGAAAGAAGAAACAGTGGAACGATATAATACTTGAACCAAAATTTATATCGATTTGAAAAAAGCTTCGTCATTTGCGTTAACGAAAGTACGTTGTCGACTCACTGATAACCAGTTTACAGGGAGAACGTACAGTTATTTTAACGATATTTAAAACGTTTGATTAGAACGTGATACCGAGAAACTCAATTGCGTAACATTCAAGCGTGACCTTACGAGCGATTTAAAAATGTTCAAAATGGTAAAAAGTGTACGTGGCAAAGGTTCGTCGTTCATCTGATCGTCAAACTGTTCGCTTCGATTAAACTTCAACTACGAGAAGAATCCAAAAAGTACGTTCGTAATACATAAAAAACCACCCGCATAAATACCACCAAACGCTAAAGCAATCAATTAAAAATTAAAATCGACTAGAGCTTTCTCGATACAAGAGCCGAAACGTTAAGATGACTCAAAATTATTCATTTGATATTTTCAATTCTATACTTTATCCGTTTGAATTCTTACTCAATATACGACCATGAGACACTTACAATATTAACAACGATACTTGTTTCAATTACCCTTAACCAACGCCTACGCCGACTTTCATTCCAGGTGTCATCGGTATGCCGACGGACGTCGTGGTGTCGTCGGCCTCGGCCTCGGCCACAGTCTCCGAGGAGACGAGCAGAGGTCGAGACCTGGGCCTTGGACCGTCGCCAAGGTCAGCTCCCTCTTCGGCGGGCGCGTCATCCTCCGGATCAGCAGCACAATCGACCTCGAGAGGCTTCGACCCCTCCAGCGCACTGGCCGCTTATCATCATCATCGACATGGCCTGGTAGCGGGCCTGGGTCATCCTCATCATCGCGAATCGTCCGCATTCGTGCCCGTTGTACCGTCGAGGTTACATCTGGCCCCATATCCGGGCGAGATGCATCCTCACTTAACAGCACCGCCGCCCTCCTCCTCATCAGCGTCGAGCCAGGATCACGAAGTGGGTGGGGAGGGCTCCGTAGCCAGGAAATCATCGTCCAGCTACGACATCATGGCGATGATGGCCGATAAGAGGAAGGAGCTTGCAGCCAGGGCACTTCTACTGCCACCCCCGCCCCTCCTCGAGCCACCCCCCGGTTATCCAGTTTTCGCGGGACCGTTTCCTGGCAGCTCAGCTCTTTACCCACCGGGTGGGCCTCTGGCCCATCAGCATCTCGACAGACGATTGCTGAGAGCGCCCGGTAGAGCGTCGAGGCCGAAGAAACAGTTTATCTGTAAATTTTGTAATCGACAGTTCACGAAGTCGTATAATTTATTGATTCACGAGAGGACCCACACTGACGAGAGGCCGTACTCTTGTGATATTTGCGGCAAGGCTTTTAGAAGGCAGGATCATCTACGGGATCATAGGTAATTTTCACGTTTTGCCGTTATACATTATCTCGAGGTAAATTATGAACAGAAGTGATGTTCGACTCGAAACGTTACACGAATAATAAATACTGTTTTATTAATCGTACCGGCTGAACGGTAAATGCAAAAACGCGTTACAATTGCCTCGCTAGTCCGACGCGACATGAAAGACGACACCGCGAATCGATATCCGTCGGATCTGTGAAACTCCATTCGCTTTGCAGGTACATTCACAGTAAAGAGAAACCATTCAAGTGCGGCGAATGCGGCAAAGGCTTCTGTCAGAGCCGCACCCTGGCCGTCCACAAGATCCTCCACATGGAAGAGTCGCCGCACAAGTGTCCAGTATGCGCGAGAAGCTTCAATCAGCGCAGCAACCTCAAGACACATCTCCTGACTCACACGGATCACAAACCCTACGAGTGCACCTCCTGCGGCAAGGTATTCCGCAGGAACTGCGACCTCAGGAGACACGCCCTGACCCACGCGGTCGGCGACGTACCACCGGAAGCCCTGGAGGAAGCTCTGAGGGACGACGACAGTCCCGAAGAGGATGGCCCGGAGACTGGGTCGTCCTCGTCAACGTCGGGCACCGCGAACTCTTCGTTGCCAACCGCTTCGGCGGGCAACTCTTACCCCCCTCAGGGATCCTCGGGACCCCCTCAAACGTCCGCCCCACCGTCCACGTCAAATCTTCCTCAGAGACCTCAATTGCAGATCAGAAGAGATCTGTTGCCAGCCGTGAAACCGTCCACGGTGACCAGCGGCGGTGGCGGTGGTCATTCGATTACCCAGAATCCACCGGCAGCCTTACCACCACCGCCGCCATTGATTCTCACGTCGTATCGAAGGCGATTGGGTTCACCGGGACCCTCGAGGGTTCTACTGGAGTTACAGGAACGCGAGAGGGAGAGGGAACGGGAGATGGAGCAGAATAGGGAGAGAGAACGCGACAGGGAGAGGGAGGAGGAAGTGTCGCGACCACCTAGAGCACCTACCCCCCAACCACCCCCACCGCCGAGACCAGCTCCCGCGAGGCAGGGATTCACTATAGCGGATATAATGCGCCGATAGGGTGGGGCGTGGGGGTTGTTCGAATCGACGCGCGATGAATTTAAGGAGGATCCGATGAGAAATACCAAATCATCATTTGCCGGGGAACGTGGATCGGGAAAGATATGTTTATTTTTGTAGCTCTGAAAGAGCCCCGGTTTGACATGGTTCTCCGAGGGTCGAGCATGATCGTCGAAGACTTCGAATGATCACCTATCGAACAGGCGAGAGGACATTTATTTTTTCGAGCCGCGGTAACAGCTGGTGCGAATTGAACGGAGGATCGAGTAAACAGATTTTGAACAAAATCGGTAAGGATGTTGAATTTATTCTCCGGCAAAACGAACGGAGTACGGGGAGAAACGAAATCTTGATTGCTTTTGGGGAAATTACTAAATATCGAAATAGTCTACGCGTACCATTAAAAGAAAAAAAGTTTTTCTTGCATTGAACAATAATTTTTCCATGCACGCAGCCTTTCTCGTTAATGTGCAATTGAATTTCTATTTGAAACGGCTGAGCGACAAGTGTAAAATTATTTTCGGTCTTCCCAGAAGCGATTGAATTCGTTGGTACGTTTGACGCGATTATGTTTGTTGTGCTGTTTCGCGGATGAATTTTCTCGCAATCGACAAGAGAAGAGTAATGAGAAAACGGGAGAAGCAAAGGAACGTTGAAAAAGTACAATGTGGAGGGAGTGAAAACGTAAGCTCCGATAAAGATTATTATATTATTACGTTAAGATCATAATTGTGTACATAAAACAGACGTCGAGTTTCCATTTTCCTACGACGAATAGATGACAACTAGTTTACGAAAAAGAAAAATACCAGGAACCTAATAATAACGCGCGAGTCAACTGTTTTTCAAATTCAAAACAACGTTCATAACCCACAAATATTATAAATCAAAATTTCACCATCGTTGACTCGCGTTACTTCGTATAGATAGATGAAAACAACAACAAATGAACATATCGTTGGGCGTAACATTGTTTTCGCGTAGAACTATCGATCGTTAGGACACGCCCAATAAAAAGAAGAGAAAGAAAATTTACAAAGCTGCCTTAGTATACGAGCGTCAAAACGACATACCACCACAGAATCATATTCTAAAAGGAATTTTCACTGGGAGAGAAAGGACGGCGTTGCGAACAAAGAGCGAGGAGGATGGGTTACAGTAAGATCCTTTGTCCACAATATTTGGGGAGAAGGGGTAATGCAAATTTCGTGGCCACGGGAACAACCTGTGCCACTGCTGCCGCAGTGACAGGTGCAATAGGGTGTCGAAGCTACTTGGTTCTGGTGGCGAGATACCTGCTCCCTTCTAAAAATATTCTGACCCTAGACGAGCGCCGTCGTCCTTTTTTTTTTTCTTCTCCCTTTGGAAAGGATCATTAAGGGCCCCTTTGTGACCCAAGATACACCGTCCAACCGCAAGAGCGATCCTTTCGGTTTTACTACCGTTCGAAATGCGTTTTCTTTCGAATGGATATTTAAGTGGGTGGGAGAGAGGAATGTTTGTGAAATTTTGTTCGAGCTCGCTCTGTTTTTTTTTTTTTTTTTTTTTTTCTAAGTACCGTTCGACGCTTTAACCCTTCGAGCGTTAACTTAATTGTTTTCGTTGTTTAGAATTTTTAACAAAAATTGAAATTTATTTCCAGGCAGATCGAATCGTTGTAATCGCTTGTATATCTTGCTGCCTTATCGAACTGCCTAATCGATTAAATTTTATTAAGGAGATGGAGGGACAAAATTTATTAAAAAAATGAATAGTGGTATAATTTATGGATCATAAATTAGTGCCGTTTAAAAAGTGAAGTATCGTTTAAAGGGTTAATTACGAGCACGCAAGTAAATTTGCAAATGTATGGCTCGTAGAAAAGTGATATTTACGTATCCTTCGAAGTGCGAGATTCGTTCGTTGTTTGTTTTTTGTTCCTTCGGGGGAAGAGAACGAGAGTGGTCGAACAAAATAAACTGAGAGCTATTACGTTGTAATTTCTAACAAGATACATACTAAAATAGGAATGAAATTCCCTGTGTGTATGCGCGTGAAAAAGAGAGAAAGAGAGAGTGGGAGAGAAGAGAATAAAATATTTTGTACTATTTTTAACATACTTTATGTATAGTGATATATGGAATGTACAATGTACTACGTACAACGAGTGCTGCCCGCAGGATAAATTACAAATTCGCGGGCAACTCATGTGTCCTGTTATTTTCTACGTTATCAGTTTACGTCTTGTACGAGTATCTATATTTTTCGATTTATACGAGAGTTAAGCAAGTTTGTAAATTATATTAAGAAAAGTGAAATAAAAGATATTAAAAGTAAATAGTAAATTTTTCAATAATCTGGCATAATAACATTTTACGGTACTTATAATCAATACAGATATTGCTAAAGCTGTAATACATATGGGCTGATGATAAAGATTAATCGTACCTTTCTTTTTGTTCATTCTTCTTTATCTTTCAAGTTACGATATAATTAGATTTCGGATATTATACAAATACAAATCATTCAGTGAACGATATGAGTTCACTTGCAAGTACACCAAGGTGTAATATTGTTATTAAATGCTGTTACCGTTATTGCTTCCATTCTGAATGAAATAAAATTTTAAATGCTATATATTTTAATCCGTTAAACAATATGTGATCGATTCATTCACAGACATCTGTTCATTCATTCGCATATTAACCCTACATTTTTACCAACGGAAGATAGAGAAATCTGTATTACCGATATAGGATAATCACACTGAATCGAGCGCCTTACCTCAGGCCACAATCTAGTACTCCCGTCGACAACGTGATTTCCTGTAATACCTTCAGTAAGTAAATAACTAATCGAAAGTAATTGTCAACCATGAATAAACATGCAGGCTTTATCGACTATGGAAACTTCATCGAACGTAGATATTCTTCAGAAAATTGTGATAACGACAAGAGAGATCGCTGAAATCTGTCTTACCCCCTTTATATTTTTTACTGAACATTCTGCGTACGAGTATGGTACATTGCGTGCGATTGATTACTTATTCGTTGCAGGTATTATTCGTTTAACCAGGTAAAACAAAGGCATCCAACACTGTAAGCGCGTAATGTTAATTCCATACAATGCAAAATTAATTAAATCAATGAGGCATATTTTAACTACTTCCACAAATTGCGCGACGCGCATTAAAAAAGAATCTTACATTCTTCAACAATTTTCAAGTACGGAATATTGATAATTATTAATTTACTATTAGTTTCTATTGTTGCAAGGTAGGAGTACGGAATAAGTGATTTCATTTTATTCCAACGACTTTGCATTACAAAATATACTTTCCCTGTATATTACGACGTACATCCTTATCTATACTATTAATTCCGAAGAATTGACCTTTTCCTCTTCTTAAATTTCACACGACAAAATCCTTGTAGATACAAAACATCTGTCGATTTCTAATCACGAGGTCCGAACAGCTTACCAACTTCAACGGAAGAATTGAAAATTTATACAAACGATGTCCAATTAAAAAAAAATCTTACTAAACCATCAGCCAGTCCAGTATTTCATTTCCATTCCGCCTCATCCTCCTGTCTGGTCAATTAAATTCACACGCCGTGTCCCCCTCCACAGTTACAAAAACTCGTACCCCCATAAATACTTCTGCAGGATGAAAACAAAAATTAATTGAATCACGCCAGATACGGCTGTCAAACGAATTCCCATTTTCTGGTTCGCGCAGCGGAATATCTGTGTCAAAGCGGCTGTCGCTGTGAGGATCGTAGCTCGTAAGTTTTACGAGCGACTCACGGGCGGCTTTATGGTGCGAGAAGTGACTAAAAATCGTCAAACAATCTATTCCGTCGGCCGCGGCACGTCGTTACACGGATGATAAGTCCTGTATCGCCGTGGCCGTCTTCTTATTCTTCGCTTTGCGCGCCGGCGGCGGTGAGTTCCTGTGAAAATTTCGGCGTAACTCAAAAGCTGAAGTCAAACATGGGCGTGTTTCACGAGGTGTCTCGGTAAATCCGGTAAAGCGCCGAAGGCAAATCCCTCTTCTGTCAGCGGCGCGCGTCACGGTTAATGCACGGCCATATATGTACGGTACTATACATATACGCGCCAACACCGACGTTGCGATGCGCATACATGTCACCGCCTTGCATTTAGGCCTAAAACGTGTTTTAGGTTCGCGCTAGAGTGGATTGAAATTGCATGGATAAATGTTGCTTCTGCATTTTAGTTTTTAAGAGTCTAGTATCCGTCTTGTGGGCAATTCTGTGTTTTTATTAGGAGAGTTATCAAGGGGTAATTTGTTTAATCGTAATGTACTCAGGTGCGGTATAATTTTATTAATAACGCAGCGTGATTTGAATTAATGTAGTTTCGATCATTGTAATTATTGGAAAAGCAGGAATGATTCGTTGTCAAGTGAATCGATATCATTTGGAGCCACGTTGTTCGTATATTTTAGATTTCAATAACGTGGGTAACTCTTTGGATTTCTGTGCAATCCACTGTTGTAGGACAGCTGGAAGGCGTCATATTAATGTTTTAAGCAAGGAATACAAAATTGGTCGTTACAAATCCGACTTTAAGTAGATTCGGCGATCTTAATATTTTACCGGTCAGACACGCATTAATACAAGGATCTGTAAATATAATGATCATCGTTCGTTACTGGTTGTATCCTATAAAGTTCGAAGAGTTGGTGTAAACATTTGCGTGTTACAAAGTGCGAAAAGTCACTGAAGGATTTCGATTATGTTATACGCAACTTGCATCCCGTGCCTCGTCAGTTGGCGATTCACCGAATACATGGAAGGTTCTGGTAAGAGGATATTAATGGCACCGCGGAGAGAACCGTATAGAACCGTATAGAAATCGAGTTTACCGAGAGATTCTTGTATGCTTAGATATCGAAAGATAAAGATATTGCGCGCATGTACACGGAAATACCAAGAAAACAGGAAATGGCACGTGGTGGAGCTTCGGAAACAAACGACTTTGGCAAATAATGGAACGTTCGCTCGGTAAAGAACTCTCGATCGTTCATTCATTCATAAATCAAATATAAGATTCATTTTCAATTATCGTCCGTGTAATATCACTCGTTTATACTTAATATCAATGTTTGTGGTTCGATGATTTTAAACTACAAAATGTATTGATCAAACATTATATCAAATATGGCGTACGATAATTCGACTGCTCTAAGATTGAAAATGTACAAATATTTGATTACAGGATCATTGTTTATTAATACGAAACCGACAACTGAATTTAGAAGTTTTTAGTATTATGTTTTCAATTTATTAATCGTTGAGGTTTTCTTTTATTTTCAGTTTTCTTTTTATTCCATTATTACTCATTTTATTTTTTATGCAATAAAGAAACAAAAACCGTGACAAATGTACAAAAGTATTTTGTGCGCTTCAAAATTGAAATCCAAATCTGGAACGACGTTAGTTGACACCGTGATATCTATACGGCACAACAGAAGTGTTTCTTCGATCAACAAACAGAAGACACACCTGGGCTTCTTATCTCCCTTCGAAAGACTTCTTCGGGGAAATTTGCATATTCAAATGTTAGGTTGAGGAGTCACCATACCGAATGGACGCGTTATCACGGAATCTTAGTAATACTGTTGAAAATCACGGACATTTGATTCACCGAGCGGCAACAATCTTTCTTTAACGATTCTGAAAATAACTTGGGACACTCGAATGTCAAAATAATGTTAAAAGTAATAATGATAATAAAAGTTGTCACACCTAAGTCGTAATGCAACAATCCCACCACCTCAGTAATGACATTACGATTACTTACTCTTTCCACCGAGTAGTATCAATTAATCAAAAATCAAAAATTAATCCAACGATCTTATTTATTAAATATTTCAATCGATTTTTTCCAAAACCAAGGAACTACCTGCCCCAAAACCGATTAGTTTTACAAATCACATCATTCAACGCTTCGTTCTACAATTTACCCACAATCTCAACCAAGTAATGTCGACAAATTTTCTACCACGAATCATCGCCTCCCTTTGTTATACGCAGCCTCCTCTAGAATCGCTTAAAGTACCTTAACATTTTTAATCGAAACTAAACGAGAGTTTAGACTATCCCAGCCGAGAACAAACTTTTGCGCAGCGCTAAGGTGGCCGCAATAATCTTTGCTCGCTCGTACATTTGCGGGCGTAGCATTATAACGTGTGCACGTCGCATACTTACGTGGCCAGCACAAGGTGCGGCTTTAGTCCACGATTCTTCTCGGGTTCGTCCTATGCCCATTATGCGAGCGAACTCTTCGTGGTGCCTTTCCGTGGCCCCTTGACTAAAGCATCGTTCACAGTGTCCAACGTGCAATTTGATTTTTTTCCCCCGATCTTCCGCAATGGTTCCGGGAAAAGGCAGTCGGGGGGCGTACAGTGTCATCGGGTAACCGGTATTTTATAACAATGTTTGGTATTTTTGAATAACAAACTTTATACACCGTGGTTGAATAATAATACGAAGATAATAATCTGTTTTTTATTAAAACTATCGTATTCTTTAATTAAACTGTTAATATCCGTAATCGTGAAAGACAGCGTGACCTTTGCATTTGAATTAGTATTTTGTTCCGTTGCCATTGATTGACAGTTAGTGAAATAAATTTATAGTTTCGCTGAAAATTTTAAGTTAATTAAATGAACGTATGACGACATACTTGGTGGTGGTTTAATCAACACGGAAGCATCGACGCTATTAATCCAGTTATTATTACTTTGTAATCTAGTATCGGGTATCTGTAAATTCTTGCAACTAATCATTGACTTTCCATCGAGAGTGGCGTTGCTTGATAAATGCACAACACTAACCAACAATTGCACCTTATTTCTTTAATCTACGAGCACTTTCTCGAGTTAATCTCTTTATCTATGATCGGTGTTTCGCGTGAAAGCAGATGATAAGGACGAACAATAAAGCGTGGCAATTATGGATTTACAATGCGGTGATGCCCGACAAACGCGTTCGAAGTGCAAATACAAGTTATGAAATACGTGACGAATCCTTCACCTCTATTGTTAGCGATCGCTTTCCTATTGGGATCTATATCGCAAAGAATTAAAAAAGAAATTCAAACTTCCTCATCGATGTACGATCTACCGCTTCGTTTAAATGAAACTGAAAGAAATTAATCGGTTAATTAATTTCTGTTTCCACAGAAGTAAACAATTTCAATTCCGGGGGCTTAACAATCACAAAAGAATTTGACAGATTAACGATCATCTAATAGCTTCGCAGCTATTCGACATTCATCCCCAATAATTCTTCAATTGTTGACAAGTAATCATATGATAAAAAAGCAAAGATCGATTAATACGTTATAAAACGTATTTCAGTTTCTTAATAAAATAATTCAAGAATTATCACAGACCGATCATACGGTTTCCGAATATAAAGATCACGATTAAAATTTTCGTTTGAACAAAAAGAGTAGCCACTTCGATTACGAATCCCAATCGACTCCGTTCGCTCTACAAACACCGCAAAGTAACTCCGCGTACACTGAAGCGCGCAAGCGGGACGTTCGAACGTGGACCGTCGAAATTGGTGAGAAAAAAAAAATTCATACGATTGCGAGACACGGCCGATTGTGAAAGAACCATTAAGAGACAGCGCACAGACGTGTGCATACAGACGCGTTTCCATTGGGTGCGTCCGCGTATCTGCGACCCGCGACTTCACGCCGACGAAGAACGCTAGTGGTGCTTTGATGTAGCCGCCATTCTGGGAGACACTTATTATTGTCACAGCCGACGGTGTCTCGGAACCCTTCGGGATACGTTACGATCAACATAGAGATGATCTGGACAACGATTTGTTTATCTATGATCAAACATTCGTTATTGCAGCTTCCATCGATACGATAACATGATCCGTGGCACGAAATCGTTTAAATATCATCGAAAAGTCTGCAAAATGTTTTTAGCTTGAAAAATTGAAACGCGCGCGTCTAAATCTGTTCTAAACGGGTCTATCTTCTCATACAATCAAGAGACAAGGTCTTGTCTCGGGCCAAGTATAAATACGCGAGACTAGACCTTTCAATTTTAATATTGTCGCGTAAACGTCACGCGATACAACAAGTTCGTAATAGAGTTATCTCTGTGTATATTAATAATCTTTTTCAAAACAGATTTTATGAAAGACAAAATTACTTGTATTAAGAAAGAAGTTAGATTTTCTTTTCTCATGACAGACAGTACCCTTGCTTCGATTCCATCTGTATCAAAACTTTCTGCAAAATATTCTACGAAATACTTAACATCCCGTATTCATCCAACGTTCCCCAACTTAAACTTACATCCCCAATTAACCAAAAATCAAATAACCATTCCGCATAACGTATACTTTACGCTACTTTCACCCACGTAACCGCAAAACTCCCATCCAGCAACCACCTAAAACAAAACACCCTACAAAACTTCATCCCCCGCGGAATTCGCGACTCTCCACCCGGTTCGCCCCGTCTCGATAAAAATTCACGCGTATCCGCCAATGCAAATTGCACTTATCTCGCTCCATTCCTCCCCAAAACAATATCATTAAATAATACCGAGGAATATCTTCTACGATTAATCGGAGCCGAGCCTGTAATCATCCGCTAAACTGAACTGTACGCGCTGATTATATGCTATCACTAACATCTACATCCGCGCCCTCGAACCACCCCGCCCCAACCCCCCTCCAACATTCTCCCACCCCACGAAGTTTCGACCGCAGCGTCTCCCGGGACCCTCTTCGCGGCCGAATCCCTCCGCTCGGACCTACCTGCTAATTCGACGTCGACCTGTCTCGATCGTTCCTCGTTATCTCTGCCCACGGGCCAAGAGAAACGATGGCGTTTACAATATCGTACCTATGGACCTAATCTATCGGTACCCGGGGGACGTAGGTCGAAACGAGGTGGGTTTCCTTTCTTCGTGGCATTGGACGTGAAAATATTTGTCGCGGCCCAGAGCGATAGCGAGGACGCGCGCTATTTGCCCCGGTAACATTCCCCATGGGATGCCGTCTGTTTGCCGAGGCTTTGTTTCCGCCAGTTTCCGTTTCCTGCGCCAACACGGCGGCGTCTCTGTGATCCATCCGGTCACCGAATACGCGGTTTTCTTTAGACGGATAGCGCGCCGAGGATTCGTCTCGACGCGTCGGGGATTGGACCGAACCACTCGCGTCGTTGATACTCGTATTTTGGAGGTTCAGTGATTGGTTATTGGTGATAAGAATCGATCCCGGTGAGGGTGAGCGAATCAATGATCGGAGCGATTGGGGTGGCGTGGATAAGATTCGCTCGGGGTGTCGGAAAGAGGTTCGTGGTATTGGGATAGGGTAATTTGTATTTGGTTCTTGAGATATAAATCATTTGCAGCGCGGTAGGAAAAATGGAGTTATTTTGAAACATTTTAAGGGAGTCATTATCAATTTTTGGGGTAAGATTTATTATTTGCGGTGTTATTGAATTTTTAGATTTATAAATAATAATGAGATTATTACTGTTAACACTAGGTTTACGTAGAGATATGCCTGTCCCTACGGATATGTGTCAATTTGACGACATAGAGTATACCACATAGAGTTTCAAAATTAGAAAACGTCGAAAATATGAATTTTGACATGTACATATTTGTCTCGTTAAATGAACAAAAGTCAGGAGAAGTGGTAGAAGAAAAGTTTAAACGGTTTCATTAATTTTCCACATGAAATTCGAATCCGTCAAAATGACGGGTCCCGTAAACCTAGCGTTAATTATAATAATAGTAATGTAGGTTTATAAATTTGAAGCTAGGGATCATGAGTCTTGTAGAAAAAATAATATTATTCTGTAAGTAAAGCGTGGGATAACTTTAGCACGCTGGGATTTTCTTGGAAGTCATCAACAGTAATTTCCGAGTTTGAATTATTTATACGTAGCATCTGCAAATTGTTTTCCTTCAGGGTATGAAACATCAGTAGGTATCAGTTTTAAACGGAAGCTAATCTCAATATTTTCCCATACAGTAGTAGTAGTAGTAGTTTATAAAAATTAAAAATATCAATCGAAAGATTCAGAAAAGGAAACATTTATTATTCTTAACGGTATATAATATTTAATTTGAGAAATTATCTCAATTTTATATCCAGCAAATATAATAAAACATTCTATAAATAATTAAACAAAACACTCTATAAATACTTACTAACGTCAGTTTAACATTTTTCTATTATGCTTTATTAGTCGTTGTGTCGGACATTGTATTCTACATTACAATCGAATGAGTAGTAAATTTTACATAACGATACTCGTACGCTCGCCGCGATACTATCACCGAGATACGTGTCATCGTTGGTACGTCTTGAAATTTCGTATTACATAATTTCCATAAATCATCGTTACGCAAGTATTGAAGAGATTTGACAGACAAATGGTATTAGTTGATCATCGACATGATTTATTATTCGCATTATCCTGTTGCGCCGAAGCATAAGTAATTGATTGGTGTAAAACCACTTCTGTTAAATTGTTGCTTCTTACGCGCCGTTACCAACTAAATGGCTACATGGTATTTCTTTTAAGAGAGCCATTGAAATATATTATACGCGTAACGCGTACCGCTCGTTATTCAATTAGAATTTTAATTCGGAAGAATCTTTTCTTCTTTTACGACTGCACCGTGGATTACGTTATTTGCGTCATAATGCACCGAAATATGTATTGTACTTTTGTCGGCTTCGCTTCCACGGATTTTAGGTTTAAAACTCTATTCCGAGTTTTATCTTTAAAATCAGTATTTACCCGCTTTCCCGTAATGCGTCCTCCGCAAACTTTCTTTTCACTGTCGCCTTCGCTGACAGTTCTGTCAGATTTCTAAGTTTCCAACTCAGTTTTAATTTTGTCATTAATATTTCCTATTTCATCAGTTCCATTGTCAACGATTCAGGTTATTGTAAAATATATTCTCAATGTTTTATTAGTATTAGTTTTACATATTCTTTCTGACCTGAAGGTTTATTACGCCAGCCCACTCTAGTTTATACAATTTGAAACATTCGCTCTGAATCTCAATAAAAAACCATTCTTTCGACTTCAATTCAACAACATTATACTTGAAACACGTTTATTCCGAATTATAATAGCCCCTGATTTCTTTTCATCTAATAGTAATATCTAATGATACCGCGATGACCCCGACGATCTTTCATCCCCGAGACAACAAAAAAAGTGCCAAGAGCGGGATGAATTTTTCCATAGATTTCGAAATCCTCCTAAACCTTCTCGCTCGCCAATAACCCACTTGTATTCCCATAAATCCCACCTAGAACCACAGCCGAGGGGCGCGTCAAAAAAAGGCTAAACCCCCGAAATACACTTTCTCGTCATCGTTGTCATCTTCATCGATGCTCCATCTTCCACCCAGCGGAGCACACGGTGGCCGCGTTGGATTCCACAAGCATCCAACGTCGGCGTCCCCTTTGTTGCCGATCGCTCACTGGTCTTCCTCAGTCCTCCCCTTCCTCTTTCGCCGGTCCTCCTGCCGGTTCTCGTGGAATTTTTCCACCACTCGATCATCCCGGTGGCTCGCGAGGGAGGCGATAGCCCATTGAACCGTCCAATGAAGCGATACCGCGAGATCGCGATGGGCGGTGCCCGGGAAGCCGGCGATGGTTCTCGGAGTCCGGCGCGGACCCCGTAGAGGGGGGGCCCGACGGGGCCTCAACGAGGCGCCGATGGTGGGGGGATTGACATCGACTACTGTGCATTTCCCACGTGCCCTGGGAACCCCCGCGGCATCGTGTCAGCCCCCGCTCTTGGTTCTTGCACGCTCCTTCCACCTCCGCCTCCTCCTACACCTTCTTCGGCTACGTCTCTCGCGCGATCTCTCTCCCCCTCACTTTCTCTCTCTCTCTCTCCCTCTCCCTCCCTCCTTCTCCATGCGCTGTCTCTCCTGGCCTCGAGGGTTACCGATAAAGACAAAGAGATCACCGCTCCCGCGGATCGTCTTCCGAGAAACGATTCGGCTCATCTTTTTCTCGCGTGGGCGAAAAGATTGACACGACGCTTTGGACTCTCGTCGTCGATCGTTTAAAACTGACCGAGACACGCGTACGGCATGACGGAGGGAAAGGGACAGGAGAGCGGAGAGCCTGAGAACCGATCCGTACAGGATCGCGTTACTCGCCAGCTAACGACGAATCGAACCGAGAAAGTGGAACGCGCTCTAGGGAAAGAAGAGAAAAAGATTCGGACAGCGGTGGCTCGTTTCGTACGGCTACCTCCTTTGTACCCTCGCCTTGCTACCGCCCCCGCGGGGGGTAACCCCTTGCGGAGGGTGGCGAGGAAACCCAGTCTGATCTGTTCTTTCAAGAGTGGGAACAGAGGGGGAGAGAAAGATAGATAGAGAGAGAGAGAGAGAGACCCCTCGGGAAAAAGGTCCTCTCGCGTGGGCGAAGAGGGATGCTCTGGGCCCGACGGTTACGAGGGCGGTCCCAGGTGGGATAGGTGGTAGGGATCGTTGAAGAGAGGGAGCAACTTGAGGGACAGTTCCTGCAGGGGGAGGGCGGATGGGCACTCTCCCAGGAGCTCAGGAAGCCGCGTCGTCGAAGGATTTGTGAATAACCGCGCTGCTATTCGGCGACTTCGGCCAGACAAAGACGCGCGAGGAGTCAGGATAACCAGCGGTTCTCTTCCTCCTCTTCCTTCGCCCTTCATCCTTCGCCTCTTCTCTCTTCTGCTCCCGATCCTCCCCCGCGTTTCTCCTCTCCCCCGGCCCTCGCCTCACCTCGTCTCTTCTCTTACTTCTTCCTCCGCCACCACCACCGCCGCCACCACCACCACCACCAACACCACCGTCGTCGTCACCACTACTACCACTGCACTCTCTTCGGCGCGAGGAAGATCCTGGAGCGGTTTTCTGGTGGAATCGTGAGAGAGGCTCTCACACGGACAAACGACAACTGGTGGGTCATCGGTGAGTACGGTTCGGTAGGGAGGTGTCCTCCCGGTCCTCCAACCAGAAGAAGCCAGACGACGACGACGACGACGAAGGAGACCTTTGGCGGTTACACACCGCGTCCTACCGTCTTCTGGTGTGCCTACCTATTCGGGCTACCAGCGAACCGAGCGGCCAAACGGAGCTTCAGTCGACGCCGCGCACCCAAACGGTCCAGACCTGTCAGCCCGGAAGACAGCATCCCGAGAACACGATTCGATTATTGAGAAGCGACTTCTCGAAGAGAATCTGCGATCTTTATATTATATTCTCTTTTTTTTTTATCTCGCTTCGATCGCCGCGAGGATACGAGTACTTACGGTCGAGAAAACGGCTTTGATATTCTGCCGGGTGTTACGCGCATGTCGTGTAGCCTGTTCCGGTGAGACTCCTTTGATAAGAACGCCGAAACCTGATCTCAGAGGAACTCTTCACTGCAATCGTGGTGACCCGATACGATACCGGTAAGTGTGTATCTTTCATTGTTCTTGGATATTGTACGTTAGCTCATTTTAGTCGTTGTTTACGATGACAACGTTTCGGGGATGATAGGTTTATTTTGTTATTTGAATAGTAACCATTTTCTTGGAATTCTTTGAACTTTTGCATTAGGATTTGAATAATTTTTCAAGATTAGGCGGATGTTATGCGTTAGAGGTCTTAGGCATCGGGTTTCTCTAGGTTGAATGAATTCGGTCCGATAGCCGCCTTTTCCGCGTTGAATGAAAGAGAAAGTAAATACCGCTAAATTGGAATATCGCGGTCCTCGCGGTTGGCGCACGGAATTTCATTGCTTTACGAATCGGGCGGGCGGGATAAGGTGTGGTCCCCATTCGTTTGCGTATCTCCTTGGTGACTGGCCCAAAACCGGTAGCGCGCCATAGGGCGGTGCACGGTAGCCGCTCCGCTTTGATTGGCTCTCGGCGTAAATCAGTGTTTTATCGAGCGTTACCGAAACTTAAGCTACCGCCACGTGAAAATTTTCAATCAGATACGAATGATGAGTAACGTGACGCATTCCAAGTACGTCAATTCATAAAACAATATTTTTTGTCATTCTCATCGTTGTATTATTTATAAATAAAAAAAATTGAAATTCACGCTGATATTTTCACATCCTGCATTGAAACTGTTTTTGATTGATAATGTTAGTTGATAGTCCCTTTTTATATAACGGTCGTTCAATGTTTAAAAAAATTATATTTTCTTCTCGATGCGATAAATAAAAATTGTGGTAGTATAATATCCTTTCTTTTTATCATAGAAAGGAAATCTAATTATTGTAACTCGAGAATTCTTCGCTGTATTCGAGGCAATTAGCCTGATTTCGCTTGATGAATTTGCCTGGTAGCCATTAGCTTAAACCCGATAATTAACATCACGGCGATGCGCGGCAGCAACATCGGTTTGATTAGTTACCAATTAGTACCCTGAACAGTGATTTCACCAATTATCTTCAAAAGTTTCGGTTCAAAGTATACGATTCTTGAACTAATTGCACCATTGTCAGTACCGATCAATCGAATATTACTCCTCGTTGAAGTATCCTCGATTATACAACTTGCCTTAAATATTCATTACCAAACTCCAATACAACTCCTCTCTAATTTCATATTACAACAAACTCAATAAGACAATTATCCCCATCAACAGAATCTGCCTACAAAATTAACAAACCTCTATTTTCTATAACAAAAACCAACATCCTCTTGATCCAAATGTCCACAACCATACTTTACTTTCCACCTATTAACGAGCACAAATCCATTTTAAATTCTCATTCACACTAAACTACCTCCCCGATATAAGACGCCCCGAATATCCACAGTGATTAACGAAATCCCCCTCGACAATTAATCGCCAAATCCCCTCGACAACTCGTCACCGAATTCCCACGACAACTCATCACGAAACGCCACCATATCTCCCTTGCCATTGGGTGGCAGGGAGAAATCTGTGATAGGAAGTTGCCCTTCTCCGGCAGACCCTTCCACCTTCTCCTCGTTGCTCTCCAGTACCAGGGCACACCAGGCGACCTGGAGGGGAAGGGTGTGGTTCCGCTTGGTGGACTTCTCTGGTGGTTCGGTAGCGACTGGCCCAAAACCGGTAGTCGGCGGTAGGGCGGTGCACGGTAGCAGCTTCTCTTTGGTTGGCTACCGGCGAACGAACGAACGAACGAACGAACGAACGAAGGCTACTGCTCCCTTCTTTATTCCTCCATACATGCGAGAACGAGTGCACGCACGTCGAGCGAGCTCCTCGGTTGGCTCCTCTGCGTCCCCTTTTGATTGGCTGCCACTTCATCCTTGCCCTCCGTCCTTCGCTCCCTTTTAAGCGCGAAGGACGAGACGCGATCACCGCACGATCCCAATTTCGTGGGGAAACTCCCGCCGAAGGGATATAACGGCAATGAGCGACAGTTTCGAGCGGCACGAGTGTCGTCGTCGACGATGCGTGACGCGTTCGTTGCGTAAAGGAAGCGCGTCTCGTTCGAGCGTGTTCGGTGATTGAATTGTTTAAACTTCCATGGGATTTTCCGATGATTCGATAACGGCGGGAATAACGCGAATTTCTTGGGTTTGATATTGTCGGGGCGATACTAGTACTGTGAGAATAAAGAAAGAATGGTGGTGATACGGGATTCGAGAGATAGTTTTCGTCAAATTAACTCTGAGTGAATTTTTACCGATTGTACTTATCGAGAATGGAAAATTTCTTAGTTGATTAAAATAATTATCAAAGATTGCCGGGGGGGGTACTTCGTTGAGCGTTAAGTAGACCACGTTTAATAATATTAATTTCTCGACGATGTCGGCAAAAATATTTATATTCGACAATCAAATTCAACGAACTAAAGATTCAAAGATCAAATTCTACTAAATTCCACACGGTTCCCATTAAAAAAAAACGCGCATTATCTTCACGAGCGAAACGTTAGACACGCGTACCCAAAAACCGACCGTTTTCCCTAAAAACAAGAAATCCCGCATCAATGCGAATCACGATTTTTCGTTGCCACGATCGATTCAAACGATCACTTTTGCGCGATGACAAGTACACGGGCCATTACTTTCCCGCTACGTGCGCGAATTCACGAGTGAGAACGCGCGTTAGTTCCCTCTTTCTGCTAGGGAACAAGCCTGATCGAATTGCGTGACGCGTGTCTAACAGGATTAAAGCGTCCGATGTCCCGATTTGCTGTACTTAATTCTATAATTGTATTCGCGTCACGGCTCGCTTAACAACACGATTATTCCGTACGTACGAATTCACAACGGCCCTCGATACGATGAAATTCGCTTTTAAAGCGCGCTCATACCTCCCATACACGGGCGGATAGATCTCTCCGTCGTACCACGCGATCATAAGCGCGTGCTTCCACATACATTGCATTATCATACATTATCATATATTAGCTTTGACCTCTTGATCGCGACAGGTAAACTCGGCAGCCGGTATGCCGGGATTCGCCATCGCGCTTGTAATCGCGCCGCGACCACGAACATAAGTTCAAGGGAAGTATTAACGTCCTGTCTCTTAATTGTCGTTTACGCATTCGTTTGATGCCAACGCTTCCGTCGGTAATAAATTGCGGGTGCTCTTTTTTTCAACGATCGACCGGAACGCGACCGTTCTCAGCGACGACGCTTTCACGTTTCGCGAGGAACTAGCAATCGCGCGATTCTTTTCTGTTTTCACGAGACGGAGTAACGCTCCCTTGGTATTCGTCGGTTGATTTATTCATGAGTCGTTTAATTAAATTTAGTTAACGGTCATCCGTGATTAAAACGGAGCGAGCGTGGTAATATTTATTACGCGGCTATTAAATCCGAGTGAATCGGCGCGGTTAAGTGGAAGCGGGTTGGTACGAGTCAGACGTAGGACGCGAACGCATAGGATCGTTGTCAATTTATTTGATAGCACTCGTACCTCTTATCCGGCGCGTACCCTTATTTCATTCTAATACAGCGGTGTTTATCTTTTACAATTTAAATATCGCTGGGCCGTGAGAATGCGAGAAATAATAACGTAATGACGGAGCGTAACGGTAATTGAGAAAATTAATATAATCGTGTACCTCGGAAATCATAATTCTCGACTCTCGGTAATAAAGAGAACTAAATATCAGCCGTGGGCGGTGGATTAGAGTTTAGAATCGAGACTCGTGCTCCGTCAAAAATCGCGATATTAAAAAGAACGCGGAACGGAGTAAATTGGTATACCAAACTGGCGTAACAAACTGTCCCGGTTATACCCAGGATAAAGGCGAGGCAAAAAAGCGAGTTGAGTAGAGACTTCTGCGTAACACGCAGCTCCGATTAGGCCCCACTGTTAGGCAGACCAACCAACCAGGATACGCCCAGGCACGCTTATTACTCATTCAGACACGCCACTTTATTCGAGCGTGCGCCGTGTGCTTACCTTGTGCTACCAGTAGCACCGGACGTGGCTTCTGCACAATGGCCGCGCCACGCCGCGCGATCGGCCCCCGGGGGCCTTTTTTATTGCTGCCTCTTCACTCCGCGGGGCCCGTCTACCACTGACCACACTAATAAGCTTCCTCTTATGCCAGTTTTCGTGCTGTTACTCCGAATCGAATGCGGAGGATTATGTTTTATCATGGGAACGATCCGCGAAGGGCGTTGGAGCTCGGTAGGGTTTTGTTGGTCAACGGCGATGATTCGTGCATCGTTTTGATTCGTTCGAATGGCGAAAGTTTAATTTTTTAGTCGGTTTGTGGGAAATATAATATTATCGTAGGAAGGATCTTCGGGGAGTGTCAAAATTATCGTTTAGTAGGATTTAGTTGGTCGGCGATAGTTGTTAGTGGATTGACGTGATTCGAATCTTAATTTTAGGGTTTCGTTGAAAATGTATTATGTTGTATTATCGTTTTTCTAATGGTGTCGATATTGCAGTTTAGTAGGATTCTGTTGGTTACGGTGTTGGCGATTTCACGTAATTCGATTGAATATATACAAATCTTGATTTCATATTTGCTTCGTGGAAAGTATATTTTTACGATAGGCATGTTTTCTACGGGGTATTTGTAATTTGTTAGTTAGAAGTAATAATAGTTCCCTGTGATGTGATGGAACATCGACCTCTTTCTTAATTTAAATACTCTTTCGTGATAAATATTGCAAGAATTACCTCAAACGGGTATTAAAAACGTTCTTTACGGTGATTATTATTAATTTAACACGATTCGATTCAATATTGTCCCACATTATTAATAACAGAGATCGCTCTAAAATTTTGATCGAAAGTCACGTTTCGACCCATACCAGTAAACGCGTGACTCTTTTTCAACAGTGATTGACCCGTCGCGTTAACGTAACGCAAACTCCTTCGTTACGCGTTGACCAGACACTCTCAACTATAATTCCTACCACGCGTTCCGTCCCAATACACTTAATCACTACGCGCAACAAAACATAATCTGCCATTACCATCGACATCGACGAAACGAAAAAGAATCCCCCCCTACCCTTGCTAAAATCAAAACCACCCCGTACAATTGTAAGCGTAAAAATCATCCATCGTCTCTTCCTCCGGCAGGTATAAAGAGTCACGAGGATCTTCTCGCGAGGAGGTACAGCAAGAGTGATCTCACTCCCAGGAGTTAGCCGGTCGGGACTAGGTTTGCGCGGGAGGAGAAGAGAGCGACACGGACCGAGAGAGGGACCGAGAGAGACCGTGAGAGCGCTCGAGAAAGAGAGAGAGAGAGAGAGAGCGAGTGAGAGAGAGAGGAACGGAGAAGCGATCGCAGGTAGGAGCAAAAGAGACGCCTGTAGGCTGAAACCCGGTGGAGGGAGTGACTCGAGGCGTTAGCGAGAGCGCGAGAGGAGAGGTAGAGGGAAAGGAGACAGAGAGTCGACCAAGAGAAGGAGCGGTGGGAATTTATAAGGATGTTCGCGATAATGCCGATGGAGACAGAGGGGCACGGCAGGGAGTTCGGCCGCCGGCAGAAGATGCGCGCCAAGTGCACGGTAGAGTTCGTCTGCAAGTAC
This sequence comes from Pemphredon lugubris, assembly GCA_933228935.1. Taxonomy (NCBI): domain Eukaryota; kingdom Metazoa; phylum Arthropoda; class Insecta; order Hymenoptera; family Crabronidae; genus Pemphredon; species Pemphredon lugubris. The sequence goes on from OW121815.1 coordinate 67,150,846, forward strand.
TGCCAGCGGCGCTTCACGAAGCCCTACAACCTCATGATCCACGAGCGCAGCCATAAGGACGACGTGACCTTCACCTGTGAGGTCTGCGGAAAGTCCTTCAAGCGGCAGGACAACCTCAAGCAGCACAGGTACATTTCAACGATTATTCCTACACGTTACATATTTAAATATATGTATACGCGTATATACATATTTTTTTTTTGTCGGTGTTATCTCGATTTTTCAACTCGTTTTTTTTTTTGGACGCCTCGTCTTATTTAACGCTCGTCGGACGGGACTGGCGTCGAGTTTGATTCTCATCGGACAGACATTGATGAGGTTTTCGGCGTTGAAGATTATCGTAATTGGGAGGTTTTTTTTAAACGCGTGGTTCTTTATTAACGATTCGAAACGATCGGTGTGTGATCTTTTGGGATAAAGCGTAAGATGTTAGGAATGGAGTGGGGACGGGAGTGGAGTTTTTTTTTTTTAAATATTGTTATTTAAGGGTGATTCGTGGTGGGAAAGTGTTTAGGGTTTATCGTCAATGTCTGTGACGATTGTTAAGTCAATTTCGAAACTGGCCGTCGCTACTTTGCTCGGAAATTTGTCAGATTTTGAAGTGTCTGTGCTCGTTTGGGTTCCGTCGCGACCGACCATCTTTCGACGGTGCAGGATCAAACGCGAAGTATGTTAGGGAAATAACATTCTTTCACGTTTCACGGACCTAAAATTTCGGTTTTTAATTTATTCCGTTGATCGCTGAAATTGTATTCATTAATTGAGAGTAGTTTTTATAATAACGGCGTTCTGTCTGCGCGAAACACCATGGAGATTTGTAATATCGGTTTTAAAGTCTCAGTCTCCCGAATTGTTGCGGTACTGCAAAAAGAATAATTTGCAAAGAACATTGCACGTATGTAACATTAAATATTAGACTTCTTCTTTCTCTTCTTCTTTAATGCTTAAACTCGCATGAACTTCAGTGTTATTAGCGACTACGTTAATATTTACAAAGATCGACCAGTCTCTCTTGAAAAATATTCAACTTTTGCAACGTCCCTTTTGTTTAAATATTGAAACGTGGCGAATTCCTTGAAAGAGAAGTCACTTGCACGTCGGTTAATCGAAAAGTGTTTTAAAACGACTTACGAGTCTTTAAAGAAACTTTATTTGCAATCATTTATGAAATTACGGGTTATTATTAAATTATTATTAAAATTAACTATAGCCACGAGTCAGTAATAAAACATTGTTTCATCTAGCTAATTAAAACCGTACAAATACATTCAATAACACTTCTACAATCACAAAATCAAACGCTTACTTCGAAAGCATAAATGTACTATTCCAATCTTTTAGAAAGCACTAGAAACTGCGTCAAACGTTTCGTCTCACCTAAAATTGACGACTCGTTAACTTTCAAATACCTTTTAACACAATTTAATAAAACTCGACAAAATCTTACTAAAACTACATTTTCACGCATTCGCGATTCTTTCGTTGTTTCTCGTTCCCTACGCGAGCCCCACTTTCTTTTACAATGAACAATCGGTTTAAATCGAACTAGCCGCATGGTATCTTGACCCCAGCAAGCATGAGCATAGGGACCGCTTCGCAAAACCGGTCGGGTCACCGGTACGACCTTTTGTAAGACGAAAAAGGATAAATCCGGCGAAGACAGTACTTCGTTTGGTGACTCATCCCGCGGGATGATTTTCACCCGACGATTCGTCAATCCTTCTTTCTCGGTCGCGACGGAACCCGCGCGTGTACAATGCCAGAGCGAGAGATTCACTCGTGCACGTACACGCACCTCGGTGAACCGAGTACAGACACTCTCGATACAAAAGTGTAAGGGACGGGTTGGTGTAGTTTTCGACGCGTCGCGTCGTTGCGCGTAAAAGAAATCGTTGAAAACAATTGAACGGTGATTTATTGACATCCATCGCCGTGATCAATTTTTTGGTCGATGATCGTCGCTCTCGCACGTTCCACACGTATTGCAATAAATCGATTATTATAAATCGTTGATCCACCAGGTCATCGATCCTTTAATCTCAAATCTGAAGGGATATAGAGATGTGTAGATCAAGTGTGATACTTCCAAGTGCAATTGTGTCAGCGAGAAAATCAGTAAAATCATCAAACGCTTGTAGCGATGTGTAAATTAATAAGTCACGATAACGAACAACGCTACAACTTTTGCAAGGCAATGCGGATCTACGAGGAAATACGTAATAGCGACGATAATTCAACGATTACTCGTAATTAGCGTGCTATTAAAAATAGACGTTCGATTAATATGAGCAGGATTGGCTATAAGTAATTACCACGTTCTATATCGCGTTATTACGGTGAACGATGAGTTGAAAACTGGTAGTTCGCCGTCGTTGAAACGGACTTTCGTGTCCCGTCGGTCGACGCTCGCGCACGCTCGAGCGACACGGGAATCGTCGCTACGCCGTATCGATAGAATTCGAGAAAAAAAAAACACCTCGCTATAATCATCGGAACTCCGTTTAGTTAATTATGACACGCGATGAATACAACGACATTAATAAAAGTCTGCTCGTCCAATTATCTTGTTGCTATTTCCGTGTAATCTGCAACTTTAGCCCGCGTCTCTCGCTGTTTTTTATCAACGCATTTCGCGCCGGGAGTATTACGTTTTACATACGTCCATACTTTTCCATTTCAAGATTGCATGAATTTTCATGAATCCATGTTCAGTGTCAGTGCCAGGTTTTTACTGAATTTCCGCGAGACACGATAGAGTGGAATGCAAACGAAGTTTTTGCCGCCACGTGTGCATTACGGGCTAACAAAGTCGGTGCGGCGAAACAAATTGCGAACGTAGAGATGAAAATTCTATAACGGTAATCAGGCGTGAAACCTACGCGAGGAAGAAACTTATTGAGAATCGCGTTTAACTTCTGTCGTTAATGAGTTTGGAAACATTGAACGAATACTCAAAATGGTAATAAATGCGTCGATCGAACGGTAGGTCGTGGTGGTGTCATTTTAAGACGCGGCGACGTTACGTAAAAAAATCTACGAGTAGCAATTGCTAGTATCTTGATACGTTAATTGGACATTACGAATTCTAAAGGTGGGATAAATGTGCGTAATACGGGAGTAAAAAATTTAATGAATTTTCACGCTACCGGCCTTGCCAACTTAAACTACGCCACACGCGAGATTGTTTTGCCGCGTTATTGCAGGAGCGCAGCAATGTAACTATGTATACCGATAATAAGAGTTTTTATTTAATTTTATTGACATAAAAACCATAGCGTCTGTTATCGCTGCATCAAAGTTTAGGATATAAATGAAATATGGTGTTGAATGGATTTATTAAGTTGTTAGAAGAATCGCGTTTTGAGAGCCAGTGACTTTGAGTCAAACGCGTACAATTGACGCAATTACTCGAACTTAATGTCTAATTAGAAACTTGCGACGTAAAAAATGTAAATGGTTTTAGGCTGGATGAGACTAATTACAAAATTGCTGTAATTGATTAACATTGTTAGTTGACTAAATAAATATTTCTATTGTTTTTACTCACTACTACTTTCAAACGTCTCAAACGTTCTACATCGCATTCATATATCAATGCAATATTAAAATCGTGTTATTTAACAAAGCTACAGAGTTGGAAAATAGCAATAATATTTATTCGTTTCTCCTATCCAAAGCCGATGGATAACAAAGGTCCATTCCCCTACGCGGATTACAACTGCAAAGATAACAGATGCTATTTCAATTTTTACCAAGGGTGATTACTAATAAACAAAAATAAATTCGTTTAAAATACAACGAGCAGACTTAAACGTTTCCGCTTTACAACCTCGTCGCGCCAACCCCCTCGAATGACGGAAAATCCAAAAGGGTACCGAAGAAAGTTACTCAACGGCGACAGAACTGACCCCTCGGAAGGTCAGAAACGTCAATGCGGCGAACGAAGAAGGTCGCTACCGCGTTGACCTTTTCGCACCATTGGCCTTGCGAAGTTGTAACGTGTCACCTTCACCGCGCCTCAGAGGTGAGAATCGGGAGAAAGAGAAATGGAGAGAAAGAGAGGGAGAGGAACGGATCCGCGAAGATCCGCAAACTTTGCGCCCCTTCTCTCTCTCTCTCTCTCTCTCCCTCCCTCATTCTCTCGTCCGCAACACTTTGAAGATCAGCCTGACCCATAAATCAGTCTGAAATAATGCTGCCTCCGCATGGAACGTGCGAGCTCGCGAGCGGCTGAACGAGCGAGCGATAAAATAAATCTTCGATACTGGTGGATACTAATGGATACCTTGTATGTAACGGCGGTGGTCTTGTTTTCTGTTCTGTTGTAGATGTGGGTGGCGGTGAGCGGGAGCTCTGAATCTCCTGCACCTAGACACACACACAATGTACACGCAACAACATCAACATCATCCTCCAACAACAACATCGACAATTCTTCGACTACAACAGCCATATAAAAAAAAAAAAAAACTCAAAAAAAGAAAGAAAGAAAGAACGAATACAACCACGCAATCTTCCAATACCACTTTGATCACCCGCACTCGTCCCGGTGCACCGTGTAAACGCGACCGAAACTGCGTGTACCGCCACCACCACGATACCCTCCAGCATGCAAATTCTACTACTACTACTACCACTACTACTTATTCTTCTATTACGATCTATGACCACGTTGTCGACTTTCTTCTTCTGGTACTAACACGGCGCGCACAATATCCCCGCTACCGTTCAGCGATGGGAATGATTGATAGATAGACGAGGGGGGAAGAAAGTTAGGGAGAGAGAGAGAGAGAGAGAGAGAGAGAGAGATATGAAGTAATGAGTTTTCTAGAACAGTACTTTCTTCATCTTCCGATTTCGACCATCTTTGTTCCAGGAGCATACACTCTGTTCCCTACAAGGGCTCCAACGGCTACTCAAATGGCTATTCGAATGGCTACTCTAGGTACTAGAAGCCAACCGGCCAACTACTATCCTCAAAAATCCCGTAGACTCGCGTTTCTATTCTTCTGATTTAGATCTTTTTTTTTTTGTCTGATTGCGTCGCAGGGATCGAAAACGCGCCGTTATTTCGATGGAAACGTTGTTGCATTGTCGCGAGCGGAATCGTTCGGTCCTTCGAGTTAAAAGTATATTCTTCCCAGCGGTGATCGTTTTCTTGGCAACGTGAAATATCTTCCTCGTTGAATTTCTTAAAGGACAATTTAATTGGTGTTGCATAATTTTATAAATAACTATATGGAAGAGAAGCAAGATATAAATATAAAACACAATTTGAACAGCATCGCTGGATTGCTCGAGGGTATAGGGAAAATGGAGCGATAGTATCGCAAGGACCAGATTCTCGTTCGCGATACGTACAACAAAATTGACGTTGAAATCCCTGGAACTTTTTAATTCTACCGCGTAACCGTTCAGCTTTTCCTACCGTCCATCCTCCTGTCGGGAATCCCCTTTCTTCGATCAGTCCATAGATCGCACTCGAAATCGATAATGCCGGCCCTAAATATCGCGAAATCGGTTTCTGATCATCTCCACGCCTTCTAAATCCCCGCTTCTCGCTCCTCCACCCCGCTTCGTCCATAGTTTCTTTTTGTTCGCTTCTTCCATCTTCCTGTATTCCGAGCCTAGACACCTAGACGTCAGCCACATCAAATAAGAGTGATCGAGAGATCTCATCGCCACAAAGACATCGAGAAACAAAAACAGCGAGAAGAGTTACGTGCAATGGTGCAGCAACATCGAGCAATCTTGAATTCAAACGATCCATCTGGATCCTGTCATCGATTCCGCAACGACATCGGGGGATCGGCTACTCTTGAATTCAAACGATCCGTCCGGATCGTGTCATCGATCGTGACGACATCAGTGGCGCGACGACGTCAAGGATCAACCGTTTCGGAGTTCGAAGCATTCGTTTGGGTCTTGTCGTCGATTGCAAGAGCGTCGACGTTGTCGGAACGTCGGGGATCAACCATTTTGGAATTCGTGAGTTTCGTCCGGAACTTGTCGTCGATTTGGACAATATATACAGTACATTCGGTGCTAAGGTTTGGGATAAAACTAGACTGACGGAGACTCGGGATATGGAAAGAAAAAAAACCTGGAAACGTTGAGTTCGATTTCTCTAAAACTATCGACGTTTCCATGGAATGACGTCGAAGACCTTAATGATCCGTTCAAGGATCTTTCTATTGAAATTCCTCGATAATCTCAAGGACGCGCGACATGCGCCACAATTACGGAAGACTGTGGCGCACGAAATTACCCTGTTATTAATATTTCCACCAACCGATGGTCTCGCGCGAGGTATTGTTCGTTGGAAAGTGAAAACTATCCGCCATCCGAGTTTTCATAAAAGAAAAAGGAAAAAAAAAAAGGAAAAAAAATACCCGCGGTATCGGATTGCGTAATGTACGTTCAACGCGGTGGAGAAGACGTAACGCGACGAGCGTGTAAATTCAGGGGGGAAACGGAGGAATTCAGTCTCGTTATCGATAACAAGTTTGAACGCATCGGGAATCCAGCCAGTCGAGTTTATCTCGTGGAATCTACTCGGCCGTGGTTCCTGCTTTCTTCTCGGCTAACAACATAATCATGGAAAGCGGAATCGCTTGCCGGCGACATAATTCATTCCGAGCAACCATGGGAATCGAGCAACGGGGTCAAGGCCGGAAGATGAGGATTGCGCGATCTATGTCATTGACGACAAGTCTGGAAGAAACCAATTTTACTTCCACTGTCTCCCAGAAAAATCCATTCGATCGTGACGTGTGATTTAAATTTGAGAAGCTCGCTGAAAAATTTATAAGTGCGCGATCCAAAAAGCTGACGTTAGAGGCTCCCGAAGATCGATCGATCGTTTCACGGTTCTTCTTCGCGACTATCGATCAAATTTCACTGCTTTCCGCACGACTATCACCTCGGAAATATCTTCGACGATTCCGAGACCTCTGGAAAATTCGAAGAGTTCACTCGGTCCACTGGATATCGATAGCGTCCCAAGGCTCTCGCCGGTTCGATTGCAACGGGCTAACGGGAGGATCGTGTCAACTCGGCGAGGCACCCCGGGCTAGAATCCTAAATCGGGACCCCGCGTAATAACCCACTCGAAAGATGCTACCGTGGGACCACGCCCAGGCCTCGGGCGACTACTTCCTGACCTACCATCCGGGGCAATCGGCGAGCGATAAACAGCCGCATCGAGAGAAATCTCCGTTCCACGCGCCTACTCTTTCTGAAATCGTGAAAATCAGTGGTCGGGTCTCACTCGGGGTCGTCCAGGTGAAACGAAATCGCTGGAAAGCAACGTCTCCACGGAGACGCGACCGGACGACCTTGGAGACGTGAAACAAGGCGGGTCCCGCTGACGCAAATACCAGTCAGCTGGGATCGGTTTCCAGTGGATGAACCGTCGGGCAAAGTGTCTCTTCGATTCCGCGTCGCGAGCGTAGCGGCTCGTTCGGTTAGAATGGCATGATCGATCGATTCGTACGTTTCCTGACCATCTATAGGTGCGACCGGATACCCTTTTTTTTCGTCCCGCGACGGCCTTCCGGTGGTTCCCGCTATATGACGTGTCTCGCGCCGAGAGAGAGAGAGAGAGAGAGAGAGAGAGAGAGAGAGAAAGGAGAACGATCAGATTCGCGAAATCGCTTCTGAGGAAACTGGTGTTGACAATGCGGAATGGTTCTACCCGGGAATGATAATCGGTGATCGATGTGCGAATAATTACACGGATAGCGCTCTGGTTTCGGCACGGTACAGTGTGGGACGAAAAATCATGGTAATTCGAGCGCGAAGGAAAGACGTCAGGCTGATATTTTGTTACAATAATTACGCTTCGATGGAAATAAGGGAGGAACCGCATGATTCGTTGTTTGCTCGAATATGAATAATTAAATTAAAATTTGTTTTCGTCTCCACCGTAAAGTTGATTTTTATGTGTAATTTTTTTACACGCAGATTGAGTTAGATTCGAAGAATTAATTTTCATTTCAAATCACAACGAGAAGCAGTCCGTGAAATTATCGAGAATGATCGATGGACTAATCGCGGGTGTCGAGGCAAGAGAATCTCGAGTATCGTTTCAGGAAAAATTTTGCCTACATTTCTTTCTCATCTAAAATTGCATTTACAGCTATACACTGCCATTTTGGGAACAGTTACTGTAGCATGATTTAAAGCTCTTTTGCCTCCATTCTCGCTATCGACGATTGTTTTAGACGTCAACTCGTCGATTCTGTTTTCGACACGTCGACACTCGCAACTACCGTCGAAAGCGACCATTCTTCATTCCAGTCAACGAAGCGTTCGATCAAACCGCATTCCCTTAAAGCTGTAAAGAGTTTACTTTGTTTTTCCGAAATCGATACGCGCGATCATGTATTAAATTTAATATATTACGGCACCCACTCCGAACTGTATATTTTAGGAACGCGTGCGCGATCGTATGTTAATTACGATTAAGAAATTCGCGAGGCTAGTTTTATAGTCTTCTCGTTGTAAATTAAAGAAGAGTAGGGGGAACTAACACAAGCGCGAAAGAGAAAAAAAAAGGAATTTATCTAACAGACCAAACTTTTCAAAAAGAACACAAAACAAAAAGACTGTGGCGTCTCGAGCTCATCGAGATCGGCCAATCAGTGCTCTCCGTATCTTCGATCAAAAAATTCGTAATCTTGCTACGACGAAATCCACGTAATCTCTCTTCCTCTCGCTAAATCTCTTTCCACGGAAAAAGAAAGCCAATAGGAGAAGGAACGAGTCTACAGTTTGCGCTTTGTACATAGCTTAAATTACGTATCGCTGCGTCTTTAATATTATTGCGGCCCCCCCCCCATTCCCCTCCCCGATGCGATCATCACGATCGCATTATTATTATTATTATTATTATTATTAATATTATTATTATTATTAATTATTTTATGAACGTTATCGAAAATAGTCCCTTAGTCACTATGTGCATCGTAGCCAATCGATATAGGCCCTCTCGATCGTTAGAGCTGTATCACGCGTTGTACCGATTTCAATAGGAGTGATAATAATGTTATTATTATTATAATTATATATATATATATATATAAATATATATTATCGTGTATCTATATATCTATCGCCTGTATCGCTAGCTTTACACCGAACCGGGGGCGCACGGTCAGCCCGGTGAGAAGAAGATTTTGTTGCCTTCTTTCTCTCGAAGAGAGATAAGACGACGTATGCGTGACACCTTCTCCGTGTGCTTTCGGGGAATCGCAATGTACTTGTGGGGAACGTCCCACCCTACACCGGCCTACCAATAAATTTTGCCAAGTCGTAAAACGCTATCTCGCCCTTCTGTCGTTTTTTCTTTTCTCTTCCACTCATCGTTCTCTTCTCTCTTTCGCCTCCGTTGGACGTCGTCGCACATTTTCACGAAATCCTTCTCCGCGCAGTGAGTCCCGCATCCTTCGTTCCGTTTTTTTTTGTCTCTTTTTTTTGTTATATTTGTTCGTTCCTTTTTTTTTATTTTTGGCGCCCGGAGAGTTATCGAGCGGCCGTGTTGTTTCGATGTTTCGTTCGAGTTAAACGGTGATTTGTTGCGCGGTTAATTGAATTATTTTAATGGGCGCCGAACGGGGATCGATGCACGCTTTTAGATGCGTTCTGGGCGGTCCGGTATTGTTTTGCTCTTGATTTCTGTGGGATTAATGGTTTGATTCTCGGAAGACGGATCCGGGGTTGAAATCGATGTCAGAATGTGTTTGCGAAAGGATTGAATCGGAGGAAACGAAAGAATTAAAAGATACTCGCTTCTAAACTGAAATAAGTGTGAATGAATTATATTACGAGTAAGAGAATCAAAATGATGAAGTAAAGTTAGTAATACCCGAATCAGCGCGTGTATGTACAGGTACGTAAAATAAAAGTACGTCGTGATAATCGTTTCAAACAAAGCACGATAATTTTATAACTCAACTTCCAATGCACCCTAAATATTAAAATAATAATAAGATATAAATTCCGTGAAAATCAGGACAATTTAAGATCGATCTTGATCTTAAATCGCCTAATTAACGATTTTCACGATCAATCCGTAAGTCTCGGTAACATACCTCGGACGTTAACGACGAAACGCGAAGACAACAAAGGATAGTGCAGCAACATTATTTAAATGGAGCGAGACACGGACATTTAAACCACGTCCTCCATGGCCCGTTCCAGATCGTAGTTTTAAAACGAGTTCCTGATGACTCGTACTCGAGGACCACTTTGAAGTTGGTCGTCACGCAAATCGTAACGAGCCGGAGTGCGAAGGTGGCGAGAAAGGGAAAAGGAAAAGGGAGAGGATAAGGAGAGTATTCGTGATCGAGGTAGGCCTCCCGCAGGCGTGAAATAGCCGAGTGTTTGCACGAAATTATCATTCCTGTCACAATACGTCGTCCAACGTGGAACGGTACATCTTGACTCAATTAGCTTTGCCGGATTTGAGAAAGAGACATAAGCGGAAGACGTTAAAAGGATGATGATTGGCAAACAGAGAATTAGGAATGCGCGACGCGTCAACGTCGAACGCTCCCACTTCCTATTTGACCGGTAGATTCCTGTGTCGGATGTCAAAAAGTTTGGAAATTTTCTAAAATTCTCGTAGTCAATTTTCATCGTTTCTCAAAGTTCCATCCAGTGTATCCAGAGTAACGCGGTTGAAATGATCATTTTCGTGCAAATTTTTATTTTCTGCTTGCATCAAATATACGGACGGTATTTTAAAAATACGTGACATATATCTGCCGGTTGACAAAAAATGATTATTATTAATTATTAAAATTATTATTGAAGTATATAAAAAGTCTTTTTAATTTATCGAATGAAATTCAATTTCTGCGATTTATTATTTGGCTTGTTGCCCGGAAACGGTAGCCACGATATCTCTGACGCGTTAATTGAAATTCGCGTCTCAGGAACTCGAGTTATACGGAAGTTTGGTGTATAGCCAATTTCAGAGCACACGGGAGAAATCAAATTTCGAGCTGTGCAACGAGCTTTAAAACGCCAGAATCGAATGGTACGATCGAACAATATTGCAAGTGGTGCATCCTGTTCGTTCTATGCTTCTGCTGGAAGCTGCTCTCACCTCCTGGGGCAAAAGTCGTGAGCTGAATGTCATGGTGATTGAATACGACTCGCTGATGTGCTTTCAGAGACGTGCTGCACCGTAGCTCTTCGGTTATGTGTTTCCTAGATTTATAAACATTCTCGATGCACATAATTTGATTTTTAATGTTTCCAGCGTAATAGACGCTTTTGAATTATTCACTCCGTCGGGAGTACTGTTGCCGGGTATTAGTAAGCGTAACTAAATATTTCTAAAAGTCGAAGGTAGATGAAGCAGGTAGGCTCTGATCTTTGCGCAGTATGGTGTTATTTAGAATTCATTCGTTGGCAAATTACAATTTTCGGGGAAGTACCATATCGGTGAAAGACGGAGCTACGAAATTATTATTAAAAAATTCGTGATCGACCATGATTGATTCTAATATTCAATACATTCAATCAAATGCTTTTAGTGAATTTAATAATTCCCTTAACATATGCGTCGGTTAAGGAGTATAGTGGAATTTGTATTTTTGATTATTATTATATTTAAATTATTCTATAATCGATGTATACTACCCGTTTAAGTAAAATCGATAAATATTACAATCAACCGAAAAAAAAAATACAGTGGAGTCATTCTAATAAAATCGCACGTCAACGCAGAGACGCAACTCACTCCGACGCACTCTATCACAGCCGACCCATACGAAATACTTAAAACTAGCAAAACTAATCATTTCCTGAAGTTACGAGTACGTCAACCGCGTAACCTAATATCTATCCACGGCACGCTAATGTCCAAGTACTTAACTCGTGTCCTGAATTATGATTTCCGTCTCAAGTATATCGCAAAACTCAAATCCTACGTAAGCACAACGAATCGACTACCCCCTCGAAACAAAATCACGTCTACATTTTCCGTAACAAAAATCGTGCAACCGAGTAAGAATCAAAACTCACCGTCGCACGATCGATCATAATCGGCCGCGCGTTCCTTACCGATTTCCACTCGCTTATTCCGCATCGCGATCCTACGCCTTTCTAATGAAATTAAACGCCGTCGGAAAGTACAGGTGAGATATTACCCGCCATACTAAAACCCAGGTACGTAAGCGCGACGTACGCTCATGCATTAGCCCTACCGTGCGCGCATTCGTCGACTTTTCCTTAATCCCAAACGATTCGGCATGGCCGAAGCAGCCGCTAATTCGACTCGTAAACTCTCCTCCACGGCCACGAAAGCGTTTCCACATACTTAAGAAACAAGTTATGGGCATGCGCCGAGCGCTGAGGTAGCGGGCAGAAGCTTCCCATGGAACTCTCACCTCCGCGGGCGGAAAGTGAACTTCGCGGATGATGGCGTTGCAGCCGTGCAGCCGACGTGGCCGCGTTCCTTTTTGGGGGGAGAAAGGTCGGCGAAAAACGACACGGGTGATCGCTACTATAATAGCGCCAATGCCACGGGACGCGCTTTCACTCCCGTCGAGAGACGTCGGCGGTCCCTTTCGTGTGGAAATTTCGATGTTTCTGACCTTGCGCAGGGACGATCATTCGCCGCTGAGTCGCGTGGGTCTCGAGTGCAACGGGATTACGATTTTCGTGGGGTTTTGGTTCCCGGGACGGGATGATCGATGTCGAGCCGATGGGAGGAAAGGTCGCGACTTACTGGACGCGGTTGACGCGTGGAATTGACAAAGTTTTGTTTGACAGTTCGTTTACCTATGTAGGGCACGAGAATTGAGAAATTGGAAGAAATGTAGATCATGCACATCTCCGAACCTCCGTATCTCCAAAGTATTTCTAAACCAAGCGACCACACGTGATTCCTTGTGAAATAATTTTCAGTAGAATTGATAATTCTATAATTATTTCGCGATCAGCGACCCGAAATACAATTGATAGGGTAAAAAAAAGTTTGGAGATCTGAAGATCCAGAGATGTGCATGATTTAGATTTAAGCCGAGAAATTTTATCTGCAAGTTTAAATAGACCAGACGATCTAAAATTAGAAGAGGGTGGATGAATATTAAAAAAGCGGTTTAAGAGGTTTTTTTCGAATTCGTGGGTTAGTCCTCTCGGAGTTGAATGGCGTTAAATATTGTTACAGAAAGTTTAATAGTTGACAAGTATCTTCGTACTGTGATCGAATATAGCGTTGCGTGACGATTTGTTAGCTGTGAAATCCGACCACGCGTTGACCTTGAACTTCATGAATCCCACTAATGAAATCTGCTGGTAACAATTATGTCATTTATCCGCGAGCGATGTGGACGAATCTCGAAGAACGTAAGGACGGAGGCTTGAAATTGCGAAATATTGTATGTTATCAATTATGTATACTTAAAAACAAAAATATGCTTAAGAATAGTGTTCTACTCTAGGTCAGATACAATGACCGATACCTCCGCGCGAAAGAGTTTCATCGTGAAACTTTGTCAATGACCTTGCGCGATACTAATTTCCCGACGCGTTTATCGAGCTTTCAATAAGACAAGATTGACAGTTTTCGTTGAGCCTGTCATGGTAATTCAAGTGCGTCATAATTTGTCGATGGATCTGATTGACGTGACCTCGAGGAAGTATATATTTTTTTAAGAGCTTCAAGTTAAAGTTGACGGCTTCGAAGGAAGTAGACGGTACCGTCTCGTTTGAACTTATTGGAATCTTTTGCACGGGCATTTTAGGCTGATTTATAATTTGTTTACGGCGGCTCGATCTCATCGTTGATACGCACTTGATGCGACGAGATCGAATCGGGCAGGATAAAATTTTTTGCTCGACCTTTCATTCAGATTTAGTGGTGCGCAGCGATATTTTTGAGAGGAACGGGTTAACGCGGTCCCGCACGACTTTATTGCAACAGTTTTATGTTAATTATCATTTTTTATGCTGATTTAGTGGCGCATTTGGTACGCGCAAAGTTTATGTAATTCAGTATGGAAATCACCAATTTGCTATGAATATTTATTAACGAATTTCAGAAGTTCGTCGCGAATAAATGTTAATGGCGTGGAGAGCAAAATTTGGAAAATATTAATTTCACGCTCGATATCCGTTCACGGTATTTTAAATACAGAAGTTGTAACGTTAAAACTGAATATAAACGTGTAAATTTGTTTTATCGTGAAAAAGGTTCCGATTAATAAAATGTTATCGGAGATGTGTAAAAATTTCAGTTCAATTTAATCGTACGGTAATTAAGATACGTTAATTTTACTGATTAATAATTGGAGTAATTAGTTGGCGCACAAATTGTTGGAGTAATTTACGTACATTTGTGGCTTAATTCTTAAATATAAATAAAACATCACTGATCGCATAATATCTCTATTTTTGTCCATTTCCAAAAATGTAGGATTTATTAAATGACACGTCTGCGAACTCAAGTATTTTACGTACCGAAACAGTGGAATAAATGAATTGGCAAAAACGAAACCAAAATTTACATCGAGAATCAAAAATTGATCGCTACAACTCCGGGCAACCAATTACGTCGTCTCAACCGGTACCCGCGAATGAAAAATCCATAAAATAATACAATAAACATAACTTTACCCTTAGATCTACAACCCGCGAGTTAGCAGTCGTAACTACGATTTTCAAAGTTATTACCCTTACCCTATACTTTACCGCAATTTCTCTAAGTAAGAGGTCAGAGTTACGCGTGGTTGCGGGAGCAGCGGTTAACGTTAACCGAATAACTATGTACGTATGCACATAGTTATTAAATATAAACGACGAGACAGTAAAACACCGATTGACCAAAGATCAGGTGAGAAGACGGGTTACGTGAGAAAACGAACGTTGGGTGTAGTAGCAAAAGGTGAACACTCGAAGGTGGTAAAGGTTATTACCGGGGGTATCATCGCCACTTGAAAGTAAACTAAACGAACGCGTAAACTTATGAGCGGATAATAACAAAAACTCTTGACTGCGCAAAGTTGAAAGAAAGTCTACTTTCTACTTGTCTAAATTCGCAGTTGCACAGGTGTGATTCTTTTACGTGCGCGACTCGCTATCGAATCGTTGATCTGCGAGAATAATTGCCGGTACAATTGCCTCGTTGAATTTATCGCGTAATTCGTTAATTAGTTGGCGAGATAATTGCTTCATTAACTCCGTGACGATGGTAGATTCCGCGAATGATAATACTGGATGAGCGAACTGTCGATACGAGCGTAAATTATAAAATCCGTGATGGGAATTGATAAATAAATTAGCATTTCCTTTATTTGTATGGCGACGATGATTTTTTGAGAGTCATCTTGATGAAACAGGGGTAGGGAGATGTTAAATGAAGAGGAAAAGTCAAACAGAAGTATCGATAGACGGGAGAAAGGGAGAGGCAATTGTGGGTGTGGGTATTATCTTAAATAGTGCCAAGGGGCAAAGTAGTTAAAGGTTACTACCGCATCATCGTCACGTCAAACTAACGGATAAATTAATACCAAACGGATGAATCTTTATTATTCCCTTCGTCGTGTCAAGAATATCACGAACAGTGACATGTGGAGCAGTAATGCTTACAACTATTTACTCAAACGGTAAAAAAACCACAATTTTCCAAGGTATAATCAAAGTAGATACCGTCATATCTAAACTCCATAATGATATAATAATGTAGCAATTTGAAATGTCAGTAATGATCATCAACATCTCATCAAGTTCATCACAGATCTCTTCATCCCATCAACAGATCGTCAAGTTTTAGGAAAAACATCTGATACCAAGAAATTATTTAATATCTATAATAATAATATTTTCATCCAAGACACGCAAAAAGAGGAATTAATTTCACCGTACTCTCGATATTAAAATCAATAATCAGAAAACAATTATGAAACGTATTACCCACGCAACCTTGTTATCTACCGCCAGGTAGAAACCCCCACAGTTACGTAAACATCCACAGCCTAACTAATCAGCGAAAACGAGGCTCTACGTCGCTAACCACGATACCGAATTCATTTTTCCCTTTCGCCGTTCTTGCGCAACGGCTCGAAGTGTCTGTCAATTAAAACAGACCGCGCTATCAGGATTCACCTTAGAATGCCGTGGAATTAATTCGCGTGAGAACGTACGTATTAATAATGAGTCTGGTAGCCGTGCCTCGTTAAGTGGAGTTAACAGGTAAATCAACCTGCAAATCACGAAGGGATCCAGGTCGACTGTGGTAGAAGGGGAAGAGACACGGAACGTGGGTGTGGGTGTAGATATCACCTTGGAGATATCACTAAAGGACGAAGTGAGCAAAGGTTACTACCGTGTAACGACCGAAGTTGAGGCCAGGTAGCCAAGCCGGTGCGCTGTTTGCATCGCATCGATGATCGATTATCGATCATCGATTCGTTTCGAGCGAAACAAATGATACCACGGCCGAGTCATCCCGTTTAAATTCAACGATCGAGATAATCCGCGTACCGGGGGCAGGATTAATGATTTTGAGCGTACTCGTTGCGCGAAAGCGAAAGTGCGGATTCCACGTCTCGCTTCCACGGATAAACGCTAAAGATTTACGTCAATCGGACGGCTCCCGATACGGGGAATCCTTCGATGGTGCATGTAAAATTAATCCGCGTGAGAGCGTACTATTAATAACAGGCCTGCCGGACCGCGCGGTTAATGATTAAATCAAGCTTAATCCTGTTGGAGTGGTAGTCGCGAATTGACAGGAACGAATGCGAATTGCAGGTGCTACTTTAGGCATCGATTTTACGGACGAAGATGATTTTTTTCTTTATCATCGCACGGTCATTATGTAGCGAAGTTAACCGATCGCGTTACCTGCCACAGATGGTTATCGCTGTAAATAAATTGTGATTGATCGTCGAATTTTCAGCGTCGGATAGATCGACGAGTAAATTCCGTTAAATCGAACTCGAATCCGCTGGTTCTTTAATTACGTTCGGTGAGAAGGACATGAGTATATGTAATGGAAAGCGAGTATCGCGGTTTCACTGAAAAAAATCTGAGAGATTTCGTGCTGATAGAAATATTCTTCAAAGACGTCCGTTGACCTAATCCGACATAAGAGCACGCTATTAATAACAATCTTGATAGGTGAGCCTCGTTAGATCGAGTTAATGGCTAAATCAAGATCCAAATCGAGGGAGAATCTACTTGAAAAGAACATTACTGACAACGGCAACCGTGAGCTCAGATATCATCTCGAACATCATCCGGCTACCAATCATCATCAATCATAAATTACGAGTAACGTTATACCCGAACAAACGAAAACACGCTATTACTCAAACGCAAACAATCCTCTCGTAATAACGACTCTTAACCCCCCCCCCCCCCCTTCTGAAATATTCCACGCTGAAGTAGCTATTTCACTGCCGTATACCAATTCAATAGTGATTCTGGGACAGGTATGGAAAGCCTAGTAGTTGCACCTGGTTTCTGGTAATTACCTAATCTAAATCAAGTAACAAGCGACTCTTCGTTCACCTCGGCAGTCAACACTTTCCACTGACAGAAATATCTCTTCCACGGATGGATACCCAGTTACCTGAAACTCTACAACGAACGCCAAAAGTCTAAGACTCGCACCTGGTTGTTAGCGATTATCCTAACGTCTTAATTAAATTCTAAATCAAACAATTCCATCGACAAAAAATATCTCTTTCCCGATCGGATACGAAATCCAACGCGTGATTCTACTCCAAGGTATCGAAATCCTAGGAAGGATTTCTCGCTCATCGTCGAACCGACACGATAGGAAAACATAATCGAACAACTCACGATTTCCCCCCTCCCCCCTTCACGAAACAACGTTTCCCACTGATAGAAATATCTCTTTCACGGGTGCGTACCGAATCCACGTGAGAGGCCACCACTACAAATACCAAAAGCCTGGTAGTCCCGCCACGTTCAAAGGCACTTAATAAAGCTAAATGAAACGGCAGACCGAGAAAGTATCCAGGTCGAAAGGTGGCAAAACTAAAAGAGCGATACGCTCGTGGGTGCGAATATCACCTAAGACCCGACCAGAAGGCGAAGTACCTAAAGGTTACTACCGCATCATCGCCACGTCAAACTACCAGCTAGATTAGTCCCCCTTGGGCGAACACGAGGTGTGTTTTGCTCAGGTACGTCTCTGTCTCTGTCGTACTTACTCGGTACAACGACGTGTACGGTAACTGACTACATTGCCAGGCGGTAGGTTGGTAGGTAGGTAGGTCGGTTGGTCGCTCGGTAAGTATATTAAACGATCCAGTCCCCTCCCCCTACACCCCCTCCCCCCTCTCTCTCTCTCTCTCTCTCTCGTTGGGCTATCTTTCTCTCTCTAGCTCTCTCTCTATCTCTCTCCCTCGCTCGCTACCAAGCGAGCTGCCGCTTCTAGGATCTGTGGGAGCGCCTTTCACCTAATTGTTGGCACAATATGTGAAGACCGAGCCACCACGGTTCCCATCGACTTCTGGAGATGATTCCTCGGCTCGTGGCGCCTGGGCACGGTCTTTCGAGAGGTCGATCGGGAACGACCCCGATCGACGAAGACGGAACGAATCGCGCGATGTTGGCCTCCTGGAGTTGATTTTGGTAGGCCGCGTCTGGCTAGTAGCGGATCGATTCACTTAATGTCCAGGGGGCATCGAAGGGAAACGGTAACGCTGGTTCGCGGACTGGGGAATTTAAAAAAGGGGTATCTCGCTGATGCGAATAGAGCGAAACGAATGTGTTCAATGGAGGATTCATCCAGTGTATGGGTTTTATTTAGAAATGTTTAATGTATTCGGCGTACGTCTAGGGTCATTAATATAAATCGAACCGTTATTGACATAATAATTTGATAATATTAAACATCTTAAATGGATCTGAAAGTATTAGCATCGATAGTTTAAGAGAAATTTTTTTGAAACGGATACTGACATAGAAATCTCTGCGTAACGGATTTCAAGAAATGTTTATGAAGATCAGAAGATATGAAGATCAGAGAAAGTTTAAGGATCGATATTGATTTATGGGCCTTTCGTTTTGTTAAATATGAATTTCAAAAAACTGATCTCATTTATCGACATAATCGTGTTTAATTTTCTGGGATTGACTATTTTTCATATTTGCGCGGCGCAAATAATAATACGGTACTCTTCTTAAGAATTGACACTTTCCTGACAATCGCGCGTAACCGACAGAACTCGCGATGTACCATTTCGTCATAATATTCCGTTACACTTTCCCACCGCATGATTACCCTGTCGACCGGCTTGATGAGCGCAAAAACGATCCTCCTCCGCGACTACCCACGAGGAAGACGGTTCTAATCCTGGATGAAAGAGAGAGCGAGAGAGGCTGATTTATTATTACTCCGCGGAGGGACTCTCCTTAAGAATAAATTATAGTTTCGTAATACTTCGATCAACGTGGAATGGAAGGCGAGAAAAAATGAGCGATACGCTAAGTGACATTGTGTTTTACGGTACCTACCTCAACGCTCCTCATATTCTTTTCCCGTCTTAACGATACCGCTAACGTAATAGGAGAATAATACCTCGATTGGTTTATGTAGTTTGCATAGTTATGTCATTTCCGTGAAACTGCAAGGTACACGTAGGAAGACGGATTTATCGCGGATTCTGAGGAAACGTCGTAGAACAATGTAAGGACAATCGGATATCGTAATAAAATTGCGCGTATTCAATTCTTTTGCTACATTAAAATTTACATTTACATTAACCGAGGAAACGTTTGCCTTCGGCCAAAGAAAAATGAATATTAATATTAATTGGAATCGTATTACTAGGTGAATTAATATTATTGAAATTTGGAATATTAATATTTTTAAAAAACCATTTCCTCGTTTCTCTACCAAAATATATAAAAATGTGAAAAGTTTTAACTTTGAAGTACAGATAATCGGGCAGTTTTAGCATACCAATATTGCACCGATAAATGCTCTCGCCAACTTCAAACGAGTAACCAACGCCTTCGACCCTTAAACGTCTTTCAACAAACCATAATTTCGTTCCTATTGTAATTTAAATACCAGGAAAACGTAATACGTAATTCCGCGACTGTATTGTTGGCAATGCGCCTCCAGAGGTTACGCACACCACCGCCGCGCCGGTAAACCTCGCACACACGCTCAGCCTCGCCTCGTACGAAAAAGAGAGACATTCTCTCGCGAAGAGTCCACCGTCTCTTCCGCCCGTCTCCCTTCGGCGATTCGCCACGATCTATAAATTACGAGACAAGAGCCACCTCCGCCGACGCGAGAGCGAACTCTCGTTGTGACTCACCAGTCACAACTCGCGTCGACGGAGGAGCGAGAGAGAGGCGGGAGCCGAGGAAGAGGAACGGACATTGTCACGGGTGCGACGGAGAGAAGAGACGAGGGGATGAAAAGAAGGAGGAAAAGTGAGGAGGGGAAAAAAAGAAGGTGAGTAAACCGAAGGGGAGTGAGGTGGAAAAGGTAAACGGAGAAAAGGGAGAGTGTGAGAGAGAGAGGGGGAGAGAGGGAGAGAGGGAGAGAGGGAGAGAGAGAGAGAGAGAGAGAGAGAGAGAGAGAGAGAGGAGCGAGTTGCTGCCGCTGCCGGTCGAGCTTCAACAATAACGATTATTTACGCCCGCGGAACATTGACGTTGACGTTTAACGTCCCTCTCCTACCGTGAAACGAACGATCCGATCAGCTACGACCTACGGTTCGGAGTGAAATTATTGCTGCTTTTAGAGAAATTAATTCTTAGGTGCCAGGATCGGGGACTGCTACGGGCCCTCTCTTTACCTCCTCTCTAGTACACAGGGCAATAATTCAGCAATGACTTTATAGTTCGAGCGCGTAATTGAAATTCTGGGAGGTTCGTGCTTTTTAATGCGCCCGCGGTAATATGATTTACGCGTCGTTGCGCGAGGGGGTTTTTACCGGGTGAAATTGGGATACGCAGGTACGCGAGAGACATATTTGAGGGTGACTCTCGTTAAAGTCTGTAATTATCAAACTGGTGGATCGTTGTGCCATGTTATTTGTTTAATTGACCGACGCCACTATAAATTACCGTGAATTTGGGATACGGGAAGCTTACCGTGGAATTTATTTTCGGTGATTACACTGTTGAAGCTCGTCATTGTCGGATGGTAGGAATTTTTATATTATCTCGCGATCTGAGTGCCACGCACATTTTTGGGGAATAAAGAAATTGATCGAGCTCGAGTTATTTTGGGACTGGGGGAGGCATGTTCTACCCACTAGAAATTTATCGAGGTGACCTTCGTGTTTCTGTGGTGTCACCATAGTAAAATCACACAGGAGCGATCAGAGTATTTCTCGTTGGATACGCAAACAATTTTTGTTTGAACATTGTTTCGTTTAAAGATGTAGATTTGATTTTACTAGGATAATTATTCTAAGTATCAGAATTCTTCGGTACACCAAAAATATTGGAAAATTTATTATTGTTACACCAGTAACTGAGAATTTACAAAACGCGTAGTGATCACGCCGATAAAACGATGATTGCACTTTCTAAATCAATTAACGATGTATGGAGGTTTCTTCGATCATTAAACTACGATGCAACCGTACGGTGAACCACTTCCGTGTCGAGGATGCACCTTTGTTCGCTGCACATTAATACAGTTGCGCCCAACGATTCTTTCGTCCCGTCATGCTCGAGCACGTCGCTACCGAGTAGCGAATAATCGCGGCGTTTATGCAAATCGTTGTGTCGCGGCCCAAACCGAGCCTGTGGATTCCTCGACTCTCGCGTTTCTTCGTGAATATATTGCTCGAAACCTTCCGCGGGCTATTCTCTCCCTCTGTCTCTCTCTCTTTATCGCGAACTCACCGTTCCTCCCAGACCTTTTTGTCTCTCCGCCCACGCGGAATTAAAACTAATCCACTCAGAACCGATCACTTATTTTACTGGAATTACCAAAACACTTGCATTCCTGGTATTTCACAATTTAATAAGTAACACATACCTACTTCTATCAATTTCACTTTGCTCTAATGCTGTCAAAGCTAAGAAATCTTTAAGATCCACCGATTACCCTAAATTTGAACTACATCATCAAGTTTATGTATTGACAGCATGTGTAATGGATTAACGGAGGAGTTATAAAGAAAATATAAAACTGTATAGTCTAGGAAAACTGCAGTTCCATAAATTGACATATATTTTCGCAAATCATTGCTATCTGAATGACAATTTTGTTCTCCATAAAATAAATACAATTTCTACTGTCAATCTTTGTATCTGATGATTCCTTCGCTCGAGTTTCCGCAAAAAATCGCAAAAAACCCCAGAACCATTAGAAAATTTGAACAACGCGAACGTTTGGTGTCGCTCGACGCAGAATTTTTCTTTCAGACAATCGATCGTTCTCCACCACCCCCACGAGAGCGCGTCCCGTGCCTTATGGATTTCGACGCGCAACGCGAAGGAATCGGCGGTAAGACGGCCCAGATGCGGCTTTTATCGAGGGACGCGATCTAGCATCGTCATCGGGGAATGTGGGAGTGTCGCCGAGGGATCATCCGCATCTCCAACGAGAGGAAAAGATCGGTGACAGCCGGTCGGCGTCAGAGGTGTCACGAAGAGGCGTGGAGGTTCGTCACGCGCTGCCTGTCGCGGGATCTCTTCCTTTTAATCCTCGTCATTCGAGGTTACGCGGCGGTAATTCAACGACGATATCGGGGGATTAGAAACGGTTAATTTCGATTCCAGGATTATTTTAACGCGAGGATAATGTTGGTACTTTATTAGTTAGGTGAGATGGTGAACGACGGCGATCGGTGGCTGCTGTTGGAGATTGTTTCTTGGTAAGATAAAGAGCGCGTTAGTTTGACACCTCGTGGTTTTGAATTCTAACTGTGATTGGGTTGAGTAATCACAGTTGCTACTTCAATTACTCGTAACGCCTTAATTACATATTTATGTATTTAGAATAATACATGTTTGCATGTTTAGAAGTATCCGTTAAATTTTGACTTTTAGTTTGTGTCAAGGAAGGATAAACTTGATTTTCTAATTTTAGCCTGCCCTCTGCCTTCGGATGCGATCAACTCTATTTTTGAAGAAACGTTACTAGAAATTTTCACAGTTCAGAATTTGCAAATCAGACTTACATCCCCGAATCCACGAATCGCTATAATATCAACAAAGTTCCCCAACGATGACGCACTGACAACACCATCATCATCATCCATGAACAATGATCAGTAGAAATATGTACCGTACCCAATACAATAGCATTAACTCGACCTTGAATACGCATAGCTGACGACATCTCCGGATCAACGAATCACAGTTTCTCCCGGCGACCTCTCAGCGCACCCAAACTAAACCCAAGGTACACCGGGTAGAGTTCAGGGGTCACCAGGACGTCGATAAATATCCCCGAAGAAAAGACACAGGCCGGAGCGGAATGATGACGATCATCATCATCATCGTCGTCGTCGTCGTCGTCGAAGAAGAGGACGAAAGAGAAGACCCCGGGGAGGGAGGAAGAGTAGAAGAAAGCACTTCGTAGGTATGACTCAGAGGTATTTGGGCTCTCGACCAAGAGTTCCAGGACGATCGTTCCCGTTTCCAGTCGTTCGAAACGCGAAGCACGGGTTTTGTGGCTGCTCATTGGCCCCCGTGGGGGTACCCGGGCCAACCGCGTCCCATTATCCCATGCTAATTCCCCGGCTACGGCTGTCATTGCCTCGAGGCGAGGACTGACAAGTAACACCTCTTGGCTCGTGTTCCTCTCGAACCGTAGGAGTGTCTCCTCTCTTGCTCTCGCCCCCACCAGCTCGACCTTTTTTCCTCCAGTCATTGGTCCTCGGCCGTTGGTTACCTCTCTTCACCGTCGGGTACCCTTCGTCTCTATTTCTCCTATTCGAACCTCGACTCCCGCCTCGTTTCTACGTCTGGCAAAGCCACGGCTGGACCCCCCCCCCTTCCCTCTCTCGCTGATCTCTCTCCCCCGGGCCCCCTCCCCCCCGCCACCCTCGTAGTCGTAGCTGCTCATCTTCTCTTCCTCCCTCCCCCCCTCGGTTGTACACGAGGCTCTCTCTCTCCTGCGGAGAGACCGAAAATCAACTCGTCATGCTCGCTTCATTTTCTGGCCGATGTAAAACAGCCATTTGTTAGGTCGTGTCAAGCATCGCAAGAACGTCCGCGGGGTGTCCCGACTCCTTGGACGGCCACGAATGGCATATCGATTGGCGATTCATGCGATCGACGCCTGATAATAAATATCTGTGAGAGGGGGGAGGAGAGCGCGGTTCGAACGTCTCAGAGAGACTTTCGACCGGGGCACCACCTCGAGCTTACTCCCGGTGTTAATAGTTGGCGGGTTCGTGATTTCATCGTGGGGTTGCATTTTTCTTCGTCCTTCGTAGAATGGAAGTTATAGTGGCCGATTAATCATTCGCGTTATTAATTGTCTTCGGGGCGCGCACGCTGAATTAGTATAATCCACGGGCGCGCGTGGAAGTTCGTGGAGCGTGGAGAAAGTAACGAATTTGAAAATGATCCTGTCGTTCGGATTCTGAAACGTTTCGGTGACCCTTTCGCGCGCATCAGAGCGTCGCTGTGTTTTTTTAGATTTATCATTTTGTTGTTCGCGCCCTAGATAATAGGGAATTTATGTTAGCGGTACTATACGATACTATCAATTTTTTCAATTAAATTTAGTAGTAATTGCAAATAAGATCGGGTACTCGCCTGAATAATCATTTAAATACTTTTTACAGCTTTCATCACACCCTTTACAGTTATTTGCTCCGATGTGACGTTACTTAATACATAATTGGAGCTTAAGAATTGCACAAAGATAAAAACGATTACACCCCCATTAAATGCTAATTGAAATTTATTTAAACAATATCACCACTGGCTTTTTCTGTCCAGTATCTCTGCCGCAAGGTTAATCATCGAAGAGAACGGAATAAACAACGCTCGCCAAAGGACAGATTTAAAGTGAAATTGGTGCAAATGGCCATTAGACAGATTTTTGTAACTAGCAAACGTCGGCGTTGTAAACAAATTTAGATTAACCGATCGTTCGGGATCGTGGCCTTTACCGGTTAGACTGGTTAAAGGGGCATAGTCTCGAGCACGTTGCACGAACTGCAATCGCATTTGTTGCATGAAATTTCACGATGTGCCCAGAACAAATCGGTGTCGCGCCGCTTAGTCGTTCATTGGCCTGGCGGACGCTCGTTACGCCGCGGCGCTGTCTCGTAAATAACTGCCTTATATTCTCGCTCTCCTCTCTTCCACTCTCTTACCTGGTAAAACCGTACTCATTCGCGCTTACCGCTGTTTAGAGAGCGCCTTTGGTTTTATGAAAGATCCGAGAAGAATAGCGTTAAGCGCGGCGACGGCGTTACCATTATTTTCTGGAAGGATAACGCCGTAGAGTGTGCGGAAATAAGTAATCAACAGGTTTTCTAAAGTTGGGATTAGAATAAAATTGGTGAGTAATAATAATTATGTATTCGTATTATAATTATTATACAATAATAGTATCATAATAATTATGTAATTATAATAATTATTATCATAGAAATAATATCGTTCGTACGTAAAAATGTTTTAGAATTATTTATTATTGTGATGGAATGGATGATCGAAATATCTACTTTTTCCACTGGCTGACACACTATTTTTAGACGCCCATGTATACCTACTTTTTATTTCTGGAATCGATTGTATCGCATTTTAAAGTTCGACGGGTAATCAAACTAGTATCTCTAAGTAAGTATGACAATTCACTTTAGCAATCAGTCCACTGTCACTTTTAATTTCGATATTATGGCGACACTAATCGATTCTGATAAATGAACTCCTGTATTTTTTTTTATCCATCGCTTATGTAATACATCGTACAATTTTATTTTACATCATACTCAATTATCGTCATAATCGAATTTTAAACATTCACCATTCTTTCGCCTTATTTATAATAAAGTAAAGTATCGCGAAAGTATTCGAACGATTACAGTACAAATTACATACGTGACGTACCATATGTGACTGACTAATTTTCTAAATAAATACTTTAAGTAATGGTACTTCTAATACAAATCCTGCATAAAAAGTAACCCTCCGATACACCAACCGTACTGCCATAAAATTTGAACACACCTTACTCTTCGACTGCATCTCATACATTGCTGATACGAGCAAAAATCGAGAAAGAACTTTTACGGGAAAATAATGCTCGCGAGAAGAATGGGACGGGGGATTGAATATATTTGTAGAGGGGCCATAAGTCGCATCGATGAACGCCATAGGATACATCCGGAACACAATTTCGTATAACGCATCGTTTGTCAGGTGAAGCAGATTCGAATGCGAATGGTTGATGCACGCTTCTAGATTACGAAGGACGAGAATGCGAGAACGCTCCGCCGAGGAGGATCTACTTTGTTAGCGATGAAGAACACGGAACAGGAACGCTTTGGTATGCGCGGCATAGCTGTCTTTACACCGACTTGAACCAAATTTATGTGGCACCGGGAGCCGAGGGTGTGCATTTGAATCCGGGATGAGACACATCCATATTTTTTTCTTTACGACCCGTTGCTTTCGGGGCCGCGCATGGAACTGCATGCCGGATGCAGCACGCGAACCGACACTTTTGCGACGACATGGACGCGACCTCCGGCACGAGGTACACGGAATTTTTTTACCTCTCGCCCCAGCCCCCTCGACGTTTCACGTTTACGTCGGGAAAATTAGGAACTGTGGGATTGAGAGAATTGTCGTTCGGTTCTGAGGGGAATAACTTTGTTGTTATTATCGAACGGTGTGTAAATTTTTAGATTCTGGAATCAACTGACAGGTTCTTGTACTGAGAAACAAATACAAGTACAAGTATGTAAACGAGGTACAAGTACGCAAAATATAGACCTTGCATCTTCTCCAAAATACTATTCAAAGTTTACTTGTTGGCTTATTTTCTAGTCGTCTCTATTAGGATGAAAAGAATACTAAAGAAAAATTACGAAAAATTACTTGCATCTTCTCAAAAATAACAAATATGCGTCTTTCAAATTAAATTGTGGAAATGTAAAGGATTAGTCTACCTATATATAATATACAATCATTACTTTATATTTTCAGGAATTAATTTCAATACAGGCTACGCGGGTGAATAAAAAATAATTAATTATACAAATTGACATCCCCAGAATCGTTTGATGTGTTTTCCTCCACGGTTACGCTTATCGAGGTCGACTAACAAGAGCCCGCAGCAGAAAGATTTTCGTAAGCCTCATTTATACCCGAGACGGCTAGGGATGGCAATACGCATCCCAGTGTTTCCCGGATATGTAAAGGCGGTAGTCCCAACACTGTTTACGACCGCCAATACGTGCGCCTGTCGGTGTGATCTATCTGCCCTCTCTTTTATTACTCTCGTTTCTCCCTCAGTCGTAACGTCGCGGTATACGTTCCTCTCTTTTCTTCGGACGATACGCCCCGCTCGTACTCTCCAGGCACACAGACGAGAGCAATAGACTATTTGGATTCTTTCAATTTTAGTTCTTTGGAACAATCTTCTATCGTTGCTTTGCATCTTTTGCATGGCTCCCTTGTCCGATTTGTCTGTTTATCGCTTGAGTATTACTTATAAGTCTTACTGTATGTATCTAATATATATTTGCAACGCTTAATAAAAACTATTTTCAACCGTGCAGCCACTTCAATCGATCTAATCGCACGATCGATTTCTTACTACTCTCGCCATTAAACTATTAATTAAGAAACGTGCAACGTTCAGCGAAATTCGTTGACGACGATACGACGTAAAAGAATCGAATGGAATCCGTTCGTTAACATCGAAATATCACCGCCATTTTGTACAATAGCGAAAAATTCCCACCGGCGTTGACAGACACGTCGACAAGTGCTGTCAGCGAGCTTAGAATACCATCTTCACGCATTTTAAAGAGCCTGTACACGGTCGGATATATACAACTGGCTGTCACAATCTTTCGCCAGATTCGGGAACACTCTGGGGACTCCCGAGGGTCGAGGAATCTCGTCCTCCCTGCGAACGTTTAAATCGATCTTCCCAATAAGAGGAACAGAGAGAGAGGGAGAGAGAAGGTGAACCCTTGGGACCACTCGAACCTCGTTACCGGGCCCAGCAGGATTCCGATTACCATTTCTCGGACAAATCGTCGCCTTCGAAAAACGGTAATGCGGTATATTCTTCAAAAAACCACTTCACGGATGATTATTAATAATATGATCCGCTCGGGTAATTTTATTCCCGGAAATTATCGTTCGCTCGCCAGTCAAGATATTTCGTTTGTTTTTAAAGAGGATCGTTACAAATCATATGATTATTCACTGAATTTAATAACGATCGAAGAATTATGAATACAATCATGAAGTATGAGCTTCTTAACCTTTACAAAGCTTTCATTCTACTCCTTTACTTTAATTTACTGGCGTGTATGTTCCCGTAGGCGTCAAAGGGTTAAAAGGGATAAAGTGACTTAATTCCACGAGAGGCACTAACGAACGCCACCTGGAACCACCGTCCGTGCGTTATAGTCAATTTTTCCTCGAATCCCAAAAATACTGACGCCAACCGAGTCAAACGAAACTGACTCCGACGAACCGTCGAATCGACGGGCTCACGCGAGCGCGAGTAAGCGTGCGGATGAAGGTAGAGGAGGTTGGTAGGTAGGATGTAGGTCGTATATCAATCGGTTTATCTACTTGTCGACGCGTGTGGCCAACGGCGCGTTATGTCGTGGTCGACGACGGGGACGGGCGGACAGAGAAAGAGGGAGAGATAAAGTGAGAGGGATAGGACGAATCCTCCGCCTCTCTCTCTCTCAACGTCTTTCTCCGTTTACAGAGACAGTCTTGGCTCTCTCGCTCCCCCCCCCCTCTCTCTCTCTCTCTCTCTCCTTCGCCTCGTCCTTCTCCCTCCACCTCGGCTCGCGAGAAGCAAGTTTAAGAGTACGGAGGAGGAACGAGGAAGAACTATGTCCTCTAATGTCCTTTTGTTGTCCTCTTTTACCCCTATCTTCAGCTTCGACAGAGAATAGTGTGTATCCAGGGAAAGAGATGGGGCAGAGAGAAGATCCTTTCGCTCCTTCGTGTATCCTTCCGCATTTCTACTGTCCACTTCACCTTCGGACCTTTGCCTTAACTTAACCAGATCTACCGTGGTACGTTGCGATAACGATTCACGCGTCTCCTAATTTTTTTTTGGAGCTTTAGGATAACGAGATTTATCTATTGCTGCGCGACAGTTGTAATTCTATCTTCTCATTAACTCTAGATAACCACCGTAGGGATATGAGTAGATATTAACGAAATATTTGTAATTGGCGTTAGGGTGGCTAATTTGTTCAAAGCGTTTGAGCGTTGAAGCGTTGAACGTGTTAACATCATCAAAGGAGAGTGTAGTTAATTAATATAATTAATCAAAGTAAAGTCTGTCTAATTTGTTAAAATCATCGAGGGAAAGTGTACTTAATTGATTCAATTAATCAGAGGACAGTCTGTTTAATTCGTTAAAATCATCGAACGGAAATTGCATTTAATTGATCCACTTAATCAGAGGAAAGTCTGTTAAAATCATCGAGGGAAAGTGCATTTAATTGCTTTAATTAATCAAAGAAAACACTGTTTCACTTATTAAAACCGTGAAACGAAAGTGCATTTAATCGGTTTAATCGGTCAAAGGAAAGTCTGTGATTTGTTAAAATTATCAAAGGAAAATGCATTTAATTTGTTGAAGTCATAAAAAGGATACTCTAAATTTGTCTAACTCACGAAACCAGAGTGCATTCGATTCGTTTAAATCGCAAAAAGTTTCTCAAGCTTTCCTCTTGAGGTAGGTTAGTATATAGCGCGGCGATAGTGTCATTCCAAATACGGCCAGTAATCCGGGGTTAATATCACTTTTTTCACACCTTCGCAATTTCTTCCCCATTCACCGGGGGCCCCCCGTCACCATTTCTCTCGATTCCGTCCTCCCCCCTCCTCTCTCCTTTGTCGCTCGACTCACGGCCATAAAACTATTCGCGGCTCTCGGACCGCGGCATCGGGCGATAACTCACCAGCCATCGCGTTTCTCAATTAGGTAACGCGCGGATGGCTGGTGGGTAACGTAATTTCGAATAAATCAGGCCCCTCTTTTTGCCCCTCGGCTCCCCGACGGGTGGGCCTGGATCCTACGGCCTTGAGGACGTGCGATCTCGCCGCGGTGGTCAAACTCGGACGCTCGTAAACCTATTTATTTATTTATTTATCGTCGTCCCTATTGTCCGAAAAGAAGCTGACGAAGGCGTGGTAGGGCGGCCAAGTTTTATCGCAACCCGATTTCATTTACATAAAACGATGGATTCGCACAAATGTTTGATCGTTCGCGATGCGGAGAAAAGTTCAGAAAATTGCGTCAACTTAAAAAGAAACAGTCTACGACGTTACACGATCCGAGACGCCTTTATTTGTTAGGTGGAAAGTTGAAATAATGTTTTAATTATAAATAGAGTACTTAACTGAGTATTTTACTGCAGCAAATTTACTTGCCGGAGTAACTCGTGAAACTTTAAATTTTACGAATCCACGTTTGCTTAAAAGATTCACGAATCTTACATCTTTCAAAGCGTAATCATTATCCCTGATTAATTAAATGTGCAATTACCTAAAGCAAAATTGCAAGAATAAACAAAACAGTGACCCTTTCAAAAGAAGCGTCACAATACTCTTTTCCTTCAAAAATAATGATTAAGGAGTTACGAGAAATAAAGTACTTATGAAGTAGAATAATTGCAACAATAGCTACAATGATTTAAGACGAAACGCGAACTCAGTACCATTTCCAGAGATCGAACTACCTCCTATTTTCATAGCAGCGCCCTGTGTAGTTTAATAATAGACCTTGATTACATCAATCTTTGCGTAGATGTACTAAATCAACTCGGATCCATTGTTAAATACCGTAGAGTTGTATCGCTGACATATTAAATTATACAACGTTCATATTTCATTGATAAACGATCAGTAGTATACATCAACGTCTCTCAAATGCTGATTGGCGCACCAATATTGGATCCGGATAAAATCATCGAGGGAAAGTGTGTCTAATTTATTAAAGACACACCACTGGTATATTTAATTTGATAAAATCAACAAAATATAGTTTGTGTAATTCTTAAAAATCATCTATTTACCTAGACATATTAGTTTCTTAACCAGTATCTATACAAAGCAAATTGAAAAGAGCAGTGGTAGCGGCAATTAATATTTTCCTCACCAATCTTCTTACTCACCAAAACAAAAAGTTGACAATCCTACGTCGACCCCCAGATCTTGTTTACAAATTCACCTTGTCCGTGAAATCTAAAACTGAATCGCTGGTACGGCACACACAAAAGGAAACAAGCTTTGGGATCAGTCGCCAAATGGACGCCCATCGACGCCCGTGTCCTCGATTGTTAACGCAAAGGGTTAACGCGCTAAACGATTCCATCATCCGCCAAAAGTCGAGTGGGGAACTGGTTTCTTTTTTCGGACGCTTAGTGCCTCCGATCGTCGAAGGAGTCAGGTGTATATTTTATTCGCTTTGTCCCGCACACTTTCACCTCCTGCGTAAGAATCGTTCTCGGTTTAGAGCCGAAGAACTCCGAGTGGCCGGTGAAGAGACGAGGACATTAGGTATAGGAGCGCGCACAGCAGCGTCAGCGATCCATAATTTACCGCTCATGGTTGCTCTCTCGCGTGGCCGTTTGCCTCTAATTTATGTGTTTTTAAAGACGCAGCCTCGCGGCTCCTACAGGATTCAATTTTCGAGGGATTCTCCCGAAGAGTCTTCCTTCCGACACGGTAATCTCGCTGGTCAGTTTACGATTTGAAGCGAGTTAACGCTCCTCGGCATTGTTTTCGATCGTAAATGGGCGGATTCGCACAAGTGAGTCGAAGTGGAAGAAAGGGATATTACAAAATTATTTCGTACGTTTCAATTGCTGCGTAAATGTACGCGTTGAGTTATGTACCAGATTGACGATACGAAAGACGAAGGTTAATGTCTTTTATTTTTCGGGACAATGATTTCTTAATCGTTCGATGACCCCTAGTAATCCTGTGATAAAAAAGTATCAATGTAAATGTATGTATTAAGGTAAGTAGTAGTTCTTAATCTTGAAAGCGGAGTACGGTATTAGAAATAAATTAGATCACGCCGATCGTAGTTGCGAATTGATACTATTCATACGTTCGTGATACTGATAAGATACTACGGAAAACTGAAATTGCGCTTCTTTAGAAATATAAGGCTCGCGTTTGATTAACGATACGGAAGACAAAAGTTAATATTTTTTTCCGTGGAACTGATTATTAATCGTTCGATGGCGCATCGAGAGTCTTGAGACAGGAAAGTATTGAATATGCGTGCGGATCGATAAGTCCGCGACCGACTCGAATCTGAATAAATTATTGCACGTGCATTTGCATAGCAAAGTGGCCCGTTGATGCGTCGTCCCTCGGAGGAACACCTGGTGCATGCACATCGGTGCATATAGCATGCAAATATCTTGCCGGGAACATCGAAACAATGCGGTCCACGCCCTGGATTTGTCGATGATAAAAATATCGCAGATCACTCCTACGAAAATATATTAAAAAGTCTTTGTTATATTTTAAAAATCGAATTTGAAATTGTGGGCTTTGAAAGAGGCACGCAGTTGAAAGTTTATTGCTCTCGAGCCATTATCTCTTTTCCTTCCTAAAATTATTTTTATATTAATAAGAATATCGCGAATTACTTCTACGAAATAATAAAAGTACCCGAATTTTCGAAAAACAAACACAGAAAGAAACACGCGTAAAAATGTGTGACTTCAATCGAGACCCTTTACCAGTAATAAAATTATCAAAAAACAATATTGCAAATCCCTCTTCCGAAAATGTAAAAAAACATTGTCAAACTTCCAAGAATTTCAGTCAAGATTTCGCACTTCATGGTAATCCGATAGAAATTAGATTCGGCCCAAACCGATTTCCCTCCCCCTCGTTAAAAGTATCGGGAGGCTGCTATTTTGTAACGGGGCCACCCCGAGCATGAAATAGATCCGTTAGATCACGGCGGTGGCTAAAAGGTTTGATCGCCATAAATACCTAGTCCCCCCCCCCCTTCCCCCCGCCGAAAAGTCTCTATATATCCCTGCCACTAATTATCTCCGCCGATTCCCATTCTCGCGCGGTCTCCGCCGGTAGAGTCTAGTGCCTATTAAAAGTTCGTTTTCCTAGACAACGGCACGAGGGAGGATTGCCACGGTTGCCCCCTTAATTAAGGAGACCCGCGTTACAGGAATTTCCATCGAACAGTCCCAACTTAAGCGGTATTTAATAACGTAACAATTATATGGTAGGCACTAGAGTTTCGAAACCGCGTGGTCCATCGGGGCCTCGTCGGTCCTATCTTCACCCTTCTGGTTTCTACCCCGCCCCCTCTCTCGTTCGCCGTCCCTCTCTCTCTCTCTCTCTCTCTCTCTCTATCTCTCTTCTCGTCTACTCTACCGTTTTTGGCTCGCTCCGCCGTTCACGTTCACGACCTCGCAGTGAAAAGTTTTATAAGTAAAAATGGAACAAGAAGGGAGCGGAAATTGAGCCGCAAGGCCCAATTTCGGGAATCGCAGGGTCCCTGCGAACGCGTATATAATTGGTCGTCGATCGGTCCCTCCCAGTTCACCCGGCCATAAACGTGTGGGCCGTGGGTCCCAAGAGGGCGGCATATAGCGAGGATGATGTCCAGGGACCGATTCGGGGTCTCTTAAAATATTCGTTGCAGCTTCCACGGGTTACAAAGCGATACATTGTACGGAGGGTACGGTCGCCCGGACTTTCGGCTTTATCCTTTCATCTTTTTGTATCGTCGCTGACTCTTGTGTGTTCCACGTGGACGCGATTGCGGGTTTGCTTCTCAACCCCCTTGCAATATTTTGACGTCTTCCCATTGTCGTTGGATATATGTGTCTGTATGTGTTCGGAGTTGTAAACAATTTGAAGTTTCCGATTCGTCGAAAATACTTCACGACATCGGATAGACAGTATTTAATATTCCAGTCACACTGCAAATTCTGCAAACGTGATTTACAACAAAACAAATTTTCCACTGACGATGAGTATGTACCTTTTTTTATATACAAATGCCCTGTTTTGTTCGTTTGATTAAATCGTAAAAGTTAGATTTACGTAATTTTAAATCGTATAATGTGTATAGTTCACGACAACAGCGGTGTGAAACATCCCAAAAAAGACGGACCTTCAGAACTAGATTTCAAATCGTCTCGTCACCATATTTCATCTACACAGAGTACCATAATTAATTCCAACCAAAATCTTTCCAGTCGATATCACTTTGTTCGCGGAAGGAGCTTTCAATTCAAACGAACGAAATAAATCTCGGAATCCCCCGAAATTAAACCGGATCGTAATATCCCGAAACCATACACCTGGACACGTCAGGAAGTGATTTGTCATCCCTTATCACGCATCCATTCCCGTCGGCGTTTCTGCCATTCGGAATCCGAGGAAATTCCAGCTGAAAGAGTTACGAACCGTAAGGATCAATTTTAGAAATTATTGTCGGTTCCCTTCGAACGCGTATATAATTGGCCATTGATCAGTCCCGCCCAGTCCGACAGTCGTAAACACGCGAGCCCCTGTTCTCGAGTGCGGCCTTACGCATAGACAAGGCCCCATTTCCAGCGGTTCTGCCGTTACCGAAAAAGTCTCGATTCCGCTGGGGCAGCGTTTACAACGCAACAGAGTATAACACCTAACAACCGAGTCCGAGAGAAGTGGGCTGGCCAATTAAACGTGGAAACGTCCAATTACCCCGCCGGTCGCTCAGGGTTATGACTACCTCCCAAAAAACTCGGACCCCTCGTTTTACTTCTGTTGCTCCCCTTCCCGCTGCTCTTCAACTTCTGTTTCCTCGCGATTGCGTTACGATAAAAGCGTTCTGTTCCCCCACGTTAATTTTGATATCTCAATCGTTTAATTTGATCCGGTCAGTAGAGAATCGAAACGTTTAGGATTGTATAAATTATTTTCGATCGATTTGTCCTTAACATTCACGGTTTACTTCTCTCGATGAAAGTAAAATGAAAACCATCGTGCCCTAGAACCGATACAATTTCCGCGCAACGTTATCCAACAACAGACTCCATTTACGATAATCTGAGAACTGATATTTCTCGAAACAACCCTTACAATATCGCTTCGAAGCGAACGTAAATCAAGTACCCGATGCAAATTATAATTACGATACTCAACGACGTAGGAATGTTCGAACCGTGCCCCGTGTGAAACCGCGCGAATGGGGTCTATGAGCTTTCGCGTACGACGGGAACGAATGTTTTGTTGGTTCAAGCCCCTAGGCGAGGAGAGTTCCGTACAGTGGAAATGTGGTTGCTGGCGGACTGCGGTGGAATCGTTGGGCGTACCTGGTTTTTAGAGACGTTGCTCCCGTCGGAGTCGTAAACACAGGGCGCCGGGTTACGAGCGGACCCGGGGCCGTTTTTCGAGAACGATACATTTCGGGTCCGCGGAAGCTATCCGAGGATTCCTGATGAGCAGCCCTCCTCCCTTTTCTTCCCTCTTCGCGTTCGCCACGGTCGTCGGTGAGATACATTCGTTCCGAGAAGCGACACTGAATTGTACGGAGTGTAATTAACCAGCTGTTGCGATCTTTTTGGACAGTATGTACCTAAATTGTGTCGCAAACGTGAGTATTAGTATGAGTATATGGTATTTGATCTTAAAACTTAATACAGAAACTACTTCCGTGTTCCCTGTTTAAAAACATATCCACAGAATTTACGAATATATTTTGGTTTTCACTCAAATTTCAATTGAAATAGCAAATAGAGACTACTTTTCTACATGACGAGTATAATGGTCATAACGCAAAATAGTGCCACTTCTTCATGTCGAGAACACTCGTCAAAATCAGCTAACTAGTGAAGGTACCCGTAACACAAAACTTATCCATATTTATTTTTAATTTCTACTAAAAATGTATATTATTCACTTGTATCGCAAAATTCGTTATATTAAAATTACACCTGAGTTCTTCTTAGGAAACAATTCTCAAAAAGTGAACCACCGTCAAATCCTAAACTAGAATTTCTGTTTTATTAACGGCAAACGCATATAATTGTTATTCGCTACTATTTTCACATCAGTTTCAAGTACAATAGACTATCTTTTCTTCCCGACGCGGGTCGCAGAAATCACGTACATCGTCGCATTCGCAAACCGACTACAACTTTAACGCCGAAACCGATCCAACATCTGTCGAGCGTAACCGCTCTACCTGGATAATCTGTACGAAACGGAATCCCGATTCGCGAGGAATTCAGGCGATTTTCAATGAACTAGACGCAGCAGGGTCGTGCGAGTAAACTCCGATTGTCGAGTCGGGGTGAATTCTCGAGGCGCGTAGACTTGTGGGAGAGGTCAGAGCTGTCACTCAATGGGCCCGATGTGTCTAGCTACCCTCCCATTAGCCCTCCTTTCCCTCGTTAATTGCTAAATTGAAGGCAATTTCGACGGACAGCTAATCGGAATTCGACGCAATATATCGCGCGAGTTGAGGCCCTGAAATCAGGGGAAAGGGAGAGAGAGAGAGAGAGAGAAGGGGAGGATTACGTGGGATTTATGGAGGCGTCATTGGGGGGGCCTGCGTCCTGCGTTTTATTCCTGAGAAATTTATTCGTTGAAAATTCTTTCGCGCAATCTGAACGATTAACCTATCGTGAGTAATAGGAGTTTCGGTATCATTCTATTTTTTAACATCGAGCTAAAAGGTTTATCGCCGCCTCGGGTGAAAAATAATTATCGCGAAGACAAATACCGAGTTGCTCGTTGTTTCAGGGCGATATCTAAATTACTGTTTCACAAGTATCAAAGTTGCGCATTAAACGGATTATTCTTCGGTCGATTCTTATAACGGATTAGCGTGCTTTTCATTTCGTTGATATACAAATT
Organism: Pemphredon lugubris; assembly: GCA_933228935.1. Lineage (NCBI taxonomy): Eukaryota > Metazoa > Arthropoda > Insecta > Hymenoptera > Crabronidae > Pemphredon > Pemphredon lugubris. Next base: position 67,187,887 of record OW121815.1, read on the forward strand.
ATTTTAATATCTGTATTAGATTCGGTTAATATACTGAAAATAATTTTGACTCGCTCCACCTTCCTCGTCATATTCTAACGAATAAAATGGCACACGCTAGTAGATGATGATGAAGAATTATTGAATAATGATGAATAAAGTTAACTTATGATGATCAAAAATACATTATTAGCGACAATATATTGTGGGGTCTTCATGGACCCTAGTGTACGGTTTACAGGATGCCCCAAGGTATCTACAGTCCTGAGATTCGTATAGCAAACGAACTATATTTCCCAACTTTCCCCCACGTATAACACAGGGTTCGCAACAACCCCCTACTTCTGTCAGACGAGCCCCGCATTCTGTTTTTTTTTTTCAATCATCGGACCACCGCGACACTGAGATGATACTAAAACCCACAAATTGTCCTGTAACACTGACACAGAGTGACGAGCGAGTCTACCGTTTTCACAATAGCGACAAAAGCGAAGTGGCCGAGGATGATCGTTTCTCGAAACGGAGAAAAAAAAAAGGACGGAAAAAAGGGAGACAGGAACGAGCCTCTTTTTCACGCTGGATGGCCTTACATTGGCACGAGAACAGTTTCTAAGACAGGTAGATAGGTTAGGTAGCCGATACTTGCTTCAACAATGCCCTCTCGAAAGTCCTCTTCGGGGCCTCGAGGATTCGGGGACTCGAGAGCGATAAATAGCCGAGTATAATGCAGGTAGAATGTGGATACTTGTGCCAGGGTATTGACTTAGTAGACCTTTGAAATTAATGATCTTATAATGGGAGCTTTTTTTCTCTCGATCAATGCTCGTCCCCTTAGCGAATGTTATTCCAGAGGGGTTTGCTGTCAGTCACTGGGGTTGGCAGACTCTAATTACGAAATTGACGATGAAATATGAAAGAACGAGGGATGTATCGGGTTTTAAAGAAGAGAACAAAAGATTTGTCGCGTAACAGATTGTTAGATAATTTACTTTGCGATTTTTTATAAATTGAAAAGTGCATTCCACGATTGGTTAATAAAACTCGTTTTATGACTATAGAAATTTGATATAAACAAATCGTGTTCATCGTAGTTATATATTATATATATAATATCAAGATCAAGACAATAAAGATGTATGGTTATCGTTACAAATTACAGAGAAATATTGATTACTATAATTAAATCTTAGAAACGATGATCAGATAAAGTTACATAGGTAGCCGATGATTACGCGCGTAAGTGCACAGCCCTTCTCGTTCATCGGAATAACGAAAGAACGATTATTATAATTAGTTATTATAAACGATAATTACACAAAATTACGTAGGCCTCTGACGCCTATGCCTGTTCGTTTCACGTAACACGAATATTACACGAAACGTGGATGTTTGAACTAGGATATTTAGGATATTGAGTTGTCACGGCTCCTACCCGTTCATTCGTCATTTGTAGGCGATGGATAGGCAAGAGTGGGTTATCTCGAATGTCACGCCATAAGTGACAAAAGGCTATCTAGTTCTGCTTAGAAATGAGACAGATAAGATACAGAAAGTTCTACCAGTATATTGACTTTGACAGAACGATATAATTGGTGGCTCTCTAACCACTTCTCTTTCAAGTGCCGGTGCAAACTGGTTCCGAAATGAAAAAAGCATTTGTCCGCCTATTAATAAATTCCCCTGAATCAATCAAAGTTGTCGTGTCAGGAACAAAATAATTAAATTCCATTGCTGCCCGTGTTACTTCTGTGGACAAGCCGTACCTTTGCCCACAGTCCTCGTTTATTTCCTTATTTTCAGAATTGGCGTGAGTAAATTAATAGAAAACGGAAACAAAATTCTCAAAATACTATTGGAGTAATTTGAGAATTTCAAAGTATATTGATAAGGTGGTCAACCGATGAACAAACAAATAAGTGCAATTAGAACAACTCGGATATTTATTATGTGACTTATATCATTATATTAATAATATAATTACCGCTTAACATGTCCATCGCTGCGTCACCGACGCTCGTGGGACACACCGGTTGCCGTACTATAGTTACGGAATAATAATATTAACGATTTAAATTTCTCGCTTGTGTGACTCAAACATGGGTAACGCGACCATCGACGATGTCAATTGATTTATCAAACTAAATCAATGCAAATTTACCCAATGCAATTAAATACAAAACATTCCACCCATTTCCACGGGAAAAAAATGTACTTCGTTCATTCGCTGACAGTCGCAACACACTGATCGCGAGATGATAGATTTTCGGGACTCACCGAATCCTCAGACCCCATTTCTACCTCGTAATTGATCACAAAGGATCGATCTTAAGACCCGCCATAACTGACAGAAAGACTACCTATTGCTACCTAGGAATTAACCAGCCGACTCGTCGTCGAAGAGCAGTTGACAAAACTTTTTTCTTTTCCTCCCCCCCACCCTTTATTCTCTCCCATTATTCCGACGGACCTTTTGCCCGCGCCGGGGGTTAAATCTCGTAAAGAGGAAACGTCAACGGTGGTCCCGAAGGCGGGGACACTCGTCTCGGCTACCGTGCGGTTCCATCCACGGGGGGTCCATCGTTCTCGTTCTTCTTTTCTCCTGCCACTTTTGATCGTCAGTTTCTCGGAGGAACTTTGCCCCACAAAAGGTCGTTAGCCGTGGACGCGTTTGAGGCGGAAATACCGCGGCCACCGGTGTCCGTGACAAATTTTAAAAGTCGCATTGGGATTTCAAGTGGGATTGAAGAATGCTTTAGAAATTCGGTGGTAATTTCAGTTTAACCGTGGTATTATGAGTAACGGTGAGGAAAAAGTTAGAGGGATGAACGCGCTGGTAATGTTAGCGTGATTTAAGCGTGGGAAGACATCTTTAATTTTTAGAAGTTTAGAATCGGGAAACAACGAAAATTTGTGAATTTTGTATTCCCAATGGCATTACAGTGAACTGTTTAAGAACAGAAATGAGTGAGTTTGATTATTTTATTAGCACGTTAAGCGCGTCGTCAGGCCCTTGGGACTTACATTGAACTAAACAATATACATATGAATTTACATGAGCGTGGATGAGTAACGAGTATGCAACAATGAATAGGAATAAGTACCAAACGAATGATAGACATTCGGAGAAAGAAGATCGTGAAAGGAATCAAAAGGCCACGAGCGTCAATGATAATAAAGGGAAGGGGGTTGAGAAAGAGGAGGGTGGAGAATCGATGCAAACGATAAAGACTGAGACGGTGCGACGAATAAAGAGAAATGCCGCGAGAACGGTGGAAACGAAGAGGCAGAAAATAGACGGGACCAAGAAATCAAGAGACAAAGCGAGTCAACGTACCGAAAGGGGGTGAGAAAGTGGGAGAGAGAATCGAGGAGAGAAGGTGGACGCAAGTGTCTCGATTCGACGGCGCATTCAAAGGGGGCCCCGAGGAAATAAAAACTCGGCTCGCGGCTCGTTGGCAGAAAAAGGAAGGGAAGCCCGCCTCCTTCGAGGGGACCCTTGGTGAACCTTCCTCGTGGACACGCCGCCATAATAGGCGGCGTCTTTACGATTAGCATTGTGAGTCCCTCGATGAATGTGATTGTTGTCTAAGCGGGGCCCTGTTGTCCCGTATACCGGCGGACTCCGAGATGGGGGCCAGTGTGTGGGGGCCCGTGGGGCCCCGTGCTGGGCCCACAATGCGCGCAGCTATGCCAAGCACGCGTCCCTTGTGTTGCGTGCGCGCCGGCGCGCTCGCTCGCTCGCTCGCGCGCGCGCGCGCGCGACCTGCGTGCCTATATTTATAATGCATTATTTACAACTACAAGGGCCTCGGTATCCCTTACTCGGTGTCTGTCTTTCTCTCTCTCTCTCTCTCTCTCTCTCCTCTCTGCTGCTCGAAAATGATCGAGCTGACTCGACGACACGGTTCTCTCGTTCTTTAGCTCTTTAGTTTCTTTTTTTTTCCCCCATTTGTTTCGCCGCGCATCCTTGATTTTGCCTTTTTGAACGAATTCTCCCTGGTATTGTTAGTCTACGCGACGTTGGCTCGGTACATTGATTAAGAGACGTTAGCGTCGTTCGGGTTGTGGTTTTTTTGCTTTTGGCGATGTATTTACTCGTGGCATCGGCGCGATGACATAACAGTGACGATGAATTAATTTCTATTTGTTTTTATTCTGCCGTCGTCGATTCGTTTATAATAGAACTCGTTGGGTTTAACTGAATTGACAATAGCCTCTGATTAATGATGAATCGAGACAGACGAAATGAAGAATTAATGAGTACTTCGAAGGGGTTATTTAATTCTGAACAAAGCGATACAACAACAATATTTGTACGCGTACCATTTTGCAAAAATTGAATTGTTAGATTACTTATGATCAGTGTATTTTTATTATGACTGACTTAATATCTCCCTCAAATAGCGAATTGTTATATAGTCTATGTAGTATAATTGGTATTTTACCATTTTCTTTCCACATAATATTTCAACGATAGATGACACTTTTCCTCCATTCTGTCCATCCCCTTGATCGTAACGACACGACGATGACGACGACTCTTCATTATTACCATTTTCCTAATTCCATCATTCTCCATTCTTCGATAAAACCGCCGACATTCACTCTCGTCCCACCTTCTCCATTTGCGAACCGTTTAAACTTTATCGAGACCCTTTGTACCCTTCGATGCACGATGTCCCGTGGCAGCGTACCATTGTCCTCGCATCCAGCCCTTCTCCCCCACCCCTTTTCCACGCCACCAGCCACACACGTGCCCGATTTGGCATGGTACCTCGCCATCTTGGTAAGACCCCGTGACTCCCCCGTTCGATTTCCCCTGGGTGCAGTTGTACGTATTCCACGAGACCGAGTCCGATTGAGACAACGAGACCCTCGGTGATCGATCGATCTCGAGGAAATCTTATCTCGCGACCGATCCGACCACCGACACCTTTCCGCTCTCTCTAGGACAAGGTACGAGAAACCTCGGAAAATATTGTATTACCTGAGGCTAAGCCCTCTATTGGCTGTAGATGAGGGTAGATAACTGTAATAGGCTTTTAAAATGTTTATACTCATCGAGACTTCCGACGGGGTTTCGCCAATAATGGATGCGCTCGCCCCGTGCGCCTTGTTTTCCTTATTTTCATTTTTTTTTCGTTAAGTGAATTTGCGTGTGCTTCGAAATTTAGTGTTACCGGTTAGTGGTATTGTTCAGCGCTATTAGTTGGCTCCTACTAAACGCTCCGCAACGCGTATTCTCGTGAAATAATGAAATTTACCGTCTTTGAGGGTTGATTTAATTTAATTTAATTAATTCAACGTGGGTTTACCCTTATTGCGGGTTAATCACAAATCTTATTTAGCAGATATGATGCAATTTGTGAATCATGAGGCTTTCCACGCCAGAGCACTCCTCGCACTAGTAAAAACTATTTGGACAAACGAATTTAAACGATAAAATGAAAACTTAATTATAACCGTGTCTTAGAACACATACACAAAATTTGACTAACCACACGTCAGTCTAACTCCACAATTAGAAGTTCCGCCAGTGAGAAGTGAAGCAATAAAATAATTAAATCTACGTATAAATTACGTTTAATTAATTAAGTACGCCGAGGAGGCGATTACGTATAATCTCATCCGTCGTCTTTGAGACACAAACGAAAGTACATTTAGATACGGGATCTAACGCGTTAATTGCGCAACGCGTTATTTTGTCGCGCCGTTTCACAATTTTCCATGTACGGTCGCGCCCCTCCGCTTCTTCACCGAATAACAGGAAAGCGTCGTAACACAAAATGGATACGTTACTACGACACTCGGTCGTATCTCTATTTGGTATGCGCAGTTCATCGAAAGAGGAAAGATACTAAATTCCGTTTGTTCTGCCGTTTATAAACGAATGTACGGGCATGAAAACCGACACTCGAGCTCGCTCGTAAGATCCCCCGTAATGTTAAACTTCCCGGCATCGGACAACTTCCACGTGTCGAAAGGCACCGCACGTATGAAACTGTCGGCTGCACGTGCGTCGTACTTAACGACATCGGGTCTACTTATCAAATTGATTGTCTTCCGGTATTCTTAATGGAAGCGTAGATTTTATGGACTCGACGAATTATGAACGTTCATTATTTATTATCTCGATGGTTACGTCGGACTACTATCGTGCTACTATGCGGGCAAATAATAAGAAAATTGAGTAAACAATTTATATTTGCACGATGAGTTGATAATGTAGGCTTTGAATATTCCTTGTGGAACCATATGTTTTATAATACGTATCGCTGATTATCGTGTTAGTTACGTGGGATTATGGGGCATGGGGTATCGGGGCAATCAGTGAGAAAATTGACTAACTTATTTTTACGCGATAGGGTGGTCGTCTACTGTCAGCCCTTTTAGTGGTCATTTACGAGACACACACCATGGGAGAATTCTTCTCCACTCGCCCCTCGAGTTAACTTTCTAAACACGGTTCCACCATTCGAAGTAAGATATTTTTAATAATTGCTCCTTTACGAATGTGATTATTTATATTATTACATGCTTTACAGTGCTCTATATTACACCTCGCAGATAAACTTCATAAATTTCATACTCTTACACTATTATATTAATAATACTAGTTTTACTTGCGACAATGATTACGCATTGACAAACGAGTACGTTAATTACACAATTAAAATCCCGACGCTTAATTTCAATCAAAGTGACCCTCAAACGCTAATTACCCCTAACTGAAAATTCTCATCTCCCGAAAGGCTAAGCTTCCGCTTCTAGGACAGTACACAGACTTCCGAGGCTCGATAATACCGCAGCACGTACACTGCGGGAAGGGAAATAAATAAGTTCGTAGACGTTTTACGGTTAATTATCACCACGTAGGGCCGACAGTTTCACGTGACTGACCGTCGAGATAGACACGAGAATGCTCGTGAACGCGGGAACGGGAGAGAGATAGAGGGAGACGAAGTTCAGAGTGGGTGGCCGTCGCCTCAGATCCTAATCTTCTGGTTTACGGGGTCTTGTCCTTCCTTCCTTCCTTCCCAGGCGACCTTACCACCGATGCATCCCTCCGAAAATCGTGACGAACCACCCCCTCCTTCGTCCTTGAATTTGCCGGCGTTGCGGATCAAAAGGAATGCGCTCGTGGGGAATAAGACGCGTGTGTAAGTACGTATGGAAGTAAGGGCGGGGAATGTGACAAACTCTTTTAATCGTACGATTAGAGTGAAGTAAAAACTTTGCAGGAACCTTTCCCCGCGCTTGAACTAATAGTCAATTGCGTTGGAAATTTTAAATGTGGATCGTAATGAGCGTCAACCCTCAACAAACCCTGAAACTACCCTCAGAGTTGACTCGTGGTGATCCATAAAGTATATTCGATGATGCGTATTTATTCTTTGTAGGAATTATCGTTTATTCTGTCCTTTACACCTTACTAGAATAACACTTTATTTGTAATACGGTTTCAGAGAATTATTTAAGTAAATTTTACAGTAATGGAACAGTAATTAAATAACGATAGCCGTGGCGTGGCATGTGGGCACATGTGAGACACGCGTGGTTTTCTACAAGAAATATACATATTAGAGAAGAGCGCCACATCCGCTAAAGCGGATCCAGCCGAAGTCGTTGTATCTCAACATTCTTCTTTGGCACAACTATGACGATGTAATGTTTTTAAAAAAAAATTCATTGCATAAAATGAGATCGCTTGAAATCACCAATACCGCAAGAAGAGAACATTTCCAAAATAAGCGTTCATCGATCGAATAGAAACAGTGATACGAAGTTATGCGTAAACAGTAGTCGCAGTTCCTCTGGCGCGTTGCACGGAAGTTTACTGCAACTCCTTCGATCGTCGTTCCGTCGCATTTTCAAACTCATTAACCGCGCGACTGAGAGACAAACACGCTCCCCCCCCCCCCCCCCCGGATGAATCAGAAAGCGGCAAAGGGGGTAGAAAGCACGATGGAACAAGATCCCCCCACGAAACTCGCAGATTTTCGTGGTGGTCCACGGGTAGAGAAGATTGGGAAACGCCGGTTCACCAGGTCCTACCTTTCTTCGTTCGCCTTCGCCGCGCCGCATTACCTTTTCTTCTCGATTCCATCGCGCGCTGGCGAGAGGAAGGGACGGGGGCCCGTTACGTGCGTCGTGCGCCGAAAGAAAGTAAAGGAAGAAAAAGGGAGGGAATAAAACGAGAGAGGAGAGAGAGAGGCTGGAGGGAGGACCCAGTACATCCTTGGAGGATATTTGCGCCGAAAGCGGCATGAGCAGCAGATTGACGGGCGACCACCCGGGCCAGAATGGGTCTTGCGTGGTCCTCAAACGGCGACAACCTTCTCTCTCTCTCTCTCTCTCTCTCTCTCTCTCTCTCTCTCTCTCCCTCTTTCTTACTCTCTCACTCTCTATCTCTCTGTCTCCTCTCCTCTCTTTCTTCGCCCTCGCGATTTCTCTCTCCTCCCCTTTCGCCTCCTCCACCACCTCCAACCTCCGTCGTCCCCGTCGCGTCTCATTGTCCGCCAGAAATGCTACGGGCCTTCGCTTCTTCGAGGGAGTTAACGACGCTCCTCGCGTCTTCGGTAGGTCTCGTTTTCAACTGAAACGACTCTTTTATATATCTCCGCGTCCTACACAGTTATGGCAGTTCGCCCGTTGTTCGCGGGGGGAAAAAGAAAAAGGAAGAAATAATGGCGCTCGCGGAGCATTGCGAGACATGGGCCCGGTTTTATTCGCGAATACGCGAACACTCGTTTTACGCTTTTGGTAGCCGGATTTTCGACGATCGTTTTCTGGGGGGAAAGTAGATCGCGAGGGGATGGGGGCGAAGGGGTGAAATCGTAAAACGGGATGTTTGAGGATCGCGATAAAGGTGAAAGATTTACCTTCGCGCGAGTTTATTTAAATTTTTGATTGTCAGGTTGGCTCGCGGTAAGCGATCGTATGGTTGCCGCCCGTGGTGATATTCGTAACTAACGATAGTTTAAATAAATAAACGGTATTCGTCCGATTAGGAGAAACTTGGCTCAGTTGGCCATGAGATCGCAGTCGGATCCGAGTGCGCTGCGATACTTTTGAAAAAAAGATCGGTCGTAAATATAAACGATCTTCAGGTGCCAAAACGCGGAATCTTAATTGAACCTTTCTTGCAGAAACTTTTCTGATGATAAGAAAGGAATATAAAGAGGCTTCGCATCCGAGAAAGAGAACATTTATGTTTCTCCTGACATAAAGTTTATCCACGTTTAATTTGACAACTCCAACAAATTTTGAAAGCGTTTCTGATATCGCGACTTCGACAAAAATTTTTGATTAGCACGAATTTATCGAAATTTCCCTCGCACCATTTTTTTAAAAACACGCAACTCTAATTTATCCCAAATACAATACAATATCGCTGGCTGTTGTCTATATCAATTCTTCACCGAAATTGCAACATATTATATTGATAGTTATTTCAAATAATTGTACAGATATTAATTATTATTCCCCACACGCGTATACAAATGTTTCTACTACTACATTCACATCCTATTTCGCGCACAGAGAAAAAACCATAACGAACGCATAACTTTTTCTACCCGCTCGTATTTTTAACGACGCGTATTTTTCAAACTCCCTCGACATCGTGCATTCTCACTTTCTCACCGCTCGATCGCGGTATGCCGCAAGACGATCGAGATTCTCACGACTCTCCTAAGCGATCGTCGTGTCACCGATTCGTTCCCGTAATAGGAGCACTCGCGTCCCGGCCATCTATCCGGATTTATCCCCATCGCGCGGACGTATCCGCCGTTACCGAAGCGAGAAAAAGAGAGAGCGCGGAACCAGTTCGTCAAATTTTCGGGCCGATCGACTGCACAACAATAAAACGTCAAGGACGACGCGAGGGACCACCGTTCCGGCTCCTCTCCCGTCCTCTCTTCTTTCGGGATGGTCACCCGACGTTCGGCCTCGACGGTCTCTCGCACGAACGAGAGCCACGCGAGAGAATAAAAATCTGCGCATCGAATATGTCGCGGCGTTTTGCGCGAACACCGCGACGGGATGGGTGCGAATATTTTACGAATCGAACGATTGCGTTCGACGTTACTTCGTCGGATCGAGGTGTATTCGACACGAAGATAGGGTCTGTCGAAGAATCGGGATTTTTTTTTATGGAATTGTTACAAGATACACGTTACTTTGTCGTATCATGGTATACGATGATAACGTTTATCGTCGAGTCGGGATTTTTTATATGTTTGTTATACGTGTGAAAGTGGAAATTGATAACTGGGACTTTAAATGAGAAACCGAGTGAGTTTACTTTCTGTCAATGTTTCAGTTTCAATGCCTGATCATTTTTCAACTGAAAAAAACAGGTAAACTTGTATATACTGAAACAATAAGCTAAAACTTGAATCTTCCCATGGTTCGTTCTAAAATAAAGAAAACCATGAAGGAAACCATACAAAATGAGATCGCCGCACGTCATAACTCTGCATCGCGTAAAAAACTAATTAACCATTCAGAAATACGATCTTCACCGTTCTTATGATTTTATCACTCAGAAAAAGTCGTACGACGAGAATTCCTTCCAAATTAATGCACATTGGAATGCAAAATACGATTCATCAGCGGAACTTAAATTTCAAATTACTCTAGATATCTGCGCGTTTCCACCCTCTCTACACCTTCGCGTTCACCGTCGTTCAACGCAAATCCAACGAACGTGGGACACTCGGGGTACGATATTCGGGTACTCGGGCGTACTTGGCACGCCTCGTTGCGCGCGTAGGTATCCGTGGCCCCACCGAAAATCCTTGCACCGTAGCCAGAGAGCGCACGCTCTCCCGCGTTCTCTCTCCCTCCCTCTCTCTCTCTCTCGTCTCCTCTCCCGTCGTCGCACGTGTGGTCCCAACGGCGTAGATCTAGTCTTGTGTCACGGATATGCATTCCTCTCTCTTCCACGTTCACGTGCGTCCCGACGCCTCTCCGTCGCTCACGTTTGCCGGCCATGTTATCTCGTATTCTTCCGATGTTCCTACCCCGTGTTTTCGTCCTGACGCTCGGGTTAGCTTCGAGAAATCGCGTGGGCAGGTAATCGAGTAGGGCCCTCGCGAGAATTTAAGATCGTCGTATCCAGGTTCTTGCGCTTAGGCTGCTCCGGCCACGTTGTCGCGAGATTAAGCCTCGATTCTCTCCTCTCCTCTCCTCTCCTATCCTACCCCGCCCCTACCCTCCCCCTTCCGCCCCTCGTCGTGAGAGGGTAGACTGAGCGCTTTACCCGGGACGCGTCGGACACCGCTTTCGTGAATCCGTCTTTTTTAGCTGGGACGCGGAAACGACGTGGGTTCTCGGTGTTAATGGTTCTTCCCTCCCTCTTTTTTTTCTCTTCTTAATCGATCGATACTCCTAATACTGTGTTAAGCGGGGTGTGATATTCGGGATGATTTTTTTATGCCCCGACATTTTTTGCATTCGGGAGTCTTGGTAAAGGTTTTTTAGAAGAATGTAATATTTTTTAGGAATGATATTTTAGAAGAATTTGTAAAGGTACAAGGTCTGGTCTCGCGTACTTGTACTTTGCCCGAGAGAAGACCTTGTCTCTTGATATTGAGACCATAGCTCACGGATTCTCCATTTTGCGATTGAAATTGTGATGTTAAGTACCGAAACGCTTTTTTTATGCTCCCAACATGGGTATGAAAAATTTTGTAATACCGCGTCGTACTTTCCATCGAGAGTTTTCACGTAGAAATTTCCAAGACTTTTCAGATGCTCCTAGGGACGACATTAATTTTACTTGATTTTGTACCAAACCCTTAACTCACGGTAAATTGTCAAAATTTCAAGAACCATTCTACTCAAAGTCGATTCACGCCAAATCCCTCTTAACTTTCAAAACGTCGGAGAGTCTCAATTTTTCGAACAAAGAAACGAACAGTCGGTCGACCAAGGAGCACACCAAAACGACGGGCCCCTAATACCAGAAGTTTGACTCGATTCCCAAATTCGAGCACCGAACACTCTCACCGTGGGGACCCATTGCGAACAAATCCCCGGATGTGTTTCTCAACGTGATTACCGTTATCTCGATCGAGCTGACAAAACGTCACTGGGTCCCCTCTTTGATCGGTTGCAAAAAGCAACCGTTTTGACGAGGGTGACACGGGAATATCGGGGCCTCATCGAGTATACATAATACGCGCGCTTTCCCTCTCTCTTTCCCCCGATAACGCGTTCTTCTCGTCTCTATTTCTCTCTCCATCGAGCGATCCCTCGAAAGAAAAAAAAAAAAGAAAAGAAAGAAGAGGAGGTGGAGGGGGGTGGGGGGGTGGTGGTGGTGAGGCCCCGATCGTCGTCGCTTCGTTCCTTCCAACGGAGGATTACAGGTTTGCGGAGAGATCAAGATCTGAGCTTTCGGTGCTGATCGGATGGACGGACGGACGGACGAGAGCGGACCGGACGGTTCCCACACGCCGCTTAATTGATCGATTCGAAAATCTTGGTGATCACTCGGAGGATCTGCTCGAGCATTTACCGTAGATCGTGTCCAGATCTTCCTCTGGCCCGGTCTTTACCCCTCCGCTCGAATTCTCAGGAGTATAATAAATTCCATCGGCCTCTCTCTCTCTCTCTCTCTTTCGTCTCTCCTCTTCCTTCTCTCTCTCTCTCTCTCTCCTCTCGACGTTCGGCTTTTGGCCAAGGATACGTACGCGATCGTTGATCGGGGAGAAGAGGGACGAAGATGGAGAAGGAAAAATCGAAGCGGAAGGAGAGAGAGAGAGAGAGAGGGACGAGGAACACGACGAAGGGGGTCGGTCAACCAGTCGACCGAATATTTCCTAAGATTATGACGTCAGGCTGCCAGTTAGCCGCGGCTTACCGGTGTAATCCCTCGTAATGCTCACCTGCCCCTCGCCCCACCGCGGGATCGTCCACCTTTTCTAATGGCCGACATTAAATCTCCACGAATGCGGCTGTTCTCACTCGCGCGGCAGGGGGTTGCGTGGAAGGGTGGTGTTCGGCGTGGCGGGAAGCAATTTTTTTCGCGACCATTCCTTGAGTGACTTACGGCCGATCCGTAAGCGTGGATAAATGAAGGTAACGTTATCGATTGGACGGCGCAATTAGATAATTTTAGATATTTTTTTTTTTTAGTGGGCTTGCGGTATTCGAACGGTGTAATAATCCATTCGATGATTTATTATGAATTTTGTGGTTTGGCTGAATAATATTTTATACGATTATTTTCAGGTAGTTATAATTCTTTTTCCTGTATAACATAAATCGTTTATCTGTTGATCATACGAATTGAAATTGCGTTAAGTATTTTTAGAGTTCGTCATGACTAAAGTATGAATTTTATACGGAAGATCTCAGAACGTGCAAAATGCTACGTCCGTAGTAATCGAAAGTTCGTAACAATATTATTGAAAAATAAAAAATTCTAAATCGCCAATCTGAGATCTTCCGTGTAAAATTCATACTTTCGTCACGACGAACTCTAAAAATACTTAACTCAATTTCAATTCGTATAATCGACAGATAAACGATTTACCTTATCCGGGAAAAAGAATTATAATTACCGGAAAATAAGCGTATAAAATATTATTCGGCTGAACCACATCCTACAGTCCCTTGACAATTCTTCAGTTTCCAATTATTCGCGACTCGGCGAAGCGTCGCGCTCAGCATTTCGCTCAACAATATTACGAACGCTACCGACCGCGAAGCAAAGTCATATTTGCACGATTTCCGAGATTTACAGCGTTTTAACAACGGTCGCCCTCTCGTCCAGAAACGTCTTGATCGGGTGGCAACCCGATCGTTAATAATCGTCCATCTTCGCGCGATGTAAATGCCCGCGACACGACACGATTAAACGAGCGGATAATCGAATTCAGGAAGTGCACGCTCCGCGACGCGCATATACGTCGAGGCAGCACAAAAGAGGTGACTCGCGATCGCGTCGGGAGGGTCGTAAATGGAAACTTTAGCGGAAGACGCGCGGCACCGAACCGGGAACTCGATAAATTCCAAATCTTTTGTCGGCGCTAACGACCGCGCGACAGTTAAATGCTCGCTTCGAAAAATATTACCGATAAATTTCTGCCCGTTGATTTAGTATCGTCGTTTCTAGTCGGACGCCCCATGCGTTACGCGCTTTCGATGATCAGCTACTACCGCGTATCCCGACGTTTCGTGTAATACCGTTTTGCGCGTCTCGCGCTTTAAATTTCGGCCGTTTCTTGTAATTTTTTTGAAAAGGTTTTTGGTAATGCCAATGGGCACGGTATGGTAATTATGGGAATCTCTATTTTGAGGAAGTGTCAGTAGGATTATTTAGTTCGAAATCTAATTGTCTTGAAATCTTTTCAAGGTCCTGTAATGATTTTATGAATATTATTGCAACCCTGTGATTGATTTCGAATTTTTATAAACGAGAGTTCGTTCAATGATTTTGCAATTTTGTAGAAATATTGATAAGAGACGTTGATAAAGGTATTTCCACGCGTGAAGTACTTTCTTTTGAATAAAAAATAACTTCCCCCAGTTTTATTAAAGATCTACCAATTCGGTGGAAAATAAATCCACCAAACTCTCGAAAAGTCCAGCATAAAAACGAGCCAAATTTCCTCGCTAATCCGAAGTCTATCAATTAAAAAAAAGTTATCGGAAGAAGCGTCGAGGCGCGGCATTTCAGAGCCAAACAAGTGATCCGGCGTAGAAAAGCAACTATACAAAGAAGAAACCTGAAAAAAGAGCAGCGCGACCCGACACGAGGGAGAAGAAGAAGAAGAGGAGGAGGAGGAGGAGGCAACGGGCGAAAGAGGAAGAAGAAGAGGAAGTAAGCAAAAGACGAGAGCTTCGAGGAGAAGGATTTTCGCGTGGGTGTCGCTCGGTGGGCGTCGCGTCTGCCTCGTCGAGAGTGCGGCTGACCTCTGACCTCCTCTCCTCGAGCACTTCCACTCCTTCCACCTTCTTCCTTCGGTTCCCCTATGCGAAGCTTCTCTCGCATGCAGATGTTAACTCGCGTACACAGTCTCGCGCGAGGGAATCCAGTGCGAGGCAGGAAGAGACGGGAGAGAGAGAGAGAGAGAGTGAGAGAACGACGAGGATGGAGGGGGACAGGAAAGAGAGGAAGGGGGGGTGGAAGAAAGAGGGAGAAAGAAAGCCCCGCACCGAGGGAGAATCACGCGTGCAATTATCCTACGCGTGCGTGGGCGACCCCTTTCCACATCCACCCCCTCCTCCACCCCCCTATCACCTTTTGCCCCTTTCGTCTACCTTCTAATCCTTCCTCTCTCTCTCTCTCTCTCTATTTTCGCCTATCCTTCCTCGATGCCCGCTGGAAGACGTTACCGGTGCAGGACGAGCACTCGTTGCATAATCAGATTTTTCTCCCCCGAGTGACTGGTGACCCCCGACCTCGCGCTTTCAGCGTTCCAGGGGCGAGTGTGCGAATCCTCTATCCCGGTAGTCGACGCGATATTTTTTAGCTCGCGTTGCCGCGGCGCGGCGAGTTGGAGATCGAGAGGTTTTCGAGGATAACGAGTTTCTCGAGTGTTTCGTTTGGAATTATCTTAACGACGAATTGTTTCGCGAGGATACTTCGGGTTACGAGGAGTTTGTTAGCGTACGGTCGAAGCTGTACCGATAATGAGAGTTGTTCCAACGTATCGATTCTTAATTGAACAGCCAATATCCCTTTAACGATTATCGTCAACGGGTAATTTGGAAAAGAACTTGCTATCGACGAGAAATTTCGAAACGGAGAAAAAATATTCGTACACCACTGCTATTGTTTATATCAACTCTTCAGCAAATTTACAATATATTATTTTCATAGTTATTTCAGATAATTTGATAAATATTGATTAATATTCTACAAAGTGTATATAAAACTTGAATGAATATAAATCAATTATAAATCTTACGCATTGACAATACAAACTTAATTGTTATGTCGCATTCAAACTTAATCGTTCCTCGAATGTTATCAATCTCACGTCTACCTCTTCTTCCTCTCTTTCGACAAATGCCACGATTTCCGACTCGCGAACAGAGAGGCCCGACTTCTAAGTTACCACTCGATATCTCGAAATACTGTTTTGTCTATGCTCGGCGTACGTACGCGCGACGATATATATGCGAGATAATAACGGGTGTCTCGAAGGACTTCCAGCACCGGTTGGCGACACCGGCGACAAACTCGCACCGCCGGAGGCGGCCCCGTGGTATCGTCTTCGGCCCCTTCGTGCTCTCCGAGGTGGGACAGGCCGCAACCGTCCCCCCGTAATTAACGTCTTGGCGCACCCACGTACGTGTGGATCCCTACCTGTGTAAGATCACGTATGCTCGTGTCCTTTCGCGTATCTACACGAGGCAATAAGTATCGCCACCTGGAATTACCGATTTCTTTGTCACCGTAGGAGAGAGAACTTCGAATGGATTTAAGCGGCTTATCTTCACGGGTGAGACGTTGAAATTTTTCTTGACACTTTTTCTTAGATTAGTGGTCTCTCCCGCCTCGCGTCGGGGGGAATAAATTTATGAATCTATCGCGAGTTTGGGTTTGCGCTATTATTAGCAGTAATTTAATAAGTAACGGATCAGGGATGGTAAAACATTTTCAGGGAAATTTTTGTGTGTTTCGAAGAAAAAATTTTACTCGTAGTACCGCCGATATTGGCTCACAATCAGACATAGTTTTCTTGACAGTGTCTGACCATCGTTGCATCTATCTACTTCTCGGTGCCATTGAAATCCGAGCAAACGAATGTTAAATTATTATCAAACAAGTCGTCTGCGCGTTTTATCATAAACTCGCGGGCTTAAATCTAGATCGTGCACATCTCTGGATCTGCAGATCTCCAAACTTTTTTTTACTCTATCAAGTGTTTTTCCGGTCGCTGGTCACGAAATAATTATAGAATTTCTGTTCTACTGAAAATTATTTCACAAGGAATCACATGTGTTTGCTTGCTTTAGATATAGTTTGGAGATCCGAAGATTCGGAGATGTGCATGATCTAGACTTGTTCCAACTCACGTTGCCAAATTCTTTACTATTCAGAGTCATTGCTTTAAGCCATTCCCGTTCACCCACAAAATTAAACAGTCACCTTAATTAATTTTCCTTTATCAATTACAAAACAGAATGCAAAACCTCAACTCAACCATAAATCATTTTCACCGAACGTCGCTTCGTTCGAAGCATATTCCGCCCATACATTTCTTTCGCAGGTGGAACTTATGCATCCGCGCGCGCGCGCGTTCCAACCGGCGCATTCGAATTCGTTTCGCTAATGCCGACCCACTTTCCGACCGATCAAACCTGCAATCTCTCTGTCTCACGGGAGAAACAATTGCGTGTAACACGGCTGAACGGGTGAGGAGGAAGGATCGCAGAGTGATTAATTACAAGCGGCTCGCCGAGCGTCGAGCAAGAAACGCCGAGGTGGTAATAGATTTTACGCGGCTCTTTCCCGGCCACGTTACCGACGCTCATAATTCACTCTCTTGAATTTCATTTCGATAGCAAGTACGTTTCGTTTCACGTATTCCAGATGGCTCGGTGTCGTCGTAAAAATTGCGAATAGGTAGCGACCGTTATTTCCCTTGCTCGTTACTCTTTTTTTTTTTTGTGTCTCGATCTCGGAAGCTGTTTAAACGATCTTTGATCGATTGCGAAGTTTCGGTGATTCATGGGCCCACGACCGCGAGACCAAAGATAATTTTCCGCATTCGACGTTTTAAAGTGATTCCGTGGCAAATTGGTGACGATGAAATTTACAACCGTGCGACGCTTCGTTTTATCGTCTCGGAGGTGACCGAAGTTATCGTGGAATATCCGATTAATCTCTAGGCATAAATAACGCATGATTTACTATAATAATATTTCACTATCCCAGTTATATTCTATCCTCCTAATTGCCGCGGTGGTGCTAATATTTGAGAAATCTAGCCACATCAATTTTAAATCACTTTAAACGTACATTTGTGCACCTCGAGGAAACGAAATGCCAGTTATTCGGTTAAATTGATAATTTTTTTATCCTGAAGTTTTTTATCCTCTTTAGTAATTTCTCTCCTTTTTTAAAACCAATTGACCAAAACCATACACCGATCGTCCTCACCGAAAAATTCACGGAAAAGTTCTGTCCATTTTCTAATTAAATGAAAATAATACATTTATCAATATTTACCGAACAATATGATTTCAATCGGTTAGTAATACAATACAACGATAAACAAAGGCATTCACGTACGTCCCAAACTAACACGTTTATACGTTTTTAAAACTTGCGATAACATTATCGATCAGAACTTTCCGATAGACCTTTAATAATAATTTCACGAGAAACCGACATTACTCAAGACAACCCGAAAACGCAATAAACTGACCAACGAACCTTATTGTATCCCACAAAACAATCTCGCGGAGGATTCCCGAGACTCGGCCAATTTTCTCGACACTTGCCGTACATCGGCCAAGGGTGGCGGGAGGGGGAGGGGGATTTCACGCATAACGCAAACGAACCGCGCATTCCTTTCACCTGTAGACTATAGGAAAGAATCCCAAAAAGGAGTCTGAGGTGTCAAGACGAATTGGATACACGGGTGGAACCGTGCGAGCCTTCGTTGGGTCAATTAACCGAGTCGGTGAGATATATTAGCCACCCTGCGGTCCGTTCGGCGTGGATCTCGACACTTTATTTACGAGGGGATGCCATCGTCTAACGGAGAGGAAGACACTCGACGCCCCTGCAATCTTTGCCGGCGGATCTCCACGCTTCCGGAAGCTGTCCGTATCCCACGGGGCCAAACAGCACGTTCCTTGACCGAGCAAAAGGGACACGGGAATGCCTATCTCTGCGGTCGGGGCACGAGGGGATCCTCGATCTCAAGGTGACACGGTCCCGACCCACCCTCTCACCCCCGGCCGAAACACGGGGGTTGCTGCCAAATTGTCGCCAGATACGGATCTACCTTGCTCCAGTTCTGATGGGTTTGGATGAGGGGTAGGAAATGGGTGAATGGTTCTCGGGGATCGTGCGCGTGGTAATGGAAATTTGATTAAGATTCGTGTGGTTTGAAAAAGTGTGATTGAATTAATAGAAAACATTCAAAGTAGGGCAAAGGAACCGCGTGTTATGAAAAAAAATTTCAGAGAGCTGTAACAAAATTCCCAATAATCAGCAAGTTAAATTATTTGGCCGATCTAGATGGCGAAGCAATAATCAAGATAAAAAAGATAATACAGAAGCTGAGGCTAACTATGGATAGAAATATTCTGAAATAAAAATAGCTCATTTACAACAATCAATGCCAAAGAATTTGTGTCAAGTCCACCCAACTCTTTTTTTACACGGTAAACACGTACCTCAGAAATTCGTGTAAAAAAAAAGAGTTGTGTTTAATTGATCAGAATTTCTCACATCGATATTCATAACCGCTACACACGGTAAAGCTTCCTCATTTTCCACTAGTTTGCCCTCGCAATTGGCTAATGGCCGTCGGTAACGAATCACGGAAACGAATACCTGGGAAGTAACGAGGAAGACCGAAGTTAACCGAGCGATTATTCGAAATTAGGTGACCGACAAATCCCCACGCACAAATTTTCTAATCGTTCAACAATGAAATTCTCAATTTTAATCAACGAAGGAACAGCTTCGATATTCCCCCGTCAGCGCGAGTACAAAGCCCGCGGTGTCCGATAAGATCCCCGAAACTCACGCTGGTTCCTCTTGTTGCCAGCTCGTGCCCACGAGTTGCTCCTTAAGAAGGGTGAGAAGTGTCACCAGGTTTTATGTCGCGGCCGAAAAGAGAGGGAAAACGCCGAACGGGAAAGAAAAAAAAACCGGACACACCGTGGTGGAACGGAGAGGGTTATACGCTGCGTAGAGGAGCGAGAGGGAGGGAGAGAGAGAGAGAGAGGGAGATCTCTCAATGGAGATAGGAGCCACGAGGTCCGACGGAGCTTTTGGCTGTCGTGCGAAGGTTTCGTGAGAGTAATTTGTCGTGCGACCACCTCCGGGAATGTTTAAATGAATTGCTCGGGGTGGGCCCTACCACGAGCCTTCGGGGGACTTTTATCGGCGCGACATCTTGTATGGGAATGCGGGCCCAACAGGAATAAGAGGCGAACCGAAACCCGCGCGGGGACGGGAGGAGGCACTACTCGCTCTCTCTCTCTCTCTCTCTCTCTCTCTCTCTCTCTCTCTCTCTCACTCTCTCTGCTCTCTACTCTCTCGAGGATGGGGCTGGAGTCGACTTACCTCCCAGTTGGTTTATTGCTCAATCCGCGCTCACGGCTAATGGATTCGTCTTCGCCGGTTCCGATGCACGCTACGTACCTCGGACACGCATTGACGACCACTACCTTACACGAACGCATGCGCCTGGAAATGCTTTTTCGTCTTTCGGATTTTGGGACTTTTCACCCGCGGCTCTCTCGGTCCACGGTTGTAACGCGTGGATTTGGATCGGGGGCCGGGGTAAATTAATTTCGCGTCAGAGTTACGAGAATGGGGAGCCACAGGGAGAACGCGAGGGTACGTTGATTTTAATGGAGATAAATCGATTAAGCTTTGTGACGTAATTACTTATTTAAATTAGAGCTTCCTGGTTTTACTGGGAACTGCTTTGATATTTTACCGAACGTCTACACTGAAAGTGCTTGCAATTGTTTACTTTACCAGTCATTTATTTTTTATTTACCCCTACTGTTATTTCTTAATATTAATCGAATATTCATAGGCAGTAAGAGTAGAAATTCTTAATTTGTAAATTAAGAATAATCACTGCTGAGACTTAACTCTTATACTGCCTACAGAGATTCGATTAATTTATTATAAAACGTTGAAAAATTCGAAATTTGATAATACGCTTTTGTCCGTGAAACAGAAGCGTTGACCTAATTTCTCGTGTATCTTAAAAAATTCCGAATACCGCATCCTGCCATTTACGATAATTGAAATAAATATCGACAGCCGCGCAACGAACAAAATAAAAGACGGAGGAGCGTCACGACGCAACGTTCGTGCGAGGGATGTAAAGCGCGGACGAGCGTGGTAATACGCGATGATAAATTTCGCGTAAATTTCATCTCGTTATCCACGCGCGGAGAAATATTAACCATGCGAGCAACTTGTTTATGTTATTACCCAATGTTCCGCGGCGTGTAATCATTCGTTTTACAAGTCCACCAACCGAAGCCCAGTTTTATCTGGCAATCATCATTACATTCCTCCGCGCTGATAAACTTTATTTATATTATTCGATCGAAATTTACATAACTCCGACCACGCGTATACCTCGCGGGTTTCGTTTCCTTCTCTAATTGTTCGAATCGACTTAAGGTCAATCGATTCACGCGCCACAATGCATCGTACCCGTTGATATCGTTGAGATAACAGTTTTCATTCGCGCGATAAATTATTGTCGTCGTGAGCGTTTGCATACGTGACCGTCGATTGGGATGCGATAAATAAAAATCAATACAAAAATGTTGCGTGTAGGGGAAAATGTTTATGAACGGGCAAATGGAAGTTAACGAGTATTTCATTATTCAACATTGTTATATTACCTTAAGAGTGAAATAAATCATTTATACGGATTTTTTAATATGTTTATCCCTATTCGTTATGTTTATAATTCTTGGTTTATTTACAACTTGCTACAGACAGTTGTATTAATATTATTCATAGATCTCAAGTGTTTGTATGCCTTCTTAATCGTGTTTTTAATTTTAAATTAAAGTTGCATTAAAATTCTCCTTTTGACTAGTTTTAATAATGCAATGCAACTTCTGTAATACAACAAGCAATATTTATATTTTCGTACAACTTTTTGTGATTATCCGACCTGGCAACACGTAAAACTCTTACTATATTTAATTCAATTCATAATAATAAGAAACTATAGTCTTTATGGTCAGTAAAGGACAACTATTCGCAGATAATTTCGATCAATTCTTCGCCTCAACGAAAGACGTTTGTCCCAAATAATTTACAATGCCCGGTGACGTCTAGTCGCGCGTCTCTACGCGACGATCATTTTATTTCCCAGCGTAATCCTCGTTACTTTCGCATCAGCCCGACGTATCCACTTTTCAGAAACATCCTCGCGATACCCGTTTCCCCGGCATCCGCTAATATCCATTCGCCGGTCCAGGGATCTGACACGAGACTCCCGGGAATTTCGAGGGAATCGCAGCCACGGTGAGTTTCTTAAAGGTGTGGACGTTGCGAATCATCGTTGCGATAAAGAACGTGCCGTCCTGCCGCTCACAATACTCCGCTGAGGTCCTTGTACCTACCTGTACGTGTTACCTGTACGCAGTAAAGTTTATCTCGCGAGTCTTCGCCACCGACCACCATGGGTTTTACCTGCGGCTCCATACCTGCCCGTGTTTATATGCACCTAACACCCGAGACAGTCGGGGAGAAACGGGAGAAATAGAGGAGAAAACAAGAGGAAGATAAAGAGAGAGAGAGAGAGAGAGAAAGAGGGGGGGGGGCGTGAGGAAAAGAATGAGGGAGAGAGAGAGAGAGAGAGAGGTGGTACCACACCTTCTTCCTTGAGGGAGTAGAATTCACCTCGTGGTTAGCACGAGTGAGCCAGCCAATGATTTACCCAATTTTATAACGTCCGACCAGTCTTCTCGAACGGGACCGAGCGATATTAGTCTACGAATCGTCTCCTTCGCGAGAGTGTCGTTAGTAAACCGTGGCTTTTTACGATCGATCCGCACGGTAGCTACCTTCGTTTCGTACCGTCGAGAAATTTGACCCGATCGAGGATGGCCTGGATGTAATTTTCCAAGTTCGCTTTCACGGCGGTAATCTTGAGGTGAGAGCAAAAGGGGATCTCGTGCGTCAGAGTTTGTTGGATGTTCGAATGGGGGTGGTTGAGATGGTTTTCTTTGATTTTTTTTGTTCCTTTTGCGATTTTTGCGACGATCGATGGATGACAATAGTTGAGGGGTAATTATCTTCTACTCGATCATAAAATTATGTTTAACAAGTGGGAAATATGGATGGACCGACAGGTGCCCAGTAGGTTTTGTTTTATTTATAACTTTTGTCTCTTCAAATAACTTGCGTCGATTAATGTTCGGATTATCGAATCGATACGGGGATTACGTGGATTGTAAATAAGCTGACAGGATTCGTTTACGAGACGTAATTTCTCGTAATTAATCTATATTGATAAACCTCGTTAATTACACTATCATTTATTGTTTGTTATGAAATATTAAAATTATAAACCCCATGAACCCTTCAAAGAATTCCAAGCCATTCCGTGGACTAGAAAATTTTTTATCCACCTATTATATTTTTACATTCCAGAGTATCGTAACTCTTCTCTTCTTCTATCCGGAATAAAATAACTCTTCATGTTTTAGTTTCCCGAACGTAACAACGGTACGACACGGTTCGAACCCACGTGGAACGACACCGAGCGATAACGATTTTCCACAAAAATTCCTTCCAATTACCAATCGCTATCATAATTATCGCAAACCGTGCATTAACGCGCTCCTAAAGAACGGACGATCATTGCCTTTAAGATCGTCGTGAATGAACAGAAGAAGGAAGATATTGAACCGGTTAGGAACTAAAATAGAGGGTGATTTCTTCGTTTCCCTTTTTCTTCTCTTTCCTACCAGAACATAACGGGCGGTGGTACGCTCGTCGTGCGGTGTTGTGACGACGCGACTGGTACCTATATGGTAATAATGTGACATGGTTGTCGGTCGCGCGTCGTCGGCTCGCACCGGGAGGCCTTATCTTATGGTGAAGGGGGGGGCCCCCATCCCAAGGGGCCCCCTGTGAAGCCTATACGAAGAGGGGCCTCGGGTCTGGCACGCGGCACACCCCCGTATGCACGCCACTCCGCTCCACGGGATTCCTTCGGGATTCTTATTCTTCCTCCTTTACCTTTTTCTTTCCTACCTTCCCTCGGCTTCCTCCTCCGACTGGCAACCGACGACGTCGTTCATCGAAATCATCGACGCGCTGATTTCATTACGCGTCATTGTACGTAAACGCGACCGTTGACGATGGGAGAAGTAGATCGACAATTTTATTCTCGGTTTTTGGTTACTGATCTTGGTCGCTCACCCCTGGATTTGATTGTGTAAATGATAAAATAAATGCATGGTTTTTTCACCGAACAATTTGGAAGAGTGACGATTAACGGAGACCTACTGTGTACCACGGAAGAACAGCATTTATTGTTCCTTTATTTATAGACTTCTTTCTGTATTTTTGAAATTGATTTTGCGAGACGTGGGTTCTAATGCGATTCTAACTAATACAGGGTGTCCCATAAATGGATGTAATAAGTGAAAGACGCTACCTGACGATATTTGACATAATTCCAAGCAGATTTTTACTTGT
Organism: Pemphredon lugubris; assembly: GCA_933228935.1. NCBI lineage: Eukaryota > Metazoa > Arthropoda > Insecta > Hymenoptera > Crabronidae > Pemphredon > Pemphredon lugubris. The sequence goes on from OW121815.1 coordinate 67,212,263, forward strand.
CAAAAATATTGGTTGCGCTTTAGTTAACATTAACCGAAATCGACGAGCAGTTAGAGAACAAGCCGGGAACCGGTAGCATCGGTGGTTGGTTATCAGGCGGACGAGTGTAATTGTAAGCGCCAGCCAATAGCTGGCGCCGTCAACTACCATGTGCACCTCCGATTAGCTGCCGATTTTTATTAATAATAATTCATTTATATTAATAATACCTCTTTAACCGAGGTGCTTCGGATAATATTTTCGTTAAAAAACGTGATATCACCATTTATAAGACACCCTGTATTATTTAGAATCGTATTAATCCATACATAAATGTACGTATTTTTCAGACACCAAAATGTTTATTCAAGCCCTGCTTCTTTAACACTATGTTTACGGGACCCGTCAATTTGACGGATTTCAAATTTTTAAATAAAATATCCCAAAAACCATAGCATTAATTTGAATCATTTTGCATCGTAAATTAATTCAGGCTTAAATTAAATAAATCAATTCTGTAAAGAAAATGCGTATTTTCGTTTACCCGTCAATTCGACGGGTGCTTGTACAAATCCTCGTAGAAACGCCCTTAAACCTAGTGTTAACGTTCTCTTACAAAAATACGCATTCGAATGCAATATTAATCCGATTTCGTACATTCGTACTTTCGTTTATTAATCATTTTATATTTAAGAGATTCAGGGCCACGTAACAACCAACGCGAGGAACGATTCTTCACGTTGCTGTCGTTATCCATTGCTGACGCGTCGGTTCCCTCTTTTTTTCTCTCTTGTACCTCGCTAGGACCACCATTCGGTTGGAATTTAAGGATTGCATATTAAACATGTTGGCGATTGTAAGTCATGAATATGAAAGTATACTTTCGTTGTACTACATCATGTCGCGCGTCTTCGTCTTCGTTTTATCAAAGCGTTTCACTTCACTTCCTCATTCTCTTCTTTTAAAAGGGCTTATCTTCTTCAGCATACTTTTTCTTCCTCCTCTGCAAAGATGGGCACTTTGCTCGCACCGGTGTTCATTATTCATGCAATCGCGACTAATTCCTCGTGGCGTCCCTCGTACCTGATATTAATTAGTCGTGACCGTTTTATCTCGCAGATTGCGAGGACAACTGTTTGACTGAAATTCGGTGATTGGATATTAAATATATTGACAGCCGCGCGTCATGAATATGGAAAAGGCTCTTCGTCTTCCTCGTCTCAATGAACTTTTGTTCGCTTCGCTCGTTATCTTCTCTCCGAAAGATTCATCTTCTTCATCGCGCTCCTTCTCTCTCGTTTCAAGCTATTTCCCTCGCTCCTACTTCCTTCATCCTTTCGCGCTCTTACGAACGGCACCTCGCGACGTTACAGGTATCCGATACTTCGCGAATCTTCTTTTCCCTATCCCGACACTACGCTTTCTCGATCGAGGTTTATCGCTTGAATTACAATATTCCCTTCCCCGTTCTTCTCTTCCCCGGTTACATGAAATCATACCGCGTCTCTTGATCCTTTTCCAAAGGACTTTTCTCCAACCCCCCTCCTCTCTTTCACTCCTTTTCAAACGATACTTCTTTCACGTCCTTTCCTTTCCTCCTTTCAAACTGTCTTCTCCGCATGCGTTCTTTTTCTTCCTCTTCCTCCTACCATCCTCTGGTTTCTTCCTCTTCCTCTTGTTAATCCACGATTCGAGGGGACGGAGAGAGAGAGAGAGAAAGAGAGAGAGAGTCAGCGGCAACCGGCACGCACGTGATTTCACCTATACGCTCTCCCTTGTACCTGGTGGACCGAGGGTACCCCGAGAGAGGCGACGAGATCTCCCTCCCCCGGTACACCCACGAGACGAGCCAAAGAGCTCGCCATTAAGGGACACGGATATTTCATCTGCGCAGTCATCGCATATTTCGATTTCTTCCCTGTCATCCGGCCGGCTCGTACGGGTCACTTCAAAGGACCTGCCTTCGTGGTCCGTACAATATACCTATGTTGGTACCCTTCTCCTCTTTCTCCGGGGTGTTCCCCTTCGCTTCGTTCGTTTTTCCTTCGCCCTGCTGTTTCGACGATTTTCTAGGGGGAGGGGGGGAGGGGGGGCCGCGAACGAAGATGAAAGCTCATGTCGATCGATATTTTCTGGATTGTACACGAATGCCTTTGGGATAGATACCTTAAGCGGTCCTCGGAGCAATCATTATTTATTCTCGATGCCCCCCGCCCCCAATTGTCAATCTTTCGATGTACCGGGTGAGGCGTTTAAGTGGGGATGCGTAGAAATCCTCGGTACTTTGGGGGATGTATGAAAAAATTATTCGGAAAGATGACGGAGGGGTCCGCGAAGCAAGTTTAGCGACAGAGAAAATATCGCTTGTGGTCATTGTTTCATGCGAGGATTTTTCGTACGTTCATGAATAGAGTTCGAGTTTTATAGCACGGTGTAACTTGGTTAACCCTCTGAAGGGCGTGCCCGCCTTAAGGCAGGGTTAAATTAAATTTCATTTAAACTTGCATTCAAAATATTTTAGCATCAGACAGCCATGCCTTTTGTTATTGAAATTACATTCCACTGATATAGGCGCATTTGCTAATAATTATTGCGCAATTAAAAAAAAAAATTTAATTCGCCTGTTAGAGGGTTATAAATTATAATTTCGCGATGTAGCTTATCTCGCGACGCTAAGAACGTGTAAATAAAATAACCGTTCTTCCGTGGTATGAAGCATTTCTTCGTTAATCGTCATGCTTACAAATTGTTCGGATAAAGATTTTGTTATCAGGAGATAATTATATTCCTCGATATCATAATTTGCATTTGCAAAAATTTGCATTGGCAAATATTCTTTCCCTCGATCGGAATAATAAGCTTCGCCGCGGACGCCCCTACGTAATCAGACCAGCTTTAATTACAACGTATGGTAAGACGACAGGTACTCGCTCGATTCCTACCGCTTGTTTACATCGCGAAAATCCAGAAATGGCAAGCCGACTGACAATTAATAACTAGTTGCACCCACCGGCTGTCTCTCAGTCGTGTTAACACCTTCCACTCCTCGACGTAGGTGTCTACTTTAAAATTCCTCGAGGGATTTAATCGTGATGCGTTTTGGAATCCGAAGGAAGGACAATGTCGCATAGAAGAAATAAAGAGAGAGGAAGCATCGGGTTTCAACGCGGCTCTTAAGTCGATCCGTGAGCCTTCTTGGACACCAGAGTTTTTTTCGAAAAACGATCTAGACGAGAGTTCGATCCTTTTCTTTCTCTTTTCAAGTTCTATGTCTATCTCGTTAGCCGCGTTTTAACACCTTCGCCAAAGTCACCCGAGGAGAATGATATTATCGGTAAGTCAATTTATGTCGCCCCAACTGATATACCATGACGTATTCAGGTTATTATTATTTTGAATTCCTACCTTGTATACTTTGATTTATAAATCAATCTTGATTAGAAGTATTAGATTTGCTGATAAGACAGCAGCGTTTTCATTTTACCCCTAAAGTGTTTCTTTGTTTTTTATGAGCGCACCCAACTTACCCCAAATGCGATTTTTCTACCACATCGCATCGATTTCCATCCCAATCGAATACAACGGATTCTCTCTAATTAATTTACACTTGAGACGTCGAACAGAATCACCGCATCGATCTCCACCCTAATCGTAACGTAACGCCTCGCCGTTAAAAAAAAAAAGTGATTTATCCACTTTCCAGAACAGCTTTCAATAATCGTTAAATCCAAAGTGTCCGCGCTTCCCTATCGAGCCCCACGAACGGCCCATCGGGTTTCTCTTTACGAGGACGGTACCCCCCTTAACGTCCACCTGAACGCCCGTCGTAATCGGCGCGAATTAACCTGCTCGAAAAACCGCATTCTGAGGTAATCACGAAATCGCGGGGTGAGTACGTACCGCGCCTACGTGGTTACCCCCTTCAAACCGAGTCGCCGATCACCGTTCTAACGACTGACTCTCCCTTCGGGCTTAGAGCCACGAAGCGCCACGTTGGAATTTATTCAACAGGTTTACGAAGTGACGACGCGGCGAAACATCCATAATGGTGGTGGCTCGTGGTCCTCGTCTCCTGGGGCCCTCGTTGCTCGATTATAATATAAATAAGAATTTATCGGCGCCGTTGCGGCGTTAGGTTAAAAGGTTTACGTTTATTAATTCTGCTAATCCTCCCCTGAATGCGCAGCTGCGTGGCCAAACGACGGAGGAGAGAGTGAGTGAGAGAGAGAGAGAAAAGGGGGGGAGAACGACGTTAAATACGTGGCGTCCCGTGCTCGCTTTCTTCCTAAAGAGACAACTTCTTCTTCCGTCGCTATTCCGCCCCCCAACCCCCGCTCTTCACTGCCAACCCATTTTTTTTATCCCTGTAGGTTGATCGTTCACTTTTTATGGAACGTTAGCGCCGCTCGCGGGTAGCCCGACGAGAAATAAAATAGCGACACCCGACCGCGCGGGGACGTTAGGAGTTCTGCTTTTAAGGGACACGGGGGAATGAGACGTTCGCCAGGTAATTACGTGGATCGATGGGTCTTTGTTCGAGAGGGATTAGATGAGATTTGCGAGTAATTTCTTTTTGTCAGGTGGAATTGAGTGGTTTGTGGGGACGGGGGGGAATCGTAAATCAGTAGTGGCGAAATGTTATCATGACAGGAGCTATATTTCTTCTATGTGAAATACTAGAAAGACAGATTCGCTCAGCAGATACGTATACTTTTGTTACGTTGATTTGCGATATTTTAAATGGTGATTGCAGTTACTTTCGTTCACGTGAATTTTTTTATCGAAACAAATTAACGCGTGATTTAATCTATAACTAAACTAAAACTCAAAGCTCGATATAAATTACAATATTATTCTATTTTATTTGATTTTGATACGTGTATAAGAGAGTCGAATTAATTGCGCACATGATCAAATTTAGAAAATGTTTTTCCGAGAAAATTAAAGATTTCCTTTTAATTTTAATACGTTTTTCCGAGAAAATTAAAGTTTTGCTTTTGATTTTGTAAATGCATCAACTTTAATTTTCTCGGGAAAACATTTTCTAAATGTGATCATGCGCGCAATTAATTCGACTCTCTTATCCACTCGATGTACCCACGATCACACCTTCGCACATACATACATACCCGAGCCGCACAAGAATAACAAAGATATCAAGAGCGGATGGTCACGAAGCCCCCCATCCGACAATGTATATCCGAATCGACAAAGGATGTCGAAAAAAGTTTCCACGACGCGCGTTTTAATTAATAAGGGCACCTATACCTGGCCGCAGAGATAGAGGCCCGAGATGAATCAGCCCTCTAAATTATCGAGCGGCGTTATCTCGACGTGCTATTGGGTGCTCAGGTACCTGCTCTCATCCACACGCCCCGAAGCATTCACACGTAAAATTACGTTATCTCCTCGTTTCTTGGGAGGCGAAAAGATACGTCCCGGAGTAGTACTCGGATACAGGTAGATAGATCGTCGTACGGGGTACGTAGAGGCGCGCGTAAAACGATCGAGAGAACCGGCAGGATCGCATAAACTCTCGAGATTTAAGCGGCCCGAAGGCTCTCAGACGAGGAAACCATCTTCCAGGTTCGACCACCATGGGTACGCTCTTAGGCCGCCACGGCTGTGCCTCAACAATGTTTCACTGTGAGGCGAGGCTAAATGTCACGGGGTTTCCGAGGCGCAATGCTTTTAGGGAGGAGATATTGAAAATGAAATCTGGAAAGTACTATTTCAATTACGACGGCTGTTCGCGCCGGGGTCGTTACCGATGGCGCGAATTACGACCGGCGCTCGCGCGCGCGATGGGTAGAAGTAAGTGTACGAGGGGGCGAGAATTTTAGGTGGCGATTGCGCGTTTTGTTCGCGATGTCGAATTAAACGTGGGTGGTCGGTGGTTGAATTCTAATGTAATTCTAATTGTTTATGTGCATTTAGGAAGGTTATAATGATCGTGATGAGATTCACGTGCAATCGATCAATTTTACTGTGTTTAAGATTAATATAAGATTGTGACAAATGCAATAGAATTGTGAATTCAATTTTCAAGAACATTGATAATTATTTTTATTACGGTGGTTGTTCGCGGTAGATCGTAACGATGGGGTGAACGACTAGGGGTAAGTTTGAAATCCGTGTGTTTTGTTACTGGTGTCGAACGATAAATTAAAAACACTAAAAAAAAATAAGAATTGGATAATCAATAGTGGAATTACTTTGAGAACCATTACTCTTGTAGGATTCAATTATTATATTTATGTGTACAGTTCGTACGTTGTATCTCACAGTGATTAATTGATACAATTGATACAATTAATAGATTAGTAATGAATAGATTCTATCCGAATACATGACTAGATGTCTGTAATGTATTTACGCGAACCACATAAACATTATTGAACAAATATCTAAAGGTACATTATTTATACGTAAACGGATGGGTTATTTATTACAATTAGATACGTAATAAACTCAGTTACAACGAACGTGCTATTAATTATATTATTATTCGTTCATTAGAGTCACTTACGTCAAACGTAATAAGAGAACAATCGACGAAAGATGGAGGAAAGGCAGGAACGGATAAATACCGAAGATTTAAATGCTCCAGGCTCCCTCGAACCATCCTCCACTCCGACCATTATGAGAGTGCTCTTAGCTGATTTAGCTATTGTTAGCGATATTCCGTTAAAAGGTGAACTAAATGTCGCGCCTAGGAATAAAGGGCGAAGATATAAAATACTAAACGCGAATCGTGGAACGAACTTTCTATTATTATCCGTTCGGGATGTACGTAATTTTCCAAAGTGTACAATAATATTTTGTCACCATCCCCGAGTATAGATCTTTAATTTATTGAATCAGGAAATTGTGCTTGACATTTTCTTTCCCTTAAAAAAATTCTATACTTTATTAATTTCGAAAATATTTCTGCATTGTAGATTTTCTTTATAAGTATAATTAATAGTTTTATTAAACAGTTAGTGAACCATTTGTGCGATATTTATTCGCTTACAACTTCTTCATAAAATATTGTCGGGACGATCGCAGTAAACAATAGGCCACGCTCAAAGGCAATTCACGCTAATTATTTGTTTCCCGGATGGTAATTGAAAACATTTTTTTCTCCAGTCATTACACGCCTAGAATACGTCTGTACCACACAATTAAAAACTTTGTTACTCTTTATACCCAATCCTACTTACGTTAAAGGTTCCTGACACACGATTTCCCCCTTTTATCCCCCGTGCGGGAAAATTCAGTAAAATAATTCTGAAACGTTACACCTGAGCGATTTACCGAAGAAACGACACTCGATCCCGACGAGAAAATCGACTGTTTCGCGAAACCACGAGGATTTAAACGATCCCGCGTTCCTCCTAACGCGAAAACACTCTTCCGAGCGAGACGATTATGCTCCCTACCCGGGCCGAACCTCTTAAGTGAGTTTATGCACAGGACGAACGGCTTGTCACGGTGAATATATTCACCGTACTGACTTAAGAGGTTAACTATGTTCGACGATATTTCAGTAGGTAGGCGAAGGCAAATATCGTGTTCCAGCCCAATCTCTCCCGAGCGGAGAGAATAAACTGTAAAACGATGTAAATCAATGAAATAATGTAACGAGAATAGCGGAAGGATATATCTGTAACGTAATAAGTAGTCGGATCGTATGCACGCGAAACGATGAATGAGCGAAAAACCCCGCGCACGCGGATCGCGCGAAACAATAAAATAATGAAACGCCCGGGGAGGGGGGGGGGGGAGAGAGGAATATGTAGGTAATGTAATAAGTAGTCGGATCGTATACGCGACCGTGAAAGGAACGAGGGGGACGATCGAATAAAGTTTCGTGATTTACAAGCATTTTTGCATTCGTTATTACGAACGGCCTTCGGTTGTCCGAACGATGTAATACGGCAATGATGTTCGGATACGCGTCCACTAAACATATTCGACTTTATAGTTATTCGTGCTTCCCGAATGAAACGGAATTATGCGAGGTGTTAAAGCTTCCATATCTGACGTCACAATATCGGCGTGTAATATGAGCGCGCGCCGTAACGCAAGTTGCGGAATATCCGATACTTTCTGCGTTTCGCTCGCGTCCGACGTTTCTCCCGCGGGGCAGTTTTATGTTTATCGCGAATATAAAATAACCGGAGAGAGGATCGATGGTTTAAAAATTAGAAAGGTGAGTCTAAGCGATTTGTCGGATGTTTCAGAAATGATAGAATCGACGTTACGTTTGGAGGATAATTCGTTCGAACGATTTCAATTATTTAACGGTCAATGGCTTGAGAATCAATGCGAGTTCAACGTTGCGAGCGGGAGCATAACGTTTCAATCGATTGCAAAACTATTTAACGTTCATTTGTTTAACACAGGAATTAAGACTATAATAACGAGTTTGTCATTGAGAAATTAAAACTAGAGAATCGTACCTCGGAAAATTGAGTTACCTTCAGTTTCATTTAATGACAGACCAAATCGATTTTAAATATGTCCAATTGCATACGAATTAAGAATTTTTTAGCAAACGAAGAAAAGTTCGAGCGTCTACTAAAAACACTCTCTGCGAGGAGAATTTCTATAAAGAAACGAAGAGTTTCAATTGCGAAATTGAGCGTCGGTAAAATGGGCCTTCGGGGCGAATAGTGCGAAGAGTGTGATTTCGTCGCGATTCGTCACAGTTGCGGGAAACCTGAGAAAGAGAGGCCGGAGAGAAGCGAAGAGTGACCGCAGGTTGTAACGTATTGCGAGAGATCGCTTATGCGACCGACCATGATCCCCTCGGCGTAGTTCCTGAATATCCTTTAGACAACGACGACGATGACGATGGTTACGCGTTGTCGAGTATACTTGCGGCTGCCCGCAAGAAGAGCGCTCCGAAGGGGGAAAGAGAGAAATGGGAGAACGGATGGATGGTATCGTAAATAAAATGTGTGATTTTTATATTTTTCTCCTCGTACGTGAGCGCTACTTTTGTTTCGTGCTTGCGCTTTGCAGGCATTGTCGCGTAAACTTTGTGAAAGACAGAAGGTAATGGGTAGCGAGAGTGCCGTAGGGGTGAAGGAGAAAAAGTAGTTGATGTGATAAAGGAATTAATGATATTGATAGAATTTGTTGTTATTGCTTTGTCGCTTAGAAGCATTGGTTTCGTTTCGAAGTCGGCGCGCAGTGTGCGTCGGTTAAGATCTCTGTGTCAAATCAGGATAATACAGTATTTTCGATTTTATGATTAATTTATTTTAGGGAGGGTAACAAGGTTGTTCTTTTGCATGTTGTATCTATCAGGCATCGTTGTAAATATTTTTAAATTCGAAGCACAAGAAGTTTGCGGGTGAAGAACTCGCGCGTTGTCCGTCGCAACGCGTGAGTCGATCTTGCGAGTACTCAACGGGAGAGGCTCTTCTGGAAAAAGAGTAACGATAAAAGAAGAGTTATTACCAAAAGTGGTAAGAAAGAGTGCGAAAGAATAAAGAAAAATCCTGCACTATAAAATTAACCGAACGAAAAAATGAGAACTGGAGCGCAAATAAAAATAGGAAGATAGCGCAAGCAAAACGAAGTAAGAATCAATTTAATAATATTCAAAACAAGGAGAACCAACGAACGACAAAGCCCCCGAGCAGAAATTTTTCTTGGGACCCAATCGCAAACCAAGTGGCCGCTTGGTTCCCAATTGGGCGCCAAGAAAAATTTCTGCTCGAGCCCGGGGAACCATAAAAACACAAAGAAAACGAAGTACTAAAAAAATCGAACGCTAACATCAATCCAAAGAAGAAACAAAAAGATCGTTGAACAAGAACAAGAATATAACGTAAAGAGAAGAAAGTAAGAAATAGACTTCAAAAATTCCAAAGCAAGAAGAGGGACCCGAAACTGAACGAGCGCGAAGAAACTCGGGTAGAAGGGCCGGGGGAAGAAGAAGAAGAGAGGCACGGGCGAAGGAGGAAGAGGAAGCGACGAAGAAGAAGAAGAAGAAGAAGAAGAGGAGGAATAAGAAGGAAAAATGAGAGAAGTTGGAGGAGGCCGAGTTAAAACCTCAAATACGTGGGCGAGTGTGAGCTTGTGTCGCGCGAGTCACCACTCGGTTGCCCTGGGCGTCCTGCCGTCCGTCATCCTGTCCGCCCGTCCGTATTTCGTGGGCTAACACACCATCGGACGAGCCACGCACACGCGTTGCCCGGCACGCAACGCTGCAACGCGTGCACGGGGCTTTACCGTTCCGCCAATCACCGGCCAACGTAAGCCTGCGCCGCACGATTTTTGCCCATTCAAAGTGTCACATCCAGGGGACGGGCGTATTGTAATTTACTCGCTCATTCTTTCGCTCGACGGTAAATCATGACGCCATTGCGTGTTTGTTTTAATTGTCGTAGGTTTTCAAGGATCGCGGCTAGGTGTGCATCGGAGGGATGGATTCTGACGGGGGTGGATTGGAATGAGTTAGTTTGACGGGGGATATGATGGGGATTAGTATGAATTTGTACGGTGACGCGGGGTATGTCTGAAAATGGCGGAAGTTTTTGCTTCTTGGGAGATTCTATTCTCGGCAGGTTTTTTAAACATGCGCAACGTGGGTTAGATGGATACAAATAATTGTTTGGAGTTTTAGAGTATCGGCTTGAAAATTGTTAAACGTGTTGCTTCCACTGCCATAGAGATTGAATATCAACATTCTTTCCCATATGAAACTAACAATAAGTCACTCCATCGCGGTTTATACCTGATATTTTACCAAGCTTCTCAAAACGAACAATTTTGATTAAAAACGCGTCGAACTCGTTTGTATTTTAATCGTATAGATCATAAACCATAATATTCTTTCAATATAAAAAAATCAATCGAGATCCGGGATTCTGGCAACGGTTCTAGTTGACGCAGCCTACCAACCAGTTCGAAAATAAAACAACCGCGAGTCTTCTCGATCATAGAGAATTTTGTTACACGATGCTTCTCACTTTCACTGCCTACTAAAAAATATATCTCCTCTTCCCACGTATCGACGCATAACTAAATAAACGCTTCGAAATTCCTACTCCCATACCCAGTCCCATAACCAGCTCAAAATTCACTATCATTTTCATCGATCGTCGATCACCGAACAACGGAGGATCCTTCAGTTCTGGTTACCAATGGGCTTCAACAACGTTTTCCCCACTTTGCGATCGCGAACGATATTTACACACGACCCGTGGCGCAGTTGCTAAGCGATACACGCCTGCAGAATTGCGGGTGGCCACCTTCCGCGCGAGCATCCGCCGATCGTATATCGGCAAGTACAACTTCGTTCTCCCGGGTATGGAGACGTTATACCCGGTGCGTTGCGTGCGTGCGTGCGTGCATACACGCGAAAAAGCTGCGTACACGCGCGCGAGCGTCGTCCGAGAGACCAACGGAATCCACGAAACGACCTTCCTCGCGTGCGATCACACCATCCTCGCGATGATAATTTCGCGGTGAGCGAGAAGAGATAAATTCGCCGGTGGGTTCCTCTTTTTTGCGCGTGCGCGATTTAATTGGCCACCGATTTGGCTCGCGAGGAGAATATAACGTGGCCGCTTTCGCGGGGTGGCGCGAGTAGCGAAGTGAAAATAATGCGAATGACATCTGAGATGATACGCTCGTGAAAATGTAATTTGACGACCGCGCATTTAATATCACCGCCCTCCCCTCCCCCCCCCCCCTCCCACTCCTTTTTTTTATTTCGTCGTTCGACGTTACGTATTCGTTTATACGCTCGATGGGTTTCAAGTTTGGAGTTTGATTTTTCGTTCGACTGCAACGTTGATCGTTCGATCGAGCGATTATGAATTGTGTATTGTACGGGTACCGTGAACTTTGATATATGATGAGCAAATGGAGGTTTAAAATATAGAAATAATTACAACACCGCCGAGTGATTATCATTTTACGCAATCTGATATCTAAAGTTCAAATCGACGTTTCAATGGAAATTACCTATGCAGAAATCTGATAGAAAGGCCCGATAAAGGGGAAGAAAAAGATTCGAGCGTCATCGAGGATCGTAGTAATAAAATTAGCATAGTAATTGAAATTACTTTTTCAGCAATCGCGATGATACGTTCCGCGATTATCTTCTTAAAACGTACGACTTTAACTTATCATCAAAGATCGCTAAGTTCAATTAAAATTCAATCGAGGAAATGGGACGCTGATCGAAACTTCTTCCCCGTGACATCGATAACCGAATCCCCCGACTCTTTATAAACGCAATCAATCTCGAACGTACAACGGACCAATACGAAGCCTTCGAACCGAATCGCCGTGAAACGGTAACCCAATCGTCTCCACAGCGAGTCACTCGCGTAAAGATATCCATACGCAGAGAACGAGGAGAACAACGTAGATGAGGAGGATGAGGAGGAAGAAGAAGAAGAAGAAGAAGAAGAAGAAGAAGAAGAAGAGGTCCTGAACGAGCGGAGTAGGGCTGACCAGACGCGTTATCGACGCTCTGCCAACCCCTTAAATCAGCGAAGGTAGGTGAGCCGGGGGTAAAGCTGGAATGAGGAGACGAGGGGAGGCGGAGGGGCAGATCCTCCTTTCCCTTTCCCTGGCCCTCCCTACCTTTTTTTGTCTTCCCCTCCCCCCCCCCTCGTTCGAGTTCGTGACGAAGAGAGGACATGCGCATGCAGATCACGTCGGTTGTAGCCAAGTGATAGCGTATCTGTGGGCGGCGCGTGCGTGTGGTCCTTCTATGTCCCCTTTAACTCCCATCCCTCCCCTTCGTTCCCTTCCACCAGGTCCACCGGGGAACGCTCCGGCCCGTTCCGCGAGCCCTCCTTCTCCTTTTTCCCCTCGTACCTGGGGTTCTCTCGATCCTACCGGTTTGGATCTTTCGCTTTTAAATGGGTAAATGACAGACTTAATATGCGATTTAATATGCGCGTATCTGATGTTCCGGTCGGTGGTGATGTGGGGGCCCCAGGTAGTTGAGTTTTTGGCCAAGATCTCTCGCGATGATTAAGTCGTGGGTATTTGAAGGGTTGAGTAAATAAGTGAGAATCTTGGTATACTCGTGTTACAGGGTTTAAATTCTGATATGGATCTGTTCGATGATACATTTTTTTTTTAGTACTTTGTCGTCGATAACTTTTGTGACTAGGTATTGTCGTTGATTACGTTGTTGGGTCGTAAAGGGAAATTTGATAATTATTCAGTTTTTGGTCTGTCGTTGAGATAAATATATTTATATCGACCAGTTGCATCGTATAACTATTTAGACGTATTTACTTCGTATTGTTTCTTAACTATTTGCCTCGTACCGTTTCTTGCCTCTTACCCCGTACGAGACAAGTAAATCGAGAAGAGATTTACTTTACGATCTTGAAAACCTTCTCCGTTCCGGTCAGGCTTCTTCGTGAACGATTCCAAACTTTGGTCGAATTCAAGTTCTAGACAACGGGCCTCCTCGACAGGCCGAAAGTCGACCGGTCGTGCGAGATTCTCCTTATCGACGCGAGCCGCAGTCTTCGGGTTCTTCGTGGGCCCGAAATAGCGTCGTCGGGCCCACCTCGTGCCTCCTCAGCACCTACCTTCGAAAAAGAAACGTAACCCTAGACGTATCGCGGTGTCATGTCCCGCGCACCTGGCGGCCTCGTTCTTTGTAACACGATACACGCGTTTCATCGTCTTGTTCTTCTTCTTCGTCTTTGCTGCTGTTACTTCTTCCTCGTCGTCTTCTTCTCCTTCTTCTTCCTCGCTGCCAGTTTCCTCTCTTTTTTTTTTTTTTTCTTGTATTTGACGTTAGAGTGACGCACGCGTTGTGGGAGACGGCGATCGAGAGATTAAAGTTTAATTGCATTATTTTTCACTCTGATCATTCATTTCTTCGAAAGATCGAGAATTATTTTTAAACGTCAACGATATTTATGTGCGCGTTATTGGTAATTATATGTTGAAAGAATAAAATATGGTCTAGCGGGTTGAAAGTGATACGATCTAGTTCCCGATGTCACGTTCTTCGTTTCTGTTGATCGTTCTTAGTGTTTGGAAATATTTAAATTAATTAATTATTGCATCTATTTCAAATGATGAATTATTTTTAATTTTTATCTGTATATTGTACCGCGAAACAGTTATTTCAACTCAACTCTGGTATCCTATCTTCCTGAAAGAGGTTTCTTGAATTTGAGTGATATCAATGTATGTTCGATAAAAAAGATAACTGTATTTCTTTTGATGGTTAATTGAATTTATTATTGCGCGTCAGATGAATTTTTTATAATTTTTATAATTCACGATATCATAGTCACGATAGCAGCCACAATTTCAATTGCCTCGCAAAGGAAAATAATTATCGACATGCCGGAGGTAAGGTTTTCGGATAATCAAAGTATTGGATGCATGATTTAAAAAATAATATTATAAAAGTTTATTTTACACGTACAAACGGAACACAATGGACACGTAGGTACACAGTTCAAATGGAATTTCTTTCATGCGCTATATCGGCCACCTATACATATACGTCATACGTAACATAATTACAGATCTAACGAGCATGAATCCGTAAATAACCTCATCGCGATATACAATAATAATGATACTCTAATATTAACAACTATACGATACGTACGCAGGTAGATACATGTTAAACCAGGGACAAAAGTACACCGAATAAGAGAACAGGTCCAAAGCTATCCCAAACGGAATCCATCCGAATTGGCAAACTTCCGGCTCGAAAACGATCACCGACGAACATCGAGCTTTAAAAGTTCGTCTTACGTTCGAAACCAGGCAACGTCCTACGCGAAGAATTTCCTCTAACATTCTTACGGAATGAACGACGTTCGAACGAGCCCGTTTTAAAGTTCAACCCAAATTCGGGTTCGATCGGTGTTATCCCGTATGTGCTAACCCGATACAACGCGGACTTCCGTGAATCAACGGAGGACGATGATACGAAGGGACACTAGGACGTCTCCTGGAGTACAACGGTACTGGCACCGGGTACAGGTATCCCCGGTGGCGGCGGTGACGTCGGTACACCCAAATTGTGCGTCAACGAGTGCCTCCTCAGGTCGCAATTCCTACGGAACACCTTGCCGCAGGACGCGCAATGGTATGGCTTGATGTCCGTGTGGGTCAGTAAATGTGTCTTCAGGTTACTCCTCTGATTGAAGCTCCTGGCGCAAACGGGACACTTGTGCGGCGATTCCTCCATGTGCAGGATCTTGTGTACCGCCAGTGTCCTGCTCTGGCAGAATCCCTTGCCGCACTCAGCGCACTTGAAGGGCTTCTCCTTGCTGTGGATGTACCTGAAGCAATGCAATTTGTTTCCCTTGATTCGTAATTTTCGTATAACCCCACGGGCTTGGAAAGGGAAATGTGTTTTTTGAGTGGGGGAAAGTCGAGATGTTGGAATGTAATTTTACTTATGCAAAATTATTTAAACCATTTCTTAGTTAATCGACGATTAGGTGAAGCGAGTGGATTAAATTATATGTTAACAACTACTGTAAAAAAGCTGCGTTCGCTTAGTGTTACGGTTGTATCTTCAATACTGGTTTGAATATTAAATGAACCGTTAATAAACTACAGCTGATATTTGTGTCGATATTGGGAAAAAAAGGTTTAATTTTGACGGATCAGTGACGACGAGCCGCGGACATGTCGATTGGAATATTCAAGATCGACGATGGAGATTAGTGAAACCCGACGAATTGTCAGGCATTGATCAACGTAATTAATACACCGTCATAATTTAGCCGCCGTCGTAATTACAGGATGGGTGAAGACACGCGTGTTATTTCGCCGTGTTTCATATCATACGAAGATCGTAATCAATTTCGTCGTAGTGGAGAAGAAAGTGCGTTACGATGGGCCGTGATTGGTGTAACTACCTTAGCGGTAACATAATTTGTAATTTAATAAGCGCGCACAATGGCGCCTGTGTATACCCTCCGCATTAAAAGTATCCCTTTAACAGTTATCTCTCGCGAACTTCGTATAAAGCTGCCATACTGTCTCGAAGCTAAATTGTAACGTTGATAGTCCTTTCCCGTTATCAAAAATAGAACTACATAAATTCGCTATTTGAACATTAGAACTAACGATTTGCATCCCATATAAATAAATACAAATAAATACAAATATAAATAAATACAAATGAATTATCTAATCGCGACGAAAACTTGAGACGCGCTCCATAAAATATTCGATCGCACCGCGTCAATCTTGTCGCACGCGTGTGACAAATATTTCCCACTAAACCAACCTATCCCTGTCAGTAAACCCTCGCCAAACGAATCGCAAGATCGTCGATTTCGAAAACTCCAAAGAAAGAAAAAAAGAAAGAAACTATTCCAATTCCTATTTACCTGTGATCTCTCAGATGATCTTGCCGACGGAAAGCCTTTCCGCAAATGTCGCACGAGTACGGCCTCTCGTCGGTGTGCGTCCTCTCGTGTATCAAGAGGTTATAGCTCTTGGTGAACTGTCGGCTACAGAACTTGCAGATAAATTGTTTCTTGGGCCTGGACGTTCGGCAGGTCCTCGGTAGGCTCGCCTCCACTGACGTCGAAGTTGCTTGAAGCGACGAGGTCGAGGATAACGAGGAGGACGAGGAGGAAGACGAGCAGGCCGACGAGGTCGACGAAGCGAACGGTGACGTGGTGATCTGCGAGTGCGACGATGCTTGCTGTACCGTCGTCACGACGCTCGTATTCGGCCGATTACCGTCGGATATCCGTCGCAGGAGAGCCTCGTTGTTAACGTTCGATGAACTCGCCACGGAAGTGTCGCGCAGCAGTACCTCCTGCTCCTCGAGGAGTGCGAGATCCTCCTCGGGATCGGTGATAAACTCCAAGCGTCCATCCTCCTCATCCTCGACAACGGTGGACTCCAATAGCCTCTCGGCGGTCAGATGATCGTTCTTCGCGATTATCGTCGGCGCGAGCGAGTTCTCCGATCCGTTGTTGATCGGCGAACACCTTTGATTGCCGGCACCGATCACCGTCAAGCCCGCGACACCGGTCTGATTGACGGCGTTAGTACCGCTGCTGGCGTGAAGACGATGAAGAGTGAGATAGGTCTCGAGGGCCTGAAGATTCAGCGCTGCGGCGGCTGCGTGTCCGGGCGGCAATAGGGCGGCCCTCTGTAGGGCGGCCAGGAGAGCGCCCTGCAACCCCAACGCAACGCTCTGGAGGGTTAGATTGGGCAGTCCTGACTCCGTCAGACTTGCGACGTCGCGGTGATCCGAGCTCGTCGCGGACGTCGTCGAGGAGGACGACGGGACCATTACGATTTCCCGCTCCTGATCCTGTTCCTGCTGTTGCTGTTGCTGTTGCATCCTCCCCCGTCGCTTGTATCGTCCCGGAATGCGCACAGGAACCTCCCGCTTCCTGCCGGTACCATTGGCGACGATGATCTTATCGATCTCTTCCCCTCCCCGGTGTGTCCTGCCGAGGGATTCCTCGAGCTCGATGTACCAGCTACTTGTCGAACGCGGATTAAAATCCTTGGGAGTTTACGGGTGTCTCATGCTCGCCGGTGTCTCGTCGGTACGATCACGGGGCCTCGTTTGCGACAGCGGGCCCAACGCTGGAGACGAATGGGGGAATAAACGGCTGAGAGAAAAGACGCGCGCGATGCTGGCGGTGCGAAGGCGCCCCGACGACTGCTTCTGCCTCCCGCTGCTGGGCACTGCTCGTGGAGACACCTGGTGGCAGGTATCCGAGGTGTCTCGGGACCGTCCGCGAGAAACGGGCCCGGGATTCAGGAGAGAGAGCCCAACAGCTGGGACCCGCAATTGCTCTGCCCGTTTCGGCGTAAACGTCGACGTTCGTAATCTCGCGTGTGCTTCGCTGCGTGCCTGCACGCGCGCAAGGATTATGACTAGGGACAACCCCCGTTCTTACCCCCCCCCCTCCCCCTCACCCTCCTCACGCTGTTGTGATTTAACTGTTCGGGACACTGTTACGCGTCAGGAATGAACGGCATCGCGACGTTCGATTTGATCGTTCCGAACACCTTTAGCCGGAAATTTGATTATTAGAATGTTGGCGTTGATAAGCGATTAGTCGTTTACCTTCTGAATTGTTTCGTTCGATAAAAATCCTCGTGGATCGTCGTGATTTGATATCAATTTTTTGGAAAAGATTCTTACGGCTAAGTATAAGAAAAATCGACTGATTCTCTTTTATAAAAATTAATGGCAGATTGTAATATATGTAATGGACACGCGTATAAAGGAATAGAAACAGCAATTGCGTTACAATCGATATTATAATCGTAGACATATTCGTTATCGATCGTAACGTTACAAAACACGCGTTGCTCAATTATATTAAAAACAAATCAGGGAACATTGTTTCGGAATGTGTCGAGATACCATAAACCGGTATCCACGTTGCTTCGCGGCAATTGCTTTTTTTTTGTCTAACTCGCAAAGTTCCAATGCACGCCTAGAGACGTTTCATTATGTTTCATTCAATTACGCGCGCGACGCGAAAACACTTGGATTAAATTGGTTTCTGTCTTGCTACGTATCGGTAAATCTCCGTGCTTCTGTGTCCGCGGCTATCATTAAAACGTCGTGAATTAAGAATTATGAGGTAGTTATGTAACGTGCAGTGAGCCGCGAAAGTAATGAACAGCAAATTCAGGCATTGCTTGTGTCACCAACGAGATACGTGCTACGGGCAATAAACAACGCAAATGCGACGTTACTTCTTCCTCGTAGTCAGTTATTCGCACGTTTATATTCTAAATCTACGAATGCGCTGTGTCACAACGTTGAAGTCGTTCGAACGTCAGCGTAGAGTCGTACGAGCAACGGAGAATTAAAATACTGAAAAGCGTGGATTTAATTTTTTTTTTCATCCTGATTTCTGGCGAACAGTATCCAGAATTATTGTCATCCACGTGTAACGAATTTAAGTATCTTTCAGTTAAAAGTACGTCGCCCAATTGAGGATAATTAGTATAGACATATGAGTCCACGTTTCAAATGGTAATATTCGTTCATCTTAATTTGTAAGCTAATTAGAAAACATGTGTTTGGAAAATACGAAGAGAAAATTTAAATTTTACAAAGTGTACCGTAATTCTTTTAACAATTATTGAACACCACTTTGGACATTAGTTAATTAACGATGAGCGGAAGGTGCAAGATGATTGAGTACAAACATTAAACATGTGAAACATGCAGAAGAAATGATTATTTCAAGATGAGGCAATAAGATGCAAAAATACATGGTGCGGCGAATTGCCCTATATTTTAATTCGAGGAACCTCTACCCGAACATCAAAGATCGCTCTAAATTCAACTATACTATCCCTACGAATTTCGCTGAGAGCCAAAAGAGAAACATTCGATCCGCAAATGGGCAATCATCTACCCGGATTCTGCAACCCCCGTCCAGCACCCCGTTTCTACCATCGTACGAGAGAAAATTGATCCAGCCATTACCTAGAAAGTCAAAAGAAAACTCCCTGCCGGTACCTCGCCCCTGCGTGCCGCGTGTACGCTCGGGCCCCGGCAAAGCCGCAACAATTTACGACGGCAATTAATGCGCGCGAGTAAACCGTGTATAGCGCCTATAGTTAGCTGCCTCTTCGGCGCGGCGAGAGCCGCGACAGGGGAGAGAAAGAGAGGGAGAGAGAGAGAGAGAGAGAGAAAGGCTCATAACCGCTGCACGCGCTATACTCAAAGAAGAAAAGAGACACCCCGGCACCAAGAGCGAAGAAGGCAAGAGGAACGAGAGTCGAGAGAAAGATCGAGTGGTAGGAAGAGTAGTAGTGAGAGAGAGAGAGAGAGAGAGCGAGGAAAGGCGAGAGAGAGAGAGAGCATTGAGAAAAGAAGACTACTCGAAAGAGTATAGCGAGAACACGCGCGCGCGCGAATGAGAGAGTGAGAGCGTCGGAGAGGGAGGGAGGGGAGGAGGGAGAGAAAGAGAGAAGGAGAGAGGGAGAGACGAACCAAGGCAGACTAAATAATATTATAGGTGGTGTTCTCACGGTCCCGGGACGCCCGCGGGCCAACTCGTCACCCCCTCCGTCCACCCTCCCCTCCTCCTCGTCTCCTCTTATTCACCTCTCCTTCTCCACGCAGCCCACCTCGTACTCCCCCCCCTCCTCCTACACCCCCGCGCGCGCGTGAGTTTCGCCCACGCTGGGCACTCACGGGGCCCCACGGAGCAGTCGTTCCGGGGGCCCCGTGGGTGGGAGAAAGAGGGCCCGACCGGGAACGAGTATGGACGACGACGGACGAAGGGTCAGGGTTCAGCTCGCGCTCGCTGACCGTCACCGGTGTGGACGGTTTTCTCTCTCTCTCTCTCTCTCCCTCTCTCCGTGCCTCGCGTTCTCTGCCTCTCTTTGTGCCTCTTCTCCTTCGTACCGAGTCTCGCTCCCTTCTTCTTATTCTTCCTCGTCCTCCTCTATGGTGCTCGGCGTCTCTGCGTCGGGCCCCGCTCCTCCTACACCTTTCTCATCTTTTTCTACGCGGTAGATGCATCTTCGAGAGGGTTTTTGCGAACGGCTGCTTTTTTCGGGATTGACGCCGCGAGTTGAGTTTCCGTTGATTGAGTTGCTGGGAGGGGGATTTTATTGCGGTTTGTTCATTGGATAATTGGCGTGAGGAAAGCTGAGAGGAGTTTTTCGAGTCTTTGATCGCTGGAGTCGCTGGCAGAATTCTGTTGTCATTTATTGATTAGGTAATTAAATAAAATATTATCACGCGGTAGTTTTGGGAGCACAAACGGAATATGCTGTCTCGATATTAAATAATAGCTTCGTTTCTTAGCGCGTCGAAAAGCTAAATTACATTTCAACGATCGATTCGATTATCGTACGGAGGGAAGTTAAAACGACTACGGTAAGTTTACGTTAAAACGAAGTTCGAAAATTTGCGTGGGACTCACCGTAACCTTTACCGCCGAGCGATGATAAATTTGCAGCCAGGAGGGACCATAATTCTAACTTCGTTATAATACAACTGTGCACCCTGGGAGAACTCTAATCCTCTTTTTAGATATTATTAGTTTCAACGGCGAACCGACGACATGCTTTCTAATCGGCCGCGCCGTACTCGAGGGTCGGAAAAATTCACGGTCATTAAGTTTGGCTAATCGGCTTGTCACAGGACACCGATGTTCCTTTCTTCTCGCGTGTCCGTCTTTTTAAAAGCTACAATCCGGTATTGAGTCTTCGCGCTCGTATCCGGAATTCCATTGCGTCATCCTTTGCTGGAATTCCATTCGCGCGATTTCGGAGCTCGACCTCGACAACTATATTTGGTCGGTGCTGACGAACGACCGTCAGTCAATTTCATTCGGGCCGATTGTATTTGGAATTCGTGAGTGTATAGAGAGCCGACCGTTCGTATTGTGCCATTGACGCTAAGAGTAGAGATACTATCGCGCATATTATGTCGTCTCGATTGTCGCGGTGAGAAGATGACTCGGATGATCTCGTAGTTATAGTAAAAAAAAATTTAAGGAGAGACTGAATTAAGTTCGCGACGTTAAGAAGTTCTGGTGAGTTGCGCGATATTAGAGTCGGCTCCCAAAATATGGAATAGTTAATGTGCGGAGAAAAACGCAAAGATCTTTGAAATTACAAAATATTTTTGAAATATTCGTTTCACAAGATATTTTTGGAATGAATTCTAGTATCGGTAAGAAGTAGTAAAACACCAATGAACTTTGTCATAAAAAAAGATCCAAGACATTTGCTGTTTACACTTTAATACTAAGAGCTTCCGACAAGGAATTTGTGCGAATAAAAATGATAATTGAGCGGTGCATGAAAAGTTTTGCGCGGACAGTTGATTTTATTTCAAAAGAATTTTTGAAACTTATTCTACTAATCTATCAGCATTATAAACTTCATCCAAATTTTCTTATATCCTATTTATCTATTAAATTTATTATTTCTTTCGAAATCACTTCCTACCGATCAAGAATATACATTTACAATTCACAAGATAAAAATCAACGAACGTCAAGTATTTTGCATTTATTTTCCCTAAATTCGTGTCTTATTCAGTTACTTCCGCAAGACCTCAATGTCCCCGGATCGCGTAAGAAAATTTAATACATAAACCTAAAATCCAATCGAGCCATCCTATGCTACCCGATAAATCCTCTTTAACGGCAACGTCGAATTTGCATACACCCGCTAAGACTTTCCATCGCCTCACCCATAACGCGCTTAAAGCGGAAACTCAACCTCGAGCCTCGCGAGAGTCGGCGCTTATAAAATATTAGTAACCTGTTATTTAGTGCTAGGATAATAGCGAATCGTAGGAGTGTCTTCCCCGACGAAGTAGTCCCATCGGCGCGGCTCGCTCCCGCGATCCATCGATCGACTTTGGCGCGCAAAAAAAACCTTAAGTCTGCCCTTTAACTTGGCGAGGTAAAAGGTTATGAGCGCCGTTCACCGTCGATAAATAATGTAACGCGCCGTGACACGAGAAATTCCTTACGATCAGTCCGACCTGCGTTGAATCGGAAAGAAGGACTACGAGGTACCGTCCTCGAATCAATTCTAACATGATTTGCCTAACGGTGAAGTGCCGCGGGACAATCGGTACGTGAGAAAAGTTGTAACACATTTTATTCGGCTGAAATTATTTCTCCAGTCCATACGCGTTTTTAACTTCTTCTGTTTGCGTTTTACTTACAGCGAAAGTCGTTCCGTCTCCACGCGCAGTCTTCGAGATGCGTTTCTCGAGATGTTAATAATTCCTGTAGAATCGTAGAGTGCTTTCGAATATTAAAATCTCTAGAAATGTGTTTTATAATACGATTTACGTAACAGCGAAATGCGGGAAATATTATTCTCTAGTTAATCCGCGTTCTCGACGAGTCGCCTCTGTTTTACTTGCAGCGAATATTATTTCATTTTCAGGCGTGCATCTTTTTATGTCCGACAATATATTAATAATTGACATCAAATAACGAGTACTTTCTAACGTAACGTTCACTAGAAATGTGTTTTATAACACACTTTGCCTATTTACGAAACATACGAGATATACCTATTTACGCGCGACTAAAATTGCAATTCATTTCAAGTCACTCCGAAAGCAACTTTCTTTCCACGTACCCTTTTTTTTCTCTATTCGACAGGACATCGTTGATTCGTAGCCATTTATATTTACGTCTGGGAAATAAAAAACGAGGCGGGGAAGAGTTAATAGTGGGACATCGATATCTCCATTGATCTACTCGCGTATCGTGTGCCTGACGATCTTGAGATACGTCCACTCTCTCTCTCTCTCTCTCCCTGTTCCTCCTTCCGTCTCTCGCAAGTAGAGCCATTCAGCTTCATTCAATTTGCTCTTGTTTCCTGAATGCGGTGAAGCACAGAGGGAGGCCGCGACTTCCCGCCGCGTAGATAATTAGATCGCTACTAACCACCTCCACTTTCACGCATCTTCACCTCCGCAGTTGCGTACGCACCGCGCCGCTTGTTTCTTCTTCCTTAACACCTCCCCCCGCTCTCTCTCTCTCTCTCTCTCTCTCTCTCTCTCTCTCTCTCTCCTTCCGTCAGTTCCACCGGCGTTTCTTTCTCTTTGCTTACACGCACCTTCGCGGCATGATGCCGCCGGACTCTCTTGATGCAATGAAACGCAAGAGAGTGACTGCTGTCAGAGAGGGCGAGAGGGAAAAGGGGGGGGGGAGGATCAAAGGATTATATTTTACTTTCAACCCCCTCCGTCGGTCCGCGATGCGGAGTAAAATATGACCGGATGCGATGCACGTAGCGCGTACGCGTACAGTGACTCGCGAAGTTGATCGAGTGCTGCAGAAACTTATGTGTTATTCGCTCTATACCGCGAGAGAGTATGAACCTCACGAGAATCTTTAGTTTATCAAACGAATATCAAGTATCGCGGAAACGATACAAAGTACAATGCAATTGACATTGCCCTCGAGAGTCGTCCAAAACACCGCTCGATTAATTTTGCGAGTTTGAAGTTGATATCGCAAAAACTTGGAATAAAGCCAAACCAGCTTGAATAACTATTACCACAGTATCAATTTATAAATCTAATACGCGATATTTTCTTTTATTGCTCAAAACTCCATTTATCCCCTTCGTTTCTCACTTTCGTCGCCCACCCCGCGCGAATCATTAATAACAAAGACACCCGTAAAACGTTGTATCACCCAGAGACCAGAGAAACGAGAAGAATCTCTGATTTCGCCGCGATCCAGATCACTCGCCTCGAGTCCCTTTCACCTAATTTTCCATCACGAAACACTCCCGCCCCCCTCGTCCCCCCCGGTCCGATTACACGCTCGTAATCACGATTATCGCGAGGCTCTCTCGCGCTTACAAAGAAAGAAAATGGACGGTGAGAGCGAGAGACGATGAAGAGGGAACGACGCCCGGCATGAAACGTCCGCGCGATGCCCCGTCCCGGGTACCAACGAGATTGATTCGTCCAATTACGTTAAACAATCCTCGGGATAATTTGATCGTCGGCGTATATACCCTGGGACCGTACGCGTCCGCGGGTTCGTCCGGCTCCCAAGCGCACTTTCTGCAATTTCCGAATGTAAATTTTCGAACGGGAAAATTAGTATGGGCCACCGCGAGATCGGACAACGGATTTATCGTGTCCGCGGGTACCGAAATCATTAGTCGTCGGCACGCTGATTAATGACGCGGCCACGCCCATTTAAGGAGGCAGTTCTTGATAAGATTAATGTGTCACCCTCGGTGCGCTTCGTTCTACGTTTTCATGCGCGTGTCGCCTGAACGTGCTTTTGTAAATCTATTACGTCCGTCGGTGGAGAGGTACGAGGCGATTAAACCGCGATTCTTATGAATGTTGTTCCATTTTTTAAATTAATGTCCTCGAGTTGTCGTCGGGTATACACGGTGATTCATTGGCTGGGAGTCGTCCTTTTTTTTTCTCTCTCTCTCTCTCTTCCGCGCCAAGAGCGAGCCGAGTACCGGCGGAATAAAAATCGCTTTGACGGATCAACGAACCTGGGATTCTTTAACTTGAATGAATCCCCGCGGGTAGGGCTGCCATCTGTGGTATCAATAACCCGGGACGAGGAGTTCGAAAAGTTCGAGTTTTTGGAGATTAAGAACCGGACACTTTTTCCGGGAAGGGTTTCTTCTTACTTCTAATTAAATAATTGTCAAAGTTTGTCGGTGGGTTGGAAGAAAGTGCGTGACGAGGGCGTCGTTATTATTAAGTTGTGTTACCCGTATACACCGAACGCGGTACAATTTTTATGAAAACTTTCGGGTTATAGGTGGCTAATTAACAAATTAAAAGATTATTGCTACTTTGTTAGGTATGAAAATATATTTTATTTAATAACTTCTGTCGTAAATAGTGTGGTAAACAAAAATCGCTAAACCGCAAAATTGAACAAATTTTTAATTATTTCTTTCATCATTTGAGCATAAAGCTTTTCAATTTTGTCGACTACTCACGGGTTACTTGAAACTCTTCGTATTAAGTATTCACGATGCTTTGTATTCCAAAGATTCAGTTTATGTAATATAATCAGTATTTTCATGGATAATACTTAATGAAAAATTAATTTCAGCTACCACTTCCTCGCGTAGAGCGATATTAAGATATATTACGAAGTAGTGGAACCAAAAATTAATGTTTTATCTTAGACAACTGCGCGTACGAGGTTTGCGGTCTTTAAAATAATTTATGGGGTAGTCTGCTCCCTACAATCATGAAGTACTTGCAAGTATCACCTTTAACTCCGAACTTTATTACCGGCACAAAACTAACTTGTACTCAAACAGTTAATATTCTCGTACTTTTCATTTGCAGCGACGCATTAGCGCAACGTAGATCTTAAAAGTGATTTATGGAGTACGCCACCATTGTTCTGTTTTCCCCGAGTGAATTTTTTTTGCCTTCGTGAAAACTG
The DNA here is from genome assembly GCA_933228935.1 of Pemphredon lugubris. Lineage (NCBI taxonomy): Eukaryota > Metazoa > Arthropoda > Insecta > Hymenoptera > Crabronidae > Pemphredon > Pemphredon lugubris. Next base: position 67,238,137 of record OW121815.1, read on the forward strand.
TATATTCATAGTAATGCTGCGTTTATATGTTATAACTATTACCAATGATAAAAATTGACAATGTATGTAGTTACGCAACGTGCTTCGTGCATAGGTTGCACCGATCGCACTGCGTTTTCATTACGAATAATTAGAAAAATATCATAATCAAAATTTATTTCTAAGTTTATAACTGCCCCATGGAATCTTAGTGAATGTGTGACACAACGGTCTCTGTTATTCCAATACGCTTATTAATATTTACCCCGCAATATTATTTTGCATCATTACTAATACTAATCCTAAAAAGTGACAGCCATACGTACACGCACAAAAATACACACTCTAAACTTTTATCCCGTGACGTGAAATACCGTGACAGCACATGACCTCGCACGACATGACAATAATACTGCTTCCCGTTTGATCCTCCATACGCAACAAACCAGATTTTTCTCCTTACATTCCAAAGAATCATTTCGACTTTGGTATAAATCGATTTTCAACAATTCTCCGCCGAGATACGACGATGTATCACAGATCCATTCTTTTTCATCCCGCTCTAAACAACCGTTTCCAATATTCCGTAAGATAAAGTGCCGACCATAAAAGGGTACCAATGATCTCGGTGGCGTCACCCATGTTTTTTCGGGTGACACCCTACTGTTTCCCGGGCGACTGGATAAAGTGCTCCCTGTCGCGCAACCCGCTACGTTACACCGTGGCCACGTTTTAACCCGGGTCAACGAAATAAAGTTGATACTTTCAGCACTGCCGCTTTGCTTTCGTGCCAGTCTCGCTTCTCGCGCATAAATAACGCATAACTCCACCCCCTCGGACGAATGGGGGCCCCGTCTCCACGAAGACGAGAGACGGCTAGGTGCCTAGGAGTACTTTATTCGGGTACTCCCCCCCCCACCCCACTTCCCCCCCATCGACGAAAGAAAGAGGAAGAGATGCCAGACAGTGGAATCCTTCGACCGAGCCACGTATCACCGGGAGGCGAAGCGCGATTCCATTAGTCAGGACCTCACCACCGACGACCGTGGTTTAAAGCGCCGTTTACAGGTTTCGATTATTTACGTTACCCCTATCGTGCCTTTACACGGGATTCTGTGTTGCCGGGACTCGTGTTTTCATCCGTTCTAATCATTAGTCTCGTGTCTAGGTATATTTTAGATATTCTGCGGGGGAAGTAGATACGAAGGGTTCCTGGTCAGACGCGATTGACGCTGGGAATTAGGTGAATTTATTTCAGTCGATTGCGTTAAGCTTTGTAGGGTTGATTGTAATAAGTATGGCAATTGTTTAGAGTAATTTTGAGCTGACTGTGTAAATTTAAAAAATCTCACAACTCTGTAACGTGAAAAGCGCTGAATGAAATGAGTAATTGTAATTTTCGTAATCATCCGTGTCACGAAACTCATCGTATTAAAGTATTAACAAATTTATTTTACAAGATTGTTTTGCTTTTATACTTTGTGTTCGAGTTACTAGACGAGGCAGAATTAACAAAGTTGTCTTCAATAATAATAATAGTAACAACAATAACGATATTAAGACCGGCTCAACTTATAATTTACATAAAAATCGGTTAGATTCCAACGCTTCCTCCAAAATTATAAGAAAACTTCTATTATCACGGAACGATCTGCAATTCCCAAGTATCACAACTTAAACCAACGACTCGGCGTTACTTGTCTATTCGAAAGATCTAATCAATTAATTAATCAACCCAAAATCAGACACCGGTAACATTAAATTTCAACAATAATCCAACAAACGACATAAAATCCCCCTTTTAATAGTAAACTAGAACGCCCCTCTTACCTGACGAGGTATCGAATTGCGTATATTAACACCACAACACCGACAAGAGGATCCTGCGTGCAAGGAAGCAGCCGAAGGATGCATCAACAGGCGTTGACCGCATGCGGTGTAAACTCGCCTTCAGGGGACCTGGAGTTACCCTCGAAACCCCTGGCAGGGGGTCCGTACACCGGCTTCTCCTTCCTCTTTTTTAAAAGTAAGGATGCCTGTCACCGATAGTGATTTGTTGAGTGTATTTGCATTTTAGATTTAGGCTGCCGCGCCTGCTGCTCTCTCTCTCTCTCTCTCTCTCCTCCCCCTCCCTCCTCCCCTCGTCACACTCGCTCCCTCCCTTTTCTTTCTTTTCGTTTCACCCATCCCACCCCCGCCTTCCCCGTCGCCTCCCCGACACTTCATCCTTCTCCAATTTTCTTCGTTCTTCGTCGTTACTGCCGTTGCCGCGACTCCCTCACCTTCGATTTCGGGTTTCTGGTCGGTCCCGTCGAAACACGTCGCGGGGGATGGTGCACGGGGGTGGGACCGACGGAGCGGATGAGGGATGAAGGAGAGGGAATTTGGTCGGTTCAGGAATGACATTAGTCATATACCATCCCCCGACTGCCGGGCGAGGAGACTTGTTTATGCACGTTTAAAGAATGATTAGGCGACGGAGTCTCTACGGGGGGTGCCTTGGCATCCCTCTCTTTCTCTCCCCACCCCCCTCCCCTCCCCTCACCCTCATCGTCGTTCCGCTTTTACTCGTGATTCTTCCTTTCCATTTGCACCGCAGACGTCGCGTCTTCGATTGGCCCGTATCGCGCAGGTTGGAAATGACCGCACAATTTTCTACGTGGATCCTCGAATCGTTCTTTTCTCTGGAGAAAAGATTGATCGTCGGCAGAGAAATCTTCGATCGACACGTTTTTTCAGTATGTTTTTTGTCGAATTTTCGAAGCAACGAAAAATACAAATTACGAAGCTAAACTTTGTAACCCAAATTGGGGTTTCCTTGGGAAGCGATATAATTTATCGTGCCACTTCTAATGTTTTCGTCGCTTCAGTGGCGCACGAAGCGTAAAAAGTGTAATCAGGCGGGGTTTTGTGGCGGTAGGATTCACCCGATTCAACTGCGAATTACCTTTCCTCCGGCTAACTTACGTATTTACCTCTCGGGAGGCTTCGGTTAGCAACGCCTTTTACTACGTAACCTGCCGTTATTATTAATAATTTTAGCCTTTTTGCAGCCGGTAGTTACTCCTCGGTTTACTACTGTGAGAAACCACGCCGGACTGGAAATTGGTCAGTGCCGTATCGCGAAACGGTATCGTCCCTTTTTTTTTTGGTAAATCTGTACGCACGCTGATACGCGTCACATTATTTCTTCTATCAATGAAGAAATTGAATCTCACTTTGACGCGCGATGCGTCAATAATGAATAATTATTATATATAAGTATAATTATTATTATATAATTATATGCGTAATAATTATTTATTAAATAAATAATTCTATACGAAGAATCAGGAATCTTTCTAGAGGAATTAGAGTAACGCCGGTGCAATTTATTTTAAACATGGAAACGGGTTTATACTCGTCAATATTCCACGCCGCGTTAAGACACGGTAAGAGCACGCGAACACACTCGTAACACGCGTATCCTATCAAGCTCGACTTCCGGAATTCTGACCCGTGATCGCTGCATTGTTTCAAACGCAGAAGCCAAAGAAGGCCGCCGGAATGTCATGACGCGCTCCATCGCGTCACGCGGGATGCAACATTTTTTTTAATCCCCCTGCACGGTTCGCGCAGATGCCTCACGGATCGAACAATACAAAACGTTGCGATGTCGTGTAATTACGTGGTGTACGAAAGCGTACGTACCTCGTTACGAGCTCGATCCTCTCTTTAAGCTCGCGGACAAGAATATCGCGTTAACGTTGCGAAATATAAAATTTTCCATAAAACGACATCGAGGTCAACGGAATCGTTTCGATGCGAACGAGAGGAGTGATCGAAGGCGGTCTCGAAGCGAAGGAGAAAGAGAAGCAGAGAGAGGAGGAGGAAGGAAGGGGAACAAGAAAAAAAGAGCTCGATTCGTCGTGCATTCCGTCGGCGTAGCCGTTGAATGACAGATCGATAATTGATCATTATTATCGTATGACTGGAGCCTATTGTCGAGATATTTCTGCGTCCACTCCTCTCCGTCTCCTTTTTGGACCGTAAGATCCTTTCGGAGACTTCCAGTGCCGCACCCTGCTTCGGTACCCGCCCGTGGGTCAAAGGTCGCACGTGTTACTCGAACACCCGCCGCGAGTGTCGCGCATTCCTGCCCAAAATCGTACTTCTCGTCTATGATCGGTCCGTCCGCTCGGTTTTGCGTTCTAACGATTTTCGTCCTCGATGTATCATTTATTACGCGCCGTGAAGGAAGCACTGTTCGTTTAAGAGAAAAAGTCTTCCGCGTTGAGAAGACATTTTTTGGTCGATACGGGGACGATAAATTTAGTTGCGACAGACACATTGGTTCTTGATAATGTCAATGTATGTTTTTGTCAAATTGTTTGTCTCGGTGTGCAAATTTTGTGATGCCTTGGTTTTATTTATTTTGTTACATATAAATAAGTGAGATTCAGTTGTCAGGGAATTCACGATATTTGGAAATTCCGAACGATGATACTTGAATTATTTCTGTGAATATTTCTAGAAGAGAAAATATTTTAATCGTTATAAATATTATAATGTCACGAATGACGTTTCAACCAGATGTATAGATCTTAACAAGTCCCTTGTGTACGTTGACGCACTATTACTTGAAGTTAACAAGGGTTAATTAAAAGTGGAATTTCTTATTTTTTTATTTAAGTGTCTGATGGTAAACATTTCTCCAGATCCTGAAACCATTTTTATAAAAGAAACATCAATATGTTGCAGTTCTGCAATCATATGCATTTACTGGTTAACATCACCATTAATAAAATCAATATACCATAACTATAGTAAAAACTCACCCGTCATCCAAGCTTGGATGACGTGGAAATCAACGCGTTAAACACGCGTTCGAAGCACTTCGGAAGCTCGTATTCACCTCGAACGGATCATCGAGAATCTCGAGTATCATCCATTCACTCCCCCTCCCCCCCCCGCAAAAATTTTCACCCGCGATACCTCACGGATCGTCCCCGGTGCGCATCATAACGGACGCAAAAAAAAACAAAAACACGAGAATCAGGAAATCTGGGTGAAAGACGGCCGAGTTAGAAAGAGGGGCTGGTGGCTTGTTTATGGGCATTCGAGGCGGCCGGACGAGCTTCCCGGAATGCTCGGCCCGTGTAAAGGCGGACCTAAACCAAGCGACGGATACGGCCACGACCCCGCACGCGGGCTCGCTCGATCTCTGAGCGGGGAACATCGAAACGCAGGACGTATTGCTCTGTCACCCACGGACCGCCGATCTATTAGTTATGAATATTGTTGCCCACGGCGGTACACGACCGTCCCGACCGCGTGGTGTTCTCCCAAAATATGTACGGAGGCCTCGCATACGTGCCGTCCGCCTGCACGTGCCACGATATTCATTCCAAAATGTCACGTAAAGCACGGGGTTTAACCGAGAGAAACAACGGGATTTCTAGCGAAACGTCAAATGGTGGCCGGTCTATAGGCTTGAAGTGAAATGTGATTCGCGATTTGTTTTGGTTTGTTGGAATTGGCACGATGACGTTTGGCCAATGTATCTTTTTTCCGTGGGGTTGATGTCGTGTTCGTGTTTGGGTGTCTCGTTGGGATTCGGGTAGTAGGGTGCGAGGGGGTCGGTGTTTTGGGGTCCGCGATTCGAGTATCAGATTCGAATCTGGGATTTGAGGCTCGGATTGGATATTTAGTGTTTTATAGGAAAGAGTAAGTAAAAGTTTAGTGGTCAAGAAGGTATTTTGATCTGATTTATTTTTGCAGCGTGAAGTGTGATGCTACTTCTCTTAAATTAATTTCGTAATAGAAGTAATAAAGTACTTCGAGTAGTGAATTTTTTTTTATTAATGATATCGAATGTTTAGCGAATAAGGTTTGATTTGAAATAACAATTATTGTTATTATATATTTTTCAAGATATCTAAATTCAGTTAGTTTTATTAGAGTACGAATAGGTAAATTTAATATGGATAATCGTGATATTTTCGGCACAACTGTTGTGTGCTTTTTCAAATGGAAACTAGTCCCGTGAGGGTTAATTAATTATATAAAAAATTACATCACGTTTCTCTTAATTTACTCGTCAAACGTGCTTGTTATTTTTAAAAAGCTCTTCCCTCTTCGCTTTTAACGGGATTACATTAACGAAAGGAATATTTAACGAACAGAATAATTGTCGATGAGTTTTCATAATCTCCCGCGTCCCTTTTGTTATATTTATTCGCCGTCAGTCACAGAGCGGCGAACTATTAATTATGAATATTATTGCCTATGGCGCTACATGACCGGCGACCGCATGGTGTTCTGCCAGAAATATGAAGGCAGGACCTTTATGTCCGTCTTTCCCCCACGCACGTAGAGCCATTTCTGTTCCAAAATGTCCTACGAGAAATTCTGGCTCTTTGGTCCTACGTCAAAATTTGACATCCTTTCTACTTTTTGCGATACTTATTATCGATATGTCATTTATAATTCGTACAAGTCGATACGGTCGATATATCTGATACTTCGAACGCAATTCTCGTTGAAATCATAATCTTGTATTTGTAACAGTTTTACTACAAGTCTTTTAACCACGGAGAACAAACTAACGCCACGTTATGTTTGTTAACCGCGAGGGCTGTAAATCCGAACTGTGCGGTTTCGTTCATTCCTGAAGTTGCGGCTGCCGGCTCTTCGCTCATCGGCACAGATATCCATTTTTTATCGTATCACGCATTCTTTATATCGATTTGAAGAAAAGTACAGGTAATGCTGCATAGTATAATCTAGGTTATCCGAATAGATCCAAAGATAACTTCTTGCAGCATATTGATAATAGTATACCCGTTCGATTATACAGACCTATTATTTGCAATGTCAATACGATGCTCGTATACATGGTGGGCGAGTGACAATTACCATCTAGTACACCTCCGAAACTGTAGGTCTTGCAGATTATTTTTATCCGACCCACTCAGACTCGTTAAATAATTTTGATCGCGATAAGCTAGTCCCTTTTATGTCGTGCAATTTTGATTAGACATATTTTTCCCCAACTTGTACGATTTTGGAGATATCTAAACTGCTAATTGTTATTGTTCCACCTTGTATAAATATACACAAAGTGTATCGATAATTAATCTCCAAATAATTGTAAGTTCCATTGCACGCGAATTCAGTGTATCCGTACAAGGAATTCCACGTCTATCGGTTTCTATTTCAAGTACCGGTCCTTCGGGGTTCCTAACGTACGTCGGTATTTCGGCAGGGCGTAGGAGCGAGCAAAGTATGGGTAGCAGAAGTTCAAAGGTCAGGGCAAGGGGCCGTTTGGGGGTCACCGGTACGAGAGGGACCGTAATTTAACCGGCCGTTAAGTCGATTGTAAACGGCACCGGTGGAATCTGTCCTCAAGGGAATCGAGAGGAAATTTTTGGTAGCGCCGTACCGAAATATTTTACCGATGTAGAAACGCTATTATCGATCCTGTGCGAGAAATTAGAATATCGGAATTTGTTCGACGATTGACTCGAGATCGTTGCACAAGCGTGGAACGTTGCAAAATTGCAAATTGACAACGATAAGTGCATCGAAGCCGATCAAACTTCGGCAAACCTCGTCGAACCTCTCCCTCGGCGATAATAACATCGCTGGCGAAACTCGGTAGAGAATGATCGATCCTCTTTCGTGTCACCGGTGCTCGTCAGACGAAAAGAGGAGGAGGAGGAGGAGTACCGTGGCCCATAGTGGGAGGATAAAGAAAAAGAGAATACCGCGTTGGCGGCGTCGGAGGACCCTGAAGAATCGGCGGAGAGGCGGTGGAGGAGGAGGAGGGGGAGGAGGAGGTGGATGAAGGAGTATAAGTAAGAAGAGGGGGAGGAGGAGGAAGACGAAGAAGAAGAAAAAGCGACGGAGGAGAAGGAGGAGGAGGAGGAGGAGGGGGAGGGGTAGGAGGGGGAGGAGCGGTGAGCGCGGGTCGCCATTAAGCGGACCCCCTGCCGCGTGGCCCGCGGCAACCCTTCACAAAAAACTGTAATTGGAAATACTTTTCCTCCTTTTTTCCTGAAATAATTTATGAATCTTCCACCGGTCTGCCAGCGAGGAGGGCTGTGGCTGCTTCCAGACTCGATTCCCTCGTTCCTCCGGGACTCCACGATGAGGAACCAACCGTTCGGGGAACCGTGGGGGAAATATCATGACGCCTCCCTCTCCTCCTACACCCCCCCCCCCTCCCCACCCACCTCTCCTCTACCGCCTCCTCCTCCTCCTCCTCCTCCCCCGAATAACGAAGCTACGAGAGAACCTTTCCGAGATGGCAGAACTGTAAAAGGAGGTGAAGGACAGGTGAGGGATCGAAAAGAGAGAAACTAAGAGATCGGTGCTTCTTACTCGGTTCGTCGGCGACACCCCGCTGTGAGAAGATTCCATTGAACTCTCTTTGAGGCTCTCTTTATTTTACGCGAAACTTTATGCGCCCGATTTGGATGTCGCCGCTGCTTTTCGGCGATTCCCGTTTGGGCTGATCGGTGCCCCCCCTCCGCGAGGGGCACTTTTATCGACACGGTTAATTGCGTTTAATGGTTCGTTTGTGGGAGAGAAATGTATCAACGCGCCGGTAGTGTTTCATTTTAAGGAGTGGTACGGACGTTCAGGCGGGGTCTTTTATTTTATGCATAGAATTCTTGAAGGTATCAAGAATTCTTATTATATTCTTTTCCCCCTCAAGGGGCTCTTTTATTAACACTGTTAATTGCGGTTTATGATTCGTTTATGCAAGAAATGTATCAACGCAACCGTTAGAGTTAACGATATATCGATGTTACAACACTCGCGAAAAGTACCAACGACGATATATCGTCGCGCGTACCTTGATGCCTTACTTAAGTTTGTCTTCAAATAAATTGGAAATTAGAAGTAGAAGTTTCGCGCTTTAGAACGAGCATAAACGGAATGCTCTAAAATTTTTGATCTCATAAAGTCACGAGTAGCGTACGTCCACCTGGCACGCGTTGCGGTGTCTTTCGCTTGGGTACAACTTTTTTGGTCGGCACTAAAAGGGTTAAGGGACAGGTGATCGTCAATGGTGTATCTTTTATTTTAAAGATAGAATCTTCGAACGTTTGTATTTTTCTATTCCTCCCAGTGTTATTTAAATTCTAGTTACACATCGAGGAATGATAAGATATCGTTGATTATTCAGCGAGTAATACACTATTTCGCAAAATCAAGATAACGCAACGGCAAAACCCAAGCACACGACAGGTGGGAACCGGAAGGGAGAAACCAAACCCCGGTACTACTTTCCTCGTATCGCTGGCATACGAAGTAATTTCAGTCACTTTCATCTAATGAAACCATCAATGGAACCACCGAACCAAGTAAACAGCGGATAATTACATCGCAGGTGTACGGGACTCCAATAACGATCACAAACGATAAACGCGATAATTCAAAGTCCCTCGACGTACGGTAGACCGAAAGCGAAAACAGAAGACTCGTCGATTTTCTTCTAATTTATCACTTCTGTTCGTCCCACAACGTTTTCATAATTCTCATCACCGGCACCGTCGTTTCCCCGCAATCCATTTGAGTTCGTCACGTTAGGAACGATCATAACTCTCGCGCGCCGATCGACGTAACGAACCTACACCTTTCAAAACCTGAAGGGGGCGCGGGGTGGGGCGGGAGGTGGGAAGGCAGCGTAGACGAAGACCAGGGGAGGATATACGAGCAACGGGAGGAGAAGAAGAAGAAGAAGCGAAGGTGGCCTCCTCCTCCTCCTCCTCCTCTTCTTATTTCGTGCCGGTGGATATCCCGCTGCGCGAGGGTGGAGGTGAGCCCTCTTTAGGGTATTACGAGGACCCTTACGGCAGCCTTCGGATGCCGTTATCAATTTGGGTGATTCTCAGGATTTATAATGAAGACGCAATGCTCGCGCCGTCCTTCTTAATCCCGTCGATACACGCACGACGATCCTGCTTCCCTCCGCCTCGTTCGGCGAAGAGATCTTCGTCATCGCGATCTTCGATCGGCCAATCGGGGGACGGGTACCGGTGGTTTCGTGATAGTAATTACCATCGTGCCACCCAGGACGCGAAACGCCGGATTAGGCGAAGATGGTGAAAACGATGGGGATAATAACGAGAGAGTGACGTGACGGGGGAAGAAATTTGTTCCTGTAGCTTCTTGCGTTCCTTAGGTTTTGAAACGGAGCACGAAGTTCTACGAGTTACCTAGTCAGGAGTTCGTGGTATAGTTAGGGGAAAAGGTGTAAGCGTGTGCGTAGTCGCAGGTGTACCTTCATGTCGTACCTCCATACGTGCTTTCGAGTGAAAATAAACACGAATTCCTACGTGTCTCTAGTTAGAATCATACAGAATCATCGGCGCAAAAAGTGTACGCGCGTACCTATTGCGATTTTTGGTGTCGCACTTTCTTACGTTACCTTCCTTCGAAGATGAACGCGAATTCCTACGCGTCAGAACTTCGCAAGGACTATCAAAACGTAAAGCGTACGTGTTTATCCGATTCCGGGTATACATTTTGCGTTATGACTTCTCACGTTCCATCGTACGAGACTAGACACGAATTCCTACGATTCTCCGTCCACCGTTCGATAAAACGCGCGCGATGTAAGCGCTCACGAGATTCTCAGTTACGCGTTTGCGTACGTTCAACTTTCGATCGTCTCGACGGCGGGGCGTTAACGGCTAAACCGATCAAACTATCAGCGTACCAAACGGTAAGCGTACATTCGCAACTTTCACCTACGATGCTTCCTTTAATCCTCGATTAATCAAATTCCACTTACCCACCGACATCGTCGCTCAACGTCCTCAAAACTTTCGATCATCGGCTGAACGACTACGCGCTCCACGCAATACCTACCTACCTAACTTCGTAGCTCGGTAGTTCACCAACGGCACCGTTCATTAGCAACAGATTTCACGTCAAATGTCAAACATCGGACATAGCCTTTCACCCTTTCGATAATGAGCATGCAAGAAAACCTCGGATGGAGTTGCATAGTCACACGATCGTCCTCGTTACGCCGAATGAAAGAGACCGTAGACCGTAGTCCTCCTCCTCCCACCCCCACCCTCCCCCTCATCCCCTCCCACCGTAGGAATGAGACACGACAGGTCGTCGGACGACCCTTAGGCGCGACCTCTATGCATCTAAATTGGCTGCGCTCCCATTCGTCATGCAGCGGCTCGCTTCCCCCATTGATCGCTCGCACACTTCGTGGGAAGTGCTGGTTTGATCGTCCTACCTACCTTTTTTGCATCTTCCGACCGACGTCGTAATCCTTCGGGCGTTTCGAACGGTACACCCTGAGATCGTTGCCTCGGTTGTCCTCGTTTAACGCGGCCCGTCGAGAGAGTCCTCGAGAGTCCGCGATCGTTCCACATTTCGATTAAGAGAGTCCTGGATCGGTGTTTCGCAAATTTTATTTCGACGCCGAAAGCCTCGCGAAAACGATAATAAATTGCGGATGTTTTTTTTTCTTTTTTTCTTTGTTTGAACCAGCGTTTGGGTCGTAACTCTATTAGTGTCGGCGGAAAAAGTCGTAGCTGGGGATATTGTGGTAGTATTGGTACTGGTAAAGTGTTGGTACTTTTCTTTCGGTACAAGTATTTTTAGTGTCGGTACCATTGTTTTGATATTTTACTGATATCGGTATTTGTATTTGATAGAAGTACCAAGTAAAAGGATTCATACTTTCTTTTGAAATCCCTAGTTGTACCTAACATAAGCGAAAAATACGCTAGTTAACCCTTAGTTAGTGGCGCGGATGTTTGTTACGTGGTTGGTCGCGTGGGGTACACCTGTCATCCATCTATAAATTATTGGTTAAATTAGAAATAATCAGCATTTATCATATTTTATCTGTAATAAACATCAATATTTATATATTTAGATAATTAATGTACTAGTTTAGAAATGTATGACTACAATAATATAATAGAAATAGCCCAAAATTTAAAAAAGAACAATTTTTTTAAAAAGTTTTTTAGGTTCACATGGGTTTAAACGAGAGGTACTAGAGATATCGCAAGCATGAATTGCATGAGATAAGAGTAATTTAATTTTTTACCCAGACTGGGTGACACCTGTACCCCGCGCGACTAACGTAGGGTTAACAAAATTGCCACTTTTCACGAGTGTTGCTAACAATTAAGAATTAACGAGAGAGAGATAGGCCGAGAGCGCCAAACATCATTTAAAAAAAATATAAACAAGATTCTTACGCAAAACTCAAATTCAATTAGAACCTAAAATAAATCAATCAAATTACAACCCATCGTCACATTCGATACGAAAAGCGTGTCCTCCCCTTGCGATCGAAACGCAAAAGGAAATAACGAACCAACGAGGGGTCAAGCCGATCTCGATCTTCGGTGAAAAGAAAATTTCCTCAATTTCCCAATTTTAAATATCATTCCGCGTAATCGGTCCACGGCGTTCCTCGGACTCACCCTTCACCGATAATTGTCTCGAACGACGGCGCGTTTCCCGATACACGGACGTTCACGCCTCGAACGGCGAACAAGAGAACCTTTAACCCACCCCTGTCGACGCAACTGTCAAACCACCCCCTCGTCACCGCATTTCGGATTAACAGACACGGTTTATCGGGTGGGCATTGTGTTATGCGCGACCTAAGACAAGGTGTTTCGTTTCTCGCCCGTCTGACAAAGGGCCCCCAGCCACCGGCACAACAAAGAAGTCCGCGGCCACGTCGAAGACAACTGCGCGGAGGGGGCGAGTGAAGAAAGAGGGAAGAAAAAAAAAAGGGCAACGGTCTCTTTCTTTCTCTCTCTCTCTCTCTCTCTCCCACCCACCCTCCCTCCCTACTCCCTATCCCCCCGTTCCCTCTTTTCCTCGTCGCGGCGCGCGTAAAACCTTTTCTCCGTGAGATGTCACTTATTAATTCTCCCATTCTCTCGGAGGCAGCAAAATGAATAGCGGGAGCTGAAACCGAGGGCAGAAAACCCCGCCCCCGCCCAACGGAATCGGCCGCTGGCGGAATTCTTTCGGTGAGAAAAGACAGAAGGTGGACAGGAACGAGACGTATCCCGCAGGACAGCCGGTGGAAAGGTCAAAGGATCCACCGGCTACCTGAGCGTCCCCCCCCCCTTCCCTCCACCCTCCACCTCCGCCCCGCGCAACAGGTAGAGAGGAGCATAGGAGTATGGCCCCTCTCATCGTCCTCGTCTTTGCCTCTTTTTCAACCCGGGCACCGCGCGACGATTAATAACGTTTTTTTTTCTGAAAAGGGGTGAAACCCCGCGGCGGGGAGGGGAAACACGAGGGAGCTGCCGTTTAAGGAAAACCACAAATTTCGTGGCGCGGCCGCCGCGCGGAATGATCGTCGGGGGTTATGTGTGTCCTTTACCCGGCGTAGGATGGTTGGGACCGTCTCTCGAACGGACCCCCGCTGATTGGCTTTGAAGAATCCTCCGGTATATGGTACTCATCGTCTCTCCGATGCGCCTTCCAGATATGATATATGGATTTTCGCAATCTGACGTCATAGGAAGCTGAATCTCGTGAATTATTAATGCGACGGGAGCGCGCTCTCGCTGCCTTCGCGTTGCGAATTTTTCAGGCTTACCCTCGCTTCTGCCCTACTTCGTTCGTCGAGCCTCGAGCCTCGAGAGAGAGAGAGAGAGAGAGAGAGAGAGAGACGCGACGCTGCCCATTTCTTTTATTATCCGCAATATACATTTCTATGGTAGTGATTTATCGTATCGCGATATTCGCGCGCCGTATTCGGCGCGTTATGCCTCGCGCTTCGACGTCGCGTCGCTCGCGCCACGACGATTTTATCGGCGGTAACAACCCCCTCGCGGTAATCGTACTCACGGTTCTGGCGGGCATCACCGCGGGATCTCCGTTAAACAAATTTTTTTCTCGCACACTTTCGGGATTAAAGGAGCAAAGTGGACGGGGCAGTGTGCTCTCACGGGACCCAGGCGAAGATTTACGATATTATTCATTACTCGTTTCGAGAAAAGAATGAGCCGTGGCGAGGAGAGAACGAAGCTGAGGAGGCCGAAATGTATATATCTCTTTCGCCACTTTCGACGCGAGCCGCCTAGCCGCAGCCGAGTAGCAGCGTATAATCGAGAAGCAGGTAGTCGTATATCGGTCCCGGATGAGTAATATTGCGGTGCCCGGCGATCGTGTCCGTGGAAAGACTCCTCCGCAGCATACATAGAACGCAAAAGGGGGAGGAGATCATCGCCGAGGGGGCGAGGGTGTCGCGATATCCCGCTGAGCGCTGATGGAGCCTCGAGTCCCGAAGGGTTCCCGGGTGCACGATTTCGGTAATTAGCTTTTTTCGTTCAGTGCCAATTACGCCGCGACTGATTTACATAAACCGGACCGCGCCGTTCGCCGCTGTCGGATAGCACCGAGGAACCCGGCTAATGAAGGCAACTTTCCTCTTTGACGGATGTCTCCCGCATACCTGATCGCACGCATCGCCGCACGGTGTGAGCCTCGCGAGGTGCGAGAGAGCGCGCGTCTGTGACCGCTTAAACGTGGCATCGAATAAAGCGATGGGAGTATGTTTCGTGGATTATCGTCTATGTCTGTTTTTGCGTGATTTTGTACGATCGATTTTGTACGATGTTCTTTGGGTGAGGTAGGAGCGCAACAGTTTTTTTTTATGGCAACGCGTTTTGTGATAAATGTTTTATATGTGCGTTGTTATGGTAGGCATTGATGTGACGTTATGTCGTGTTAGAGAATTGTTGATTATTCTATTGAACTTAATGTCAACGCTTGTTAAGACATTTGACAATTTTTCTAAGGAAAGACGAGCTTGGATTATTGCGAGTTTGGGATATTCCCAAATTGTCGCTAGTTCCTTGGGATTTAAATCTATTTCTAATACTTGCCCGAAAAGACAATACGCGTAAGTGAAATTTACATCGTAAATGAGGCCCTACGATTTTCTTCCCGCCGGCCCAAAACTTACATACGATTACTCTCATTTCTACAAACTTTGCCTGATCTCTTATTATATCGCATAATATTATTTAATCCCTTTAAAACTACCCGACGGAAACCGTTGAGATCCCGAAGCCCCGACAGACTCACTCGCAACGATCTACCATTGTTCTCCTCTCGTACCAACAGATCCCGCGTCCCGAATCCATGCCATTTCAAGAATTCACCATTTTACGAGCTAAACACGGACACGCGGCTGGGTAACGGCTCGCTACTTATCTCTCAAGGATGTCAGAAGCCATCCGATTCCCGGGCACGGCGTTTCCATGGATCGTAGGGAGACTCGTGGCTGTCGATTATTTCGTGGGGCAGAATAGTTGGCCAGAAAAGAAGGTTGCCACCGGGCCGCCGCCAGGGACGTCGGTGCCCCGCTGCGTAAAATTGTCTTTTGCCTTCCGCTGACCGCGGACTCGGGTCGAACCCGAACCGTGTAATTATTCGAACGCTCGTAACTTATATCCACGTCATGTGGGTAGTGGATAGCCGTGGAAGAATCGAAGATAGCGGATCCGCCGCTCTTTTCTTGCTTTAGGACAGAAATTATTTAGCACCTGACTCTCTCTCGCGGCGGTCTTTATTCGGTCCTTTTGTTTCTCCGTCGTCCTGCCGGGCGAAGGACCAAAATACCGTACCCGGCCTTCACACCGATCTACCAGGAGATCGGTGGAAGTGTATCGAGGTCGGACAGCTGGGAATTGGATACGAATTACAAGCTAGAAATTTGTATGGTGATTTGTAAGTAGCGTTGGAAGCGGCTTATCGCGATCGGTATGGGGCCTGGAACTTTTGACAACAATAACCGGCTGATAACATTAAACAGAAGATAAAAGGAAATATATTATCGAACACAGATTATTAGGAAATAATAGAGCCTGCTTATATTTATCCAACACTACATGTTTATAGCATGCATAATTTATCAAAATTGTCCAAAAGAATAATAGCCGAGGTTTGATTACAATAAGCGGATTATTTTAAGTAATTTTATACGATGTGGTTTTGAATTATGCAACGTTAATTTTTGCAAAATATCCCCAAAGGTCCTCGGCACGCGGATCCCAGCCGCGAGTATCAACCACAGTAACGTCCCGAGGAAAACTAAATTAAGTCATCGAACGTTGAATCACATAAACAAACTAATTTCTCTTAACGATACCCGACGCGCCGCTCACGTTCGTAAGCATCAGCTTCGACGAGACACGATGGTAACAAAAAAAAAAAAGAAAGAAACACGTTAAGGGGATAAATTACAACCAATTACATTCCGCAAAATTTCTCCGACTGTCCCCGATATGTACCGCTTATGCCAGCGAGTATCAGCTTCCCCGACACCCCATGAAAAACTAAATTAAACCGTAAATTATTACCGATTAACGTCCGTACCGTTAATAACTTCCCGTCGCCTCGTCGTAAACACGGAATTTTTACGCGATTCGCGACGAACCCGGTACCGAAGGATGACGCGTAATTGCTGAATCGTGAATGAATCCCGCGCGTCCCACGGGCAGATGCTGGGGATCATTACGGCCTTGCGAGACACCTTCATCGGGGGCCCCTCTTCGCGTGGACGCGGACGGACGTTTAAAAAAGAAAAAAGAAAAAAAAAAGTCCGACGTTGGCTCACGAGCACCGTTCCACCGGTACACCAGGAAACCTCGTTGGCGTCGGCCCGAAGAAAAGATAATTACCGCTGAATTCCCGAGGTCTTCTAGGCTAGATGAGGCCATCAATGCACAGCGGGGAATCGCGACACCCTCGTCTTGCCTTTCTGGCCGTCTCTCGTGAGGGTAGCGAGGAACCCATATTACTCATCCATAGTTCCTTCTCTCACTCTCTCTCTCTCTCCCTCCCTCCCTCCCTCCCTCCTCGTTCTCGATATCCTCTGCTTCGTCCACGTCTCGTTGGTTTAAGGCTAACGTACACCGAGGCTTGCATTCAAAAATGATACGCGAGAATCGATCTTGGAACAGGAAATGATGAGAAACTCTGCGCGGTATGATAAAGATTTGTCCCAAGTTTGCCCGAAAGATATTCGCGCGCTTGGGTAATTGTCGGGTTTTGTTTAAAGCTGTTTCAGAGACGAGGGGTGTATATATTTGTTTGTTTAGCGTACGCGGAGGATAGGAATTTAATTATCCGTTTTCTGTACTTTCGTCTCTGTCAAGTAAATAGAACTTCAGCCCCGTTGCAAGTATCGCTTCAAATTTTGTATTGAGTATGAGAAAATTATGATTCTATATGTTTATCATATTATTTTAATAGCCGTTTATGGTATTAGTTTTCCATTACTATTTTATCGTATACTAGTTCCATTTTGTGTCACTACTCTATCATATCCTGATACCATTTTACATTACTATTTCCTCGAATATTAGTACCATCTTGAGTTACTATTTTATCGAATACCAGTTCTATATTCTATTACTACTTTATTTAAAAATTAGTACTATTTTCCATTACTGTCCTATTTAATATTATTACCGTTCCATATGATACTCTAGCTATCTTCAAATCCTATAGAACAATGGCACAGTTCACGAATGAAATCTAGCCACATAAATCCTCGGCTCGATGTAAATTATTCCAGTGTGAATTAGCCTTTACGTATCCTCTAGTGGGTCCTTATGGGGGCCATGGTGGAGAGACCGAGTGCCGTCCTAATTCTTCTGCCGTCACGCGCTTTTATGATACCGACATAAAATTTGGATTCCAACGCGAGACACGAGCCCAGGCTTGCGGAGGATGATCGCCTCCTTAATTATATCGGCGGAGCCCTTCCTCGATATCGCTCGTAATTCAGCGAACATCGTCCAAGGATTTACGGGGATCTCCCGCTGGACGATCTGTCCTTCTTCTCGTCCCGACGCCGCGACGGCTCCTTTCGTCAAATTCGATGGATTTAAAAGCGACCGACGGAACGAACATTTTAGTTGCAACGATGTTACCGGCGTTTTCGTTTTTATTATTTTATTACGAGATCGGAGTGGGATTTAATAGGAGATCCGGCGACACCTTAATTTCGTAATTAACGGTGATGCGAGGAAAAAGTAGGGGTAGGGGAGGGCAGAGTAGATGCGATGTTTTGAAATATTGAAAAACACGGTTCTGGCATTTTACGAACGCCCTCTGGTGAAGGAATTATGTCGGGGTCTGATAAATAAATTTTATGCGATTGAAGCAAATGGAAGGATTAAAAATAACCTTGAACTATTTATAGAATAAATGGAATCGAGTCAATTTTAAGTTAACGAACTCAAGTTTCAACCCGATAATATATTCAACTATATCTTCAAAATTACTTAACCCTTTGGGCAAAGTTGATATAAAATACTCAACAAAATTAAAGATCTTGGAAATCTTAACTTTACGTGATAAAAAGTTTTAGAGCGTCCCGTCTTTATATCGGCGCTATCATACAAGCCCAAGTTTCGGTGACACAATTTTCTTTCCCACCTCCTCTCCACCCCCAAACCCAAATTTAAAAAAAAAATTCCATGATTTCTAAATTACACAAATAAAATTTTGCCTCGAGAACAATTAATTCTAACTTCTGATGTAATCCAATCTAACCCACCCTCGAGGAATTATTCGCCTCGCATAATCCCAAACATCGCCCGACTCATTTCTTTCCTTTCTCCGCGGCATCCCCTACCGACGCACCACCGCGAACGGCGCACAAAAGGTGCCAGAATCGAAAGGAGGCAGAAAAGGGGCAGCGTGAAAGATAAGGGGAGATGGGAAGAGGGAAATGGAGGGAGGAGCGGACTCATATCCGCGGAGGTCATCGGGCTTCAAAGAGACAATTAATGTGCCGCGGACACAATGGCGGACGAATGGTCCATTGTCAGGACAGTGTCCCTGCAGCGTCTCGGTTTCTTCTCTCCCCCGGTGCAGTCTGGCCGACTTGCACAAAGGTGCATAGACCGGCTCGAAGAGAGGATGCGTATCTATTGGCCGTGGAACATTCGGCGAGCACCTTCTTCGTCGAGGAACGCGGGGGTTGCGGAGTGGGTGGAAGAGAGTATCGTAAACGTTTGGCGACCTCCTCGCGAAGGGGATCGTTCTTTGATTTTTTTTGTTTTGTTTTTTCTCTTTTTATCGGATCGTTATCGTGGTCTGTTTTTGTTCGCGGGAATTGGGAGGGAGTCGGGAATTCGAAGGGCGTTCGGGATTTCTTAGGGTTACTTACTCGTGGCTCGGTTATCGATAATTAGCAGGATTGGGGACGAACAAGTTATTGTTTGTTAATGCGAGAAGAAATTTATTTTATCGTGTTTTGAAATGATTAGGAAGCATCGATTATGCGTATATTTGTGTAATCAGTTGCAGTAGGATTATCGCGTTATAAGTATTTTTATAAATATAGAAAATAAAATTAACACCTGAACGAGTATTTCATTATAATTTTATATAGAAAATAAAATGAACAACTGAACGAGTATTTCATTTTAATTTTGTTGAAATATCACGGAAGCTAAGGAATGACTGAAACAGTATCGTAATACGCGTATGGCACGTTTAGTGAAAAATTACATTCAAATTGAAATCCACGATGAAATTTACGATTAGCTTAACTTCACGACAGGAATCCTCAAAATGAAACGACTGTCGAAGCCATTGAAGTAAACGTAAATCAACATTTAACGACGGTGCAACAAACTAAGTTTTAAGGAGCCTTTAAACGGTACTCGAACCTTAAGTAACATCGACAAATGGCCATTAGTTCAAATATACTCGAGTGTACCGTTACTTTTGTATATTTATACCCAATAATTAAACAGAATACCATAAACGCGATAACGGCGGGACAATTTAATTCACGAACAACAATTTTCTCGTAATTACATTTTCCGTATTGCCGCGACGGAGCCCGAAAGAGTTAACATTCCTCCCGCGCCCCTTTTTTTTTTTATTCCTTTATTCCGGTACTTATTTACAAGGGACTTCTCCCCCTGAATAATAAATGTTTTATCCCTCTCTCCATCGCCCACCCTCTTTGTGGTATCCGCCCAGCGGCGTGTACAATTAAAGAGAGAGGTGTGTGCGTGAAGGGGCAGGGAGGGAGAGAGAGAGAGAGAGAGAGAGAGAGAGAGAAAGCGAGGGAGACACACGAAGTCAGAGAGCGCGTGTCCTCGACAACGCGGGTAATTCGTTTCGTTCCATTTCGAATAAGGCTTGCACGGGCCTAAAGAGAGAATGATAGACAGCGAGAGGGAGAGAGAGAGATCGCACGGCGCTCTCTGAGAGACTCCGGACAAGAGAAGTGTCCCGACGATGAATGGCCCTCGTAAATGAGCGGTCATACGTGGCCGTGACTTTTAAACGATATTTGAGGATACGTTACAGTTTCAACCGTGTTCGGATGGAAGTCGAAAGTACACCTGGATAAACGTATAAATAACAGAATTTTGGATCCGAGAAGTGAGAAGTATAGCGTGGTAGAATTTGAACGCGATTTTAATGCTTTCGATAAAGTTTGTAAATGGATTATATTATTCTTCCAATCGTTTGAGATTATAACTTCGGAAATTAGACAAGTAATATGGTAATGGTTGACAGTTCTTTATTACGCGTATGTAAAAACAAATATTGAAAATATCATTGCGACCGAGTTATCAGATTATTATTATTATTTCTCAAAACTTATAAAAATGATAACCGGTACAGATAAAATGTATGACACACGAAATGTGCCAGAAAAATCTATCTTTCAACGAATCTTGTATCTTTCTCGCGTCAAATAGTTCACCTATAATCTATATAAAACTGTTAACCCCAAACCTAACTAAACTAAAGTAATCCAAAAATATAAATAACCAGCTTTAATTTCCTCCGTCGATCAGTCTCCGAATAAAAACACCGATTATCCCTATTCGCACCGGTAATTAAAACATTCGTCTCGCCCTCTCGCGTGAATCGAAGGGCGTCGAAGTGACACCCGTACCAATTTCACACCCTCCCTCCCCCCCTCCCTCCCCACGTACATCCGCGTGAAATAATCCCCAACAAAGATCGCGTCGCTCGCGCCTACCCATTGGATAATACGCTCAATTACATTCCCAAAGAAGTATAAATTCCCGAGTATTTTACATCGATCTACCGAGGAGAGAGAGCTCCTTTCTTCGTCCCCTTCGGACTCGGGACGCATCTAATAATTGGCTTCGTTGAAAACCGCACTCCGCGACGAATCCTTCCTCTCACCTCAGCCCGTCCTTTTTCATCCTTGGTCGGGGCCAGGACTCAACCGACTTCTCCCGGTGGACTCTTCTCTTTTTCTCCCACCCCCGGAGCATCCGTCCTCGGCGGATCTCTCCCTCCCCCCACCCCCTCCCTCACCGTTCTCGTCAGTCCATTGAGTTCGCCACGTGGGAACTCGAGGGTATTTTTACGTTTCGCCATTCATGTGGAGCACTATAACAGATTGTTTCTCGGAAAGGGTGAGAGAGAGAGAGAGAGAGAGAGGAGCGTGGGTGGGAGAGGGGACTCCCTTTTCGTAAGACGAGAGCGTGGATCTATCCACCTACCAGCTAATGACGCGGGTGAGAGCGTGGAGAATGATCATAAAAGCTCCGAGAAGTGGTTCGTTTTGTCTCCACGCTGTCTCAGTTTCTTTCTTCCGTCCGGGTTGGCGTGCGTCCTCGCGTCCTACGGGTTTGACGATCTATTCGCAGTCATCAAAGGGACGATGCCGACCGCGACGACGATTCGATCGGTGGTTATTCTTCGGATCGTCGCCGTGTGTTTGGTGTCTCATTGTCATGATGATGGGGAATTAGGTTCAATTTTATGCGTACCTACGTACGTGTAAACCGTGCCGGGGTGGAGAACGGTGCGGAGATACGTATTTGGATAATGACGAGGCGGTAGTTGATGTATTCTATTAATTTAATAGCAGCGCCTCGCGTTCGAGGCGTTCGGGAGAGGTTGTTTTTTTTTTTTTTTTGAGTTTGCCAGTTCGATAGTCGAAAGTCAATCATTTTTAAAGGATACACGTTAATTCCAGAGGATTTCGGTAATTTAGCGGTGCTCTTTGGAAAGTGTGTTCGATGTATCTTGATTGGAATGAGCGATGATAGATTGTACTATTTAATCTACTATTTGGTTTGATATAGTTTCTCACTGATGTTAATGATTATCTATTTGAGTATACTTGGACGTTTCTGTTCTTTTTAGAAGATCTTGTTTTTCCGTGATGAACAATTCTATCTTTTGTATATTTGCGTTCGCTTCAGTAGTAGACTATCCAAAATTAATATAGTTTATCTCAAAACAATTCAAAAATTAGCGCCCAAGACAGCCACCTTAAAACAAAAACATTTTTCCCTTAAAAAATAAGAGCAAACACAAATGAAAGACTTTATTAATTAAACCTCAACGATCGCCGCTCCTCGGAAACACAATACAAAACACACACCAACACGGCGTAATCTCTCTCAAGCCGCATATATACAAGCCACCCACGCTTTTCCCTCTAACCAAATTAACGTAATAAAAAAAATAAAAAAAAAGAAACCGATTGCCCAGAAATCATTGATCGCTGGTTGGCTCGATAGCGAGACGGATGAGGAATTACGTGAAGGACTCGGAATATCGGTGGCGATCCCCGGAGTCACGAAAATAATGATTGATCGAGCAATTAAATTCCGTTGTCGTGCGGCGGGCGGGGGCAAGCAAGCAAGCAAGCAAGCAAGCAAGCAAGCAAGCACCGCGGTCGGCGGCGTCGAGGCGGTGAGGCCGTCGCCGAGGTCGGCGGGGGCCGGTGCAGCCGTGTACCACTCCGCAGGGTGCCGTTCGGCCACAATTGCTGGTAATGAGCCAGCCTTAAGGCCTTCTGACGGACCTCTTACGCCCCCTTGCCTACGAATTCGCATTCTCACGTCCATACCCGGGGCCCACGATGACAACAGAAATCGACCAAGACGGATACCGACGGGTATATTCCGCCTCGAGATTGATTCCGAGGAATTCTACTTGATTTCGAGGAATCTCCGGCGAGCGAGAAACACGACCGCGCGAGATTGACGATTGTGCGTTAAGGGAGGCTTGTCGGATTTTTTAGCCGTACTCCTTGCGCGCATGTAAGTGCGTCGAGTGGATTCGGTGTATTTCGGTACGTTTAAAGTGTGAAATGAGTTGTACGTAAGTATGTAAGGTTTGTCGAAGGACGAACTATCCGTGGCGTTCAAAGATTGGAAGCCGCAGATAATGTTTTTTTTTTTTTTTGGAGTAAGGAACTTTTCGCTCTCCAAATGATAATTACTTTTGTAATGTGACAAACAGATATTTATTCGCTTTTGTTCTCGCCACGTGCTCCATCATTGAGAGTTACAATCGAAGTAGGAAGTCAGTACAAGCAACGAGAAACAATTAAACAGAGGTCGCGACGTCAATACATGTTTCTGTTTATGGCGCTTTATTTGAAATACTTGATACTATAGTAGGCTTTGGTATGGTGATTATAATGTATCCTATAATGTGCTCTAACATTTTTATCCAAGTATCTTTCATTGTAAGCTATCGTATGCATTCGGTGACTCTTTGCTGTGATTAAGGGGATTCCAATGTTTCGCGGTATGTTACATAATTCCCGATCGTTTCGATCAAATATTCTGTATTTACATATTGCTATGATGTCAAACGATAATCCTTGCGTACAATCAGCCGATGCACTTGTATCGCGGTGGGAGAACCCGAATGTTAATTCAAAGACCAACATTATTCAACTTTATTCTCGATTCGGTACGTATCGTCTTTCTGGAATTTATAAACGTAGGAACGGGGATGGACACACTCGGGTATCCAAAACGTTAACACTGTTTAATACAATTTCAAACAATTTATCCTGTCAATAATCCTTCTCATTGATAATAATCACACCTAATTGAATATCATTTACGTTGATCGATAACTTCACAAAACATCGCGCGTATCTTTAACTACCCAACCGCAAGAATAATTACGCTCCAACTTAATTGCGTTCCTTCCATCAAATCCTAAGTTCAAACATACTCAAACCTCTCTCGAACTTCCCAAAAATTCCGTACCTTCGCTCTCCCGTACCCGGGACATTTAATTCTCCCCCACAGCGTCCGCGAACTGAAACAATAAAACACTCCCCCCACCCCCCATTTAAAAAATCTCGCGATCTTCGTGGCGAAGGATATCAGTTTTGCGCCGATCCAACCCTCGGCGAACGGCGACGTTCCCCTTCGGGTTTTTGTTAAAGCGACGAGGAGCGTGGGTGTATCGACGGAGACAAGATGAACGTTAGAACACGAACGCGGTCCTCCTTCGGCAACGTTCGACCGGTAATGCATGGGTTTTGTGTCGCGGCGGGCGGCACACTTTGTAACGACCGCGGCCTTTTGACTCGATTAATCTTCGATGTATGTATATAAGCGCGCTACATATATCCAATGGAAAGCGTACCAGCGCTCAACGGGCGTGGCGGGCCGTGTGTGCGAGCCTGTATGTCCGTGGCGCACTGCTGGGACCGCCGATACATTCGGAAATAAAGTGTCGTGCTGCGCGGATGGGAGCCATCCGAGTCGCTAAGCGCCATGAAAATATTGCTCTCCCCTCGGCCTGCATCCACACCCCTTTACCACTTTCTACTGTCGGAGAGCGAGCTGACGGATCCACGGGTTTCTTTCTTTCTTTCTTTCTTTCTTTTCTCTTTTTTCTTTCAGTCGGTAGGAAACTGGGCTGAGCGAGCTCGCTGGTTATCGAGAGATTATGGTCGATTCTATGGTTTTTGGAAGATTTATGTACGAACTAGTCGATGGGCGATAGGGACAAGCGTGGTGAGATTGAAATTGAAAATTGAACGGGTATGTCGGGGAATGGTGTTCCTACTGCGATCGATTGAACGATTCTTGAATTTGGTCTACAATTTTCTACAATTGATATATTAGGCAGGTAAATGTTAAAATATACGTTATCTATTTCTAAACAACGGAACAAATAATTAGGATAAATCACAGGAATTCTTTATTAATGCCGATAAACGACATTACAAACCAAATGACACGATAAGGACATTCCACTGTCATTACAAAAATATTTGTTTCCATTATACATCTCCGAAACAAAAAGTTAACGAGCGTTATAATTTGAAAACGTAGAATACTTTCCGCCGTTATTTCCAAGACACCCCGTATCCGTGCTCTCGAAGCGCACTCGCGATGATATTAGATCGATTACTCGCGAGAAACCCGCCGATACAGAGAGCCGATAAAAAAGTCGATACTCTCGCAGCTCCCGGGGAGAAATCGCCGATCGGTACGTGGTTACGCCGGATGTGTGAAAAATGGCGCGCGAGCAACAGTCTAAGGGCGGCGGGCGAAGGCGAGCGCGAAAACCGCGTTCGTTAATGCTCGCCTCTTACCATAATCTAATATCCGCTGATATATGGGGTTGAGCCGGTAGGGTGCCGAAGGCGCGCAAAGGTCGTAACACCGGGGGTCGACCGCAGATATTTACAATTTTAATCATCGTCTCTGCGTGGGACTCCGCCGGCATCGAGCACCTTGCGATTTCTCCGGCGAGTCCACCTTGTATCGGACAGTTTTCATTTCGTATGACGAATCACGTGTCGGATAATTATTGAAACTTATATGGACCGCGTTGCGGGGCGAAGTATAAATGGAGGATGGTACGCGTGTACAGTGATTTTTAGGCGAATTAAAGGGTGATACGCGTGACGCGAAATTGGTAAAACGAATGAGATCGTTATCAGTTTCTGGTAATTGTAAATAGGATGTATGGACCAGTGAACGAACGGATCGTGTAGTTTTTAATAGAATAAAATATTTGACGTACGGAATATCGTACGCAAAATTTCAAAGTGGGTAGATTCAAAACATTAACAGCGCTATCCATAATTAATTTACACAAGAAACTCACTCTTTTCATACTTAATTCAGATTAATTTGAATGAAAAGTCAAAAGCGCATGAGTAACCTGAACTTACAATTTTCACATTTACAATTCCATCTAATTTCTCAGATCTATACATACAGAAGATTCAAAATATTATTAAGCAATATCGAAATAAAATTCCTCGACAAAACTATCGTAGAGCTACCCCTAAAATATCGAAAGGAAAGAGGCAGAAAAAAAATAGACCTTTCCCAGCTATCCGAAGTTCGCGCTCTCCCGCCTTTTTTCTAATGGCTCCGTGCCAACTTTCCGTCTCCCATTCTTTCGCCTGAGGGGTTCTTTTCACCCCCGTGGGACACGAGCGTCACGGTAACGCCTACTTCGTTATCCGTTGACAAAAGCCGAGTCCTCGAAGCGGTAGCCTTAGCCACCTGTTGCCACTTTCGTGACGATTCTTACACCCTATGGCGCGCCACGAGGGTCATCTTAGCAGGGGATGATATAATGCCTGGTAGCATGAACCGTCCCATTGCTCTCAGCGTTCGCGCGAATAGTTGCGGTCGTCTTTTACTTTGTGTCGATTGTTGAGAATTGTCAGTCGAACAAAGGGGGATCGGGCAAAGCTTTGTAAAGAATTGCATCTTTTAATTCTTTGCGACTCCAAGGGCCGACCGTTTTACAGGAATTAGAGTTATACAAATTTCTTCGGCGAAAATAAAATACTATAGTTTTTCCCCGGTAAGTCGCGTTTCTTGCTCTTTCTTTTTTGGCTTATTTGGAGTCAAAGGGCGAGGGCGAGTGTTTTTATTGTCAAGAATGGTCCGGCGAACAACGGGGGTAGATTAAACGATGTAAAGAATCTTTTGATTCTTTGCTCTTGTATGGCGGATGAATTCAGAGACATTGGAGTTATACAAATTTTTTCTGGGAATATGGAACACAACGTTGTTGTGCCCGTTGTGCGGACAACGGAGAGTTGAAAGAATTGATTCGCTAATTTTTCAGAATTATTTGGGAACTTACCTGTGCCTGGGAATCCCTCAGTTCGATATTCGCTTTTCCTAGAATTACAAGCTATCGATACATTTTCCGAAACCGTAGAGGGAAAGAATTTAAATTCAAAGATAAACCGTGAAAACGGACGGACCAAAATCGAAGCAAAACAAAAAAATTAAAATTTCACAGTTCGTTATCCTCTATTACACTCCCGCATCTTATCGTCACTATTATAAATTCTCAAACGCACAACTTCGAACCGGCCGCAATATCGCGATGTCAGAGTGCAAACAATTATAACCGCGAGCTGACAATATATTTTGACCGCTAAACCGAGCCAATAGCATAAGCGTGTAGCACCGGTGGTCGAATAGAGTAGCGACAACACGTGGGTATACGTAATTAAACGGGGAGAGACCCGATAACTTGACGTGGCGCCGGTTTAACGCGTTAATTATCTCGTTCTTGCGAGTACAGTCCGGTTAATGAGGTTTTCGCTTGTAACTCGCCTCCTACATGCTCAGCACGCGCTCCCATCCCCCCCGCCCGTTAAATTGCTTGTATTTTCCATTTCCCGCGGAGTTCCAGATTCGCGTCGCCAATATTATTTACGACGCCTGTAAACGGAAGACGGACGTTTAAGGATTCTTTGCCGACACGGAAAGTGGCTTTTAAAGTCGCCGCATAATCGCCGACGGTTATTTCTGGAATCGCATAAAGATTCGTGCGCGAGCACGTGACCGATGAATATTATTTATTTTTCTTCCGCGAAACTTTACGTAGACGTTAAAACCTTTTAATAACCGTGTTTACGCGTGGGGATATTGAAAATTGTTAGAATCGTAAAAATTGTAATGTTTAGAGAATCTCTATCTTTAGAAACGTAAATAAGAGTACATTTGCATTTGGTATACGGTGATAATTTACTGAAATATTCAATTCGCGCGAATGGATTCTATCGCTTCATATTGTTAATAACTAGAGCGTGTTGTTTATGCAAAATATATGCTTTCTACATAGATTTTGGACCCATGTGAAATAAATATAATAAGCGTGCGTGAAAACTGAAACACGTAACCCGCATGAATAATTTGAAATGTGTAATATAAAAGAAATATGTTTTTAAAACCCTAGAGCAGCGAATCTAATTTCTGTTTCAGTTAAAATTTTTTACCGATCATCAATTAAAAATATAAATTTACCACAAAAACCTGCACATAATTACCAACAATCTAATACAAACTTATGCTTTTTCCCGAATCAAGGATCTGTCAACTTAACTTTTAACTTACCAACGCGTTAACAATTTTCTAAATCTCGCTGGAAGCTTCTATCGCTGATAATCGACGACTATTTAAAAGACGAGTATTTACGGCGCAAAAGAATTACGAGGCGTTTTCCACGGTACTTGATTTCGCGTTACCCACCTCGTATCCTTTATTTTCGCTTTCGTTTTTCTCTCAGAAAGACTCGAGGGCTCAAAGTACGAACTATCGGCGTGTTCGATGGAGCGAGACCCGGGTTCGCACATAATTCAGCCTACGTCTCAATCGCAGCTCACCCTTGGAAGCTGCTGGACGAAGGAGCATTGTAAAATATATCTGTAAAATATGCGCGAGCTGCTCGCTGCCATAACCGCGCGGCAGCAATTTACCGAGAAACGCAATCACCCTGACGTCTTCTTACGCGAAAGAGTCGACGGAGTTATTGGAAAATGCCAATTCTTTTTTTTACCAAACAAAACGGCACGGCCTTGAAATTTATTAGCTTCGTAGATCATTCGTTGTCTAAATACCAACGTAAATCGCCTCGTTGGAAAGGAAAGGGTTCCTATCCGCGAAATTTGAAAAGCATTTGAGATTAGTGCGGTACGGGAGACGAATAGATAAAGTATTATGCGACCGTTGAATGTTAACGTTTGGAGAGTGGAAAGAGATACCGGTATACTCCATCATTTTTATAATAAACAGTTTTTAACGTAACGATAGATAATTTTGATTATACACGGTATCTCGCAAAATTGTGCTAAAATATATATATCGATAGTCATCGCCTTCTTGGCGTCCGGCATTGCTGACAGGCTGTTGTTAGTTTCCGGGCGCCGATATTCAAATTGTAAGTAAGTAATTGTTTTCGAGCTCTGATAACGAACGGGTGTGTTCGGTATGTCCTAGTAATAAACGTTATTTTTATAAACATGCCTATTTTACGTTCACGTTCGCGTACGGTTCGTAACAATATCTACCACAAATTCAGAACATAATCTGCGATCCATCATTTCGATGTTTTTTAAATTTCGAAAGTTCTTTCCACATTCCGGCAAAGGATCGATCTGTGTTGTTAAAATAGTTATTTAAAATTCTTTGGAATCCACTTCAGGAGTACGACGGATCAATTAATGCCAGGCAACTCCATCGCCGCGATATCAGGAATTCCAGTTACAACATTCTTGCAACTATTCGCATCGCGAAACGATCGGTTTGCGTATATTTGCGTTCGATCGGAGAAAAAGAGGAGGACGGGGAACGAGCGGACGAGGCGGGTAATCGGAAAGTAACCCGAACGACTGCAAGCCGATTACGAGCTTGTTCTACAGACGATCGTTCAGTTTATCCGACGAGAGGTGTACACGAGTATCCTCCTAGATCACTTACGAGAAATACTTCTCGTGTGATCCATCCTTGATTTACATTGCGGCGTGTACGCGGCGCAAACGATCGCACGATCGCCGCGGCAACGTTTTAACCGCTGATAATGAATCGCGTGACTCTATGCGCGTGTATCGACGATCGAATCGTTGATTCTATTGTTAATGGCTTTATCGCATCGTTCGCCGCGATGGGAGTCGCGGAAATTTGATCGATGAGGTATTTGAATGGGAGAAACTCCGTTGAATTCCGGATGTTGAGGAATTTTGACTACTCGCGTGGTAGATAAGATACTAGGCGTGAGGATAGTATCAAATATTTTTGTGGAAATAACTAGAAGTATAAATAAGGTTTGTGCCATGAGAATGAAGGATCTTATGACTCTTTGCAAATCTGAAATTCTATTGATTTACAAGGGGATCTGAGTTGTTTGTACAGTGTCTCTTTGCAGTGTATTACTTGAACTTAATTTGAATATTTTTGATAATCTGTATGAATGTTTGAACGGGCGTGATTGAGAAACTTTTGTAAAGATGAGGGTAACCATAAATTTGTAATTAACAGTGCATAGGTATATGGACCAGAAACAATAAAATCGAAATCGACTCTTTTAATTATCTAAATGAACCATCGTTACGCAAATGTCAGAACAAAGTTATTCTCACCGAGTACCATGAACGTCACGAATCGTAAATAAAGTCCCCCACATTCAAACCAATGGTATTTCAAACAAAGAATATTTCCGCACCCCTTTGACACCTATACCACCCCTATCGCCTACCCACGCCCAGCCACCCCTTCCGTACAAAGAATTC
Organism: Pemphredon lugubris; assembly: GCA_933228935.1. Taxonomy (NCBI): domain Eukaryota; kingdom Metazoa; phylum Arthropoda; class Insecta; order Hymenoptera; family Crabronidae; genus Pemphredon; species Pemphredon lugubris. The sequence goes on from OW121815.1 coordinate 67,268,453, forward strand.
CAGAAAAAGGAACAAATCTTCGGGCCGAAAAGAATCTTTAAAAAATTACCAGGCCAAATCACTTTGGTATTATCGGGTGGATGGTCTTTTTGGAATATTCGCCGAGTTACCTGGATATGCATCGAGGGTTTCGTTGGCCTTCGGCCGGCCCTGCGCCGAGGCAACCGTGCCTCGCGCGTACACAGCGATGTAGCTCCATAAAGTCTTGTTTTTCGTTCCCGGGTGAGCCGTCGGGGGAGGCTACGCGGCGCCTGGGGGCCCTCCCACGAGGAGGAGTGACCTCGGTTGCAGGCTTTTGCTCTTGGGAATATCTGTGAGCGTCTTCTTTGGCGGCGCGGGTGCTCCGCGGGCCACGGCTGAGGACCCCCACGCGGACCTTACAGGTACTCTTTGTACAATACTTGTTCGAGCAGTTTTCACGCTCGGGAGAAAAATGAGGGTACGCGATGGGGGAGGGCGGAAGTTCCGGAATCTCCTGGAACCGGGGCGTCGGGGGTGGATTCGATCGGGACGATCGGTAGTCGGGACGGTGATAACTCATTAGGGCGTGATGGGATTCACGACTGGTAAATAGGTGACACAATCCGCGAAAGCTTGGGATCGAATTTATGTCGCCCCTGTCGACAGTTTGTAGCTTATAAATTATTATAAATTTTCGATGTTAATAACGATCGTAATAACGATCGACTCTTATCATACATGTTATTGCGATCGGTGTTGGCTTCTAAAATTTACAGAATAATTTATTTCTAAAGTCGCGTTTGAAGTTTGAATACGAGCTCCCGTGGGTTTTATTAAGTACGACGCTTCTCATTTTGAAGGTAATGTCGTTTATAATTTAAGATCGCAATGCAAGGTAATAAAATAAATTTACAGAGAAGGGAGATAAAAGTTCGTAGAACCGAGCTTAGGATCAACTGTTGGAAGATTAAGAATCTGTTTCGAAAAATTACGCAGATATTGAAAATGAGTATGTACGGGTAAAGTTTGTCAAGAGAAAAGCAGTTCTTTTGTTCGCGAGGTATAAAATCTTTAATATTTCTGAAGACTCTTAATATCGCAGAATTGGATGAAACTCGTAGAACCGCTATGGGCCTCTGGAAGTTCTGTCGCGTTGGAAATAGAATTGAAAGTGAATTTGTACTGTTTGTACAGTTTTAAGTAATTTCGACGAAAGTTTAGCGACGAGAGAAAGGAAGGAAGAGGAAGTTTGAAGAGGAAGGAAGTCGATGAAATTTAGCGGAAAGATGTTTGTACAGGAGCTTTCGCATAGTAATTACAATGGCCAAGGTATGCGGAACAAATACATTATGATAAACGATTATGTAAGACCGATGGGTCTGAGTAAGTAAAGTGAGGATGATACTTAGAGTAAATAGAAAATTTGGTCGCCAAATAGCGCGGACGCTCCTAGCGAGGATTTAAAAACAAACCAAATTTCGCTCTCGCTAACATTGAACTTTTACCAATACGCATTAATTGTTTTAAAGTGTTAACTACGCGCGAAATTATTTCCATCTTTTTCTACCGTTAATAACAAACTAATTTACGATTACTTTTACGCAAAGTTCTTTGATGTAAAAGATCCAGCAATCTGTAAATAACCAATAAGTAGGAATTATTCGCCAAATTTTTTACAGCGCTAAAAGCATACCCGTCGTTTTCACTTCCTGTCAAGTTTGCTTTTATTTTCGACCATACTTTCTCCGATTAAAAAAAAAACACTCAAGCGTATGTAACCCGCGATAATTAACTGCAGAGACATTTTATAATTAGCGCGGAAGATTTCTATAATTCTCCACGTTATTCGCGCGCTAATTAAAACTTACGCTTAATCCCCCAACAAAATCTCCAATTTAGCGCGAAATTCGGCGAGTCCTGTATGTTTAAGCATTTGCCTGCCGATATTACGGCCACCTTCCGTTTCGGTGGAAGAAGCAGAAGAAGAAGAAGCCGTGTCGTTAACGCGAAGATACGATCCTTCGACGACGTCGCACCGTTTAACGCCCCTTTCGCCTCCGAGAAATTCTCCTAATGGATTCGCCGGCCTACTTCAAATTGCCGGAGGAATTGATGCTCCGGTTGCCCCGAAAGAACTTACTTAATGACGGTGAATCCGTACAAACGAACCTGTTCGCGCAACTTTTTCCCGTCGCGTTTTACACGGAGTTTTTGAACTCTACCTCGCGTACAAATTGTTTTACGCGTTGTTACAGCCGTGGTAACACCGTGCGTTTACCGTAAACACGATTACGCGTGTTTTTACGCAGAGCGCATCAATGAACGATCGTGGCTTAGGGGATGGTGGAAACATAACCGCACGCTCGTGATTGTATGTACAAAGAGTACATAGCGTTAACGAAGCGTTGATTCTTGAAATATCAAGCTCATATAATTTTTCATGGATCATGTTTTTGGAAAAGTAATGAAGAGAATAGCGTCTTTACTTAATTATTTGTATTCGTTTTCAGACAGCGATATGTATAGGTGTACACTTAAAACATTAGTTTTCTACCCAGTTTATAATGTAAACTTTCGTTTCGTTAATGCTAAAAACCGACAGCGATATCACCTGCAATCTTAATAAATAAATAGTTCAATGTAGTGTCGAATGTTCGAGCCACTCTCAGTGCCAACATCAATGATGTTTATTGCCGTTGGAATAAATTTTCAAATACAAACAGTACAACGTGACCCGATTCTGAACTGCGCAATCATAAACTAACCCGCAACGTTTACACCCCGAGTGACACGACTGAAGTATACGCTTCAACCTGAATTACGTAAATTGGATCACCTGTATTTGTACAATCCATACGATCGTTTGCGTTAGCTCGCGATCCATATCACCCTGAATTACTCAAATTGGATCACCAGTATTCGTACGACCGTTTACATTGACTCACGATTATCGGTCTTCGTGGTCCCAGCTAACGATCAAACCTTCTCACCTGTACCACCCAAAATCCCTCCTGACTCCCTTCGATCCCCATAAGCGAAAAGGGAGGAGGGCCTCGTTACTAACCCCGCTCCCCCCCGCGTGCCCCAACGCATTCAATTCCCCGAAATTCCTGTGAACTCACTTAACGTCCTTTAAACCGATGCTCGCCCATTCCGCAGAAAGCGTACACTCTCGTTGTACGGGCTCGCGTGTACGTCTATATCGCAAAAGGGTACCGTCGGACCGTATACGAGGTCTGCATGTGCGAGGGAGTCGAGTCGTCGGTCGGTCGAGCCGGTAATGGGAGGTCAGGGGTCAGCGCGCCGCCAACGCTAGCGAGGAGGTAAGGATGAGGCGAAGGAATGGGAGATCGGGGGTGTAGGTGCCCCGTCGGGGGAGGGGGAGGGGAGAGAAGAAGGGGATGGTAGGCATTCTGCTTGGCAATACACGCGCAACCATGGAATCTGTACGTGTATGCATACACTTAAGGCCGTATATAATGTTGTATAAGCATCGAGAGCTCCTCTCTCTGTCTCTCTCTCTCTCTCTCTTCCTCTCTCCGCGAGGACAGAGAGGGGATGGAGAGAAGCGAAACGGAGGGCTGGTGCGATATGCCTCTCGAAACCGTGGGAACGCACGTGGCCCCACGCGCCTAACTAACCCCCTTGCTTTCGCCGTTGCCCCGGCCATGCCTGCCTCCACCTCCTCCTCTTTTCCCTTATCTCCGGCCGAGCCTCCATCCGCGTTGTCTTAACTTACTTTATTTTACCTCGTTCCCGCTTTTACTTGACTCCGTTCTCTCCCTTCATTCCTTTCCCTCCCTGCGTTTATCTCGGGTACATACGGTACTACTCGGCGTTTCCGGCGCTATTGGATCTCCGCTTTCGGTCATTTCGCCGTCGACGTACGATTCACTCGGTTTCCCGCTTGCCGGGTTAATCCTCCTTTCTCTTCTGTTCCCCTCGTTCTCCTCCGTTTCGCCCCGTCGCCCTCTGCCTCTCTCTCTCTCTCTCTCTCCTTTATCTCGTCCCGCCTGTTCTTCCTTCATTCCACGGCTCGCCGTTCCTTCCTTCCGTGACCGCGAGTTTCTCGCGAGGCATGTCTTGCCTCCTCTTTCTCGAATACCACCCATCTCCGTCTCCACCTCCTCCTCTTCCTCCTCCCCCTCCCCCTCCTCCTCCCTCGACTCTTTGTCCTTCTCTCTTGGTCTCACCTGTGCGCTCCTCACCTTCGCGCTTCCTCCTCTTCCTTTACCCCTTCTTCCACGCAGTATCGTCGCCGTGGTCCATCCTCCAGCGAGTGCTTCCACCTCTACCCGACAGCCACCGCCTCCTCCACCTTCGCCAGCTGCATCTCTCCCAACGGCTTCCCCTTTCTTTCGCCGACGCCGAATCGCGCTGCCCGCGGTTTTCAGCCCTTTCATTACGCGAATTTCTCCGTCTGTCCAGCCTTCTAAGTGGCCGGGGTACGTCCGTCGAGTTATTTTGAGCCGCATTCGGAACTTGAGACGGATTTCCTAGGCAATGTTGGAATCAAGGGGAAATTTTTGTTACCTCGTTCGAATGGGTAATTGTTATTTTTATTTTAGGGGTAGTTATTACGGGTGCACTCAATTTTGTAGAAAGCGAGGATCGAGAGAAGGCAATGTGATTTATAGTTGTCAGTCGGGTGATGATAAGACGTTGATTTAATTGTTACGCATAATTCTTTCACGCGAGATATAAAAACATGAATGGCGTGTCTAATTTGTAATTTTAACTTCGCAGGGAAATGTTAGGAAAGCAATAAAGATGTCTTGATTACAGTTTGCCTTTCCCTAATCTGGTTATCAGCAGATGATTTATTATGAAAATATCGAATTGTTAATGGAAGGATGGTTATATAAATTAAACAAGAAAACGAAAATTGTTACCAAGGGAGTTAAAAGAAATTTAAATACTTATCAAAAAGATAAGATAGGCATCTCGATATAATTAATAATTTTGTTACAGTTCTACTATAACAAAATCTTACATCTAAAATATGAATCTATTTCGTCCTACAAAACACTGCTACAATTTCAAACAAAACCTAACTCGATTAAAAACAGTATCGATAATTTGCATCAACGTGTCAAATAATTACGCGCCTCCCCGTCAAAGATCCGAGCACCACCTCCGGGGGTGAAAATTATCGAGGGTCACGCTTCTGCGTATCCCCACTCGAAACAAATCCCTTTCCGGCTCGCGAGTACATCGAAAATTGATTATCGCTCCGCCCGTAATGATCCATTACGCGGATTCGAGGCGAGTTCGAGCGGATGTAACTTCTCTGCAAACTGACAATCACTGTCTCGAGCATCGATGAATTATGAGCCGATAATCCGCGGTTACCGACGTCGAACGTCCGGAATTTACGCGCGTTTATAGTGCGGCCGAATCGTTTTTTCCCCAAGTTGCGTTTAACGTCGGGAGGGACGAGTCTCGGTAGAAATCGCATTGCCGACGCGCACTTACGTTTTATTCGTTTCAGCGGATAAAGATCTCGCTGCGCGGATCGCGGGGAAGCAGAAGCAAACTCGTGTTAGCTGCTCGTTTATCTTATCGTCCGATTTTATGTAGATAGTAGAGACGCAAATCCGAGACACTCGTTTCGCGTCATTTCTGAGAATTTATCGATAGCCTCGGAGAAAACTATCCTCGACCGGAGAGGACGGTATTTTCATCGTTGTCTCGTTTTATTACACGTGGCGTTTGTTTCGATGATTATTCCTGGAAATGTCGATAAGCTTTACGTGAATTTCTCATAATTTATTCGAATTTGTATACAGATATTTTATACAGTGTACAATACTGCAAATAACTAACCAAATGTTGACGCAGTTTGATGATAAAGAGCCGCCTCGATGGAAAATCGAGCAGCGTCATTGTTTAAACGTTAAAAAGTCCGAAACGCATAATCAGATCTCGCTAGCGACACGAAATCTATATTCTTCTGGCATTTAAATTCAATAGTTCGAATGCAACGTACCTATAATTCTGTATTAAAGATTCACAAGCATTTTGAAAATAGACGGTTAGACAGATCGAATTAAAAAGCTACTACTACGAGCCTTGCCGTCGGATGGCAGCACCTGGTGGATTCGAACTTCCCAGATACGAACGAAGTATACAGGAAGGAGAAACGCACTCACAAACGAATCAGGGGACAGCAAATCGAGTGAATGGGTCGCGTGTGCGTGCACGGTTGACACGGGCGACATTGAGAAAGCAGACGTGAGAAACTACGTCGGGCTTGAACGCGGTACACCGTCGATAACGAAGATACCGCGCTACCGACCGTAGCAAATTAAGAAAATAAACTAGGCAAGCTTTCCCTAGTTACAAATGCCGACTCGAAAAACGAATCATCGTTCGATTTTCTCGAAAAATCGATCGAGGTCGTCGACCCCGGTGGTTCTTCGAGCACCGAAACACCACGATTTCTCTCTTTTGTCCTACACCTCTCATTTGGAAGCCAGATTTCCTTTAAAAATGAACGAACGGGGGTTGCGAAGTGATCCCGGCGCCTGGGTCAGTCGCGAATTAGCGGCGTTTAAAAGGGAGGACCCGATTTCTTTTTTTCTCCTACATTCTTCCTTTTTCTTCCGCGCCCCCGTCCCCCATTTTCGCCTGGCGTCTCGAGTTTAAACTATACTACTAACTAATAGCAGGCCTAGAGTGTGTTTCTACAATGTGGGCACACTGTGCGCCGTGGGCAGGCAGTTTACCTAATCGCCGGGGCCACAAAAAAGAGCGGCTGCGTACCGCCCTAACCACAGGCCATGGGCCCGCGGGGACCAGTTCCTCGCCTTCCTGAATGTGCGTACGATCTTTCGCCTCTCCGGGCCATTCTCCCTTTTCCCAAAATTTATTATTGCGCGTTTAATCGTTCGACCGAATCAAAGCTGACCGATCGCACGGGGATCACTTCGAGGGGCACGGAAACGCGATAGGGACTAATTTTTTCGCCCATGACTCAGGGTGATAAGGGGGATTGATGATGTTCGTTACATTTCAGTATTTGATCAACTTCGTTACAGCGTCTTCGTTACTGTCATTACGTACAAATAACGTTTCGTCTAGGAAGCCATCTTTGTTTCGCTCGGGCCTTCCCCCTTTCCCACGATTAATTATCACGCTTTTTATCTTTCAATCGAAACAATGGGCAAACGGTTGCACGAGGATCATTTCGAAAGATATAATAACATGGTAGGAACGAGTGTTTTGGTTACGATTTTGGGGGGCGCCACTTGTCGCGTCGTGCGTCAGATTAATAAATTCCACGTACCGCCTTTATTAACGTCAGATCGAAAAAACAACTCGTTATCTAAGAAACAATCGCAGCTGGGAGTTCCTCATAACGTAGATGACGGCGTAATTTAATAATAGCACAACAAAAAATTCAATCCCCTCCCTTACGTTGAAAAGTAACCAAAAAAAAAAAAACGAAAGACAGTAAGACATTGTTCGCATCTGAAGCGGCGTTCGCACGCGTACGCATTGTGCGTAGAGGTCACAGTGACTCCTGGAATTCTGGTGGATCCCCGCTGGACCTGTGGGACTTTGGAGGTCGCGGGGGCCCTGTGACCCTTAGATAAGGCTCACGCCCTAATAAGAGGGTACACGCAAGAAACCGTGAGGGGACCGTGGCAGCTTCTCTTCTTCTCCTCTCGTCTTCCTCTTGCCCGCAAATCGTAGCTCGGGGCCTCGCCTGACCGAGCGATCTAATCCACCGAGAAATCTGTGGTTAACGTTTTAGGGCCCCGAGGGTGGACCCCGGGGGCCCTCACGACATTCCACCGCGCTAACTCCCACAATTGCGAGGCCGCTATAAAAATCGCTACCCCGAAGTCGTCGTAGCGTGCTCCCCTTCTCGTGACGCGTCCGCTAGTGAGACTTTGTATCCGTCGATACAACGGGTGTCTCGGTGTATGTACAAGAAAACCCTCGATTATCCGGACAACTTGATCCGGAAAATTGTGGATCATTACCGTGAGATCGTCAGTCTATCGCTCCCTTCCCGCGATGTTCAGCCGCGGGACTTTCGTTCTGCGGAAACAAAGGGTATTCGAAAGTACGATAAGAACCTCGATTATCCGGAAAGCACGATAGATAACTTTGTTCGGTAAATATTAAATCGCTAACGTGTCTATAGATTAACGCTCGCGGTATTTTGTTTTTGATGTAGGCGCTAGAAATACTGGCGAGTATTTTTTTAAAAAAGAAGCGGCTAATAACGTCGGTAACTGATACCATAAATTGTAATTTACGTAATCACCGACCGAGCAACGCTTTCGGGCAAGAAATATAGCTGAAAAGAATTTTGTGCGATGGACATTCCACCGGCAGTTCCCACAATTGCGGGAGCGCAATAAAACCGCTACTTCTAAATCGCCTAAAATTTCGATTCTTTTTTTTTTCTCGCTACCCCCGCCGTTCTCTCTCTCTCTCTCTCTCTCCTCCCGTCCTTTCTCTTTCATTAACGGCAGCCAGTTGCAGCCTCGACGCATTCTCCTCGGCATTTCTTGTTATTACCGGGCCGCTATCGTTGCGAACGTGCCGGACCGAGAATTTCCAGTAACTCGGTGAACCATAAAATAATAACCGGCACTGATTTCTGGAATATCTGTAACAGTAACCGGAAGGAATTGCGATGTTACGATGGAAAACCGTCGTATCAAATCGTAAAACGCGAGTAGATTAGCAGCTTGAAGTAATCACTCTAATTGTTGTTAACATTCTTATAGACTTATTTTCAAGCGCGAGAGCCCGTAATAGTTTCTTCCGATAAATCAATAGAAATTATGTCTTTATGGATAATATTAAAGTTATTCATCAATTGTCATTAAATATTGCACACGAAAAAATATTGACTTACCTTTTAACGCAATTTACTGCAATTAAAAAAATATTAATTTTGATTGTTATAACCGATCAATCAAAATCCTTTCTCCGTGTATCATATTAAAATAGAATTGCAATTAAGGACAGTATAGAAAAACGTAATTTACCATCAAACGCGGAAACTCGAAAAAATTTTGATAATATAAATTGATCGGACTATTTTTTCAGAACGAAATTGAAACAATTATTCCATTAGAATTAAAGATGCTATCGAGAGAGGAACAAAAATATGAATATATTTCTCGACACAGGCTCGCAAAAATCTGAAACGTAAATTAATTGGAAATTATCTTTTCGTGGATCGTACAGACGGTGCCGCATTTATCAGATATCATAGATCGAACGTCACACTGCTAAAACTAATATCGTTATGCATACGCAACCTGCTCAATGGGCGGATCGAGCGATCGTATTAGCGATAAACACTGCACAGATAAGTGGGCGTTTTCCAAAGAAAATTGCAATCTGTCGTATGATAATCAATACGAGATGCGCTGTGGAATAGCGAAGTTATTATTTCTAGTTTACTCCAATTGCTTTTGCGTATGTATTTCAAAAATCATAACTTCCAACATCTTTCCTTTAAAATTGAACATCAAATGCTTACAAATTCTACCGTATTATTGCGTTTTGTAAGAAAAATGGTTTCATATGTTCTGTATCCCAAAGAGTTTTGAAGTTATTTCTACCTGGATCACGATAAACATTTTTTAATTTGAGTAACCGTAGCACCTGTAATTAAATCTATTTAGCAATGACATTTCATATATTTTATCATTCAATATTTCCAGATATAAGAATTAAATTCCCAGATTTTGTATCGTAAGTATGATAAAACCTGAGTTCCTGTTACTTACCTGCTACTTACTATGTGCTACTATCGTTATTACTGACAACATATTACTATTACTTACTATTTCACTATCCATTGAATTCCAAAACTAAAATCTGTCATAAATTTCAAAAATCAACCAAAACACCGTTCCAAGCATTAAATTCTGTGACCCCACGAAGGTACATAGTTTCAAAAACAAATTCGAAAAAATCGCAGTCAGAAAAAAAAAATGCGCGTACGAGAAAACAAAAACCATTTCGGAGGCGGCCCTGGAACGGAGGACTGTCCTCGATTTAGGAAAACGATTAGTCTTCTCCGTGGGACAACTCGTGGAGGACTTGGCGGGATACCAGGAACCGTAACGTTATGATTATTGTAATTAAATCGTCCCTCCGGGCATCAGTAAAGGGTACAAAGGGGTTTCTCCTTCTCCCTCTAAATATATTTCCGCTTCCCTCTCTCCCTCTCGCTCGCTCTTCCCTCCCACCCCACCCATCGCCGGCTACCTGCAACCCCGAAGCGCCTCTTTGTATCCTTTTCGCCTCGCAGGGACCTTATCGAGGATTTCGAGAAGGCCGCAATTATTCTTCGCACCCCCTCGATGATTGCGGCTCGATAAATCGTCGCGATCCCGAAATTGCGAGAGACGACGGAGGATCGTTGGACGATGTTAATTGTTTTCGCGAATTGACTTGCAATTTTTGGTGATTTGCTAGGAACGGAAAGTGATTAGCCGGGATGTTTTTTTTTTTTGTTAGGATCGTTACGATTTAAGTGGCACTCGATGTGGCATGGGCTGAGCGGTCACCTAAAAAATACCTGCAAATGATTAGCTTCGATATATCAAATAGCAAACAGACAAATAAACACGTTACAGATAAATAACAAGTGATTTAAATGATGTATCGTTGATCATTACATATTCAGTTTCGTAACTTTCACCCCTAAAACTGTTTTAATAGAAATTTGTTCTCTATCTTGTTTCTTACTCTTGTAAATATTTCGTTTTAAATTGTTTTATGTCTTTCACACTTTCTTTCGAACTGAACAATTTCCACGCATACCTTAGATCAAATTACTAAATCGATATTGAGAGCCAATACGAAAACATTTATACTACTCGTAACAAATATTTGACAAACCGAGCAATTTTGAAGCACATCCTAGATGAAATTGCTAAATAGAGAGCCAACGTGAGAAAAATTGATACTAATCATACCAAGCCGAAAGGAATACAAGCGACACGACAATGATCCCGGCGTTAGGTGATCGAAAAGGGCGGATGGATCAGGTCGACCTGTTTACTCGCTTTTTCATTATGCTTTATTGTCCCCGGGGGGTGTGAGAATTAATTAAAGTTAAACAACGCTAACTGCCTGGCAAGCAGGTTAACTGCTGGCCATTGTTGGGAAAGCGTGATAGCCCGGCGAGCACAGGTCAAGATTATCGGTATACGCAATTAGGTGAAATCCCAGAAAATGTTTCCTGAACGGAAACGCCCCTCGTTTGCTTTCGCGAAATTAATCCCGGGGTAGAACGTGCTGTACTTTTTCATCAGGGTGTAGTCAAAATTTGGATGATTCAATGAAAAATTATATGGATTTTTCTTTCAGTGGTTATTTTTTTTATCGAACCTCTACGTTTCATTGATTATGCAAATCGTGTACTTTATATTTCTTCGTTTGTGAATTTTCAATACTCGCTCTATGAAATATATTTCTCGTTTTGTTTATGATCAAGCCAAAGTTATAGAAATTTTCTACTGAATTTAAAACACTAATTACTTCTGAAATTATATACCAATTATATTTAATCCTGGAATCTTCTAGTATCTATCGTTAAAAGTTAAAAAATTTAGTATGCAAATAGTTCAAAGTATAGTTATTTGGATTCAAGCAATCTAAATGTCGATGTATTTAAATTATTACTTTAAAAATACTCAAAGAAGTTGTATAGTATCGTTCGAACGTAGAGGACAGGCAAAGGATCAGAATGTCGTTTCACTTGAATTAATTTCTATTTCCAATCAATAACAACAATACTTAAATATACATTACAATCGACTAGGGCGATAGTTTCCTTCTATTTCTCCTTTTTTTTGGTATGTTTATTGGGTAACACGCTCGTCCTTCGAGTACCATACATTCAAGCCCACGATTGCGCGATTTCCCTATTATTCCATCCAGGACACGTAGACAAGGACCTCACGCGTCGAAGATTTCCGAAAGGACTAACGACGAAAAAAGACTCACATTTACGAGAAAACGTCGGCGAGAAAAAATGAAGAGATCACTATCTATTCGCACATTTACGAGGATCACTCCCAAAGCTTTGAGACAGAAAACACGAAACGAGTTACTAATTTGTACGGTAGAAATTTTATTTAAATGCTCAGCATATTAGTTCTCTTAATCGACCGTTTTGAAAGTCACGATTTACCATTCGTATTCGCAATACTAATCTTTTACCGTAATCAAATCCGCGCCGTTCAATTTCACCTGGAATTATTTTCACGACGAACGAACTTTACGACATACGATGCCATACAAACGACGTAAAGCTTAAAAATCAAATATTACGCGCGCGAATGGTAAATCATCCAAAACCTCGTACCCTCACGTACAACAAAATAAACATAAATATCTTAATAATAATACCGCAACCGTCGAAAATCTTTCGGAGCGATCCGCCTATTTACAACGACCCTTAAAACTAATGGTAACGCACGAAATTACAGGAAACTAGAGAACGACGTTAAATAAAAAATAAAACAGACACTTTTCACCTCGTGTAACGCTCGTGAAAAGCACGCTCACCTCTATCAGGTATAAGCTATATATATATATACGTATATACATGTACGAGACGTGGGTGGTCCACGGTTAGCAGGATCTTGCCTAGATTAAAAGAGAGAGAGAGAGAAAGAAAAAGATCTTTGGGACTATTTACAGGTCACTGGTGAGAGACAAGGGGGGTAAAGAGAGAGAGACGGGGGAGAAAAGGAAAGGTGGCGTAGGTAACTACCACGAGGTGTCCCTTTCCTCGCGCTTATCTGATCGAGAATTCCTAATTTCGTGGGGAAAAACGACGCGAGAGAGGGTACGTTTTCTACGAGCCAGGAAACTCGATTTACGCCTCGATATTATACTCGAAGCGGGGAAACACCTTGTGGCTTCCTGGGATAAGCGGAGATCGTTGTCGGGCCCCGGGAGAGTGACCAATTATTTTGACGCCTCGAGAGAAAACCCTGACGCCTTTCGTTATTTACGAGACAGAGGGTTATACGAACATTTACGTGGCAACGGAGGAGATCAGATTTTTCTGTTGAACGTATCGTCGAATCGATTCTTCTAACGGGTTTACGTTTTCGCTCGATTACGCGTTGCGAAATAAAAATTCGCCGCTCGGTACGGTGATCGATTCGGAACGAGATACAACGAATGGATAAAACCATCTCAGACTCGGATTGTTTTTTTGTTTAAGGTCTGTAATGAAAACCTGTGTTTGTTTTATCATTTTTGATGTTGTTAATGAACGTATTGGATCAGTTATTGCAAAACGAAACTTACACCCTTTTTTCAAGTGATTGTTTGGAAACAAGATCTAGCCAAATGGATAATACTATCAGTTTCAGTGTCTGAGACGAGAATCTATTTCGAGACTAGTCTGACAGCTTTGTTCTATTACGAATTGCAAAATGAAAATTGAGCTCTTGTATATAGTAATCGTTTTAACAGCGAACATACGACAGAATGAATCGCACCAACGGTGAGTGTTCAACAATTATCGATAGAATTAAACAGAAATGTAAGTTTATAAACCGTGATTACATCAGATGATCGCGCAAAGGAAAATGAGACCCTTTTTTATACTAATCTTCCAAAACATCAGACTTCATGATTTGAAAAGACGTTAAACGTAATTTAACCGAAACCTCCGAGCATCGATATGCTTCCACTTAAACATTTAAAACGAGAGTTCAATAATCAGCAATCCAAATCGTCCTCAGAGTCGCTCGATCAAAACCATCGCGCAAAACGCGATTTCTTATCCTACGTAAGATCCGACTTGTAATTACCTTACAGTTAACTACAAGTACGCGACTATTTACAGTTTACGCGAAGTAAGGAAGACGGAAATATAGGCTTTGGTCGTTCCTTCTCATCGACGACACCGACGAAATTGAGCCGAATAACTTAACGAGCAATCGAAGCCATATTTACAACGCGTGATATAATACATCCTTAACCCCTACCCGCTCGATTCGTATCGTTTCGACGCCAAAAGCAAATCGGTCCGCGCTAATAATCAGAGAAATAGTGTTTCGCCTGGAATACATCAGATTATTACGAGCACAAACAAAGAACAACGTTCGAGCAAGAACGTGTCCACGGTTTGTCGTTCGACCCCTCCTCGCACGAGATATAACCGCGCGAATACTTTAAAATCAAAGTAAAGAAACGATAGGAACCAACGAAACGGTATTTTAACGCCTCATAATGTCTTCTATACTGAAACCGAGCTTAGGGGTGGTCGTGCTCGTCCTCTGAATCGGCAGAAGGCCGCTCACCCTCTCCGCCATCTGCCTGACGGCCGTCGAGCTGGCGATCCTGGTGTCCGGGGTCACCGATGGTGCCTCGATCCTTAGATCCTGCGGCACGTCGGTGTGCGTCAGTAGGTGAGTCTTCAGGTTGCTCCTCTGATTGAAGCTCCTTGCGCAAACGGGACACTTGTGAGGGGATTCCTCCATGTGCAAGATTTTGTGGACGGCCAGAGTCCTGCTCTGACAGAATCCCTTGCCGCACTCGCTGCACTTGAACGGTTTCTCTTTGCTGTGGATGTACCTGGAATCGAGGGAAATGATTCGTTAACGTTGGGTCGATTTTTCAAAGGTTCGGAAGAGCGTTTGAGATAGTCTGATAGGATAGAGCGATAGAAAATTAGACAGTTAGTTATTATCTTACAATTAGTTATTACCGATAAGTGATTAATCAAATTTTATACGCGTAGACGAGTGGTAATTTGAGAATATAATGAACGATGGTCCGCGGATGAAATATCGCGCAGATTTATTCCTCGCTAATGTACTTAAACATATTTAAACGATCTTAAACGCAAAATCTACTCTATACGCGGAAACGCATCGTCAAAAATTTTTAAAAACCGTCCATCTAAATCGCGATACTTCAACGATTCGCAATTCGCGCAACTTAAACTACATAATCCTTTATCGTTCGATCGAGACTCACCGATGATCCCTGAGGTGATCCTGCCTACGAAACGCCTTTCCGCAAATGTCACAGGAATACGGCCTCTCGTCCGTATGAGTCCTCTCGTGAATCAGCAGATTGTAGCTCTTGGTGAACTGTCTGTTGCAAAACTTGCAAATAAATTGCTTCTTCGGCCTCTGACCCGGTAATCTCCTGGTGAGAAATGAAGCCGGCGGTGGTACCGGAAGCGCCGGATGCAGACCCGGATGACTCGGATGATGATAAGGATGAGCGGTCGTCTGGGGGCAGCAACCCCTGACGGCCAACAGAGCGGCACCCCTCAGCCAATTATCCAAGAAAGCGGCCTGATAACCGCCCACGTTCTGTCCGCTCGGATGTTGCTGAACGAATCTACCTGTCATCTGCTGTGATCTTATCCACCTCGGCGACGTAGTCATCTGCAATTGTTGCTGATGATGCATCGATCTGTCGACCGACGGCGGCGTGTGCGGGGGTGTCAACGGCTCCATCTTCGTCTCCATGTCGACACACCAACCCCTCTGCGGTTAACTCCTCGAAGTACGATAAAACTCTTCGATCTAATCGATCACGAGTGTAACACTGATTCCTTTAATCGTCACACTTTGCGGGGCCAAACAATTTTCAGGCGCTGATTGGGCCCAACTCACTTCGCTTCACCGTGCGTTTAAGGATGTTCGTTGCCTCCCGAGGAGGACGCGACGATAGAACGACGGAGGAATGACGATTGTTCGGGGGGGAAAAAAAAGCAAGAAGACGTTGGCTCGAGAGTCGGCGCGATACTAAAGTGCCAAGAGGAAATCGTCGGGGTTCCAGGGTCGTTGGATACCTGGCGCCAAGGGGACACGGTGGCTCCTCCTACCGTGTCCCGAACGTTGGATACGCCGGTTGGCGGTTCGACTTCCACAGGGGCGGAGCTTCCGGGTCAGGGTGACCCCTCGGGGCGTCGCGACGCTATCCACCCGCGGACGTCTCAGCACACCGTGCGCTTCTAAGCTTCCACAGCTTCGTAGGGATACGTTTTACCGAGTGAAAGCTGATTTTGTGCGATAGGTTCGCCGCTACAGGATGCTTCATAAATTGTGATTGTTGGGTGTTAAAGGGTCGAGTTGGGGTTGTCGCGTTCAGGAGGATTTTGAGTTTGAGATTTAAGTAATTGCGATGGATCGCTAACTGTTTCGCTGGGTTTTATGAGATTACGCCTAGTGCGTAAGAATGAAATTTGTAAATAATGTACTTGCTCGATGTATTGAGCGAAAGAATTGTTTCTCCGAACGCTTTAGATTCAAAGGAATTTTAATCTTTCAAATGATTTATAGCGAAATTGTAGCTGTAAAATTACAGTCATTGAAAATAATACTTATTTATGATCCTCCAACGGTTTGTATTTACAAGTAACGCAATGTCCATTTGGATACCAATTATTACATCGACATACATAATTGCGCGACCAATTCTTACGTTTACAGGAAACTACGGCTCCGACATTACAACGCTCAACACGCGAATTCGAAATGAACGAAAACCAATGTCGAAACAATAATAACCGAAGTGTCTTCCGCTAATCAACAACGTCGCCTTGCCGTCACTCGTGATTCCACAATTCGATCCGCTATTTATTTACGCGCAAGCACGATCAATCTACGCGTTCGCCGGACGACCGAATTTATTTTCACCGAACCTATCGAAAGACTGTCATAAATCAATTGCGATACGGAGCGAAAGAGAGTCGATTAATCGACGGGTAACAAGAGCCTCGACCGCGGGTGCAACACGTTTCGTTTCTCCGTGTAAGAGTATTAATTGGAACGTGCCGCGCTTATTTTCTTTTTTTTTTTTTTATTCGTCCGCTCGACAGCACGGGCCACCTTCTTTTTTCTTGGCTCCTTATAATACTGGCCTCCCAGCGAAGGTTGCTTCGGTAATCTCATTATACGCTAACGATGTAGCTCAGCATGATATTTTGAATGCAGCGGCTACCGATACGCGTGTATACGCACGTATGTATATCCGCCAATGACTTACACGCGCGATGTTCACGAACGAAGGACTCAATAACGAAGGGTTGTTTCTTGCCCCTTTTTTTTGTTTTTCAACCTGTCGTATACGGTGAACCCTTTTTAATTTCATTGCCGAGTGTAATTGAACCGGGAAATTGATATAAACCCACTTTCTTTGCGAATGCTTTTTTGTTGTCGGGCCTCTCGATTCGGAGGAAGTTTTATTTCATTTTTTTTTAATGCGTTAAGCGAAAGTTGTGGGACTGTACCAGTGGTTTTCAACCTTTTTGCACCTTCGAATCGGTGAGAATAGGCGAATATTTTGTGGATCGCCGAGGTAGAAATAATGACTGTTATTTGTAATGGTATTTCGTGTATTACATTATACAGTGTAATGTACAACATTTACAGTTACAACCTTATAATAAGTCGTACAGTCTTCATCATAGTAATTAAATTATAATATATCTTCTCCGTTTTATATAGCAATAATCCTATAATAAAAATTATCCTGACAGGAAATACGTTATATTTCTTTCCAGTTTTTCGATAAGCACGGTAGTAATGACGCTATGACTGTTTATAAATATTAAAAATACCTCACCCCGTTTATTTTGTATACAGTTCGATGAAAATACGTTTAAACGTGTGCGCGCGATAACTCGCGCGAGCGACACAGGAATATTTTATAATAATATATGCGTAGTTAATGAAAAAAGCATTTACAACGAAATTTCGTTCACGAAGCGTCTGCAATTTGGTAGAATTAATTGCCGTCCAATTGTTTTATCTTCTCCGTACCTATTAATTTAATCCGAAACGCGCACGTGTTTTCATGAAAATTTATAAACAAATGCTTTCAATATAAAACAAATTGCACAATGTCGTCAACGTGACATCGTTGTTACAAAATTTCGAGTACACCCCTCAGCGATTGGACAATATTTGTACGTTATAACTCCGCCATTCGATATTTGTACCAACGGGCCAGCTGCAAATTTAACAATATAATATTACTCGAATAAGAAGCGACCGCTGACAACTAGCACCGCGAGATATCGTAGGCGGTATGCCGTTATCGATAAGAATACGTGGTAAGCTCGCTTATCGATTTATGACGGTGCAGACAGCGTGACACCGACGTACAAACTCGTCGGCATTCGCGAGATTAGAACGAATCTTTTGATATTTACAACTACATATGCATATCCAATAATTCTTTGATGCTCTTCTCTTTGTATCGGCCGCCGCAACTTAGCAGCGATATCGAAGGGGGTATTGTCAATCAAAGTTTGTCATCGTTTTGGCAAATTAACGTTTAGATATTATTTAGCTACCTGCCTACGTTCTAATCGTTTGTATTTTTCGCTATCAGTTTTGCGCAAAGGAAAATGAGTCGGCGGAAAGGAAATTGTTCGAGTTCGATACACCTCGATTTTGGGATATTTGTATAGAATTGTTGGTCCGTGCGCGTAAAAAACTAGATTCGAAAGATACGAAATCGTAATATTTGAAAAATGGTCCGCAGACGATTCGCAATATTCGTTCTCGTTTTTCCACTCAGTTTCCATGATTCGAATCGAAAACTATTTCCCGTGCAGATTAAAGTGCGTGCACTGCGTTTCGTTTCGCATTGGCTACCGAGAATTGTAAAAATAGTAGAACAAACAAAATAAAAAACGTAAAACATTAATTCGAAAATCTCTGATCTCAATCATAATGAGCTACCAATAATTACCAGACAAACTCATTAACCGGGGGACCCTCGAAATCTCGATCGTCCTATCTGAAACGCATAATCGTCGATATTCAAAGGGTCCGCAATCACCGTGCGTTATCGCGCCTCGCTTTGGCCGTACAAATACCACGGTGCCAAACTGGAAAGAAGGGAGGAGAACGAGAAAGATAAAGAACTCTTCGGGAACTTGCCTCGTATAATTTCGCAAAATGTTTAGCATACAAAGACAAATATAATGGTCGCCGAGATGAGGTTGCGACGAGATCACGGGCCCCGGGCGGGGACGGTTAATTCAGTTTCGAGCTCCATCAGCCAGACACATCCCCTCGCCTGCCACCCGCCCCTTCGCCTAAACTCTCATCATCCCCGAACGTCTTTGTACGTCGTCATTACACCCCGTACCCCTCGCCGTCGCTGTATCTACTATGTGTCTGTCCGCCACTCTTTCACGTTATTCCTCTTCGTCGCTCTTTTCTCAATTTTGAATCGTCCGCTGAATCTAAATAGCCAGTTAGACGATCTAATCGCTTTAGTTGTAACCGTTTCATAGCCCTTTACTTTGATACTCTCTATTTTCAGCTTCGGGTCTTTTGATGGATAGTTGTTCATTTTTTTTCTTTTTTGTAGAACGGTGTAACGTTGACAGGGAAAATCTTTCGTTGCTCGTACACGGTTGCTGCCTTTGGCAGCGTTTTTTCCTTCCTCAGGGAAGAGATAAGGTTAAACAGCAGTCCTGATAATGAACGGCGTTGAGCGGTACGTTTTGAGTAAAAATTGTAAGTAAATATTAGGCTCGGGACGATAATAATTTTGTACCGATAGCCGATACAGAAATTGGCAATTTGATATGTCGCGGACGAGTATCGGGATCGGGTAGCGGTTTCTGTCGATACTTACGAAAAATGGTAGTATCGATTCGTGGGATGAGTGTTTGGTGTTGTATCGAATATCGATTTTGATATCGGCCATTTTTTAGTATACTGTAGGAAAGTTTGTACGAATTGATTGTTGCCTCGCAGAATTCATACTGTTTGTACTAGAAATTTTTAAACAATTTAAATATTACTGATGGAAACTATTTAATCTTTCCCATTATACACTTTTAGTTTCCAAATGAAAAGATTGCTATCATTTCTCCAATTCTCATTTTCTGTAACGCTATTCAATTTCGTAGATAAAATTTTTTCAAATTAATATTGACCTATGCCGTATTTGTTATATTCTCCTATATGTAACAAATTATCATTTTTCGTACGAAACGCCATAATCTCAGTCCTTCGATTATCCACTCGTCCTGTGAATTAATTTGTATAATCGAGATTCTATTGTATTACACTGGATAGATACGATGAGAATATCTCGGGCAAAGTACAAATACGCGAAAAGTAAACCTTGCATCTCTGAAATGTCTTCGCATTTTGCGACGCAACAATTTTGCGTCTACACACAGAAAAATATCGCTAGAATTGAAGAGACTGCGTGACTCCACGATGCAGGCGTTCGATCCTAGGTCCTTGTATCACAGTTCGCCTTCCCCTTTTCCTTTGCAGCTTTTCCCAAACTGAAGGAGCACTCGACACACTCGAATATCTTCTCCCGAGGGTGACAGGCTGTTTGTAATATAACTTTCGAAACTAATCACAGTCTTCGCGTTAGACCGAAACGTTTATCTGCGTTGATGTAAACGGTGGAACAGGCTCTCGTCATTCTTCGATTTTGAGTGCGGAGATGTGTGCAGACGAAGCTAATCGCGTTTCGGATTTCTATTGAGATAGAATGACACTGTTTCGGGTTGACGTTTTATCGAAGATTTAACAATCGATTACCTTACTCGTGATATCGAATCAGCTTCATGCAATAATCCATGAAATTTACTTTCTTCGTTTCAAACCGAGTTGGAAAAATTCTGACGATAAAAAATTAGATTTTGCAATTATTGTCCAGTTAACCTTTCCAGTATCCAATCTTTAATTTTGTACCAGATTTTTTATTTGAATCGTTGTTAGATTACGTTAAAAAGGATTCCGTTAAAGTTTAATAAACACAATTTAAAATTGGAAAAAACATCAAAGATTGGGTACAGAACGCGTATAGTTAATTCAAAATCCAAATCATTTTATTTAAAGCAATAATGTATCGACAGCTCATGGTCAACTAAAAATTATTGTAACCGATGAAATTGCATTTTATGATTCGAATTCAATGCCTCCTCCAAAATATTTGATACACTGAAAATAAAATATAATTATTCTGTCGAATATACATTACACGGTATATACCGTCCAATATTATTAACATTATTACAGACATCGAGTTCCATAGCATTGTTCCTTTCAATGTATCTCAGGAGAAAAAAAATGTCACGCCGATTTGAACTCGACGAAAAGTGCCAAGTGGCCCCCTAACTTTACACCGTTCGACTTGTCTTCGGTTTGAATGCGTTCAAGTGGGCACGATTTTTCCAATCCTTGTCTCTTGAATGCCACGGGCACAGATGTCCTGTGTCACGGGAGTCGGGTTACGGTAGAAAACACGATGGAAGGGAAACTTGTACCTTCTTTGTGAATGCATTCTGCGTGGCTGCAGATTTCTTTTGGAAGAACACGCTCGGTCCTGCGACACTAATTAACACAAGATTGTCCCAGAATTTATTGGGACCACACGCGTGTCCTGCAGCGTGAGGCTATTTTATGCAAAAAAATCTGTCGAAGCAATTAAATGCGTAAAATGAAATGAAAAATGTGTGCTCCTTATTGACAAGCATTCGTGATTATGCGAGTACACTTACACGCGCTATAAATACTTCTAACAATTAACTAGTCATGCTTCGGGTGACGTAATTTTTTTTTAATTTTTTGTTCCAGAATATCAATATTATTTAAAAAGGAGATGAACAATTAAATTCAAAATGATAACCGCTGTAGTAATAATTACACATTCACTATACGCACTATAAATTCTTTGATCTGCAAAAATACTTAGGACAACCACGCCACCCGTTAAATCTTATACTTATCCGCGATAAGCCAGCGATTTCAATTAAATCCAAAGCAAAATCCTCCTACAGGGCCAATGAGCTTTGCGGATTCTTACCTGCCGCAGATTCTCCTGGAATCAGTGCGACTCGAGAAAGGATTGGCACCGTTTCACACAAGCCGGGATTTCCCATTAGACGGTGAGCGAGAGCCACGAGTGTCGAAAGAGATGTTTGCCTTTAAAATATTGGATATTGTCTTAGCAGCGGAGTTTCCATGAAAATCACGCGACTCGCCGTGCAAAATCAAATTTGTCTAGGTCGCTCCGGAAATCCTGAAGCCATTTTCCTCTACCTCGACGTATCCTCTCGCTCTCCTTCCAATTCCTTCCTCGCTGTTCTTTCTTTTTTCTCTCGCTCTCCCGCCCGGTTGTTCCTCGCTCCCTTGACTTCCAAGAGGCCAGCCGGAAGCGGGTGCGGCACGAGCCGAAGTAACTGTCTTTCGCGGAAAAGTCGGATTACAATGAGAAACGTTTTATGTTTTTATTGGCGGACGGCGGTGGGAAAGAGTGGCGTAGTGACTTTTTCGGAAGGGCTTCTGGGTCTCCGGGGCATGCGCCTCAGGTAATTTCTAAGGTCGGAGATTTTTTAATGTGGGCAAAACATGTTGCTAAAAGCACAAAATTAAAAATGTTACATCGTACGGTTTATTTCTGTCAATAACAGTCGCGGCGAATGAATTTTTCGCAATGACTAATTTTCTATTATTCCCAGAGGGATGAGCGCTCGAATTAAAATAATATATTCGCGAAGCTTCGACCCCTAAAAAATATTGACTAACGTTAAATTATAAATCGTACCTGTGTCCCAAAAAGGAAAACGTGATAACCCGAAAAATAAATTATCTATCACTCGCACGGAAGCAAGCGCTCAATTCAATATTCAATGTACAAGAATATTCGCAAAGCTTTAACGCTCGCAAAATATGGACGAACGTTAAATTATCAGCTTTACCTCTGTCAATGACACTCGCGCTTGACAATGAAATCCCCGAGAAAAGGAGCCGATATTAAAATTGCTGCTTCGGAGCAGTTTCGTTAGGGAGCCCGTTACCCCTACTGCAGAGTCGTAAAAATAATAAACATAAATGCATAAACCATTGTTTGCGGATTACGGAGTAAAAACCCGTCCTACCTAGGCAGCCTACCGTGAGCCCCCCCGAAACTACCATTCTACTCAAAATATTGCCACGGCTCGTCAAACGCTTTCACGTGTTATTGTACTAGCAACAGAAAATAAAAGTTGCCTCACGGTATGCCTCCGACGTTCGGATCCTATGGGGCTTGTTTCGCACAGAAATTCGCGTAGTCGGAAAGTTAACCGTCCTGCAAACGTGGCGAGTTTCGCCGAGGGTGGATTGGCACGCGTATTCGCCGACCAGTCGTTTCACGTAGATTCTGCAATTACTTCGGTGACGTTATTGACCATAATTTTGTGCAGATAATAATAGACAAGTGATCTCGAATATCCGCACGCGTATGATTAATAATATAACGCGTATTCAATCGTTTGGTTTATTTTTATTAAGCAATATTTGAATTGTAATATTGTATTCTTTAGGGGTCATAACTAAAAACAATTTAATTTAAATATTTATAACGGAAAACATTCACCGCGTAAAATTTTTCAATGACACGACAAATACAAGAAAATTATGAATTTGTAACCGAGCATTTGAACTAATGTTTCCATTCAGAATATTTCAACCGAACATGTTGTAAATTATTTTCTAAACAATATACAGAAGAATATCGATCGATTTCACGATACCAGAGTCTTGTTCAAAAATTTGTGGAGAAGCGAAAATAAACGCGCGAGGTTTGTTTATAACCTGACAGTGATCTCTATTAATTCTCATGTTTCAAAAACTTGTAAAATACGCTCCAATACGACCAAATTACCCTAAACTTCAAAGCACCAAAAGAACCCGGCAAAATTGTCCCAAAAGCCCCCCCTCAACTCTCGATCGATATTACTTAAATTTTTATAATACTGCCTCCGAGGTATTCCACGCCAGAATTACGTTAAAACGTAATTATGGTGCGAAATATGGCTCAAAATTCGTGCAAGAAAGCGAAGCCAGGAAAACACCGTTACGACAGTCCATCGGCACACTTTCCCGATTGTATCGAAAAACAATCGGCACCTCGGCAGGGTCCTCACTCTCGATACCTGACCTCCGGAAAAATTGGGTCAGCCGGATTTTATTGGGCGCCATTAAGCTTTACGATACGACCCTGAAATCGGGGAGGCACGGTGACCCGAGGGACAGTCCGAGTGACAATCCTCTTTCACGTCGAACTAACTTCATAGGGTTATCCCGAAAACTTTGTCGATACTCGGAAAATGATAATAAGCTGACTATGGGAGGGAACGGGTTTGAATTGTCACGGGAGATTAACCCGTTTTCGCTACCGTGAATTCACGCGACGGCCTTCGACTCGAGAGGGAATTTCGAAAATAATGTGCCGACGAGAGAAAGGCATTTATTGTGGCTATAATTTTTAACGCTAAAATAACGCGAATGACCTTTTTGTTTATCAACTTTAGGGACCATCGTATTATTGCCTGGAATGAATAAACGGAAAGCTATAACATAATAATATAAAGGAAAGGCAATAATAAACTCTCATACTCGGTATACCAAATTCAACTTCTAAAATCGCCTAAGAAAAAAAAAAAACAATCGCGATACAATAAACCCATACGACTCGCGCAATCGAGTTACATAAATTCACGCGACGCAAAATATTTCAATTAACCACGCTCGCTCTCTCCGTTAGCACCCACTGCCGAGCGCTAAGAGCCGCGGCGTTGAAAATCCCACAGATAACTAAGTACGCGGGGTAATAATTTTTCTTGAATTTCACGCGACACCCAAGAAGCTGTCAGAAGTGTTCTCCACCGCCATGCGCCCTTCCCTCCGCGTTTCTGTTTCTCTCTCGTGGCGTTTACTGGCGATATCATCTGCTTAGTCTCAATGGCAAAACAGACGCCCACTGCTTCTGCTCTCTTCGGGGTGTCATATGCCTTCCTCAGATAATGCCTGTGTGGCCACCTCGTAGGACGACACGTATGTAACACCCACGGGCGTCGGTATGCGCGAGCGTCGTTGAAAGGAGATTTTGTATCTACTCGAAAGCGATGTTTCGTTTCTCGAATCGTTTGGGGACCATTCTGAACTATTTTCTTTATTTATTATGATTCGAGAGAAACTCTTGCTGCGACGGTTTCGGGTTAATTATCGAACGACGATAGGAGCGATAGAAATAATTTTTTAATAGGACTAATTTAATGGTAAGAATAATTTTGAAGAATTTTTTAGACGATCGATAGACTCATTATCGCGGTATAAAACTTATCCGCGGTGTCCTTTAAAAGTTTTAAACATTCTTCGTTTGTAATTCAATTTTATGCAAAATTATATTACAACGCAAGCGTTGATTTATTTTCAGTTTTCTGAATAATTTTAATTTTTGTAACCGGCGTTAATAGCGCATGATTAGCCATACCACATAATCAATCGAATTTTAGTGAAACACGTTACAAGTAATTATCAATTTGTAAAACGGAAATTGTTAATTACGTTCCCAATATATTCCCAAAACGATAAATCGAGTTAATCCATCTAAATTCGCGAAAATAAACAAAAACATATGTCAACTGCATTCCCGTCAACGACTCCTCTGCAATTTTCTTCGCACTCTCACCCCCACGCTCCACAATCCCACCCCATCTGCCGTTTACGATGGCGGACAAAACGATAAATCGATCGAGGCCCCTCGAATGCCTCGCACCGATGCCAATTAAGGGAGTTTGTTTTTCTTAAGACCGAGACGCCGCGCCGCAACGATTGCTCGATCGTTCGTGGTGGCCGCTCGATCGATTGTTTATCTCTCCACGAATTAACGCACCACCGTCGCAGATGCCGATACATACGTTTCTTTCTCCTTTTCTTTTTTTTTTTTTTAACGTTTCGATCGACGATAAACTCTTCTGCGAGCGGCGAGCTTCTATTCGGGCGAGGGGCCACGCCCTCGCCATTAAATCGGATATCGATATCGGGTGACTCCGTTATCAATTCTTATCGGATCTACGCTGATTCACTGATCGTGCATCCGTGCTACCGTTGTCGATACCAGCTTTATTTAAACTCTTCCCTTCCGCGGAAATAGGAATTATCGGTGAAGGTACGCTATATTTATACGTGATCTCAATTTTTTGTGCTGCGCGTTATCGGTGGCACGTTGGTTCACGGCTATTTTTTTTGGCCGGATTATATTTCTCGACTCGTGCGAATTTAAGAGAATTTTGAAGCTCTTCGCGATACTATCGCGATTACGCGTAATCAGGTGCAAAGGAAGTTCTTTCGATTGTGCAGACCAATTATAACTTCGCGATAAATTTTTCTATAATTTCTCCTCTCTTACAAATCATCCTACTTTCCCCAACCTCGACAACCCCCCAAAAAATTTAATAAAAACTCCACCCATACATCTATAAACGCGCACTTTCGTATAACTATAATCGACATAAATAATCGAATAAATATTCCAAAATAACCAAACCAAACATCCCTACGTATCGTTACGACACAACCGAGCGATGCTAACAATAAGTTCAACATCGTTCGACAAAACAGTACCCGTAGTAAACTAAAAAATCGTAATTTCTTTACCCTCCCCTCTAATCACCGGCTACGTGCCACGAACCATTTCGATAATCCGAAATAAAATGAAATGAAAATTCGCGTTGCGCGAGGCTGTCGATAAATCCGCATGACTAAGTTGGTTATAATCGAGGTAAATATAAAGCCCTCGAAAGAAGGGGAAATGGAGAGGTCGGAGGTAAGTCAGCCTTCCCGGCGCGGTACGACGTACGACACCTTGCCGGTGTGTTTCACGATTTTATGCCGGAGGTAGTTGGAGCGAAAGCACATCAAAGGCGCCGCTATCGGCGCAAAAGCCGCTTTATGCTCGCGTGTCATTTTATGTGTGTCCGTGTGTGCACCGTGTATAACCGGGGTGGGCTTCTACACACAAACGCTCGCCACGCTCGCGCGGCATCGCGGTTCGATGTGTCCATGATATATTGTGCCGCCAGATATTGGATCATATAAATTCTTGCCGCGTTTTCAGTGGGAGTGCACACGAGGGGGGGGGGAGGGGGATAAGTTCGAGGCCGAGTTGCACCGCTCGTATGTGGGATATGTAACTGGTAAATTGCAACGCGGTTTAATATGTAATGGGGTGGTGATCCTTTTTATGTAAATAGGAGCACGGGAATGCGCGGAGCGAGCCGATGTTAGAATTATCTTTAAACATTCGATATTGTGATACGAAGCAATGCCGTTCGGCGTGAGCATTGCGCGGAGAGAAATTGCTGGCTTCGTCGATGTGTTGGTCAACGCGCGATACTAATATCGGGAGTACAGGAATACTTCCTGGACTTATTATTAATTGATTTCTAGAGATTAATGTACCAAGTATTCGCGAAGCGCGTACTGCGTTCGTTGACACGTGATTTTAATGAAATATAGATAATATAACAATATTTCTTTTCGGGTTCAGATTCTCTACCGATCTCCCGTGGAAATATGCGTTTGAGTAACATTCTGCGGTAACGAGAGAACAGAGAATTGAATAATCAGTTTTTATCGCATTTTCGAAAGGAGGTGGTAGAACGAAATATAGCGAGGATATTTGTTTTGCATTAGAATTATATTCGATGGTTTAATATCTAACTCCGACTCTACCTCGATGTTTTGGGACAAATATTATTTTGATAATATTTAATAAACCCTCTTATCATCCGGAAATGCGTAATTCGTATGGCAATAATACTCAACGTTTATTTAACGCGAAAAATATGTTACAGTCTTTCTCGCGAAGCGGTGGTTTACGTCTTTGATCGATTCGTGTAATTTTTGCGGAAATGACAGTTTAAAGGGGCACGTGATAAGACTGATTAATAAATTCACTCGAAACGAACCAAATCACATGCAACTGGAGCACCGTCCTTCGCGACGATTCGTGGCATGATCTTATAAACGGCTATCTCTAGTTGCAATTGTAAAGTGACATATTACCGTCATGGCGTCGATAAATCTTGAGTTTATTGCAACCCGACACGGCATACAAGGAGTTCAATAAAACGACGAACGGGCCGAGGTAAATAGAAACACGCGTGCCTATTTGCACGCTTTTCCTGTACAAAGTACCGAAGACCAATCAAATTCCGATGAAATTAGTTCGAGATACGTTCGAAAAAGGCTGATAAAACGGGCAGAAAGGAGATAAGAAAGTGGCGCGAAGTAATTTACGTTAATCTCGCTGGCCGAACACGTTCGCTAATGTAAAATATGGATTATACAATTGGCAGAAGAAAGAGAGACATTGATCGAGGAGCTCGTGAACGATTCAAGTTCGATGAATACGAATTCGAGAAAATCACGCTCTTCGTATAATTACTTAATTTATTCATTTATTTTGAGCCGATGCTCCAACATTCTGTATGAAGAAATCAGTGAAGATAATCATTCTTTCCTTGAATTTAGCAGAAGGAAAATCTAAAAGGGAAAAACGGGAATACTCGTAGACAGTTGAGTCGCAACGAGGAAATCTTATCTTTCTGTAAAACACACAAGCATTATTGCTGCAAGTAAGTGTCACTAATTAAATATTATCATTCGATCGTGTTTTGCGTTTTCCTTTATTCAGAACCGTCAGGGATAATAATATTCGCAATTACCATTTCATTCCATGTTCGAAGCACGCGGATGACGCGTATCAAGAAATCAAAGAAAATACTGGAATTCAATTAAAGTTTTGTCGCTTAATTAAATAGATAATAATCTCATGTTGAAAATAGTTTCTCCGTTACCCATCGCAGCGATCACAATATTGTTAATTGTCATTCCAATCGGTAAAGTAAAATTTCACTTTTAACCGCGGAGAAATAATTTCCTTCGGAGAGTACGGGATCAATAAAATAACGTTTATGGCAGAAGCTTTGTGCATTTTGCAGGCTGAAACGAATTTTACTCGCGCGTACGTGTAACTTGACCTATACATACAGCCGAGTATATACGGTCAAGTCGTATCGAGGAAATCTTATCGCTGTGCAAAGCACACCAGGCCCGCGATGGCAGAGTTCTTCGGCACTTTGATGTGGGTGTGCTCACTGCGATATTGCGGTAACATCGGATTCCTGGAAGCGTCTCGACGCTCGTCCGCACCGAAAAGACGCCCGACGATCCTTTATTTCCTCAGATAACCGGTAATCGGTTCTGTCGACACCACGATGATGTCAGAGCTCCCGTTTCGGTGCACGACTCGTACGAATTTTACCAAATTTTAGGAAAAATCCGTTGCGCCCGCACTGCAGTTAGAACATTCCCGAGATTCTCGTTTCGGAAAATTCATTGCCCCTAATATTATTTTGTACGATTACAATTTTTCTAATTATAATAGCAACGCTCCTGAGAATTTGAGTTCAAATATTTGTGTGTTATTATTTTTGTTTTATTAATATGGTGTGCGTAACTGGTTAAATAATTGATAAACTTGTATAAACAGGTAATATTGAAACTCTTATTTTGAAGCTCAAGTCATCTGAATTTTCAAAATTTCCCAAAAGTCCATCACACTTACGTATAAAGTATATTTTATCACTATTGCTGTTGTAAAATAAAATAATTTATCCCGCAAATATAATTTAGAATGGTTAAAACTTTTCTAATTCCACTAAATTTCTCCTGTAAATACATTTATTGCGTAGGTAGGCTCTTTATACTTGTAATTTTAATGGCCCCTTCTAATTATTACAAAATTCCATTCTGAAATATCTACGAGCAGTTTTTGTTTTCAGCCCACAGCTGGCGCCGAATGTTTAATAATTTATTAACTGGTACCGGACTTTCCGCAGGATTTTTCGGATAGCCGACGAAAGATTCTGCGTCATACGAAACTGTTTTTTATTAGCGCTCTTTAGCAAGAAGCGCTCTAATCAGTCGGGCGCGTTAAAAGGTTTATACACACCGTTGGTCCGGAACGTGCTTCTGAATAATGTCTGCGTCGTGTCATTTAACGATTGCGATGAGCGTTTGATGACTGAATCGATCCATACATGAGCAAAGTTCCATCGTAAACTCCTGATACAGCGCCTTGAAAAAATATAAGCAGACAAAATGGAAGTCAGCCGTGGTATCAAAACTCTAAACCGTAATCAAAGCGATATGAAGGTTCTCTCAACGAGCTCACCGTTCGCGAACGGCTCTCGGCGTCGAGACGAGCGTCGTATCGCTCCCTGCTAACGTCTAAAGTTTCGACGCCTATTAAGCGTTAATGAGCACCTGGTATAATAAATCTTTTTTCAATTGAACCGATAGCGACGGTTATACGCGAAAATATACTTTAAGATTCAACAATTCTCATTAGTTTCAAATTCGATAGAATTAACTTCTATAGATAAATAAAAGTGGAAGAAGGTTTAGAGCAATTGCTATAACAATTAATCCTATGAACTTTGAAATTCCACGGAAAGTAGCTTTGCTCCAAAACGACATTGATTATAAATTATTCAAAGCCTTGCCTAATTTTGGGGTACTCAGAAAATCTGGTTAATTCTCTGACATGCATGTCATTCCCATGGGAACCTTTCCTCCAAATTTACAATCATTGCTTTTTCTGACGATGTACAGAACTGCGAATACACGTATAATCGCGCGCTAGAAATCCGGGGTACGTCATTCGTTCGAGTGGTTCGCTCGGCCACCCGTGTAGCGGGCTCCTCTTAAATTTTCACCGAAACCAACCAATTTCATTGTCCCAGCAGTTTGCCTTTCGTAACGATACATAAATCGAATTTAAGAAAAAAAGCACAGCTTCCAGTTGCCAAAGAATAAAGGCTGAAACATGTGGGTGGCAGGGGCACATGTAGTATCTGCATCGTGTCACTCGACATACGGTATGGGACAAGCGTTTTTGGTCAACGCGTCACCATAGAAATCCTACACACAGCGCTAGTGCCACGGTCCTTTCATTTCTCCACTTCGTTTTTTAGACCTTTAAACGCATTAGCGAAACGAGGGAAATAGTTTTGCCTCCGCCCTGGTTTCTCCTCTTTAGTGATATTTAGAAATTTACTGATACTCGAAAATTATTGTACTTGGCCCGAGACAAGACCTTGCCCCTTGATAATATTAGACCAACATTTATGTCACTAAAGTTAAGTTCATGTCACTACAAAATAAACACTATCACTTTCTTTTTATGACACGAATGTTATTTCCACAAAGACAATCCTTCAATTTTTCCCAGTTTTTATACAACAAAATACCTGGAAATAGCTTCGCGTGGCTTGAAACCTTTATATCGCATGAGACACGCAAGATTCTTCTTTCTCGTGACACGAAGCATATCTGCATTGAATGCGAAAAAAATGTTTGTAGAAATGAAAAAATATATAGACAGGTTTATATACAAGTCTAACAAGTTTAACGAGTCAAATTTTATTAATATAAATAATTCAATACCGTCATGTTTTTCCACCTGGCCTATCGTTGACTAATAATGCCAGAAAATTCACTCCACGGAAGTTTACCACCCCGTCCCGCGGCATAGTCCGCATTCCCCATAAACCCGCCACTGTGCAGAGTCGCGTGCACAATTTCGCTCTATATTAAGCAACGCTCCGGAGGCCTTCGTTTCAGGAAGAAAGGTACGGCGCGTCATTAAGGTACATCAGCGCGCCCCATAAGGCAACCAGGCAACGGTACGCGCTCCTGTTGCCCTTACAGGGCCCCGACCTTGGGGCCCTATTGCCCGGTCAGGGAAGCCACCCACCGGCAGCCGTTTTAATGAAAATAAGTAATCTCGCAAACAGGAATTGTACCATCGTAAACGGACGCGCAATGACCTCGTAAATATGAAAGTTTCCGGGGTTGCCTTCTCGCCCTTCTTTTTCTCCCTTTCCTTCCCATTGCCTCGCTCCTCGGTCTCTCTCCGTCTCTCCCTCTTCCCGTTGCAGTAAACTGCAACGATCCTGTGCCGCGTCGCTTTGAGAAAGTTGCGACGAGAGGATGCGGTGACCGGCGGAGAGAGAGAGAGAGAGAGAGAGAGAAAGGGAGAAGGGAAAGGTGGAAGGGGGAGAGGCGAAGGTACCGGAACATAAAGAAACGGAATGGGTATTCTGGGCCCCATTATAGGGCCCATAAAACACCTTCCATGGTGCACTCTAGGCGCGTGGCCCCAAGGCCGTCCTGGCACTCGTCTTCCGTGCCCGTTTATTCTCAATTCCAATGGTACGTCCCGTGGCAAAGTACGTCCGGATGTGCCAATGAATTTGCGATAAGTAGATCTGATTGATAAAATAATTTTTATTTGCTTTCACGATGGAAATTATTATTTGTATAAATGTACCTGTAAGACGATATTGCGCGCAAAATGTAACGTATGCGCGCCTGTCTGCATAAGAATAGAGATCATTCTGAACACTTCTTATAAAGTGTTCCAGTATTTTCTGTTTTATCCAATCATAACGAAACGACACGTATCTATGTTTATAATAATTATTGATAAGGATTCTTCGTAAGGTTGACGATGGGCATGAACGGTTCCTAACAAGGTATATCGGTTATTAGTTTTCCCTTCTATTTTAAGTCAATTAAGTTAAATTTGAATTCCAATAAAGTAGCGTAAAATTCGAATTAAATTGTTATCTTTGTTAATTATATTAATCATATAACCCACTTTGCTGTGTCAAAAACAAAAAAAATGTCGGATATTAATTTCTGCTCGTATTTACGAAAAACCTGAGTATTGGCTCCCGGAATAAGAATTTGATATCGGATCGATAATTTTTCTTTAGAAATCCGATATCGGTATCTGATATTTTCTCTTCTGTCGACCTCCGACGCGGGCCTGCAAATTTCTTGCCCCCGTTTCAGCAACACTCTGCCATACACGTGGGAAAAGTCTCTCGCGTGGCTTCTAGGCGGTGTTATCGTTGAAACACTGACACGAACAAAACGGTACGGTAGTTGCTCCCTGACGTTAAAGATCCTCCGTAGGAATCCGATCCGTGAATTTCTCGAAGGGCATCCGCCGGATGGGTATTATGACGGCACTAAACAGATTCGTCAACGCCACGCGACCCTGTCCCTGAGCTCAGGGCCACGAATACTCGGAGGAGGCTCTGCGAGGTCCTTGGAGAAAGGATGTCCATCCCTGGGAGATGACGCGTGCCGCGTATTCTTCTCGAGGAACGGGAAGAATCGGTGACCTTCCGTTGATACACTTGTTTAGGGGAGATTCTACAAAGCGAACGGGTTGTTACCGGGGATTTAATTGGGGAGGTTTCCTCTCGGGAGCGGTTAACCTTGGAATTTGATCCTTCGTTCGGGTGATTATTCGGTAGACGCACTGCTTGTACTATTTTGTTATTTCCAGTGATTTGTTTCTAACGCGTCAACATTCTTCTGTTAACATAAGTTAAAGAAAAGTAAGATTTTTCCCACCATCGGCATTCGGCTGCAATTATTCGGAGAACCTAAATAAATATCAATTCGTCGATGAAATGTTAATTTTAAAAAATGGAAAGGACCTTCGATACACGAAATTGAAAACGTACTCTTCGAAATGTCCCGCAGGAAAGAAATACACGCGAGGGGGGCGGGTGCGGAAAAAACCCTGAAGAGAGAGAGACAGAGAGAGAGAGAGACGAAGAGGAATGGGAGGCAGAGGCACACCGGATTCTCTGATCTCGGCGATTCCATCATCAACGACTCCGGGCCCGGGATGGCAGATAAAAGGCAATTGAATTTAAATCATGAATACGAACGAGGCGAGCGAGAAGGAGAGAGCAGACGGGTAGAGGACGCGGAGGAGGGAGAGAGAGAGAGAGGAAGAGAGACGGCGCAAGCCCCGACGGCAATCTGGTGGTAGCTTTGTGACGGTAATGGCTTCAACCCCTGGCCTCCGACCCCCGAGGCCCACACCCCTTCTCGTTTACCGGTGAACACGCGACCCACACGCGCGCACAACCCTCGTGGAAGTCGATTTACCTATCCGCCGAAAACCCCACCGACGAATTCTCTCTCATTCATTTTCAACGTTTCCAGCCAGTAGGAAAATTGCAAATAGTGGCTGTGGTACTGATTTACGACGCGAGCGCAACCAGATTTTAGGGATAAGTAGAACGGAGATGGAAAGGGTAATTTCAGGGATTCTTGGAAGAATGGGAAATGTCGAGGTATCTCCGGGTATTATGAAATAGTAGACGGGGACCGATGGGGCAGGAATTTCAAAACTCTGAGCCGTTCAACGGTGCATCGGAGAATTACGTATTTAGCATTTAGTATTTCAAACTAGAGACGCGTTGCTCGTGAAACTATTGCGGTTTCACGCGATTTAAATGATTTTATAGAATCCACTGATCCACAAGAACGGAAAGATTAGTCGGTTAGTCATTTTTAATCATCCTTCTGAATTATAGAGAAATTACTATCCCGCGAAATTGAATAAAGTCGGTTATTCGTTTCATTATACAGCCTGAATATTAGAGTTACCTATTTTACACGATCTTTCCAAGTGACTGTCAATTTCACGTACTAATTACCTTCCTAAAGTTCAGGAAGAATATTGTCCAGAAACAAGAATTTAATGTAATACAGCCTAGTAAAGGTAAAGAGTGCATCGTGAACAGGTGCATTACATTTCCACGGTTTCTTGTTGTACGCGGTGGGAGCTCCTTGAAAATCTCAGAATCGATCCCTTTCCCCCATGTAGGTACCTATGGAAGCCCGGCCACCGACGTCGCGACGCCTACTCGAGCTCCACCCACGTATCTCGACATGCGCAACGAAAGCTACGAGGGGTCGACATGTCAGCAAAGGCCTCGTAAAATGGACCGCTTCTTAATCAGCTCAGCTGTAATTAGCTTGCACGTATTTGAGAATAGTAACCTGCTCTCGTAAACGAATATTGTCAAGGAAATTGCCCGAAATAGAAAAGAATTGCGAGCATGACATATTAACGGAAAAACGGGTTTGTAACAGCGCGAGTAAAGCTGAGGCTCCAGTACAATATTTTTTATAAATGTCTCGACGTATAAACTCTGAAATTACTTTTAAGAAGAATTGAATAAACTCAGCAGAACACAATTTGTTATTGTAAAACGCTCTTGCGATTTGTGATCGGCGAAGCGGTTTTAGAAATACAACACTTTCGACTTACGATTCACGGATGCATCGAAATTAACATTGCTCGAATCAAAAATCGAAATCGAGCAAAACTGTGTTACGATTAGTAAGCACTCAGGAGGTATTGATGCGACTACCTGTGCCGTAACAAGAGCATAGTACGAGCGGTACAAAGGAATGGTTGTACAGAAGCGAGCGCTTATACAAGGGTGCAACAATGGATGCTCGCGATACGGTGCAATTTTACGAGGAGTAAGGTCGACCCGTTTTCTCTCCCCCTCGTCCTGGCCTCGTGATTTAGGGTATGTTTACCTGCAGTTAAGTACCTTGACGCGACCGTCGCAGCGAGGTCGGCAATTTGGCGCAAATAAGGGAAACGCCGTAGGGTGGCTACTTCAAACGCATAGAATCCTAACAGTTTCTGTAAACACGCACGCTCATCTCCCTTTTCGCCCTTCTGGCACGTAATCCACACGAAATTCACGCGCGGACCGTGCAAAACTGTTCCTCGAATGGTGGGTCCATCGTGACTTTTCGTGTTCACGATGTTTGCACGGTACACGTGTTGTTTCCAAATTTGGATTATAGGGTTTAAAGGGCACGATCCGAGTTTTATACCGTTGAGCTTTGTCAGTGAACGACGGAGATAAATAATTTCGTGGAAACATCGGAAGTGTCGAGTGTTGGATGTTCTATTATAATTTTTATCAAGATGCGTTGCTATTCCACTGTTTTGTTCGCATTCTCATCTATATCAAGTAATCCTGAAAGAACATAAGAAAAAAAATATTTGTAGAACTGTATTCGTTACAACCTTGTTACTACGGTTAACTACTGTTTTGCATAGTTCGGCTATTTCCAAAAAGTTGTAGTAAGAGTAGAAATAATAATAATACCGCCATACACGGGTCCATAATAATCCGTGGGAATTCTAATTTCTTGGCGTCCCCTTTTTCTTAATTACACTTTTCATATCTTCAATATATTGTTACGGACGCTACGGAAGCGCGAACGTAAAGTACTATTCGTAACAATATTCTATCAAATACAATCATCTGTTCCAATTAATATTCTATCGATTAACAAGAAATTATTAGCAAGTAAAACTCATCGAATAATTTGACCTACATGTCGGCGCGTCCGGCCAGGTAACACCGGATACGATCTCGACCGACCTGTTACCCTTCTTATTGTTTTTATTTTCCTCACGTTTTGTTTCGAAGAAGATTTTGGATTCGCGGTTTTGTTTGGCCGAAGGACAGGTTGGGTACCGTACCCCCTCCCCCCCCCCCCCTTCTAACCCTTTCCTACAGGGATGATTACTTTGTCGAAGCCACGATATGAAATCATTATCAAGCACGATTGCAAAAGCAACGGGCCTGCAAGTCACCCAGAAAGAATAACGAAGAAATGAATACCGAGAACAGTGAACACTAGATATACCCGCTATATCCAACATTCATATTAGTTATAATGTAATAATTGGTTTCATTACTTTAGATTTCTAATAATTTACTACAGCAAGATAATCCAAGTTGCGTTTCTATGCAGATACCTTTCCTAACTTGTTCCTAAATTTATTCATGTACAAAGTATTCAAAAGATATTGCTATTCAATAAATATACAGCTATTTCTTTTATTAATAATATTCCATTACTCGATTCAAAATATACATATGTGCATAAAATATACACAGCTTCATTGTGCTCGTTGAATGTGTTGGAGCGAACCCACTACCATCCATAATTATTGTTGGATGGCTACGGCATTCCACCACCGACCCTACCATGTCGGATTACTCTCCCCAGTGTCCACAAGATTGTTGAATTATTACCATTACAGGCATTAATAATACGGTAGATAAACTGGTTGAAAATGATTATGACCTCAAAAGCTAGATTAGCATGGTATACATATCTATTAAGAAATAAATAACTTTTCAGCACATAAGCAATTGCCCCAACTGCGGCGCAGCAAAGATAGGAGTCAACTCTTTATAGTGCCAGTCGTGATTTGTCTCATATCCAGATAGCACAAATCTAAAAATTCTACCTGACGATGAGTTACGTTGTACACTATAAAAAACTTTGAATAAAGCGGGCAATCTAGAAAAAAGAATGATGGTTCTGTTCGCTCGTTACTTGTTTTCCCAGTTGTGGCAATGAATAGTTTGACCGTTGCTGTTTAAAAAAAATTGACATTAACAAAATAGTAATGCAAATTGTAAAGAGCGCAATTGAAGCAGTGACCTAAAATTATGTGAATCGTAATGCCAAATATATTTGACCTAATCAATATCTGTTTGTAGTATTTTATGAATGTTGTGCAAGCAACGTTTTACATATTTGTATACAAAGGTACACAATCTATCCACTCAGCATAGAAATGTGTTTTAAACATTGTAAACGCATCAAAATATTTTGAGTACAATGCATATGAGAAAAAACTTTTCTAACAATTTATAAATGTTTATATTGGGATATTGTAAGAACGTTAAAATAGTGTTTCTTTGCAATGTACTCACACGGATTCTTTTAATAGAAGTTAAAAATTAGTAACGTTTAAGGGGAATCCACACCGATCCACCATTTTTTATTCTCATTCTGAACTGTACCATGCGTGACATCAGAAGCGAGGAAAGCAGGAATTTCACAGACAGGAATTTATAAATTAACAAAAGAAGCTAACTGCAACAAATCTGATATCCCAATGCCAACAGCGATAATGAAACTTCGCGCGAAGAAAATTCCACTGGAACTTTTTACTATCGACCGATGATAGCACTGACATTTCAAGATGGCCGCTGTACTCACAATTTTCTCTTATTTCTTCAATTATGATTCTTTTTTGTTCCAATATAGATCATCGGTGTGGGTACCAGGGGTCATGGACCCCACAAAAATTCGCTTTTGTTCATTGCAACAGAGAACCGCCAATAACGGTGGCTAAACATCGATAGTACCATCAATAGTTATCGAAATTTTGGACGATCGATCGCCTTCGATGTTAGAAAATGAAGTGATTCGATTACGCACATAAGTCATCCGACACAAGCTAAATTCCGGATTAGTCACATTCCCGATCAAAACACACTTCTTTGACCATTAAATTTAAAATTCGGTCAAACTTTCGTGTACCTTGGCCGAGCACACAAAAGTGCTTATTTTAAAATCAATTTATGTGCGTTTACACCCTTTGCTTAGTGTGTTCGTAAAACAAAACAATATTTGAATTTAAAATTGATCGATCAGAGAAATATAATATGGCCGATCAGGAATGTGTCGGATCTAAATGGTGTTCAATCCGGAATACCGTTTATGTTCGATGCTATATGCCTGCAATTCGTATTCGCTCCTCTGGGACCAGTGAACAATATCAGCCAATAAATATTAAATTGCTAGATAACAATTTACATATTACTTGACATAAAATTCACATGTTTTCCATCCTATTTATGGGTCTTAAGCTTCAATGTAGGTTTCTGCGATCTAATGAATATTAAGAGTAATATAAGAGAGAATAATGTGCAGTAATCTCTGGAGTTTCTCTCTGTGGCACTCATGTGCGACTTGGTGGTTATGTTCTCTACAGTACTTGGTTTTTCGTCAGAATTACAAATTGTGTGCGACAACCGGTAAACACTATTGCGAGCAATTATTAACCGTGAATCGATAAGTCGCAAAAGGGGAAAAGGTGAAGCTCCAGAAGGGTTGATTCGTTTGGTTTAGGCCCGACACACCAGGGAGCGCTGAAAATC
Source organism: Pemphredon lugubris (assembly GCA_933228935.1). Lineage (NCBI taxonomy): Eukaryota > Metazoa > Arthropoda > Insecta > Hymenoptera > Crabronidae > Pemphredon > Pemphredon lugubris. The sequence goes on from OW121815.1 coordinate 67,307,133, forward strand.
GGATTCGCATTGCGCTCTTACGGGACTGTCCACTCTATCCAATATTTCCTCAGCAAAATATTTATCAAGTTGCACTTTTTTGAGTAGAACCACAAATTTTATAATCGACATTGCACAACAAATGCGGTTAATCATATTATGGTTACTTAAAAAAAACACGTAAACAGTATTTCACACTGTCATTTGCAAACAGTTTGCGTGCCACCGGTTGATTGTTTTTTTACAGGAGTCACTTTGTATGGGTTTATGTAATAAAGAACAGCAATGTATACTGCTCGTTTATTGAGAATTAATATTGTTATGCTTATCATACGTAATATGTATATCATACATATATATATAATATTATATATATATATATAATATTAATTAGACAATATATATACAGGATATGGTGTAGGACATAACCATACTATCCTTAATGTATATGCGAGGAGATATATGTATGTCATAAAATCGACCTCATAAAAGCTTTCTTCTATCCACTGCAACGAGGTCATAGTAATGGTTATATTCATCTTTATACAAGTTGAATCATCTTTTACAGAATACAGCAATTTGTAGTTTATACGAAAAAGCTTGAAAACACATGTGTAATTCAACGTCTATCTGTCTGTAATACGAATTCTATGACCTACATCGATCCAACATTGGCAAACAACAGTCCCATACGAAGAAATGTTTAGCAACATTATGCACACGTTGTTCGTAGTTAGCGCTTACCTTTCTGGCGGAGTGCAGCCGTATCGTACAAGTTTCAAAAATTCGTTGCGACTCAAACTGATGAAATCATTTCTCAGTAATACTTAGTAAAAATACGGTATAACCAGAAGAATAGGTGCTAATTTCGTCTTTCAAGTTAGGGTCTACAACAATGCTAAAACGATCATGATCCGCGGTTGGGAAAAAAATTCATTATTTACAATTCCCACCTAACGCTCTGTCCGATGTTTTCGGTACTCTCGGCTCGGCCAATGTTAGAGCGATCGATTGCCTTGTCAATTCGTTACTACCCCGAGGAACACACACCAAGGCAACGAGCCAAGCCAGCATATCACGATACGTGACCCGTGTATTTCACGGAAAAGACAGACAATCGCCTCCGCGCCGACAATTTAATTCTGCTTGAGTTTACCGAAATCGATTTCGGCATAACTGAAACCTTCTTGAGCCGCTGGCGATACGGGCGCCGTATTTCCGCTCTCAGGAAGATCGAGACTAGCGTAGTGCAAGATTGCCGCACCAAGCTGTAATTTTTCATACCCCTCGTTGTCCATCGGACTCGGCGTGGGCGTTGGAGTAGGCGTGGGCGTTTCGTCGGATAGTTTAGGAGAAGATGGCTGAGCTTGCACGGTAGGTTTGAATCCGGATAGCGTTGGACTAGTGTTCGGCGATGCGGTGATGAGACGTGGCTTCGATAAATTCAAGTCGGAAAACTTTTTCGTTAGCGTGTTCAACATGTTATCTTGGCAGGATAACGAGTTCGGCATCGCTCGTACTTGACTGTCTTTCCCCGTTGGACTGGGCGGTTTATCGTTAATTACTTTCAGCAAAGTATTGTTTGTTTCCGTCGCGGAAATGGAAGTTATCGCGGGAACCCTTGCCGTGGATTCCACGACCGCGCAGTCGTTAGTTTTGGAAGCCATATCCATTACAGAGGTTTCGTCATTAGTTTTCTGAAGAGTGAAGGATTTTTCGGGCGATTGGGGGCTATTTAAAGAAAAGGGGAAGATGGTTGCCGAGGAACCGGTAGGAGTTGCGCGCGGTGGAGAGGCGGGCGTACTGGCTAAACTTTCCGACTCCGGACTCCCGTTTAGAGGTAGGAAACTGGGTGCTTTCACGGGTTTATTTCCGGCTTGGATAGCGATTGGTTGAGAACGCAACTTCTCTTTGCGACTACTGGTTCGCGTCGCCTTACGGTTACTACGGTTGCTCATGTTCATGTTGATGTAGTCTTGTTCTAAGCTCGCTCCCGATTTAAAGTTCATCTCAACGTAATCGACCGGCGGCCGTCGAGGAAGATCCACAGGCGCTGTTCTCGTCACACCTGAAACAAAAATGAACTTTTCCTATTAGCAACAGATTCAACACTGCCAAGTTTCGGTTCGGCTAATCCCAGTGACCGTGGATCTCACCTGGTGGACCATTTGTCTGCAAGCAATCCTCTTGCATAGGCGATACGACCTGTTTAGGACTTGCCTCGGACTGAGACCAATCCTCCATCGGACCATCCATCCTCATGTATGGACCTTCTGCTTCTTCTACCGGCTTTAAAGTAGTAATCACCGGTTTATGCGCGCATACCGAAGACGGCACAAGTATGTGACTATGGTTCTGATTGGCAGTGATTGTATTGTTATTGTTATTACGATTGATCTGAAACAATAAATCAACAACAAATTCAACTTTTGTTCTTCATACAGGACTAATATCGATTAATTTGCAGTATCAAAAAACTACGCGATACCTTATTTATGCGGCTCATATCGACGTACGGGGCAGTGGTCGAAGTGGGTGGTTGTCCGGGAGACATGTCGACGTAGGAACTGGTGTCGGTGGCAGTAGAGTATGATTGCGATTGCGAGTGTGACTGGGAATATGACGAAGGGGGAGAATTAAGAGTTGTAGAAATACTGGGTCTTGTAAAGTCCAATTCCATTAGATCCTCCATCCGCTCGGAAGCCGCGGAGCAGCCGGAGTTGTGCCCCCAGGAACTGGATAGTAACGGAGCGGAGTTTGACTTGTTCGAGCCCGAGCTCTCAGATCCAGCTGGCAACTGAGCCGTAACTACGCTCGCTGCCAACCTTCCGATCTCGGGTCTCTTTGAACGGCTACCTACAGAGAAAGCGCGTACTCTGCTAGCTTCTTGTTGAGTAATGTCCAACCTGTGTAAGAGTCAACATACAACACGTAAATTACGATTATGTTTATAAATAAATATTTCCGAATATGGCCATAATGTATCAAAAATACGGTTGACTTTATTGGTTTCTCAATGAATGTTTTCATCTTGTTGAAGGTCGGTGTCGGCACCTCATTTCAATCAGTTCCGTTCTAAATGAAAATATGTAAACTAAAATTACATAGAGTAACGTTTTTATTTACGTACTTCGTATTTATTTGACAAGACCTCATAAAAGTAATAATCTACCGACAGCGGCTTTTGTCCGTTATCCTTTACTATTTATGTTTGCCATTGAATCTTTTGTTTACTTTCATCAACACCGTTAATCTTACGTTTGACACATAGACTACGTGGCCAATATCGAGCTTAGCGCATATTATAATACCACAAAATCTAGACATGCATCGAGTCAGAATCTTTTAGTATTTCAAACTGTCCATTCGTTCAGGTTCATTGTCTGAAGGTCGTACCTATTTTTCCGATGCCTATTCGCCGGCTCCGGTCGAGATCCAATCGAGTAGGCCCTAGCCGGTCTCGCTTGCAGATCATCTCCGGGTGGCAGGAAACTCGTTACTTTATCTAAATGATACTCAGAGAATCGCAAGTCCGTACTAGGTGTACCGGAAGTAACGGAACAACTACTGCCCCCGTGCTGCGACATGTCGTCAGGAAAGTGTCCGTTGTGACTATGCGTGGGATCCATGTCGACATATCCGTTGTTGCCAACGGGTGCCATGGGCACGTAACCTTCTGGAAGAACGTTGGTTTCTTCCACAAGAGAGGATGCACGTGAGTGCGAGTGGGCCGTTCCGGAGCTCATCGGCATGTAAGCTCCACCGCGTCCAGGACTCGACCCACAAGGACTGTACATTTCTATATAGGAACTCTGCTGCAGATACATTGAATTACGCCCGTTACTATCTCCTTTCTTTACCCTCCTCAATAAAGATAATCAAGAAATTCAGTGCAATAGTCGAACATAGAGATGCGCAAAGTGCGAACGAATTTCATTTCTTTTCCCGGAAGTATTATGCCATCTACATCAAGCCTGTTCAAATTCTAGCTCATAGGTTTGATTCTACCTTCCCTGGGTCACCTAGACCGAGTGAAACAAAACATAGCGTAGAATTGAGTAGAGCAAGTCCTGACACTTCAATCGTACGCATACTTGCGCTGTTGGCGACTCTACAGGGCGTGTGAGTGCCTGTCACTGGCACAAGCTGAGTTCAAACTTGAACAGGCTTATCCCACAACTTAGTTATTCAATTTGGCATATATCAAACATTTGTACATGTAAATCCGTTCACCCAGTGCGATTCTATTTATTGCTCTGTCTTCCTCAATCTTTGAAGAGATTCCATTTACCTGGGAAGGAGAATGAGATTTGAAATTCGGCGAATATTTGTGATGCGAATGCGACGTAGACCACGGAGCATAGTCGTCGCCGTTCTCCTCCAAAATGACCGGTTCGTCCGGTGTCAAGGAATGCCCGTACCTCGACACCGCGCTTTCTTCCAGCATGTTGTCGCCGCCGTCATCCATCGAAAGGGAGGATCCGGCGGAGTCCGTGGAACATGCTCCAGAAGCGGGGCTAATCGGCATCGAAGTGATTGGTGGCGAATATGAGAGACCTCGCCCGTACATGGAATGAGGTCTTGGTACGTGGGGTACAAAATGGGCACTTCTTATTTGACTTAGGGTTGACGCGGGATGACTCTCGCTGGTGGTGCGAGTTCTTGATGGTAAGCTGTCACATCTGTCACGTCCATTTGCACCTGGAAAGGTACTAGTCAGCAACATCGTCTGCAGATATCTACTTCATTCCAGAAAAAAAACAGTTTGAGAAGCAAATACCATTTTCCCAGCGGTAGCAGTGGTTAGTTCACTTGCGCGTACAGCGGTGGACAAGTAGCAACGAATGTAAGACGATTAGTTTCTTAAACATTTATAACTCGTTTATGCGCCGCGCATAATTTTTTGAAATGGCTTTTTCCTATAACTTTACAAGTTTTTAAAATTTCATTACCATGTACGGTCACTAGTTTTAAATGATCATTTATACAACGTTACGGTTTACCAATATGGTACTTTAAACAACTCATTGTTAGATCACGCGATGTATACCGAAAGACTCGGCTGATTTAAAAAGCTATTGGCCTGCATTCACAACTACACGATCGCCGCTGTACAAGAGTTTCAAAATACATTAAATATATAACATATTCATGTATACATGTTATTTTGTTTGAACATGTAGATTCAGATCAAGCATTGGACAATTATCAAAGAGAGATGATTCACAATTATCCGGGCAGATTAGGGTCGAACAAACGACACGCAGGACGTTGCAAAGCAACAAGGAAGAAAACGCCGCATTCGTACAAACTGCGCCAACATTGGTTCAAGAGGAGTGACGTGTAAAATATTCCATCGGTCGCTTTTACGCAGCCGGGCACAGAGGTAACGACACAAATGAAGCGTAACTTCGTCATGAATTGATCGTGCAATTGATTGCATGCGAACTGAAGCTCATGTATCTGTAGTGACGCGATCAATCTCGCGAAAAGACGCGTAATTGTATGATGCATCGGCAGGGATCCCGATTATCACGCGGTTCTTATGCCGAGGAAGAAAGGGAGTAAATGGAATGAAAAGGGGGAAATGTAACAGCGAGGCAGAAACACTGAAAGAGAAACAGAGAATATGCTGTTGCTGACTTATCGTATGACGAAACGAAAATACATACAGCGTAAAACTGATCTTTTAGATGATTGCGTTTGACTGATAATAACGGCAGCTAAGGGCAGCGACAGGGTTCTCTGATGGGATATTGTCGCGGTTGTGGTTGTAGTGGTCACGGTAGCGGTCGTAGTGATGGTGATGGTAGTGGTGGTAGTTGTTGTTGTTGTACTTGTTGTTGTTGTAACATGAACGGATTGGGAATTATTGATGGAATGGGGATGACTCGCTACCGAATGACGACGTCTAGTAGTAGTGGCACAGTTGGTATTAGTCGAGGCAATCCCAGCAGTCCCAGCCCCAGTACCAGTACCAGCAACGGCTGTAAACCACACGGCTCTCACTGTCGCACAACTGTGGCTACGTACGTTTCGTGCGTTTCTTATGACATATCGACTTTGAATAAAATTTCAGATTTCACCGAAACGTGATCTACTTTAAAGGCGCCGTTTATATTTCGTACCACTTTTAACTGATTTCGAATATATTTAAACATTAATACAACGTGAATGGAGTTAAAAGACATTGCACGATATGAGGAAGTTGCACATATGTTTCTTTAGTAGACAATACTTCGAGTTGCATTTTGTACTTTATTGCAAAAACATCTCAGAGATTGTTTTTATCATTTATATTTATATAAAGTATCTTGTACCAGAGAGGCACTGACCGATGATATTATGCCACTAAGTTATTTGTTTTAAAAACAAATAATTGCATGGTACAAGTATGGACTAACATTGGAATTATTAATGAAAATTACATGATAGTTTAGTAATATACCCACAGTATTTTATTAGTCATCTATATTTTAACTCCACCCAAAAAATGTATGTTTAGAATTCCATACACGTGAAATGCTAGGTTAAAATCCCGAAAGTTTCCATTCGTATTGCTTGGAAAAATATCACAATTCCCAGATAGAAAACGCCTAAACGTACTATCGTTTTGTTAAAATGATTGAATGAGAAGTACGATTATGTTCGTTGGTAAACGCATTTGTCACCCTTTGATACCCACAAGTCACGAGAAAAGAAAAGCATACAACTACAATGACAGAGAACAGACCCGTGACTGTATTGCAAGTAGAGGTACTCTGACTCTGATTAAACTGGTCCTGCTCCGACAGTGGATCCACCTGTTCCTCGTGCGTCCTGTGCTCCTCTGTAATGCCCCGAACCCACTCGTGTTATTCTATAGCCGACTTCTTACGTGTACATACCACGATACAGCTGGTACTTTAAAGCGTACAAAGTAAAGAGTGTACAGTTATGGCGTGGCGTAAACAAAAAGACCAATGTCTCTCACAAACGACTCGCACATAGGGCTAGTGGGAATTTCAGATGGGAAAACTGTTTTGTGCATAATGGGATCTGTGCAAAATACTGGTTGTATTACACTACATCGAAACGTATCGATTAAACACTATAAACACGTAATGAATGCACTCAGGACAAAGTGAAAGTGCCTTTCAGTGATTGGCAATTGCGAATGGAAATTGGCAGTAGTACCATAACTGACATCGTGTTCTAATAAACATATTCTGGGACGAAACAGTTCCTTAAAGTTCTAAGACTTACCCAACGGAGAGAAATTATGGAACTTTTGTCCAGTAGGTCGTCGTGGCAGGACAAAAATTGGTTTGCTAGCCTCGGTTGCAGAGGAACTGCGCATTCTTTGGCGTGGTCCTACATCGTCTTTGTTGGTATTACAGTTGCTCATTGAGTTCATTATAACAATGTACATATTGTGCGCTATATTGTTGTCTTCGGCTTCCATCCACAATTCCCCAGCACCCGTAACAGCTGATCGGCCCACGTCCAAAAAAAAAAATTTTTCTACGAATCCGCATCTTCTGATGCAGATCAGCTGTGGAATAAAACATCATTAATGTTCGTCGTACGTCACACGACTTAATTTTGATATTTAAGCCGAGTCTGCTTAGTAAGCATTGGACTTACTGGAAATTCTATCGAATCCAAATTATCCTCAGCCCCAATTTTAACCAAGCTTAAAGTTCTATCGGTAAGACATAGTCTATAGGCTCCATGAATGTTTCGACGTTCACCCAGCCCCCTTTTCTGCATCGTTACTTGCCATACATGCTCTAAAACAGAGTATCGAAATTTGTATTTAATGACTATAATAATTCTACTTACTATATTTTACTTATAACTACGTACAATTGCATTATGCCTCCTTAAAAATGATTGTGAAAATACTTATGCATCATGAGCAATACGGTCTTTCATAATACAGAAAAGATAAAACTACGTGGTACAAAGAATGTTTATAAAAAATCAATCCAACGTGCAAAATAAATATTCTGATAACAGTAGAAAATCAACAAATACAAATCTAATTTTCACAGCAATATTATGTGTACGCCATTGCGATTTAATACTCGTATATGGGTGTATCAGAATATGTAAGATTTAAAAAAAATGGATTTTATTTACGATTTCCTAAGAAACTGGAACTAACAGCTTCTGCATCTAACATACACGTAAATATTAAAGAAAAGTCGGTCGGTACCATGAATTGCACATCGCGAAATTGCGCAATCTTATGAAAACAGATGGATAAACATAAAACAAATATCAAAAATTCACCGAAACATAGTTGCTAAAACACAATTTGACCAGTTTTACTTTCCAATCCGTCTATGTATGTCACGATAAATAAAAGAAACAACGCTTTCAAAAAAAAAAAAAAAAAAAAAAACGTAAACAACAACAAGGAACTCAAAATCTCCATCGATCGAATGCACGAACCCCAAATCCCTCCTTGTCAACAGAAAATTCGGTGAATTTTCGATGCAGATACGTGTTCGCCAGCTAGACGCGATCTAATTCTAATTCAAAGCCATAATAGCTCATTACCAAATATAGGCCGAGGTTGCTCTCCATCGGCCACATCTCCGCTCTGAAGTAAAAGCATCGCCTTCAGCCATTCGTCCAGCTCTTTCTCGCTCTTCAGGATCAAGCAGAAACACTCGTCCTTCGTGTAGAGCGCGATAACGTGCTTATGCTTGGTGTCCACGCGCTTATTGATATTGAAGCAGCTGTCCAGCAGGATGCTACGCTTCGGCGGCTGTCTCGCCTCGAACTTCTTCTCGCTGTCGTAATATTCGAGACACGCCGGATACCCTGGCGCCTCGCCTCTCAGCACAAAATACTTTTTTTTCTGAGTCTTGAGCTTCTTCACGTGTCCGCAGCGAACAACCGGGCCTCCTGAAGGGGAGACCAAACCCCTGCCCGAAGACATCGCCGCGACCCGACGATCGTAAACGCCGTCGCCGCGAAGAATCCTCTGCGAGTCCTTTAACAACGCGTCGCTCTCTACCATTTACATGGCACCAGATTGCTCGCGGGATCAAAACGAAAACAGAATATACGCTCCGGGATATACGCGGTTTATCACGTTCGTCCCGTATCAAAGCGCGCTACGCGAAAGTACATCGCGTGGCAGAAAGCTCCCACCCACGTCGTCGGGGGGAGAGCCTTGAGGAAAGACCAGTTCTTCGGAAAACACCGACTGTTTGATTTCCCGCAACGATACTTCGTATACGCACAGCGTTGCAGGATATACCGCAGTATCAAGGGAACTGAGTTTCCTGATTTTCCCACGTTTCGTGAGAGAAAAGACTCACCGGGAGTACCCGGTAAAACTTGTGTTTTCGTTCTTCTTCTTTTCCTCCGTCACCTTTCGTCGAGAACGTGCTCCCGTTTATCGCGAAAAGGTCGCCGTCGATATCGTCGCACTCGCACTCCACGCTAATGATGGAAGCACGTGTCGGGGGTAAATAAGCAATAACACGCCACCACGGTGCATGTGCACTCAGCGAGTACTATAAGGGCGTCGCATGCATAGTTCCGCGCCACCCCGGAATATGCACCAGCGGCCAAATTTTCCCGTCCGACTCTGACTGACCCACTCCGGGCCTTTGCCGAGATTCGGGGAAATTGAGCGACGGCCTTATCCCCCCCGGAATAGAAACCGCATAGAATTCCCCGATTCACGCGGAATTCCTGCGAAAAAGGGAGGCCTTGTACCTGCTCCGTTTTCCGCGATGGCGGTTCCACGGTGCGTCTGGGTTCCACCTGTCACGCGGTTTCGTCTAATTTCGCCAGCTTCGATGCCGTGCGCCTCTGGTATCCCCAGGGCGGATTGTACACCACGTCTCGTGAGGTCAACGATGCTCGGCACCGTTTACGCGTCTAGACATTGGTAAAAGAAAAACTGTCTTCATTCCGGGAGGGGATGACACGCGTTGCCACCTCCGAGAATTGTTTTCCCTGGCTGGGAAGGACCGTGCACCTGTTTATCGCGTCGAATAACACAATTTACTGCGTGGTCCACAATGGTTGGCGCGTATGCACACGGAGAGGAGCACAGATAGATACCACGTATAGAGAAACGTTTGTATACATGGTAGATGGTACAGATACACACGCGGGCGTGTTCACGTGTACACAAACACACGCTCTGTCTCGCTCTTTCTCGTTCTGCGCACTCGCGCGCCCGTTCCTTCGTTCGCTCGCTCGCTCGCTCGTTCGTTCGTTCGTTCGTTCGGTTTGCGAGTACGTTTAGAGGAAATACGCCGAGAGAGGTAGAGGAGAGAAAAAGAGAGAGGGACGGGCGACGCACACGCAGGTGGGTGGTTGAACCCCTCTTATCGTTGGCTGGCGCGGTTATAAAGGCGGCCTGCTTCGAGTAAATAGGCTACTGTCAAGGGCAGGACAATTTTTTTCATGCGTAATAGCAGGCAACATCAAAACACCAGAAAGCAGCGTGTGTATTCCAGGTCCGATGATAGAACGCACACGTCCTTTTCTCCCACACCCCTCGTATATCGAGCACTTTGCCGCGAAGGAGAGACAGAGAGGAAGAGAGAGAGAGAGACGGAGGTGAACTGAGCTTCTCACTTGACGCGGTTAACAACACCACGGGCAACAACAACGTGCACGCCTCGCAGCTTAACCCCCTTCCCCGTGGGTAAGACCGAAACGATTCCTGGCACACGCGAAAACCACGCACCGCGATCACATCTGCTGCTCGAGTTGAAAAATTCGGCTCTCCTCTCTCGTATCCACCATCCCTCTCTTCTCCCCCTTCCGCCACCGCGTGCGAGCGACAAATACCGCGTCACTTGTGATCACGAATCCCGCGGCCCCGTCTCGAGAGCTCTCGATTTTATTCTCCCCTTTTTTGCCCGATCCGCGGGGTACGAAAACACGAAAACCGACACACGCACCGTACGCCACGCACGCGTTTACTCGCCTCGACTTTAATACGTCGCGAAAGCACCGCACGGGAAGCGAGAAGAGACGCGCACCTAATCTTGAATTTTTTCACCCGTCGCACGCCTAGACAGCTAAATAGGCGCTCATGTCCATCTTGTAAAGGTCATGTGTATGGTAAGCTCCGCAGTTGTAAACAAGATGTACGCAGGCGCTAACCGCTCGAATGGCGGCGACGGCGGCGACTCGATACGCGATACGCCACGACCGTAAATACACGTATATAACCCACGTACGTATATTTACGTACACACGCGGCACGGGTCTCTCTCCTTTGCAGTGGCGTAACTACCGTGCCGAGGGACGACTAAACACCGCAATGCGGTGGATCCTATCCGGAGGAGGTCGTTCAAGTTGCGCTACCATCTCCATCGCTGAGTAACGTGAGTTTCCGATTATTCGATCGTGATCGGGAGCATGTATTGGTACTGAGAATTCCGACGTTCTTGGGGTTGGAGAATCTTTAAGGTCGTTTCGTATTTCTATGGATCGAGAGTGCCGATGCGGTGTGGGTGACCCAGGTGTCGTTAAGAAAGTACGGTCGGGTTTTTTTTTTTTTTTTTTTTTTTTTTTAATGGCGTCTTTCGGAGTTGTATCTTTATGGATAATTAATGGAAGCTCCGGTTGCGGTTTATTAAGTTTGCGATTGAGAGTTGTTTTATTGCCGATTAACTCTCTTATATCCGTTCGTCACTGATCCTCTTGTCGATGATTTCTCTCGGAGAAATTTCTAGGAATATTGGCAGAGAATGGTAAAATGTCGGTGTAAGATCTGGCGAATACGATTGTCGAAACTGGTTTAGTGTCGGTTGAGTGATTTTTTTTAAACAAGGAGGGCTATTGTCGTGCAGTAGAATTGTGTCTCCACGATTCGTCAATACCGGCCGCCGTGTCGCCTTGTAACCCAATTTGAACTCGCGGAGAGAATAAAAATAGCAGACATGTCCCTTGCAAATGTTCGATTCAACGCGAGACAATCGAAAGAGACGTTAGAAAATTCACTGCCGTATCACGGACGACAGTTTGAATATTCCTAACGATCTAACATTCGTAAAATATTAACAAAAAAAAATACTACCTAATACACTGCATGAAAAGAAGGTTTCACATGGAAACCAAACTTTGACGCGACGCACATCAATAATATCAAACGCTCCGTTCGGATATGCACCGCGCGTAGTAATGACATTAAATCATTTTTTCGGAGCATGACTTTTGTTACGCCACTGTTTCCTTTAATGTTTCACACTGACGCAGGGTGTCATAATGTAGAGACGTGCGCTTGCACGTACACACTTGCGTGCTTTCAAGTCAAGGTGGACGACTATGGATACACGCATTTCGCTCGCGTAGTTCTGGGTATTGGATCCTCATCGGCAGGGTCGTTTGTAAACACATACGTATGCACGTACATAAATTCCTCTACGGTGATCGGTAGTACTAATCGTTTTTAACACACTCGGCGAGGAGGAAAACAGTACTTGAAACTTACGGCCGAATAACGGTCTGCGTTACGCTTATACGATTTCAAGAAAAGGCTCTTGAAAGATTGTCAAGTCCACGGATATGTTTATCGCACATTATGCAAGTAACATAGACAAAAATAATAACATTGACGAAGAGTAAAGCGCAAGAGTGGTGCGCAAGCCAGGAAAACCATTGTACTCGCATTGACTGTAGTTTCGATTGCACGTTGCATTTGTAGATTTGTCACTTAGTAAATTAATTGGTAGTAATGCAAAGGAAGTAGTACAATTCTAAAGTAATCGGGCTTGTAGTTGTACGGATGTCCGAATAATTTCGAATAAGGATATTAAATTTCTGAAAATCTCGGAAATCTGTATAATTTCAAACGTGGATATTTGAAATCGGATAACTTCAGATGTCCGGATATTTAGTAGGTGGATAGACGCTTATCTGTATATTCGATTTGAAACGCTTGAAAAACAATCAGAATTGCGAAGAGATGTCCGCAACAATCCGAATTTCAGATAGATAAGAAATATGAGTCTTTTACTCGATCCTAATAGTAATGCAAAAGTCGGAACGACAACGTAAACGTAGCTAAATATACTTTACTGAAGCGAATGCTAGACACACGAATGTTTTGATTTGATTCATCGACGCGACGTTATACAATACAGATTAGGTGAAATATGTGTTTCGCGAAGCCGGCAGAGCGCCGGAGATTACTGTACAAGGTCCGGGGTTCGTGCCCACGTAGTCTTAGAATTTTTTTCTGTATGATTCATACCGTACACTTGGCGATTCCTCGTGGCTAATGACCGGTACGATTGACGCGTACAATACACGTAGAAACTGTATCTATGTACGATAAGTTTTGTTGTCCACATTGATAAACAAAGGACACGCAGAGCTTGCATAAATCATCATATATTTTAACAAAAATACAAAATAATTATGCTAGATAAATCGTTTCATAGTATTATGTCTTTGTAGATCACTAAAAAAAATGCAAATGGATATAATACTGAAGAACATGGCTTACACAGAGTTGCTTTTTGGCAATTTGTGCTTACTATATATTATATGCAGGAGAGCCTAATAATACTTTAACTCTATATAAATACAGCGAGGAAAAAAAGTATTTGTACACCATAATTGAGTCGTTTATTTTAGAATTCCCCCAAACGCCAAAAAAAATAATGTCGACAGCTTTGCGTTTCATTCGCTTTTTCACCCTCCCTCAGTAAATCGTTGAGCTAAACTGATATAGAAAAGAATGAGTAGTCCAGTATTTTTTATAAGTTTTGGGAATTCACAGAAACCGTTTTAGAGTCGTGAAACAGTTTTTATCAATTATCTCGAAAAGCGAAAAAGTGAACTTAGGGGGTTACCGAAATAAATGGTTCAACTCTTCACTTTACAAAGACGTTTTTCACATTTCTTCAAAAACTTCTCTTTCCGATAATGCCCACACAGTACAAACTATAGCTTTAAGGTTCATTTAATGTACATGATCAGTTTTATTGCTGCTCAGCCTACAGATTGAGATTCTTGCTCGTAGAAAAAAAAATAATCCTTCAGAGATTTAGCCGGAAATTATAGAACAATTAGTCAGTTGGAGTCTCTCAGATCCCATCGTAACTGATTAACCTCTTTTTTTCAATGTCAAATTTTCCACATGTTATGCGGCCACTATAAATCAACAAAAATAGATAATTACGTATATTTACTAATTATTGAGATAACCCGTTGCGGTGGCGCGTGTCTGAGAGACTAACACTATAATATGACTCGACTGGGATCTGTGATACCTCACGGTATAACGAAAGGTTATAGGCTTAGTGCCGGCGCAAAACGTAAGCAGCATCAACTGGATACTTTTGTCAATGACGTATTTAAAAAATATATCCGTACGTGGCACAAGATAATTTATTACAAACCCTGCGAAGGTACAAAGGGAAACCACAATGTACAAATACCTATTTTCATCCACTGTAATGATTATAAATTGCTTCAAATGAACATTTCATTAGTCAACATCATTTCTATAACAATAATTGGTATTACATCTAATAAGTACAACTACTTGTTAAAGGAACTATATTACTCACTCCTTGCTTCGATCATCATAAACCTAAAAAAAGTCAAATCTTTTTAAATCTCCGCTCGTTTCACTATCAGTACAGTACCAATCTATGCGTTTGCTTTATATTCAAACCCATTGATTTAACGGACATTGATAACTTATGGTAGTTCCTCGGCTATGCTTGATTACATCCTACAGAACGCGTAATTACTTTCCACGAGAGAGTAAACGATTGATTGTCAAACGAACAGCGATAAGTACAGAAGATTCACAAATAATAAAGGGTATTCTCCAGTGATTGATGGGGCTCCAATTGAATATTTTGTCCAACGAGCGAAGCAAGCTTATGTGCATACTGACAGGGTGCAGGAACTTTGATAGTACCAGGCCAGTTATAATACAAATGACAAAGCTTGTATGTCAATTTCTGCACGTGCTCGGCTTTCATGTTTTTGCTGTCGTAAACGACGATGTAATGCGTTGGTGATACGGTGCCTTGCCGTATGTTCTGAGAGACTAAAAAGAAATCGTACAGCTCGGGTCTCGTTATTGTTCCATCCACGACTGTCCCTGGTGGTGGATTCTCTAAGCCGGATGACTAAACGTATACATAAGAATTGCACGTCTAAGTGGCATGATAATTCACCTCATATTCGAATATCCTCTGATTACTTCAAAACTTACGCAAACGGCGAAAAGACGTGTATTGATACGTTTGTGGACAATTACCACGGTAAGCGATGGCGCATAGTTCGGTTCGATGTTTTTAAATGCCGCTAGCATCTGCTTCACCTCGTAATTTGCTACCGTCGCCATTTGACCCTCTCCGACACCATCACGGTATACAATTATTCGAGATGGATAATGTCCATTGTGCTATAGTGTAACATAGTACATGACAATATTTATTTATCAAGTAATACCAATTATTAGGCAACGAAAAAGCAAAGCGACCGACGTAAGCAATAACGGATCGTTTCTATGTTTTGAGTCTATGCCGTTGTCAGCATATTTCCATCGCTTTCTTTTAGGTGCACAGTAGTATAGTCGTCAGCAACGATTTGCGGCTGGAGATAATGTACCGCTCTATTAGGATTGATTTACAACGTTACTCGAGTGTAAGCGTTGATTTAAAAAGTTGTTTCCGGTCGCACATCATTGCTAGTCATTGTACTATATGTCGCTCGCCAGTTAACGTTTACGATGGCGATGGCGGGGTGTAAAGATATTAGCGCAACTAATTAGCGTCTTAGTTTCGAGCACGTTGATTGGACACTGCGGTGACCTTCGGGCCCCATCGCGTCGACTCACGAGTGGCCTACAGTACTTGTATTCATACTATGTCGCATTAGCTACCTTGTAGTAAGCTTTCACAGCGGAAAGTAAGCAGAGCTGCAACATGTCGACTAACTCCTGTTGCTTCCCTTGTAAACAGACCTTGCTATGCCACGTTGTTAACAGTTTGTCTAAACTGGCTACAAAAGCCGCCACACTGCGGTTGCCCGATTGACCGGCTGTCCCATGATACACATCAATTCCGCATATCATACATTGGTCCTAGAACAGTAAAATTGAATATCTGAGTTGTCTTTCTTTGCTTTATAAAGTTAGGCAATAGATCATTGTTAATTACCAATGGTATACTCAGTGCCCACAGTGCTCCTCCTAGCTTACAATTAATTTGCAATGCGATCTTCTCTGTTACACTCTTCAGTTTGTCACCACGAGAAATAGTTCTGGAGACGATCACTTGGGACGGTACGGGTCGTTCGACGTTGCACAGTCTATGTACACATGACAAAGCGTTATATATTATAAGATTTCGAGAGTTCAAAGAAACATCTTACTTCTTTATTGCGGAGTATCGATCAGTTCGATTACTTGGAACAATGACGACCATTATATTCATATTTCCCTGAATATTAGCGCGTAATTCGCGTGTGTAAGTGTCACTTCTATCGTCTTTTAATGCAATCAATTTTGGCTCATTAACTTTCATACCCATGCACTCTGTAACTTTTTTCAACATGTCTATAAACTCTCTGGCACATCTCATGTCCTTTTGGAAATACAGAACGCACCAATGAGTTAGATGCGGCTGAAAAAATGATAGTATGATTAAACACGGTAGTCTTGTAGGTTACAATAACACTAAATATTACTGTGAGTTCCAAGTAGAGACTACAGATTCATTTATTTCACATAGCTAACACACACGTCTTATCATCAATCAACTGCTTACATGAGAAATTTTACTAATATCCATCAATTTATACTTTTTAATTATATGCAATACCAGCATTAGTACTTAGTTAATTTCTAAATCTTTTTTTTTAGTCATAATACTGAATCTCATATTATCACAAGGCTCAACATTTGGGCATTCCCGTTTAAGATAAAGTTCATCCCGGATGATAAAAACGTACTACTAATGATCGATACGTTGCGTCAAAATATTTTAGGAATACATTGCATCGAACGCTCGTATGTTATTTATATCAATCAAATTATGATAAACCGAAATGTTACTTAAAGTTGGAATATATACCGTTCGTAACAAGTGGTTCCGACAAGCCGCGGAGCTCCATTCTGCGGGTTTGTGCGCCGGAGGTGTAAAAATCTTATTATTACCGAAAAATATCTTCTCACTTTCAAGCGTTCTTGCTTTAAATTGAGTCAATTCGTTTTCTAACTCCAAACCCCATTCGGATAGTATCTCTCGGGGAGCGTCATTTTTCTGCACTTCTTGTACGAAATGCTTTAGCACAGCCCGACGATTATTTGGTGACATTTTAGTTACCGCATCCAGATCTCTTACAATTTTGTAGTCTGCGCGAATACTTTCAGTCAGGCTCGCGATGTAGCACAACTCTGGTACCAGGAATATATATTTTTCCTGCGGCTGTATTACACATGTTTCTTTAAATCATTACTACTTGTAAATAACACATTGCTTCAACAAACAGTATTCAAGTTGAAACAAATCAACTGTCGCAGTTTTTAAAACAAAAAACAATGTTTCAGGCAAAATTTTATTAGTAACACGGGAGATGTATGCTATTTCCATTTGATAGTCTCCAGATTCAATAGTTGTATCGAAACCTTTTTTTTTGCTTTTCGAAACGTGTTAGAGTTATTCAGCTGATTTGTTTCAATTGCCTGATGTTGTATAGTGTGGGAAACAATAAAAGCGATCAGGAATTGAAATTAACGAAGTATTACTAGTTGATACAGATAGAAAAGCAATACATTATTCTTTTACGTTAGTACTTACACCGCCAGTAGGAGTTTTATTCTTAGCGATATGCAGCAAAAGCGGTTGGTTTGAGTCCCTTATTTGTAAGTTCCAATGATTTTTATAATATTCTATAAACGATATCTCCTTATCGTCTTTAAGAAATTTATCTTGAGGACTTTTATTCCACACAATATCGTCCACGCGATAAGTCTTATTATTATATCTTGTAAAAACGGACACTCCTTGTAATTCTTTCTCTATCACTTGTTTGAAGTTGTTTTTACCTTCGTGATTGATCCTGTATGATGAAATTTTAGTGTTCAAATAAATCCAACTTGATAGTGGCAAGGAGTATTCACAATGAAGTGCTGATTTTACATTATGTCACGCACTGTTTCCGTCCGCATTACACGATGTTTGGCATCTATGCAAAGCTTTAATCCATCTTCGTACTCATTAATGGCAGTAACGTAACCAGGCCACACTTCCAATTTATGTTGTGGCACAGAGTGAATAGCCCTGGGATTAAAATTATGTGGACCAATGCGAACTAAGCTAAGGGCTCGCATGACACGGTTCAGTAAAACATTGAAAAATGGAATGTTCTCAGTCATAGTTTGTTGCTTCTTGTATATTATAGTTAATGTAACAGTAGATTCGTCAGCTGGATGTACTGATTCAAAAATTGTTCTCTAAAAAGATTATGCATTCTATATACATATACTCGCTTCATTTCCATTATTGCATACTTACATCGTCTTTCAATTTTATAGGCAGATACAAAGTGACACCATCGAATACTTTTGTTCGACCCAGTGCTGCTATATGTTGGTTAAGAAGTTTTCTACGGAGCGGTATAGAGTCTATCTCTGGTTTGAACTTAATCTCATAATTAAACAAACCTTTCCCAGGTACCAGTTTTACATTTATATAGTTCGAACTTAACTGTATCCTAGAAGTTTACGGTCTTTTAAGATATTTATTGTACCATTAATTTTTATACTAGACTTAAACAATTTTGAAAAATTGTTAACACTCACGCAGTCCCACTTGTACCTCGATACGGCACTGATAGTGGTTTTTGGTATGATATCACAGATGGGCTTTTTGTTTCGCTAATGGCAAGATCTGATAATTTCCCGAGCACTCCTGCATTATCCCCTGATGGTCCCGGAATGTTTGTGGATTCTGCTGGTCTCGCAACCGAGCTACAAAGATGCACTTTATTTTTATCAAATTTTCGAGCATAACGAAGCAATCGATTTTACTTTATCTTTTGTATAGTTTTAAAGCGGGTTTTCAAAATTATGGTTCTGATTGAAATGTATGGTCTCATAAATTATAGTATTTTGTTCTCTCTTGCTAATTTGTAACAGAGAATGTTACAATGATGTTCTCATAAAATTAGCTGCTTGTTCATTTGAAATGATTTATTACAGTATCGCTATAAATGACTGTAATATAAAGTCTGTACATGTTAAAATACGTACCCAATATTTTTAAATGCCTTCAGAATTGCCCCTCTACCATGACTAGCTGTCTGTGTTGGTGGCTTGTCAGCAGTGTCTGATTTTTCCATAGGTTGTGCTTGTTTTATTATGTTGAATATTTTGGCACGCCCCATACCAAAAGAAGAAATTGTCCTTTCCGATAAAGATGAGGCGACCGAAGGTACTTGACTAACAGATGGGCCAGGTGTCGTGACCGAAGTAGCTCGATCTTTGGCTTCAGCATCAGCTTGAGCATTGGCTCGAGCCTCAGCTTCAGCAGCAGCTCGAGCCTCAGCTTCAACAGCAGCTCTAGCCTCAGCTTGGGCAGCAGCTTCAGCAGCAGCTTGAGCCTCAGCTTTGCCAGCAGCTTCGGCAGCAGCTCGAGCTTCAGCTTGGGCCAAAGCTTCCTTCCTTTCAAGCATCTTTAAAATCAAAGCACCCCGCCCCGACGGAACCTTTTTTGACGCATAGTCCTGATCTTTGTCCATTTTTTACAGATTTCTAAAGTAAAAAACGAAAATGTAAAATTTTTTTTTCATCAATGTTTTAACACAATTTCGGTGTAATTCTCATTGTCATTTATCATTGCTCACACAAATAGAATCCAGACCATTTATAACCAAACCCACATTAAAATCAATCTGTTTCTTAATAAAAATATTTGTCAGTTTCAGTAGGAACTGGGTCCCATAACAAACTTTGTGATTTGTGAGAGACGTTCAGTTGCTCTTTGATAAAAAAGATTTTAGAATGATAAAAGTTCTATAATAAATACACTAAACATTTAACTTTTCAAACTGCACATGTTGGTATTTTTCAACTGTTTACAGTAATACCAAGAACACAAAAACTGATGTTAATGTCCTCTAACAGAAAGATTTTCTTTCTTTTTACATCTTGCATCTCATATACCACTATTTTGTTAATCAAATGAATCACGGGTTACATCAGATGACAACTTACAAACTTGCTCTGTATATGCCCTGAAGAAGTTAAATAATTAGTTTATGAAAGACAGGTATTCCCAGATGGTACCTGTTGTTTACAAAGAATATATATGCATGTCCATTAATGTACTATATCAAAAACGGCGTATGTATTCTGAAACAACGAAATATTTGATTTTGTGTTAATAGTACTTGATACACACAAGATTTATGGGATACAAGAAAAACATGCATTCCACACATATAACTCTAATATGCGTGGCTCTCCACATTTCAGTGTATCTAAAATACTTATGTGCGCATGGTATAATATACCACAGGTACTCTTCGCTTAGACCATGCCATAATTAAAAAGTTCGGCAAGAAATAATAGCTAACTTGTGGAAAAAGATTGCGTTCTGTGTTCTATATAAGTAACAAGCAAAAAGGAGTAAAAAGTTAAAGAATTTCGAACAGAGTACAATTCTTTAGTGTTACACATTGTAAACAAGAGTTAGAGGTCAGTATATTAGACCTTTGTTTACGAAAATATATATTTCTTTTTGAAACCATACATCTATTATCACAAGGATTTGTAACCACGTGGATTAAATATACTCCCGAAAAATTCGTTTCTCGGGAACCACGCGCATTACAGTAATGTATCTTGTACAAGATCAAAATTGCGGCAAACATGTATTTTGTATACCGAACATGTTGATCTTCAGTCCCAAAGAATGTTCGATAAAATGAAAAAGACGAGAAATACTACAATTTCAAAAACCATTTTACATCGCAATTTTTGTTTATAAGTGTGCTTCACGTTTTATGTTTTATACCGCTAAACCCTGCTGCTGCTGGTTTATCTCCGACATCCGTGTTTTTATTTCCCAATTAACATTGATAGGCCGTATAAAAGTAAATATCTCATTCCCAGAAATTATGTTCCAGTATTACTGTAAAACCGTCGGTGTATCTTATTACCATTTACTTACCCAAAACGTAATAGATGATAATTTTTGCCGCCTAATAATGCTTGCATGTACTTTCTGAAATTAATGTCAGGAATAGATGACACACGTGACAAGAAAATGCAAGCATATATTACAAATGATTACAAATACGCTGACACTGCTTAGAGACTGGCAAATCTCATCGGCGATCAAAATTCGGCGTTCTCCAGCGAATTCTGGGTCTGTTTACCAATTGGGGCCTCCTAGCGTACTTGGAATAAATTATAAATGACTTCTGAAGGAAATAGTTGATTCATGCTTCTATAGATGACGCTATAGTATCATCGGATAAAAGTTATCAACCTAGGTTTCAATAGTTTGACGTGACTATTATATGCGTTAATATTTGGTTTTGCCGGTTAAACTATAATCTATACGATGCAGATGTGGATGCAAAATTGATACCTTTTCTATTTTACGTATCTATAAAAATTGAGAACATGATGGCTTACAAAGAATGATTTACAAACTTAACTTCAAAATCTAAGAGCGATCTTTGAATTCTCATTTCTGATTGGGTAAAGAATTTTTTCGATCGCATCTTGACTGTAGTAAATTAATGGCGAAGATGAAGAAGTTTCTTGTTATATCGCATCCTCTCTAGGTGTCTCTGTAGGCTCTGCACTCTGCAGTAGAGTGAGTCAAGTAGAGTTTAGTGAATAACTATAATTATTGGAAGTGTCGAATGTGTTCAAGAGGTGTATCTAACGATAGTGTCAAAGAATATTGAAACTAAAATGAGTCTTTAAATAAAGAAATTTAATAAGTGTAATGCTACCAAGAACTACGTAAAAATGCAGTGACACGCCATATCTGTGTGAAACAAAAATGTAAGAAACAAAACCGATGTTCGGAAGTTTCTTTTCTCCGTGTGCCAAACCAGATTACTTTATGAAATTAATATAAAGACGCCTCTCCAACAAATTGTGCAATGATAGGCTAAACATTTGCGTTATACATTCTGAACATCCAAATTCGTGAACCTATATAGTAATAGTTTACTAAATACTGAGAAACATAATTTGTTACTTGACGAAACTATAGTGCATTAAATAAAATTCTTATTACTGTTTTA
Organism: Pemphredon lugubris; assembly: GCA_933228935.1. Lineage (NCBI taxonomy): Eukaryota > Metazoa > Arthropoda > Insecta > Hymenoptera > Crabronidae > Pemphredon > Pemphredon lugubris. Next base: position 67,329,375 of record OW121815.1, read on the forward strand.
TTAAACGTAGATGAGATCGAAGTCATACCATAGCAAACTGTGAGCAAATGAAGTAAGACACAAACCTAATAAAGAAGTTATCCAAGTCTGCATTTTCATTTTTATACATCCCCATTATTGCTGAGTTTCCTTTTCTTTATTGAAACTATGTAGGATCTATAATTTACGTAAGACTAACCTTCGTTGCAAACAGACAAATATTGTTTTGTGGGTTCAGTTGTAAATATCAATATATATAAGATGCAATCAAATTTTAAGGTTATCGTAAAGAAAGATCGTTTATTTTGTAAACCCATCTGATTTTAGAGAGTGTATAATGCAACGCTCTTGTTACTACAAATCTTTTTTGTTATTATTGTGACTTAAAGTTTACCAATAGAGCCAGTTTATCTGACAATTTATTAACGTTGCAGTAAGACCATCACTAACAAAACGAGTTGGCACAGAGAATCAATAAGACAATGGCTCGGTTGCATAAAGGAATTAGTGAATTAAGGGTCATGGGAAGTGTTAAAATAATTGACCCTAACAATTCATTCTGGGAAAACATTATCAGCTGTAGAAGCAACTCTTATGTCCACCGACTACGAAGGCTAAATGAGATCATTCCTATGGAAAATTACATTTTGTGATTTCTTTAAAAATTACCAAATCCAAGCGCTATAATTTCGGTGTACATCAACCAAGGAAATATATATTCCATTTTCACAGTACAAATGAGTATATTTCGAAATATTTAATGGATAGACAAAGAAAAATCAGTCGCAGCCATTGTTTTCCGGAAATACAATACTTGTTACTTCCCAGTAATGCACGATTCTACATAAAATTATCTTCATAATTATTCCACGGGTACATCAGCGATAAGATTAATCTATTTCCGAGAAACATTCTTCTCCTTTGTTTATACAGATAACGTGCGAGGGATTTCAGATTCAAACAGAGCGCCATTTTTTCTTTGGAATTATAAATGATTTCCGCCCTGTAGGTGGCAGTGCAAAACTTCACCTATCCTACAAGCAGGAGCGTTCCGGTAGTGACGGCTCATTCGGTCAATTGAGACGGGCGTCTGCGTACGTGTCGGTGGTCCAACCGTGAAACTTATCGGACAGCAATCGCTACAGCAGCGAATATTTCGTCGCCAAAAGTATATTTACGAACGTCAAAATTTTACGAAGGAAGAAGTATGAGTATTAACTCCAGTCTACCATTAAGTAATTGCGAAAGTAGTAAAAAGGGCATAATGCCGAGTTTAATATCGAGCAATTGGTAAGTACTGTGTTGCAACGACAAGAAGGCCATTTTTGTCTTTCATTCGTCATCGCCATTTTGAACCTTAGTTGTCGACCTATTCGTTTTCCAATTTTTCACCATAAGCCCTTATCTACCATTCATTTAATACAATCATACTTTGTGGAATAATCAGTCATTTTCGCTGTAATGTTATTCGTGTCGGAATGAGATTTATTATCGCTAAAAAATTTCAAAATTATGCCCGTGAAGCGTGCCAGATTATAGTATGCTATTGCGATGTACTTTCTTTCTTCCCTTCTCCTCAAGGACAACGGGCCCTACCGATCAAGTCTCCGTAAAATTATTTCAGATCTAGAATTTCAAAATTAAGAACAAATAGGATTTTATCTTAACACAGATTTCGAATAATACGCGAGAGCGTACTTTCTATGTTTTCGATAACCACGACTTTCGTTCTATATCACGCGAGTCGAAAATATCGTTCGTGCGACGCAATAGATATTAAATTCTCATCGTACGTGCGCGTGAATTAATTGCGAGGCAAGAAATAGCGACGAATTTGGGTCGCCTTGAATTGTTTTCAAACCGAAATCTTGTTCTGATAACTGGAACGCAGGTAAATTGATCGGTATCAGTGTTTGCTTCTCATCCCCACTCTCGGTCGATTAGTTCGTTCGAAATAAAGAACCGTGCGAAAGTGATTTATAGGATAGGTACAATGAGGTTTTTTGATGTTTTCTACGTGTTGGCTGATATCACCACGTACCGTCGTAAACATCACACATGCGCGCGCACACTAGTTAAGTGTAAAGATAAGATTAACGGTCTAAGCTGCGCGTGGTATTTTGATAAAATTTATCTCCATATCACATGATTTAATAGTAACGATTTTAGTATATTAGCTTTTATCGGCAAATTGCAATACAGTTGAAACTTATCCATTCTTTGATTACTATTGTAGCTTCGAATAAGTAGGAAGTAAGTGGATCCTATAAGTACATACAGTGTGTTAGTGAAATAAGTAAACAGAAAGGGATCTAAACTGTTTTGATTACAAAACCATTTCAAATCATACTTTGCGATGAAAGGGCACACAATGGGGAACTGTTCATTGGTCATATGTACATCTAGATTCATTTGTTATTCACCCTCAATTTCTTAGACTTTATAATTACATAAATTCAGAGTGTCATTTATAAATGTTCTTCGTTTGACTCTAGAATGTTAACTTTATTTTTACACTTTTTTTAAACCATTTGCCAATTCAACAATTATGGTATAAAATGTACATAAATGTTGAAATTACAGTGATTTATTTTTTATTTATTATATTTATTCAATCAGTAAATGATATAAAAGACATGCTATAAATAATCAGTATACAAGTATCAGTGTTCATTGAATAGCCGAATGATTAGCGTTCTAAGGTTAATTGGTCAGGTTTTTAACTGGAGTACTGTTTATCCCCCCCCCCCACCCCCACAACCATCAGACTCAAAGCAGGTCTGAGAGGGGGGGTTAACCAAAAACGATATCAAGTGATTTTAAACCTAATATTACAGTTTTTTTTTTTTTTTTTTTTTATTGACTCACAACAGGCTAACGGGTCTTACTCGTGTTACCTAACTTTGTTTAGCATACAATTATTTGCGTTCGATAAATAAGTATCTTAAGTTTTACGTATGGGACAGTACATCAGATGATTACATGAATAGTTAGTGCTCTGTGGGCAATAGGGAATACGGATACTGGGAAAGTTCCACATAACAGTGAAAACAGACAGAGTTTGATGCGGCCCTAGCTACAACATTATGATAGAAGATCTTACGATAAAAGATGATCGTACTCTAATCGAGATGAAATCTGTTTCAGCGAAATGTCGAGTAAGTGCATGGATGAAAGCATGGAAGAAGGTTCTAGGCTCCAACAGCATTACTGTATAACGCTGGGTGTGGGGCCTCTGTGGTGGTCCTGATGTGCCCCATGCCGCATTGTCTGTATCTACAGTCAACACAGAGAGCCGCGGCGTGGGGATAAAGCAGAGTCAGCTCTCTGTGAGCTCCCACATTGTGCAAGTAAGCATCGCGTGTGCATCTTTATTATCAAGGTTATTAGACCAACAATTAAATGTCTGATATTTTGTAGGAGGATGAATTGTTAGATGCTGTAAACAGCAGCGAGTCGTTACGCCTGACCTTTAAACTTCACTTGACCGAGAGTACATCGGTCGAATGGGAGACTGTAGTATGGCGTCGCTGTCTCTACATTCGCGTGCCAAGCTGTCTTCTACCAGAGGGTTCGAAGGAAGGCTTCGTTTCTCTGCTGGAGTACGCAGAAGAAACTCTACGCTGTACCAATATCATTGTTTGTCTGCGAAAGGATAGGGCAGATCGAGGTAGTTGTCATCTATCTATCGTTCTTTGGAAGTAACAGTTCGCCTGACCAATTTCATGTCTAAAAGTTTTCTTGTTTATGTTTAGCAATGCTGGTTCGAACATTCATGTTCTTGGGATTCGCGGTCCTGCCGCCGTCTCATGCGTTGGTACCACCAGGCAGTGACGCTGGCAATCTCTACATGCTCTATGCCATCGAGTAATCAACCAGCTGTTCGGCTACCCTATCTCTCTCTCTCTGTCTCTCAAATTTAACGAGCAGGTATTCCTGTTTTCCTGAATTCGATAATTTCTTTTACTCCATTTTGTTCTTATCTGCTTTCCTTTTGGCGTAGGACACGTACCCTATATTGAAATTAGTATATTAGAAGCTTTTTATAATCGATTCGAATATTTCATTTTGCTAATATTACAGGTACAGTTTAAATAAGAACATACCATATTCGACGAAGGAAATGTCGTAAGAAGACAAAAAACCGGCACGACTTCATTCTTTTAAACTTACAAGTTTTCATTTGCTGCACGCGCTAATAGGCTACAGTAGCTTATCTTGTATGAGCACTGTTAAGCAGCGACATATATTTTTTGTCATTTTTCTTTTACATTTTCGATCGATTTGATCGATCGAAACAACGAACCTTCGAATGGTACTGTCGACTCCCGAACACCTTTGCCGTTAAATTTAAGAGGCCCACTCATACGCAAGAAATTTGCGCATGAATGGTTAAAGAGAAAGCGCAGAGAGATAAGGCGCAGGAAACAAAGAAGTAATAGTAAAGGGTATACGTAGAGCGCGCGTACATAACAGGCTTTCGATGGATATATCGATTCATTCTCTTGAACATAATGTTAATAACTCTTGAGTAAGAGCATATAAACTGCTGACGAAGCTTTTACCACGTCAATGGGTAAAAAGAAGGAGAGAGTTTGACGGTATCTGATGCTTTACGAAACAACGGACCGTCGAATTCGAAAAATTTATTACCGATCAATCTCTAATGTTAATTGTGGCAGGTTGGGTATCGCCATCTTCTGTTTGATAATACGATATATTTTCTTATTCTTTCAGAGTATTACTATCGATATCAATAATATATATACACATACACGTTATACGCATAGTTTTAGTGATATATGCCGTCAGTGTTACTAACCGCGGTGGGTTGAACTATCCTTTTGTTTTATTTCCTTAGATTTCGTTGTTTTTCGAGTACTACACGATTATTATTGATGGTAATCTCGACAATGATCGTAATTTTCGTCGAGTTCAGTCGAGCCGAGTGGGGTATGCAAAACGCAATCGAATTGTTTGCTCAGAAGCGGCAATTAAATGCCGAGTATTACATCAAAGTATTCCTTAGTTTCAACTTGGTAAAAAGTGATAATCATGAGTAAGGTATCCTAACCGTAACTCTCCACTCAGCTCGACACCGGTGAAGGATATTATACACTGATGTCAATCTTTATTATCTTTAGGTGTAAGTCATGATTTTCGGTAATCCCGATCAATTAACATTCGAGAGTTTTTGCTAATAAATGCGTTCTTTAGTGTTGACTTTATAACAGACGATATGAAAAACTCGTAAAAAAATACAAAAAAAGTTGAAATATTGCGAAAAAAGGTAAAAGAGAAAAAAAAAGTGTTGATAGCTTATTAGACACATAGATAAAAATAAGAGTACAGAGTGACGGACTATTAGTTGTTAACTCAACGCAATTAGAAGTTTGCTTCGATTTCCTGAATTGGAGAACAAATCTTTGCGCGTTTTATCCCGTCGGTTAGTATTATGTATTCGTAAACTTGACCACATAAAAGTATATGTATGCTACATTTATTATTCATACACAGAAACGTAATTGCTAAATAAAAATATAAAGAAATATTTCATGCCTTCATTTCTTTCCATTACTTTCTTCATTATTGACAGTTCGAAAAGTAAACATTGTAGCAGAATAGTTTAATGAAAAGGGAAAAGATCAATCAGCAGCAGAGGATGAATTTCGAAGGAATGTAGCGATTTATTGTCGCTTACAGCGATACACACGTGTCAGCCTGTGCAAACACAATACAATCTATCCAGCAATCTATCGATTGTGGATTATAGACTCGAATAAAGTGTCAAACACATACATGATGTCCTGAAGCTCAGCGAAAGAGCAATTGCTTTTTGAGATTGGTAGTATATTTGCATTAGAATGTACAATTTTAGCGCGAACTGCTCCTCTTGTCAGCGTCCGTCTCTTCGGGAGTAGTTATGGGAACGAGGCCCAGGCTATCTAGCATCCCAGAAGGTGCAGGAGCTACTACCTCGTCCTCAATTGGATTTGCAGACATTTTTAGACATCTCACCAAATGCACGGCCAGTTGATTGCCGTCGGTAGTCGCGTATCCACAAGAACACTGCATCTTTTTGTCCAGAGGAATATTAATAAGGGGCGAGGGTATAACTAGACTGGTCATCGGCCGTTCGTTATGAACTTGTTGCTGATGTTCGCGGAATGCGCGCCAGCAGCAGGTGACGTAGCGACACTGTTGACATCTCTGTTCGCCTGGGTAATGATCCTGCTCGTCGATGTCCTCCTCGCACTCCTGGCAAGACAAGTTTCGAACGTTCAGGTTTATCCTGATTGGACCGGTGGCCCACTTTTTCAGTCTATCGTCGCGCATAGTAGAAGTCAGCGGTGATTCCGGTGCAATGTCGTCAATATCGAATCGCCTACTTTGGGCCCGTTGCTTCGAGATCATGATCCCGTTACCACCGGCGGAATATGGAATAACTTTCGAACCAGAGACGCAGTCGTGTAGCTCTGTTTGATGCAACTTGAGGGCGCTCCTTTGATTGAACCAGAGGCAACATCGCGAACACTTGTTGCCACGTCCTTGCTCCCTTCTGACGTGATGGCGTTGCATGTGCAGGAAGAACGCGTGGACGCTGCTGGCATGTATACCCGGATTACTGGGTTCGTTCGCGAATTGCATCACCTTGAGGCAATAAGGACACTGGAGGCCATCGGTTTTCTCGTGAACACGGTAAAAATGATCGATTGCATCTTTGTGACTGGAGGTTCGATAACCGCAACTTTCGCATCGATACGGCATCTCCGAGGGATAATGCATCGAGGATAAATGATTAACGAGAAGTCCGCTGTTGCCAAATTTCTCTTCGCAAATTGCGCAGACTACCATGTCGCTGGCGGAGTGCCCGAAGTTACTGTGCGCTTCCGTAACGTGCGTGACCATCTGATGTTGGGAAGAGAACGCTGTACAACAATAACGGCAGACAGGTGTGTCCGACTGTCCGGGTACCCGAGGTGGCACATGACTGATCATATGCTCCATCACCTCGGTATTGGATCGCATAGTTGTCGTGCAGAGGAAACATTTGAAGTAAACCAAGTTTTTGTTTTCTTTCAAAACAACGTTCTTCTCGCCTTCCATCGTCGCGTAATACAGCTCTTGTAGCTGTATTTGCTGATCGTTTATATCCTCATTGTCCCTTGTTTTCTCTTTGTCCTTTGCATTTTCTTTGATCTTAGGAGCGCTCATACATTTCGGATCAAGAATACCCCTTTTCACTTCGGGTTCGGGGCTGGTTGCGGCAATTGCACCGAGTGTCCTCTTTCTTCCTTTCTTCGGGCCCGGTTTTGGCGTTTGTATCGTGGTCTCTTGCGCTGTTGCCGAAAGTTGTTTGACAGTATTGTTGCTCTGATACGAATGATCGGCCGTTGGGATAATAAGTTCTTTGGGTAACGGCAATCCGAGTGGTGCCAGAGGTGGTGGATTATTAGCCGAATACGACCAATCTTGAAATGGATTGGCAGCTATCTTGGCCAATCGATCTAAAAGATTGGCATCCTTACCATTAATCCTAGTTTGTTCCGCGATATGTAAGATAATATTGTCGAATGCTCGTGCAGCAGTAGAGCCGAACATTTCCCTCCACACTAATTCGTCCAAGAATTGCTGTATCATTTGCCTACTGAGCAAACTGAGGGTATTCTGGAACATCCTGGGTACTATTTTTCTCAGATACTCCATAATGTGATAGTTGCTTAAAAAGTTCCGCGGGTTTTGGTCGGAAAAGGCGGATTGAATTACTCGAGTAAAACCCATCTCTTGAAGAGTATTTTTGTCGACAGTGAAGTCCGTCATTATCTTCGAATCCGTGTGTACCCATTCCTTCAACGGGTGCAAAATATTATTGAATCGCCGTTTATACGATCTATCTCCATCTTGTACTGGGTCGCAAGCTCTTAATCTGAGGTCGAGGGTAGCAAGGTCCAGCACACCAAGGACTTCGACCTTCACCTGCCTTAGGTTGCCGTCTTGAGATGTCGTACCCAAACTGATCACTCCGACTTGTATCATTGAATTTTTACCCCCCATCTTCCGAGTTTTATCCCAAACTGCGGCTGTGCAAACGCTACGAAGATTGGTGTAAAAATTCTTCACATATATATTCGACACCTTCACCCAGGAGACAACGTTCTGAACGTTTGTTTGACAGGCCCAATGGTAAATCAACTTCAGAAGGACAGTGGGGGTGTAAGACGCGCCTTGAAAAATGGAACCAGAAAATACCGAAACGAAACGTTCTGGGCAACAGCTAGAGATCCAAACGTATCCTCCCGAGTATGGAAAAGTGCCTTGATCGCTGTACATTCCTAGCTTAAGCTTACTCTTGTACAGGTCCCTAGAATGAGTAGTAGAGTTCTGAGTGCAATATTGCTCAGACCTTACCAGACCCTGCTGTATCAACCATTCGGCAAATTTTGTGGCTGAGAACATGAGCACGCTCTTCACTTTCATATCTAATTCCGTTCTTTCCTTCTGAGCGATTTGCGGCGCGATGTCCTTGGTCCGAAGATTTGGTCTGGCCACAACTACTAACGACGGATAAGTTCGTCCACCGTTCATTTTGTTAAACGTTATTTCCCTCCCATCTGGAAGGTTTTTCTTCGCTTCGTCGATTTGTTCGCAAGCTAGATTGAAAAACATGGAGTTTCGTTACAATGAATGCGATTTATTTTCTATTATTTCTTTCTACTCTCTCACTCTCGCCCCCATTTCGCTGTTATATCCTGCTAACCTGCGTTCTTATTCCCCACCGATATTCCACCTATACACGTGTGTTCCGTTGGCTTTGCGATCGCACTCGCGGTGATTGGTGTAACAGCGGTGCCTGCTGTAGCTGCCGTCAAATTCGGTGCAATCTGCTGTTTGCCGACTGTCTTTATCCGAAGATTCGTCACACCTTGCGGACTGGTCGTCGCTGAAAGAATGCGGTTCAATTCTCATATATGTACAAGCAATGTTCTTTTATACTATACTCCATTCCAAATATTATTGCGCCCACTCTTCGACTAATTTTCATTAACCCTTCGCTCATATCCCTATCTTGCAAATACACTATGCCATTTGATCATTAACGGTCCCCGTTCACGTATCAACGGAACTCGAAAGCAATTATTTGTTATTGTTATATAAAAGGCGACCCACGACATTAGAATTCGGTGAATGCACGTATATTTATTCAGAATGAAGTTTAGAAAAGCAATCAGTATATCTTACTAGGTGTAACGACGTGCGTCGGACATCCGGGCTTTTGTCTTCCACGGCCGGCCGACGTAGGCTAGAAATGCCAGTGAAAAGTCAAAGGAAAGGTTCGTTCATTTAGCAAAAAGCTAATTACACAACGATATCAGCGCGTAACGTACTTCTTCTATTATGTCGACTTGTTGTACCTGAAGAACCTTCGTTCTGCGCCCAGATCGAGTATATTTGTACTGAGAAAAATTAAAGAGTTCTTAGTAGAAGGTTTCACTATAAGTTGTCCCAGAAACTGAGCAATGATTTAATTTCGCATACGTTTTCTCCTTGGGCAAGTGATGATGCACTCGACGGGACGCTAGAGGCACTGGTGCCAGTGACTGACGTAGGAGTTGTGACAGAAGCGGATACTGCCGTAGGAGTCGCTGTACTTGTTCCCGCTGTACAAAGAAATGATCCGATCAAGTATTTTTCTTTCTCTTTTTGCCTCATCACATTTTCTTTGCTCTGTATTATCATGGTACCTTTACCCTGTGTGACTGATCCTAAAATGACACCCATGCGTGTATCTACCACTAACTGTAGATTACCTGAAGAGTTATTGGCATTATTTAGCACATTTAATTTGAGTGGTTGATTCTTGCTGTTCTTGCTCTGATTCTGCAAATACAACAGATTTAATAAAAACATCTCAACTACAACATTTCAATCTCTGGCAGTACTTACTATGTTCGCTAGGGCCTGAGCATTTGTTTTAACCAACTTTTGGGCAGGATTCGGAGGCCTAGTAAGGAAACGACAATGCGATAAATAAGAATTCTCTATTAAAATTAACTGCAGAAGAAAGTAATGGTTGTTGTTCATTTTGAGATGTCTACCACTTTTGGGTATAAAAGTTTATCGTAATTCAGTTCTATGAGAAAACTGGCAGTCATCTTAAAAGAAATGAACTACACTAAAATGTCCATCCATCGTTTTGTATATAGTCTTTTTCACGATTGTCATTCATCCTTTCCAATCTCTCTGAATTGTTTGTTCTTCATGCATTATTTTATTGTTAATCAGATAATCAGATAAAATCAAACGTATAGTACGATAACTGATTCAAGTTTGTCGCACAATGTGACAGCCTGAAAAATATGTACCGCCAAAAGCTCTATAAGGCATACACTTTTCCACATTCATCATTCTTATTAGATCGATCAATTCGGTAAGAATGCATAGAGGTTTCAGCGCATCGAAACATGGAAGTATACTTACAATGTATACTGATAACCATTGACATTGCCTGCTTGGCATATCAATTTAGCGCCCTGTTCTTTAATCATCTCCTCCAGAGTACCCAAGACCTAAAGAAACGCAACTTTTCAAAAAGGGTCTGAGAAAATAGTGGTTATGATGGACACATACTTTCTCATAGTTTTCCTTGAGTTCGCTTCGCAACGTTAATTGCGCCTCGCTGAGCGGCTCCTCGATACACTCCATATTTAACGTCATGTACGACGGCCGAGAATTCGTCACTGAACGTGTGGTTAACCGAACTTTCGGCATCTCTATGTTGTGCTCGTCGCAACCTTTCACAAGTGTAAACAGATGTTCGTTAAAATAAGTGTGGCGTGCATTTAATGTCACTCAATTCTCACAAGTCTATTACAGCTGCGTTACACTGTTTTTTGGTAGTTCCAATAACTTTTCCAAGAGACTGCAAGGAATTGAAATCAAACTGTGTACACTCGTACATTTGTACACTCTCTGAATCGGTGTGTATACGAATATCGCGTGTTCTGAAAATATGTTGAATGGCGTCGCCGTCGATGTCGGCGGAGAAATTTTGTAGAATTTGTGAACACGATAATGCGGAGGCTGGCAGAGGGAAAACGAGAGAGACGAAATACTTCATATCTGATGAATATTGAATGGTACGCAATCGAAGAAGGTAACGAAAACGTTAATGACGATTCGGATTTTACTAGTGTTTACGCGCACGATTGCAAGAGGTTATCATTGATACTAGATCGTATTCAGAAGTATTTCTTCGAAAGAATGCTTAGAATATATGGACAGAATCACGTCATTCTTGGGTTGGGAGGTCGCGAGTCGTGTAACTTATGTAGGCGTATAAACACAGGGAACATATGGTCCTTAGGGGGTAGTACAAACACTGGCAAGTCGTGTTTGTCTCACCAGCCGAAAATCCTTAAATACTCATGCCATTCATTTCCCATCGAAAATTACCGTGATTCAGATACTTCGCTAAGTTTAGATGTTAACCCCGCGACTTTCCGTGTATCAATATGACATTCATGATTAACTGTGAAGAAGGGAAATGAATTCGGATCAGTCATTTTATATTATTTTTTTGAGGATGTACCATTCGTGACGTCATGAGCGAGTAAAATAAGCTTCTCATAAATAACGCAAAAATTCACATCCTCGCTCAAACGTCTATGTACAAGACTAGATTCTCCTTACGAAACAGTTATTCTCACTTTTGTCATCACATATAAGTACAAGATCGGACTTTGATGCCTTCCCAAGTCGTAAAAACTACCACCTGAGGAAATGCATATGCTGTGCACATTGCGCTGTCGTGGCGTGTACACACGCATGCTGACGTAATCACACGTCACACTCGTCAGCTGCAGATCAAAACATTTAGGCCGGGTACAGGCGTGAAACATTTGCGCGTAACAAACACCGTATTGCAAATGTTTAGTAAGTAAGTGAGAATACACAACCCCAACTAGTCAATTGGTGCATTGTGGTGTGTGTTGTGTGATACGCGCGAATGTTTCACGTTTGTACCCAGCCTTAGATTCTCGACGATCGTTTAGAGTGATGTGGCGCCACCGTCGTTTTCACGGTTCAAGCAACAACCATGCCAGCAACACTCTTCTCGAGCCTGTCCTCATGGCCGCGCGGCGGCAACCCGACTGCCAACGCTGCTTCACACACGCTTTTATTTTATTCTTAATTTTAATAAATTTCGTTTGATTGTTTCTTACAACCACATAAAAAGTCTAAAAAAGGGCATTTCGCCCTTTTTCCGTTCCGCCGTGAAGGCGCTGGCGACGGCGGCGGTGCCGCCACATGTGTCCTTGTAGAATGCAATGCAGACGATAATATAAGCTGACGTGTGTTAGTGTGCACATCACAGTCAGCTGCTATCAGCTTACGTGTTCCCACGGAGCATCTGACGTGACGCATTGGCTGTCCCAAAGGCCAAAGTCATGCCATACACGATCAAATGGCTTGGGTAAATAGCTTGATCGCGTATGGGGGCCTTTTGCCACAGGTGGAACAAGAGTCGGAAGGCATCCCTGTCCGGTCGCTTGAATTTTTATGGCATGAGTCCCTCTTATTCACTCCTTCGTTCCATCGCGCTCGCACCTGATCGAATTTCACCGCCGACGCACACTGCCTCAACCTCCCCCCTACCGAGGTAATCTTCGGGAGGCATCATCGTCCGGACGTTCGAATTTTCAGCGCATATGTCCCTCTCATTTAGTCCTTCGCTCCATCGCGCTCGCATTTTCTTCGCGGAGCGATTAGAGTGTAGATTTGCCCCATGTAATCGCCGCCGCACTGTTTTGTCTGATACCGGCAACTTCAGAGCACTGACAGCTTTCACGGAGCTGTGAAATGGATTTTCTATCATATAGTCGATGATAGCGGCGTCCTGCTCTGGCGTCGTCACTTTGGGCCGCCCGTTATTCTTCCGGTGGTCCTTGAGGGAGCTGAAGCCACCTTTTTCAAACTTTGTGACCCAATGTCGGACCGTCTTCGTCGAGCATCCCACAAGATCCGCAATCTCTCGAGCAGAAGCACCAAACTTATACGCACTGATGATTACTTCACGCTTCTCTTGAGGCAAATTGGCGAATTTTGGAGCAGCCATTTCTTTCCTCACTTGTTTGGAAAATAAAATCCGAACTTGGCGAAGTCAAACGTGGAAGTGAGTAAAATGTAATGCCTTCCACATCTTATCACAGCTGTAGAGGGGAGGTTGAGGTAGTGTGCGTAGTCGGTGCAAATGTGTGAGTCGACTTGTAAGCACGAGCGCGGCAGATCGAACAAGTGAATGAGAGGGACTTATGCACTGAAAATTCGGGGGATTGGACAGGGATGCCTTCCGAATCTTGTCCCATCTGTGTCTAAGGGAGGTGCAAGGGAAGAGAGAGACGTAGGTATATCGTAGTCGAAGACTAGACCCACAACAGACGGCACGGAAAACACACCAACGGGTTACGTAATGGCGGTAGTTTTTACGACCTAGGAACCCATCAAAGTCCGATCTTGTACATGAACTCGACGTAAAGACGCAAGCTGGGTTAATTCTCCTTAACCCTTTCGTCCCGAATGATACTTATAGGCAGCACGAACATTTTAAATTACAGGAAAGCAAGAAAACGTCTTGAAGATAACAGAAAATTGTACCATATGGGGATAAAAAAAAATACTAATATTCAGGGACAAAATGGTTAAGGCTGTTTACCACCTCTGGCGCGAACCGTGAGTGACTTCAGCGACGTGTAGCGGACGATGTAAGAACTACAGGCGCCTGAGGGGAGTAGCCCCCCACATTGCTTTTACGCGTCCCAAGTCCCTCCGGTTCGCTGCCCCTTACGCGCCTCTCATCATCGGTAACAGAGTTAGATACGTATGAACACATACTAAACCATTCGCCCGCTCTGCTGCGCTTCACGTCAACAAAAGCCGTTATTCTCTGGTTCACTTTAGTTACGCCTGAACATCGCTCATCGGTTTCAGTAATCTTTTCTGTTGTGAGTAACAACATAAGATTATATTTCGATAATTACTTTAATAATTCTGTAATTTGCACAGTTTGACCAAAAATGAAAAGTCACGTAAAAAAATGTAACTAATAGAATGCATAGGATGTAATGGTGTGCATATGGTACAACTGTCAGCGCATTACATACCAATTGTTTCGGGTGAACTCGGTATCCAAGTCGTTTCAAATCCACTGGTTTCCTCCGCGGCCGTCGTTTGATCCACTGTACATCGTGAAAGGTTATCCCTACGTAATATTTACGTGATAGTCTTTTCACAAACACCGAAATTATGGTTATATGCACTAATTAAACTATACACACTTCCTTCTCTGCTCCCAATAGTTCTTCAACCAAATCGGCTTTTTCCTTTTCAGTGGGCATCTATTTAGCTTACCTTTACGGGAAAGCATTGCAACTAATAATAAGAGACTAGCGCCATCATACGAATGCGCGGTATGACATTCTTGCGGCGCAAAGTGCCGAGAATTCGGTTCCCCCACTTTATCTGATTTTGGGTCACCGAGGTTTGGAAAATTCAGGATTTCGGATTTTCCACTAATGTCAAAGGCAAGAGTAACGGCCAATGGCAGACGTTGTTTTACATTACAGTCATTATACTCGATTTCAAGAAAGATCAACAATACATCGAAAAAGTTTGCGTCTGGTTGCGCATTTCCACACTCCGTCAACGATACTTGCATTCCATTGGCTTAGCGCTCGCCCCGCCGAAGGGTGACGCGCAAGCGCAATCGTTACTGACGCCAAACCGAACGAGTCATTTCTTATCCAACGTGTGTACTGTTTGTAAACTGTGTACGTATATTTCAGAGCAATATTTTGGCGGTCCTAGAATGTTTTGAAGTATGTGTTTCGGGGTCTTCTTCAAGAAGATGCACAGGAACGAAGAGCAAGTGGACCGACAGTCTTATCCTTCGAATCTTCTATCACATTGCTATAAAAATTAGATAAAATTCTACTTTATGGATTAAAATTTATGTAGAAACCAGAGCAAATAATAAGAGTAACGGATAATGCGAATAACTTGACCAAAACGGGTAATGGAAAAATTCTCGCGAAATGTGTAACATTGTCCCACCTAGTATATGAATGGCAACGGCCGGTGGAGTGGGAAAGGATGGCAGCGTGAAAGTTTTATTAGTCTTGTCCACATTAGTTCTTTAAAAAAAAAAAAAAAAAAAAAACTTAGATTCTTTCGATATTCTAAAAAACCCCGCTCGCTCCTTTATTCTTTATTTTTCAAATTCATCATCCAAATTGGAAATATTATGTTGGGGCTCCAATTGTTCATCATCTAAATTGGAAATATGATGTGGGGAACGTATACTCTTACGATGCATTGCACATGGAGACGAGACGGAAAGTCAAAAGGCACGCGTTTGCTTGATCGCAGGAACTTATCGTTACGCCGGGTCCACACATTGGTTTCTACCGCTGGAACTGTTGGAGTCAATGTGGACCGGGATTAGAATGCCTCAGAGATGTGTGACGTGGCGTGTGTTTCTCCGCCATAACGGTACCAACTTATACATTAATCGGATGCCTCACGAACCTACATGAACACCAGTTCATGCTCGTGTGTGGGATCCGTAGTGGGAAAACGAGCTTCGGCTTTTCTGCCGCTGAAGTCGAGGGGCGCCAATGTGCGAGGGATATTTTTTCGAAAATGGTCGAAAGGACGTGTTAGTTTACGTATTTTGCAAGTCATAATTCTTGACCGATTTCGATGAAGAAGAAAGATCAAAGATGATCAGGGGAGCGTGATTTTTCAGATTTTTTTTATCAAATCCGTTTTCATCCGTAAAGTGGTCTTGAACTTTGGCAATTTTTATATTGCTGTCTTTCATGTACAAAAGATTCCCGCGATCACCCTTTATGTTTGAAACGAACCATTGTTCGTCAAAAATCGATCAAGAATTATATTCTGGAAAATACGCAGCGTAAACCCTTGCAAAACGATGGGCGGTGAGCACCCTTCAAGGGCAAAACTAAAAACATTCGTACAAAAAAAATCATACATGTTAAAATGAAAAAAGTACTGTCTTTTATAATGAAGGACGTATGGTCACAGTATTCATGCCATCTGTCTCAGGAAGATGGAGGACTTTATTAATATCAATGAGATAAATGGTAATTACGATTATTATTACAATGTTGACGTATCATGAAACGCTGTTTCCACTCACACGCCAGAAGAACCGTTTAAACCGATGATGATGTAATTACTTTTCTCATGATATCACGGAACTTCTTTTACGACCCCGACTTGGATCCCAAACGGTACAGTTAGGCGGCGGTGTCCCGTGAAGATAAATAATTGGCCAATGGCGCGTGGAATGCCTCGAAGATGCCTGATTATCCGAACGTTCGCCCGGTAAATAGTACGGATGGTACGTTTCGCTGCATGGTCTCCATTGATCTTCATTGGTACCCACGTAACACCTACGATACGAATCAAAAAGTGAAAGAAACCATCGACAGATAGATTCATTTCCATCCTCTCAAATTTACGGGTAATTGCAACGATCCACATTTTTATTGATCTTCATTTAAAGGCTTGCTGCATAACATTTCATTTCTTACTATCCTATGTAAATCTTTTCAATTTCTCCGTTTAAATTAGTCCGAAAAAAGAGGGGTATGGACAAATCTATATCGAGATAAACGGTAAATTATTAAATTCAATGGAAACGCTATGGTAAGCGTTCTAATAAAAAAATACTTTGCTCTTGGAAAAAGTCTAAAAGGCTTAAACGTATATCATTGTTACCGTACCAGGGATAGTGGTAACCTTGCGAAAAGCCGCAACGATGCTTCGGTTCGCAGCAGTAATCCCAATTACCGTGTCCCCCGAGTTCGTCGTCGACCTCGCACGACCAAAATCCAGCAACGTCGTTTCGCTGACAGTACGTGCCGTTCTTGCAGGGTTGACCGTTTACCGTGTAACGGCGGAAAGTGGACATATCTCTGGCTAATCGGATCAGCATAACATCGTGTTATTCCAGAACGTATTTTTTTTCCAGCACTTACACACCCTCAAATTTACTTACGATAGAAGAAACCGAATTCTCGTTCAAAGCTACCGGTGCCGCGAGGTGGTCCGTCGCTCGGATTACCTTCGTTCTCTGGCCTCCCATTACCCGCTGTACCGCCGCGAAAGGGAGGATCATATGGATCGGGTGTAGGTGGATAACGCGGTGATGATGGAAACGATAAACCAGTATCCTCGTCTCGCGTAGGCCCGTATTGCATAAATTCTCCGTATGACGGATCTTCCCCGTAAACGGGATACCTGGCAGGTAGATTGCATTGGGGATCCAAGTCCTTCCAGGCGTAAAGTACGTGGCCGTCGTCGTACGTGTAATCTAGACTTGGTCTCAAATCTCGTATCGATACGTCGCTCAGGTAACAGTTACTCTCGGTACCACCAGTAGCGATCCTGTGTAAATGGGATGTTCGTTAATTGATTGCTCGTGGCGACGTTGACGTTACATTGTTTCACGTTAACCCTTTAGCCGCGAATGGCGTATATATATATATATATACACGCCCTGAGAAACCGTCGCGCTTACTTATTAACGTAGCAATGAATTAAATAAGGATAAACGAA
The DNA here is from genome assembly GCA_933228935.1 of Pemphredon lugubris. Lineage (NCBI taxonomy): Eukaryota > Metazoa > Arthropoda > Insecta > Hymenoptera > Crabronidae > Pemphredon > Pemphredon lugubris. Next base: position 67,346,997 of record OW121815.1, read on the forward strand.
TGAATATCCCATCTATAAATCTTAAGAGTTAAAATACTGTCCCTCCTTACTTGTAACTAAGAGACATGCAAGGCACGGGATCGATCATCCTCATCGTCGAACACTTTCGACGGCATTCCGATTCGTTCTCAACGCGCGTCGACGTCACCACGGAATGGGGAGTCAATCTGCACGGCCTATGATATCCGGTGTAACAAGCATCGTCCGAACGAGTGGAAAGTCCGTTGCCAATCGTTGGAAGGGGATAAGGTTCGCAACCGCGCGAGAAGCTAGCCCTCTCGTACAATTCCGCCCCGTCCATGTCCGGCATGTTAGCGGGATTAATCTCCCTCGATGGCCAATCGCTCAAGAAGCAATTCATCGATGGTCTGGATCGAACGTCATCCCGGTGTTCCGTGGAATAACGAAACGCGAACGTCCTGCAGGGAAACTCTCTGGACATCGTGCAGGCGACTTGACACTCCCCCAGGTCATCGGCGAGAACGGACTTTTTCGTGACGTCGGTCGGCAAGCCAAATCCACTTCTTACTCTCGCGAAACACTCGTCCGACGGATCGCGATCCGATGATGTTTTCAAGTAACACGCTTTGGGATCCTCGATCACGGAGTACACGTCGTAATCGCGATCGGGCTCGAGATCTGTGTACAGGTTGAGATCTTGGTACGGGAGATCGCTCAGCAAACAGTTGTCCGTGGGGTTCGTTGGCAGCACGTTGAATCTAGATAATCAATGGGGAGAAGAAATGGTAAGGATACGAGTTTTTATCAAATTCAATCACAGAATATCTCGCCTTTCGAACAAGAGCTCTATTAATTTTCATATTTCTGATAATTAAACGTAACAGGGAATTTGTTATTCGAAAGAAGATTTCGCTTGGGGAGTCTCGTGCTCGGCTCGCAATATTAATTATTATAAATTAAAGGACAATCCTGCATTTCAGGGCGTTGTCCCATAACGCTTATTTAGGATTAGTTTTTTAAAGCTTTTGTTTGTTAGCTTTTAATTTCTGGTAGCAAAATAAGAAAAAGTGATAAGCATTTGTTTACTCTCATGAGCCTACACACACGATTCCGTACGAAAGGCATTTTTGAAAATATTAATCCCATAGCGCTTAATGATAAAGAACCAAGTGTCCTTCCTCTACCCTCCAACGCGAGAATACGAAATAAAAACAATGCTATACACAAGTTTCACCGTGTTTCTTTACCTGTAAGTAAAGCTCGCGCAACGGAAGCTCTTCTCGTTCGCGCAAAAAGCCTCGCACTGGTCCAAATCGCTAGCCAAGCAACTTTTTCGAAGGACAGCGCTTGCCAGCCTCGTTCCAGTCGATGCTCTAATCGAACACTTCCCGTTGCCCCATTTCTCTCCTCCTCTCTCACTATCACCGTAAAAAGTATCTTTCGCGGTGGGTATATTGTTATCGCCGTATCCAAAAGCACCGCCATAGTTGTAGATCCTTGTTCCATAAAAATCGTCGTTCTGACGGGTAGGTGGAAATCGCCCTCCATCGCTCAAAGGGCTTCCCGATAAGTCGTAATTCCCGTTGATCCCATTGCGATGATAACCGTAAGAATCCCCGTAAACAGGTTGATCGTTAGGGTTCCAATTGTCTTTTGGAATGTTTCGTCGATCTAGGCGATACAAATCGAGAGAATGTAATCGTTTTTTTGTCAGGATACCATTTAAGTAGCAACGTAAGCGGGCTGAGTATGAAACTCGTGCTTAATACAAGACCCACGGGTTTACCTGTTTGTAAAGTCCTGTCAGTTTTTCAAATTTCGCAGAATTGTTAAAACCGAATAAAAAAACATAGAGACCTATGGAAATCCGCAAAACGGATGTGTGGCTTCGCGTAACACTATTTTAATAAACACTATTTTAAAATTTGTTCTTACACCTGCTCATTTTTCAAAAGTAAATTATTTTTAAATCTCAGCACCCATTTTCCATTCAGTCAATTCCCTATGCTCAGAATATTCTATTTCAGTCACCATTGTAGCTCGTTTAAATATTTAATGTCATTGTTCTTCAGCTGTATCTAAATGTTCTTCGCGCCCAATGATCATTCCCTTCAAATTCGTTTTGTCAATTTTCCACCTCAACTTAAAGTGGGGTCCCATATTCGACGGGTTTACCTTACCGTCCATTCCTGCATTGTTCCGATGGTAACCAACGTCGTCGAGTCGTCTGTTGGAAAATTGGTACGTATGGTAAGGTGGCCCAAAGGTGTTTGGTATCTTGTCCGAGTAGCGACGAGGAGGATCGTCGTACGTCGGAAATCGATCACGAGGAGGCTGGTCCTCGTTATAAAATGGTCGATGGGGTACGTCGCCTCTGACAGGAGGAAAGTACGTCGGTCGATTATCGTTCCACCAGGAAGGAATCGAAGCTGGTGGTCGTCCCCTAGGTAGATCCCGCCAACCAGTTTCGGGTTGGCAATCTCGATCTCTCTCGTAATAATCGCATCGCGAGTCGGGGACGAAGTCTCGATGAAGATCCATCCGCGGATAGGGCGTCGGCGTCAACTCGCATCTTCCTCCTGGCCCACCCGTCGATCGCCTTTCGAATATCGACAGAATTTACTTGTTTAGTCGAAAAACTCCAACGGATCGCGGAACAGTAAGTGTTTCAAGGATGATCGTTAGTTTATTGGTATTGCCAGTTAATTTGTTGCGTACCTGTAATTAAAACCTTCGCAGACAAAGTCGTTCTCGTAATTACACGCACGACGACAGTCTCGAATATTTTCACACTTAACGACGCGTCCAACGTGGAGATCCGTCGTTTTCTTGCCGGGTTGTAATTTCCGATAACAGACTGCAACTAGAGGTACAAAATTCATGCGTCTCGGTGATTAATATCGATAGTCCGAAAGGGAAGAGACAGGATTTCAAAAACGACATTCATTAAAAGCGTTTTATTAAATTAGTCATTTTGCTATAAATTATTTCTTAAAAATTTGTCTCGATCAAAATTATAAATTTATAAACGTATAAATAATGAGACATCTACGTTCATCTGATAGTGAAAAATTAATTTCATCCCCTTCATGTGCTTGTATCATAATTTCTTATGTAGCTTGAACAAAAACCGTCAAAAGTAGTACGCTCATCCCTTATTTAAACTTAGTCTTGCCTTTTCCCCCATTTACGTGACTAATAATCAAATTTCAATTGTGACACGTTTTCTGTTAAAATTAGTACTTTTCGGCAATAATTTTCACTACAGAAGTCAAAATTTTAATTTTTTTAACCCCATCACTTTTCATCCGAATTAATGATACGATATCTATCGGAAAACGATACTGAGAGAATTGAAAGATCAAAGACCAAAGTCTTCGTTTCGTTGTTGAACTTACGGGGACAATCACCGTTGACGTTGTTCGGTATCAGCGAACAACGAACCGCACCCCGAAAAATCACGGCGAGCGTAACGCTCCAGAGGCACGACTTCAATAGCATTTTTTACCTTTGAATTTCGTGCTCTTGTACATTGATACGAGACAAAGGCTCCTTCCCGCTACTTTCGATCGATGTCGTTTATCGTATTTCGACTGTCAAACTTTCTCACGATCGACGCGTAACTCCCAAGTTTCTCGATCATAATTCTTTACCAAATCGTTGATATTTCGAAACACTCCTCGCGAAACCGGGTGCACTTATGAATGGGCGTCGAGCGAGACGAGCGCGTGCGAGAAAAGGAAGCGCAAATAGTACAAGCGAGTTAGTATCGCGCGCAAAAAGTAATGGTGAAATTACAGGCTAGCATGGTTTTATAGAAAAGTGAACGTTTCCGCGGGAAATAGTGGGAGGAACTATTCGCGCGTCGGAGGAGGAACTTTGGCGATGGCTCATCACCTTTTTTTGTCATTTAAAAAAAACTACACGATTATGAAGTATTTCGTACGTACACCGACGGAGATAATATGGATCAAGTTTATCCATATTTTGTAGAGTTTTAAGTAATGAAAAGGTAAACGTTATGTATGCTTGCATTGGTGAAATAAATTTGGTAAGAATATTGTAAAGAATTTTATTTCTATAGAAAAAGTTAACAATAAATTGCAATATCACGGCAGTACCCCGAATTTTTTTAAAAGGAAGAATAGTATTGTGCGTTGTATGTGACATAGAGTCTGCTTGCCACGAACCTTTTGGGAAAGAATTCTATTAATGAGATTAACTAAAATTTCTGAGTATCGCGTAATTAACCGCAATTTCTAGATATTAAAAAATTTTCTGAAATCTTAAAGCGTAATGTAATTATCCGAAATTTTCAAATATCACGATGATTCAAGATACCGCGTAATTAATCGGTATCTCTAAATATCAGGAACATCTCCAAATCTCCTGACAGATTATGACATTCGAGTGAGAAGAATCGATCTCGACGTCGGGCGTCATCTCCGTAGTACCTCAGCAGTGGAGTAGCGTGCCGAACTGACGTCATTTCGAAACGGAACGACTTCCTCTATTCTCGTCCTTCGAGGACACGGAATATCATAGCAATTATTTCAGCTAGCCCACTTTCCATTATCGCGCTACGATTCGAAGAAAATCACTTAAACGAGCCGAAGAAAAAATGCATCCAGAGATGTTCCTAGTATTTTTTTTTTTATTTCTTTGCGCGACAACGATGTCGCGACGGAAAGGAGACGATAAGAACGTTGCACAAGAGGGAAGAGCAAGTAAACATATCGAGATGCTAACGTTACAGGACGACCGACATCCGGTTAGCGTGATTCACTTCTTACTTTGCTTTCTACCTAGCTCGCTGTTCACAGCAGACTCGCGCTTCAGATTCCTCGTCGCTTTTCCTATCCGTACTCGTTAATGAGAGGCGCCTAATAATTAGATAAGCCTAATAAATTCTATGGGAATGATAGAAGAATGCATGCCAATGTCGTTTCTCAAGACTCCCCCGTCGCAATTTAACGGCGAGAGGGAAGGCGATGAAAAATATACTGTTACAAACGGTTCCCCGGTGTGTGTTATTAATTAATGTTATTGTTTGGTCATTATCGCCGGTCAAATAAGGTGCCGTGGAACGTCATGAAAAGTGTTATGTCAAAAGGGGACTCGTGGATCAGATTTCACAAAAGAACGCGTTTAGGTGTTCTGAAGCCATATAAAGCTTGAATATGACATTAATTGAAAGATTACGGCGTGGGTAGCTGTATTGAAGCTGATTGGAGGATCAGCCGAGCAATATAGCGTTGTAAAAATTATTTCTACATCGAAACGATAGTATGCCACGCGTAGTAAAGGTGAAAAAGGTAGTAGTTTTCCTGCTTTACGTCATGTTTGCCGCTGGAGAATTATATAAACCAAGTTAGTTTATAATTATTATACCGGATTCTTTGATAATGACACAAATATTTATTTCATCAATGTTGCCCTCATAAGTGGCTATTTATTTTATATCTGAAGTATTCACGGTGAATACATGGTGAAGGTGAAAATATGTTCTTGAGATTACTATAACAGCTGTTATCGTTCGATTCACGTGAATACATCCGTCAATTGACACCTCGCTTGACCTAACAATTGAAACGGATCAGATATTAACCCTGCAGACCCCAGTGTTGCATTCTCTTTAAAATCGGTATTTTGATTTGGAACACCTAATTAAAATAACCTAATAATCTAATAAAACCTAATGAAACCGTCCATTGTCAGATAGCAGAAACAAATAATGCTGTCCCAACATTTTCATAATTATCCTGCAGCTATTCAACTAATACGACTTTGCGACGCGACAATACTTACACTCGGATGCATCCAATGAAGCTTTATTACCGAACGATTGAAAATTCGTCACGACCCCTTGCCTTCCGGCGTGGATACTCTTTGGAAACGTGCGGAATTGTATTTCTCCATGTTCGAAGGGTCCACGAAATTTTTCGAATACCAATTGGCCCGTTGCCGGTGTCACGGTTGTACGGAGATTCGGTTCCGGCCAATCCCATTTTTTCCCGTCGAATGTATCCAACTCGTGATAGGCAAATTTGAATAGCGGCGATCCCTCGTTGGTGTCTTTCTTCTTGTTTCTCAAAATGTCCCAGGTTCTTAGAAAGGTATCGCCGAATTTCCCTGTAGTCGGTCCGGTTCTGTTCTTTCTGTCCGTATTGACAACACTTTCGAGATCCAGGTCCTCGTAGAGACGATCCGAGACGCAACGGGTTGATCCTTGGCGTCCCTTCACGTAGACGTCGTAATCGGGATGACCCACCAAATCTTGCCCCGCTGGAACACGCGCGCTGATCGCGCAGCTGCCGTTGCCCTTCGCGCCGACTCTAATTCCTCAGCGTTTTATTTCGATTCTGATTTCGCGTTTCAACGCTCCCCCTTATAGACTTACCCGAACGTAAAGGCGTTACAAGACCTTCCGCTTCTCGAGCACTGTTCCTCGCATTCCGATATACTGGTGACCTCGACTCGCGACCACGTGTCCGCGTCAGGTAATTTCGAACCGATCGAGACCCTCGTGTAGCAATCTACGGTAAAACCGACAATGATCGCTTTTATTGCCGCCCCCATAGACGCGTGATTGGGTTTTGGAGTAACGCGTACTGTGCAATTTCTATAATTCGAATTCGTTTAATCCACTGCTGTGCCAGATAATAGTTGCGTACCTTTTATTCACCGCGATTTATCACAGATATCATGATAATAGTTTTTCACTTGAAAATACAGTAATTCGTTTTTTGCACAAGGTTTTTGAGCTACACTCTCCGAGTGTTGACAAACAGAACGTCTAGTCCGAATAATTTCTACCTTCCTTAAAAAATTCTTTGGTAATACGGAGAAACAATTACTCATAAACAAGCAAAACCTTCGAAGCAACAAAATTAAGAAATAAGAGCCTTCGAGTGGCGACACTTGCCAATCAACGAAACTGCGTGAAAGTAAATCGAAAAAATATATAAACATTTGTACGTTTGTATTATACATATTACGTGCGATCACGTTGACGTCTTACAATTATGAAAGATATTTTTGATTACTACGGAATTACCAAACTCTATTCTACGCTATCTAAATTATCACAGCAGAAGCTGGAAACTTATATACATACATAACTTCTCACAACTCGAACACACAGATACATGTCGCGACAAAACGCCCCATATAAAAAAAAATAAAAAATACTCGATGAAGAGTACGGATTATTGAGAATTCGAATTAGCGTACGCTGCACCGTACTACGATCGGCATTACCATTTGCGACAACAGCCAAGCGATTATCGAACGTCAGACCGAGAGCGAACCGCGAGGGTAGCCGAAGTAAATTCAACAGGTTCAGCAAGATCGTTAAAGATCCACGACGACGTCCGGCGAACATCGTCGCGCCGTCGTTGATCCTTAATCGCCGATACACTTTGCCTTCGCCGATGTACGAATTAACGCCGCGCGGCCAAACATGGTACGTTTGGTCGACTGAAGCCACCGTGTAACTGTATCGCTCTCTTATATCGCTTCCTAGACCCGTCGGAATCGTCTCTTTTGTTTCGCATTCGCACCGGTGTGACGGGGGGGTTATCGTACACGCTCGAATACGTATACACGCTTTCTTCTGGGTACGCACCCAGCCGACGTTCTTGCGATCTCGTCTCCTCTTCTTAGCCGGCTGGGCGCGTACTCATTGTCAGACGCGCTCGGTTAATTAACTCGCTCGCGGAACAAAAGGTATGCGGTTCGTGGCTCTCTCCCCCCCCAAAGAAATATCCGCGCGTTGAGCAATCGACGGGACGTCTCGTAATCCAGCCGTGATCGTTACTCGTACTCTTGGTCCGCCGAAGGGCTTAAAAACGAAAGCCGGCGCGGCGGTGCGGCTCGCGTGTTTCAAAGTCGTATCGTCGGCGAGGACGACGCGGGGACGAATCGCGAGGACGACCGCGAGCGGTTACTGTAGCCTGGATGCATGGCCAAGTGGGTAGCAAATGAGAATACTTACGTAACGAAAATGAGACGAGTTAAGCCTCCCGTACTTAAACAAAGCTGAGACGCGTCACGCTTGGTGGGGCCCGACCCGAAGAGAGAATGACTCACCTCGCGATTATCATTCCCCGTTCTAATTCTAAGACCGACACGGAGGGACGAACGATTCTCAGCGTTCGATTATACGAGGAAAATTATTTACTTATCATTATCGGACGCGAGACTATCTCGAATGTTATCTTGCGCCGCGGCGATCCATCTGGCAATGGGGCAGGCCCCGTGCGAGAACGTTCGTTTGAAAAGCAAATCGATTCCGCGTAGTAATAAAATACATTTATTTCCTTTAGATGGGTACAAAAATACGCTGTACAAACGATATCTTAAGCCTTTAGGACCATCGGGCAGTGTGTCAAGGATGGCGATCGCTTCAACGTAGTTGGCTACGCGAACGTAGGCGTAGGCACGGCACATTATTTATACATCCGGGGAAGACACGGAGAAAAAGATCAGTGGTAATTAAATTTACCGAGAGCCCGGCTTGAAATTGGAAGAAAATAACTAACAACAGGTGTGCGGTTTCTCGTTAATCCCATGAGCGATAGTGTTCTGAGAATTTTGCGGGCTCTCTTCGTAGGATGGCGTTAGGCACATCATGGCGGAGGAATCGTACACCCTGACGGGCGTAGTCGTCTCCTCATCGGCCGTAGTGAGACCGAGAAGACCGGTGCTGATGGCCAAGAAGACGTTATCGATCCCTTCGTTCTGCACCACCGAGGTCTCGTGGTAGCTCGCACCGATGTTCGTAGCGAAAACTCTACCCTCCTCGGCCGCTACCGCGCGCTGCTTCCACAGATCGGATTTGTTTCCAATTACAGCCAACACCATAGCTTTATCGACGTTACGACGCAACTCGGTCACCCAACTTTTTATCGCCGTGAACGTGTTATACTCGGTCAAATCGAAGACCAGCATAGCCGCATTTGCGTTTCGATAATACATCGGTGCCATTGATCGGAATCTCTCCTGACCTGCCGTGTCCCATACCTATGCTCAATAACAAAAAAACGTAATTGTAGAGCCAGGAATACAGCTGCAACGCGTATTCATACGTCACGACGCGTTAGGAAGTGATATGTAAATTTTCCGATCGCCGACTAGAGCGCTGTTTTGTTTTCTTTTTGTTACACCGAATTATCGTTACACGCTGTAACGCCTCTCGCGAAATGTACAAGATTTTGCATCGCGTTGCGTGGAAAGATAAACCGCGTAACGGACGTTCAGAAATCTTTCATGTGTTAATCCATTACACGCAACACGTGTAATCTTAGCGTTAATGGAAATTTTTAATCATATCACTTCTTACTCAATTGTTAACTTTCGATTCAACGTTTAAGTTTGAATTTCGACAATTTGATAGAAAAAAAGATCGATATTTTATTATGAATAATATTATCGTGAATGTCGACTAAAAATTTAAATATCAATATTTACTGTTTTTTTTTTGTAAATTGAAAAAAACCCGACGTAAAAGAAACCAGCTTTATACCTGCAATTTCACTCTCGTGTTTTCCACGTTCACTTTGCACGTGAAAAATGCCGCGCCTATTGTGGGCTTATCGTGAGGGTTGAACGCTTTGCCGATGTAACGTATGATCATGCTCGTTTTTCCGACACCTGAAAACGATTAGATAGTACAGACGCTGCTGCGCGAAAGGATCGGGTGTGGTAAACTCCCGCGTCGACGTAGTTAAATATAAACTTTAGTTCTGTGTCCATACACCACAATTCTTAAGATCTCAAGCGGATTTAACTTTCGATACTTCTCGTTTCCTTTTGTGGCTTAAATCTAGATCATGCACATCTCTGGATCTTCAGATCTCCAAACTTGTTTTTACGCTATCAAGAGTATTTCGGGTCGCTGGTTACTAAATAATAATTATAGAATTTCTATTTTACTGAATATTATTTCACAAGGAATCACATGTGTTTGCTTGCTTTAGAACTAGTTTGGAGATCCGGAGATTCAGAGATGTGCATAATCTAAATTTGTTCCCCTTTTGTATGTGTAAATCTTCTACACCCAAATGTATTTCTCGTGGAAAACAATTTTTCGTTCCATGCGCGTCGTTTAAGTAGGACGATTATAGATTTTTAAAAATATTTTCGGTCAAATCTCGCGGGACGCACTGGACCTCGCAACAAGATTATAGGGTTGGGGACCAATTGTTCAATTTCACGATCAACCTGCACATGGGGTCGATAAGCTATTACGTGTATTGTTCCTAACGCTCGCCGCATCATCGTAGCCATGTGTATATGCACTTGTGTACATTGTACTACACATACCATAAGAGCTACTAAGGAATGCGTGAATCGAAACTTAACCTGACTTAACCTAAGTAATATCCGTACGGCACAAGGGTCAAGTGGAAGAAACACGAAACTGTCAACTGTGAGACCCCGAGAAATACAAACGGGGGAAGATACAATGAGAAAGAAGGAGAGATAGAGAGACAAAAAAGAGAGAGCTGTACAGAAATAAACAAACGACACGACTATGTTTAGAGTCTGCTTTTTGCACTATACGAGACTTACCTTGCGCGCCTAATGCCACTACTTTCCCCTCCACTGTTTTCATCTTCTACATTACGAGATCGTGGCGCATAATTAAGAAGAATGATAGGCCGTGTTATGTTATTCGGCTAGCGAACGAAAAATCAAACGAAAACGCGACCTTTTGACGTTTCCCGAGGACAGAGCTTGGCCGACGTACATCGCTGCTGCTGTTTCTCTGTGCCGTCCCAAAGATTTGTTATCGCTGGCACTCGGTCATTCGGGAACGAGAAAAACAATGGTGGCGCCGCCTCGCGGCAAAGTCGTGTACTATTAGAGATATCGAGTTTAAATTATCTTGAATCAACTTTTACAGTTTGAATGTTGCGGGACATTATATGTGATTTTTCTGGACAATTAAAAATTGTTCGCGCATAGAAATCTCGGGAATTATACCCAACAGAAGCGAAATATGAGAAACCATTATAAACCAATATTGCGTTCGAATTTTTTATACGATTTGTGATTGGTGGCACATTGAATGTTGCATGAATAGAAAATCGTACAAAATATCACATAGTTACCGAGCCGCCGGGGGAAAATAATAATAAACTTGGTAACTTGTGTGATTCCTGTATCTCCAAGAAATCGATTGACCGATGTAGCGAGAGCACGACGAGCGCCATCTGCCAACATCTTTGAACATAATCGACTGAAGGAATCACTGGGAAGGTGTTTAATTGAATTTTCTAACATCCAAGGACACGGAACCAATTTTATAAACTTATAGAACTGAAATAGGAATTGAGTTGGATTGAATTTATTAATAATCCGGGACTCAGTTGAAATACGAAACACAATCGCGGTCGGTGGCCACCTGGTGGCGAAACTCCGCAAACTCTGCAGCTAACGAAATACAATTTGTGAACACATTGTTGTTTACCATGCTTTTGCTGACTCGTGTCAGACTCCATCACTGTGCGGACGCGCGTATGAAAATCCCGTATCGTGCTTCGGTAAATTACCAATTGTACATACAGTAGAGTGTTCGCGTTTTACAATAGTTGATACTATTTCATCAAGCGATACTGTCAACGGAGTTGTAAGCGGTTCTTCTTCAGGGGTATTTTAAACCTCAATTTAGAAGCTAAAGATGATCTTCGACATATCCCTTGTCTAAATTCACGCCGATACAATATAATGCAATGATTTTAACATAACGATTCTATTGCTCCGTAAAGACTCATTTCGTGAAACATTCTCTCCCATCCAGCCACCGAAGAATAAAAGTAAAGATAAAAAAAGGCCCTACCCTACCTTCTTCTTGCCTTGATTTCACTGGTTAGAAAAGACATTCGCTTGGGACTCGCTGACACGTCGAAGAAAGAGGGGGAAAAAAGGGAGAGAAAGAGAAAGAGCGGCGATCCGTGTGTGCGTGTACAAAGATCCAAAGAAGAGACAGCGACAAGAGAGAGTGCTCTTGGATGCTGTATTTCCGTTCCTCATCAGTAGTCAACCGCGTGTCTGTCGCGATGTTCTACTCGTTCCTCCGCAGTGATCACGGAGCCGAGAACGGAAAAGCCGCGGTAGAGTCGATCGTGAATCGATAGATCCCGATAGAGCGAAAATTCATCGTAAATCGTTCGGTGTCTCGCCAATTTCGTAAGAATCATCTCCGTCGTCTCGCGAAACGTCGATTACAATCCGCGAGTCGATCGATTAATCGGGAATCGATCCACGGGTGAAAATCGATGAAAATTCAACGAAATCATTCGGTATCTCAAGATTAAAAGGATGTCTCTGTAACAGTGACGGATTACGTGAGATCAGGGCCACGAGTAAATCTACCAAAAAATTGAATATCAACTACATTCCAATTGTAGAGTATCAAATTCATCCAACGCGTTTACAGTGATTCGAATATAGCGTCTTCTACCATACGCAGAAAAATTAGATTTGAAGATCTGTTGAACGATTCCAAGGGAATAGGATTCCTAAGTATATCGAACGATTACATCTCGTTTTCTACCACGGTGATCGTCGTTTAATATTACGAAGCATTTCCCAGTCATCGATCGCTCCAATTCGATCTCGGGATGCTGGCAAGGACAGAGGATCATTCCGCGCGCGCGTCAGCGGTCGCGTTTTTAACGTCGGAATTTCGGGGTTAAGGGTATTCGATCGGCGATCGGCGCAAAAGTCGAAAGTTACCGGCTAACTTTCACTAATAATCAAAGCTGCGATGCCACGGTACCGCGCGTAGAACGGAGCGTTCACCGGGGCCGATTGTGTGAAGCGGCTCGGTGTTAGGAAGCACAGCGCTGCCGAAGGAGACGACGACACCGTGCCACTTGTCTCGCTGACCTGGTTCCACGACCCACTTTTCATACGGTCTCTCTACCGGACAGCGCACTACGTGTGAACGCCTTCGCCACGCTCCGCGGGCTCTTACGGTACAATAAGACCCGGGAAAGGAAACTCGAAATGGACGACGATAAGAGGAGAAGGAATTGAGCAGGCAGAGAGACGTCTTTTCCAGATCCGCTACTCGCCTTTTCCGTAGCACTTGAGATCGATCCCTCGTTGGGGGTGGGAGATGACGGGCACGTTCAAAATTAACGCTGATAGGTCCTTTATAGCGACGAAGATCGAGAGGTAGATCCGAGGACGATGCGTCGTCGATACCGCGATCCTTCGAAACCCTTTCGGCTATCGTGTTCGAGGCTTACCAAAGACGCGGATAACGCTGAATGCCACTGACCGTCAGCGACGAGTCAGATCGGTTCGGCTGAGAAACGGACGGGGGCCGGGGTAAAAAGGGAGGATAAGTAACGCGTGAAATCGGAAATAACGACGATCCATGAGAGAGTTTCAAGGACGCCGAGAGTAAGGACAGTCGAATCGTCGTTTGGTTTCGTTCATTGCCGAGGGAAAAGAAATGGTTCCGTTTTCACGCTCGTTTTTCAGTCTGCTGGTCCTCGCCGTATGCTGTTGGACCGACGATAGAAGGAACGATCGATATTTAGAGAATTTCGGTGAGTTTGAGACGAAGATAACACGGACGCCGATCGTACCAGTGATCGATTTTATTATACTCGAGAATCTCTCGCAAGTGATTGTGGGAGGATTTTGTTCGATGTTCTAACGTGACACGATCTTTTTTCAGATATACCCGAACGCGTCGAAGGCATCGCGGAAAATTCGATCGATTCGGGATCGAACGGCCAAATGCGGTTTTTCGACGAATTAGGACGTAAGTAAAGACACCTGGAAAATTTTCATGGAAACGCGCGATGCGTACCGGTGATTTATACGGCCGTCCTCGTGTTTACGACGCGAGCGTATTCAGATTTATATTCGCGCCGCTTCGGGATCGACCTGCAAATTAAGTCTGGAAATCGATGTAATTTGTGGATCACGATCCCCCGTCGATTTTACGCTTACTTTCTATCGAGACATCCCGAAGCGACAATTCCGTTCGAAACCGGTGTTTTATGTGCACTTGAGAACTAATTTACCCTGTAGAGGAAACTAGATTAATTACGAGTATCTTACACTGGAAAATTTGGGTTAATTACGCGGTAATGGAATCGCGTATAAGACTACTTTGTGAAAAGCAAATAAATATCAGTTTATTGGCATACTATACTCTATATTCTAATACAGGTTTACGTCGAAAAAGGAAGGAGAATCATGTAATTTTCCTGCGACAAGAATACTTCTGTTTCCATCGGTATAAATCGTATTGATATACATTCTAATTTCTTAAAATACTTTTGGAAAGGTTCGCGTATAACGTAAATATCGAAATGTTGTAATGTCACGAAACTAAATTAAGTCTAATTGCGCTATACTACCAGTAGAATCATTCTAGAGATTTTTATAGGAAAGATAGTGAACGTAGATAAGCTCGAGGTCACGAGAAAGAAGAACCGTATTGTCCCTTTTTTGAATTGAAAATAAATGAACGCAAGAAAAGCGATAAACGTGGATGTGCTTTGTATTGCAAGCAAGAAAGAATCTTGTACGCTCTATCAAAATTTCTAAAAGACATTCCAGTAGATTTTGGAAAAATTTCGTACCTTTCTTTCGATACGTATAAAGCTGATCTATATTTTTTCTCATTTACATCGAAATTTTTAGAAAACTTTCCGGTGGATGATGGCAGAAAATAAAATAAATATAGATGAGTTTTCTATCATCAGAAAGAAGACTCTTCTACACTCTCGCGGTAAAGATGATCTACAATTGATATCACGTCCATACAAATTCTTGAACGACATTCCAACGTCACGGAATTATCCGGCATTCGAGTATCGCGAAATTAGCCATAATTATCCATCATCGCGACCTTACGTTACCCAAGTTTCCCTTATCGTAACTTTCCTTCCAAACTATCTTTAGCATGAAAAGGCAATTGAAAAAAAAAGAAAGGACTGGGCGAAAGGTAGCAAGTACAAAGACGGAGAGTAGTACGGAAGAAAGGAAAATCACTGTACTCGCGAAGAGGGAGCGAGAGAGACATGGAGGGACGGAGAAACAAATCGAGAGGGAGAGAGAGAGAGAGAGAGAGAGAGAGAGAGAGAGAGAAAGAAAAAACGGTGGAGAGGGTATGTAGGGACGAAGGAAGACGACGCGTTGTCGTAGCGATGGGAAAGCTGACTTCGGTGAAAGCCGCGAGCACCTCTCGAGACATCGCATCGAGTTAGTCCACGTGAAGAAGCGTCCCCCGACGAAGTACGCGCGCAACGCGTTTGATTTTCAAATTGTCATTCTCGACGTACCTGATCCCGGCTTCCCGACCTACGGAGATCGGCGAGCAGTGATCGCACGTGTGAAAAATGCCGGGGCGACGTGCCGTCAACTACTTTCGCTCGTTCATCGCGGAAATCTCGTGATTAAGTTCGACGAGGGAGAACAAGATACTCGCGTTGGATTCTCGATGTGCTCGACGATCTCCGCTCGTCCGACGAACGGAAGCCACCCGTTTACCCGGGATTCTCTCTGAGGGGACACGACATTAGAGCCTGTCGGAGCGATTTCGCGATCATCGATCATGAGGATCATCGGTCTCGCGTGCATATCTCTGACGGCGATGGTATCGATCGTCTCGGGCGCTTTGGATTACGATCGTTACCAGTACGGCAGGATCAGGTACGACTCCTCCTCGCGGAGGGAATTCTCGAGAGAGACGATTGGGGGTGGCGCAGGGGGCGAGGATTCCGTGTTCCTGCCTCTCGCCGGCAGACATCGGCCATCGAAGGGAGAGAACGACGGGAAGAAGCCGAGGCGAGGGAGTAAGTTCGAGAGCGGCCACGTTGACGGCGATCCGCTCGAGAGGAGGGTCCTCTTCGTCGACGTGGACGTCGACGTCGGCGTCGAGCAGGACGCCGGCGCCAACGGGAGGAAGAGGAAAGACAGAGCTGAGGAACCAACGCGCGATAGCGCCGATAATAACGGAAATTGGGCGAACGCGATCGCCAGGCAGGCGAAGAACAGGGAGCCGAGTAGATATACCGATCGCGAGATCGAGCGAGCGAGAATCGTTTCCGAGGACTCGGTGGACTCGATGGGAAGCGGAACGCGGGGGAAGCGAATCACCGAGGAGAGCGGTAACTACCCCTTGAACGTCGAACCGTTTTACGGGAAACAGTCAGCCGGCGGTGACGAGGAGAACCAAAACGGCAGTCTTCAGCATTTCCTTAATGAGATTAAGAATAACAGCGGACACAGGCGCGGTAGGAGAAGAAAGCTGACCAGCCAGCAACAGGGCACCCTTCTCGTCGAGACCCTGAGGAAGAAACGAAATTACACCGGTGACCATCGTGGTCAGGGCAGCGATCTTCACAACAGCATAATGGACATGCTGGGTAGAAGTATGTCTCTTTAAAAAAAAAAAAAGAAAGAAGGAAAGAAAGGAAGAAAGAAAGAGGCGTTTCGAATCGATCGAATCGTCATTCCGAGGAAATAAAATATATATCCACGGTGTTTTATTGCCGGTGGTACTGTTCTTCGACTTTCGATCGCGTTGTCGTGGCGAGTTCGCAATTTCACTTACGAAACTGCGATTCGGAACGAAAGTTGCCGGCCGTTTATCCTGAGAAACAGAGCGAGGGAGAGTAGCGCGACGACAGTTTGGTTGTGTGTTTTTAACGTGCTAACGGTACCGGCGAACGATGGCACACGATGACATAGACCGTAGACCATTAAAGCCTTTTCTCCGTGGCTCGGAAAAAAAAAACTTATTTTCCGAAGCGACTTGGTTTTAGAAAACTCGCGAAGGATTGCAATCTACTGGGCACGTGGGTTTACAGCAGACGACGTTCCCTCTTTATTTTCAGTAGTAAAAACTCGCGTAATAAACGTTATTATAGGCGTGGAGGTAACGAAGAAAGGTGGTTCGTTGGATAAACCGAGGCAGAAATTGCGGACTATTCGCGCGCTAATAATTGCCATTTTTTCGTAATACCAAATCTTAATAAGTTCGTAATATTGCAATTTAATGATTCCTTTATTTTTATTATGTAATCGTCCATAGGTGCAACGATCTCTGTCGTGATGTTATCTAAAGCGAACTTGAATTCTTTCATCGTGCATTCTATCTCACGTAAACTTTCTACCGCTTCGATTAAAAACCATGGAAACTAATTAACAAAATGAACGTAAAGCAGCTTTAGAAAATCTCCATACAACCGCCGCTATTATTGTTCACTGATGTTCACAATTGTGCACGTATTACAATTATCCATCTTTTCCTCCGAATCCAGCAAGCTAAAAAGAAATCCCTATACACTCGTCGTTATCTCATTCCAGTGATACCGCAAACGTGTACGTACAAGGGTGCGAAATTCGACTGCGGCCTCAGCATCAGCTGCGTCCTCGGCGGCGGTCGTCCCGTGGACCTCTGTTCCGGCGGATTAATCTGGAGCTGTTGCGTCGACGACGACGACATACCCGAGAAGATACCCAGGCCAACGGTCGGCCTGCTGCAAAACGCCAGTAAGTTTCATCCGAATTTCAACTTTCGTCTGTTCACCGAGTACTTTGCGATTTCCCGCGATTTCGGTACGAGACCCCCAGGTTCTTGCTAGGTAAATCGCCCGGCGTGGCCGTACTCCGGGGATAATAGTACGTTCAATGAAATTAACTCGAATTATTGAAATCGAATCTATCCCGTGTCGGGTAATTAGAAACAAATTTTTGGACGAGATACGAATCACGTGGCGTTCCCCCTGGTAGCGAGAAAGTGGAGAAGGTAAAATGACCGCTGTTTGAACGTAGCGCTTTCGCTAAACTTGGGAAATCAACATCCGTACGTGGACGAGGACGTTCAGATCTACAGCAACGCGCCAAGGCCGAGTAAGCCGTCGGTACCGTTGTCGTACGTCGGCCAAAACGGGCATCGGCCGAGCCACTTGTTCGCGGACAACGCTTACGAGCCCTCGCAGACTTGGAACGACGATCGGCCGCACGTGTACACGAATCGTCCCACGATTTACCATCCGATCCAGATTGACTATCCTCAGGACGAGAACGAGGCCATTTATCCCGACACTCTTTCGGGGGTACACGCGCCGATCGAGGATGTACCCAACTCCCTGGACTATTACAAATATCGTGGTAATCCGCACGAGGCCGCACACACACACCACCCACACACCGATGTGTTATAATATAGGGGAACTCCTCGTCCATGTTCGCGATACTTCGATATTTCTGCCAAATACCCTAACGATGGAACCTTTTCCAAAAATTTATTCCGCCAATGGAAATGATTGCGAGGGAGTGGAACGCAGGGAAGGAGGAATCTTGTGTCGTGATGTTGGAAGGAAAATTTTCGTCGCTAGAGAGCCACCAGAATTTATCTTTCACGCGACAGAATTCTCATCGAGAAATATATTCCGGTATATTCGAAAATCTTTGGCGAAGGTTACCACGCGTCGCACGGTCAATCGCGATTTATGACGTATCACGGACACGAGCGAATTTCCCCTAGATCTCACCCGTCACTATGTCCACACTGGTTTTATTTTGGTACCATGAACGACACCAATCCACCTCCATTTAGCAGCACGACGCACGAGGATATTAGTTATGCTTTTGACTTCTTTCCCGAGGTCCCGGCAAATGCCTTCGGGGGAATATGATAAGAGTGATAAACGGTGATCCGGGAATAATGCACTGGTTCAGTTGCGCGTAACACGACCTACTTTTCCTTTGTCTTAGGCTGCGGCGAACTTTACACGAGGAGTAACAGAATCGTGGGTGGGCACAGTTCCAGCTTCGGCAGTCATCCGTGGCAGGTGAGGAGGCGGCGATTCGTTTAGAAATTTACGCCGGATGCGCTTAAGGGGGTTGTCCCGCGTGTTCGTTAATGCTCCATTTTGGATTTCAGGCGGCTATCATTAAGTCGGGATTCCTGTCGAAGAAACTGTCGTGCGGCGGCGCTTTGTTAAACAACAGATGGGTCGTTACCGCCGCTCATTGTGTCGCAACGTTAGTATTACAGTTTATCGCGGGGGTGCGGTACTTCTGGATATTCTGTAACAGATAAATATCAGGATACTGGCGCGATTCGTGGTTCACAATTCTGACAAAAATTCCCTGCAGTACCGACGAGGAGTCTTTTAAAGTATAATTATTGCGTTCGTTGCGTACGATCGTTATTCGAGAAATTAATGCGAAATTAATTTTGTATACGTCTAGATTTTCTTTACGAAGAATTTCAGTTTTCGACATCACGAGTCACGCTTGTTGGATTGGTTGATAAACTATTAGCCATTTATAAATTACTATTTACTATTTATCAGTAAATATTATATTCCGGATTTTTTAAATCACTGGTTAAATCATCTGAATTATTCGAATGACGTAATCCAGATTATTCAAATTTTAATTGTTTTCTTTTTCTATGGAACAATTTTGTTAAATTATCGGGTGGTTCAAATACTTTGTTTATGAACCACAGCATTTTGAAATCCTACCTCTATAAGTCTTGAAATAGTTGAAAAAGTTAATAATCAGAATTATTAACGTATCAGTACTCGAGTTACGGATATCCAATTCTGCGTTTGTACCGATTTTAAAAATATCCCGATCATCCCACCGCTAATCAAAACGATCTAATATTCATTGTTTCGTTCCTTGTCTAGGTCACCTAATAACAACTTAAAAGTACGATTGGGTGAATGGGACGTCAGGGAGTCAACGGAAAGATTGCTTCACGAAGAATATAATATCGAGAGAAAAGAGGTGCGCGTCAATATGAGTAAAAAGAAATGGAAGAGAAGGTACACCACTAATTACGATACCTTAATTATTGGAAATACAGGTTCATCCGCAGTACTCGCCGACCGATTTCCGGAACGACGTGGCACTGGTGAAGCTTTCGAGAACAGTGGCTTTCAAGCAGCACATCGTGCCGGTTTGCTTGCCAGCGAAAAATCTCAAGCTCTCCGGTAGAACCGCAACGGTTGCTGGTTGGGGTAGAACTAGACACGGTCAAACCTCGGCACCGACGGTTCTTCAAGAGGTCGACGTCGAGGTAAGGCTCCGAAACCCTGTATCAAACTGCGGAATTGCTCCCTCATTTGTTTTTAAATTGTTAGATCTCGTTCAGTTTTTGTTAGATTTTTATTAAACGCAAACGAGTCGAATGAATCCCGATATATATTCTCAGAAACGTTTGGCTTAATTATGCGTAATATAAAAAACCGGCGTAGTCAGAAAAGAATTATTTTCAATATTTAACATCGTGGCAGTATATTGATAAAACAGCATTTTCTACATTTTCTTTATTTTTACAAAAATAGAATGTAATAAAAACTGATCAAGTTACGACAGTCAAAAAATGATTAATCGACCACACCAGATCTTGCGAACTCATTCGTTTTCCAATTACGCGACCGGAAATAGTTTTTTCATTATATCGTCGCTCTATTCTCCGTCAGGTGATTCCTAACGAGAGATGCCAAAGGTGGTTCAGAGCGGCAGGAAGGCGAGAGACGATTCACGACGTCTTTCTGTGCGCCGGTTACAAGGAAGGTGGACGCGATTCTTGTCAGGTAAGCTATCACCGCGTCTTGTTAACCGGCTTACGATCCAACTGTACGCTCTAGTACTCTCACTCTGAAACATAGTCAGCAACTAGTGACGGAAAATGATTCCTAGGGAGATTCCGGTGGCCCGCTAACTATGTCCGTGGAAGGCAGACACGTTTTGATCGGCCTCGTCTCCTGGGGAATTGGCTGCGGCCGCGAACATTTGCCAGGCGTGTACACCAATATTCAAAAATTCGTCCCCTGGATCGACAAGGTCATGAGCTGAGTCAAGTGTCATTCTCGGCTCGTCATGGTCGCACGACCATGCGATTATACCGTTGTAATGAGGTTACACCATTACGCGATTAACAGCGCGGGATGAAATCCGGACACCCACTTCTTCGGTATTTTGTAACCATGATTTAAGTTTATAAGTTTTCAGATTTCTATGAATCAATCAAGATTTGAGATTTTGCGAATCGATTAAGTTTTTAGATTTCGTGAATCAATTAAGAAAAGTACCGTTCCCGACTGAAATTTATGACAATCGTTAACGAAGGGATATACTCAAAAATATGTATTTTGAAAATCCCAAAGTAGGATCAGCATTAACGCTGGCTATTGTCAAAAGGTAACTGGAACGGAGCGTTACCATTGTCAAATGGTAACGGAAAGCGGTGCACGGATTTCATTGTAAATTACTGTACCATCACGCGATTGGATCTCATTACCGAGGATGTCAAAGAGAAACAATTTCTATTCGCATTCTTTGCCAGCTCGAACGAAACTTTTTTCTTCGCGATGCGCTACTTTTGCGTTTGTGAATTCATGTGTGCGCTAACAGTGCGTGTCTTACCAATATCATCTACCACTCGCTCAATTACACGACCATCGAGCGTCGATACTTACATATATGAAAAGAGTGTTTTCTAAGAGTGTGTTCCCGAATTTCCGAGGAAAATAAAATACTCTGTTGCAAGCACTCCTTCGCGAGCACCAGTGACTAGAATACGGCGAATGCTCATTACGAGCGGTAACATATCAAGAATGAAAGAAGAGAAAACAAGAAGATGCCTTTTGGACTGACTATTGCGTACTTCGTACTCGAAGACGTGGAAATTTAGTTTGCGAAAAGCGTGTGTGAAATTGCAAGGAGTAGAAATAAAAGATATACAAATTAAAAGACCCGCCTTGCTTTCCTTTTAGCGTCAATTGGCTGACGGATGATGGGTGGTAGAGACAATATAATCACGATTATTGGAAGAGTCTTATCTGTTCGGAATATTTTCCAGTATAACATTCACAACGGTGCGCAATGGAATTCGAATCCTCCTTCTCCCTAGCGATTAAAGATTAAGTTTGAATAATTAAGTCCTCATATTTTATAGAATCAACGAAGAAAATTATCTTTTGATGATAATGCGAATACGATTAGAAACGATCGTCGAGATAAAAACGGAAGAACGCGTAAGAGCCTAACTTTTAGTATTCGCGTTTCAATCCTATCTCCGACACGCTTGATCCCATCCGCACCCCGTGTCCTTTCCACTAATTTCCAAATCAACTTTTTCCCCTCCCCCGTTCCTTCAATCCCAATAATATCGACGAAACCGAAGAAGATTGCTAAATCCTCGATATCGGCAGGGAACCGCGAGCGTCGTCCCCCGATGCTTATCCTAGACGCCCTCCTAGACGCAATATTAAACCCGTAGAATAGCAACGGGGGGGTGAGGATGAATCGGGAAGGTTGCTGGTGGTACCTGGACGGGTGGGTGGAAACAGTTACCCGGTAACAGCGGGGCGTAACCCCACTCTTGGCAGCTCGGTAGCAAAGCGTACGGGGGGACGGGGACGGGCGGGTGGCGGGGGGGTTGGTGAAGAGGGGGAGGGGGGAGAGGGGGTTGATAGAGGGGTAGAGAAACTGGAACGGTGGCGGAGGGTAAGTTGCTAATTAGAGCCAGATTAAACGCTTGTCTGGGGAACCATTTTCCTTGCCGTTCCTCGCCGTGCTCGCGGAGGAGGATGAGTGCGAAGAGTCGGCTTCTCTACTCTCGGGGAAAGGGACGTAGAGAACGAGAGGGAGTTGGAGGGAGCGGGAGAGGGGTAGGGGAAAAAAGGCAAGTAGGCAAGGGTGGCTAAGGTTGCGACAGAGAGAGAGAGAGAGAGGGAGAGAGAAGACGGAAGGGGGGGGGGGATAACTCGACTCCTCGGTGGAGGGAGGGATCGAGCTTAATGAAAAGTGTTTGCCCCGTAAAAGTTAAGATTAATTGGCGCTCGGGGGGTGGTTACCGCGGTAATCAGCCCGCGCCAGTGGTTTTCAAACCTAACGCATCCTGTCCCCGCTCTTCTCCGACGATTGTACGCTACGGAGCACGATCCATTTTACCCGATGTCAGGATAAATACCGTCGATCGAGTTTCTAATCGAAATTGCGATCGATTCGATGGAACTTGATTTTCGTCAACATAACCTTACAAACGCACTTATGCGCGTACACGTATACTTTGTAAGTTTTACGCGTATCGACCGAATTCAATGAGGTTTATCAATTTCAGCCATTCATCCCTATGACTTGAAAATAATTAAAGATTCAGTTCTTAGAGAGAGTACCACGCTTTGTTTTCGATGTGGGTTGAGCGTTGCTGGAACGAGAGGTTAATTTGGCGACACCTAGTTTCATTAACAACGCCATTAAAAGTAATGGCCGGTGAGGGCCGAACTCGGCGGTGAGGCCACATGGGGGCTGGGAGATTCTAATTACGGAATAGGACTTGACCGGGTGAGTCGAAGGGAGCCGAACGGAGCCGAATGAAAGAAAAGTGAAGCGTATCCTTAATACGTTTTCGAAATTTTCCCTCAAAGTCTCGCGACGTTCGTCGAGGTCCTAGAGGAGATGCTCGCGCCATTCTTGATTTTCACACATGAGACGCAATTCGTGGGAGTTTGAGGCAGTTAAGCCGAGGGAAAGGAAAGAAGAAGGATGAAAGCGAAACGGGATACGTGATACGTTCGAAAGAGGAACGTTACTGTTTTTGAATTTTTTTATAAATAATTTGAAGAATCGATCGACACCAGCAAAAGGCATTGATTCCATGGTATCGAGATTTTAGGAAACGGTTGCAGCACCAATCGAGATTGCTGTACACGCGTTCAACTTATTTTGTAGAGAACCCAAAGTGACTCAAACTGCGCCAAGTGCCAGAAAAGTGTTGGTCGCTAATTACGCGCAAAGAAGGCAAATGTTTCTGTTTTAAAAGCAAAAGCAAAAACAAATTTATAAGTATATCCTCGACAAGTGGAAAACTAGAAAACCTACATTTGCTTGAATTTTTACTTCAAAATCTTCAATGATTCGCGAAAGTCTTATCAAGTCGTACAGTTTGATGATATCAACGGTTAGCGCGAGAATGGTACACTGGGGTCCAGTAGACCCCAAGTAGTTTTCACTTCTCAATGCCTATTTTGTACTCCCCTTCTTCTTTCCTTTTACTTTGCACGGCTTTAAATGAACTTAAAATCATTTTGTCCTCTACCATCGTCCACGTTGTATCTTAATTAAATTATTCGCGGCGAAATTTCGTGCGGTCTACCGTTCCGTTCGCCCAGACACCACGTAAAGCGTACCGTCGAACGGTAAAGGAAATGCTCGCGATAAGCATCGAGAATGATTTTTACGCATTTAACGTGTTTCGAAGCGTTAAAATTAGACACGATGAGAGGAGTGGCGAGAAGGGTGACGGGCACCGATAAAATATGATTAACGATATTTACATATACACGAGCCAGTGACAAATCGATACGCGACACCAATTAAGATTTATCTACGGGCGAAGTGATACCTAATCGAGAGGTTGATCAAACAATCTTATCCCGACGATAAGGAGTACAACGGATGAATTAACCATCAAATCGTTAATTACCTTCGAGCGAGCGATAAGGAGACTTTTCGACGGAATTTGTCCTAAATCTTTATCGTCGCTAAATATCGCGAAAGTCCGATAATCGTGCTCGTAATTATGATTATCGGACGAAAGTTTGGTCAGGTAGACTTTGCACTTTCCTTAATATTCGCTCCCCGGCACTGATCTACGTTAATTACCCAATCAAAAGTGGAGCGCTATAAATCTTCAGATCGATGAGTAAACCCAACGACCGATATTCACCGGAAGTGATCTTTCACGGGAGTAGTACCTCGAATCACTTTAAGTTCGAAAGCGGTGCTGGAAAATGGAAACGGGCAGAGCAAATAAGCTCGGCTTATCGTGACGGAGCATAATCACTGACTGAAAATCTCGCGTGTTTACTCGGCACTGTCGAGGGTGAAAGGGACTAACCTGTCCATACGTAACTATTAAATGCGTTCAGACGATACGCGCACCTAGTAAACGATACCATTCGAGAACTCCGTGGATCTCTTACGTACGCACCTATCACGAGGGCGAACGCTTTAATTTAAGTTCGTCGAAGATCTCTGTTCCTACGCGAGTTCGATAAGTTTCAAGGACGCTTTTATACGCGGTCAGGGCGGTCCACTGAAAATTCGTTGAATACGCTTGGACGTGCCTCGACCCTTAAACAAATATTCCTCCGTTTGTTATTTGGTCACTCGGCGAGTAGCGCGAGCCAACGGGGAACGGTGTGCTCCTCGTGTCGTTTACCTTGGATCCACCCGGGTGCGTCTTGGTACCCGAACGGTGATCCATCATTTTTCTTCGACGCGGCTCGACCGAGCAAAAGTCACTTTTGCTTTTGTGCCCGGTTAGTCGATTTGGTGAGGAAAAACAAGAAAGGGAAGACCGAGCGAAGATGGGTGAGGTAAAAAAAAAAGAAGAATTCGAAGCTTCGAGGAAGATACGTAGGAACGAGACGCGTTATTATCAGCGGGATAAGCAAATGCGTGGTCGGGCTGATATGAAAAAAAAATCGTGGGACCAAACGATAACAGGGCCGATTACTCGAAACCTGGGTGTGTGACGCCTATTACGCGGCTATTAGCTGACCGATAAAGCGGTAAATGCGTATCTCTGATATTTCGTTGCGGTGTGTTACGTGTGGATCGAGTCGGGGGAGGAATGATTTCGTCGAGATTCGACGAAAATCGACGTGGAATAATAGTCGGTAAGTCAGGTAATTCGTGCCGTGATAATACGTTTTAAAACAATTAACGGCGGGTGTGATAACAACTCGCGATTCGGCACTTCTTTGTTATATTATAACTTCTGATGCAATCACGTTTTACCATGGCTACAGATATTTTTATCTAACGATTAATATTATCCGTTGCAATTTCCTGGAAATTTAGAAAGTTGGTGCACGAGAAATTTGACGCCGATTGCAAAATCAGTGCGCGAAAGACTGTCGGATCCATCTGATATTGTTACAGTGTACAAAAAACTCTCCTTTTACATCTAGCGTTCTTTAGCATGAAAATCTTATTACATCACGTTGAATCCCGAGAATAAAGTAATTCTGAGTAAAGTTTGCAGCGACCGCTGAATCGTTCTTCGACAGTTGCGAGTTTCTAAATATGAACGAATCAAAAAACCATCTCTCTAACTAGACAAACGAGCCTACAATGTTGCACAAGGTCAGTGTCCAGAATTCCTTCGATCAAATAATGAAGTTCGTTCCAAAATATTCTCCATATTGGTAGAATACAATTGAATTAACGTCGCGATAATGCGTCGATTACAGTTCGGGTAGCTGCGAGGATGCGAATCGCTACGCCGCGGGACAACCTCCGTTCTCGTTATCCACGAACGTCACTATTTCATCCATCTCGATCATTCTCTCCCCCTCCACGACACACACACACTGACACTCTCTCTCTCTCCTACATACGAGACATCACGTGGCACTAACTGCATATCCGTGCTTCTTAGCGCGTACTTTGGTATCCGCCGTCGGATTGGCCGAAAAGCTCGATTTGTAAGGGGGAGCATCCCTCTCTTTTTCTCTCCCCCCCCCCCCTCCTCTCCTCCCTGCCTCTTCCTCTCTTTCTCGCGCACCCCCCCTGCACTATCCGACGAGTCTCACCGGGGAGAGAAGTTCGTTCGACGCGAATAGGGGTGTCCCTCTCCCACGCGATGGACTCGTCGCCCCGGGGCGGGGAGGGGGGGGGGGAGGGTGAGTTGAGGCGAGGGTAGAAGGAGAGGGGGTGTTCGAGACTGGATATTCAAGGGTTGGGGGATGAAAGGGGAATGCCGTAGGCGTGGCAGAATCGCGAAGTTTGCCACGATAGGCGTGGCAGAATCGACTGACCGCGGAAACGCTGAGCGGAGGGGGAGCGGTTTTCCCGTTACGGACACGCGGTTCCTCGCGACGTCACTTTGCGGCGCGGCGTCGGGCTAATCGCTCGTGTTGCCGCGAAATCGAGGATCGACGCTCCGAACGTCCGTCCGTTGGGCATACCGATCACTTTTTTTTTTTCACGTTTACGCGAATCGCGGTGAGAGCCGACGTCGAACTAACATTTTGTGCCAACCGATCGCTCGACTAATCGTACAAGCGGATTAAGAAGTGACTAGAGCCAAAAGTGAACAAGAATCACAAGAATCGGATGAGTGTCTTGTTTTCTTAAAATAGTGTTCGCGTTGACGATGAAACGTTCTCTCGAAGATGACTCGCCGATAGTCCATTAAACCGCGTTCAACGCGCGTTACGGTCCAGTAATGCATTACAACGCTCAGAGCATATCCGAGGACTTGCATCAGCAACAGCAACAGCAGCAACAGCAACAGCACAGCCTCTACGCGACTATTCAGCAGAGACTACGTGATCCAGGTTCCTCGCCCAGATCCGAGGAAGCCAGATCACCCGTCGAGAGCAAAGTACGCTCCGCTGAAGAGGTACGTTACCTGGCGAACGGCTCACCGTTGGAGTTCGACGACGGTGCGCGAATGTCGAGATATCGCGAGGAGCTCGACGGCAAGAGGTTCACGAAGCAGGAGCAGGAACAATCGAGCTTCTTCCGTGAACTCGAGAATCCCAGTGTCAAGTGTTTCGCTGAGGAGATGGTGTCGGCGGTGGCAAGCCACTACGTACGCGGTTCGGACGGTTCGCCGGGTAGAACGTCGTCGCCGTCGTCCCAGGGATACGCGCCGAGTTCGCCGGATCGTCGCAACAGTTCGCTGGGCAAGACATCCTTCTGCATCGACGCTCTTCTGGGCAGAGCAACCGGTAGACAGGAGAATCTCGAACATCGTCAATCGGAACGCAATCAGAGGTTCCAGTTCACCAGGGGTAATCACGCGATAGACGGTACCCACGGACGTGAGTCGCCAGCTTCCTTCGGCGCCGAAGACACGGCGGGAGGATTGGCGGGATTGGCCGGTGGCACGGGGATCGCCGGTGTCGCCGGTGAAGCGGTCGTCGAGGGTGGCACGGACGAGCAGAGAAGATGTTCGCTGGGAAATCCTTTGAATCCATTCGCTCGTCACCATCAGCATCTCGAGTCGCCGAGACTCGAGCTCGTTCGCGAGGGTTATCGCGACGCTCCGTTGACGGGCATTCGCGGCGAATCCATGGGAACGACGTCGATGCAGCGGGGCTTACGATTTCGCGGCGACGAACCGTCGATCGGTAGCGGCGGGACGAGCGGCGCCAGCGGACACGGCGCCGAACGGCTGGAGAGCGTCGAGGACGACGGTTCCGTCGAGGTGGATCCCACGAGGACGGGTAGCGCCAGTTCCGGTAGTAATGGGAGCCACAGTCCCGCCTCGAGTCCGCCGATCTCGCCGGGTTCCGAGGAACCGATCGGCAACGGTATTACCAGTAGCCCGAGTCTGGTGGGCGGCCATTACGGTGCTCTCGGTAGCGGCGTCGCCAGGCAAAATCAAGCGCTTCTGTTGCATCCCGGTGGTCCTCTCATTCATCCCGGTGGATTGTATTATCATCCCGCGAGTGGTAGCGCCTTTCACTCGATACACAAGGAGGGTCAACCCGTGGGACACTCGCAGACAGCCGGACCTCATCCTCAGCAGCATCACATTCATCCACTTCAGCTGGAGTGGTTGGCCAGGACCGGGATGCTGTATCCGAGATTGCCCGCTGACTTGGCCGGTGAGTCGTTGTCGTTTGACTATCGCTTCTGCGGAATCGATGTTGCGATTGTTTTGTTCACGTTGGTAGGCATTCTCGTTGATTGACGAGCAGCCAACGAGACGATATGCTTTGTGGAACGCAGGAGGCCGAGATACCTCCGGCGTACGCGTATTGAGATTTAGCTGTGATTTATTTTTAATGTCGTAGCGACTATTTCGTGTTGGGTATATTAAATAATCATTTGTGTTCTGTTGTAATTGCTCGGAGGTATTTGTGTTTTGAATACGCAGTATACACGTTACGTGCTTGGAGTTGGTGCTCGGAAAAGTATTGATTACCTTGAAAATATAATGGCAATATTTTATTCCGTAGTTTCAATGTATGCGTAATTTAATTATTCATTTTTTTGAATGTCCGTTACGCGTATTCGGTACTTACGATTCCAATTTTTATTGAAGCCACTGTCCGCGATAAATTGTTTAGTGAACAGATCGGAACTACGAGTATAACGTACAATTATCTTACGTTCATTGGAAATCCACGGGTTTGCGTAACATGACAACATTTGAGAAACCGAAAAATAAGCGTATGTGGCAGAATCGTCGTCGTCAATCGCATTCGTAGAAACGATAACGCGTTCGATTTCGGTGCTACGAATTAAATCCCATTCGATCACCGATAAATTAATGATTCGATTATGATTCGCGAGGGAATTGAGCGAGCCGCGATAACCGCTATTAAATCCGATAACGATCCGCACCGAAGTAGATCCTACCTGAGTCGGAATCACCGAACAAAACATATACATGTATACAATATATCGCGCGCGCTGAGCTATCTCGCCGAAAGATCCGTGACAAACAGAGTACCGAGGTGAAGCGATAATGTACACGAATCTACGTAGAAAGAGAGAGGGAGCGAAAGAGTGGGAGAGCGTGCGAGGACGAGAGAGACATCCTCTCGAGAATTAATACCCCTCTCTATGAACTGACAAAACGGGACAACATCGAAAGACAGCAGATTGCGGTGACCGACGATGATGGGCAGATAGTGCCGATGTTTACATGCTTAATGCATCGCATTATAGCGCCATATTGACCGGCTACTCGAGTTTTCGAACCGGCGATAACGCTTCTATCGCGACGCGTTAGTTTTCCCATGGGGATGGCGATTTAGATGAGAAAGAACCTTGGAAAGAATCACGAATTAGGATCGAGCTCCGGATCTACAGCGCCATATTGTTCGGTTACTGACGTTTTCAACTGGCGATAACGCTTCTATCGCGAGCCGTTTGTATTCCCACAGGGTTAGCGATTTATACGAGAAAGGAACGAAGAAAGAATCACGAATTAGGATTTGAGAACCAGATCTACTGTGACGATATTGTCTGGTAATTGGTGTCTTCGACCATCGAATAGATTTCTATCCTTACACGTCAGTTTTTCCATTAGAATGGCGTTTTCGAAAGAAACAGGGATCAGGATTCGAATCTACTCCGCCATATTGATCGGTCACCGGCATTAAGATCTGCATCACTATCTTGACTGGCTATTCAAATTTTCAACCAACCATAGCGCTACGACTGTAACCCATTAGCTTTTCCACTGGAATAAAGCTTTCAAAAACACGATCTTAAAGAAACCTCGGGGATTGGAATCCGAATCAGAGTCAACCGAGCCGCGATAACTGGCCACTCGCAGTTTCAACCGGCGATAACGCTTCCGTCGCGACGCGTTGGCTTTCCCGCTGCCGCATAGCCGTCGAAGCGTAAGGAATTCGGGAGGAAGAAAAGATCGGGAAGCAACGGAGAAAAGGACGAGTCTCTCTCTCTCTCCCGAGGGTTACCACCGGTAAATTTCACGCTCGAAAAAAAAAAGACCGGTGGCCGCGTTGTCGGGCCAATCAGTCGAGGGCTTTTATCGAACAAATTGGTCAGTGAACGCGGAGCGAGCCAGGCTTGCCGGAGATGTAGTGTGGGCCCTACTGCGGCGAGAGGGGATGAACGGAGCACCGTCACCAGAGGGAGTGAAAGAGAGAGAGAGAGAGAGAGAGAGAGAGGGATGGAAAAGCGGCGGTGGATGGTGGCGGCTGGTGGCGGAGTGCGGGGTACTTTCTGTCAGATGATCCTGATTGGTAGTTGCCGAGCAATCCACTGTCGACGAAAAAGGCGAAAACCCGATAGCGTAAAACGAGCAACGAGCGCAAAAAAACCCGCTCTCGCGGAATAAAATAAAACGCTCTCGCGTCCATCCCCCCTCGCCCTCCCCCCCAACCCCTCTCGCTCCTCTCCCTCCCCCCTTCCGTTCGGCGCGCTCGGTGCCGTTATCGCGTCGGCCAGGGAACACGAACTCGACTTGTTAAAAAATTGTTGGATGGGAGTACCGTGAGTGGGAGGGAAGGGAGGGAGGGAGGGAGTATCATCCCGTCCCGTACTCGTCTCGATTCATCCCTCTCTTGGCCCTTCCACCCTTCGCTCTCCTCTCTCTCTCTCTCTCTCTCTCTCTCGCTCTCCTGCAACCCCTCACGCTCGCACGCTCTCGACGTTCCGCAAATAACGATGAGCGCGACTCACCGACCTAACCCGGGGGGAGGGGGAGGGGGGCCGGGAGGGTGGTAAAGAGGGGGCGTGGGTGGCGGCCCGGTCAAAGCAAGAGATGCGAGCTTTTATTTGCGGAATATTTGTCGCGCGTTATGCCGGTGGCAACGTTGCGACAACACCATGTTTCATCTGTGTTCGAGTCCCGTTGCCGTATCGAAATTTAACTAGCGCCGCGCGATCCGCGTACGGTTTATACCCCCGGAATATCTCTGCTGCCGGATCGCCGCCCCGTGACGAAAACAAAAAAAAAAAGACAAAAAGAAAAACAACAAATACTGATCGCGTTTCACCCCCCCCGCGCGCCTAACCTCTACCCAAGCGGAATAGCTTTGTTTATGGATTAACGCGGAACGGAGATATTTACGTATGCGGAAAGAGGAACGGTCGTTCGTAGTTTTTCAAACTGAACCAAAAGCAAATCCGACAAACCCGACGAGAGGTGGGCCGAACGCCGTTATCACGGATTCCGGGGAAGCGGGATTGTCAGTTCGGGGAGGGGGGGGGATATTCGGGACAGGGCGGAAGATGGAGGATGATCATCCTGTACGAGGGAAAGTCAAACCCCCCCCCCCGGTGTTCGTCGTAAAGCAAAAGTTTTCCACGCGACGGAGAGAAATGATCCGCGGGTAAGGTCTCTTCCTCGTTGCGCTTTTTCTTTTCCTCGCCCCCCTAGTTTCTCGCCGCCTTTCCTTCTCGGTTTCATCCGGCGGTCCCGCGCTAGGCGAGGCAAGGAGAAACAATGGCGGAGAGATGGCGGGAGGTCTGCCAACAAAAGAGGGATGATACTCGGGAGACAGCGGAGCACACGCGAAGGGTTGGCGGATGATTTAATTAGTTAATTGTGCGTCATTCATCCGTCTATTCATCCCCTTCGCCCTTCCCCACGTCGATCTCTCTCTCTCTCTCTCTCTCTCTCTCTCTCTCTCTCCCTCGACGGTGGCACAGCACACCGGTATGCCACCGGCTCCAGAGTTGCCATGGCAACTCCGCGGACTTATACTCCGTTTAAACGGCTAATTTCGTCTCTCGACCGAAAGATCCAGAAACGAATCAGTCTCTTCTTTCTTTCTCTCTTCCCCCCTCCCCCGCAACCCTTACTTTCCCCTCTTCCTTCATCGCCCGCGGTTACCCGACCGACGGAATAACGTTTGCGTTTGAATTATTTCAAATTATTCGGCGTCCTTGTTAAGCTCGCCGTTCTTCGGCTCCTCAGCTTCGAGTTGTTGGGCGGACCAAGAACAAAACTAGTGCAATTGGGAGTAATTGAAACGAATCGGTGTTACTCTTACTCTTTTTCATCGATCAAGAGCGGTCTCCTAATCGACGAAATAAAGATCGAGTTTAAATTATTTATTATTCACTGCGCTCGTTGAGGTCGATCTTCTTCGTTTCTTCATCTTGAAACGGCAAAAAGTGTTCAATCTGTAATCGGCACAAATCAGTCTTCCTTTCGGCCGCTCTCGTGTAAAGCAATAATAAGCACGTTTTCTTTTCTCCCTTCGTCTGTCCTCAACCACAACCGGTTTCCCGATCGACGGAATAACGTTTGCGTTTGAATTATTCCGATTATTCGATGACCTCGTTAAGTCCAATCTTCCTCTTTATTTATTTAACAAAACTGCGATCGAGGATGGAGGAAAGGAATCGGACTCCTCTCCCGCTCCTCTTCTTTTCTTCTTTCTTCTCTCACCGCGCACGGTTCCCTGATCGACGGAATAAAGTTTGCGTTCCAATTATTCCAATTATTCGATGCCCTTGTTAAGCCCGGTCTCCTTTATTTCTCCGTATCGCGTTATCGAAGAGGGGGGAAAAACCGCGAAACGCTGCAATTGCGGATACTAGAAACGATTCGGTTTCCCCTCCCTCCCTCCTTTCACCAACAGCCCCCGATTTCTTATCACCAAATTAAAGTTTGTCTTCTGCATCGATCCAATTATTCCAAGTTCTCGTTCGACCCGATCTTCTTTACTTTTCCCGTCGTCGGAAGAGAACAAGTACACGACATCGAAGGGAATCTCCTCACTCGCTCTCTCCCTCCATCGCCGCATAATATCCCTCGATCGAGATTTTAAAATTTATATTACATATACACGCGTACCATCGCTAACGCTACTCTCTCTCTCTCTCGATTCCTCGCCGTTCCGTCGTCGAGGAGACCGAATAAACAAAATCATGCAATCGCTGATAATACTCGTCTGACGAGGCACGGCACTCTCCGCTAATTGTACACCTACGTACGCGCAAAGAGAGACACCCGTGTATTCCCGATACACAAGCGTGGGCGGGCGTACGGCGAAATATACACAGGTAGGAGGTACATCGGTAGGTAGGAGAGGCGCAAACACATTGAAAACAGCGGTGGCATCAGTCTACCTGCCTATAGGCATATAGGCGGTAATGGTGTTTCTGAATTAGCTGCCAGCTAGTTTGGCCGTCCGCAAGCAAACAGATCTTGGTTACCCGATGTGTAACGTTCCGCGTTCGCCCAAACGCACCATCCTCTGGTACCGATGCATATACATATATGTATATACGCAAGCGTATCAGTGTATGACTCGGCTTACCGTTGCGACGCGATCCTCGCGTCGACTGGCACACGCCGAAATTACTCGCCTTACTTTTACTCCTACCGTCGACCGAAAATACGTTAGTCCTAAAGAGGGAGAGAGAGGGGGGGGGGGTAGAGAGGAAGAACGTAAGAGCGAGGGTAGGGGTTGGAATCGGAGTCGGTATACCGATGATAAGAATAAAAAAAAAAAGAGAGAAGAAAGTAGCGTCTTGGATGTTTATGGCGTGATTTGTGGTGAGCTTGCGAGCCGAGTTCGGGATTAAATCCAGCCATTTCGGGCAAGGAAAATAATCTCTGACGAAAGTTAGCCAACTTTTTCTCCCCTCTGGTCTTTTTCGTCCACCCACCCCCACCCCCGCTCTCGACTGGGTACCACCCTCTCTCTCTCTCCCCCACCTCTCCCTCCCGAGCGCGCGATCTCCCTCCGTCTCGTACACTCTATGGCTTCTGCGGAAACGCGAGAGGGAGGACGAGGGTGTGCGAGGGAGAGGGAGAGGAAAGAGGAGTCGATGACGTCTCGCGATCGAGGGGGGTAGCGAGATGGTGGATACCTCCCCCCCCTCCCCCCGTATATATAGTAAACCGACGTTACTCTCGCCTAGATCCGTTTACCCCGTATATATCCGAGGGGGGCTGATAATTCGGAGGCGGGTCGTGCCGAGAACTGGCAGGCGGGGCTTCCTACCACCGGTGCTCTACGAAAGTGCTCTGTAGCGTGCGCGCGCGCGCGCGCTCGCCTAAACCCACCAAGCAGAGATCGAGACGAGAGAGCGGCCAAGCTCTGCCAAAAGGGGAAGAGAGAGAGAGAGAGAGAGTGAGATCGAGGGGGACAGAGACGGCGCGAGGCAACGCGAGTGGGGACAGGAAAGGGTGGGAGATTGAATCAAGAACAGCGCGACAGGGGGGGGGGGGGGAGGGAGGGAAAGGAAGTAAAGCGCACCAACGACTTGGTCGTTTGCCATCCCCTTCGTTTCTACGAGCACTCTGCGCGGCGACTGTGGCGGAAATCGGAGGACATCCGAGGGCACGCTACGAGCAGAGATATACACGTCGATTTAGGATCGTAATTCGAATTTCCGATTCGCACCGGAGTAATTGCCGGTCGTTAAGGGTTGACCGGAATGGATTTAAAGGATCGGCGGTTAGATCGTCCGTCATCGCTCGATCGGTTATTTGTACGAGTGACGATGACGATGATACGGGAAACGCGGGAAATGAGAGGCGGCGGGGACGAGGGATGAAACGTGGCGAGAAAAACAAAAAACGAATCTCTCGCAGGGTTGGAGGGGGTGGGGGGGGAAGGGGATCGAGTAATTAGGTCTAATTAAGTCAACTCTCCGTCCGAAACTTAACGAGGGGTAGTTACTCGTTAGGCGGGATATAGCGGGCGATTCGTTTCTCCGCAAAAAAGAGAATTCGCGCTGGGCGAAGGAAACCCACCCGATACAGGTCCGCGCCGCTAAGTAAAATATCAAACCGGTCGACGAGAGCGACGAAAGGAGGGGGAGTGGAAAAAAGCTCGTTTCCTGCACGAGATTAATTTGTATCGATCGTCTGGTTGCGCCGATATTCGATGGGAGAGGGGCGAGGGGGGGGTCGGAGGGGTGGGAGAGAGGTAGAGAGAGAGAGAGAGAGAGAGAGAAAAGGCAGGCGTTAAGTAGAGATAATGGCCGGTGTTTACTGCCACGATGATCAGCATGATTTAAGGGTAGCGCGGCATGAAGCGGCTAATGGGACCCCAAATAAATTAAATTATCATGATAAAAGTGTGCCGGGGGTGAGGGCGACATAACGGCACCCCACCGCTTTTACTTGGCATATAAGAGCGCGAATGGTGATTGTCCACTCGATGGAGGAGCCGCCCTTCTTGTTTACCGACATCTGTCATAACTTGCACCGTTTCTCCCTGGTTTTAGGGCCGAGAACGACAGAGAGAGAGAGAGAAAGAAATTGGCATGCGGTTGAAACGCTCGAGATCCGTTCAGATTATTTTCTGCGACTCTTTTGTAATTGGCTCAGCTCCGACGGAAACTCAGGAATATACTTGCGTACGGTGTGTATGCGCGAATTATGCGCAAAGTGCATAAGAGATAAACGAGGGCCGATCGAGCGATCTAGCGGAAAAATCGTAGGAAAGGATATAACGAACGGTAAATCATGGAGGGGTGAACGAGGAGACCGAGGCAATCGTCCAAATAATACAATAATTGTCGAGAACCGAAAGGGACCCGACGGGGAGGAAAATCGCTTGGCGGAACATATGTGCCCAGCGGGTGGCAAACCATTCTGCGGAGCGACCATAAATATAATATGTATCGAGAAAGGTGTAAAAGTAAAACTAGCGGGGAAAGGTATAGGGGGGGAAACTCCGGTGAGTTCGTGACGCCATTCAATTCAGTCTAATTTCATGGTAATAGATTTGCTGAATATTTTTTTTTCCAAAAGTTTCTTTAACGGGTACTGGTAAAAACTCTCGTGATGTAAATCTTATCTACGTATGTTTATGTTCGTTTTGCGTATCGCACGATTAAATGTAATTGCTCGTTTTTGATTGTAGTTCTAATCTGAGTATTTTTCCGACTGTACTGTAATACGTTTTATAAATCTGGAGCAGAATCGAGAATCTGTATAAGTTTTACTTCAGAACTTTCAGTCTTCGTAAACTTCGTCTAGATTTAATGATCGAATATTATAAACTTAATTTATAATCGAAGCGGTGAGATTCCCAGTTTACAGTTCTCAGAGCAGTTTCATATTTCACCAACGGCAGGACTGGCAAACCAAAAATCACAATGACACGTTTCAATTTTCACCGATACATCAAACCACCCCAGATACAACAATTTTTTCGACAAAGATACGTGTACTGAATTCCAATAAAACTGGTGTCAAAGAAAAGGAACACCTTCACGTTAAAGGAATAAAAGTCATCCGCTCGTGCAACAAAGCTTCTCCATATTCATTTTCAAATCTTCATCGATAAAACAATCAGCAAATGATACCAACGTTGCAAACTTTCCCAGAATTTCTCACCGTCACGAACCATATCCCGAGCGTCCCTCCCATCGATCGTGCAAAAACATTTATTCCCGGCGGAGTGCTTAAAAAAATATACAAAATTATAACCGTTGACGCGTGGTAAGGTAATGGTAGCTGATTAGAGACGACATAAGGGTATGCCACGCGTTCGAGGTTAATCCGTGTGCGACTAAACACTGCCATGTGTACAAACACTGACAGCCGGTATCTCGCACTTGCTAGTTAAGTTCCTAGGGGGTGGAAATTTGTCGGACAAATCCTGGGTGCGATACCAAATACACCAGCCACGTAGAGGACCCTTTTTCGCTGGAACGACAGACGCGAGAGAGAGAGAGAGAGAGAGAGAGAGAGGGAGGAGGTGGTGGTGTTGGGGGAGAGACGTACCATTTTGGTCGCGGTCTACGCCTATGCGTCGCCATAAGTGGGAGATCGAACCCCGACCAAGAGTCGCGCGTAGGGCTTAATCGTTAGGGCGGCTTCCCTACCCTAGCCTCTAACCCCAAATCATACTACTCGCCACCCATAGGGATTTACACCGGCGATAATTGCATTAGCATCCGATGATTTTTATTGGCCTCTCGATTGATATTAATGCGAGAGACGGGACCGATGATCGATAACGGGACGATAACGCGCTAACGATAAGCGGTATCGTTGCCAAATCGAGCGTATCCCAATTTTTTCAACGGTAATTTCGGATTTGGCGAGCGGTGGTACTAATTTATTCTAATTTGTTCGAAGGTTGCGCGGCGCAGCACGCTCTTCTTGGAAAAACGAGAAGACCAAGGACAGCGTTTACCTCGCAACAGCTTCTCGAGCTTGAGAAGCAATTTAGGCAGAACAAGTACCTTAGCAGACCGAAAAGGTTCGAAGTGGCTACCTCGCTGATGCTGACAGAGACACAGGTGAGCGTGCGCAATATTTAAACCTGGAACGAGAACTTGAGAGCAATTGACAGCCCTGGGTATATTTTTTTGCCTATCTCGCGAGGGAGATGTACAAACGTGTCAATCCGACCGGAAGACGAGACCTCTTCCCTTCGATAAAGAGTTTTCGGTATATCTATACTGTTGAAATCCGTCTGAAGGTTTATGCACAATTGTCTCCTAATTATTCGTGATTCGGAAAAGTGTATCGAGCAGAGCTCATTTTGTTTCGAGGGAGACATCTCGCGATAGTAACAAATCTTATCTAGATCTAGCTGACAATGAGCTTGAAACATTTTTTTTTAATAACGGATAGTTCGGGAGATAATTGTGCGTAACGCTTCAAATGGAGCACTCTGTGCGCAGAATATCGTTATCTATGTTATTATTATTACGAGATAATAAGTTATGTAACAAGTTTCGTCGCGTGTAAATATTTTTAAAATCGGTACTAATGCCCGGCAGTGGATCAAACATCAAACATTATCGTGACACAATTTAGTACGAATAATTAAAAATAATATCAAATTCGAAAATACACAGTATTATCGTTCTCGCGAATAGCATTAGAATTTCATATGTCCATATCCAAAAGTTCCCTCGCGAATAAACATTTTCGTAATGATTAATAAAGCTGAGAAAGGAATGAAACGATATCGGAATACTCGTACGTTTCAACGCCTATAGCGAAACGACGATAGTTCATTTCGACCCTCTGCAAGATTCGAGCACCGAGTTATCAATCGTCAAAGTCACCGAGTTCCGATTCGTTTTAGCTTTAATAACATTGGAATTTTGTCGCGTGCCGTGAAAATGAAGGGCCGGGAAAAGACTGGGAAATCGAGAGATCGCGGAGGGGTTGACGAGGAGGAGGAGGAGGAGGCGGGGGGCGGATAGAGGTAAAAGAGGATGTAAAAAGGGAAATCCGTCGAATAATCCGACCGGTGGCCCTTCCCCATTCCTATGGCCGAACGAGAACGCGTTATTCGCGTAGTTCAACAACTTAAACATAACTCCGAAGCTTACGAGCTCTGACGGATCGCTCGGCAAACAGAGACGAAAGTCTGAGTTATGGCAGGCTGAGTCCCTGATTTGTTTCGATATTTAACCGATTCTATCTCGAGCTTCCTCTCCCTTTGAACTCGGCAATCCCTGCCCCCCCCCCCCCTTTTTGCCCACCGTCGCGTCTTGTTTCTTCTTCCTCGTCCGTGCTTCTTTACTCCTCTCTTGTTTCTCCTTCCACCACTTTCGTTCGTCTCTCTCTCTCTCTCTCTTACTCCTCCCCTCACACCCCCTTCTTTCCCGATTCAATCGGTTGAAGCAGCTAAGGAAATATTTCTCCGTGAACGTATTACCGCGAGGAGAAGAAACGTGCGTTCCTACCCTCGGAGGGGTGAAGATGTAATAGGGTCGGGGTTGGCTTGAACGCATGATATGTTGTCCGAAAGATTTACATCCCGTTTTCTTACGGGATTGGGGAAAGAAGAATCGAGTATCGCGCCACATGTATACGCTCCTTCCGTCGATTTGGGTCTTTAGGAACGATTTTCAACCCCCGTCCTCCCCCCAATCTCTGGATTACAAATTGTAACGTCGACGCGGGAGAGGGTGCAAATGCCAAAAATCTAATCTTACGAATCTGCGTTTTTGGTGAATAATTTTCTTCGTTTCTCGTCGCAACTTTCCGAAGTGTATACGAAATATCGCACGAAATTTTCAATTTTGAGTAATTTCTACAATATTGTTCGAAAGTCTAGTAGACAAATGGCAAGTATACCTACTCGGCGTATATTACGGTCTTATTCTGTATTTCTCTAGTCCGTAACAATTATCAATTTTTTTTAAAGTGCCATTTTATTCCGTGTTGATAAAAATATATTTCTATATCTTTCCTTTCAAAGTTGCGTATATATTTTACTTTATTTACCCTAATACACGCCGAGCATGGTAGATGGACAGACACTCATACCGCCAACTGTATATGTATACTCCTTATTACGCTATTATCGTTACTTACGTTTATCCAAGGCAGAAAATAATTCTCGATACATTCAACACTCACGTCCTTCCCCGCGTTCAAGATCTCAATAATCCTTTACGATAAACGTATATGATGTTTCTGAATGCAGGTGAAAATCTGGTTTCAAAATCGACGGATGAAGTGGAAGAGGAGTAAAAAGGCCCAGCAGGAGGCGCGAACGAACAGCAAGGTCGAGGAGGGTAGCGGCGCGAGAAACGCGGACAGGGAAACCGTAGCCGAGGCCAACGCTAATTCACCGACTCCCGAGGACGAGCCCAGAGGAACCACCCTGCAGGAGACTCAGAGAAGTACGACGGAGCTTCAGGAACCGCTTTATCGGCCTTACGTAGTATAAATGCCAAATAAACTGATTAACAAAACGAATTATTACCGTGCGTAATCTTCCGTTGACATTGCTCCGGTAATTATCTTCTACGGCCTTGAGAGCCTTACGAACGGTAAGGGGGCTCCGATGTAAATATAGGGAGGAAAGACGGGGTAACGTTTCGCGAACATTCGACCAACGCGATTGCGCCCTTAGCGTAGGAGTTTCTAACGCGCGGGACACGTATGACTGTAATCGATCCTCGAAATCCTCGAGATTCGTTTATTAACCTCGTCCTTCGATCGTCGTGTACATAAGTAACACTTTCGGACGCGATACGCTTTCCTTTTTCGTTCGACTTTGTATGATAAAGAGGGTAAAAAGTTTTGAGCGACAGATCGCGCAACGTGTTACACAGCACGAGGATCTCGGATCGCAACTTTATTTAAACGGTAAACGCACCACTGGATCTACGTAAACGGGAGCATGTATTTATGATGTACGACTTCGGTGTAAATACTATTCGTGTACGTTTAACGATAAGATAGAAGAGAGTTAAGGTAGAGAATGCGATGCGAAAACTTAATATGATGTCGCAACAAGTTCCTAAAATAAATGACGACTATCGAAAAGAGAGATGCTTCTGATGCTTTTTTTGTCTAACCTTGTTCCCAACATTCTGTCACGATCCTGGATTAATTCCACGAGTATACGTATACATATAATGTACACGATACGATAAACTGTATTGTCTTGGTAAGTTCACAATATCGCTAGAAGAGATAAATGCTTCCCATTTTCTTGTAAATGCTTGTTCAGAATTTTCTATCGTATTATCGAATCAATTTTGCTATACAATTTTACGGTTGCCTGTGATTTTTGAGTTTTGAACCCCTATCTAAAATAATCTACCTGTATTTCCGAATCAATTTCCACGATACGTATAATATCACAGTTAACTACAGAAGTTTTACGATTGCGGAGGAAGAGAAAGATAGTTGTAATCTTTTTATCAAACCTTTTCCTCAATTTACTATTCAATATCCCGGGTCAATATCATCGTTATTAATTCATGTAACAGTTTGGAGTTTTGCGAAAAAGCAGCCGCGCTCGTACTACTTCTTTTCAATAATTTTTTAGCTTCTTTTAAAAAACCCAGGATACAGCCCCGATCAATTTTACCACGATATTATTTGTTACGAAACTACAATTTAGAGAGATCATGCTCTTCTTATCAGTCCTTTTTCGCATTTTCGGGCAGAAATCTCAAACTGTTTTTGCCACAATAAAATTCGATTTCACCAGAGAAGATCTATTCGAGCGAAAAGAGAGATCCTTGTACGCCCATTATCGATACGTTACGGAAATTTCATTTAAACCCCCGAAATCAATTTTATCGTTATAAAATTTATAGAGTATAGAACAATTTTGCTATAAAAGAAAACGAGATATAATTCGTTTCCTCTTTTATGAATCCAACTTGAGTATTTTCTACCCAAAATCTCGGATAAATTTCGCGAATATATACCGAGGCTATAAAAATTTCCCCGGATTTGCCCCACAGTTTCCTCCGAAAAAATACGACCCATCGGCGAAGACACTCGGGCGCAAACCTCCCATAAGCTCCCTGTCGCGGCTTCGGTGCATCAGTATTTATGACATGCTAATTCCCCGTTACAAATTCCGCGATGTTCCGCGGATGACTGCTCGTCCGTCCTCGCTGCCGGCGGTGAAAGCTGCTCATTCGGAAAACCAGTCGTCATCGAAGGAACGGGAAAGAGGAGGAAAACTTGTATCCGACGAATGCGGATCGATGTCATATACGTATACCTACCCATCGTCGCCGACCCCCACCTGCCCCTCCACCCCCCCCCCCACCCCCGGCGTTCTCTTCTATCAACTCATTAGAGTCCGCGAGCATGGCTGAGCCGAGGAATAGCCGTTCAGAAATCCGCCGTCGAAACGGCAGATAACATCGTCGTTTCGCCGGGCTAGGTTTTGCGGAGATTTCGGCTCTCACGGATGGAACCACCCTGAGAGCATCCGGGTAAGAGACGACGGTGATGTGGCATCGTGCCAGGACATTCCCATCTCGGCGAAAACGCTACTGGATTTTTCTCGCGAATAATCTACCGTTAGGCGTGCCAAAGCCACGCTTCCTGCTCACGGTACTCTCGACATCCTTTGGCCGTCCTTTCGACCTACGTTGCGTTACGTTTAACTGGTATTACTCGCCGCGTACCTCTTTCTATCCGCGTCTCGCGATTTTCTGACTCCTCGATACGTAACGTCGACGACGACGACGGCAGTCTTTTACCTACGTCCGAGGTTGAAAACGGGTGGTGGTGGTGGAGGAGGAGGAGGAGGAGGGTGGCGGCGATGTGGGAGTCGTGCGTGCAGACGAGCGCGGAGGAGGAGCGCTCATGTTTATATGCATTGTATTGCTAAAACCCTTTTAACCGAATTACATTTAGCGATTCTAGTGCCGCCGTTCTACCGACTACTCTCCTTCCCCGAGTCTGCATTCTAGCGCGGCCTCCCCTCGCTCGCTCGATTCTCTCCGTCCTCCAACGATCGTGCTATGCGCCCTGTCTCTCTCTCTCTCTCTCACCCTACCCTCGCTCCGCTCCACACTCCTCTCGCTCTTCCTCTCGTTCCCTATCTGCCTCTCGCCGAGCGGAGGGAGAGTCGGTCCGGTGTTACTGGTGGGGGGGCCTGGAAAACCGATGGGGCTGGATTCCGAGACTCGGAACGGCATCCCTGAATTCTTGATTCTCTTGGTAAACAAGTGCTTAGGTGATTCACTGCTTGTTCGCTCCTATCGGCCGTCGTTTGTTTCTAGACGCCATTGCGTTCTACGATTCTACCTCGTTTTCCGGTCTAATGGCTTTTCGAGGCAAACGGAGGTTGAGGTTGCCCCTCTCTCGCGCTTCCCTCTCGCTCTCTTCCTCTTTCCAGTTTCCGCGCCACGCATCCCATTCCTGACGGAGAAAGAACGGTTTACGTAACGCTGGGGGTATCGCATCCTTGATTGCGAGGAATCGTGGCTCCCTTCGAAAAAGTTACCGCGGCTCGATTTCTTCGCTCGAATCCCGATGCGAGAATGACGAGAACGATGACGAACGATGCTTCCGCCAGCATCGCCGAATGGAATTCCTGAAAACTCATCATCGAATAATTAGGGGGTGAGAATGACTGCGTAACGGCGCGGCACGTAAGACACGGCCCTCGATTCCAGAGTTTAGGCCGCGCGCATTTCGCGGCCGAGTCCGTCATTAGCGCTAACAAGGTTAGCCCGGGGCTGCAGGGGGGACTTTACCCTTCGTCGAGCTAACCTCTAGGTACACACACGGTCGTGAGCGCGCGCGCGCGCGCGCGTTCTCCCTCGCGCGCAAACACCTGCACGAATGAACACGTACAGAGGGTATGTACGCGTACACAATCTCCCGGGCGTAACTCGGCTCCTCCTTGGAACAAGAGGGGATAATAAGATCTACGACAATCAACTCCGAGGACGACGCTGTCGAGGGGGGGTGGGAGGGTGGAGAGGAGAGAAAACGAGAGGGAAAGGGAGAGAGAGAGAGAGAGAGTATTGTGACCTATCGGACCGAAGGTTTTAGGCGACGTCCGTCACGTTATGTCCACATCTTCCGCTCCTCTTCTTCGCCCTGCCGATCGACGGCTATCCGTAACGCGTTCATTCTTTCGTGTCTATTTTCCCTGTCGATCCACGCGTCCTTCGTACGATCTCCGAGAGCTGATCCTGAGGAGTATATGGTGCGTAAGCAACCCAGCGGGTGGTGGGTGGGAAGGAGCGAGAACCGTGGCGAGAAACGAGCAAGTGGGAAGGAGGGGTGGGATGGCGGGCGAGAGGGGAGGGGGGGGGGCCGAGCGGGGAGGATAGAGGACTGGAAGGAGCTAACCGCATCGTAATCAACGTAAAATGGCGTCGGAAACAGAGAGCGGAGAACGGAGGAGCCTCCTGAGGTCGTGCCGCCATTGTTGATCACCCTCACCCTCGTATAGTACGTGCTCGTGCTAGACCGTTCTCCCAGGGATGCATCGTTGCGTTCCTGAAGATGACTGAAAACACGCAATTCGCGTCGAATGAGATGGAGGGAAGTCGTGAAGCATTTTACGAACAATGTACGATGGAAATCTCGTGTATATAGTATTGCTCGTAAAACTGCGCGACAAATTTGATTTATTCGTCGCGTTGTTCGGGAAACGTTACTTAGACGCGTCACTGATCAACGAGCGGGAGTGGAGCGTTGAACAGGAGGATCATTGTTGCGGGTGTTAAAATTAGTCTGCAAGTCAACTTGTTATATTTAATGAAAGGAGAATATCAAGAGGCAGGATCTTGTCTCGGGCCAAGTACACGAGGACTTGTATCTTTTCAGGAAAAAACGAATGGAATATAGAAAACAAGATGCATTGAGAAGATCATGGTAATGTCTTCCGGACCAATCTCCAAGACAAAAACGTGTTGTTAGGAGAAACTTGATTTTACTTACATCACGCATCTCGCCTTGTTAACAATGCTTCGCGTTACTTCTTCATGATATTGACCAATGAACGAGCTCTGACATCAGCGCTGGA
Source organism: Pemphredon lugubris (assembly GCA_933228935.1). Classification (NCBI taxonomy): domain Eukaryota; kingdom Metazoa; phylum Arthropoda; class Insecta; order Hymenoptera; family Crabronidae; genus Pemphredon; species Pemphredon lugubris. The sequence continues at coordinate 67,391,654 of OW121815.1, forward strand.
AAAAGATTAATATTGTTATTTTACTCATTTGGTAACATTAATGTTCGTACAGTGTTACTTGGTAGCGCTACTGAACCACGAACAAACGGGGACCACAATGCTGAATGAGGATTATGATAATTTTTGTTCCGTTTACCTTCTCTTGTTCTTCGTAGAGCATTACTTCGGTCGCGTTACCGAGCAAGAACATTAGATCCGCCAAGTTGGACTCGAACCCGAGGGATACTCCGGGAGTCCTAATAAATAACGTAGAATTGGAGCTGCGAGCGGAGATTACCGGGGGGTGGCTCTCGCTGCCCTCTTATTTCACGGTGGCAACCACTCCCCTTATTGCCGCTATCCATGCGCATCATTTCTGTTCTACTTGGCTCTACTTACAATTAGTTAGTTCTTTCGACGAACGGGACTCGGTCTTGTATGGGAGTATAGACGAAATGGCTGGGGCTTGATAAACTGTAACAGAAAAGCATCAAAATTCAAGGATGTATCCCCCTGTAGATTTCGCGCGGTTCATTTCGCTCGACCCGATCGCGTTCGATCTAGCCTCGAGGGCAACATACGTTATAAACGTGGGATGGCTCGTAGACAGCCCACCGTCTTCTCCTATAATGGAATTTAATTTCAAGCTAGGATCACGTAGCCACCTTTTCCTTTACCGAATAAAAATATGAAATTGCGATTATATTTATTATGCATCGTTACATCTGCAATTAATAATTGTCGGTAAAACGATCTTGGATAGAAGTACTGTATTAGAAATCGGAAAACTATCGCATCTGGTATATCTCTGTATTATCTTTAAAATCTGTTTGATCAAATTCGGAAGAGGTCAGCACACGACGTGCTCGGAATATCAGTTATCAACTGGTCGGTAAGGAAGAATAACTCGGGGAACGATCTATCGGTGTTCGAGATATCGAAAGATTGGGATCGGGCATGAATTCGATGGTGCTTGCGACGTGTGTCAAATTGTCTAAAAGTGCCGCATGCGCACTGAGGGCAGTCAGTCTCGTGTGAGGAAAGGGGCGCTTGATGGGCCCCAGCAATAGAATGCAATAACAGGAACCGCGTGCCCGGGTAAGTGTATTTACGTACATTCCTGTCGGCGCATGCGCGTACAACATTTCAATCTATGCGCATGCGCCACTTTTAGGCAATTTGACAGCACAGAGTGGTGGGAACAATACCACGCGCTACTTGTGCCTGCATGTACCGCTTCTTATCGCAGCGTGGCAAACTACAATGACTCACTTTCCCTCGCACTGTTATCGTTTCGGCTAGTTAGTTGGTTTGTTTAGCCATGAATAGTCATTTACAGTCATCGTGACAAAGTGTGCCTGAATGCAATTGAGTGAATTGAAATTCATTCAAAATCCATTACATAGTCGAAGGATTCACTTGGATAATCCTTATTTACAATGAATCGAAAATGTCGTGCGAAAATAGATGCGTGCTGCGAGGAACTGGTACCTAAAATAAATTTGGTTAGGCTATGGCCAAAGTTATTGGAAAATAAAATTTTCAATCGGGACGACGTTAATATACCACGTTGGACGGTAAGGCAACGAAAAGCCATTTTCAGTTGTTTTTTTTCACACTATTTCATCACAATAGTAGTATTTCATGTTTGCTGTGCAAATTGCGAAATGTACACGTTTATCGAAATTGAAGGACTATCTAAAAACTGGTCGATCTAATATTTGCAGCCTTAGTGACAGAAACTTTAAATTATAACCTTAAACTTTCTTGTGCTCCAAAAAAGAAGCGTTTCAACTTTATATATTCGTTATTTGGATAACATCTTACGGAGTGTTGATACATGCCATCAAAGATTGATAACTATTGATCCTCATTCACTTGTTTTCAATGGTTATAAGTTTCCTAAATTTGAAAAATTGTGTTAGGTTGTCACGCGTCTGCACATTCTGGAATCACTTTGAATTCTTGTTATGGGTGTCGCATAACTGTCATACTTGACACATAACCTCGAAAACTTGATTGTGATCACCGATTAACTGATTAAATTTAAAAAACTGCTGATTGTATTATACTTTTGTAAGTTTCTAAACCATAATCTTCTCTTCAAAATGTTGTATCTTTCGGCATTTTACAAGTAACCAGTGTCTTGGCAAAGAAGTGACTAAATCTCTGTTAGTACCAAGCAGTGAAATACACCGGAAATGGAGAGCTACCATTTTACTTTTTTTCCACACAATTTAAACATTATACTTGATACAACAAAATTTTTCTTAAAAGTGCCACTGTTTGAATAATTCTAAATAATTACTCTAAATTTAGACAAATAATTTATAATAGTTTAAGAAAACTTTCGTTAAAAGTGGTAAACTTTTGGAAAGATATTTCTTTACATTTAAAGCAGTTACTTAGAATAACACTTACATAAAACGCTTTTAAAGGGTGAAACCACCATTCAATCTTTTAATGCATTATTAAAAAATTATACAATACGAAAAACGTTTTACATAAAAAGTTTCAACGTTTAAACAGTTCCAAAAAAAAACTATGATAAATATATCCAGAAAAATTTAAGAACATACCTTCTCAAAAGTTCATACCTTCTAATATTTTTCTAAATTTAAAACGGCCAGGGCGATTTGGTAAATTCTTATGCCAGACCATTACGTATGTTCAAAGTTTTATAAAAACCTGTGAATTCCAAATGTCTCGTAAACATCATTGATCATGTTTTCACAGAAAAGCCTCACAGACGAAAGGACCGTGCGAGATGTATATTTAACAATTAAAACGCGTGGACCGCTTGCATTCGATCGTTTCGTCCTCAGCTTGAGACAAACCGGTCATAATGACGTGGCTAATAAGTTGGAAGGAAAAAAGTCCATGCTCAATAATAATGATGACGTCTTCGCTGTTACCAAAATAACATCACCGCTCAATAATAATGATGTGCTACCCAATGTCACCGATACACCATTCATCCCTGTAAACGACACAGTTGCGCAGCAAGCGCAACTTGACCTGGCCACGGAATGGTAACGCACTTTCAAAATACTTTCCATCTTATTTTTTAAATTCATTCTTCTATTTAAACGTTGCTTCCCATATTTCCGATCCTTTTATTACATTTGACCTTTGTTTCATGTCGATTTGAATAGTGAAGTTAAGTTTAAAAATCAATTTCCTACAACATTAAATTATCGGAATATCACGTGCACCTATTGAATTGAATATTTTCATACTTTCAAGGGAAGACAATTTCTTCTCCCAATTACAACTGTGCGATAAACCGTTGACAATACAAGTGCGGAAGAGTACAATATTTTTGGACAACCCCGCAGCGCAGGGCGTCCAAAGATATCCGATGCGGAGTAAACCTCGTGGTTTGGTTCTGATAGTAACGAATATTATGTACCAAAGTGAAAATGTCCCGAACAGAGAGTCATCTAAATACGACATGGTGAATTTAACGGAACTATTCACGCAAATGGGATTCAAGGTCGTTTCGTTTTGCGATTTGACTGGAAAGGTAAGACGCGTTCAGTCGCACGATTGCATTTTATCCATAATTTCGTCGCACCAAATCACAATAAATTGTATTTTGGAAGGACTTACTAAGCAAAATAAAGGAGTTTGCCAAACAGAAAGATTTACGGAAAGTGGATTCGTGCTTTGTTATCATCAGCAGCCATGGTTGTATAAACACACAGACCGAGAACACAGAAATAGAAGCTGTGGATTATGAGCCAGTATCGAATCCACGAGACAAAAATCCTAATTATCAGACTGTTTTGTGCTCGGATGTCGTGGATTGCTTTACTGCGGAAGCTTGTCCCCAACTGGCAGGAAAGCCGAAGGTTTTTATTTTCCAATTATGTAGGTAGGTGAGTTTCGCGATTGATGTACTACGAAAACTGTGCCGTTGCGTTTTTACATAACACAGACTAATTTACTGTCCTATCATAACAAGCTGTTGACGCGACCCTGTTTCTCAAAATGAGCTTTATTACTTTTCGATTTTTTTCCAAACAAACTGAAGAACTGGTTATCAATTAACTAACACGATGAATTATTAGGTATTCGATACGAAACATTTGTGCTTGAAATCAATGAGTAACCATTCCTCAAATATCAAATTGAAAGGACTTTCTTTCAGAGGTGGAAAAGGTCAGAAAATAGTGAAAGAACCTAGGCACAGAAGAGATACTTCTCAATGTTATCCATGTCAAACTGACGAAAGTAGTGCACCAACTGTGACGCACAATCCAATCTCAACAAGAAAGTACTCGGACATGTTCGCCGCTTACGCGACTACGTATGGCCACGTGGCTTTTAGAGATAACGTAGTTGGTAGCTGGTACATACAAATTCTTTGCGAAGTATTTATGAATTACGCCAGCACCACTCATCTCCAGGATATGTTTATAATGGTACGTACGTTTTACCGATACGCGATTTACTTATCCTATTGATAATCAGTCTCATTGAAATACTCTGTTTATAGATTGACGAGAGATTACAGATTCAAAGAACGACAAGCGAGGAATGTCAAACTCCGGTGACGATGTTAATGGGAGTTAACAAACATTGTTACCTCAATCCTGGTCTATTCGAGGACACCTAATGTTAATTCGTGGAAATCAATCACGAGATCCGTCCTCGTGTAAAACTTTAGAAATACTATTTTTATATTCACATACGGTTTATCTCACTCGGACGAATTTCTTAATTTCTACACCAATATCCGAGCAGAGTTTTTGATACTCCCTTTTTTAATATGTACAATTTTAATCAACAAATATATAAATTGCAATGGCAAATACTTGAGCGAAAATACGTTCTCTTGCTGTTAGAAGGTTAGTACTGTTCATGTTAATTTTGATTTACCGAACCCTACATTAGAGAAAACCGAAGGATTTAGGGACATCAGAAGTCGAAGAAGAAATTATAACGAACAATTTGTACAACTCATTGCAAACGTTAAAAACTGAATTCATTCCGTGCTTTGTTTGATGAAAAGACGAGGATATGTCGCAACGACTCTCGTATCTGGAGAAGATTTGTTAAGTGTTTTATTGAATTTTTTAACATCCCGTATTAATTAGTACAGCAACGACCATTGGTGCATTGAAACGATGTTTAACTCGCGATATTTCTAAAGAAAAAAAAGGGGCTCATTGACCTAAGTTACCATCATTTAAAAAGTGTTTGTCGTATATCAATTTATCTTCTATCGATCTTACAACTGCAAATTACAAATTATACGCTTAGCTATATTCTAAACTGGATTTCAAATTTAAGTACGCGTGCATGTTAGTACGTTAAGGGCTGGTAAATACGTTCGGTCATTTGACCGAATACCACCACACGGAAACAATCAACGGATGCCCACGTGTACCGTATATTAAGAATCTTTATGTCGGGTACAGAGACAAAGGGGGAAGAGTGTATGTGTAGCGATAACTAGCAATTTTAGCACCTCATGCCGTAATGCCATTTGGATCAAACGAAATTAATCGATATTTTGAATGGTTGAAGGTTCCTGTAACGTACTCAGTGGCGCGAGTTTCATTTCGTGTCTTTGTAGTCGCCGTCGTCATGTCTGAAAGTTCTGTACAGATTACGTATAGATATTGTGGTGTTTAGTATAGGGCTTGGGAGTTAGAAGATCGTGGCTTCTTAATTTTCTCCAAATTCTTGATTACGAGGTCGTGTAGAGAGCAGTAACGATTGCGAACCTCGCACATGACCAACCAGAGGCTCACATACTCTTTTTCGTCCAACTCCTGCACGGCTCTTCTGTAATCGCTGATGTGTGGATATTTTGCGACTTTACTAATCATTTTTCCTCTAGAGATGAAGTACCTGTCGGTTAAGAAACGAATATGTTAACAAACTGCCACGAGTTCGATGTTTGACGAGGGCCACGTGACCATTGAGCCAGCGGACGTTGCAAGGGTCTATTTCAACGGTCGTTGGCTCAACCCACCTCGTGTGGCGTCGTACATAACAAGGACCATCGAAATTACCTGGATATCTGATCAAAATATGCAGCTGCTTCGCTCTCGACCGATTGTATTTCAGCGAGCGTATCTTCTTGGATTGAAACCCCAAAATTATTTCCATCCTCGATTTTCGGAATCAGAAAAGAGACCCACATTTTCAGCTGAAGACGAAATATTACGTTGACACCCATATTTCCATACAATTACTTTCTAAATAATAATCGAAACACCCACCAGATTGGAGTCCTCCAGGAGCTGCCGAATATAAGGCTTAACTATGTGAATGAGATCACACAAAGGCTTGTTACATGGTACGGGTCCGTTAGGTAATACCATCACTTTAGTTCCGCTAGTATCGTCTATGCTATTGTCTGCTTTGCGTTTCTTTACGGTCGGCCCATCCTCGGAATGATTAAGAATTATGGGGTCTGGAATGGGCACGTTTAAATCTTGATGGACGTCTGATAATTTGCGATTGCAAAATCCTGGAGTCTCCAGAAGTTCGTTTAGCTTTACTATCTTTTCGGGGAATCCTTTTAGCAGCAGGTGCTCTGCCTAACGGTACATACAGAAAGAATGAAGGTGTAGCACGAACAATGCAATGTTTGGTGACATACGCATGTCCACGTGCTTTATACCGTGGGCAGGATGGCCCAAACAGTATGACTATGGAGAAAAATAATTACCTTAGTTTTAAGGGAATCCTTGTATTCCTGAACCTGTAAGATAATCTTAGAGAGTAAATACATTAAGCAAGACAATCTAGTCTAGCTAAAACAGTAATCTAGGGCATATCCATTTAAGCTGTTGATCCAAATCGATCGAATTCCTGATGCAATTGGAATGAACGAGTGATGCGTGAAAGTAGCATCGGATGTTGAATTATCGCCGCTACTCTCCTGATCGTATTTATTTTCGTAAATGGCAGATGCGTCAGGGCGCGAAGGTATCGAGAAAACATGGGAGAGTATATAGAGATCAGAATCGGAAGAAATAACAACTCGGTATCATTACCCCATTAACAGAACGTTGTCGTAAATGCATTTTGGCTAAGTATGGTACACGTTAGTCGCGAGCAGAGGGTACGCATAGAATGTACGCGAAAGCGTTGTGCTCAAAACAACAATAAATCTCGTGCGCGCCAACTAATCACGCAAGTTGTTGATCCAAATATGCATCCAAGATAGTAGGCGTATGTCTGACAGTACTTTTCTAGAAAAATATAAACACTGTCTACTCTATCGAATGACACCGGTAAAATGAACGCCACGTTAACCTCACTAGGTGTATACGTAGCTTGTCAGAAACGACCGATAACGCTCTCGTGGACAGATATATATCTTTTACCCGCGATTAGAGGAATATCTTGGAATAATTTACCTTTTGTGCCGTCGTCTCCGCCATTATACAGTTGATAAAAAATTTAGAAAATATAACCACACTGTCTCGTTGTTGTAACGTACAACTTCAAACAGGAAGTCGTGGCGTGTATTGTTCCTTTCCTACTACGCCATCAAATCAGAACCTGTAACGTTAGGTTCGTTGCCATAAAACTTGAGATTTTATCGAATGTGCATTGCAAAAAGCGTACTTTGGAATTGGAAACGTTAAGAGACGACGTTAATTTCGTTATGCGCGAAATTGTAATCGTTCATTTTTTTTACGTATTCGACGAGACAAAAGGCATTGTCCAACAGATTTTTCACCGACAAAGGGTGATTTAATTACAAGCGGAAGGAAATGAGGGAAATAAATCTGCGATTTACATTTTTTCACTCCATAGTATTATATTTTATGTCTCGCAAGTGTGCACGTTACAACTGGTGCACATATATGCCTTTCCCTAAATGAAATCACTATAACGGTAAGAACAACCGTTGTACGATTGGAAAATTGTTAAAATTTGCGAGCTGGGAAAGACGTTTTGGACGTATCATAGAAAGGGTTTTGTCGAAAAAAACAAAAATACTTGTCTCGGGGATTCGACGACTCGGGTATATTGAAGATGGAGGAAAGAGGTTTAATTCGAAAGAGTTAACGACACAAAACTGATAGTTGATAGTTAATGGTAAGAATAATAATCATAACAGATATTTGCTCGTATAAATATATATATTAAATAAGGCTAGGTGAGTTTCTTGGCTTTTTGGTAGAGGGTGTCGACGACCTTCCCCATGCTGTGTATCGTGTCCAATGCGATTTCGTAGGTCTTGTCGCGAGGTGCGTCCTCGAACACGATCAGAACGCCCTCTCCTTGATCGAGGACACCCCTCAACTTCTTGTCCAAAATCATTTGAGATAATTTCTTTTCTACTTGCGGTAGTGGCAGCGATATGCACGAGGCAATATGACTGACCTAGGTTGGATAAAAAGAGAGGAAAGAACACATTGAACAATAGCAATTACGATTGTTAGCATAACTTAGCGACAAATATAGACAAGTCGAAAATTCAGGACCTTGACAAATTTTGGTGGTAGTATAATACAATTGATCCTGAATTACCAAGCTGTTTTTTGTTTTACATAAACACAGTCTGTAGAAGTGCTATTATTCTCAAAGAAACAGTTTTTTCTTTCTTGTAAAATATTCATGAAATGGCGACAGGTTTTAATATATATTTGAGCTTATTTTAAAAAATGTTTGTAATCTTGTTTAAATAATTCAGGGTAGCTTTATAAGGCACACAAACCTAACGAAATGAAATATCAACTTTCTTTATATCTCTTGCCATTTCATAGGTATTTGACCACCAAATCATTTTTTGATAGCAAGAAAATATAGCTTTACAAACCAGATCAATAGAAGTACATTTTTATAGGGACTCAAAATGTTATGAATTTTAAAGTTGTCTATGTTTGCATAGCAATCAACAGGTACAGCGACCAGTAAGACTCATGGTTGGAAGCACAGTAATCCTGAATTCAGTCTGATTTACAACACAGAGTTTGTGCTTTTTTTTTAGTAAATCTACGAAATTTACCTATGAAGCAACAGCCCCATGGTTAAATGGTTTAATATTAAAACGTTGTTTCCAACTGCAAATCGTTTCTGGTCATTGCACGTTGAGTAAAGATTAAATAAATAAAACACACCTGTACACGTGAATAAGGTTCGACCAAACGACACAAATTTTGTTCGAGCATTGCATCGTAAAGGGAACCAAGATGCGCACGAACGATCACGTCGTCTTCTAATTCTTGCCGATATTTCTTTACGGCAGTTTGAAAGTCTGCCAAAGAACGACGATGGCTTGCTTCGGCAACAGCGCGCATGGCATCCAGGTCACCACCAGCATATTTAACAGCCAATTTTCCTGACAAAATGCATTGTACATCCTCGGGTGTGCGTAACATTATTTTTGACAATAACATATACTTTAGGGCAGTCAAAGCTTTTGGGCTTTCTACGCTGTCGTACCTATAAATACAAAATTACGGTCAAGAAACCATATCGAACTTACAGACACAATGAAACTGAAGCGTCACACCTACCCCTCAAATGCCTCGTAGAAATAGGAATATGCAGTTTTGAAATCTCGTTCGTCAGCAGCATGTAAAATACCAGACTGCAGATCCAAGGCAGCCTGCATTTTAGGTGGGCAATAAATGGCATTGGCCGTGGTTCTGGCACTGGTAAGCGCTGCTCTGGCTTTTCCTAAATTACTCAGGGCATGATACGTTTTACTTTCGAGTAATTGAACTTCTACCAAAAGTTGCTTGTCATCTAGTTTCTTAAGCTCTTTAAGTAGCGCAGAACCCAACTGTAGCGCCTCGCTGAACATACCGGTATCAAAGTACAGCGCTATTAATCTAGCTTCCAGGGATTGTCTTAAAAAAGTCCTACGTTCCTCCTTCGCCCATTCTATGCATTCCTTGCACAATTGCACTTCTATGCCGATGCCAGCTTCTAGGTCTAAGAAAAAGTCTACTAACGAACGTACAAGTTTGGCAGCCTTCGCTTTGCTAATCAAACTAAGAAACGGTCTGGTGGCTTTTATTAATTCGGCCAATTCCTTAGCCTTGCCCTCCTTTTTGTAAAGCTCCCCAAGGTGGAGAATGCCCTGTTCCTTTACTCGAATGTTATCCTCATCGTCTTCTGCAACTCCGATACTCGGATCCGAGACGATTTCGTTCAAAAGCGAAATACCCTTGGTACGGTTGGTCATTGAAACCGCTTGCGCTCGCTCGATCAACATTGCACCGGCCATCTCCGAGCTTTTTGCACCAAATTTTTTTTGTCTCTGTCAGGAGTATCAGGGAACTGTGAAAATTTTACAAAATTCGATGATTCCGTATGAGTAGAAGCGGGTGGAACCCGTCAGTGATCCAAACACAACCTGCACTGGCACAGAGAACTACACAAACACACACCCTAGACCGCCAGATTTCGATCGCTTTTCTGTTTTGTCACTTTCTTCGCTGTTCGCTTGATCCCCGGAACCACAAAACTCGTGTCATGGTCCTACGTGAGTCAGTTTATAGTCCCTGAATAGCTAAACGGACACAGACGGGAACACTCGAGAAGTCTTCGACATGCGAACCTAACGGACTTTTCTAGATTTGTCCATTTTCGCAATTTCGTTTCCGGTATTCAATTCGGAATTCCTGTACTTGAGCAATTTAAGTAATCTGAGGATATGCATTAAATTTCATTCAATTTTTGAAAACTTGGATTGCATTTCTCTTCTTTCTGTGATCTCTCTGTAAGTTTCATTATGTCATTAAGTACAGAAGGTTGAAGGAAACACATAACGTGAAAACCGCCATGTTGTTTTGTGACGATAGGACTTGACAATCTCTGCCCATTTTCTGTCTTTTTGAAAATTAAGAAATAAACACATATACTATTTTGAACCATCCATTTAAGAAAACGGGTGGTTAGAGGTGAATTAAATCGTAGTAAGCGTAAAAGTTTGTAATTAACGTAACGTAGGGTTTTTATTTCTTCGTGCTACATAACCTGATATGTCCGCCATCTTGATAATATTGTGCAAGCCAACTGTAGAGGTTATATATGAATAATAATAGATTTCTGATATTAGTAAATACCAGTAAATACTCGCAGGTGGGATGTAAGGAAGCAAGTGTTACATCCCCCTTAACACGTTCACGGCCGATGTCAGCACGTAGTTGACACGCATAAACGGGTGCCGGTGGCCGGTGTCAATACGTTATTGACATGCAGCAGCCTGTTCGTACTAGTCAATAGACGTCATCGAAGACGCAACACCATCGTTTATTTTTATACAAAACAATAGGAAATAGAAGGTAGGTTATATTCCTACCTGGAGGAAATTGATAGGTTCTTTGTGCATTCAGATATTTAGTATATATTTAAATATAATATAAACTATTATAAAATCCCTATGTCATATGTTATAATAAATAAAAATTGCCTACTATATACTCGTAAGTTTCTATAAAATGTACATTTATATATATATATATTTTTTTTTTAATTGGCAGCGCTATGACTGACGGAGAATTATTGTGTGGGTTGGAAAATTCAGATGAAGATTTTGGTAGTTCTGGTACTGATTTAGGGGAAGGAGATTCTGGTGACGACGATGTCGACCCAGAATTCACAGTTCCAACGGTGCAATTAAATACTACGATAAAACAAGAAGAGGATATTTCAGATGCACGTGTTCTTTCTATATCAGGTTATTCATGGAGTAATAGGCCACCTACAGTGCCACATATTCCTTTTTCTAAAACCAAAGGATTGAAGGTTTCTCCACAGGGAAACGAACCAATTGATTATTTTAATTTCTTATTTGACGACAGACTATTTGAGTTAATAGTGAATGGGACCAATAAGTATGCAGTTAAAGTTTCTTTATCTGGATCTGGGAGTACATCGTCTAAAATTTCTTCGTGGAAAAATACTACAATAACAGAAATGAAGGTTTTTGTCGGATTACTTTTTCATACCGGATCTATACGAATGAATCGTTTGGAAGACTACTGGAAGACAAGTGAATTATTCAAGTTGAATTTTTTTCGAAAAAACATGAGTAGGAATCGTTTTAAGTTACTTTTAAGAGCTTTACATTTCAACAGTGAAAATTATGAAAATCGCCTGAATAAAATTGAACCGATTGTAACATATTTTAATAATAAAATGAAAGACGTTTATGAACCTAGTCAAAATTTAGCACTCGACGAGTCAATGGTTTTGTTTCGAGGGAGATTAGTTTTCCGTCAACATATTAAAAATAAACGTCATAAGTATGGTATCAAATTGTATATGCTTACAGAATCTTGTGGGCTTGTCCACAGAAGTGTGGTATATTCTGGACAAGGGTGTGACATGCCAAATGGTTTTACTCATACAGAATATGTTGTTATAAAATTAATGGAAGGACTTGATTCGTGTGGCCGGTCACTATATATGGATAATTATTATAATAGTGTAAAACTAGCACATACGCTTCTAAACAAAGGAACATATTGTACAGGAACTTTGCGCACCGACAGAAAAGGAAATCCTAAAGACATAATTTCAAAAAAATTGAAAGCAGGAGAATGTGTTGGAAAATACACTAACGAGGGCGTATGTGTGATGAAATGGCGGGACAGACGAGAAGTTTTAGCTATAAGCTCTGAGCATAAGAACGATTTAATTAAAGTTACTAACAGAAGAGGTGATCAAAAAATGAAACCTGTTGCAATTTCTATGTATAATAAATATATGTCTGGAATCTATAGACAAGACCAGATGTTATCATATTATCCATGCGAGAAGAAAACAATTAAGTGGTACAAAAAGATAGGAATTCACTATTTTCAATTACTTTTGCTAAATTCCTACTACTTATACGTAGAAAACGTAAAAAAATGTACTCTCTATGATTATAGACTTTCGGTCATTTCTGGATTAGTAAAAAACCAAACAAACGATGTTCGTCCACAAATAAATAATTTGCATTTTCCTACGAAAGTAACGAAAACTCAAACAAAGAATATTCCTCTGCAAAAAAATAATTTGCATTTTCCTACGAAAGTAACAAAGAACGATAAAAATCATTATCTCCGAAAAAGATGTAAGTTGTGCCATTCAAAAGGCATACGGAAGACAACATTATTTTATTGTTCCGAATGCGAAGGTCAACCCGGTTTATGTATTGAAAATTGTTTTAAAAATCATCATTCATAAATTAGTTTTAACGTTTTATTTTATAAGAACCGAAATAAATATTTTGAAAGTATTATCATTATTATTTTATATATGTATAATATTAATATTATACAAGGTACACAAGTATTTCAAAGTAAAAATATATGTTTTGTTTATTTTGTTTTAAATATTTTAAAAGTATTATTATTATTTTCTTTATGTATATTATTATTAGACGCCGTAAGCGATAAATAAAGTATTAATTTATGATTATTTATCTGTTTAAATTTAATATGGTTATTTGAAAACAAAAATATAATTCGGGAATTCGTGTTCAAATTATTGCCAACTATAGTTGACATGCGCATTACGTACCAGTTTTACGCGCGGCCACGGGCGCGCGGATGTCGAATAAACGGTGGAGAAAATCGATAATTCCCATGTTATGGTGTTTGCAATACCACAGTGAGATGTTTTTACTATGGCGTTGAACGATCGAGGAAAAAGGTTCTAAGAGTACAGCGAATTTCTATTTAGCGTACTGCCAATGTAGTTGTCAAAATTAAACTGTATCTTCGTATCGCAATGAGCGCAATAATGACGATTCTCAGGTAAAGTACCGATAATGTGGAAAACAACGATTATAAACCCTTTCGATCGCACGATTCGAGAATCTACGTATCATGATCGTAAGTTGGAGTTTTACGAGATAGGTCAGTATTTATTTTCTCACCACTTCGTAGGATGTTGTTCTTCAGTCTAAGTCACGGTATTTTTCAGGTAACCAAGTAAGGTCTAATTTACCTTTGCAAATGGCACTGTATTTTAACGTGTGGCTCTTTCCAGCGTGGTTATTGGTCGGTGTCTTAAGTTTCGATGCTAAAGTAAATATCAAGATACACGACGCTCATCAAAATCCTGAACTAATCGTAGTAATTTTATTTATCAATTTTCCAGTATCATAATTTAACCGACGCGTATAAAGTTCTAACGGTAGCTGTTTTTATCGTGCTCTCGATGTCCGAGGGCTTAAGATTATATTTGGGTTATATCGGGAACTTGGGTGGAAAGGTAACCTTATTTCCTAAACGTGGCGACCTCGAACGGCCAACGATACAACTTAACCAACTACATAAATGACCATTCTACCAGATTCCAGAATTGGCGAGTTTTTGGTTAATCTCGACATTGATTCATTTTCCTCTCGAGACGTTTCTTCTATGGGACAGCGGAACGTTGCCTCGCATTATCGAGACGATTGTTAACTCTTTAATGGGATTTCTACTTCTTGTCGAAATCGTGACGGGAACGGTAACACTGAAGAACCTGGCGGACCGCCGCACCAAAAGGTTTTATTTGGCACAATTATACGGTATAGAGGATCCCTTGCATCGAAGGTAGAGTTAGGCGGAAAGACGTTTTCGAATTTTTCGTTAATCCATTAGCGCGCGGTTTTATTTGCAATATCGTCCATGTATTATGAACTTAAACTAGATGTACCAAGGAATCGTTGTATTCACTGCGTCCGGCGAACCTTATCGACGTCGGAGGTTACGTCGCATCTTAGTTCTTCGATACTCGATGGTGCATCCACATGTCTTGTTATAATAAAATTTTCTACCCGAACCTTCGTATCGTTAAGAATAATTAATACGCTCTACGCACGTCATGTCACCGTGACATTCTCGAGGTCATGGGTTTTGTAGAACATTTGTATCGCTAAGACATTTTTTTTCAAGTTCACCAGAGACTGTTCCAAGTCTCGCAAAACGAATTCGACTCTGTCGGCTCGATCGTCGGCAAGCGATTGTAGGAATTGTGTACGCGTAGGTACCATGCGTGAGAGTAACTGTCAAAATACGAAATACTTAAGTGATTGGATACGTAGACAGGCGCATTTCGGATTACCGCAACTTACTCCAAAAAGCTGCTGTGCCATCCAGCCGTGATACGGTTCCAGGGCTTCTTTGTACGCTTTTTTTAGAAAGGCTACCAAGTCATTCGTCGGGCTCTCGGTTTTACTGTCCTCGACGATATTTTCGAAAAATAATAAAATCATGTGCAAGCCTCTGCAATCAATACATTCGCGGTTTATCTCGTACAGAGCGGAGGGGGGAATACCGGTTGCCGCAGCGGATCAATTCGAAATGCGCGTACCTAGTTAACCACAACAATGCGTCCGCAGCGATCAAATTAGTCTCGTTAGTTTTCTCAATTAAAATCATATCCTGCAGAGTCGCGTTACCTTCCTTATCCACCGAGTACCTGGTCGTGAGTTTCTGCAATCGAAAGTACATCTACGTAAGTGACTATTCTAAGATCGAATTTTGTCGGACACTTACGTCGATGTTGCCCTGCATGTCGTATTTGACCGGAGCAAAGAGCTTGCCGAATTTATCTGAAAGTTTGACATAATACCGGTGGTTCACCCTGAACGACGGAAGATGCGACGGATAAATAGCGCGGAGGTTAGGTACGACGAGGCAATGTCCCATTTACGTACCTATCGTTTGCACAACCTCGTACGCCGCTTTTAAAAACTCCGTGGTGCTTATCTTGTCGTCGACGATTTCCGGAAAACGGATATTCGGTTCACCTTTGAACGCACTATCGGTGGCCGGAACGTCCGGTTGCACCGTGGTGTCGACCGACATGTCGCTTGGGTTCAAGAGCAGAAAAGGGGGTTGGAACTGGTTGGAACTGTCACCTTGGTTATCCTGTATCCTTGGTTCGATGCGCAGAATTTCCGCAGCTGTTTGGCGCCGTGTTTTACCGCACAGCGTTCTCGGAATACACCGTTATCAACGATTATTCGGCAACTATTGATAACAAACGACGACGATATCGCTGACAAATTAATTCTCGTGGCGAATCGACTAGTTCGATCTTGAGACAGATTAGCAAAGTTTCGTAAGGCGACCGATCGCTGCCGCACCTAAAAATACTCGTCTCTGCTTTTCTTTCATAAACAGTTCATCTTTGAGGCAAACGTTAATGTAGGTGTACAGTATATACAACGGCGTAGTTCGTATAGTTCGCACAATTCTCGCAGTATCTCTTCGTACATCTCGGTAGAAACTCGAAGCGTTCACACCACGCTTTGCTTTTGATTCCTCTTTCTCTCTCAGCTTTAGCACACAACGACTACAATGGTAAGATATAATATGCACTTTTGGCTACGCCTAGGTATTATTATCACCGATAAGGCATCCTAGTTGTACCGAAAACGACCTTGTGAATTCGCGCACCTCGACTTCGCGTGGGCGTCCTTACTCACCGATAAATCGTTCGTTCCACGCGCGATATCGTGGCAGCACGAATCGAGGTAATTCTATGGCTAATCGTAAGGGGAACTGTACATGCGTATAGTATAACGATCGACGGGGTGTCGCGTTAAATCCGTGCTATTAGAAGAATGTGACCGAAGTCGGATCGAAATCGTACTTGCGCTGCGTCGTACTTGCCCAGCGAGTAGATCTCGAGCCAGAAGGAAGAGATCGTAGGATCGAACCCGTATTTATAAAACGTACACCCACCCAGCCCGGAGTTTGTCTTAATCACCGTATAAAATTCTCTTGCTGTTCGTATATTCACTGGAGATTACCACGAGTCGCGGACGTAGGAAGAAGATGTGAGGCTTAAGGCGCTTTTAAATCTCTTTTTTCGACTCTTCCGATGCCTATCGAGATCGAGGCACGGCGCTCTACGGAACTTTCAAGACGTACGGCGGGGAGTAGGAGATTCGTGCCCGATCGACGATCGAACCGCGGGACAAGGAAGTGTATGAAGAGTAGTAGTGTGAGGGGAGAGCGACGTGCATCGATTAGAGTTTGTCGGAGCGACGTAAGGTTCAGAAGGCCGTTGGAAGAGGATGCTTGAGCACGTTCCCGGTCGAGTCTTCGGCGACGAGAGTCAGAGTGGCGAGGCAGTGGGGTGGGGCCGGTGGCACCAGTGCCTCCAGGGGTGGCCGGGTGCCAGGAAATTGACGAGCCGCGACCACCATTCCCCCCGAAGTCTCCCTCAGCTCTATGACGCGTACACCGAATCGTGACCTCACGACGTTCCTGCGAATTAAAGGAGACGGTAATGGATATACTGTCGCGACTGCTGGATCGAGCGAAATGCCAACGCCTCGATTCTCGAGTCACCCTGTCCCCCTTCGAGTTATACCTTTTTTTTTTCTTTTTACCTTTTTCCATCGTATTCGATCTCGTGGTGATGTCGAGCCGAAAGATTGTCCATCTCGCTGTTGAACCACCGATGATACGCGAGAAGCGCCGCGCAAGAGGGTGTCCAGAATGTTCGGTCAGGCTGAGGATCGAAGAATGCTTCCGAGGCGGAATGTAGAAGAGAATTGCCGAGAGTTTTCGAGAATGATCTGTTGAGTTCGGGACTTGCGGGCGCGGAGAGTCTACCGGGTAATCGGGGAGGACTTCGTGAGGGCGAAGGTCGGGAAGTTTCCGATAGTAAGCGTCCTCTGCGCGGACTCGGTAAAAAAGCTAGCGACTCCTGAACCGTGACGGTGACGCTGAGCGGTCTGCTGAGGGCGACGGTCGTGTGTTGCGGGTCTCTTCGAAGAACAGGATTACGATTGGAATCGAGTCCCGCTCCGCCGACGAAGACCCGATCGACATAATCGAATCCACGGCCCATTATGCCTTCCCGGGTGTGACCGAGATCGAAGGTATGACCCAGCTCGTGAAGAACGGAACCCAGAGTGGTAGCGAGGCAACCACCGTGGGTACCGCGATAATTGCTGTCGTCCATCAGCTGTTCCGTGTCGACGACCGTCGCGTCGAGGAAACGCGCTAACATCTGAGCCATGCAGGTGGGCCAGGTGTGAAGGCAGGCCGATCCGAAGAGTGCCAATCCTCCTCCGCCCAGTGCGGCGTGACCTTGCGTCCTTGCCAAAGTGTCCTCGTGGGTCCGTGGATTCGGCGCACCACGGTATCTCGTGCAAGATAGGAACGCCAGATATTTTCGATCCTTGGAAGCTAATGGACCGGTCATCAATTCCCGGGCGATCAATTCCCAAAGTTCTCGCTGATTCATCGCCCGCGCCCTGTCGACGTCGAGCATACTGTGCATCACCAAACATTCTGCACCGTCCAAATCACGTTCCAGCTGAAACGTTTTCCTCCCGTAACCTGCCTCCCTCAGTTTCTCCGCGGTAAGTGTCTGCAAGAGGCGGGCACCCAGACCTATCCTGGTCGCCGCACTCTCCGGCGATCGATCTTCGCCTCGTGGCCCTTGGAAGTAACCGTCGTGACCGGAACAAATAACGTAGACCGGGGTAACGCGTAATCTCGTCGTTCTCGGCTCGTAGATCAGAAGTAGTCGTTTCTTCAGCCCTGCAGCTTCCAATTCGAATTTATTTGGCCCGCGCGCTAATTCCACCACAACTCGAAATTCACCTCCGATTATTGGCCACTCGGAACTTAGGTTTTTGTGACCCCTGACGGTGACGATGCCGCATGCCGTCGGCGCTCGTCCACGGATCAGAGCTAAGCTGTAAGTCAAGCTCTCACCGTCCACCAGGTTCGATATCGTTATTCCTTCGGGATTTCCGTTCGGCATGAATCCACATTGCCGATGTTCCTCCTGCGAGCATTGTCGACTCCCGTGCTGTTGATATTGCTGTTGCCGCTGTTGTTGCTGTTGCTGCTGATGAGTAGGGGGATGGTACTGATGGTGGAAGTGGTAACGATGTTGCGGCTGTTGCTGCTGTTCCCGATTGCGATCCGGAAGATTTGCGTCCGCGAGTACCTGCAGCAATCGCGATTCCGATCTTTACCTCGATAGATCCATTTTTGAATGCGACGAACTTTCGCGCCTATCGTTTCTCCATTAATTGTACATTAATTGTATTATCTTTCCAGACAAAGGAATATTCTCAAACCGAGTTAGGAAGAGCGGCGACGAGATGAATCGCGAACCGATGGAAAAAAATGTGTAAACATTTAATTAACGATGGAACGTATCGTAGGAGAGGCTTCGCGCAGAGACGATCGTCCCGGGAAGTGCTGCGATCTCGTGGTGATTTACGGAGCTTCGAAATCGGTGACCCTCCTCCGGAATGAATTTATTTCCGACCTTCTTTCTCGTTTCCGGTCTCGCGGCAAAATGCCGCGTTAAATGTCAAACGGATAATAACGCTCTACAATCGCCGATATACTCGGTTCTCCGCGACATTCTTTTTAGGTTAAAATATTCACACGCGCCAGCAGAGCATAGAACTCCCCGTCAGCCGCGTAAACGAGATTGAACGCACAATATCCGGCGCGAAGGACGCTGTACGTCGATAGTACCGGTGATACGAAATCAAGGGGATTCAAGCCCTCGAGATCAGAACCGCGTTGAGAGTTTATGACACCCCGAATGAAAGGAACAGCGAGTACGCGTTATCTCGTGCACGGTCGAACTCGTCGCAATGCGCGTCACGTGATCCGTCACTTACCATTTTTTTTTTTTCCCCAGAAGCCTATCGAGAAAGAGAGTAACGGACGTGAACGTCAGGAAGAACGGAAGGAACGATGTTCAGCCGGCTCCGTACATGCGGAGACGGAGCGAGAGACTGTGGCGCCGGGTCGACGTCGAACGGCGGGTTGCGGTACTAGGGGCGTCGCCGCAACGACGCATGCAGTCGCGCACCCGCACTCGACGTTGTTTTCTCCTCTCTCCCTCGCCCTCTCGACCACCCTTATTTTGCGCCACCCCTTCTCTCCCCGGGTGTACCACGGCGAGCGGCAGTATATGCCAGTCCACTAAAAGGAATACAGTTAGGTCGAAGTTAATCGGTGCCGAGCCGTGCTCCCTACCCCCCCCCCCCAAAAAAAAAACGAACGATCGCACCTCAATCGCGACAACAATTTCCGCCGAGCGATCTCGTTATTCACCGATCTTCCACACCCCTTCCTCTCGCTCTCCTCTCCACGAATCGGAAGGACCCGTGTTTGAAATTAACAAGAATTTAAACCGTGAATTTATTCTGAGGTTTTAGTGGACTGTATTTTCATTGCAAGGGATGGTGGAATGAAGTTGGTAGAAAAATTATCGAGACGCGTGAATTGAGGAGAAGTTTACAATGTGAATTTATTCAAAAGAATGAATGTGGGTGAACGAAAGAATGAACGTATTTACAATGAAATTGCATGGTGTGAATATTTACAAGCGTATGTACATTATTAGATATTTCACTTCAGTGTGTGTGCTATGTGAGAGTGAAAGTAATTACAAAGGATTTTACCGTTATGCGTTGCACGTGGCGTCAGTGGAAGTTTTCAATGTGGTGATGTAGTCTGTCGTCCGTGCGTCTGATGTAATTCTATTTTATATGGGTGAAGCACAAACACTGATGTTAACAGAACAGATGAAGCGAAGTGAAATGAAATGAGGTTGTACAATAAAGATCTATTCAAATAGACAAAGAAAAGATGGCTGTTCAGCCGACGTGATCTATACTCTTTGACGAATCGATAGGAAGTGAATGCGGAAGTATGGCATCGCGGCGTGCCCACGGCATGGACAGGCCGGAAGTCACATGACATTTTCGGGCATTCCAGAACGTTCTAGAGTGTTCTCGAACGCCCTGGAATGTTCGCGTGATTCTAAATTGCTTCCGGTGGAAGCGAGCGCGATTTGAAAAGAGGTTAAGGAATCTGAGTTTTCCCAAAGTCGAAAACGCAAATTCCTGAACATTTCCGCCCGCCATCAGCAACCATGCTGATGATGTTGATGCCCAGTTGTAAGTTGGTCATCCCTGATGTTGAATAGGAAGCGGTGCCAGTTTCGTGACAGGTCTCTTGAATGTTGAGGTAGCCGTCTTGACAGTGACGACCCTGGAATGTCCGTCCTTCCCTGGATGTAGTGAAACGACCCTGGCCAAGGGCCACTTGGTTGGAGGGAGTCTCTCATCGGTGATGAGCACGAGTGAACCCTCCTTGAGCTCCAGAGAGGGATGGTGCCACTTCGAAATAGACTGGTGCCGCTGAAGATAGTGTGCCGACCATTGAGACCAAAATTGTTGAATTTTTTGTTGAATCAGCTGCCACCTTGACAGCCGATTCACTGCCACGTCTTCTAACGTTGGTTCTGGCAGGGTTGTAAGCCCGCTGCCGGTCAGGAAGTGGCCTGGTGTTAACGCTGTGACGTCATCTGGATCTTCACTCAGTGGCTCGAGTGGTCTTGAATTTAATATGGCTTCAATTTGAGTGAGCAGTGTCGCAAGCTCCTCAAATGTCAGCACTGTTTCTCCCACAGTGCGTCTGAGGTGAAATTTTATTGATTTCACCGCAGCTTCCCATTTTCCACCCATGTGTGGTGCAGCAGGTGGGTTGAATTGCCACTGAGTACGGTCTCTTAGTAGAATGGCGGCTATATCTTGATGTTCCCTCGTTGATTGTTTAAATAATTTTTGAAGAGCTACATCCGCCCCTATGAAATTGGTCCCACAATCTGAATGGATTGTGAGTGGTATGCCTCGTCTGGACGTAAACCTTCGATACGCAGCAATAAATCCGTCCGTGGAGTAGTCGCTGACCGTCTCAAGGTGGACTGCTGAAGTTGTAAAACAGACAAAAACACAGATCCAACCTTTTGACGTTTTCGCTCCTCTACCCTTCCAGGTTTTTATGGTAAGAGGTCCAGCGTAATCTACTCCTGTGTCGGTGAATGGTCTTGATGGTGTGACCCCAGATGTTGGAAGTTGACCCATAAGTTGTTGTGCTCGAATTCCTCGCTGTCGAGCACATGAAACGCACCGGAGTATGTGCGCTTTCACCGGAGCCCTGCCTCCGATGATCCAGTAGGCTTGCCTGACGTTGGCAAGAGTAAGCTGCGTACCACCATG
Organism: Pemphredon lugubris; assembly: GCA_933228935.1. Taxonomy (NCBI): domain Eukaryota; kingdom Metazoa; phylum Arthropoda; class Insecta; order Hymenoptera; family Crabronidae; genus Pemphredon; species Pemphredon lugubris. The sequence continues at coordinate 67,413,603 of OW121815.1, forward strand.
TAAAGTAGAGAGGTGTGCCTGGGAAATAACAAGTGTTGAAAATTTCGAATGACGAGGTAAAATTGCGGGATGTTTTTCTTCAAAATTGAGAGCCGACTGATGAAGTCGACCCCCTACTCGAATTACTCCCTGCGCATCGATGAACGCCGTAAGTCGAGTAAAGGCATGGTTTTCTGGAAGTTTTCGATGTGAATTGAGCGTCCTCAATTCGTACGCAAAATATGCTCCTTGCGTAGATTTAACCCAAAATAGGCGAGCCTTTTCCATGTCGGCATATGGAATTGACATCACAGGAGACGTTTCAAGGGCACGTTTGAGACGTGAAATTGTTCTAAAACAAATTGCAGTTACTCGTAACAGTTTATAGAGTGACGAATACCTGTGTACGAGGGCCCATGTGATATTCTATTTTGGGTGCCGCTGCCGTGAATGCAACCCCAGGACGAGCTTCTTGTGCACTCAAGTCGTCCGGTTCCGACGACTGTTGCGGCCACGAGTCCATCGGTTGACGTATCCATGGCGGTCCCGTCCACCATAGAGGGTGATCGTGTAGTTGCTCTGTGGTTACGCCCCTTGATGCGCAATCTGCCGGATTCGAGGTTCCCGGCACATGTCTCCAATGACCAGTTGGAGTGAGCTCTTGAATTTGCGTCACTCTGTTTCTTACGAAGTCTTTCCAGCGTGATGGGTGTGTCTTGATCCACGTTAAAGTGACTTTAGAGTCCGTCCACATATAAATTGATGAAATTTTTACCTGTAAAGTGGCTACAGTGCTTTTCATCAATTTTGAAAGTAGCAGCGCTGCAGATAATTCCAATCTCGGGATTGTGATAGTTTTAATGGGAGCTACTTTTGTTTTCGAACAAACCAGTGTTGATTGGGCGCCCGTGGACGGTGAAATCGTAACGATGTATATCACTGCTGACATAGCAAGTTGCGAGGCATCAGAGAAGCCATGAAGCTCAACAGTTGAATTTGCGTACGTGTTGAACCATCGTGGTATGGTTAAACTGGCCAGTTTTTTGAAGTCTTCTCTGATGTCCATCCATTTCTTTGACATCTGGGCTGGTAATGGGTCGTCCCAGCTGATGTTGTGTAACCAGAGCTCCTGGAGAAGCATCTTTGCTCTAATTACCACTGGTGATAAAAAACCTAGTGGATCAAATATCTGAGCCACTTCAGACAAAACAGTTCTTTTTGAAAAAGCTCCCGTATGGTCGTGAATTCTGGAAAAGAACGTAAACTTGTCGGCTTTTGGAAGCCATATTACTCCGAGTATTTTGGTAGAGCAGTCGTCAAACGTTATAGAATTTGATGCTTCTTTTGAATTTATTACCTTGAGAAGATCGTGACTAGTGGAATGCCATTTTGCGAGTGGAAATCCGCCCGCATCACACAACCCCATTAATTGTGTGGCCACTTTTTTTAGCTGATGTGCTGAATCAGCACCGCCAAAGATGTCATCCACGTATCTTCCCTTGGTAATTGATGGTACAGCCAGTGGGGATCTGTGACCCTCATCTTCCGCCAATTGAAGTAGTGTTCTCACTGCCAAAAATGGAGCTGCCCTTGTTCCATAAGTGACAGTTTTCAGATGATATGGAACGACGTTGCCTTCCTTGTCGATCCACAATATTCTCTGTAAATCTCTATCGTCTTTGTGTACAATGATTTGACGATACATCTTGGTGATGTCTGTAGAGAATATGTGACGATGATGTCTAATCCACAATAATACATCTGAAATGTCCAACATTAGATTAGCCCCAGTATACATAATGTCATTCAATGACTTTCCTGTGGAAGTTTTGCGAGAACCATTAAAAACCACTCTTAATTTAGTAGTAGTACTATCGGGTTTAAGCACACCATGATGAGGTAAATAATAGTAGACTGGTGAGTGAATCGTAGCTGATGTGCAACCTTGCGGGACCCTCAACCCTCCTGAAGCCGAAGCTTCATGTGCCAAGGTCATCCCAGCTACGACACCAGCATTTGATTCAACATTATTAGTCTTTCCTATTATCTTACCTGAAGTTTGTGCCATATGCCCGAGGTCCTCGTATTCTCTCATAAATGTGGAGTACATCGCTCTGAAGTTGTCGTCTCGGCTGAATTTTCGCTGCATGTGCTGCAGGCAATGAAGCGCTGCAGTGCGTGATGAGCCAAGTAGAGTTGGCGACGACTTCAGTGGAAGTCGAACGATGTATCTCCCTGAAGAATCTCTGGAGTGTGTTTGTTTGAAATGTTTTTCACACTCCTCTTCGTCTGGTGACAGCGCACTAGAAATGTCACTTTTCACTTCTTCTTGTACCCAGAACTTTGTTAACAATTCTTGAAGTTGTGCATCTTGTTGTTGCACTGATGCATGTAAAGAAGAAGATGTTGACACTTGGGAAGTTGACACAGGGCCCAGTACGAGCCATCCAAAAATTGACAGTTGGGCGATGGGCAGCGTAGGTGAATCTTTAATGATGTTGGGCTTTATCACTTGTCCATACGAATCTGCTCCTAGAATGATGTCAATTGTTCTAGGCGTAGTAAACTCCGGGTCGGCCAGCTTCAAGTTCTTAAGATGTGGCCATGTCTTAACCGGAGACTGAAAAGTTGGCAGTATCGTAGTCACATTTTTCAGAATGTGAGCTTGTACAGTGACAGATGCTGAGGTGTGGATGGAATGGAGAGTTAATGGTATCACACCACGCGTCTGAGTTGATCTGCTGCCCCCAATGCCAAGAATGGTAATGGCAGAGGGTTGACGTTGGACATTTACTTGGCGGAAGAGGTTTTCAGATATAAATGTCAGCTCGGAACCAGAATCTATTAATAGGCGTGCTTGTATGGAAGTTATCTGGTTGTGGATGTTTACTATTGCTGTGGCAAGGAGAGTTGACATTTGACAGGTAGGGTTATGTTGGCTTTTGAGGTTATCTGAATTTTTGAGGTTATGGTCACTATGTACACTATTTACACTTTTCTTGATGTTTTCTTCTTTCTTGACGTTGTTCTGGCTGTACGGGAGGTTGTTCTTGAGGTTGTATGGAAGGTTGCACTGGAAGTTTTCAGGACTATTGTTCAGGATGTTTACTATGGGATTGACGGCTGCTCCGACACTTCACTTTGAAGTCTTGCTGGATGATGTGGTTTTGGCTGAAGTAGTGGTGGTGGAGGCTGATGTTGGCTTGGGTGCGCTGTGGAGTTTCGCATCATGCAACATCGTGTGGTGTCTGCGTCCACACGATGTGCAATTTTCAGTGTTGCGGCATGCCGCAACACTGTGACGTCCCATACAGTTGTAGCAGACCTTCTTCTGCTCAACCAGCCTGCGTCTCTCGGTGACGTTGAGACCCCTGAACTTCGTGCACCTCACGATGAAGTGCGACTCCCCACAGCAGTCGCACGTATATTTGTCGGATGGTGCCGGCACATGTGCACTTTGGGACGTTGTTCCTGATGTCGTTGCCTGAAACGCCACTTTCTTCGTGGGTGCTGACGTTTTCGGAGAGGAGGTGGACGTTTTTCCCCCGGTGGCCATCTGGGCATACGTGTCCTTGGAGGTTGACGTTGTCCCGGCTCGCTCTAATGCTCGGGCCCTTGAGCTGAGGAACTCCTCCAGTTCCTCGTACCGCGGATACTCGGACCTATTGCCGAGTGACGTTTCCCACAATTCTGATGTGGTGCTGTCCAGATGGCGGGTGACGTGGTGCACCATCATGCAGTCCGCGAGATCCTCGATGTTGAGGGATTTCAATGCCCGGTAAGCCTCCGAGCATTGAGTCAGCACCTTGGCGAACCCCGTTGATGTGGTCTGATGATCCGGTGGAATCGCGGTGAGGTAGTCCAGTTGTGATTGAATGTGGTACCTGCGATTCTCGTACCGTTTCTCCAGCAGCTCCCAGGACTCCTTAAGTGATGTACCCAGCAGGGGGAGGTTGGCGATGATCTTCAGTGCCTCATCCTTGAGGCACCCCCTGAGGTAGTGAAGTCTCTCTATGTTACTCAACCTCTGATTGTTGAGGATGAGTTGATCAAAGAGATCCCGGAACGCTGGCCACGATGCGTAGTCCCCCTTGAAAGTTGGCAAGCTGATGTCCGGGAGTTTGGAGTGGAATCTCGACTCTGAAGTTGACGACGGTGATGTTGTTGGAGCAGATTCTTGAAGAGTCCGCCTCAATCTTCCCAGAGACAACTTCAACACCCGGAAGGTCTTGCTTTCCTGACGGTGAACGCTGTCCTTGAAGTAGGAGTGTTCTAAAAATGTTGCCGGCCAGTGCAACTCGAGGTATTGATGTTGTTCGGCAAATTTGACGTGTATCTCCTCTGCCTGCTCCTTCAGGAGATCTACCTCGTCCACTGATGTGTCTTCAGGGTCGAGCGGCACCTCGTCAAGGATAGAGTTAAGCTCAGCCAGGCGATCCATCTGAGTTTGGTATTTAAGCACAAACTCAGATGGGAGTCGCGCTGGTGACTTGCTCCTGGTTTCTCGTGATGTTGTCTCCTTTGATGTTGTCTCCAAGGTAACCATGGGAGTTTTCCGGATAATTTTACCAATTGAAGTTTTCAAGGATTTCTCTTGAGGTTTTTCTGGAAGTTTTCCTGAAGACTCCTCTTGAGGTTTTCCCGGCCCCTCCTCATCCGACATGGTGATGTTGTCGATGTATTAATCCTGTTGGTATGCATCCGGATGAAGAAATTGTTCACAAAACCCAAAAATGTCACATACGCTCACACATTGAAATTTAAACGCTGCGCGGCGAAAAGTACGTTGAGCGACACTGATGTTTACAAACGCGGCGCAACGGTTCTCAAGTTCACTGAGGTCGAACTAACCGACCACGCGGTCGCGTATAATATCCACCATCCGGCTCGAAGGACCAAAAATGTTTGAAATTAACAAGAATTTAAACCGTGAATTTATTCTGAGGTTTTAGTGGACTGTATTTTCATTGCAAGGGATGGTGGAATGAAGTTGGTAGAAAAATTATCGAGACGCGTGAATTGAGGAGAAGTTTACAATGTGAATTTATTCAAAAGAATGAATGTGGGTGAACGAAAGAATGAACGTATTTACAATGAAATTGCATGGTGTGAATATTTACAAGCGTATGTACATTATTAGATATTTCACTTCAGTGTGTGTGCTATGTGAGAGTGAAAGTAATTACAAAGGATTTTACCGTTATGCGTTGCACGTGGCGTCAGTGGAAGTTTTCAATGTGGTGATGTAGTCTGTCGTCCGTGCGTCTGATGTAATTCTATTTTATATGGGTGAAGCACAAACACTGATGTTAACAGAACAGATGAAGCGAAGTGAAATGAAATGAGGTTGTACAATAAAGATCTATTCAAATAGACAAAGAAAAGATGGCTGTTCAGCCGACGTGATCTATACTCTTTGACGAATCGATAGGAAGTGAATGCGGAAGTATGGCATCGCGGCGTGCCCACGGCATGGACAGGCCGGAAGTCACATGACATTTTCGGGCATTCCAGAACGTTCTAGAGTGTTCTCGAACGCCCTGGAATGTTCGCGTGATTCTAAATTGCTTCCGGTGGAAGCGAGCGCGATTTGAAAAGAGGTTAAGGAATCTGAGTTTTCCCAAAGTCGAAAACGCAAATTCCTGAACAACCCGAAACGATTAATGGTTTTCGCGAGGATCGCCGGGCGTCGGGACGACTCGATTCTCTCTCTCTCTCTCTCTCTCTCTCCCGCGCGTGGGACGCGGGTTTTACGCGGGTGTAGGTCCGTTACGTCGCGTGGAAAACCGCCGTCAGGCTTATGTTAGTAACCTACTTCCCGACGAAGGTTACTCGACAAAACGGTTTGCATTTTGACGAGCCGGTAACACGAGGGACTCGTGATGGCGGTTCGGCCGCGGACGGATGAGACACGCGCGCGGCTCTGCGTTAATTCGCGACTACTCGATTACCGCGAATCTCGATTCGATCGTACGTAAGACCCGCGGTCGCGGCACGAATAGCGGAACCGTCGGCACCCTTCTAACGGGAGAGTTTCCCGAACGAGCCGGTAATCACATCGCGTCGCTGCTACGACCTTCGTCGTGTAGGGCCGATGTCAAACAGATCGATAGTAGGGGTTGTTTAAACGCACCCCTACCGCGCTGCGTCTGACTCGCTGCGAAAGCGAAGACCCTCCTCCCTCCACGGCCCCCGGGGGTGTGGATGGGGGCGGATGTGCCATTCGGATGATCGGGGGCGAGAAACGGAAATCAACCGTTCGACGTTCCATCCGATGAATCGTCGAATCGAAAACTAATCGCGTACCGATCGTGAAGCGTGTCAAGGTCGAGAGCGCACAGCAAAGAATTCTCTTATGTTCTCCGCTATCTCGATGCGCGTCGATGCAACTTCGTCGTCTCCGTTCTCAGTTTTTCCTCGGTCCAAACTACAAGCGCGAGGTACGCCTTCGAAAGTCGCGCGAGTCCTTCGCCCTCGCTGATACGTTGCCCCCTTCGAGGGTATCCTAGGGCGTTTCGCCGCATTTGACTTCACTTAATTCGGAAATATCGAAAGCTCTGCGACGCGATCGCATATAGTTGTCGCTCGCCTCGCGATTGGCTATCGGGCTGTCGCATCCACGCTACACTGCGGTCTTTCGAAGGCCCCCCCCCCGAAGAGGGAATCTGTGAAGCGACCGCGACGATCGGGAGATTCTGTTTCCTTTTCTTTCTTTCTCTCCGCTTTTCACCCTTTTTTCTTTTTTTCTCACATTATCGTATCTCCCCCCGCGTTAGAGTTAGGAGGCTCTCTCGGTGCACGCGAGATGACGCGTGATGGGTGGGCGGGAGGAAGAGAGATTCCACGGCTACGCGGTTATTATCGCGATCGAGGAGATAGTAGGCCAACTTTCGAGATGACAGTTTTATTTTCGTTCCCGGCGATACGATTGCGACGTGTACCTTCGTGAGAGAATTCGCGTCTGCGAGGCTGCGAATCGGGAATAAGAGGAGAGATAGCGATACCTAAATAGATATTTGACTTTACACGGCGGTCGTGTCGGCTCGCGTACACGACACCGAGCGGGGTTAGCGACCGTGAAAGTGCTCCCTTGCAAAAGTGGGACGGCAGTTTTTGAAAATCGTCGGGACGATTGCGTGCGCCCACAATCGACCCACTTAGCGGCCGGTCGTTGCACCGGGTCACTCGGTTTCCTCGATCTTCTCACCTTCGGCCGTCCTCGAAGGCAGAAGTCCGTTCACCGTGAAAGAAAAGAAAGAAAGTGCAGTTCCCCCTAATAGGAAGGGAGCCGACTGAGCGACTGCAATCTCTCGTCCCGGTTTTTCCTTCGATCTTGCTTTCGATTCTTTCGCTCTTACCACTCGTTCTTGCTTTGATTTACATTGGTGTTTATTATACGTCTGGTAGGGGCTATCGCCCTCGTGCTCCGATTTCGCGTAGGGGAAACTACGCTAGCTAGCTAGCCTCGCGATACCGAGAGATTCCGGCCGATTCCGTTACATTAGCATCTTTGCCAAATAATTATGTAAGGACGAAAATAAATATGTATGAGCCAAGCTTCGCAAGAAAGATGAATCTCGAATGTTTCGCGGCAAGTGAAAATTGTCCGTATTTGTTTCGGGGATTAAAAGGGGACAGGATTTACGTCATTTGTCGATGACAAGTATGAGTAGTTACGTTTTGCGTCGTTATATAGAGGTGAGCTTTGTTGTTTATTGGTAATAAAAATAGACCATCTTGACGTCGTTTATTGAAAATGAGGGGCGATTGGCTTTGCGTCAAGGGAGACCCAACGATTTTTTTTTGCCCAGAGTTACGGTGATACGAGTTTCCTTATTCGTGACATTAAGCGTATCTATATTTATTTTCATTTGCATTCGTCGTGTTGGACAGAATTTTTAAATATCACTAATTTAATGAGTTTTCCGACAGTATGATACATTACGTAGTTTAGAGACAGACCACTTTTGCTCTGACGTCACGATACAACCACCTTACTTCGCTCACACTGCCATAAATAATTCATAATTTACGTCGCAATTATCATAGCGAGTAGTTCGTAATGTTTTGGTGTGTCCTGTTTTTAAACTAAATATTCAGATTTCTTCGAAAAATAATCTTATTTATATTTATTGTTGAACAAATGACAATAAATATAAATAAGATTATTTTTCGAAGAAATCTGTGGTTTTAGTTTAAAAACAGGACACGCCAAAACGTTACAAACAAGTCGCTATGATCGCACAACTTTTGGGTAAAGATTTTACTATCGCGGAATCAGCTGGAAATTCAAAAGTATCACGATTTTTGCCGATTTTTGTCACGCGTATGTAATTATCTTATTCTTTCCAGAATACCTTTGGTAATTCGCGAATTACATTATTACTATACTCGTGAATTTCTTAAGCTTCTAAATTCACGTTTCTAAATTTTTATAAACAGAGATCTTCAAATTCACTTTGATTTTTGGAACAATTTTCGCGATCAATCACGGAATTAGTCGGATTTTCAAAATATTATGAATATAGCCACGTCTCTTCTGCGATATAACAGCCTCAATTTCCCGTATGTCTAACAAAACCCCTGTTGTACATTATTATTACCGTCCCAACATAATCCGTCACGCCCATTAGAGTTTTCATCCTTAACCTTTCCTACAGCCGCGCCCCAAATTTAAACGCGAGTATTCACTCGTTGCATTCCATACAACGCATTCCCATTTTCACCCTAACGTCGCTGAAATAATTAATAAACAAGTTGCAACAACGCGCGCGGCGCGAGAAGTTAATTAAAGCGTCGAATTAAAGGTAAACAAACGCGCGTGACGTACGCAAAGCCGAGTAATTAAATCTACCGAGGGGGGATAAATAAAAGCCGCGTAAAATCGAGTACGTTATACACGGCGCGACTGTCGGTAGATTAATAAACAGAGAAAAGAGATGCGCGATGTACCTGAATGATCGCATCTTACAAATGGAAACCATGTTCCCCCTCCCCATCTTCCGGCACCTCTCCGTCTCTCTCTCTCTCTCTCATAAATCAACCTACGGCTTTGTTTTCACGAGTCACGCTCCACTTGCCGGAATACGCTTCCACTAGATATGGTTACGGTTGCACTTTCGTAACCGAACGCAAAGAGAAAGAGATGGACTCGTGTCAGCGTCGAGCGCGTTGTAAGTACACGTAGTACGGTGGGCGTAGGGAGGCGCGTTTCGCGTCGCATCGCTTCGCGTCGCATCGCTTCGCGTCGCGCCGCGCCGCGTCTCGCCTTCGAAATCGTGCAATCGAGCTCGCCGCGCCGCGCCGAGCGACGAAGAAAGGAGCAAAAAAGCGAACGACTTTTCCCGCTCGGAAACTGGGTCGTACGGAGAAGAAGAAGAAGAAGCGCCTCGCGTATCGAGATGATACGTCCTTTCTTTTGCTACTCTCCTCCTCTCCGTACCACGTCGCGCTGCTCTCTTATCTCGTAGCCGCGCGGAAGAGAGGTCAGCCGTTCGAGAGCTCACGATCCGATTTCAGGTAATAAATCGACGATAGAGAATATCACCGGCGCTGATGATGAGATCTCGCGGAAACCGTCCTCGAGGGGGGAGGGGGGGGAGGAGAGGGGTGCGAGAGGCGGGCTGGAGTTAGTTGGGGTAGGAACGGGGTTGGGGAGGGAAGGGGTGGGGGGAGGGGAGAACTAATTGTAAGGTACGAAAGTGAGCAACGCTACGAAGGTAATGGCGGGAGAATGAACCACGGTGCGGAGAGAGTAGGCCAATGCCAGTGTCAGCGACACGGCTAGTAAGTCCCTCTCGGCAAACTTGATCGTGAAAACAGAAAAACGAGTTGCACCGATTACCTCTCTGCGATCCTTCGTCTCTTATCCTTATTGACCGCGCCGATAATTACAATTTCTTCGCTCTCTCGGAAACCTCATGAATTTCGTCGACGGATTTCTCTCCTACGAGCGGCGAGGTATCGCTCGGCGGCAGCGGCAGCGGCAGCGACAGCGGCGGTGGCGGTGCGGCGGGTTTTAAGAGCGGGGCCGGGAGAGCTCGCTCGCGTTTCAGCGCCGAGAAGTAAATAACTCGACTCGCGGATTATGTGGATCATTGCCACGCGCGGCTAGTTGACAATAAATATGCAACATTGAAAATATGGAGTAACCTCGGGCAGAGAATGGTAACTGCAGTCGAATGTTCAGCCTGTTTACGCGTAAACGTCGTCGAAAGATCGATCGTCAAATGAGAGACACGGCCGCGAGAGACATTCTCGTTTCGTCTCGGCTCTATTATAAAGTTGTTGTCACTACTAACCTAGACACAGTCGGTCTCCTCCGTTTTATCTAGTTCATTGTCAGAACTCTTAAGCGTGTTTGCGTGTATACGGATGTTGTTTATGTGCGGGTACGGTGAGAAAACGAGAGTAACGTGGATGTATGCGTACGGGGACGTAGATACACTTTGAGAGCGAGTAAACTTTGGAGGATTGCGTAGGGGAAGGTTTGGTTTGGTCGCGATACTCGGGAATTCGTATTACTGGATTCTTTTTCTTTTTTTTTCAATACATTCGGTAGAAGTTAAATTAAGTATAGAGAAGTTTCGTGTCGCGGGAAAGAAGAATCTGGAGAATATTTCGCGATGAATTTATGGTGGAAAGTTTTATTTCTGTTTATATAGAAACTTTTGGGTAAGATTCTAGGGTCGTCCAATTATCGGGAATCGTTCTTTCGCAGGGTTTATTTAGTTCTTTGTTCCCTGCACAGGATCCGAGTAAACAGGGAAACTTGAATGAGTTGTGGTACCTAAAAAATTTGGTCTAGTTTCTTAACATCGGAATCATCTCTGAAGATGTTTATACAAACACAAAACAAGATGATGTTTATGTCATGTGAAAGAAGAAACACGCGCCATTTTTTTTATGACATATATAGCTCGTCTATATTTATCTCCATTTGCACAAGAATTTTTTTCGAAAGATTCTAGATAGTATTTTCTCAAGTATTATTATTTTTTCTGGCTCCTGTAGATGTTTTGCACGAACAAAGAGAAAACACGGCTAAATTGCAAAAAACTTTCATTCAATTCCGCGATACTGGAATAATTTCCACGCATGTTTGTAAAAATGAAAAGAATTCTAGCATTTCCCCGAGAATCCGTAATTTTTCTCATTCTTGTAAACAACAGTGACACACGGATGAAATATAAAAAAATTCATCCAATTCCGTGCTACCGGAGTCATCTCCACTCATTCTATATGAATGGAAAAAAAAAGCAGAATTTCACTTCTTTCCTTATCACGCAAAGCTCATCTACATACATTATTATTTCTCTAAAAATGATAAGAAAAAATTCCAACCACACGGAATCAGCCGGAATTTCAGCGTATCACGAATTTAGCCCAGTTTCCCCAAAGCGCGCCAATTTATCCTCGTTCTTTGCAGGACAGAAGGAGGAAAAACAGCATACCCGCGTGGAACGCGGTTGGAATTTTGCGACGAGTAGCTATGTTAACGTTGCGACACTCAGATGATTTGGAAATGATTTTGGCATTGAATGGCGGCACGTAGATATGATGAAGAAATACGTTATTCAGAAGACGGTACGTAGCGATCGCGAAGAAGACTTTCCAAACACGCACACGTATATGCGACACAAAGTTCAACGAACCCGTCGACGATGATCCGTCAGGCGTGGAACCCACGGAAGAATAGACAACCGGCCGATTCTCGCGGACTTCGAGGACAAACTTTTCCCTTTCTTTTTCTACGACCTATTTCTTGCGTTACGGTTGCGGTTACGGTTACCTCGGTGTCTTCCCTCGCGACGTCTTTTTCGCGACCAATGCGACGCGTACGCGTAGCAGAGATAGGAACTTAGGCTAAATCGGTAGGATCCGGATTTTAGTTCGGGAATAAAGGTGTATCGCAATCCGGGAATGTTTCGAATCATAAAGTCCAAATTTATTGTTATTATTTAGCAATAGTTTCTTACTAATTTCGCGTATTTTGATACGTGCAATGGAAGTTATATGTTCCAGTGCTATCCGGATAGTGGGATCAGAATAATTAGAATTACACGAACACGTCGCATTCGAGCACCTGTCGCAATATTCAATCATTCCAATTATTACGATTCTTGCACTCAAATATTTCATTATTCGAATTACTCTGATATTATACCATCTGAATCGTTAAACCCCAATTAACACTCTACAACGAGCTAAAGATATTTAAACGCTCAGTATCTGGCGTATGTATCCAGAACTCGTTCGAGAGAAGACATTTCTAACGCGCCACGCTTTGTCACGCGTCTCCACTCAGTGTTTACAGAAACGAAAATAATTCTAGTACGTCCGAGTAATGCGATTCGGAGAACCTTAAACTTCGTCCGACGCGTCGAAGCGCGTGACGACATTTCGTCGGTCATCCTCGAAGGTTCTGGGTTCAAACCAACAACCGTTCCGCAGGGTCAGACGCGTTTCGATACGCGCGTTGCACCCGACGTTCACGAGACCATAACGCATCCTAAACGCGACTCGGTACGTACACGAGCGCGCGTTACGGTCGTCCCTACCAACTTCCCTCGCCATATCATTCGCGAGCAACGTGGCGAGTATGTGTAACGTCCGCGCGTACGTCGCCGTCCATTGCGATGAGATCTCGATTTCGTGTCTAATCGCGAGCGAGGGCGAAGGAGGAAACGGCGAGCCACGTTCGGATAAAAGAAAACAAAACAAGGACGTGGAACGTTAGGTGGGGAGGATCGAACAATTTCCAGTCACGTTGCCTCTAAATGGCCCGGTGTTTCACTTTCGGCGGGGCGAAGAATAAAATTCTTTCGTGCGGTCGAGACGACGACGACGACGTTCGTGTCGTGTCAAGGACAACGCCTCTATTATCCCATACTTTCCTCGGAGCGAAAGAAAATCGCCTCCACCTCCGAAGGCGCGCATAAACGCACGTGCACAGAGACAAGAGAGGATCGTCGCGCGAGGTCTTGCGCGAGGTACGGGGGAATTTCTTTCACCTCACGGCCTTTACCGTGGTTCAATTTAATCGCGATTATCGTTTATAACGATTCGCGATTCCGGGGTATTATTTATGGTTTAACCCTGGGACCCGGTGGACCGGAAGTGATGCGGTGTCGGAGGTGTAGCGTAAGATGTTTTTGGGAGAGACGAGAGAAGCGAGACAGATGTTTTGCGGGACATACTTGTATTACGCGTGTCAAATCATTGTTGTGAAATTTGTTTGGGTAAATAGACCTTGCTTATTGGGTCTATGTTAATTTGTCAGACGTCCCGGTCTTGTTTACTCTGTTCAAATCGACGAGTCAAACGCTCCGACGTAAATACGTGTGTGTCCTTTATTGGCTAATAATGGTAGCTAATAATGTTTGGCTCGATGATTACGCAAATTGAACGGCACCGGTGGCGTCTGACAAATTAACGTAGACCAAAACAAACAGACCGTGTTTTTAAACGCTTTGTATTATTTTTATTATATTTATTATTATATCTTATATTATATTTGTATTGTATTTGTATTATATTTATATTTTATTTATATTATATTTATATTGTAGTAGTTCCTCCAAAGTGTAACTGTTCCAAACATTCCTTCCAAAAGATCAATAAAAATACTAATTCAAGTTACACATGGTATTCTTTGAGTAATAAGTTTTAACTCACAGCAAAGTACAACAATCTAAGGTTAAACAGATCTGTGAACTTTCAGGAAACTCAATAAACGATCAATTAGATCTTTAGATACTTTCTTTAAATATTTGTTTAAACTCGTGCTATAATAAACTGAAAAATTGTATTCTTCGATGCGCGTCACTTCTATCGAGAGACCAAGATATCTCATTTTGCTAGAAATTGCAAATGTTACTCCAAAAAGCTATCGATTTCCTATGAAACCTCCTCCGTTTCTGAGTGACTTTCCGACTCCAATTTTGCCGTCGCCGGGGTTAACGCCGAGCGTGAATTTCGGCTCCAAACGAACGGAGCGTCCTATCGTCATAAAAAATCGTAGAAAGTAAACGATGACGGGGGGACAGGTATTCGGTGGGTACTGTATATTCTGTATTAAGAGAAAGTACGGCATCTGCCTAAGTTTCGCGTCGCGATCGCACACGATGTGGACGCCTCACTGACCGGTCAGTCGAGACGCGGCGAGAAGATAAAAAATATTGTCGGACATTAGAGAGATTTAATGCCCGTTGTGTGAAATCCCGACGGGGCGATCTTGCGGAATTAGGCCGGCAGGGCCTGTCGTCGGTGTCCTTGACACGCTGAAAGTGAGACCCACCTCGCGCGCGCGTGCTAACTTTAATATCTTACGCAATCGGTCGTAGGTGTAACGCCAGCGAACGCCAAAATTCCCATCGCCGTCGAAATCGATCGCGACACCGCCAGCTCTCTCGTCGACTTTTCGACTCGCATCGTAATCGCCTCGATTATGTCGAAGAAATGGTAAACGCTGTCGGGCTGGCCTGAGGTTGGCTAGAAAAGTCTAGAGCGATCGAACGACGCGCGTAACAATGAGAGGAGAAATTATTAATCAGCGTTCGATCGTTTGGATATCCGAGATCATTAAGGATCAGCTAAAGTAACGATCGAGTTATAAGTTATAATTGTAACGTGCAATATCGTCGATCGGAGATGGGAGACCGTTTAATTATCGCGAAGTTAGTTATTCGAGATTATAGATAAAACGGGACGAGATTGATAATCGAACGGAGATCAAGGAATATTTAACTATCAGAGATTACGAGTGAAACTAGACGTCAGACGTAATAGATTAGATCCCGTTTAATTATTAGAGATTTCGAATAAAGTGAAACTCTCGATACATAACCGATCGGAGATCGGAGAATTAAATTCTCACAGATTTAATTGGAAGGAGACAAGATGGATCGGAGATTAATTGCAACAGATTTAATTGTTAAATAAACTAGATAGCGATGTAATCAATTATTGATCAGAGGTAATTAATTACAATATCACAGACTATTAAATGTTGCCAGGGATTGTGAATGAAGTAACGTATGCCATGATTACGAATAATCTCTAATAATGTCGATCGGTAATAAGTAAATTAATTTATTCCTCATGATAAACAAACAGAAACGGTAAAGAAATTTTGTACAGGCTTCAACGTTTACAATTACTGTTAAAGCGGACTAACACCCGAGAGGACAGAAACTTGAAATTCGAAATACATATAAACCTAAAATGCAATTCGAGGGCAAAGGACAAACGCATTCCCACTGCTTTCTTCTCGGCCCTGAAACGATCTCGACGATCGAGCCTCGCCTCTAACGTAAACACCAGAAGATTCTACGAACCGGACGTTCGATTATTTTCGTAGCCGAGGTTCGAAGTCTAGGAAAGTGAGATCGGGATTTATGAATAAAACCTTGAACGTATTACGGCGGCATGTCGTAACGCGACGTCTTCGCCGCGTCGTAGAAAAACCGCACTAGGATGCGCAGATACGCTTCCTGTCGTCCTTCCACGTTATTCTATTCCTATCTCTAAACCGCGATCGCGTGTCCTTATCTAATTCGTCCGGCCATCGGCAAACGATAAAGTCGATTCGTTGCTTTTTCGTCGTATGGAAGAAGTAATGATTCGGGCGCAGTACCTCGGTGTACCACAATTGTTTTCCGATACGCGACGTTGCATTATATACGCGTCTTCGGTCACGACAAGGCGTCCCCGGTGGAGCTGACAGAAGAGAAGAGTAAAAAAAAAAAGAAAGGAAAGAGGCTTAACGCGCGGGGGTGGCGCGGCATTGTTTTCTGGATTACGTAACGGGCGCAACTCAAATCTAGTTCACGTAGCTCGGAGTCTCGATTATTCGAGATAACGGGGGGACCGAGCTTATCTGGGATAATCGGAAATTCGGATGATACGGAAGGGAAAAGTTTGGATTTAAGAGCGGTCATTTCGATGCTGCGTCAGAGTACTGGACGCGTTTAGGTTGATTTGTAGATTGAGGATAAATTTAATTAATCGCTTTAACAATTGGAGAAAGACATTGGGTATATTTTGAACCGACGCTCTAAGGTAGTAAATCAAATTCTTTAATTTTGGCTCGCAAACCCGGTCTTCTCTGTACGCGACCGGTGTTAAATTATCTGAACGCGTGATCGCCACGTCACACATATATAGGTGACACTTTAATAACCCTAATATTGATATCGACCAATTGAATATTCCGTATTCGTAGTACGAGAACTCGCGTGTCAGCCAAATGCGGGCGACGCGACGATCGACGTACGAAAAAGAGAGTAAATAGAATTGATAATGTATGGTAAAAAGATCAAAGGTTGCGCATAAAATGTTCCAAGTTGATCTTTCAAAGTAAAGTGGCGCCCTTTAGCTGTACTTCTGCTTCGCGTCGCTCTTTTCAGGAACGGAGAATCGATGTTGCCATCCAAAACAAGCTGCGAGCTACCCCACGAATGATACGGAACCGCCGTTACTCGAGACTCGGATAATCGCGACTCCGCTCTATAGAGATGCATTAGCGGGAATGGGAGGGAAAACGGAACAGAGTCTCGTTGCAACTTAGCATACCGAGCGCATCGATCGCATTTTAACGATCGTATTTTCGTTGAACGCAGGGTAGCCTTGACCGAGATGAAATCAACTCGTCGGCGTGTGCATGAGAAAAGAAACACCGTGCGCGATCGATGCCTACGGCTATCGGGATAGCCGCATTATTCATCCGAAAATGCGCGTTAAATGGAAAAGATCTCGAGCTCTGAAACGCTCAGCTACTCCGTTTGAGAGTCTGACGAGGAATATGTACGAGAGAGCGTTCCGACGCGTTGCACCTCGATTTTCGTTCATTTTACTAGAATCGTCGGTAACTAGTGTTAGCTCGGACGAAGAAAAGTGATGGTTTAAAAAAAATTTGGTTGCAGAGCTCTATGCAGGGAACAAGTTAAAAGGTGTTCTTGTATAATAAAATATATATAAATGTGACTTTAAAATAAGAAGTGTATTAAAAGGGATATTACGTTGTTAGTGGAAAAATGGAAACTGAATTAAGAATCTGAATTATAAGATAAAGAAGATCTGACAATTTTTTGGGGATCATTAATTAAATCATTCTTTTTTCGAGCTATACAGAGTGACCCGAGGATAGTGGTTATCCGTTCAAAAAGCGATACCGTAGACAATTCCAAACAGGTTTTTTCGTGACCAAAAACTTCTGAATCGCCTCGCTTAATCGGTGTGCACGTATAATAAACTTAGAGAAACAATTCACCTATAAATTAAATAAAATTCACCTATTCGCCTAGAGTCACCTGCCGCTCGAGCACGCGTGTCTCCGTGCCACTAGGTAACTGTACCGATCCTGGAAATCGAAGGGCGAACTAATTGATGACAAGGCAGCGCGTAGCCCACAGCTGACGGCCTGTACATAACCGGCATCACCGAAAGTCAAGGATCACTGTACTTAACGCGCCCTTCACGTCCGCGATCACTGTCACCGATACTTTAAATACGTAATAAAACAACGAGGTAGAGGAAAGTAATTCACGGCGTACGCTCCGTTAGAGAAATTAAAGCAGTGTTCCGCGCGTCGTTTAATGTTTTCACCGCACTCGTAGTGGCGTCGCGTCGGTGGCGCGGTAATGGTCCGCCCGTGGGGTATTTTTTAATAACCAAAACGTCACGTAATAGCACTTTATCACGAGGGCCGTGGTTCCTCGGCCGGAGTCTTGCGAAATACTAGCAGAATTTCTTCTAAGAAAGTTCAACTATCGCAGAGGAATTTAGAATTATTTTGATTTGATGAAAACACTTGTCAAGGGCAACGTGCGTCTAGATACACGAACGCTTTGCGGAAGTGTCTGCATTTATGGTATTTAAATGTTTCTGCTAGGAAAGATTTTTTTGGAGGGTTTCCGGCGGGTGTTTATTTATTGCCAAGTACATGAAAATAGCTTGTCGATCGAACCGTGATGCCGCGGTTTGTCTCCGATTGATTCCCGATTTTTATTAATACCTCGTTTACGACGTTTCGGGGAAATTAGGTAAGGAAAAACCAGTTTGAAAATATCACAGGTATCGCGCCTTAAAAGGACTACCATTATTTATGGGACAGTCTGGAAACACGCATGCTGAAGAAACGTCCTTTATTTTAAAGGGCGGCTCTTCGTCGTTTATTTTAGGGCAGACAACCTTTAGATCTTTTGTTTTAAATTAACTTTCCAGTTAATACTATTATTCTTGCGCACGCGTTTAAATAAAGAAGCGATGGGTATATCAATCTGGGACATTCCCCGGTTAGTTAAAACGAAATTCCGTTAATTTCCCGAACCCTCTGTTTTCGGCGAAAGTAAGTTGCCCTTTTTTTGCGCCAGTCGTCTGCAGGGGTACGAACGGCATGAAGGATATGTCGCTCGATACTTAGGCGCCAGGCGTCTCGACGCCTACGCTGCGGGCATTTCCACCCGCCCGACCTCTGCTTCCATTCATTCGAATTCCTTTGATAGCAGTTTCTGCTCTCCTCCACGGTCTCGATAGCCCTAAAATCAGAATAAAGTGTTAGACGAGTTGTCGCCCCCGATAGAATCCGGTCGTTTTTATCCACTCACATTTAGCGAGTTGAATAGAAATCCTGAATTATAGGATATTCGTAATCTCCATTTTCCCCCACGTTTGTGACACTCGTAAAATCGAAATAAATCTTCAGACGAACTGCCGGTAAAACAAAAATCGGCCACTTCCGTCTATTCGTACTCGTGTAGGTGAATAGAAATTTGAATTATCGCGATGTCGAGGTAATTATAATGGTCGTGTGCCGCAGTCTTTTGAAGCGCGTAATGTTTGCTCTCCTCGCTCTCGGGACGATCGTGAAATCTGAATAAATCGTCGGACGACCTATCGCCATTGCAAAATTCGCTCGATTCCATCTACTCAAATTTAGCAAATCAAATAGAAACTTGAATTACAGCTATGTTTATGCAGTTTCGAGGAGTTTACGTCATAGTCTTTTAAGCTTTACGGATACTGATCTCTTCTGCGTCTGCGTTGCTCGTAAATTCAGAACCAAATGTACACGTAACGACGCTATAATACAATTCCACCTCTTTGGAGAACTCAAATTTCGCAAATCAAATAGAAACGCGAACGATACCGATATTTAGGTCACTCAGCGATGTATGCCAATAGCTTTTTCAAATTTATAATTTTAATCCACATACGCATAAAATACGAAGAAATTATCGAACTAGTAATCCCGTCAAACTTGGTACGTTCCAATTTAGCGAGATAATCGAAAACTCGAATAATAAGAATGTTTACGTAAATATCCGTAAGATTCGCAGTTTCTACCAATTTCTGCATTCGCGACCAGCGTTAAATCCGAATAAATGTCAGAGAAAAGGTGTCGCCGCTGTAAATTTCCATCCGTCCTTGCCTACTCTAATTTGCTCGTTCGAATGGAAACTTAAATCACGGCGTTACTTAAATTGTTTTCAGGTGTGCGCGCCACGATCATTCGAATTCGCGTAATCGTGTCCCGTGCGCAAATTGCAACGGTGCCGTATATTTTCGGTACTCGATACCCGACACACGTTGAGTAACGTGATTTGCGAGCGGTCAAGGTTGCATCCAGTCGGTCTTCTTTCCAATTACGCGCCGAACGAACGAACGACACGAGAGCGTCGAATCTGAAGAGAGAGAGAGAGAGAGAGAGAGAGAGAGAGAGAGAGAGAGAGAGAGAGAGCGAGAGAAAAGACGGGCTCTCTTGCAATAATCGATTAAACAGGTTTAACGGCGCGCGAACATTTCCAAAACGGTTTCCAATTTCGTTACGAATCGGGAAGAACGAATTCGCCGTTAACGACGAGTAACGCCCGGCGGGCGTGAAAGCGAAACTCCGTGCGTCGGCCGATTAGATTTTTCGTAGATTTTTGGATAGTTGTACTCGCTCTCAGCGTTGACAGCGTTGGGGTACCCGCAGCTAAAGAAAGAAACTATACGGTACCGCGAGCGCGTGGCCGCGTCACGCGTCTCCCCGCTTTTACTTTTAAAGGCGACGCGCGCGCGCTTAGAATCTAGAACATACTCGGAAACTTTTTCATCGTGCCGCCCCTTTCGAATGCGGCGAGACGCGAGAGGATCCCGTTTAAGGGACAACGATCACCACGAATATCGGAAGTCCTCTCTACCTCAGCCGCCTTAGAAAACTGTGCCTCACGAGAAAGTAGAGAAACGCGTCGCGGCAAACGCTCGACGGTGGCTTCTTTCTCCCGAGCGGCGATACGTTCCTCGCATTAACGGAGAAACGGCGAGCGGGCCCGATAATACGTATCGATCGATCGATCGATCGAACGGAAAACGATGCCGGAGGGCGATCTTTGGAGAAGGTCAGGGTCGAGCCTCGTCTCGTGAAAAGGTATTCCGTCGACGTGGCCTTGGATTGCTCATCAGTTCTGCTCGCGACCCTTCCTCGCGTCGTCCCCGTCTCACCTCTCCTCCATCTGTCTCCCCTCATCGCCAATTATCCTCGCCTCCCCTTTCTCCGTCGTACGATCTTTCTTTCCTCCATTCTTTTTCCGCCACTTCTCTTTTCTTTATCTTTCTCGCGGCATACCGATCCTCTGGCCTCGTTCGCGACGTCCGTCGTCCACGGGTTGAACGGCCTATCCCGCCCGTAGACTCGCTCTAAACCGAGGAAATTAGATTTCGAAGGAATTTCGCGCAACGCGCTCATGGTGGGGCGGTTTGCGGGGCGCGAGGGACCCGGCGAGATCGAAAATACGAGATCGAGGAAAGGGAAAGTGGTCCGTCGAGATTCGGAGGCGGGCTCGTTTCGCCTCTCTTCCCGCATTGTTCGTCAGTCCCTCATCCCCTGCTTCCTAGAAATAAGGTAGATGGCGGGGGGCCTCTGGAATTAGCGGTAGGTTTCTTTGATCCGTTGGGAGCCCGTTTGGGAACGTCCGGGAGAGAGAGGGAGAGAGAGAGAGACCCGTGAATCGTTCGGGGGGTCACAACCGGGTGATTCGAGCGAACGGACGTCACGACGGTGGCGAGCGACGCGCGTTCGAGCGCGTCGTGCGCGCCAGGGCGGGGGATCACGCGAGCGTCGAGTCAATGGGCGTTACAACGACTCGTTTCCAAACGTGCGTTGCAGCGTGAAGTGAATGTACAGGTGAATGAGAGAACTACATATTTTTTTTTTTTTTTTTTTAAGAAAACGAGATATATAGCGCATAACATATTGCGTATTTAGTTTCATTGAGTAAAGTAGGATTTTATTTGTTACGCCAAATCGATCGAACGGTAAGTGCAATGTATGATGATTTGTGACTGTACTGCGCGGTAGTTTGTTATTTTAATTGTCATATTTTTGTTTGATGCGCCGTTATTGTTTTGAAAGTTTTGACGGTGTTTCATGATTCTTATTTACTTTCGTTTTGCATACTTTTGATATTTCACTCAATTATTTTAAATTAAATTTCATCCGCTTTGTAATTTTAGAGTTATATTGTTATCGCGTTAAAACGTATAACGTACGAACGTTAAAAATGGGATCCAGAGGAACGATACAAAATTAATTTATCGTCACACTCCGTCTGTACTTTCGATTAAGGAGTACTTTCTATCAATTCTACGCTTTAGACTTCGTATCAATTCAATTTCTCACGAGCCGTATCACCGAGAATAATACAAAACAACGACTCTTCGCTCTCAAGGATCCATATATATTTTTCCAAACAACGCACTGCTAATGTATTTATCTTTGCGACGGCATTCCGTGTAACGAAACGCGTATAGATCTCCGATTACATCGATGTTTGGAATAAAGCCCAACAAATCGCGGCGCGAACTTAACGTGGGAGAGAAAAAAAAAAAATAAAAGAGTAACGGCCGGCAATTCTGTCGAAATGTTTTCGCGAAAATGAGCGAATTTATTGGATGCCGTTGACCCCGCGGCGAGGTCGTCGAATGTCAGTGAATCGGCACGTCGATCCGTGCGCACGTGCGTCGTCGGTATAGGTTTGTCCCTATCGCGTTGACGCGCTACGCGCGTCTGCGTGCCGCTGCGTGGACGAGTAAAAAACCCGCAAAGAGGAAAGAGCGTTTCGTGTGTCGATTAAACACGATCCGGGTTCCACGCGATTTCTAGGATAAGGGAATTCGTGCACGGACGTTTCCGTTTTCGTGGAAATGCACACCGTCTGGCGATAATCGAATAGCGTTAACGGGATAAGCAAAAAAACGCAGTTTCGTGTCTTCTGAAAAACGACGCTAGCCCAACGACGATAGCCAGAGATTGCTCGAATGGATAAAAAAAAAGAGAGAATAGTCTCGATGATACTTCAGCGTTTGAATATTCGTCTCGTTCTTCTCGGCAAAGTGGAAGTTCGATCTTATTGATTAAAGTTAGCTCGCGGTTTTAATTCATCTCGTTTGTCACGAAATAATGGGAGAATCCTTGATTTCAACGGAATTAAGTTCTTTCAAGATCTTCGTTTATCTCATTTAATTTTATTTCGTTTTTCTTCTGTCTTTGATCGACGTCGTTCGTTATTACATGATTTATTATAGTTTTGAATTACTTCTTCTTGCGGTGATTGACCAGCAAAGTCAATACGAAAGAAGGGGATAATCGAGAAACTGCAGTTTCGTTTCTTTTTTTAACGACGCAACTCGACGAAGCCTCAGACTGCTTGAATAAGCAACAAAGCGGTCTCACGACTGACTGTTTCATGATTTTTATTTATTTTTCTTGTACACCCGCGGTTAGTGTCATTTGTAGATCAGCAAAAAAAGAAACGACGTTCGCGTGAGAATGTCTGAGACACCAAACAGACAAAATCTGTTATTATTGATTTTTTATCATTGTAACCTATGCTTTTTCACCACGATTTTTAATCCCATCAACAAGTTTCTAAATAATTCTTATTTCGTGTCTATTTCAAACGAAGCATTCATAGCGACATCCTTCATTTCAACGCATTTTTAATAAAAACAAGTCCGCCCCCGAATACCGTTCTCAACGAAAGCTCACAAATAACAATATCGTTCTGCTAGTAAACAACAACACGACCCGTAAAATTGCTTCCAGTATCAATAGAATTTTCTCACCCCTAAATATCATTTTTTTTAAATAACACTGGAGACCGATGTCGCCTAAACAGAGTTCTTTGGTTTTGTGACCGCCGTGTCTTGAAATTCCATTTTACGATCTCGCCGTGAGAATCCGTTAGTATTGCGAGGCCAAATCGAAGACGTCGAAACGAACAATTTTCCGTGGTCGGGCATGAGCTGCGCAGGGGTAATTGTACTTCCGGATGCAGCAGGGTTTCCAGGTGGGCCCTTGGGGGATGACCGGGACGATGCAAACTCTTCGGGGTGATCTGGGAGGACAGACGATTCCGACGGGGTTGGAATCTTGGCAGCCGGAGCCGCAAGGCGATTGGTGGTTATTCGACATCAGTGTTTCACTGTGGAGGAAGGAGTTAGTGGTTCAATGGAGTGGTTTAATCCATTGCGGTTATTTTGAATGGAAATTCACTATGGGGAGGATATTGATTTCATTGGGGCAAAGGATTCTGACGTCAAGGAGCGAGGAAATATAATAGATTGATTCAACCCTTAAGGCTATTGCAAATAAATATTCGCTCCGAGATCAAGAGACAAGGTCTTGTCTCGGGCCAAGTACAAGTACACGGGACTAGACCTTGTATTTTTTCCGGAAAGAACGAACAGGGGTTTTCGAGGTGGTCAAACTGTATTAAACAATTAATTTAAAAAAAAAACTGCAATCGGAAAGGCCGCGCCGAGATGAGTAATTTGATAAATTTATTTCAACGAAATACAGTAGAACTGAAAATATGAATTTTCAACTTCGTGAGTCGTTTAAGGGAGTGAAATGATAGGTTAACCGGGGTTCTTGCACGAATCGGGATTGTCCCGAGCAAAAATTGATCACGAGATAATTTAATTACAACGATGCAAAACAATACGACACAAATAAAGAGAAGGAGAAATTGTTATTCGTTGGAATTTTCATCGAATCTTCGTCTTACCGTAAAAAAAATCGGTTCTTTTTTCCGACCGTTGCGGCCGAAAACGAATTTAAACCGTCATCTTGATTCGCCGCTTAACGTTGCGAGCCACGGCAAAACCAAGCGAGGAAACGTCGCAAACCACGGCGAGACTGGAATTTCTGATTTTCGATGCGAGCAGCTCGAATCGGACAGTTCAGCCGAGACGACGATGTGACATTTTCTTTTCTGTTTTCTCTCTCCCTCTCTCCCTCTTACGAAACAAACGAATCCCAGCGACGGATTCGACCTCGGGAAATCCGAACCCACGGTGCCCCGACCTGCATTAACGTTCCGTGGGTTGCGTCGTGGGTCGTACCTTGCGCCTCGAATATTCGACGGTCCCAGAGGGAACGCCGAGACCTTGACTCCGAAACACGAAAACGCCAAAACGTCGAGACACGTATCGCGGCTCTTCTCTCCTTCTGCATTTCTCACCGTCCCTTTTTCTTTTCGCCTCCTTCGCCACCGTCGCCGCACGGCCGGGCGCGGGCGACGGTAAACCAAGTTTGGGATTCGTTTTACGACGGGGGACGTTGATCGCGAGTCTCGCTCGTGGGGCCCCCGAAATCAGGTTACAACCAAGGTTACCAAATCGAACAAGAAGGCGCCTACCCAAATACCCAAATACATACGATTAAAAGGCTGCCCTCCCCCCTCCGCACCCTTTCGTCCCCCCGCGCCTTCGATCGTCTTCGTTACGAATGTAACTGTGGGACCGGCGGTGATACGGCGTACAATGGATAAAGGCCCTTCTTTATACCGGGACGATGTAACGCGATAAAGGTACGATATATTTCGAGCCGATGAATTTGATGTCGTGCCTCGATAAGCTGCGTCGCGTATGCATCGTATTCGTGTTGATGTGGAAAAGGCATTTGAAATTGAAATGCGCAATTCCGTTGGCGATGAGAAAGCGTTTCTTCTGAAATGACGATATCTGGTTCTTTTTTCTACCGTCAGTACTCCTTGTACTCAGAAAATGTCTGAGGAATTAAACATTTCTGAGCATCGTGTCCGTTTGTGTAGTTTCAAAAAATTAGTTGAACGCATATAATTATCGTTACTTAATTATTATTTAGGAAAATTTCTTAGAATCTAGGTAAATGTCCAGGGTTCTTAACTTTGTTTCAAAATCTATTTTTGGCACGTGGCAATGGTAAAGTGCCGAACAGTTATCACAATGTTTTTTTTATCGAGCCGAGACATTAGCTCAGGGCCCTCATCACCTTAATTCGGCACTGTACCCGTTGCCAAGAACCCTAAATAAAATCAATAATCAAATAAATCAATGAGTCTAAACTTCTTCGAGTCCACGCTCCGTAACCGCATCCTGTAATACGACGAAGGGTTATAGATATTTAATAATGATAAAAGTAAATTCTGTGGAAAATTATCTAGACGACCAATCAGAATATGCGTGCGAGCTTGCTACAGATCTTCTGTCGACTCTCCCTCCCTCTCTCTCTCTCTCTCTTTCTTGTCGTCGTGGGATAAGGAGGTCCACGAAAGATAATAGTCGGTGTCGCTGCCCGCTCTCGAGGTCTTCCACACTGAACCGGACTTATGAGTGCAACGATTCGTTCGCGTGTGTCGTGCCACGCGCGAGGAGAGAAAAATTGCCAGTTGAATGGCGACCGCAGCTCAGATTTATTTTCAGAGATTTCGTTTTTTTTTTCTACGCGATAGTCGGTATATTTCGGTGATCGTTCGTTGGGTTTTGAAAATTTCTATCGGTGAACGGAATGAGATACAGTCCTGCTTTCGGTGTTCCCTACGATTCTAAGGGGGGGACAGGGGAGGTTAGAATGTATAAAAAATCAGCAGTAAAACGACGATATAGATAAGTATTATACGTGTTCCTCAATTTGAAGCCAAGTCTGAGTTTGATCGAACGGTCCCCCGGGTGACCGGAATTGCAGTTTGGCGTTATTTGCACTGAAAATTCTCACGGGAAAGCGAAGGGATACGAGACTCGGAGATTCGTGTTATTTTATGTGCAAAGGAATCGTCTACTTGAAAAAAAAAATTTGTTCCTGGAGAAAATGAATTCTTATAGATTCTCGCTTGGAAATATTTGTATTTAGATACAGCGTGTCGCAGCTCAATTGCTTTCGATTTACATTACCTTGTGTCACGTCTACTGATTTTTTATGCAAAGATCACGGTAAAACCGCATTTCTGAACAGAACCCACCGTTTCACGCGACGATGTGTATTTTGAAATTGCTTGAAGAAATTTATAAATTATTCCCATGTACATCCATGTCATTACCCTATATACATAAAGAACGTTTGTCGATTCTCTTATCGGAAATCGATTTCTGTCGGACTGCTGAAAATTCACTCGTGTGCACCGTTTCTGTGAATTTTTTAACTGTATCGATCCAGCTTTAGCCATTTCAAACCCACGATACGTTATGCCATACCCTCGTTTGAATAAATCGTAATCGGCCGATGATAAATAAATCGCGTAAAATAACTAATAAATAAATAACGATAATTCAATGTCAATTTATCGCGAGCCATTATCAGGAAATTAATTTATAATGATATCTCAAAAAAAAAGTTTCACTTATTTCGCAACGCGAGCGTTACAGGTAACTTTGCTGTCTCAACAAAATAATCCGACATTTACAATTACCCCCCTGAGATACGAGTGCCACTATAAACGCATATTTCCTCGGCGCGTTGCGCTTAGAGCCTGGAAGGGTTAAAAGTGAAATGGCACTTCGCATGGAACGCGCTCGGGTTGCCCTTTCGGCGTTATGGCGAATTTGCGATCGGATCGATTTCCGCATTTTCGTCAGAATGGAAGGGTGCGGCGTACTGACGTGTTTTCCAAGACACGTCGTAAGCACGGAGCCTTTTCCGCGTTCACTGGCCTCGCGAGTTAAGGTACCGTGCGAAAACGTGATTGCACGAGATACGATTCAGAGATTAGCAGGTAAAACGTTCGCCGGGTAAAGGATTATTCGCCGTGCGATTGGACCATTCGAATCGCGTGTGCTCCGACCCTCGGCCGATCGCCGAGCCGCACGGGTAGGTCCTCGTGACTCGCAAACATGGGCCGCGCGGTGTACGGTAATACGGCCACCATAACGCCATTTTTTTTTTCTTTTATTCGCCGCGATTGTGAGCCATTCGGCGAGAAACTACTTTTACGCGGTTCCACGCTCGCGACGAAATCGCGTTTGTCCCGGGCGAGGAACTGAGCGTCCGTCCTTTTCGTCCGGATGCAGATTTCTACCCCTTGTTTAACATTCTTACCAAGGGTGTGATTTGACGGTGGGTTTTATGGGTATAGAAGCGTACTCGTTTCTTTATTCGGTAAAGAAAAGAAATTGGAATGAAAATCATAGAATTGGCGAGAGTTAAGACTAGCTCTTTTGTTTAATCTCATAGTTCAGGTCTTTTTAGTGGGCCAACTATAGTCTTAATTCGGCCCTGATTTTTTCTTTTTAGTTATGCGCTATTACTGCGCAGTGCTATTATTACAACGATACGTAGGATAATGCAATTACAAGTACGATTGTCGTATATTTATTGCGAAGGTAACAGTTTCAAAATAAGTTCGATGCTATAAGTAGCTGTAAGTAGCTATCAATTGAAAATAAGTGTAATAAAAGAAACTGGATGACAACTTCTTAAAATGAAAGACGTATGGTCTCCGTAATTATGTAATATAAATCCGATGTTTAGTTTCGCTATAAAAAAATTATAAACGATATCCAGGGACAGATAATTAATAATCACCGTAATCCATCTGTCCCCGCTTTTACACATTTTACTATTTATTAAATATAAAAAAACTTGTCGCTGGTAAACTTGGTACTACTGTGTTAAATTTAAATTAACGCGCAATTAGTTGAGCAGAGAAAAATTTTTGTTTTTACTTTTTACTAAGTATGTGTTTTTTTTTTAACTTTCTTTGTCCGATTGAGAAGGAGAGTAAGAGAAACTTGATTATCTGCAAAGTGTGCCCGACTGTCTCGCAGTAGCGTTTTCTCCACCGTGTCTGACCAACATTGTCTATATCTACTTCTTAGTGTAGCTACTTGTGATGGAAGCCCGAACGAACCAACACTTGTTACTTACAATCGGTACAGCTTGATTATGTTCAACTATAGCAGAGTGCATATTAATAGAGAAGAGTTGACATCGTTCGGTACAAAATATATCGTATCCAGCAGTGATTCTCAAACTTTCGGATTTCAGTAACCAGTAAAATTGATAGAAAATTTCTTGACCATTCCACGACTCGTCGAATATTTATTTTGTTAACTAAACGTCTCGGATATGCAACCACTCTCAACAACACCATTATTTTGAGAGTCCCGGGCATAAATAGATCAAGTCCATTTTTCAGATTTCATTTATTGGTACGAAGGAACGATACAAAAGTGAAAATTTGAACTTTAGGCTTAAGTTAAACAATTTTCGAAATGTACTCGTATTATACGTGCCGTGAACCTTTAATTTACGATCTTGTACTTTTCTTTTTACGGCTAATCGCTGAAAACCACTGGATGGGGCATGGATCGGCGTTTGGTAAAGGCTGATATAGATCACTGTTATCCAGCGAAGCGCGCGAGTGGAGAGCCCTTAGCGTTAAACATAATCCAAGGATTCCGTTTGTTTTCTTTTTTAAACGTGATCGACACAGTTAACGAAGCCGCTTTATTCTCCGCGGCGCGATATTAAAAAAGAAGCCGTACGGTGAGTTTGCCGCGTCCCTGGGATTATGCAGCGTCAACAAGGATTTCCCATTCCTCTTGTCTTTCATTATCTACGCGCATTGCGCGTGAGCATGCGTGCAAAAAAGGGCAAAAAGATTGTCCGTTCACTTCTGTCGCTCTACAATACGAATGATATCGTACGATACGTAGCCCAGATAATCCTTCTTTTTTCTCAGCTCTATTGCAACCGCAAAATCTTGTATCTCCCAGCATTCTGCTGTATACGCTTACTGCCAGGTGTAACCCGTCGTTCGCTCGGGACCGAAGGAAAGTGGAAAAAATTATATATCGCACCCCTGCGTCAGAAGTGATGCAACTTCGAAATTGCCATTTTTTAAATCTTTGACAGTTAGTTCGTTTATCAAACAATTGTTTTGCTTGAATATTGAAAAATCGAGTTCCTTGAGTTCCTTTGCTTTTAAGGGTGCAATGTGTGTTTGACTACGTTTTCCATCAAGATGGCGTGTTCCCGGGTTAAAATTTGTGAAATTTCAGGTTATGCCAAATTGCAGTTCTGTATCTCGTATGGAAGTGGATTAAAATTTCAGGACACGCGAGCGCTTAAATCCACGTATTTGCCACTTTATATGCGGACGAGACAGAGAACAAAATCTCGAAACCTTTGCATTATCTTTTAATAACAATATAATAAAAATACAAAGAATGAAACATAAATAATAGTATTAAACAGCGAAGAATGATTAACTTAATTTAATTGATCTACTATGTTTCATATTTCTATAGCGATGGATGTAACATTTGCATGACAGAGATTATTTTATCCCATACGATCGAACGATTTATTCAAACCTGATCGATGAGTGATAGGAACAAATCTTTGCAAATTTGAGACTCAACACTTTTTTCCGGAGCGCCATCGAATTACTCCCCGTAACATTACCAGTTCCAATAATTGGACTTCCGTCAAAACTTAAGGACTGTTCGCGTTCGCCAGGTGACCAACGATTTAACGCCGTATCAAGGGACCCGCGCGTGGATCATTTTTCGTGGAAAGAATCGCAGGATTCTCGGACAGTGGTCGTTTCGAGAAACGTGACGACCGTTAACGTCCGCTCCGATTTGCCCATTGAGCTTCTCCAAACGTGAAATCTATTACGCGTACACGTGGGAGGGGTGTGGAGGCAGGTATGCGGGAATAAAGCCACGCGGGAATGAGCGAGTTGGTAGAAGAGAGATAGAGCGAGAGGGAGGGGTGGGGAGAGAGCGCGAGGGCAAATGTTGGGCGAGTTGGTAGCTCGATGAGAGAAAGAAAGAGAGAGAGATAGAGAGAGAGAGAGAGAGAGAGGGGGAGGGAGATAGAGGGAGGGAGGGAGAGGGAGCGCAAGTGAAACGTAGAGGGAGAAGATGAGGGCTATGACCTGTGTTTATACTATGGTTTACATCGAGAGTGACAGTGATTCTATATCTGTCGCCACGATGACGCAATTACGATTGGCCTCTCATGGTCGCGGGACACGGTACTTCTTGGACAGGACTCGATTCGTCGTTTTGCGTTTCTTAAGGATGTGGTTTTTGTTTTGTTTTCGACGTCACGATTAGAAAATTGCACGAGAGGCGCGTTGACGTCACGTAGGTGATCGAAAATGTTTCGAGGAAAACGAAACTGCGTGGTTGGTTCGTCGAAGAAATTAGATCCGTG
The DNA here is from genome assembly GCA_933228935.1 of Pemphredon lugubris. Lineage (NCBI taxonomy): Eukaryota > Metazoa > Arthropoda > Insecta > Hymenoptera > Crabronidae > Pemphredon > Pemphredon lugubris. The sequence continues at coordinate 67,444,051 of OW121815.1, forward strand.
GGTTCTGGATTATAATTTTGTCTAGCGAATGCCAAACGAACGTGAAGGATGGAATATTAAATATGATCATTTTGGTTTCGTCTTCGATATTTTTTTTTTCCTTGAAATCTCGTTACTCCCGAAATGGATTATAATTTTCGAAACGACCTGGTATCGTTGCTTTGTCCGGGAATTCCTATTCGGTAATCCTGTGTTAAAAGATTTCTGAAAACTCAGTTGAAAAACCTGACGTTACGATCAGCAATTTTTTGTTTGGTTTCAAGAATATTTTCAACGCAATCCTAAAAGTATCGCAATAACTCGATTCGTGAAAATCGCGTGACGTCAATTGATTCGTCGCAAAGTTCGAATTCGAGGGTTCTCGATTACAACATCGGTTACAACACTTTCGGCATCGTTATTAGAAAATCGCACGGTTTAAATTTCGTAACTACGACATAGTTCTCGGAAATGATATTCGAATAAAACATCGATCATCAGAAAAATACGAATAAATTGAACGATCGCGATTCGGGTATTCCCAATTACCAGTTATCAAATCTTGTTGACAGAGACGAAATTTTGTTAGTATCACGAGTACGGCCGGACGTTTCTTAACTAACCGACACTTTCGATTCTGATATCGATGGATATCGTAATATCCTGCAGTTAAGCGGAAACGTAAACACCGTCGATTCTCGATTACGATTACAATTATTCCCTCGTTACTCCCACCTCCGACGAATCGCCAGCCGAACCTTCGCGCGAGCATATTAATTTTCAGCTTACGAATCCTATAAGATTAGCGGCCAGTCACGCAGCAAAGCTCGTATTTAAGCTGACAAACGATCGCACGCACCGCGGATACGGTGCGTCTCTCTGCGCGGGTGTTATCGCGCGTTCGCTGGATTTCTGCGTTTCCTATTCGTCTCGTATTTCGCGCTCTTCTTTCCGAGAATGCACGAGAAGCGCGCCCGAGAGCGACTATCTTCAAACGGGCCGATTTACCTGTCCCCCTCCCCTCTCCTCGCACCTGTGTTATTAACCTCTGAAGAACCGTCTGGATGCGTTTCGTACCGATCGTATGATCGATTTAGAAAGCAATTTTTAATTTTCCTTTCAAAATCCGATCTTCTCAATTTAAATAACACTAAATTAAATAAATATAAATTTAAATAACATTAATGAGGCCGTAACTGATATTTAGTAAATAAAACCAAAAAATTTGAGTTCAAAGAAATCGGGTTGCGTAAGGAATTTCGTTCGATTGTTTTCTACCAGGGGTAAAGTTCGACGGTATGCTTATTATCTCTTCCAGTCCTCTCTCTCTCTCTCTCTCCCTCTCCCTTCCTCCAGCTAACTCACGCGAGCGTATTTACCTGCGTACGCACTTGGTACACTTGGTATATACACTTGGTACACCGGTCAACGTCCTTTCGAAGGTTCGGATCGTGCGATCCGAAAGGTAAGAGCGAGTGCACAGCACGTCGCATACCGATCGATCGATGTAAACGACTGGTCACAGGAGCGGATCGATGGATCGAATTGCTTCAACTCCGACCTCGATTAAAGACCATCGATCCCTGGGAGAACGGGCGGGGCGGGGGGGAACGTCGACGATGCCGAGGCAACCGGAGTCCCGGAGCGACGCGGCGCACAAACCGCGAACTTTGTCGTTCGGTGGTAAAAGGTGCTGAGCGTACGCAGCATTTTTTTTTTTGGTCAGGGTGCTTCATGGCGGTAGTTAATACGCCCCTGACACGGGGAACACGAGCGTTTCCTCGAGAGATACCTACGAGGTTTCCTGTTCGAGAGGCTTGCGTTGATATTTCGATCTCGTTTCGCGCCAATCCCTGCCAATCACCCGGCGCGTTTGTAATTCTTCGTAGCGCTGCTCACGCACCGCTTGTAACCGCATCGTTCCGCCTATTTTCCGCTCATTTTCCTCGTACGGATTTTCCTGCTCGAGTGCCCCCTGCAGCGTCGACGCCCCGTGATTTTCACTTGAATCGATTTGCCGAATGGCAAAGATGCTCGTCGTAATAGAGCGCCTCGATTTCTCGATTAATGAATCGCTATGTTGCGTTCCGGGTTGTACGAGTGATGGAACCCGAATTTATAAATATTGTATTATATTAATTCTCTGAGTAACGAGGTGGAGAGGTTCAATGGAAAGAAAACATAGTTTCTGATAGCATCATAATTATTGATCAACAAAAGTGGATGCAGGATTTATTTCCAAGATTTATAATTTTCAAAATTTTTAACTCACTGTCATTTACACAGGTGGTAATTAAAATTAAACTACAGTCCAAAATGCAATTAAAATTTAATTTTCTTCCACAGTCGCTGACCGCTGATTTAAATTAGATTAAATAACCACATGACACGCGCTAAACCGATAATTTCAGTCACGCGGTTGAACGCCAATTAACGCAAACGAAATAAGTGGCAGTAATTGAGTTTCAAGTAAAATTCAACGAAAATCCATGAATTTTCTCATTTATCTTGTTATCGACGAACGCTTCACCGACGAACTGCCCCTCGATTCAACGATTAATAACAAATAAACGAATCGAGGGTGGAATACGAGGGACAGAGAAACCCGACAAGAGGGGTGGCCCGGTACATAGAAGATGAGACCCAACGGTCGGAATGGTATCGATAGTCGGTTCGATGTTCGAGCGGGGCATTTTGATAAGTGGTAGGACGGGAATCGAGAAATCGAGTTCTGCGGCCGACTTCGACGAGCAGTCCCGGGGCCGTTTGTCACTTTTACTGTTGTTGGGGTCAGTCGAGCATTGACCGCTCGACGATTCGATTCGCGTTACTACGGCGAAGCGCGTACAGCTCGTTCCTTTCTTCCTTCCCTCCTTCCGACAATGCTTGCTCACCGGCAGGGTGTCGATGACGGGTGTCCCTTCACGACTGTCGTTTCGCAGATTCCGGGAAAGATAAGCCTGACTCCGATCACCGGAGCGTAATAGTCACTCGATTCTTATATTGATAAACCGCGTGTTACGCGACACGTTATTGGACTGGGTGGTGCGACCTGACAAAGGGTGAATTTGCAAGAGAAGATAAGTCGATAATGTAGAGAGACATTTTTTCGTACGGAGCTTCGATTCCGAGTAAATCGACGTTAGAGATTCGCGGAGCGCGTGTGCGCTAGCACGTGATCTCACTTACGCCTACGTTTAACGGGTGTGACTGCAGTACATGTATTGTTGTTTGGATTTATTACGCAGAGGATGAATGAAGAAACAGTAGTTTCTGCTTAAGAATGATACAATTTTTTTTTTATGATTTGTTCTTTCGTTCAGATTTCATAGAGATTCGTGGCGCCTCACCAGCTCGACATACACTCCGTATAGGTATAGATTTTGTGATATTATTTATTTTCTTTAGGTTCGGTATACGACTAATGGCCAATTATGTTAATTCGACTTTAAGCTTATCTTTTGGTAAACGGTACTCATTTTGATTTCTTCGATCGATTGTTCGTTCGACGATAGAAATTTTTTATGTAAAACCAGTTTACGGTTACTTAGGGAAACTCGAATCAACGTTTAATCGCAGGACAATAAACTTAAATTTGAAGTGGTCTTTAAAGCACATTTGAATTCTAAGTAACGTCGATGGAAATGGCCATAGGCGATATTGGCCAAGTTCCTGACACTCGGAAATTCTTACTAATTGGCCGGGACTAGAAATCTGTCAAAAGAATTTTGAGAAACCAAAAATAGATATGCAAGCTTTATGTCACAAGAAAGTCGAATGACGTCTGTGTCTTGTGAAAGTAGTCTTCTGGTACATTTTACAGAAATTAAAAAATATATATATATATCTACCGGTGAGTTTTGAAAAAATAAACACGTACAAACTTTACGTTTTCTGGTATAACCCGTATCTATCATTATTTTCGTTTTGGGAGAAGTTCTACTGGCAACGAATTATTCGAAATTTATGAACATCAGGAAGTTCCCTGGCTTTTTTCTATCTTCTGTTTTTATTTCAGACGATCGTTATCAGCTTTCTCAACGTAAATCACGTTTATTTAAGACCATTAGTTCTAATTATCACATACATCTTTTTTTCCCATTAACCGTGATACATGGTTATATTTATGATATATTATTACGACTACATCGTAGAATATTAAAAAAAACGAGTTTGTAAAATGATATCTGCTAACTTCTGTATCAACATAGAGTACTGAAACATAATTCTCACACAAAAATGCTAAAATAATAATTAAAAACCGCATCAAAATAATAAACTAGTTTATTATCATATTTTACACATATCCCCGGTTCATCTCAAAATCCGTATTAACAAATTCACTCCTTCGCAGCTCCGATACACCTTCCGGCAATCCGCTGCCAATAATAAACAGCATTAAAAAAACAATGGAATAATAATAAAAAAATAAATAAAAAACAGAATATCTTGAATCACTGGTACATTCCACGCGTATTCCTCTCAAACGCCGTACCAAACAAAATTCCTCCCTCTCGTGCAATTTTCGTTCGGCCAGATGGAGGCCACTGACAGCCGCCCGAGCAAACCGAGAAAAAAGTGGGAGTCACGCATTCTTTCGGGTCAGATTCCAAGATAAATTCACGGCCTGACGTAGATAACCGAAGGTGCATGATTTCAGAGCTGCTCGCGGGAGTTCGTTAACCCCTCCCCCCCCCCCCCCCCCTCCCTCCCAAACCGTGGATCGTAGAGAATCGGCAATCTCGCCCGTTCGACGCTCGTCGACGGCGATCCCGTCGAATTTGGAGCTTTCGGTCAATCGGCTATGAGAGTAGCCGTTCGGAAAGGGAGGACCGGTGTGCTCGGGAGCATGGTTTGCGTGCGGCATTTATGCTACTTTGCCGGTCGTTCACCTCGACGCTCCTTCGAGCACGGTGCCGCGGTGCTAGCGTTATTCGCCTCGTTTCGTCGTTATCGTCGCCCGTCATTGTCGTCATCGCCCGTTACCATGCCCCCGAGATCCTTTCTCCAATTCCGCGACACGGCGGAAGACGTTCTCTCCGTTCGTGTTTTGTCAATTGGCGAATACGTACGTACCGAGCGCCACGGTGCTAACGTTCCACATGGTAAAACGCGGTGCGGCGATTTGTCGTGCGGCGTGGCGTCGCTGGCAAATGAGTTCTGGGATCGCGCGAGGGGTCGTAACGCGACCGACGGACGTTAGAGCGAAACACTCGAAACGGGCGTTATGGAACGGTTCTCTCGATGGCGGATACGTACGGTAGAATAGTTTGAAGCCGCGTTGGTTTGACGCACGACGATGGACGAGACGTCGTGAGCGCGGAGTCGTGCGAGCGTTCCAACGCGCGTTGTAGAATGATTTTGTTAATAGCGAATACGCTGTCGGATTTAACCGTACTGTCAATAACCGGGTACCCGGGTACCGACTATATTATTTTCATTGATTTTATGCATATGTTACGCGCAATGTAAATAATTGGGCATTATTTATAATGGCCGGGCAAATTAAAAAGTGCCCAAAGGGATATTGAAGCCAGGATCGTGTTGTTTATTACATTGCCCGTAACTACGTTACCGGCATTGTAAATAATGCCCAATTATTTATATTGCCCGTAACATATATATTATTGAATTTCTGATTAAATGTGAACGATGTATATGTTTGTAAATCTGTCGAAGGTATTTTGTTTTATTTATTATAGTATATTATTGTAGATGATTTTTACAATCTTGTATAAAATTAAAATGGTAGTAGGGTTACAAAATTTTTCAAAGCAAAGTTCCATCGGACCGAACGCGGAGCGTTAATTTAACGCACCGCGTACGATATGCAAATGCGGCACACCGCGAGCGTCGAGGCAACGGACGTTACGACGGACCGTTTCAACGCGAACCGTGGCACGTTGTACAATCGAATGGGATTGATCATGCGTACATACTAAACGCACGACGGATGTCGCTACGTTGCTCGTAACGTCCGTCGCACGTCTCTTGCTTACGACCGGTCTCGTTCGATCTTGCATTACGTAGGTGAGCAACAGCGCACCTTGGAACTGTTCGTCGCAATGTGCACTAGCTCGACGCTCGTGTGGCCCCGGCCTAAATTACGTGTTTTTCAATGGGACTCCGTGCACCGTGTCCGTCGCGCGAAAACGGCCACTACGGCCGAACGCGTTGCGTCGACGAATGCCTGACAAGAACGTCCGTTCGACGCGGTTCAGCCGTAAAAGGGACACGGAGGAGAATTTATTTATAGAGTTTGAAAAATGTCCACCGTCGTGCGATAAAGCATCAGCTTTATCAACCTCGTAATCCGTGGTTTGGGTAAAGATAAATCGAAGACGGTCCTCGATACCTCGAATACCTTTCCGCGTATACTTTCAATCCGGTCGCTAATATCATGGCTAAAACGAATATCTAGCGCGTCTCCTCTCCGTGTTTCTCTAATTATTCGATTAGTAGACTGCGGCAGTTTATGTAAATTTATGTTTATATAGGAAATCGGTAATGAGGTGGCGCTGAGACAGAAATTTGTTCCGTTATTAGAGGCTTCTGGATATATGTATGTTCTTCTATGTCGTGCATTTTGCATTGTACGTACGTGTTTATACGTTTCGCGTAAATCACACGCGTGCGAATGTATTACATACCTTGCACGTATTTAATGCAATCAGGATGGAGGCGGGGCATTTCGATTCACCGATTACCGATTGGAATCGCATTAGAAAACAATTATTTGTATCTCGATTATCGCGTCGGACGAAAGACAAAACGGGTTTAATCGATGGATGGACGGTGCGATTAAACGGACGCATATGCCGCGCGTCAACGTCACGCACCGCGCCGGACCCGATGGAATATTTAATTCGTGAACCGTACGATGTTGGGCGACGAGGAAAATTGTTAACCGTCTATCAATTTACACCTGCTGCGAGGTAAGGTGAGTGAAATTGATGCCGTTAGCGTCGACCGACTGTCCGCTTATCACGGATTAGTAATCACCGATTTTGTACTCTTATCGAATTTGACGGTGACGCGTCGATCGGTACGATTTTGTTCGATTCCGATCAATTTCGCCAGCCTCGTTTCGCCACGATTATACACCGGTGGATGGGTATCGACGTTTCGCAATTCCTTTACCTCCGCACCGTTCGCGGATTAAAATGTGCGACTGTGAATTCATTCGCGTCAACGGTTGCGGGGTTAACGATACCGCTCGAAATCTAGGCGAGAGATCTTCCTCGGTTTCTCGGTCTCCCGGTTTCTCGGTTTCTCGGTTTCTCGTTACGAAATCGCAGGGAATTTCGTGAATATATCGCAACGTCACTGGTTTTGCAATCGCGTTTTAGGCCGCTCCACCGCGTCATCGACGGAACGAAAGGAACGAACGGACCCTTATCGGCCTAAAGTATGCGAAAAATGCATAGCTCCGCGTTTTCGATAAACGCATCCTCAGCGGCATGTGGCGTTACACCTCGAATTAGCCTGTTCGACATCGATAACGTTCGCGGGACTTACGTAACCATCGATCGTTACGTCGAAAGGTGGAAAAGCTGGTGTGTCATTCTAACGTTGTCCCGAGTATATACTACTCGCGTCATATAATGTAATTTTCATACAAATTATCGTTTTTCTGGTATCAATCGTAAGTACAACGTGCATTCCTCGCGAGAAGCGGAGTGACGACGTATAAAACGTAAGCTCTTACGAGAACCGAAGACGATAACGATGTCGTTCTAAAATTAATTCAAACGCACTACTCCGTTCCCCGATACAGTTCTTCATATTAATTATAATTTTCCTCGAATCAATCGCACGTACCTATAACGTTCGTTTCTCGTAAAACCGTGGTAATGACGTACAAAAACGTAAGCTCTTACGAGAATCCGAGTAGATAACGATATCGCTCTAAAATTAACTTCAAATGCACTCGACGCGCATTCCTCGATGCGGTTCTCCCCACGATTATCATCTCTCTCAAATCAACAGCGCGCGCATAACGTTTTTTCTTCCATAAACGCGGAATAACGGCGATTAAAGAGCATAGGCCGCCACTAGAACCGGCGAAGATAGCGACCGGTATATAGGTATATAATTCTAAGACTAACTGAAACGCGCACTCCGTTCGCATTCCTCGATTGCAGTTTTCGTATCGATAAACGTACCCCGCTTAAATCGTACGCGACGATAAGCGACGCCTCGCGTACCTCACGAAATCGGAGTAACGGGGAATAAAAGCATAGTCACTTACGACACACGGTGGAGGATTACGACAGGATCTCTCTTGGACGGAGAGACAGGAGAGGAGAAAGAGAGGAGGAGACGACGGCGACGACAGCAGTGGCACACACGCATACACAGACACACACACATATACGGTGCCTCTCGGAGATCGAGCGCGCTAGAGCCGAGGCTCGAAAATTTCGGCTACGAAGGAGGCCTCGGGGGTCATCGACCCGTTGGTAGTGGTCAGTGATGGTAACGGGCGACCGATCGAGAAACCGAGCACACGACCAACCTGGACAACCAGTTCATCCGTCCGACGCATCGTTCGGTCCTTCACCCGGCATTATCCCGACTGTTACGTACGCGCACGTACTACACGTGCTCGCAATATATCCTCTCCCTGTACACCGTGTCAACCGGCGGCCCCCACGACGGGGAGGATCGTATGTACGGGAGAAAAACATATGCGTCGATTACGTTGCTTCGATTTCAGTGTTTTCGCTCGCAATTGGCCCGGGGGATCACGGGTTTTTTGCTGGTAGGATCGCGGGTGAGGAAATTGTATAAAGGAAATGAGAAACCCCTGTTTTGATTATGCTCTGGGATTTCAGGGTTTTTGATAGGGACTGGAGGAAAGTCTTGGGGATTTTTGCTGGCGCGGTAGGCGGGAGAAGCGACGTGCGTGGCGTTCGTTGTTGGTAGTTAAGTTACTTTTGTTACTGATTTGATAAAAGTTTGCGAGCCGCGGGAAGAATGGAAGCGTTGGTAAATGAAACGATTCTGGTTTTAATTGGATCTGGGATTCGGGGTGTTTGGTCGACTCCTGTGTGGGGATGAGCGATCGTTTGTGATCGGTAGTTACAGATTTTTAGTTTTTAGTTAGACGAGGAGGGGTGAATTTTAGTTGGTTTCCGGGGAAAGGGGTGTATATGTATTGGTTATTGTAATCGGTAATTAAAACGTTTCTGGTTTTGATTGTACGAGGATTCGTGGATTTTCGATCACGCGAACGGAGGGAAATGAACGGTTCGTTTATGATCGACGACTGAAAAGCGTTTTGTTCTTGATTCGACGAGAATTCACGATTTCACCGGACGCGTGTTGTGAGAAAAATGTGTAGATTGTAGGATGTATGGTTGATAGTACATGTGTACGTATATTTAATGACAAAAATAAAAGTCGTTCACAATATTTTGAGTTATTTTCCGTCTGAACGAATCGATGAAAAATGTATACGTCGTTTAGGTTTGAAGAGCGAAACTTACATTTTTTTAAATCCATCTTTGGATTAAAATGCTAAAATAATCTTCATCCCTCTTTTTAATCATAAAATTACATTTCCTGCGATAAAATACGTCATTCTCGCATTTCACCGATAGTACCTTAAACAACAGTTATAAAACAACAGAAACTTCGACCGAAATTTATTCTACACAATAATAATAATTTCATAGATATAAAAATAAGTATACCCAAGCCCCCGTTTCTTCAACTTTATTACACCTTACCACGCAAACCTTATCCGTATCCACTTATTCTGATACGTACATAAATTTCCCGATGGCGCTCCATTATCACCAATTTATATTCCCGTAAATTAATCGAATTAGTCGACGTAACCAAAACTACTTATCACCGTTTCCTAGTGTACCCCCACTACAGAAATTAAACGAGTATATTCGCGGATTTTAGCGGGCGCGAGCTCGAAGGACGGATGAAAGGAACGGTGAAGCGTGTACCGGGATTTAAGTTCCGAATTAGGAGGCAGCTCGAGGGCCCGCCTCGATTTCTAACGGGTCGAACGAAGGTCCGAGAGAGAATCGGAAAGAGAGGGTCCGAGGGAGGGCTCGCGAGAGGAATAACGGGCACCCAAAAACCGCCTCCTCGCGCCGGGGCCGGCTGGCAGGCCCGTTATTAGCCGTTAGAAAGGAAACCCGTTCGAAAGCAGACCGCGCGCGGATATCGCCGGCCTCGCCAAAACTTCTTCGGACGCTTCACGAATCGTCGCGGCTTTTTTTTTTCTTTTCTTTCTTTTTTTTTTTCCCCCTATCGACTCGTCGGTAATAAGTTACGAAGGGATTCGACGACCGTCTAATATCGATTGCGGCGGCGAAGATTGACGTTTGAGAGACTACGGAACACGTTTCCTTTGATACGGTTACTTCCGAATTTTTTGGTGATTTAACCGGCGTACCGTTTGCTTTTTGTGAGACATTTTTTGTTTCACGAGCAATGGTGTACGTTTGGTTTCTAGCGTTCGGTATGGTGCTTGGTAGCGAGTTCGTTGTTGAATTGTACTGTAGGAGAATTATGCGGATTGAACTGTTTTGACAGATGGAGGTGATTTTCGCGGAAAGCAGTCTGTGAGATCGAGAGTATCGAATTTCTAAAGCAAACTCGATGTTGCTCGGGAAAATGTGGAAAGTTGACAAATTTGTGAGATATACAAATAAAAATTTAACCTCAGCTTGGAAATACAAATAAATAATTTTCGTTTTCTGAAACATTAAAAACAATGGTTTAATAAAAATATTAATAACGATATAAAGAAAAATATGATAATTAACCTAACTCAGTCGACATACTACGTATTATAGATTTAACGACAGTCGTAACCGCACACTTAGATTTTTTTACCTGCACGCTCGCTCGATTTTTCTTAAAGTACTTACGCATGACTTAATCAATTCTCGCACTAGACCCATCACATTTTCCCCGAGCATCGTCGAATTATCTTTACCCTCTCATCCACTGCGACGACGTAGCGTTCGGCGACCGAAGTGTCGCATATTTCCGAAAAAAAAAAAAATATAAGAAAAGAGTCCTCTCCTCTCGACACGGTCGAGGATCGAGAGTCGATATCGTCGAGCGCCGAGAGCTCTTTAAACGAGAAACGGGAGCGGCGAACGCTTTTCCTTGGGTTGCCAATCGGAGAGTTCGATGACCGATCGATCTTAATACCGAACCCAAAGCTCTCCAAACGCAAAGAATCCGCTTGGTTTGCCTGTGCCGTAAAATTTCGATGTGACTCGTGCTATGCTCTCTCTCTTCTACCTCTTTCTCTCTCTCTCTCTCTTCGTCTTTCTTTTTCTCTTTTTCCTTCCCCGTCGCCCCCTATGGTTTTCTTCTATTCTGTTATCCCTGTAACGCGCAAAGAACAGCAACCCTTTCACCCGACACGAGCGAACATAGATTCCGAACGACGATCCATCGCGCGTTTCCCAATCGGCTGCGAGAATTTTTTTGATTTCCAGCACGCGTAACGAAATATCTCTCTCTCTCTCTCTCTCCCTCTTTCAAACCACCTCGCGAGCGGAAGGAGAGGGAAGAGGTATTTCAAAAGATCTATCGATCCCGAAGAGACATTCGAAAGGTCCCAAACGGTCGCGCACCGAAATTCGGTACGACGAGAGTAGACGATGATTAGATAGCGTGAAGCCGCAAAGTATTTGGCCTCATAACGCTTGGGACCAGAGGTTCACAAAACGGGGGCCCGCGAGACGTTTGTGGGTGAGAGATTAGGAGAGACAATCCGCTGGTTTCATAGTTTAACCCTTGGATAGGGGCGCGGAATATTTTATCGTCGAGCGGAGCGCGTTGCGTAAGTGCAACGCGGTTAATAACCGTGGGAGAAAATTTGTTATAGATATTCAAGTCCTAACCACGTTCACTATCGCGAAGTTGATGTTTCATTAGATAATGATAGTAGTAGTACTGGTTGTTTCTATAATTTTTGATATTACGCAAAATCTGAAAGTGTTGGTACAGAGTTGAGAAACTTTATTCGTTGATTTTTTAAATTGAACGTTAAAGAAGAATCCGTGTACTTATCAAAAGAAGTTTGCGAAGCACATCGTGAAGTTTGTGACCTAAGCAGTTTCGTCGACCCGGAACAAGGCTCAATAACCTTTACCACTCTCGTCCGTACTATCGGCAATCTGTGTCAATTAAATAATTCAGACACTGCGATTACAACAGATTTATTATTTCTTCTCACAAAATTCTGACCTTTAACAACAACGAGACATCAGTGATAATCTTGACCCCTCCATAATTTCAACGATAAATCTCGCGGAGGCCTACAATTTTTCACAAATCCGTCATATCGCATCCCGATGCAATATTTCACTAATTTTTCAGCATCTGTAATATAACCCAAAGTGACCAATATAAAACCGAGTCTCTCCTATTCTAATACTACCTCATCAATGCTATTCTTAATAAATGGAACCACGGTACACCGAAAGATATTTTCGGCTTCCAAGGACGTAAAAACTTTGGGAACCGCTGGTACAGACCGCTAATAGGTCCCCATGTAGGTCCCCTCGCACGGGCCCCGCGAGTCTCTAAGGTGCCCGTCGTTGCGCGGTAGGGGAGGGGGCGGGGGAGGGGGAAGGGGAGGCACGGCGAAAGGGGGGCGGGGGAGGGGGTGGGGCGGGGCGGGCGGGAGTGGTAACACCTGGAATGCGTATGTAAGGTAAGCGGCATCCGGGCAATGCCCTCGTATGTAAACAATCAGAAATTGCAGGCCCGGTTACGCGAGCGAGCTGTTTCTCGCGTATACGCACACATTCGCGGAATCGATCACGTTTGCGTGCACGCGCACGCCGCCGCTAACTGTTATTATTGTACAATATATACATATTCGCGCGTACAGCCGCGCATACCGGGCCGCTCGTTTATCCGGCCGCGTTATTTACGAGAGCTACTTCAACCGATCGTTTTTCCTGCTCCAATGATCGCACCAGCGGTTTTTCCTGCTTCAACGATCGTGCGAGCGGTTCACCTTTTTTTTCCTTTTCTCTCTCTCTCTCTCGGTCTCTCTCTCTCTCTCTCCGTACTTTTTCCATGGAGACGAGGTAGGGTGATTGGCACTTTAAGGTTGACTAATGTACTTAACCGGAGGTACGGACGTTGCTGACTCGCGGAGAGAATTTGAGAGACGTTTCGCGCGGATTGCGGATTCTTGCGATTAATTCGTGACACACGGCGGAATATTTTGAATTACACGAGTCGCGTTGTCGGTGATTCGTTTTTTAGGGATCCGCGGGTCTTCAGCCTCGGAATGGCCGATGTTGAATTAAAATATGTACAAAACGACAGACCAGGTATCTGGTATCGCTGTAGCGCTCGACGCGAATGATATTTCGAGGTGATTTCTGTTTTGGCGGTAGAATTCTGTTATTGTTTTCGGAATAACGAGAAATTGCGAGAAATTCGGGAAATAACTCATTTAACTTGTCTCTTGAATGGGGTGAAACATTTAAGTATTGATAAACCACAGTAACTATTGTTTTCTTGCGAAATACATTAAAAATACTTGTTAGAGCGTTGCTCTTCTAAACAAATTTGGTCGAGGCGTAATAAATAATCCGATAAAATAACGAGAGAACGAAATTTACTATCGACACTATCGAGAAGAATATTTCATATCTTTGAACCTCACTTTTTTTTCTCGACATGTAACAATAATTACGGAGCAGCAATTTTTAATTAAAATCGCTGCTTTATATCCAATATATCATATCCGTTGAAGCGAGCACCGCGATCACGAAGAGGTTAACGAGAGAATGCAAATTACTTATCGCGGTGTGAACAACGGTATGCCTTACCCTATTTGCGTGCTCGAGGTCTGATCTATCGAGATACGTAAACGCGTTACCCCCTCGCATCCTCGGTGTATCGATTATTGCGCCGCGGTGATCTCGAGGTAATGATCTATCGGGAAAAAACTCAGCGACGAGGAGAAACATAAATCGAAACGGTGAAACGGAGAAGGTGATCGAAGGCAGTCGACTCTAACGCAGGGGATAGGTAGGCGTTGTGCGTCGCGAGGCTATGGAATCCGTGTATAATGCGACCTCACCACCACTCGTCAGCAGATTGATTAAGGAAGAAGAATGTTCGATGGATGCGCTTACCGGTGTACGTGAGAGGAATCGTGGACCTCGCGTTGACAGCGTGACAGTTCCGATACCTCTTTATTTCTACCTGCGGGGCCTATTTCGCTGAGGCTTAATTTCGCAATTGAGACGCTTCATTTTTTTTTCTTACTTACGGTTCATACGTGTTTTCCGATGAGGTAAGGTGGCATATCGGAAATAGGGTCGAAAGGGCAGAGAGAATGTTTATCCCTTGTTTTATTTTAGCTCGGAAGGTACAAGGTTAAGAAAAGGAAAACTAATTAAGCGAGAGAGGAACTCGAAGTGATCTAATAAAAAGATTGCAAGGACAACGATCTAAAATAAAAGAATATTGAAATGTTATCAATAGACTGCGGATGTTTATGCAAAATGAATTATTTTTATACTGACTTTAAACGGATTTGGGAAACAAATGCGATCAATATGCGTGAAATATACATATAATATATTGTGTGTAGAAAATAAAATAAAATAATGCATTAAATCATTCATTAAGTGCATAAAATAAGGCACAAAATAATGCATTTTGCATAAACATCCGCAGTCTACTTATCAAGTTTTTGACGATTAGTCATTCATTACAGGAGCAAGTCAACTTCGGTTTGTCACCTGAACCGACAAAGATATATGTATAAATAATAATAAATACAAGTGTAGATCAGTTAGAACACGATAAAAACGTATAAGGAATAATTCAGACTAACCTCAACGCGCTATTATGTAATGAAGGAACAAGGAACGAAAACAAGGAAAAGCCCTGGAATGTTCAAGATACCTTGAGAAAATATTATTGGATATCCACTTAAAGCGATATCTTATTTTCGATCTCGCGGTTCTCTCTTCTGTATTCTTAACCAAAGTCACAGCACAGCGCGACAAATATTTTGAACCCCTGAGACCTACCAACCCTTCTGACTCATACTCGACGCATTCGCACTGACTCACTTATTTTTCAATACCCGTGTCCCGTATTCCAGTCGCTCCTATTCGGTTGATACAAAAGTTCGTCCCATTCTTTTCAGAAAAAAAGTTGTATTTACTGAAAATTAGATTTAATCAATATAGTATGTGTTTTCCATTCGATGATCTATCCCCATTTTCTTGGTAATTGCTCATAACAGTTTCTGGCTGAAAAACTAATACAGATGATTTTTTTGCAACAACCTATTATATCAAGTAGCCAGTAGCATTGGAAGTCGAGTTCTAATTGATTACCTCGTAACGGAAGAAAGGGAATTCATTTCCATCGTGCGTTCGGTATTCCAATTAATTCCGCGATGTTAGGATATTTATCAAAACTTTCTCGTCTTTGATGCGCATAGAAAATACATTTCCCACCTGTCCGTTGAATCAATTAATCATTACCGAGTTATCGATTCTACATTCTCACCCTTCGCAAAGGGGTGAATTCGATACGAGTAATACGAACCACGCGATCGTCCTTCGTTCTTCGTTCGCCAATATGCTCGTCTCTGTTTCTCTCTCCTTTTTCTCTCCTCAGTCTCTTCTTCAGCGGGAAGGGAATAAACGCGTCCTCCGCACGGACGGTCGTTCACCCTTACAACGCGAACAGACAGAGCGTAGACCGTGTTTCCTCCTTCGGCTTTTCGTCCTTCTTCTTTTCCTTTTCTTCCCTCTGGCATCGCCTTTGACTTTTGCGTTCTTTTCCTGTCACCGGTCTCGGACGCTGTTAAGTCGGAACGCTCTACAGGTGTCTATCGTTTTAACGTTTCATTTATCCGCCAATCCGTTGTGTTTGGACGTGTTATTAAATAATTAAAGGTTTATCAGAAGCGTTATGTGAAATTTTGTTTTTAGAAAATAAAAGTAAGTATATCGTCCCGTTATAAGTAATAGCAGCGGTGATATAAAGCGTATGAAATACACCGCTAAAGTTATGTAATAATTTTCTGAAAAATCAAACGAATTACTGTGGTTTTGCACAGGACTTTGTAAATAACAGTGGTTAACGTACATCGTTATACGTATACACTATAGCGTATATGTTTTTGTGAGATTATATATTAAGTACCGTAATATTATAATCACTTTCCTCTTGTGTTCCCGGTACAATTGAGATACCTTGAATAGTCCCGATTACACGTTTATTAGAATTTATTGATACGCGGATGTGTGAGAATACAAAGGGTTAAATTAATTTTCTTCGGTTGGGGTCTGATAGACTCCAATCGAGACATATTTCACTGTCAAGATACAGAAGGCACGCGTTAAATTAAAATATTATACCAATAATTAATACATATTTGTAATCTCCTCCTTTTATTGCTTCAATTTACCAGAGTTACGTAAAACGTTAAGCTCGTTCGATTATCTTATCGAAATTTCGTGTTTCAATTTTCATCCTGAGCAAACGATGGGCGAAACAATTGCGTTTTTACAAGAATTACGCGTAATTTGTACGTTCCGAGGTGAGACTGCACGAGCGTAGAACGGTCGATTATATCCTTCGATTCCCGTTTAATTTCGTCGCGTTATATTATTAACGTCTCGACTCTTGATCCTTACCGTATAAAAGTGAGACAGCGTATAACAGGAAATACCTGTCCGGCAAATTAGACGATTTAACCGAACCTCTTATGTTTCAGGTTTTCCTGGAAAACACGAAATTGTGCGTGAAAACGTGTTTCAATTTGGAGGAAAAAGCGAGAGACGCAAGGTTGGAGTCCGTCGATTTGTTAAAAAGCGATCTTTCCCCGTGAATCTTACATCTGCGCAAAAGCAGCGGAGAGCGAGGAGTCTGATATGCGCCATTAAACAAATGCGATGCATTCCAAGGCTCGCGAAGGTCGATTGTTTATCGCGAGACACGCGTAACGTTGCGTATCGCGGTATTAGCCGGAGAGGCGTGACGCATTTCCGAGGAAACCGTATCCCCCGGTTGTTATTCCGAGTAAGGATCGTTGACAGTTTTACCGGGGGGGGTGAGCAATCACACAGTAAAGGGGCAGCAAAGAAGGGCGGTCTGGAAAGTTTTGAGGGATCTTTGTTAACCGTTCGTTAGTCAGTTGGGAGAAACATGGAGGATCTACTTTGGAATTATGATAAGGCTCTCGTGTCTTTTCTGTACGTTGATCAAAATTATACTGTCAGGCTAGAATTCTTTATAAATATGATAGCTAGGCGTTGAAGGTAAATTTTTAATTCGGATTATAGCCTGATAAAAGGTATAGTATCACGCTAGGATACCTCTTAAATATGATAACTCGAAGTTGAAGATCGAAGCGGCCGTGGAAATATTAATTAACGCCTCACCATACGTCGGTGATTATTTTTCAATCGTAACCAAGTGTTTCGTGGGAATTCCGCGGCCAGACAATTTTTTACGAGCCTAAGCGGGTAATGGAGAAGTCGTAGACGAATAGTAGCGTAAAATGACTCGAACGAGTTACAGTCGCGTGGAAATGCGCGTCGTGAGATCGGCTATAGTTGTCGCGATGATGAGTATGCGATTTTTGATCTTTAATCGAGAGTATAGGCGGTATACGGCGGCTAGGGATAGAATAAAGTACGTCTGCGAGAGATACCGAAGCTAGACATATCATATTGCTAGCCTACGCGAGTAGTTTAAAACGCAGCGGTAGTATTTGTAAAAACTGTAAATAGGATTCATGAGAATCAACTAAGTACGTGCAAAACATAAACGTATACGAATCTTATATCTTGTAAGGTTAACGCTCTACACGCACTTCTGCGTGTTTGTTTTACTCGCGGTAATTTTAATTAATCGTTTTGCGGTGATAAAAAAATCATAAAGCGACATTTGGAGTAGTTGTAAGTATATTTCGAATGAGGCACGCAATCATTTTGCGATTCCACGCCTGTTTTGATTCTAACTTCTTATTACAGCAAACGAAGCAGCAATTTTTCTAACTGCTTGTGCCTGTGAGTAGATCTATGAGTACATAGCGAACCTAATTGCATTCTCAATGGCGACGATTTGATCGAGTGTCCCATTTCGGAAACCCTTTTTAAGATACTTTATAACGTGGTACAATATCAAAGCTGGATATTTACAAAATACGTAAACACAAGCTGAAAGGGGACAGCAAAGTTAAAATCTTTATCCAAAAGAACGGATAACGGTTCGATGTTTAAGGACTGATTGTAAATAAAATATGTCGCAACGGCAGCACCTGAAATTGCAATTCCTCGGTATCATCGATCAACAACCTGATCGCAAGAATGTTTTCGTTCGACGTTTACATTGCAAATCAATTTGCACGTTAATCGGCAAATTAAACGTTAAATTCCGAGCCTCTTTTTTCATCGTTTCCCACTTATATCGAGAAGTTAGAATAGCGCGGTACGAGGAAAAGATGATTGAACCATTCTCGCGAACGATTATCTCTGGGTCGTCGGCTCGCGAGACGATCGGAACCTTGAACCTGCCGATTAACGGCGATAAGTCACCGATTCCAGGAGAAGAGATTCGCCTCCCACCCGCGCGAGCACGCCCGCGCGCGCGCGCGCAAGCATAATCAGCGAGCGGCTCGTTAATTGACAGCCCCTCTTATCGTCGGCTCGATTCTTCGCCTGTTCGGTGGCATCGAATTACGACATAATCCAATCGATACGTCGTTCTTCTCGTCTCTCCGTTTTCCTCCCATTCCCGGAAAAAATATATCAAACCCGAAATATCAATCCTATCGATTCGGGTCTTTCCAGGGAAACGTGTCCCGACCGAGGACAATCGTAACTCTGAAATCCCAGGGAAACTAACGTCGATCCGAACTCGGTTATCAGAGAGAAATACGAGTCGGGGTCGATGACCCCGGCAGGTAAAGGAATCGTCGGACCGGTCAAAGTGGCGGTAAAGGGAGAAGTTGCCTTCATCCCCGTGAAAGGGTTCCCTGGACTATAGAGGAAAGTTCGAGAAGGGCCCTACGAAAAAGCGTTCGCCGATCGCACGGTAGATCGGCCTAACGTCGGTCATCGATACGCCGGTCGTGTTGTTTTTTCTGGCGTTTCTCTGAAATCTCGCACGCGCTCGGCCGAATGACCTTCTCTCCTCGATAATGGCACGCTCGACGGCGGACGCGGTGTCATCGATCGGGTACGATTTACGAATAATGACGCAACCGCGATCGATCGCCGCTGCTGCAGCGTCAGCGGTCTTTTTGCGCTGCGCTTGCCCCGAAATCCGGGCGCTTGCCCCGAATAATAAGCTAAAGAAAATCAGTGTCGACGGACGGAACGCGTACGCGCGTGTACCCTTCGTCTCTCGATGGAAAATAATGATCGTTCTTTCGGCGGCGTTATATAAATAAAACGAAGAGGACTGAGAGACGTACCGGATGGGTCCGCGTACCGCGTCGCGCCACGGATGATCGGCGAGTAAAACGGTGAGACGCTCACCGTCGAGTTTGGTGGCGGTCGATCCCCACCACGGGGAACCATCGGTTCGGACCCCTGCGGGGGGGCCCTCGGGCCCCCCCACCAAACCACGTAGGGACGCGAGACCTCGTGGTCACCGGCCAACGAGAATCAAAGCACGAAAAGCCCGCCTTCGCACCCTTCCGTACACGTTCAACGTCATCGGAACGCCACCCCCGTACGCTAAAAACCCACACGTTACACTCCCGCGTTCGGGGGGGAGAGGGGGGCCTCCCCCCACCTGGCCAGCTACCCCCACGTTTTGAATCCGTCGCGTCGCGTCGCGTCGGTGATCAACGGGTCGCCGCGCCGCGCCGCGCCGCTCGTCGTCGTTTCTCCTCCGCTCCTCTTCGCTCCTCTCCATCGCCTTTCGTTCGCTGCTCTCTGCTTCTCTCCGCTCCTCGCTCTCTCGCTCTCACTCTCTCTCTCTCTCCTGCTCGCTCTCCCCCTCCTTCACCTCCCCCCCGTCCCCCTTCCCCACTATCCCGCCGCGCCGGCACCCCGGTAACCCCACCATTTGACGGGGGCCCGCCGGGGGACAGTCGGGGGCAGCCAGGGGACCGTCGGCCGTCGCCGGGGGGCCGGTGCTCGATGAGTCACTATATAAGACGGGCAAGGACAAGAAGGTGTATGTTAGTACACACTCAATCTTTCCGTGGCTCGCACGACTCACGACGTTGGCGAGCGGCGGCAAATTCGGCTGCGGCGTGACCGACTTTTTTCTTTCTTTCATTCCACTCTCTTTCTCTCTCTCTCTCTCTCTCTTTCTCTCTCTCTCCCTCCCTCCCTCAGTCTCTTCTCACCATTCCGCTCCTCACCGGCCAACCCCTCTATCTTTCTCTCACCCCCCCTCGTTCTCTCGTTCTCTTCCTCTTTCTCAAACAACCTACCTATCCTACCTACCAGCCTATCTGGTCTACCTGCGAGCTTCGCGCCTCTCCCCTCTCCCCCTTTTTCTCTCTCTCTCTCCTTTGGCACCAACGTACACACACAGAGAGCCACGCTGTCCGTGACTCTCTCTCTCCCTCTCGCTCTCTCCCCATCACCCCGTCTCCTTCTCTCCTCACCCTTCACGGTGTTTCTGTTCGAGCGGCAAACCGATCGTACCGCGTGTGCACCCCCGTCCAACCACGCTGCTTCGTCCAACTATATATATATATATATATATCTATATATCTATATGAATAATGTATATATATATATGTACGCGCGCGCTTATGTACCGACGTGTATACGCGTTCTGACGTCGCTCCTGTCACGCTGTTCCTCTTCTCCCTGTCGCGTTCCGCGCGATTCTTCCTGATCGCGTTGCACGACGCTGATCGGCCTCAAGGATTCCTGGCAAGTGTATCCACCCCCCACTCAGTCCTCCCCTCCAGCCTATGCCCCACCACCCCGGTTGTATCGGCTTTGATACTTATAGCCGAGAATTTCGGAAGTATCGTTTCCAAGTGGAAAATCGTCCGCTCGTGTAGACACACCACTCTCTCTCGGACAGAGAAGAGAATTTTGAGCGCGATTTACTCTCTTTCGGCGACGCGAGAGTCAGACGTGTTACATTAACGGCGCGCCATACACGACACGAAGGAATATACCGAGGAAACGCAATAAACATTCGGCGAATTAATACGAAGCGAGCAACGACATAAATCGTCTTTACCGAACAATTAAACCCAAGGTGCATCGTAGTTACGGGTGGATAAGTGAGATCGTTTTGAGGTATACGTTTCGACAAAAAGTACCCCGTGAGTACATCGAATCGCAAAGATGCTGGTAGAGCACGCGGTTCAATGGGCCTGGAAGGCCATGGGTGGCACCAGGATCGAGGTCCTATACACGTTCCTCGTCTTCCTGGCGGTACTACTTGCCGCGAGGTGCATCCAGTGGCTCAGATTGGTTCGTACATTGCCGCCGGGTCCTTGGGGTGTACCTGTCTTCGGCTACCTGCCCTTCCTGAAAGGCGACGTTCATCTGCAATACGGTGAGCTCGCCAAGAAGTACGGCTCGATGTTCAGTGCACGACTTGGAACGGAATTGGTGGTCGTGCTCAGCGATCATCGCACGATTAGGGACACCTTTAGACGGGAGGAATTCACTGGCAGGCCTCACACCGAGTTCATCAACATCTTAGGCGGATACGGTAAGCACCGAGCAGCTCGTGCTTTTGATAACGCCTCCTCCTCTTTATCGCTACTCATTCCCGTATACGCGGCTATTCTCCTTTCGCACGCTTTTCCACCGCGGTATACGTGACGCTTTTATCGGGAATAGGAGGGGTTAAAGCTCTCTGTTCCCTTTTCTTCTTTTCTAACGCGATCACGATTTCGAGAATTTTGATACTGCTCCGGCGGGAACCGAGCAGTCTCGGGTTTAAGCGTTTTGGGAAAAGTCTTTGACGCGAGTTTTCTGTGCTTCGAGAATTTTTAGATAAATGATCGAGATACGGGTTTGTGTTTTGTCGATACGATCCATTCGTTGGAGGGTCGATTAGAATCTTGTAGGTTTCTTCGACGCCGCGCGTTACGCGTCGAAGGGAGGTTTTTCTCGAAGAACGCGGTTCGAAAGTTTGCTTTAACCTTCTCCTCTCTGTGCGTAGGAATTATCAATACCGAGGGCGCGATGTGGAAGGACCAAAGAAAGTTTCTTCACGATAAACTCAGAACTCTGGGGATGACTTACATGGGTGCTGGCAAGAAGATTATGGAGTCGAGAATTATGGTGAGTTGAAAAACAGTTTTTATTTTAAGAGTGTTAATTGAATTTCGAAGAATCGTCGTTTTTTATCTCGTGATCGATCGAATTATCTTAAAGTGTAAAATGAGAAAAAAATCACGAGGCATAATTTAAGCAATCTTTATCTTAAATTATATTTTTGGTAACGTTTGTAATATCCAAATACTATATTTTTGGTAATATTTGTAATATCCAAATCACGTACTTAAACATATTGGTTCTCACCTTTCGTGATTTTACAGTTAAAATTTATTTAATCAAACTTTCAACTAATATCCGACGAATAATATTCGGTAGATATACCGAAATATACGAATGAGTAGAACGAGAAAAGAAAAGAGTTTCGACGATTGATTTTAGCGCGAAGTTGGCGGATTTCTTCGATCCTTGGCCTCGAGACGTGGCGAACCCACGGACGTTTCGGGTTTCCTCGGGGTGTCGGTGAGCAACGTCATTTGCTCCATCATAATGGGGGTGCGTTTCCATCACGGCGACGCAAGATTCAAGAGATTCATGGATCTGATCGAGGAGGGCTTCAGATTGTTCAGCAGCATGGCCGCGGTTAATTTTATCCCGGTGATGCGTTACCTGCCGTGCCTCCAAAAGGTACGGAACAAGCTGTCGGAGAATCGCACGGAAATGGCGGACTTTTTCCAAGAGACTGTCGATCAGCATCGCGCGACTTTCGATCGCGGCAACGTGCGCGATCTCGTGGACGCTTATCTGTTGGAGATAGAGAAGGCGAAGGGCGAAGATCGCGCAGGGCTACTTTTCCAAGGGAAAAATCACGGTGAGTGCTCGAAAATAAGCGTTTCTAATTTATTCAATCGTTTTATCGTTCCAATATTCTTTCGTAATATATATTCGTGTTCGGTAAAACAAAGTGTAAAAATTCGCTGAAGCAGCGTTGATCTAAAGTTCCTGTTTATCTTCAATAATATTCGCAAAAAATAAACATTGAACGTCGAATCATCGGTTTCAGAATTTGATTATTCGTCGATACCATAAAAATAAACTCGAACCTTCGATACTTCTCGCGTTTGCATACCAAATAAAACTAAAAAATTAACGATAAAGAGAAAATCACGAATTACTTTATTCTAGTAAAGTTCTTCTCTCATGTATCGTTTCGATCTTTCTCGATTCAGATCGTCAGATGCAACAGATCCTCGGCGATCTCTTCTCCGCCGGCATGGAGACTGTTAAGACCACCTTGGAGTGGGCGGTGATACTGATGCTGCATCATCCGGAAGCGGCGAACGCCGTCCGTGAGGAACTGGATCAGGTCGTGGGAAGATCTAGGATGCCAGCATTGGAGGATCTACCGTTTCTCCCGGTGACCGAGGCTACCATACTCGAAGTACTCCGACGTTCGAGCGTGGTGCCACTTGGGACCACTCACGCTACCACCAGGTAACGATCCATTTTTAAGCTTACGCCATTCGAGACATCTCTCTCTCTCTCTTTCTATCTCAATTTCTATCCTCTCCTCGCTATCTCTCTCCATTAGAAAATAGAGGGAAAAGAAAGACGATTTCTCAATAGGCCTTTCGGCGTGCCTCTATCGACGACTTTCCGGGTCCGAGCGTATACGCCGGTCGACTGGCGATCGAGCGACCGCCGGTCGATCGTTTCGGCAGCAAAAGTGAAAGCAAAAGTGGGTGAGCCCCTACTTACCCTGTTCGGTTTTCGGAGGGGCCGAGAGCCTCTACCTGCCGAATTCTTCGATAGAGCGAGAGAAAAAGAGAGAAAGATGTACATACATACATACACACACATATATATATATGTAGCGACGGCGAAGGAGAGAGGGGGGGGGGGGGGGGGAAGGGGTCTCCAGGTCGACGACCTTGTTTCGCGTTCGAACAAAGGATCCGTATAAACGGAAGAAAGTAGCTCCGAACGATATTCCCTCTGTCGAATGACTTTCGTCGCAGTCGCTACCGATAACCGTCGACGGCAAATCAATTAACGATCGGAGTAATACGATTTCCGACCACGCGCACGGTGACCGTTGTTCGCGTCGCCCGTTAGTTTCGGCACGCAGGGAGCGGACGATCGTAAATCGTGAGAGTAAATAACGACAAAACCTTAAGAGTAAATATAATCACGAATCGTGGCAACGACTAACACGAGAATGATATAAAACATATAATTCGTAGATCGTAAGAAACGAATAACCGATAATCGTAATTTAATCGCAATTCTCTCGATTGTTTCAGGGACGTGACGTTGAACGGTTACACGATACCCGCTGGCACCCAAGTGGTACCACTGTTGCACGCGGTGCACATGGACCCGGAGCTCTGGGAGGAACCCGAACTGTTTCGTCCGAGCCGATTTCTCTCGGCCGAAGGCAAAGTCCATAAACCGGAATACTTTATGCCGTTCGGCGTCGGTAGACGCATGTGCCTCGGCGACGTGCTCGCCCGAATGGAGCTCTTCCTGTTCTTCAGCTCACTGATGCACACCTTCGACCTGAGGTCACCGGATGGCGCGTCCTTGCCGAGTTTGCGGGGCAACGCCGGTGTCACCGTGACCCCCGATCCCTTCAAGGTGTGCATGCTGCCGAGGAATCTCGAACTCCTCGATGTGCAGCCTCCTCCTCTTCCTCCTTCCGCGATCAACGACGCGGCCATCGCCGGTGGCCTCCTTCGGAATATCGGTAGCCATTGAGAGAGAGGGGGGAAAGGGAGGGAGAGTAAGAGAGAGAGAGAGAGAGGTCATCATTCTTTTTTCTTTTTTTTGCTCCCCAAATTACCACCCGGAGCACGGTAGTCGTTCCTAGCGCCGCGAGTCAACGAGGGCAGTCGCGGGTGGGAGTCCCTCGCGATTATACTGCACCCTCGTCGATCTATTGAGATATTTCAGGACGGAAACAAACAAACTCACCGTCGTCCTCTTCCCCCAATCGTCTTGACGATATCGGCCAGCGATATTTATTCAATAACGCGATCGCGGTTTTAACATTGTTTCAGTTACTCACTCCACATCCCCCGCGATCTATGAATCGATCGTTCACCACGCTCCTTCTTCGTATCCTTAGATCACCGTCCTCTTCCCCCTTCCTCCTCGTTCCCCGAATTCCTATTTATTCGCGTTTAGTCACTAGATAATCTAAAAATTCGAGCGCGTGAATTCATTCTCGCTCTGGAGACAGAGAGAGAGAGAGATAGAGAGTGGGAGAGAGAATTCCTGTATGATCCTCTCATCGAGATCGCGCTCGCGACGCAGTCTCCGAAGCAAAGGGGGACAAGACTTGTAAATAGTACATAGGATCTGCGTGTTATACTGGTAGGCGTGAGTGTGTGATAATGACGCGAATGGATGGACGTATATGTGTTTGCGCGTGTGTGTGTGTATGTGTACATGTGTAGCGTGCGTAGAGCGCGCGTCTAGCGCGCGCATAGCGACAGGCTAAGCGTTAGCGATTAAAGCGGCGGTCGACGAGAGTTCTTTAGATTATTATTCGCTTATCGTCCGACAAAACTTTCGACGATACTTGGATCGCGTGAGTAGGCCGAGATCATCGTTGATCCATCGAACGGGGGAAATGGGGTCCCACGTAGGGCCCGGGCCGGCTATTCGACTTTCGAGCAAGTACAAGTGATTTTCGTGAAAGTTAGACGCGAGATTCTTGCGACACCGCGTTACATACATAGTGTGATGGAATTCAAAACCGACGACGAGCTCGATCCGTTTTGTGGCGCGGGCTTTAGGATTAAGGCTGTGAATCTCGAGTTTTAGGATGCGGGACCGTTAAAAGGGCCCCTGTGATATCGCGATCGTTAAAATCATTTCCAAAGACTTCGTAATTGCGCATCGTATGGGGAGCGTGACGGACCGTTTGAGCGCAGGTTAAACTTCTTTCTTGTTTTTTTAATTTTTTTTTTATGTCTTTTCGACTCTACTCGTCTCGTTCCGTATTCGAAAGAGCGTCGATGGTCCGTCAGGTTCGCCGGTACGGTAAGAAATTGAACGTGGCATGCTCGAATCACGGAGTACCGTATTGTGTTCACCCGCCGACCGCGAATCTGTGTTATTTAACGTTGTTCTTTTCTATCGAATAAAAAAAAAACACTGTTTCTTATCAGAATATTATATGCTTTTTGTGGTTTATTCCCCTCCTTCCTGACGTCCGTTTTCACTCTTGCGCAGAGCGTTTGGAGAGACACCAATTTTTACCAATTGCGAGAGAAATATGTTTTTTGTCCTTTCTCCTTTTTTTTAGATCAGCCTGGATTATTTATCCGTATTCTATTGAACGGTTCATAACGTGTTTGTATCAGAAACGCGTGCCAGGAAATCAACGCGTATTATAATTTCAAGAATTATGACAATACGTATTAAAATCAATCAACCCACAAATCGACGACTTGTGCGTACGGACACGGACAAGTGTACAGACACAGCCGAGTTTTATGTCGAAGAACACTGTTTCTTAACGGAGAAACACCTACATTTTTTATCTTTCCATTTCCCGTGGTTACACGAGCGTCGGTCGATTGATCGCGTAAGAAATTCAACTCTCCGTTTTACCGTACTGCGCTCCGGCGATAAAATGAATACCGTAAAGGTTTATTATCAAAAATATGCCGGTAATAATGTTTTAAAAATAAACATGTGTCAGGTTTCTACAGTGAACGGATCACAAGAAAGTCAAGATAACCGATCAAGTGCAATTTTCGTTTAATACATGTACTTAAAAAAAATGTTTTATTTAAATTCTTTTATTTAAATTCTTTTATTTTAATCGATATTTCCTCTCGCTTCGTTTTTATCAACCGCGGCACTCAGTTTTGGTTTTTTACTTGATTCGAGAAACGTTCACCTCAAATCGAAATTAAAAAAATTATGTTACGTTACGATTTTCTTGAGACAATTACAACTCCCGAAGGCTTGGTTAAACAAAAATCATAACTTCCATAGTTTTCGCGCTATTTCAATGCGTTTAGTCATACGCGCGTCTCGTAGCAAAATATTCGCGCGAGCATAAACAACGTATCAATCGTAATACGCCGTGGCTAATTCGAAATATGCGGACGCGCGTCACCTGCCGCTCAGGCGTTTCATTTTCGCGCACATCTCGAATTCGTCCGTCGAGTTTTCTTCGCGTTCATTTTCTCTCTCGCGGCGAGACAGATGCTACCAGTTGCAAGAGAAATTCGTTTGAAGCGCGTTGTCAACCGAAAGGAAAATTACGTAAGGTCGTTACGACTCTGTTGGTCCCCGAGTTTATACCCGTGGCTGCCAAACGATCATTAAATATAATTCTCACCGCGGCTCTTTCTTCTCTATTTATTTTGCATTTTTTTTTTTTTAATCTACGCGTCTCTTACGTTTGCAAAATTTTGCAATTCAAAGGAGGTGCAGATTGCGCAGAGCGAAACGGAAGAGACTGCAAGTTTACGAGGAGTTCGAGGAAAAGAGCCTTGAGTCGTCTTCCTGGTACGTTCCTTTCTACTTTTCGATCGAAACTAGGAAAAAAAGTTTGCCGATTTTGATCGCAGGTGAGCGGCGCCGCGTTTATCCAAGGTCGTCGCATTGTAAGAAACGAAATGTTTTGCGTAATTCTGCCAGGATTTCTCGAAATCCGCGAAATTTCCTAGTACGATAAATGGATAGGATAGACGAGTGGATGCTACGTTACGTTCTATAGGAAATTCCCACTAAAAACGATGAAAGAATACGAAAGTCTTCGAATCCTTATGATTATTTGTTTTATATTAGTATTAATTATCGCGATTCTTTCATATCTGAAGCCGCCTTTATTTTAGGAATATTAATTTTCACAGACAAACTAGGTAAATACAGAATAATCATGAGAATAAATAAAGATGGGTCCAAATATGAAAAAAAGACATGACAATCAATAATATAGAAAGAAATGAAATAAAGACAAGGATATGACACCACCATACGATAAACAGAAGCAAATAAATTTAAGTTAAAACATAACGCCTCTAAAGAAGAAAAATAAACGCGTCTCGAGATACGAAAAGAAACACGCTAGAACAGACATATGGGAAAACCAAAAATACTGCACCACTCTACAGTACATATATTAAATAATATGTAATTGCATAAAAATAATATTAACCTCGGTATTAAAGACGAGAGAACGAGAGAAAGAGAGAAACAATCGAGGAGAGAAAAGTGGTACGCAGAGAACGGGAACACCGATAGGGATGCCGAATGGGGATGAGAACGAAATTCGGAACAGGAACGACGTAAAAAAAAAGGCGCAAGACAGGAGAGGGAACCGAGCGAAAGAACTCTCGGAGAGGGGAGAGGAGAGCGTTACGTTTGCGTTGGGAGTTTATTTATAGTCACACATTTCGCAGGGAAGCTTTGACACTTCGAAGGTCTTTATTTATCCGTACGCGGAAAGGGTATAAAAAGAAAGGACGATACATGCGTCGAGTTTAATGAAAAATATCGATATATCCTGGTAGTCGGCGTGGCGAGCGATAAGAGAGCCAAGTCCGACTTATCGTTTACCTGCCACCGCGTCGTTCGGTGAAGAGCAACCTGTGTGGCTTGGGCACCAGAGTGATGCCGCACTCACCTTCCAGGTCGATGGATCCACCCGGTGGTGCAGATATCAGTAAAGAGTGGAGAATTTTGCCAGCGAAGAGGAACAGTATCATTTTGGCGAGTTCCTCCCCGACGCAGAGGCGTTTCCCTTGAAAAGAGAGCAGAAGGTGAATTACCGATTCCCCTATTTACAGCGAGTCGTTTGCTTTCCGTCGTTAGTAGATTAGTTGAAATTCAGTGATCTGTCGAGGATAATTGAAATTGTGGCGAATGATAATTATTTATTTATTTCTCATCGAGATCGTGTCTTCTTAATAATCATCGAGTTAATCGAGAACGGAAAAGGTCATGTACGAAAAAAATGAGATCCAGGTTGTGATGAAAATGAGATCCAATTGTTAACCGTTGTTCGTATCGAATATTATTTTCGCGCGATAATCTTTGATGATTCTTTCGATACTCTTATTATCTTCTCATTTTTTAAAATAATCGGTAACGAAGGAATCAAAGTATCTTTATTAAATAAATATTGTTACACAAATGCAGATTTTATGTACCGGGAATGCTGAACTTCTCCCTATCAAATCAAACTGCTAGTTATCGAAAAGAGAGATCCCTCATTATCAGGAGAAAAGGAAGTAAAAAAAAAATGTTTTCACAGCCCTAGACCGACGGAACAAATTTCTATTCGATTTCCACTTCCTTCTTGATCTTCCATAAAAATATAAATTCGAATAAACATCAGCGGTCTAATCGTCGGGATTAATTACACGTACACGTGCGATACGTACCGTACGTATCACCGTGAGAAGTAAATTCTTCTTAACAAGAAACAATACACAGCAACGCTCACCCGTTTGAAATGGTATGAAGGCCTCCGGTTTCAGCAGGCTGCCATCCTCGGCTAGAAATCTTTCGGGTCTAAAGAGAAGAGGCTCCTCCCAATATGCGGGATCGGTGTGAACGGCCCACTGCAGCGGAATGACCATGGCACCTTTAGGCACGTCGTAATCATCGATCCGCGTGTCCTGGATAAATTTTTGGTGAAAATCTCATTTGCCGTTTTCGATTCAAGGACGGATCCCTCTCGTTCCAGCGGCCGACGGATCCGTCCTTGAAATTCCACTTGCGCTTTTTCACGCCCGATAGCCGACGACGTTGCGTTTTAAACGCGTTTATTATACCTCCATCGTGCCATGCGGAATACCGAGGGGAGCGACGCTTCGTAATCTTTGCACTTCCGCGATAGCGGCTTCGAGGCAAGGTAAGGCGGCTCTGTCCTCTAAACTGAGCTCACGGTTTCCGGGTAAAAGCCGATCCATGTGTTCCTGGATCTTTTTCTAAACATTCAAGCATCAGCGAGAGTGTTTTGTCGTAGTTGTCGATTAGTCGGTATCGAGGCAGGTTATTCGTTTGTTTTGATCAATTATCCCGACATACGTTATTTAGGTTAAATAAAGTTTTACATAACGTACCAGATTTAACGCGTTGACTGCCAATGCTCATTTTGTATTTTTGTTCTGAGGGCCACGATAGAAGTTTTCAATACTCTATATGGTACGTCGGGAAATTTAATTTTGGTCAAGTATTATGTTCTAATCAAGATCTGTAATTGTTGAACGATGCAGATTTTATCCACATTGTTCGAGGTTTGAAAAAAAAAACGGTTAACGTGTGAACGCGTTAATAATAAATAAACCATTTTTATTTGTGTTACCTGCTCTAATAAAAATGATTGAGTTATCTACTCAAATGGAGTAACGGATAATTTCATCGCAAATTTACGCAACTTGGATATTTAATATCCTATACCCTACCTGTTCTTCGGGGTATGCCGCCATGAAAAGGAGGAACCAACGAAGCGTCGTCAATGTCGTGTCAATTCCAGCACCGGATAGATCCGCGAGTAAGTGATAAAGCTGCGGTTCCGAGAATCCTCCGAGAATTTCCGAATTCTTACTCATCTCAGTGTCGAAAGCCGCTAAAAAGCTTTCCTCAACCTCGGCGTCCGGTGATCGCGCACGATGTTCTTCGAGTATATCGCGATACACTTGATGCGTCTTCCGTTTTCCCTCGAGCAGGAACCGCATGGTGCCCCCGTAACGGGGTAGGAATCTAAGGGATGATTTGCTTCACAATATATCGCTTATCAGAAGAACGATGATGTCAACGCGAAATTGGTGTATTTTGAATTTGATGCATTGTATGTTTGTATGTTGTGAATAAATTTCTAATGTCATTATTAATTTTTTTTATTAATTAATTTTAATAAGTTTTCTTTATTAATTAATTTTAATAAATTTTCTTTATTAATTAATTTTAATAAACATTCATTATTAATTAATTTTAATAAATTTTCTTTATTAACTAATTTTAATAAATATTCATTATTAATTAATTTTAATAAATTTTCATTATCAATTAATCTTTCATATCAGTATTTGGGCAAACTTCCGCAATCTGCCGATAACAATTTGATACCTGAGGAATGGTAAAAAGTTCAATGGTCCGGAGACTCCGATCTCTTTCACTCCTTCTTCCTGCAATTGTCTCAGCCATTTCCATATTTTATCATTTTCCTCGTACACTTTACCGAACACGATGCTGTTCACATAATTCCCCATGCAATGGTGAAGAGTCTCCAACGGATCGATCGGCTCGTCTTTGGACCGTTCTCTCAATTTCTGCGATAACAATGGTAACGAACTTTCGAGCAAAGAATATATCTTTGATCGCGAGATTTTGATTATCAGGGAAAGCGTGATACCGATATGGATTCGTCGACAGCGTCGACGATCCTCTTCTCCATTTTGTCCCTCTTGTTCCCGTACTTCACCATACCGAAATTTCTCAGGCACGTCGCCACGAATTTTCTCTGCTCCCTCCATATTTCACCCTCCGCGCAGACCAACCCTGCGTGAGGCAAAAAAAAAAGATAATCCGAAATACAATCGAGAATTCAGAGCTCTTTTTGCGTTATTTCTAAAAGTTGCCAATTTCACTTACGACGCGTTCACAGGCTTGTTTTATTAATGTTCAATTTTTCAATTGAGATCCTAAAATTTGCAAATCATCTGAGAGTCTCGCGCGACACATTGATAACCTTAACATCGATATTAGTAAAATTAATAACGTTTCTTAATAAAAACTACCATTTTTAAGATAACATATCTCTTGATTGCCTGGACCAATTTCGATCAAATCACACGACGCATTCGAAATTAATTTTGACGTACCGCGTCGGTAAGAATCAATAATCTCGTTGTACCAAATGATTGTTTTTAAATTCCCCCCAATTCGTATTTACCGATTAATCGAATATCTACCAAAATATGTTAAATACGCGCTTTAATAAACTCCGCGCCAAGGAACCACGATCACGAGACCGTCATTCGGAATTCCGAGCGATCGCTCGTGTTCCCTCGGTTTTTCCTTTAGCGAGACGACGAGTCTGCATCATTGGTGGGAGGGTGTAAAAAATAGCGAGAGGATTACAGTCATTCCGTAAGTAGGCGCAGCCACTGAACTCGCCGAAGGATAATCCTCGAGTGAATAAACAATAATCTCTTACCGCACCCACTCTCCTCCCCCCCCCCTTCCACTCTGTCTCACTCTCTTTCTCTCTCCGTCGCTATTCCTCCCTCCCACCGCATCCCTCCCACCCCCCTCTCCAACTCTTGATCTCATTCGCTAACTTTGCTCGCTGTGACTGGCCTCTCTATACGCGTAAACGCGCGATCGTAAGGCGAGCCAGTTGTTTCGATCGAAATGACCGCGAGACGATAGATAAATAAATTAGGGTGGAGGGGGGTAGGCGGGATGGTTCGCACGTAAGTAAGGGTAATTCTCTGTTAATCTGTGTTTACCGTGTAAATTAATATGTGTTGTTTTGGTGTATTTATATAAATCTTCGTTACACAGATATAAAAAATGGGTTCTTGTAAATTTACATAATGAAATATTTGCGTTGAATTTACAATGATTTTTTAATCATTTATTTGCGAATATTATTCTTCCGCTCTCTCCACTTCAAGTTGTTTATTCCTTTCACCTTACGATCATTTATATTTAAATTTATATTTATCGCATTAATTTGCGCTGGTTTGAAATATTTTGGGTACCACTTAAAAACGTACAGATAAAATAACGCGGGGAACGTATATACTGTTGATTAATTGTTTTACGAACGACCAATCTTTTTAAACTCTTTTAACTGCAACGGGATTAGCAAAAAATCGTTTCCGCGTCGCTGACAAACTTTTATACTTTAGCCTTGTTCACGGTAGAATGTGCTGGTTTATCCTTGTCGATCTTATATTGCAGAGAGAATATTCCTCTATCTCATAACGCTGTCCTTTAAATGTTTCTCCACTTATATCCGATTACTGCCAACGATACTTATATTTACCATTGTTACCCCTCGATTTAGTAAGTTTAAATAAGTTCAAAGGAGTAAAAAATCTTCCACAGATTTAAATTCGCCATCGAAAACGCAAGAGTAAAGAGAAAAATTGATTAAACAAGAAAACTGAGCTTGAAATATGCATGCTGTTTTTCTAGCGTAAATACTAGACCTGACCATTGTCAACAATACTTATATTTGCCTTCAACGCTTTGACGCCGGCGCTTCGTGTTACTCGCCACCGGACAGCAAAATTACAAACAAAAATGACCACTTAATTAATCGCAAGTTATATATTCCTAAACATTAAATCGAAATACTTTATTTCTATAAACATACCGTACGTTCTTCTAATTCAAATTCTCAACTACACGACAATTTTTTTCTATTTACCAAACCAATCATCGGTGATACACACCGGCGTCAACGCGTTAAACTTATTATCAAGTTCGTCTTTTAGTTTCTCCGTACATAACGTGATTACCGTGCATCGGAACTGTACGACTTCGAAGCGATCAACAAAAAAATAAAATAAAATAAATCACGCGTTCAAACCTATCCTCGTTGTCGCTAATCCCGTGTCACAGTTGCAGCGCGAAAAGGGCTCGAAGCGCGAATAGGACGGCGCGAGTGTCGAATCGACGGAATTACTTTTACCTTGGGACGGTTGCGCAACTAATACACCCCCGGACAGCGGCGTCGGTTTCAAGGGATGACATCATCCGAAAGAAGGCAGAGTCCGGAGAGGACGGGAGAGATGTTAACGAATTCGCGAACCGCCAGAAATAAACCGAGCGAGACATAAGAGGATAATGAATACGTGCGACGGTAAGTTTCAGGGCCGGTCGTTCCACTGCTCCGGCAATTGCAAGAACGAATATCTCGGGGAAAGGGACATCCACGATAGCTTCGATAGTGTCCGAGTGGGAAGGAGAGGGAAGAGAAAGAAAGAGGCGATTTATTATGTGCACTGGAATGAGTCCCGCAAGCGCGCTCGGTCTGTATCAACGAATGGCCGTTGTCGAATACTTTTGCGCGCGGTCTGCACAGTTAAAAGGGTACTGTATTGTTGGCTCATGCTCGAATTGGGTGAATTGAAGGGAGGGAGTGGTGGGAAGGGAAGAAGGGAACAATTTATAGTTACTTATTCTTACTTAATTGTCTCCTCTTGCTTTCTCGTCGTTATTCTACATTGTTATCGCGCATAATGGTTGTGTATTGTAGTTATTTGTACTGACGGAATTTTATTTTGTGGATTTATTTCGAGACCGCTCTTTCATTTCTGGTTTGCAAATAAGTTTAAAATGCTTTTGCAAGACCGAATACAGTGTTCGGTTTGCGGGGAATAAGTAATTATTTACAGGGTTCAATGTAGAATTGAGTACCATGAAACAATTTGAAGGCTAAATGTCTGCAGATTAGGGAATCCAAAATACTACTTTTAGATTTTTTAATTATAAAATTGTCGACATATTATTTTTAAAATATTTGGAAAACTAATCGAATGACGCGTTTCAAATTTTTCTGAAATTCAGACCGCTGAAAACGAATTCTGGGTGGAATACTTCGCAAACCCTTGAACAATCTTTTAGATCAATTTCGGTCAACGGTGAAATGCGGCTGTAATATGCAACGCGTTACTGGGTCAAATACTTCCTACCGTAATCAAGTAGGTACTCGAAAAAGGTTTCCAAATTTCGAGTAGCCCGGTATGCGATACTCGAGCGCGGATTTCCAATCGCAGATTCTGCGGATTGCCTGGTTACGTGCCAGACAAGGTTTCGAGTTTAAAAGGATTTCGTGCCTCCCCTAAATCGCTTTGGTAATACCAAAAATGCACGAGAAATCTGCGCTTTGCCTACATTTGGAGCTTTGACGCTAACGTACGCATCGCAATAAAATTCCGTAAATACTCCAATCTAAAAGCAAAGATATACAGTGGGTTGGAAAAGTATTCGTACACAGAAAATTGTATCATAATTCTTTAGAGAAGCCACCGAACACGATGAATCTTTGCGTGTGCTCAGATCAAACATACTGATAATCGACATATTTGGAATAAAAAAGTTTCAGTCTGATCGACGCATTCTGTAAAAAGTTTTATAATTTAAAATTTACCAAGATTTGTTGTTTCACCCCTTGTATTTCGTTATTTGTACATTGGAATAATTGACACGTTTGAACTAAACGTAAATAAAATCTGATCGTGATCGTAGCATTTCGTGAAAATTGATAACATTTTCCATGTTCCGATTAATCTTTTGACTCTGCTTTTAACCATAATTCGCGACGATAACATAGAATCTCGATGCGAAGAAGAGAGAGAGAGAGACGATAATAATCGTCTAACTTGGAAAATTTGCAGCTCGTTTACCCGGTAATAGTAATTCGACACGACTAATTTGCTCGTTCCGTTTCCCGTTCGATACCTCGCTCCTCGCGAACGGTGCTCGCCGTGTTTCCGTAATCGCAAAATTCCGAAAAACTCTGCCGTCGGACCGAGAATGTAAAAATTCCGCCCGACTCCACGGGAGACGGAATTTCTAGCAAGGAGGTGACGTATCGCAGATGCAAATCTCCCACCGTCTCTCTCACACCGAACGGGAAAGGCCGTCGGCACGTCCTTGCGGAGCTAACTGTAATTTCTCGTTGATGCAGCGCAGAACCAACGACGAGCAGGGAAACTTCCTTCAAGGAGACCGAGCCAATACCGAAAGTGAGAGTCCTTCGCATCGGCACGAGACTCTCTCGCTCACATAGATTCATCGAACTCTCGCGCCTACGGAATACGAGAAAACCGTGCAGGGAGGGAGAGAGAGAGAGAGGAGGGAGGGAACGGCGGGAGGGAGAGAGAGATGGAAGAGAGGGGGTGGGTGGCGAGGAGACGAGGAGGAGGAGGGGGGGGGGGGAGAGGGTCGGGGGGTGAGACAGAAATGACGCACCTTCCACGTGCAGGTATATACGTGTTTACAAAGGAGGAAAATCGCGCGATTAGGAAAATCGCACACGTGTATCGCGCGAGGCGCATTAATCGCGAGTAATTACTTCTCATTAAAACTCGTTCCGCGCGCGCTCGTTGGGCGCTCACGAGGGGAGTTGTACAGACACGTTAATATAAAAGCGAGAGAAATCAGGACGGGTCGTCATTTCGAGTGGTATCGATTTTTCGAAATGTCACAGCTGATATTTTCT
This sequence comes from Pemphredon lugubris, assembly GCA_933228935.1. NCBI lineage: Eukaryota > Metazoa > Arthropoda > Insecta > Hymenoptera > Crabronidae > Pemphredon > Pemphredon lugubris. The sequence continues at coordinate 67,480,438 of OW121815.1, forward strand.
GATTTAGGTACGCGCGATGGAAATTTGATTAAAGTGTAACGTCAAATCATCCACGTTACATTAATTCGTGCCAAGATGTTTGCAAGAAATTTTTAACATCGCTCGGTTAACCCTAGTACAAAGTTAATCCAGATCTTCCTATATATAAAGTAGTAAAATTTTAAAGAGCATTGAATATTTCTTTTAGATCAATTCCAACAAAAATAAGCATCACAAATTTCAAAGAGAATTGAAAATTAAATTTGTCAAGGCACGTTGAATCATCGAAACGTCTGTCTCTCCGATTAGCGTGTTCTCGATTCCCGGTTCGATTTCCAGGTACGCATACCCCCCTTATAACGAGGGTTCCCTACATTTAACCCGTATTACTCACCGTATCCTTGCATCATCCCGTGAGTCAGATACAGGGGCGCCCTTCCAGAACACGCATCCTTCGCCAAAGCCTGCTTTATCACCCTGGGTTCCGACAGGATGACCGTGTACACCGATCCCATGCGAAGTCCGCAGACGGGACCGTAGGTCCTGGCCAACTTCGTGAAGGTCTCGTAGGGCTTCTGAGGATCGATCCACGGCAGGTAACCGAGAATCGGAATTTGCCATGGACCCGGCGCCAAGCGATATCCGCGTCGATTTTGATGGAAAACGTAGGCGATGACGAAGAGGGACAGGAGGAATATCGCGTAAACGACGCTCATCGTTTCCGGCGTTTTAGGCCTGCAAATGAAAATGAAAGTGGTAGCGGGCAAGAAAGATCGTTGAAATATTCCGAGGGACGCGAATAGATCGCGAAATTCCCATCGATCCGCGATACGTAAACCCGTGCACTTGGCACGTGCACGGTCACGTTACCCGTTTGCGGCCAGGATTACCGTGCGGCGCATGGTTTAACACGTGTTCCGCCGCTCGATCGGTTCTAACGCGTGTCCCGATCGATTCGCTCCGGGTATGTTTACGTTCGATTTGTGTTTTATTGATGGAACGATAGAGGAATGCAGTTGGTGGGAGGGGGGGGGGGGGGGGGTGCCGATTAACTTTGTGGCGGGAGAATCTTTGTTAAAAATAAACGTGGAAATGAAATGGAATATAAGTGAGCCTCGGGCAAAGAGAAAGGCACGAGATTCGTATTTCGCGGTAGTTTGAACTCATGTTTATTGATTTTCATTTTCAACAAACGTATTTGACAATGATTAGCGCGCAGATATTATATATTAAGATTTATGTGAGGATGGAGATTTTTTTATTCTTCAGATATAAAGATTGCTAATATTTGCTTTATCTCCAAAATGAGTGTAAGGGAAGTTTCTGGTATCGCTGAATTTGGAAATAGAAATAAATATCCGTAAGTTTCGTGCCACGAGAATGATGCGAGACTCCTCGTTTTTGAGACATCAAATTTTATGTATATTCGCTTCAGTTTTTATTACAGATTTTGGCCAAAATTCTAGTATCACGGAATTTGCTGGAATTTATCTCCAAACGAGAATATAAATAAGTTTTGCGTTTTAAAATCGAAGAGTCTCGATTCTTTCTCATGGCGCAAAACTTGCGTTTTTTTATTATTTTAAAAACCAGTTGTTAGCAAAAATTGTAAAATCGGAGAATTCAAAAACGCAAATAAACGTAGACGAGTTTTATGCTACAAGAAAATATACAAAAATTCTTCTTTCGTTGTCGCGCAAAGCTAATCGATCCTCGACATTTTTACAAAACTTTCGGACAAACATTTTACTTGTACTTGACCCGAGACAAGACCTTGCGCATTAATCGCGAGTAATCTCTTGATTATCGTCGAATCGTTGGTAATATACGAATTATATAAAAATGAAAATAAACGCGAGTAACTTTTACGTCGCGAAGATAAGAAAACATTCTCTCTTAAAATCAAGAAACATTCTCCCTCGCGAGGCAAACCTCATGCATATTAATTTCCATTTCCACCAAACATCCTTGTCAAAGTATCAACTCGAAAATCACTCGAAAGCCCTCGGACATCGCGAGCACCAATCGAATTTCCGTTACATACTTACCATTCGCAGCTGACGAGAGAGCACCGATAACGATAAACGGACAACACCGCGAACTCGAAGATTAAAACTCCAAAAAAAAAGATAAAACGACAATCGGCTCACCGCGATCCCTCTCCGTTCGCCACTATATTATCGACTATCCTTTGCGGCTCCTGCGACCAAAACGAACCGATCGTGGCGAGCCGACGAGCGTTTCTGCCCGACAAACAATGCGATTCTCCCCGATGCTCTCGGTGTCTCCTCGAAAAGCATGAAAAGCGGAATAAGAAGTCGTTTGACTACCAAATCATGGCCGACTGTCTCGCATACGCGCGATACCTGACCGCGGCGCTCCTACCGCCGTTGCTCCCAAAGCTGCACGGGAGATTTATTCGAACAGATAATTCACGGTTCTCTCGCCCTCGTCGCGCGCGCGCGCGCCTAAGGTGTCTCATATAAAGACGGTTCGAAGATTTCGTAACGCGACCCAGAAGGAGAAACGAGGTGGCGCGGCCCACGAGGAGAGCGTGTTACCGTACGCCCAAAAAGAGTTTTCTCTAAAACCAGCGCCGTTATATTTGGTGTAGTCCCTATTCGCGGCGACCGACGCGGACGGGTCCACGTTACCGCGCCTATGGGGCGTCGGAATTTCATGTCGGGGCCGGAAGGCACCTTCTTCGCCGAAATAGCCAGGTAAAAGTGAACCTACCTGATTGAAATGCAGCCCGGGCCACGGTAAAAACGGCGTTCCTTCTCGTGCCGCGAGTCGACCTTCTGCCCGGGCGGTTAAGACTCCTTCTTCCTCGAATGGACGGGTGTCCAGGGGGCGCGTGTCTGTGCCGCGTTTGACCGAAAAGCGAATCTGCTCGTGTATCGTTACCGTTTCGGAGCCAAGGCCAAGGATTAGGTCAGCCCGTGGAGCGAGAGAGGAAGTGTTGCCCCTCGCGCGGTGGCCGACGTTCCGAGAAAGAGGAGCCAAGGGACCCGTTGAGAATTCTTTTGCGTCGTTCGCCCGCACGGATGGATCTGGTTTCGTGGGATCAGCAGTTCGACGCGTAAGCGTTTGTCTATTCGCGGAACGCGAGTTGTGATTCGATGATACGGCGGCGAGGGGAGGGGGGGTGGTGGTGTTGGGTTGAATTGGTGAGGAGTATCGGTTATCGCGTATTGGGATTATTTGGAAATATCTGTCGCGGGTAGTTATCAAGAGACAAGGTCTTGTCTCGGGTCAAGTAGAAGTACGCGAGACTGGACCTTGTATCTTTTTTCGGAAAGAACGAACAGGGGTTTTCGAGGTGGTCAAATTGTTCTTTGCGTGCTGTTGTTAGTTTTTTTTTTTATTGGTGCGCAATTATCGAGCAACGAAATATCGAATGTTGTACTTCGATAACTCGGGCCTCCTCGAGTAGAAAGTCTCGGTAAGTTGAAAATTTAATTTCTCTTCGCAAAACATCGATAACTCGATTGATCGGAGGTTTTACGGTACTGATAAAGGTCGTGTTCGAGTCGAGTTTATTAAAATCGGGACTCCGTAACTGTGAGCTTATAATTTGCAAGAATCACGAGATTATATTAATTTCCAATATCAAAAATTTTTTTTTTGGTCCTCTATAACACGGAGTCTTAAGAAAAGGAAAATTCTGTAATTGAAAAAATATTTCCGTATTCCCTACGATCTCGACAAAACCGACGTCTACCGGCGTAAGGAGGTCAAACGATTTATCCGAAACGCGTCGCGTAGATACGTAACTCCGTCGCCTCCCTTCATCCCTTCGGACATTAACATACTTCTGACCGCATCGTTCTCGACTTCGGCTTCGCTAGGAGCGCAGATTCCGTCCGCGAGCACGCGGTACTTTCCCTCCACCTTCGACACGACGCAACGGTGCAAAGTAGGAGAAAGAGAAGGTACGGATCGGAAGAACCGTGGCTGGCGAAGGAAAGCCGGGAGAAAATACTCTGGGACGAGAGTCGTGTAAAAAGGGAGGGATGAACGGCGGAGAGGGAGGGAGGAGGCTAAAAACGTGATCGCCGGTGCACGTTGCTCGTCCCCCGACCACCGCACGCACTTGGAAACGTGACCCCCGTCGACGAATGCGAACGCACTCTTACACCCGCGCGCGCGCGCCTGCGCGCGCGCCACGTCGGCCGGGATGAAGAAGCTACGGGATGGAATTCTCCCCGTTCCCACCGGATTCGCAAAATAGGGGTTAAGATAGATGAACGCGGCCGAAGGACACGGGGGACAGGTGTGCCCGATGGTGGGGAGGGACGAGATTTTGCGGGTGGGGGTCGTCGAGAGGATTCGTGCAACGACCTGGCCAACGGCCCTTTTGCACTCGGAACCTCGCCCTACGGGAGCGCACGACCGGCGATCGGTTTTTATAGCTGGCACGCAATCGCGTCGTGTCGCATCGGGACGACGTCGCGTCGGGACGTCGGGGGTACCGACGGAACGTCGGGGAACGGGTGCGAACGTACCTGCCGGGACGTGCAACGACCGACAAAGGTCACCCGCGACGTTAAATCTGCATGCTCTGCTCTCCTCGGCGCGCACCTTCGACGGGTTCGTTCGCCTTCGAAAGTATTTCAGGTGCTGCGAGTAGGTATGTAGGGGAAGTACGGATAATTCAGCGAGGACGATTTAGCGATGTTTAAGGGGGTATCGATTGAATGTTCTTGGAGAGAGAAAAATTCATTGAGATTGTTCTGTGGAGCGAGGATGGTGGTGGAGTCAAGTTTTTTTTCGCTCTTGATTTTCTTTACGCTTTTCTTTTCTTTTCGCGATTTACCTTTACGGTCTCTTCCTGATGGTAGATTGTAGGGAAAACTCGGTTAATCGAAAGTCCGTGATGCGGTCGATTACGCGGTTATAAGGATTTTTATTGAAATTTTTGTAGAAAGGCAAGTGATTTTGTCTTTTTCCTTTTGCTGTTTCTTTCAGAAAGTTAATTGTAATTTCGCAATAAAGTTAATTACTCGATAGTAGGGACTTTAGTTAAAATTAGTTGACTCTGTTTCGTTACCTTCTCGTCTTAGAGTTTGTCTTCTTTACGAAGATTTGATTTTATAAAAATTGAAATAAAGACGAAAAAGCGTTGTCTGTTAAGATATGAAAAATTCCTCAAACTTAAGATCAATGTAGATAACCTACACGTCACGAGTATGAAATTCTTGTAACGTAGGTAATTTATTCCGTATCCACTTTCACTTTTCTCAAAGTTGACCAGGCACGTTCTAATACCGAGGAATAGGTCGAAATTTCTTGGTATCGAGAACCCATCCGAGATTACGATCCCACGATCCGTCTTCCGAAAGCAAGTGGCAACTAAGATCGAGGAAAAGAATAAAGATAGCGTCAGTTTCCCTGAAAACCGACGTTCAAAATCAAACGTATCTCGTGTCAAAGAATCTCGTGAAAACGAGATAAAAAAAATCCACATAAACCGTAAATCGCAAGCTTACGGTTATCACGACACATTCGTGCCCTTCCACACTCGCGTCTATCGTTATCAAAATTGTCGAAAAAATATTCTAACACCGACAAACTATCCCGAAACTCGTTAATATCGTTAAGTTATCCGCGATTACCCTACGATCCTCGCCGTCCCAAAGGGACCAAGTAAAGGGGAACGCGAGGAAAAAGGAAGGGTGAGAAATAACGTTAGCTTCCCTGGAAGGTGGAGTTCGAAATTAGACATGCAAAGCGAGAACCGGGGGGGGGGGGGGAGACACTTGTTTAACGGTAGCGTTGAAGGAACAAAGATATCGCATCGGTGGAATACCCATTGCTAGGCAGTTTAAGCGTACGTTGATCGCGAGGGGAATGCACCGAACGTGGAGCAAGAATCCAGGATGCCGATGAGAGGGTACCAACCCCGGCGCCTTTCACGGAGGAACTCAGGGCTGCAGTTACCAACGTGGGCAGCCCCGATGAGATCACTCGACGCGCGTCCTCGCGTCCCTCGTCCCTCGTTCGACGGGAACGACCGAACTACGCTCGATCCCAACCTGGAATTCCTCTATTCAACGAAAAGGAAACGAAAATAAAAAAAAAAAAAATGAAAAGAAGGAGAATGCAGAAATTCCGTTGACACGTCGCGCGTCCCGCCTCGTATCGCGATCGCGCTAGATCCGTACCTGAGAGACGGTACAGCCTCTCCCGAGGTAATGAAATTATTTTTCATTCGAACTAAGGCCGACTACTTCGGGTTCGATGAAACGAATTTTTCTCCAAGGACCGCGCGCCGCCGCCGCCGCCGGTTCGCAAAGTGGCAGTCGCTCCGCGAACGGTGGGTTTTTGTCGACCCTCTTCGTAGAATAACGAACCCTGGGGTGCGTCGATCCCTACGAACGGAGTCGCGGACAACGACGCGGCTTCCCTCCCCCTCCCCCTCCCCACCCCACCGCCCATCCCCCAACCCTCTTCTTCTGTCCTTCCGCCCCCACCACGCTGGTGTCTTCGTGGCTTCGTCGGGCCCGGGGTACTTCGAGTCGGCTTCCCACTTTCTTTCGTCTCTTTTCTCGTGACTTCTTCGATTGCTTCGACCTCGGTGAAAAGTTTCTCCGTAAAATCTCTCTCTCGCCTCTGTCGGCCCCTCCTCTCTCTCCGTAAGTATGTACGTCCCTTCTTTCTCGATCGATCGCGATGAGCGTCGGACGGTACTACTGTCTTTTCTGCGAGGAAAGCGTTCGTTTCTCCTCGGCGAGAAGGGAGAAGAGCGCAGAGACGTGGGTCTCACCTATTCGAGGAGAGAGAGAGAGAGAGAGAGGACGAGAGTTGGCGAGGGAAGTTCCTGGAGGAGAAAAAGGAGAAACGAGGCGCGGGGGCTCTCGAGACGAGGAATCTCGTTTTCGAGAGTCCCGGGGATGTGCGCGACGGGAAGGATTGCATATTGTACCGATCTGCATCTACCTGTTCCCTCTAATCCCCGGTGTAAGCAGGTAGATAGCGTCTTAAGGGGCAACGATCGACCGGGGTCATTGGCTGGATCCAGTTATCAAGGTTGGGGTCCTTTTCTTCGGTCGCGAGAGATCGTCGTTTCACCTCGGCGCGCGGATCGACGAACTTTCCAAGCTCGGCCACGTATATGCGATCGCATATACGATCACAGCTGCAACGCCGTCGTCGCTGCTGCTGCCGCCGTCGCCGCCGACGCCGCCACCCTCTTCGAAGTCGAACGGCTTTCGTTCTTTCGGCTCGCGATCTCTCGATCCGATCGACCGATTCCACGGTAATTGCGAACCGCGGAGGAATCGCCCGTTGGCCGTAGAAATCCGTGTCGATGGATTTGTGTCAATATAGGGGAAACGCGGCGAACCGAGCGACACTCGGGTATAATCGTTTCCCGTGATTTTTCTCGAAACGAAGTTTTACGTTTTACATTGCCAGCGGGACCGTTGATGCCCCTCGTTTAATCGCTGTACCCGAAGCTTGGTACGAGGCATGGAAATACTTTTGGAGAAGCGAGGATCGACGCGGATACACTCGTGTCGCGCGAACGATTCGAGACTGTTTTCTTAAATCGTGATTACGAATTGCTTAATTCTTTGAGGGAAAGCGAGAAAAATATGAAAATATTCTTCGTGGAAGTGAAAGGATTGTGGGTAACCTTGTGTCAGGAGCGAGAGATCAAACTTTTTGATTTATAAATTAACCCAGCGGACAGTTGATTATTTATAAACAAAGTAAATTTAAACTCTCAAAAATTTCTACGTAGAAATCAAAATTAATATATTAGATTTATATATATATATAACGAGACATGGGAAAGCTCATTACAAACGCGAAGATATTCATCGCGATTGTCATGAATATCTGTACCCAAGAAACAAATTCAAACACCGACGGTGCTTAAATATTACCGAGCCACCGTACACGACTCTCTTTGCCTCGCGACTAACGCGGCATTTCTTCTCGCAACGTGCACCGCACCCACGCTTAATTAATTTTCTAGAAATATCTCTTAAAAAGCTTCCACTATCGGCCAGCTGACCGGAATTCCACGGTATCGCGAGCACGATCGAGTTCCCCCTACTTATCGGGTAGGACGATACCCGGTGAGCGAGATAAAACACGATCGGGGTGCAGTTCGGGTGGGGGTGGGAAATCAACGTAAAAACGTTTGAAGACTAACCGGTCTAGTTTCTATTACTCCTACGGGGGTACGAGGAAACTCGCGTTCCGATAACCCAGTTTAGCTCGATTATCTTGGTCGGATCGACCTCCCCCGCGCTTATCGATGCGTAACATCGATACTATCGCGCGGCGCAGATTTATTACCGAAAATTTCGATCGACGATAAACTCTCCCGTCGTCCTCGTTTTGGTTTGAGCGAGCGATCGGAAAAGAAAAGTGTCGCTCGAAGGCGACGCGTGTGCGCGTCGTCGCGACGCCGAGTTATCGATAACGTTTTCAACGCTCGCGACCGCGTCACCCGCCCGAACAAAGGAGAAGTTCGCGTATCGCGCTCGCCGATGCGTTGCACGGTGAGAAGAAGAATTAGCGCGGTGCTGGGCAGTACGCGAGCGAGCGAGCGACTGACAGGCAAATTCGTGATTTGAAAGCGCGATATGCTTACTCACGGCCTTAAGGACGCTCTCGTAACGGGCAGAAAATTAGGTCGTCGATCGAAACGATCGATCCTCGTGATGTACATGACTAAAAACCCCAGCAGGTTGACGTTCTCCTCTCGAGTTCGATGGCCTTCTTTTTCGTTCCTAGCTAATTCTGACGCGTTTTAAAGGCATCGATCACCGGGGGGGCGGGGAGGGTTGGGGGGGGGGGCATAAAAGAAAACAAACAAACAAATAAACACCTGTCCGCTTACAACGATTACCGCGCTGCTACTTCTTTCCCTCCTTCTTTTTTTGCTCTTTCCTCTTTGCTTAGCATCGATGCACCTCGCACTCGCGATACATACTAATCGCGAATGCTAAATCAAGGAGAACGAATCGATATCGATCTCGCGTCGTTGATCCGTTTGTTCGATGTCGAGGAATTTATGCGAGTTTATTCCCCGCCTCTCGCTCTCTCGCCCCTCTGTCTCGATCCGTCTGTTGCGAGAGCCGTTCACACGAGAATTCGCAGATTCGGCACTCGCGCCAAACGTGGTCGCGCGGCCGACGACCGCGACTTTCTCCTCTTATGCTAATTTCGTTAATACGCTATTTTCACGACTCTCGTACTTCGGAGGCACGTCGCTGTACCGTTCGGTGCCTCCGACGTCCGAGTCCGAAGAGAAAAAAAAAAAAAAAAAAATGGAATATTCTTCGCGCCGCGATAATCGGCGAACGACCCGGCGTTGCACGCTCGTTACGTAAAATCGTAACGAGCGATACGAAATGGCAAACGTACCGCGTGATATTAAAAAAAGGCTGGAGTACGGGGGAACTTTGATCGGTGCCCCCGCGTCTATCGCCGGGTTCTTGGTTTATCTTCTGGGCTCGCGGGGGCTGTGAGATAAGCGCGTTGCAGTTAGCAGGAATGCGCTTGACGGTCCGTTTGTATCGTACGAAATTGTTTGAACGGGCTTGAAACTTCGAATAGTCAGTGGTTGCCTGTACAATTGGATTGTCAAATGTTTGTTTTGTTTGATATCGGTAAACGTAGAAGCATCTTCGGTTTGTCGATAGTTTCAGATTGAAGAACGCCACATGGTAGTACACGCGTATGTATAGATCGAAGAGTAAATTTATTTTTTTTTAATCCGTATCGTATGTTTCTTCCACATTTCAGGAAATGTTCTTTAACTCTAAAATTTCATTTTTTTATTATGACATATTTCATGAAGCGCTCCTCAAATATTTCACTTGTAGTAAACTATTTAGTAATTACAAGAAGACAGTAATTTAAAAAATTCCGACTTTGTTGATTAAGGTCATATCATACATATCAAATCGATTAGGTTTTGAACTAAAGCATTCAGTTATATACCAAATATTCCATCTTGTAGCGTCCAATGATTCAACCTAAAACTTTCATAATTTCCCAACTATCTTGCTCGAATCATAAGCCTTCCGAAATCGAGGATTCCCACGATCGTAAAAACTGACAAAAAACTGTCGCCGATTAACACAAAATACCCCACCGACTCTTACACGGTAAAACCAAGACGGAGCGTTTACGCGAAAGTTTAAATTCTTCTCCATCGACCGGGTTCACGAGAACTCTTTACATATCGATACTCGATCTCGTTACGCGAAGATCGAGCGTCCGCGGCCAGAGGGGTTAACGCGTTAGTCCAAAATTAGCAACGGTGACCGCCCGGAATGTCCCTTCGCGATCCGATTGCGATCGATCGTTTTCTCCGAGAAGGCGTCGGTGAGCGTCGTGACACCCGTGATACGGTGCGAGAACGGCGAGTTCGTTGCCCCGTAAAAGAAGACGAGTGTATTGGCCTCGACTGGCGTTTCTGGGTTTACCGGCACCGTCGCCGATCGTCTCCTCGATTTTGACGTATCGTCCTCGACGCGAACCCGCGTCACCCTACCTCTAACCCCCGCGATTCCGCGATAACCGATAACGAGTGTCATCGGTGTTATCGCCCACGTCGGTGGCACTTGCGTACGGTGGAGAAGAGGGGACACGCAAAACGCGATCTGGCCCGAGTCCGGCTGTGTGCCGTATCCGTGGCGCGTAGAGAGAGAGCTACGGGAACGCTTCTCCGTGGATAAACGGCGCGGGTACGATGATCTTTCGAATGGAACCGGTCGCCGTGGCGTGTGAGTGCGTGCGCGCCCGCCCGAGCACCGAACGCACACGCGCGCGCATCGTCGCGAGCCTTTGTAGGGAGAGAGCTCGTCGACTCCTCTCCCGTCGGTTCTCCCTTCGCCCGTCCGTGTCCCTTGTCTCTTTCTTTTTCTCTCCTTCGCCCGGGTATATATCTTTTAATCGGGATCCGACCCGAGCCTATCCCACCGAACCATCGATTTGTCCGTTTTTCCTCCCGGCCACCGCCACCGCCATCGCCACCGCCACCTCCGCCGCCGCCGTCGTCGTCGTCGTCGTCGTCATCGCGGACGCCACGTACTTACGTACATATACGCGCGGCGCGTTTTGTCATCGGGCGCCGCGCCGCGCTACGGGGGGATACCGATTTCGGGGCGGGATATCGCGAGGGAAACGCGAGAGCTCGCAATCCACTCGAAATAAGAAGGTCAACCGGGCGCGATTACGAACGAAATCGCCGATAGAACGGCACACCGGGAGTGCGATTGCCCCCGGGTGAACCGACGGGGGTCGACGTACTCGAAAGTCGAAGCTTTCCCACCTCATCGGCATGCAGCTACGCGCCTCGATTATATTGTCTATTAACCAAATTTCTAATGCGAATCGTCTCCCTCTTCCCCGTACCCGATCCCCGCCGCCCCACCCCCCCCCCCCTGGCCGTCCCGCTCTCCCCGGCGCTATCGGCGCTCGGGGCAGAAGATGTCCGACGGGAGTACTAATTCGTCGGTGTGTCGTTCGAAGATAGGAACGAGAGAATTCGGAATACTCACGTCGACGGACGGAGACGCGATATTGGAGGCTGGACGACGAAGTTATACGATGCGTGGCGATGCCGCGAAAGGTGGTGCCTTGCCGGGATGGTGGTGGTAGTGGCGGTGGTGTGTCTTGCCTGCAGCTGTGGCTATGCGGTACAAACTTGGTGGGGATGGAGGACACTTTCACTCTCACAGGTGTATGACCGAGCCGAGAGCTCTGGACGACTCGTTACTCGAGCGAGGGCGGCGAGAGAGGCACGAGAGGAGTGGGTGGGGTGGGGTACGGCGGGAGGAGGGAGAGGGGGGGGGGGGTGGCGGGGGGCAGGCGAGAGAGGATCCACCGAAAAAGAGTGGGAGGGTTCGGCGGAGAGGGTGGGGCCGCGGGGCGAGGGGGCGGGGGGAGTGGAGGGAGGGCACGGTTAATGCGTGAAGGACCCGGGGAGTACGAGATCTCTGGTGGCGTTCCACAAAGCGGAGGGCCACACGGGAGGGCCCGCGGACGACGCGCGTGGACCCGCTAGATAACGGCCCAAGCGGGGCACGTGCTTGCACGTACGCACCTTACGTACATACGTACCTTCCTCTAATGTCAAATATCACCGGCGACACTTGTCCGTGCGCGGATAGGCGGGCCCCCGCGGCGCTGGCCGTCGTGAGACAAACGAATCCTTTGCGGAATTATATGCCCCGAGACATGTCGCTCGATCGTGCCTTGGTACTGGGAGTACGAACGGCCGGTGCATCGTCTTTATATTAGCGATGCTGATTTTTCGTCGCCGAATTCGTCGTCCTCGAGTTCACCTCGAAAGCCGTGGCGCCATTATGCCAGCCGAGGATCGGTAGACGGGTACGTCGATAAAGAGATAAAAGCTCTGTGGGACGGGGGACAGAGAAAGAGAGAGAGAGAGAGAGAGAGAGAGAGAGAGAGAGAGAGAGAGAGAGAGAGAGTGAGAAGAGGGAGGGTGGGAGGGAGGGTGAGGGATGCCGGGGGAGGGATGGAGGAGTGAGAGAAACGCGGGACCGGGGAACGGGGAGGGAGGCCGGTGCGCGAGGGGTCACTGAACCGCGAACGAGCATCGTTTTTTGCGAGTGTACACGCACTACCGAAATACATTCCCGAGACGGTCCCAATGTAGCTTCCAAGTGGTCCCAGTGGGTCAGTGGTTCACGGGGTACCTGACAACCTTTACCGGAGGTGCGCACGAAAGAAAGATATCCCTTTGCGATAGCGGCCTTTCGTGACGCGCGTTTGTTGCCGCGTAGATAGCGAGCGAAGGATGCGCCGATCTATCGAGATACGGTGGTTCAATTGAGGGGTGATTTGGGTATGCAATTCGAGTTGGGAAATATTTGAGGGAAGGAGGGGGGGGCAGTACCAGAGCCGGGAGGTTGCCTCGATGCTCTCGAGTACACGGTACTCGTCGAAATAAAGAAACGTACGATCGTCTTACTCTCGAAAATTGAAGAACAAGCTGGTTGTATAATTCGCTGCTGCCGTTAATACATTCTCGGGGAAAGCCTCTCGGGCGGGACCGTGTTTGTCGCGCTGAAAATTTACGCTCGAAACTTGTGAGAATTTATTTTCACGAACGTGAGAGTTTCACCTGCTCTCCGCTATGAGAGGAGTGTACGTTAAATAGCGAGCGCGAAAGTATAACGAGAAACGATTGGTAATTTGCGTTCGGTACGACGCGTTTCGTCCGATAGCAGTAGTTGAGATTAATTCGATACCTGACAATTGCTAACCCTCCGCGCGTGACACTGACTCATTCGCCGTGGGCGTCCCATTTATCGCATATCGGTCACTGGTCTACTGGAGATTTCTCGGTATCCGGATTAGTCAATCGCTCCTGATTAAAGTGCACGCGCACCGAATCGCTGGCAAAGATACAATGGTAACGTGCGCATGTACCGAATCGTTTACCAACTTACAGTGGTAACGTGCGCATGTACCGAATCGTTTACCGAGTTACAATGGTAACGTGCGCATGTACCGAATCGTTTACAAGATTCAATGGTAAAATGCACATGTACCGAATCGTTTGCCAAGTGACAATGATAGAATACGCATGTACCGAATCGTTTACAAGTTTTAATGGTAAAATGCACGTGTACCGAATCGTTTACCAGCGTACAACGGTAAAGAGGATACGTATTGAACAATGTTTTCAAGCAAAATGGGAGAAAATTAAAACTTTTCGCCACGTTTTTGGAAATTGGAAAGACTTGGCCAAGCAATACGTAGCTTGTCAGGAATAATTATAAATCGGACTCACTTTTGTAACGACTGATCGCTTTAAATCAGGCAAAGCAAAACGTGAAATCATCAACGAGACTAGCGAGGAAAGCAGAAGGCAGCGCAAACTTTTATAAGTACAGAATAGTAAAGTACCCTCGCATCGGTAAATGTATGGTTAACTCGTATGCGCCACAACTCGAACTCACGTTTACCAAGCTGTTAGCCTAAGTGCGCGTGCACCGGCAGAAGTACGCGTCTCTGTTTCGTACTACATATCCCACGGCAAAACGATCCACGCTTTTTCCAGTTGGGGAGAAGAAAACGTATTTGGTCAAAATGCAGAGATCTCCTCCCTGCGTGAAATCATTTGTAGGATATATTGACACACCAAAAATTTCTCAAAATTTATTTTTAAGTGCGATCTACGGCAAGCGAAATAAAGTTTTATATTGTTCTACCAAATAATAGATCTGTTTCCGGTACCCCTAATATAAGCTAGTCCCACGTTTGCGACAAAGATAGTTTATTAAACACTACGCTCGGACAGGAGAAAAGTAATAACGCGTAAGGGCGACAGTGTCTTTGCGAGGTTTTAGTCGTCCAATTATATTTCCCGTCCGATCATCCTCTGTTCATCCCCCGCGTCCCTTTGCCATAAAATACGCTCTCTACCGAACGAAGATTTCTCTGGTTTGCTTTTCCTACGGTTGGCCAACCTTTAAAACCACGCACCGTTCCGATTTCGAAACCGGCGTTAAGGAGACTCGTGCGGAGGAGAGAGAACTTCGGCGCAGGGGCAAAGGGGGATGGTTTCGGGAAAGGGAGACGGTAAAAAAAAAAAAAAAGAAAAGGTCCGCGAGCGCCGTTTCGTTCGTCGTTAGAGGACACCGGTGTAAACGCGAACTCGCACCGTAACAAATGTGAACGAACCATTCTTACTCGCTTGCGGTTCCAACAAGTCCGGTTAGAATTTAGGCTACGTGGAGCTCCTACTCGAATCTGGAACACGCTGGTCGTTGAACTCGCCTTCGATATTCTTTACCTTTGAGATTTTCGGCCGTGATTATGTTGCTCACCGACGATTGTCTTCCTGCCACGTTGCGTGGAGCTACCGTTTCGTGCGAGTAACAATTTTAAATATTGCATTTTTTTTACGCGAAAGCCAGTACGATGCCAACGCACGACTTCTCTTCGGACGCCGAGACGAATACGTGGATCGAAATAATTCAAGAGTTCCCTCGACGCGTAGAGTTTGAAAACGATTGTCTTCTTGCCTTAAATCTAATTTGATGCCGACGATTGATTTCGCTTTAGACGTTGAAACTGACGGCGATACTGAATTTTGTATACACACGGCAAATTTTTCTGACAATTGTCAAAGCGGATACCGTCTAATTAGAAAATATATTAAACTTTGCTATAGAGTCTTCGATGGAGATATTTAGAATCTGGATACTCGAACGAAGAAACAATGGTCAGACATTGTTCAGCGCTATACCCCGAGACACGAATAGCCGAGTAATCCGATTTCAAAATATTTGCCTATTCAAGTTCCAAGTACCCTCGTAGTTGAGCACCAAATAAACCGAGTACTCGAGCACCAAATTACCCGGGTACCCGCGATACCCAAGAACCCAGAGGTACAGTTAAACTCCATTACAGCGCAACAGTGTTTTAAAGATCAATTTTCGCGATATCGATGCGTCCGGTGGATCATTGAAGTAAATTCGAAAGGATACCCGATGCAGCGAGAGATGTCGATTGTAATCGCGAACGGTAGCTACCGTTAATTCGGTGGTATTACAATCGCGATGCTTCTTTCTCGCATTCCCGGTGGGGTGAAGGGTGAAGTGGGACGGGTTAGCGGCAAAGATGGACGAGCTGGTGAACGAGGATGCAAGAGAGCACGAGGCCTGGAGGGAAAGGCACGAAACGATTCGAAGATAATATGTCCATGTACTGAATTACGCGGCCGACTACCGAATCATTTTGACCCACATCCGAGCGGCGTTCGTCGTTGCCTCGAGCAACACGAATCGAGATGTCGAGGTTTTGAACAGGCGCCTTCCTCTTTACGCCTCTTTTCTTCATCTTCGGCCGCTTCTTCTGCCGTTTCTTCGCGTACCAGGGAGTCGATTGAATTCGAGTCGGGTACGTGTACGTTTGTTCCACCTGTTGAGAGAGAGGGAGGGGGGGGGGGGGGTACGAACATAGATTACGAAGGGGGGGAAGAATAAAAAAATGTCAATCGAAATGAAAATTTGACGAAACCGTTGGTCGATGAAAAATCGGAAGCCCAGGACCGCGTCTATTTTTAGAAAGACACGATCAATTTACATCGCGCGGCAGGTGCGCTCTACTTCGTCAGGGCAAACGAAACGTTCTGTTTACGAGGTGCGTACGACGATAATCCAGGTGCGGTTGAAGGTATCACGCTACAGATAAAACAAACGAATTGGTATTCGTCTCGTACCTGTTGCTGCCTCCGGAATACTTAACGTTGCATTAAGCAACACGAAAGACGGAGCGTTACCCCCTTTGGGATTAATTTTGGTCAATATCGCAACGTCCGATCGAGCGAAAATTGATTTACTCGCGCTTCTATCGAAAGTTCATTCCTACGCGCGTTCCATTTTAATTTCTTTAATCGCCTTTAGCCACGACGAAGAGCGGCAAGCGAAAATTCGCGCTTCGACATCGCAATGTACAATTTCGCAAAAATGTATTTATTCGGACTTCTATAGAAAGATAATTCCTTGATACCTTGTATATTCTATTCTAATTTTCTTACAATCACTGTTATCTATGACGAAAAGCGGGCCTATGCTAGACTAAGGAGAATCTGCATATCAGTTACACGCTAAACCTACCGAATAGCAAGCGATAACGACACGCAGGGCGTATAAAAGGAAAATACCTGTCACCCCTTTAAGCTTTAGTTCTTCGGTCTGTAGTTAACTAATCGTAAGGGACGCATACATTCGTGACGAAAATGCAGCGTCCGAGAAGCAAAGTCGTCAGTCTAGTCCTAGTAATATTGTCGTTGACGACGCGGGGAATTAGCGTGATATCAGCCGCCATCGAGCGTGAAACCGATCTTAGAATTAACTCCGAACGTAAGTCCGATTTGCGAGCTGTACCGCCGACAGCGAAGTTTCAAGGAGTGTTCACGGAGGATCACGATCACGGGATGATTGGTAAACGGATTTTATTTATTTATAATCCCGCAGGAACTTTTAACTATCGTACGAAAGACTGAAGTATGTTTCAAGATACCTTTGGTTAAAAAATTTTAAGTAACTTAGAAATGAACTACTAATGGTAAATAACTAATTATATATTTATATATTTGTTTGTTACCGCGTGGTAACGCGGTAATAACGTATTGTTATATCTGTGCTATATTATACAGTAGAATTTCGATTAACCGTACTAATTGTAAGGCCCGGAATTCTAATAATTGGACAATTACCGTTTGACAGAATAAACGATCGTTTATTCAGTATCGTTTAATTACGCTTGATGAAGTAACCTCAATGAATATTTTAAGGTTTATCATTCTTATTTGCACGACTTTCCTGATATACTTGAACTGTACATTAATTTAATTGCCCGTGATTACTTTACTTTTGTACTTTATACCAAATAAAATCTAATTGTAACATTGAACATACTTTAGATTGTAACAATGTCGTTAATACAATTTTCCGTCAGATATTATTACAAAATTTTTTATACAATTTTATCTTCGCTCAATCAATTCTTTTATCTTCAGTTTACTACACGGTCTTTTCCTAATGAACATAATACCGTTCGGCGGAACTGTCCGGACCCAGTACCACAAAACGAAGAAAGAAGCAATTTTTTATTCATGTTTGCGATTTTTTCCTGAAACCGGACAGTTTAGTCGAGCAATAACTTTTCTCATTACATAAAATTATACGAAAAATTGAAGTTCTACCGTAGTGGCCAAAAGAAAAAACGTACGACAATAATGTTAACTAAATTCGAAAATCGCGTTTGTTTCAACAGCGGATCGCGTGAAATCTTGGAACAAAGAAGATGCACGAAACCTTTGGGAACTCAGTGGTTTATACGAAGGAGATATAATGGTTCATCCGGACGGGCACGCGTTCAAAAATGGTCTATTAGACTCAATGTCCCGTTGGCCCGGTGGAGTCGTGCCCTACTACATAGAAGAAAAAGATTTCGGTGATTTGTCCCATTTTACAGTTTCATTCTTTGGGGAACCTAAGCTCGAGTGCCAGGTACACCGAACGTGGAAGCCTTTTTCGTGTACTCGACCACTGTAGTTACTTCACAGAGTATATTCAGTTGCACATCGATTGTAATATTCGCCCATTTATTGCCTGTTTTAATACTTTGACGGCCACGTCACCCGCAAATGGGTGACACGCGTGTTTGGAAGATACCACGTAAAATGTGATCGCGCAAAAAAAAATTGCCGTGTATCTAGTCCGAAGGTGTTTTTGATAGCTTCAAACTTCATTGCTGTCCCAAGTAGCAAAAGAGTACTTTGGATGAGTTTAAAAAATTATCTGAAAAACGTGTACAGATTGCTTCAAAAACGTTTTAAAATGATTAAGTAGACATATTGCCATTGTAGTGTTTATGAAATATTATATAAACTTTTGTTAAGTCTTTCAAAATTCGTCTAAAAAAATTCAAAAATACCAGTTTAAGGTTCACGGTATAGTTAAAAATAATTTTTTTTAATCATTTTAATGTTACTTTTGCAAGATCTCAAGTAATTTTGAAACGTTTATGTGAATTAGACATCTATCGTTAAAATTCTATTGAATACATTTCTCGATGACAGACTCTGAGGACATCGAGTTGATCGAAGGTGCAATGAAAGAGTATCACGAGCACACTTGCTTGCGTTTTCGTCCTTACAAAAAAACCGACGACGATTATCTGACTATACAAGGCAAACAGTCGGGTTGCTGGTCCCTGGTTGGTCGACACGGTAGCGGGCAGGTGCTGAATCTGCAGAATCCGGGATGCGTTCATCACGGGGTGGTCGTTCACGAGATTATGCACGCTTTGGGATTTTATCATCAACAAAGTGCCGCGGATCGCGACGAGTGGGTCAAGATACATTGGGAGAATATAAAGAAAGGTAATTTTCAGAGGAACGGATTACGTTATATGGTTTTCAATCTCGTTTCTGCGCCAACAGGTAAAGAGCACAATTTCAATAAGTACGATAATCGCACCATCACCGATTATGGCATTGCTTACGATTACAAGAGCGTGATGCATTATAGTTCTCACGCGTTCTCGAAAAACGGCGATCCTACCATCACACCGAAGGTAAAACTATTAATGATTTGTATGTCGAACGAGCGGAATGCTTGAAAAATGCTGAATGTTTTGTAGAAAGAGAAGGTGAAACTTGGACAACGGGAAGGACTTAGCGAGAAGGATCTGTTGAAGGTACGGGAAATGTATAAAGGCGAATGTGGTGACCGTGAACCGGAAGGAAGCGGACAGGGAAGTAATTCGTCCGACAGTAGTAACATAATAGACTGGATATTCGATTAAATATTCAAGGACGATGTCAATGACCGTCTTTCAAATGATTCAGGTTCATTTTATATTTCGGACGATTGGGAAAAAGAAAGGCAAGATTGCGTTGTAGTCGAATAACGATGTATTTCGCAATCGTAAAAAAATAATTCCGACATTCATTTGCGTTGGGTAAAAAATATACTTACAGGCACGAAATGTGATTATTGTTTTTTGACGATAAAACCCATCGTAGTTTACAGAGACAATCAAACTGCCGGACTCCGTTGATTGTAATAGGTTAACTGCTTCAGCTCGGTAACGGCCTCCTCGGCGGCCTGGAAATATTTGAACCACCCTACTTAAGCTAGGAGCACACTTGTAATACGTAACGTGTTAACACTCGTTCAGGTGCCAAGCTATGTCACGCGGAGGATAGCTAAACGCGATGTAACCCATTTACACGTACACGTAGCGCGATAAAAAATCTTTTGATTTTTCTACCATGTGTTAGAGCGTGTGACGTCCTGTATTAACCGTATTAAGTACACCCAACTCGTTTTTTACACGGTATATACGTACCTCAGAAATTCGTGTAAAAAAAGATTGCTGGGATTCCCCAGTAACTACTACATTATAGCAGTGCGCAGTGCTATTTAATTTATAGAGTGTGGTAAAAACGTGAATTTATTTGATAAATTGATACCAAAGACTGCAATTTGTACTAGACCGCCCATGATCACGTGCATAATAATAATAATTATAATAAATTTTTCAAAAATGGAAGACTTTTTTGAACAGTGTAACTTTAAATTCGTGTAAAAAAAGAGTTGGGTATATTAACTTCGTTCAACCTCTGCGTGGTACAATGCGCGTGCTCTAAACGTATTGGCAAGCCCATTACGAGTCTTAACGTGGGTAGCGTATGAATGCATATCAACGCGGTGCATGTATTCTTTGTAACGAACAGTGAGTCTAATATAATTCTATTGATCTCCATCACTTTCATCACTTACGTTTCTCACAATTTCAACGCTATCATCCGTTAAACCCTCTATGAGATTTCTCAAGGATCTCCCCCATACTTGTTGCAATGCTCTACAAGAAAATCTTCCTAGCAGTCGAATTAAGTAAGAGGTCCTTGCTCTAAGTACAGCTTGTCGATGTGTGAGCAGTTTACCGATTTGTTCGACAGGGTCCCCTTTAATGAAAATAAAAAATTGAGTATCCAAGTGGTATAAGGACAATAATAATTTATTCCATAAGATATCGAGACGTACCGAAGGTTTGCGTTTGCAACACAACTCTTTCGACTAGTTGAGCGTTTTCCGGTTGAGAACGCAAAACGTTACTCAAAATCGCCACGAGATCCGCCACTACCCTTGCCTTCCTCCTCTCCAAAGACAACAATTGCTGCAGCAGCGCAATTCCATTGACGATGTACACAGCGTCGCAGAATTGGGTGAGAAATTGGTCCCGATTATAAACCAATCGGCAAAGCACCAACATCGCGCATTCCAAAGTTTGTAGTTCGTCCGCCGACAATGTGGACGCCGATCTCGTGTTCGCGTTTGCAGTTTCCGTTCTGTTTAGCTCGTTTTCCGATCGCTCGGACATTAGAAGCTTTATCGCGTACACGAGATTAGGTACGACCCTCACGTCCAAGTACACTCGCTCGATTCTCTCGAGATCGTCTTTCGAAAGGCGAGGTATAACAAAGGGCAGGGACAAAAGACAAGCAACGTACTCGAGCACGCGGCAACCGGCGGCGGGATTTCTCAAAGGTGACACGAAGACCGAAACGCAATTTTGCTGAAGCAACGAACCTATCTCCCCTTCCATAATTTCCTCCATTGATCGTTGAAGAAACGCGATCCATTCCTCGTTCTCTATTGGCCTCTCTACCGCTCTCGGATTCCAATCCGGCAGTCTAGTGTGCTGTTCCGTTAAATCGTCTTTTCTCGGAATCTCAGTCAGATATGTGTAGTGCTTGGTGGTACCGGTAACCACCCGCGAGCTTTGTGCGGATTCGGATTCGGCTTTTGGTCCTTGTATCAAAGGATCAAAAGATCTTTCTTCACGTTGGCCGACGTTAACGGCGTTGATGGCAGGAAGCGATTTTCTCTCGTCGTTTCCATTACGATCTTTTTCATTGAAGACAGTCGGTCGATCGTGTTCCTTCAGTTTTCTTGCTTCGTGTTTCGAATCTTCCGGAAACGGAAGCATGCGCTGTTTCATTTCCGCGTTCATGGTATTTGGACAATCGCTTTGACACAGAGTATGATCTACGGCTAATAGATCGCTTCTCAAAGACGCTCGGAGACTGAGGTTTCCTAAAAGTACGTCGACACTGGTGCTGGAATCCGTCCCACTCGGTTCGCTGTGTCGCAGGGCTTGGCAGTGATTTATTCCGTGATGACAATACGCGTGAGAAACTGGGTAACGCGGGTGAGAGGTGCACCTCCTCTCCCTCCTTTCTTGAAGTTTCCTTTCCTGCTCTTGCAACTTTTGAATAGTCTTCTCTAAAACTCTATGCGTTTATTACAGATCATTTATCGTTGGAAACTTCATAATTTGATGATATAGATCTTATTAGCCTCGCTAGATTACTTGGATTGATTGGTAGGACGCATTGCCAGATTCTGTAGTTGTTGCTGCTTTGCTCTGGCTTGGCTAGCGGACAGCGGAGTGGTAAACGGCGTTGGTACGGTCCCCTCCACTATCACTATTCGATTTTTAACAAAGGGGTGGTCTAAAAGGTGCGGCCACGTGAGCCTCTGGTAAGGATCTTTCTGTAGCAGGCCCTATTTTTGTAGAAAAATATGCGTTAACGATACGTAACTTTACGTACAGGTCCGATGCTAATCGTAGAAACACGTTATAACCTGGAGGAAGCTCTTGCAGTTTTGAGAGATGAAGTCTGGCCACTTTATGGCTTCGAATCTTATTAACCTGACTAAGTGTAGTATAGAAGTGGTTTGAAACGGTGGTGAACCCACAACTAGTTCGTATACTATGCAACCGAGAGACCTGAAAAACCAGCCTTCGTGCCATATTAAGAGATCAGTCTTGCCCTCCGTCTCCTTCTATCCTCTACGCTAACCCACCACAAATCTGCATTATGATCGTAAGGACATTCTTCTATAAGTTCTGGTGCCATGTATAATGGTGTCCCCTTTATAGAAGTCAGTACATGCGTTCCTGTGCTCATGCTACGAGCGAATCCAAAATCACATAACTTCGCCACCCCGTTGCTTTCCAGAAGTACGTTCTGTGGCTTAAGATCCCTACAAAAATAAGTTTAAAAGTACTGACCGTCGTTCCGAGACTTTCAGAAACCGTCACGTCCTCCAATCGCGTACCTATGTAGCACTCTGTTCGAATGTAGATAATACAGTGCCGAAACAAGATCGCATGCTATAACTTGCGCTCGTTGCTCCGACAGACGACCTGCTTTACCCAATATTTCGTACAGCTCCTTATCGGCGTACTCTGTCACAACAACAATCTGCGAATAAAAATCGCGTAATGATTCTGAAGCTTTAAATATTTTTTTAAAAACCTGAGGAAGATTCTTTACCTCATTTTCTGTTTCGAAAGAATCGAGCATCTGTACGATATTAGGGTGATGAAGGTGACGTTGAATCTCGCATTCTTGACGCAAACTTTTTAGTTCTTTAAATGATCTGCCGCGCTGGAAAACGAATATGGAATTTTAACAAATTGCAAAGCATCGATCAATTTTATTTGTCGTAAAATATTCACCTTTCGAATCACTTTAAACGCCACAATTTCGCCATCGGAGCGTTTTTTGGCTTTATACACTTGTCCAAAGGATCCTTCGCCTACTTGCCTCAGAACTTCGTACTTTTCCATAATTTTCTGTAACTGATATTAAACAACCGCGCGAAAAATTAACTTCAAACACACTTGTTGCTTTACGGTTGATTGTGATTGAATTGTAGTTTAGAGACGTGCGGGGGAGGCGTAAACAAAACTTACGGATTCCCGCGCCATCTACGGGAGCTGCGACAAGTACTACAAAATAAATTGGAATGGAGTTTTGATTTCTTTTACAAGCATCGCTAGTTCATGTCAAAATATGTTTAAAGTTTAAACACCTAACTTTAAAACTTGTATTTCTATATTTAAGTCTGAGTATTATTCCAAAAATTCGAGGAGGCAAACGGCTACATATTCGGCTAGAAGATCTCTCTGGGAACTAGTTTGTCTTTTCGCGGGTCTTTCAAACCGGCAGGCGGGAGCTCGCGATTGGTCGACGCCATTGTTACATTGACAATCTGGTTTCGTCTTTGGTACAGTTGGTGTTGGAAGCAATAAATGACCGGTTTATATTGTGTTCAGTTTTACTTCTGTCCAGTTTATGATACGTATAAAAAAGAAAATATATGATTATTTATTTTATTACAATTTAAATGTTATGTTGTAATAAGTTTACAATCGCTTCCGAAAAAACATTTATCTCGAAACCGGTCATTTTTGAATAAATAAACGAGAAACGTAGATTACGACGAGTATCATAATTTTATTTCTATGAATTATAATCGATCAATAATCGTTTGAAGTTTTATAATAATCTTGATATTTTCGTCGATCATCGTTTCGCTTCGAGTGACTCTCGTCTCTTCTACGACCGTGACTCCTGGAACGATGTTTATCTTTCTTACTTGATTTCCGATCTCTCGAGCGAGAACGTTTTTTATGCACGTCGTGGCGTTTATGCTTCTTCGTCGATTCTCTTGGAAGTGGGGAATATTTCTCTCGCTTCTCGCGATCTCGAGAACGAGGGACATATTTATCCACCGTTCGTTCGTAATCGTTGCATCGCGGCGGCGCATTTGAACGATAAACGTGCGCTTCTTTCGTCAATGTATTATGGTGTCTCGACGAAGATTCTTTAAACGATTGCGCTGAATTGGACAGAATGTCGCTCTCATCGATTCTCGGATCTTGCGATCGTGCTTCCTCTGCAGTTTCTTCGCCATGAGTACTTTCGCACGTTTCCGTCAAGTAATCGGTGTACAATTCCATTTGTTGAGTTATCACTTCCCTAACTATTTCAGTATGTGACTTTTTGTTCGTGTGAACGCCCCTGTGCTTGACTCTGCGTCTTTTCAAGTTACGCTCTTGTAGAATGAGTTCTAAGAATGATAATTCTTTATCTTCTTTGCCCGATGATTTTCTGTAATTAAGAACATCGTAAGTTGAGTTATAGTAAATAGAAAATTACGCCTATGACTGCAGGAAACTCACGGTTTATGACTGTCCGTGATATCGCATCCGATATTGGCTTTCGCGGTGTTAGAAATGGCATATTCGTACAGTGCCCTCCTTTCGTCAGGAGTGAAATCTGTTATGAGTCTATTAGATGTACACGGAACTAACCGCTCACCCCAACCTATTATAAGTGTCAAGAAATCATATTTCGCAACGAAACATAAAGAAATGGATCCCTATACTAGGTATTATAGATCGTTTTATCTCTTTCTTTATATTTATTTGCATAGTTGGCAAAGGATATGAAAAAGGATATATCGAGCGCGTGCCAAGTATAACTTTGATAACTTTCTGGAAAAAATTGAGTGGTTTAAAACACGTAACGGTCATGCTCGGAAACGCCGTTCCATTCTACTCACCAATTCTCATGTTAGGATCTTTCGCTTTTGCTTCCAGCAAAATATTATTTTGCGAGTATCTATCTGTAACGTTAATTTGAAAAACTCTTGGTAAGGAGAGAAATGCGAGTAGAAATGTGTAACAAATACTTTGTCTTTTGCTCCATTATGTTTGCTTACCCAATTTTATGGAGTACGGAGAATCGGATGGTAACGCTGTCTCCGATAAAGGAACATCAAATTCACCATAACCTTCCGTTTTCCATTGGCAAGATATAAGATGGTCATTGAGAGACTCTTTGGTGAGACGGTGGGATGAGTTGTATGGGCAGATCAGATAATTTTCGTTCTGCGTAAAAATTATAATTATCAGCATGCACATGATTGTTTATGGGTGCAACGTTTCGCTTACATCATCCGCGATACTCTCGATCGTCCAATTTAGAGTGCTGGCGATGTCAGTAATTTCTTTACGGATATTATTCGTAAAGTCTTGGAGATCCTGCAATTCCTTTGCGCGCTCATGCGGTACGGAATTTAACATCTTGGTTGAGGAAAAAGTGTTGAGTTATTTCATGTAAACAAACACTTCGTCGGAATTTCACTGCCATTCAGTGCTTCCAGTCTATCCAGTCGCATAACTCCTAATGTAACTATGGTAACTATGTTTCTCTCAAGGCCATCGATTCATAACCCAGCAGAGACCCCTTTGAAATATATCTGCCGGTAATGTGTTCATTCTTGCCGGCAATTGACCTTAATATTCGGTTTGGACGTTTCTTACGTGCAAATAATCATTTCTTTGATAATTGTTATCAAACAGATATCGCATTTTTTTTAAATCGTGAAACATTTTATGTTAAAAAATGTATGTCATATGTTTGATGGTATTCCTATCTCTGTCGGTACGAAATAAAGCGGGAAATTGAGTGTTCAGATCGGAAACACGTGTATTTGGTCTATGAGTACAATGCTGTATTTAGTTGTAACAATCCTTACTTAAAAGATGTAAGAACGTATGCGTAGATCTGATTCGAAAGGTGTTATCAACTTTAAAATTGATGCAGTGGAAGACGCTCATTATGATCACTATGCGACCTGCAACTTTTGATAACAATGACCGGCAGATAACGTTAACTAGAAAATAAAAAATACATATTATTGAACACAAATTATTACAAAATAATACAATCTACTTATATTCCCATCCACCGATTCTGCTAAAAATAACCGATTTGTGTCGGTGATTATAATATCCGTTTTCCAGTGTAATTACAAACTGTAGGTCAATCTTTCAAGTTCCAGTTGTCGGTCACGAATGGTTCGACGGTCGCAGTCAATGTGTTAAGGTAAAAGATAAAATTACTTGCGTTATTTTCATTCTTGAAGTATCTTATCGGCGGCCGGCTAGTTCGTACGTTTATTATGCCGAAAATCGATAAAGTTGAAGCATTCCGAAACGACAGTGGATCAGTAAAGATAGCTAATCCACGTTTTACCCTAGAAAGTTTTCTCTTCTACTGGTAACACTTCATCCAGGACAGTTCAGTTCTAAGGTCTTCCTGGTGATATCAAATCTCCCTACCCGAGGGTTGCTGAAATCCTCCCCGTACGCGGGGGTGTCGCGTCTACTAATATCGACCAATATGCCAATTCAAATTATGACCGTACAGTATCGAATAATCTACCAAAACCCAACACCAGGCTTCTGTGTTGGCTTCTTCTTTAATCCGTTTATTTCGATCGGGAATCCCGTTGGACGAAAATTTACATGAAAAAGTCGATGGTGGCATCGTCGCAACGATACATTTTATTCATTCGAATAGCAATTCTTCAAAGAAACGTCGCGTGTTTCGGATCACCGAAAAGGGTTTAGAAACGATGCGATTTGATTTATAGGAGAATACTAGGGGAATTCCTCTAGGAACAGCTAGGTATTTTTTATTATCAAAGAAGGGACGGGGGGGGGGTTGTCTGTGCGCGTGACTTTTTCTTTGTCTTTCCCGTTCTTTTCTTCTTTATACATACATATCCCCTCACACTGTGTATGTGGATAAAAGGTCGCGGGAGAGAAACGTCGAGGGTGAGAGAGAGAGAGAGAGAGGGAATGAAATGGTTCTCGACTGCCGCTACCAGACAAAGAAGCTTGTCAAGTACGATGATGGACGCCTTCATGAACGACCCTACGGAGCCCCGTACATCACCTTTATTACCGCCATCCTCATTTTCATATTTCATATTTACATTTCTAGTCCGCCGTAAATCAAGGAATTTATGGGTAATTAGGCCTTTGTACCGTCTGGACCTGCAGCAAGTCCGTCAGGGACATGAAAGACGGGTGTTATGGAATCATCTTTTATATCTCCCTACATGCTTTATCAATTTCCCGGCAAATTGTATTCAGCAACTTGGGATTGGACACTGGTGAATAGTTTTGATACGATGCACAGCAAATATGGTTTCGTTATACAGCCAGATAGTGGATATTCAATATAATTACTAGAATGTTAATATCGGGTGGGTATTCTATGCCACAGAATGTGAAGGGATTTAGTGGGGAAGCAGTAACCCTTTGCAACTACTTTGCTCTTGAAAGGGAATCACTTGAACACTGTGAGAATTCTTAAGGATATTAGGAAAGCCGGTTTTCGAGGGTTCGGGAAAAGGAAGTACAGACAAAGGTTGATGCATAACTATTCGAGAGTAAAAAATAACTGTTAGAGGACCGGATTTAGTACTTTAAAAATAGGTGGATAAGTGTGATTGTTATTCGTACACACGAAGCAGGCATGATTGCTATTATGATTAATACCGTGCGATTCTCGTAGTCTGTCCACACTCGAATGTCCACCGTTCTTTTTTCCAAAAACCGTGGATGGAGACTGGTGGAGACATCGTGTGGTTTAAATTTTCGCCCTACGTGAAGCAACGACTATCAATATTTAATTTCACAAGATCAGTTTTACGTACTGTTGCGCAGCAAATAGCGAGAGTTCTCGGGTTGAACGACAATCTTAGCTAAAGTATAAACAAAAAAAGGTGTTCATTATATTTCTAACGCTATATTATCTCTATTCTTAAAAGGACGGAAATATGATTAATAGGGTCGATGAGTTATAAAATTGCCCGTCACGTATCATCGAGAAAAATTTGTAACAGAGAAAACCAGATGTAAAAGAATGGTTTTTGGAGCGAGGCTTCTCTATCGGACACGGCATTTTCGAGGAACGGTCGCGACGAGGGGGTACAGATGTAAGAAGAATGTTTTTTTTTTTAATAGTACTCCACTATTGGCAGTGGCAAAGTAATTCCATCGGTTACGAGCTATTACCAGCGGTTCAACGTATTGCGCGCGATAAAGGTTCGCGTTAATATTTAATAGTGCGTTTTAATGGCGCACGCAGGTGCGAGTACGTCGCGCTGCTTACTTTCCAGCTGCTTCGTGTACCCTAAGTATCTGTTAATGACACTTTGCAACGAAATAGCTAAGTTTCCGCCACCACCGACGACGTCGAAACCTTTCCGCCGAGTTGTATTTTAAGTGTGCGTCTACTTAAAACCGTCGATGGAGAAGTTTATTCTTAACGTTGCGCTCCCCTTTCCCGCGAATTCAATTTTTAATAATTATCCTTATTACAAAAATTATTCATCCTCGGTTACGAATATCGCTGATCGAATCTGTCATTCGGCGATCGTTGCGCGGTTTGTCGTTCGAACGTTTCGATCCGGTGAGTAATTAATTTTGAAAAAATCGAAATATTTAATGATCCACTCACAGCCCTA
Organism: Pemphredon lugubris; assembly: GCA_933228935.1. Lineage (NCBI taxonomy): Eukaryota > Metazoa > Arthropoda > Insecta > Hymenoptera > Crabronidae > Pemphredon > Pemphredon lugubris. The sequence continues at coordinate 67,509,120 of OW121815.1, forward strand.
AGGAGTAGACGTAATGTGCGTATATTTACTTTAGTACCCACCTGTTGCCGTAACCCAGTTTCTTACGTATACCAACCGGAAAGTTTTTAAACTTCCCAAGGATCCTTTAAATTCTCGACCTTCGTGTCCCGTTGAAGGAAGACCGGGCTGTTTAGAATAACGCGCGTACACGCGCACGCGAATTGAAAAAATTTACATATTTCCCCGCAGACGTATTAACCGACGTCGGGGCGAAATATTTGTGCAATTTAACGGGTAGAGGTGTGTTCTTCGAATACATACGTCAGAATTGTGTAACGCATCTTTAATCGTTTGACCGTTTGTAGTATCGAAGTGCGAGTGTAGGTAACCGTATGACATATACTTTACCCTACGCAACTATTACGCGTTACGTAAAAATGTCTACAGAACCCATCCATTGAACTCGTAATCGGGTAAGGGGTAATTAATTTAATTTGTTAATTAAACGATCCGGGAATTGACGAATTTAAGAGCTCAAGCTATATCTCTGTATATGCATTAACTCTCATCAGTTTACAAAGCGATCATTTAATATGTGGACAAATTGTTTGTTACACCCTCAATTGTTTTATACCATGGATAATAGGTAATATCGTGATGCAATTCTCACTTATCACTTGTCTCTTGAATGGATAATATATATTTGTTTTACACAATTAACATTCGCCACGTGTAAATGTTTATTAAAATGCGTCCATTAATTCGCATTGCTAATTAACCGATATTAATATTAAACGATATCAGAATCGATGATATTCGATTAACGATAACTAAAAAAAGGTAAAAGTCTTACGTCCATTCCGGCGGGCATGTCATTTTGAACCTACGTATCGAACATTTTTTCGCCGGCCGATTAAAATACTCGCGCGTTCGTTCTGTTTAAAGCGATATTTTCGGGTGAAACGAGAATATATCGCGAGCGGGAACAGACTAGAAAGTACGTGCATAAATCGTGTATATTTACGTCCCTCTTCATTCGCGAATACATATAATATTTAGCTGTTTCTACCACACAACGCAATCCTATTAGAACGAATGAAATGTGTGGAGCGCTACGTACAAATCGCAACGTTAACGATATCGTCATTTAGCCGGTTGAATAAGTACGGATAAGGTATGATCGAGCAAATCCTGCGAATCGTACAAGATTCGATGAGTCCGCGAGAGATGACGCGGTGATGCGTTTAACGCAGCGGATTGCTCCAAACCTTTTTTTTTTAGAACCGTGAATCACGATTATTGCGACTAATTAAAACTAATTGGTTCATTGGTAATACATAAGGGCCGTTTACGTAATTCCAAGATGTATTAGTGGACATTTATCATATAGAGTGAGTCACTTCGTTGCTCACTCGTAGTAATTTTTATTTTGCACGCTTGTGACGAAAATAGCTGACAGACAATTCTTCGTGCGTCATTGTTTCCTCTAACGTGGTACAGATTTATTAAACCTTGAACAATGATGTGACAAAAATCACATAAAAGGGGGACTTCTCATCGGAGAAAAGGAGGAAAGATGCATTACTATAACTTTGGTTTGATTTGTATTTCACGTATTTGTTAAGGTGTTCAAAGTTTCATACATTTCATCTAACGAAAAGCAGGTAGAAAGACAAAACATTTTGTTAGCGACGTTGTACACTGGTGTCTCTCTTTAAGGATTCCATTAAAAAAAAGGTTTGTCACGAGCAACTTAGCTAACTCACCCTGTTGAACTTAAGTCACACATTTTCATTTTCTTTTACTCAATTGATATGCCAATTGATATGTTGCGCGTTCATATTATTGAGTAATTAAGGATTTGGCTTTTTAAAAAATACTCCAATTTCGGAACACCATTATTTACGGTACCATGAAATTGGGGCACAAAAGTTGATGTAAAAATTCTAATCCGTGAGTTCAGCGAGCGGGATATTAAAAACACGTTCACACTAGTTTCCAACCATATTTTAATTTCGGCTACAAGATTCTATACGGTTATAATATGGTTAATACTGGTTCACAACCCCGTTTTATACTTAAAAGAAAATTCTTTTTTCCCTACCACCACTGTTCCCTTGCAAATAATCCTCAAAAACAAAGGCGAAGCAATAAAAACATTCAATAAACAAAAACATCGACTTCTTGACGTAGGGGAGCCGGCTCTTACGGCGTTGCATCTCACAGTCGGTTACGGTTTAATGAAATAATTAGATTTAAGTACGCGGTGCAGGGGCGTGCGATTACATTTGCGAGCCACTCTATATTCCATTCCGCGGAAAGAAGAAACGTGCGAGAGGCCCCCCCGACATTGGGAACCTCTGTTACAGCGTATCCCCGCTACTCCGGCGAACAACAGCGACTCTCGAGATTTTCTCTTCGTTTCTTTTATCCATCAACTTCGTCCGACTTTTTTTCTTCTCGCGCACGAGAGGCAGCATGCCTCGAATAACCGAACGAAACGCAGTTGCGCGCCCCCCGGGCTCCGAGCGTATTCCTTCGGAATAGAAGCGGCGCGGTGGCCGATCGAACTCCGTTGCCTTTGCATTTGCATACAATCGCCGTAGCGTTCGATCTCGCGCGTATAGCCCCAGCGTGTATGGCATTCTGCTCTTACTCTCTTACGCTCTTAATGCCCGGCCCAATGCACATGTTAATTCATTGTATATTTAATATTCAGGCATGTGCGCTGGACGCACGGTGCGCTCATTTACCTTTGTCTTTCGCGAGACGAGGGGGGATGCGCGCAAAAAAGAGGACCGAGGAAACGACCCGAGGGGCGGGGGGGGAGGGAGAACGAAAGAAGGGGTGGAGCGAAGGGGGTTCTCGGCTGGAAACACCTAAAGGAATAGGATGGACAGGTGGATAGATCGATGGCCGGATAAACGGATAGGCGCGTAGAAATGTTTGTCGCGGGGTTGGGGAGAACAGTGGGGGAGGGAGAGGGAGGTGGGTGGGCGAGAGTGAGAGAGAATGAAAGGGAGAGGCATGGCGCGACGCGTCATTGCACGTGCACGTGCATTGATACCGATATTTATGCCCACCAGTTAATCATGTCAAAGTCGTTTGATTTGTCGTTGGCTTTTATGGAGGGGAATTAAAACGTTCATTTCGCCGCAGACACTCGCCAACAGTGTCCGTCCCGCTGGTGCTGGACTGGTGCTGGTGCCGCTATTGCTCTATGAGTTATTTTCTGGGCGACCCTTGTACGGTGTAACGAACCGGGTGAGGTGGCGGTGGGGGAGGGGTGGGGAGGGGGTGGGCGGGGGAGCTTTTTGCAAAATTACCACATCTCGTTTATGTCGAAAATTCGCGCCCGTGACGCGTCTGTCTATAATACGAATTCATGCGATGCCGATGAAATAGATCGAATTTGGTATTTGGTCGAAGTTTGCGAGCTAACGTCAAAGTTTGCACTTTTTGCAGCTATTCGCGCGAATTTCCGGTGACGGGGGAATTTGTTTGAATTTTTTGACGTGCCGCAATCAGGGGTGATTTTCGATGAAGTAAAATAAGTGGACGGCGAACGTGTCGCGGAGTGATTAAGTTTTAAACGGCTGGCATTGTTCGAAGGGCGGAGGAATTTGTGTTCGCGATGGTCAGAATTAGATGCGACTCTCGTTAAAATAAAAGAACTGGACGATGGACGTGTCCCAGATGTCAAGTTGAAATTTGTTTATATTTTCGGTGGCTCAAAATTAGATACGATTTTCATTAAAATAAAACAGATAAACGGTAACGTAACCTGGAATAAGCTTTTAATTATGTTAGTTAAAATCGTAGTGTAGAAATGATATTTAGAATTTTTAATGAGATAAATTAGATACAAATTTTAATTAATACAGTGTAAGTAGACGATGAGCGTATTCGTGGTTGATCGAGTTCTAAATGATGTCATTTCTAGAAATGCCATTTTCGAGCTAACTTTTTTATTTCATACGACTTCTTTCGACTCGGGGAAAGAAAGGATGGCTTTGATGAAAGGCTCACGTACGAGCAATATCGTTGCACGGGCTCTGTAATATACATAAAGGTTTATTGTCCGCTATTCATGGAAAGTCGTTGATTGTATTGCAAGACGATAACCGTATCTGTCGTCTCCGCGAATTTCGAAACCTTCTTGATCCATCCGCGTTCAACTTTCCACCTTACGCTTGATTCATAATTCGACTTTTCTACGTTTTCCCCTAGCAAGTTTCTCGTCGAGCTTTTCGCGTCGTACGGCGAAATCAAAATTAATAAAACTATATTTAGGAATAAAAATACATGAAACTTAATATTTATGCATGAGCTTAAAAAATAAAATACTGTTTTATACGATGAACAATTCTTTTGTCAGCTAAAAAATTATTGTTTGGAAATTATTTTGCGATTTCACTTTTTCAAAGTTTCTCGGAAATTTCGTATGATAAACTTAACCTTAATTTCTCACGCTGACGAACTTTATTTCCCCATTTACGGATCGTGGTTGCACTTAAACAATTAGTGGAATAGCAGAACCTTAAGAATTATATTTAGAATCCAGACATTCAAGAGTTAATGACTGTACATACATAACACGGACAGTGGGGGCATTCACGTTCCTAGCGCCCTTAAGCACTCAATTAGCAGACGGCCCCCCTCCCCACCACCTCCGCGTTTAACAATTTAAAAGGAATCTCTGCAAAATTTTCTGTCACAAATTACATTTCCTGCACCATGTTTTCTTGGCACACAAATAGTTTATATCCGTTGACGTCTTTTTTGCCTCCCACTACGTGACAAAGCCCTACCAGAATCTAATGGAAAACGGGTTGCCGAACACAACGAACGCCTCCCGACAACGGCATTCGATGGCGCCGTAGAAAGAATTCGATGGACGCGGACGAAGTTGGCATCGGGGACGGTCCCGGGTGACTCGACAGCCGTCCGTCAAGGTGCTCGGTGACTCGTGAACCCGAATCCCGAGTACGACAAAAGGGAGCGAGGCAAACTGTGACGAGCTCTCCCTCGGTCGTCCTTCTCACCCTGGGGACCGGTCTGCCAGAGAATTCTAGAGGGAGAGAGAGAGAGAGAGAGAGAGAGGGCGGACGGCTGCGAGCCGGGGAGCGAGTAGGAGTAGGAAGAAGGAGGACGAAGAAGAAGAAGAAGAGGAGGAGGAGGAGGATGTGGAGGAGGAGGTGGAGAGAGGGAGAGAGAGAGACGTCGGGCAAAAGGTGGAAGTGGAGGCAGCGCGGCAGTCGGCATCAGCTAGGTCCGCGCACTTCTATCACGTCGGGGCGAACGGGCGGACAGCTCCGAGGCGATTTGTCTTTCATTTCGGGCTAATTTATTGCGCCCGGGCACCTATCTTTCTCTTTCTTTCCGTCTCTCCCCTCCTCCTTTCTTACTCCCTCGCTCGGTCGCCACCTACCCCTCTCTCCAGCTTTCTCGCGTTTTCTCTCTCTTTCTCCCGTTCCCCTCTTCTCTCTCGCTCTTTCCTCCTGCCCCCCCCACACCTCCCTTACCCCGCTCTCTACCTCTTTCTGTCTTTCTCTCCCCGTCTTTCTAGCGCTATTCTCGACTCCACACCATTCAGCCACGCCCCACCCAACTAATGTCCCACATAAAACTTGGTATCAGCGATCCTCAAACGGGGATTTACAATCCCTTCAAGCGCCGCTGTCACGATAAATCCTCCGGGGCGACGTCGATATATCTCGCGCGCGAATACTTCTGTCCCTAATGGATACCCCCTCGGTACATACAACCGACGTCGAAGCCGAAACCAGTCCAGATCCTCCGTACATCCGTTCGCTGAGTCGATTCATCCTTGCTCCGCTTTTCTTCGTCTCCTATCTTCCGTGTAGCGACGCTGATGTTTCTCTTCTTTTAGCTCAAACTTGGGTTGGTCAGAGGGACGACGCGTACGCACGGAGCGTGTCTCGTCCCTCCAACCCCCCCCCCCCCCCCCCCACCCCCTTACCCCACCGCTTCCTTTCTTCCTTCGTCGGCCTTTTTGAAGTTGGAGCGGAAAATCGATGCGCTATAAATTTCACGTTATCCAAGGGAACCGTCGAGCTCTCCTCTGGCCGCGGAGTAGAGGATAACGAAATTGCGTGATCTCCTCCCCGAAGGAAAAGGAGAAAAAGCGGGAATTTATTTGCGCGGTGCGAGACTCCTCTTTAGTCCACGGCGTTTACGAGTTATCGGGTACGCGATTGCGGGGAGGCGAGCATCGCGCGATTTCGCGCTCTATCGTGGAACGGTGGGAGGGGGTGGTGAGACGGGGGGGGGGGGGGCGGAGAGAGGGGAGAGGCGTGTGTTCCTCTCGCCCGGTTCTCCCTTTCCGCGAACGAGGATCCGAGCAGGCCGGAGGAGCCGATGCCTTCGCGAGAAGACGAAAAGAAAGGAAGAAAAGACCTACGCGGAAAACGCATTATCCAGGTTATAACGCCATCCTATTAGGGTACTCGTCGTCGACAGTTAATAAGGGTAAAAGCGCGCGTTCGTGCAATTAAGAGCAGTAATAAGCGCCTTAAGGCCAATAAGATGTTTCCTAATGGAACTAGCTAACAGCGTTGAGCCAATTATCCACGGGCGCATTAAAATGAGCGCGGAGGACCACCGATATGGGCGAACCTTAATGCCGAGCTCGGCTATGTCCTCTCCTCCGATCGTACCTGATCTCGATTATAAGATCTCCACCTATGACGTTGTCCTTTTTTTTTGCCCCCTTACTCCTTTTACCCTTCTTCCCTCTTCTCCTTTTTTCTATCTCCCGCGCGATCTTGAAAGAACATCTCGCGAATACGTAAGCCGCTTTTAATCCCCTCGTAGCGGTAAAGTACGGTTCGGCTATGCCGATTTTCCGATTGCATTACGGAATAATTAGGTTCGAAAATGTGCCCGTTCCGGTCGGCGTTCTCCGTCCCCGACCTGTTGGCGGAGAATGTTTAGGTATTCGGTTATTACGAAGTCGGTGTTGTTAGCAAAGGAGAGGGGCTGTTAGACCGACGAAAGGGAAGGCACATGTCGCGTTCAAAGAGAGAGGGTTGGCCGGGGGCGTTTAGAGCGGTTGCTTTAGCATCGGGCCGAGGATGGCGAAGTAATAGATGCAAAGAGAGACGGACAGATAGATAGAGGGAAGGGTGGAAGGAAAGGCAGAGACAGGGAAAGCCCAGCGGCTTCTCGTTGGAGGCTTTCGGCATAAGTCCTCGTTATGATTCAACGCGCCTTAAGCCGGTCTTCACGGGCCGCGAGTTCTCTCTCTCTCTCTCTCTCTCTCTATAGCTCGCTCACTCTCCCCTGCTCTCTCCTCTCCAGTCTCTGCCTTTCCACTCGCTGCACTGCTAATTCCCCCGCAACTTCCTTTCCCCATCCTCCTTCGCGGCATCCTCGCATCTATTTCCGAACCACGACGTCGAGGAATATTAAGCGAACACTTATGTCCGTGACTCGGCATTGCATCGCGTTACGTCGCGTCCCTTGGGGAGGGGCGGGGGACAAAATTCAACCGTGATACCGAAGAATCGCGGTTAGAACCCTTCGGGGCTTTAGGTCGTCCGCTTTACCGCGATTTTCGGGATCTTACGTCGGTGGTATTTTGACAAGCGGCATAACGTTTTCTTACAGATTTATTTTGATTTATCTACAGCAATGTTCTTCGTTTATTATATGTCTGTATCTCTGATTATGTAATGTCGCTATAATTCTTTCCCTTATATTCGTTTTCTCGTGTTTATCGCTGATCTATAAAGATGTTACGGTGAACAAAGAAAGGCGTTTAGTTCGATTTGGACTTGGCGTGACAAAATAATTAGAAGCCTGAATAAAAAATTTGATGAACTAAACAATGAATATCTGAAAATTTGATTTTATAAACGTAAGTGAAGAGTAAGAATCGGTTGTCTGATTCTTATTATAAAATTCATCTTTTGTGTTAAACTCTTACATAGGAATTTTTCAATAAATTTGACGAAACAAAAATAAAGCTACGTAACCCTCGGATCGCAAGATCTACGACAAACTTGGTACAAAATTCAAAACAAGATGAAAATTGGATATGAAAACCCCCAGAACTCATCCAAATTGATTTAATTCTCGATTCGCGTCTCTCAGCGTTCGATTTCCGGAAACGCTACCCTGACAAAAAAAGTACGAATAACCGTACTCTCCCTTAAACACCGAACGTTTAAAGGTTAGCGTACAGCACGTGGCGCAACACGCGTCACGCGTATTAGGGCCCTCTCTCTCCTCTCTTTCCAATTCGATATTAGGTATAATAGGCAGAGAGGATCGGTTACGAAGCGTGCTTTTCCTCCCCGGGACGCAGCGGTATTAAACGCAACAATTATTAACCTGATCGTAATTGCACCTGATCATGGTCGTGCTATACATCCCGCGATATCGTGCGCGCGTAGGGTGACAGAGGGGGTGGACGCGGGGTGCGCTACCCGTTCGGTACAGAATGTGTCGAGTTATGGGAGGGGTGGAGAGGGTGAGAGATTTACGGGGAGTGGGGGGTGGGAGGGTTGGGGATGGGTCCGATCGGCATTTGTGAGGCGAGTTTAATTCTGTCTCGGTGCTCGCGTCTCGGGATTTGGGGGACTCGGGGGTAATAATAACGAAGGAGAAAGATGACACGGCGAATGAATCGAAGCGAGATGGAGGATCGATAGGTTGAGGGTTGGGGGAGAGGAGGGGGGGTGGTCGCAGACGCGGGTCAGCCGGGTATAACGAAGCGTCTGTCTCACTCCCACCCCTCTCCTCGCCTGTCTTTCTCTCTTAACGCGGGATAGGCTCGTGCAGCGCGCGTTAGGATACATTAACGCACGTCCACGGGCAGAGGCATACGTATGAAAGGCGGTGTGTATGTATGTTCGGGAGCGCGACTAGAATCACCGACTGCCGCGAATGTAGTTGCAGTTCCAATCGCAGTCGCGGAGCCGCAGTTGCAGCTGCACGCAACCTGGACGTCGGTGTGAGAAAGAGAGGAGGGGTGCGAGGGAGAGACGGTGCCCGCAGCGGGCAAGAGAGAACGAGAGAGAAAGGGAGCGAGCGAGCGAGCGATCGGACTAGCGTTGTTTTACCGTAAGGGGTTAATTGCATTGCCAATAACAGATAATGCAACAATCAATGATTTAAGGGTGGCGGCGAGGGGGCCGAGGACGAGCACGGGAATGGGAATGGGAATGAGAATGGGGGGATGAGGAGAGGGGTCGTGGAATGGGGGATAGGGATGACGATGGGGGTCGGAGGATGGGAATAGATAGAAGCTGGGGAGAGGTGAACGGGAGTGGGTGGACAAGGGGGGGGGTGGTTGTGGATAGAGTAGAGGTACGTAGCAGGGTAGCCGCGGGGGTATTCGCGGGGGCGGAAAGAGAGGAACAGGGGGTGTAGAGGAAACGCGCGGGGGGGGGGTGGTGGTGGGCACGAATCGTGCGTAGAGAGAGAGAGAGAGAGACAACTGCGGGACCGCGCGTTTCTACCCTTGCGATCGGCCAGTCCAGCGTGGCCTATATATGCAATGATGTTTGCAGCGCGTTTCGAGCGTCGCCTCCACCCTCTAATTTAAACAGTCCCAGCAGGCTTGCGGCAGATTATCCTAACAATAATTGGCCGCGCTTCCTAAAGCGTGCGCGCGTACATGCGTGCGTGGGCCAGCTGTAGGACGCGCGTGCGATTATCTATCGGGAGAGTTCGAACGAATCGGATTGCGGCCGGGGGTTTGCGGGGTAGGGGGAGGGGGGGGGGGGCGGGGGCGGTGCGGGAATGGGGAAAGGTGGTCGTTCGGGTTAAGTGCGTAAGTAATACGCGGACCTCCGTATTTCGTAGCGGCGACGTTTTCATCGCGCAATTTTTCCCCGCGTTACCATCCATATACCGAGAGTTATGTCCGTCAGGGAATTAATATAGGCAAGATTTGTTGTTATTACGGGAGACGGGGGGTGGAGGCGGGCGGCGGGTGACGGCGATAGCGACGGCGGATGAAGGGGGGGGGGGGTGGTAGGTTGGTACACGACGGCGCGGAGGCTTTCTCAGGGTAGAGAGCGAACCCATTACTTACTATAACTGCCGGTCGGGGGTGGAAGGCCGGCAAGGGGGGGTGGGGGGTAGGAGTTCCTGTCAGGCATCCATCATCGCGACTAATGGCTCCACTCTCCTGCCAATAACATCCGGCCGTGTGCACCTCCGCCCGGAAACCTCGACGGTTTTACTCCCGCTTCCACGGCCTTACGTCCGACTTCTACTCGAGAATGCATCTTTCGCGGGAGCGCGGAAGAGAACTATCGCAGAGTAATTGTCAAACGCGTATACTCGGGTAACCGCGATCTTCGCTCGTCACGCGAATCCAGTTCCACGATCGCCGATCGCTGGCGTCCCTCCGGTATCGCGTAAATCACGCGCCCAATGAGGAAGATTAATAAATAAAAAAGAAGTGGGACGCGGAAACTATTCGGTCGTTGGATGTATATCGTTTGAAGCGGTTGCGACGGGAGCGTGAATCGTTGAACGTGGAATTTGGGGGATGATCAGCCTTGAACAGTGGTGGTTCCGGGTTGACGCGTGGCGCGGGGGCAGGGGCTGGGGGAGGGGGCGGATGGGAGTGAGGGGGTTAGCCAGTGGGGGTTCAGGAATGGAGACGCTTTGATTGCTGGTAAGCCAGGCTCATGGCACGGGGCCCAGGTTGCGCCGCTGTATAACAGCAACGGTCAGATAGTTATTGCTGAGCGATTTGATAGGTGGATAATGACGAGTAATGACACACCGCGGTGGGAATCGAAGCTACAGTTCCTCTCCCCGTGTTTCCGCTCCTGCTTCTGTTCGATGTAACCCAGACCGTTCTCTCGTCCTCTGCCTCCCCGGCCCTCAGTTGACCCCCCCCACCCCCGGTCCTTCGCCCTGGCTTGTCCCTCTCGGCACCCCTCTCGACACTCTCTCCCCCTCCCCCGTTACACTCACCTCTCACCCTTCTCCACCCCCCCCCCCGGCCCCTCTCCACCTCAGTCAACCCCGTCTCGTCCCTGGCGCACGGGGCTGCGGATGTGGATATGAGATTGCGTCATGCATATGCAGCTGCATTTGGCATCGGACTATGCCCGTCCAATCACCGCCGTGAAACTTGATTGTCGCCGATTATCCCCCGTCGATCGACCTAATAAAACGCGAATATTTTCCAACATTACTGCCGCACCACCACCTTGCCCTCCTGTGATTTCGATCTTGTATTTTATGGGACACGGCGAGCCGCGAACTCCCCCCCCCCCCCCCGCCCCGTGCCGCCCCCGCGATATGGCGTAGCGTTGCGGCTCTCTTTACTTCACCCCTTGTCTCTCTCGCTCCCTGTCGCGTCATCCTCTCATTCTCTCTATCGCTTTGAATTGATAAAATTACCGCGTACGCCCGATCGACGACGGGAATACGTTTCCGGTTTACCGTCGTAAGTCGAGGTGTTGGAACTTGGAACGCGATTGTGTATCGGTAACAGTTGACAGGCTTGCAAAATTGTTTACGTTAACAACGTTTAAGGAATGTAGGTTTTAGTTGTCTCTGATACCATTTTTCTACGCTGTTCTCAAATTTTTTTAATTTGACTTTGCCGCGCACAAGAAACACGGATATTATAACAGTTCCGGCTCTTTAAACCTAGAACGCTGATTCGACGAACACTGATACTTTTATACAGACTATTTTCAGCATGTTCTTTTACATAATTTAGTTGTTGAATAAACATAATAAAGCAAAAAGAAATCACAGCAATTTCAACATATTTGTGCATATTCTATACTATAGTTATCGAATTCGACGAATGATGTAAAAGAAAAGTATAAACATAAGATTAGCGGTCCAGAATTAACGAAATGAACGTGGAGTTTAGGAGGATCGTTCCTAACGGCCCGCATCGACGACAGGACCAAGCGCGTCGATTTTTACACCCGCGGAAGGAGTCATTCTGCCGCTTCGGCGTTTCCTCGAATCACTCCGCCGTCGCGGCGGTCGCGAGCGCAAAGTTTGATCTCGCCGAGCTGAATCAGGAGTGCTCATAGCAAACTCGTTCGTCGCGGGCGGAGCCGCCTCGGTTTATTTTATATACGCTGAGTCGCGCTGCCTGCCCAGCACGTAACAACATTTACATTGTACGAGTGCTCGTACATAGGGCCGGGGCGAAGGAACGTATGGCAGCGGCAGCAGCACCAGCGAGTATGCTAATCGCTCTCGGATTTATGATAATCGTCCGCAAACTAGGATCCCCGGCGATAGAAGGCCCGAAGGACACGGCCGAAAGAATTCGCCGAGGCGAAGAATTCGTTCGGACGCGAAACTGTGTTGCTCGCCCCTACCCCCTCCTCCCGTTTCGCATGTGCTCGTACGAAACTACTTACCCACCTTCGAGGTGTGCACATACTCGTTATTATACCTCAGCGTTTCGAGGCATCGCCGCGCCTCGCGTTTCTCGCCTCAGTCTCTCTCTATCTCTCTCTCTCTCTCTCTCTTCCTACGAAAGGGTAACGCGCGAAAGGAGATCGCGGATCCACGGCGATGATGGTACTCAGACTCCCGGTGAAGACTCAGCAGTCGTTATCGGCCTGCGAAAGGGGAGAGCAATACCTGTTGCATACGTCAGTGATTCTTTTCTCGGCACGAAGGATTCGTTCGAGAGCACCCGCGCCACGGCCCCTCGTTATTCGATGAAACTGTTTCCCCTCGTCCGGGAGCACGCTCACGTTGAAAGAAAATGCGGATTCCTTCGCGGTAGTTCGAAGTAAGAGAATTTCGGTAAATAAGGGGAGTGTCGTTAAATAATTTTGAGAGACTCACGGATGCCTGACAAGATTTTAAAGCGCGGAGTAAAAGAATTACAGGCCACGGTGTAATGGCGCGCAATACGGCTTTCTGGTTACCACCGAGCAAGTAAACTCACGAGAACTTTTGTAGTCATCAAAGAAGAGTCAAGGTGATATCATCCTGACTTTCATTTCAGATTATTATTTTGTAATTCTATAACGTTCTATAATGATTCTGATTTTATCCTAATCCCCTAATTCTAATTTCGTAGAAGAAGAACAAAGAAGAGTATCAAGGTGATATCATCCTGACTTTCATTCCACGAGATTACTATTTTATAATTCTATAACGATCCTGATTTTATCCTAATCCCCATACACCACAATTTCGTAGAAAAAGAACAAAGAATCGCATCAAGGTGATATCATCCTGACTTTCATCCCACGAGATTATTATTTTACAATTCCACAATGATCCTGATTTTATCCTAATCCCCGTAAACCACAATTTTTATCTCGACTTTGTCACCGATGCGTCTCACAGTATTGAACAACAATAACCGATCTCTGTCTGGTCACACCCTGTACGATACCACTCAGCTCCACGCGATCTCTCCCAAACGACATCGCTCATAACCGTTCAACTAATCATCTCCGAGTATACCTACGCGTACCTTCATCCTTTACTCTCTTCAAACCTTGCACTTCCTATCCGATCCTAACGTACTATCCTCCCGCCTGGACACGCCCTTGCACGATACTTACCCGGTTTCGCGCGATCGCTCAACGCCCGACGTCACTTCCCCATCACTCGTCGTTACCGAGTCCTCGATATCTGGGTGGGATACCAAACGAAAAGCGAAAAATCATGACGGACAGCGCGTTAGACATCGCTCCGTTACCGCGCTCGAGAAAATTGTAGCGATACGTCGCTCCGGCGCGGCAAGGCGGGGGGTGGTGGGTGGGTGGGTCGGTAAGGTGGACTAGGAACAGGAGAGCGTCGGTGGGCGCCGTCGAAGCAGCGGTTATCTCGGCAATTAATATGATTGAGGAGACATCTCTCACGTCTCCGTAATATCCAGCAATGGCCCAAGTTCTGATTGCTTTGCCCGTTCCACCCACGCTTTGCCTCGCTATCTCGAATGCCATAACCCTAGCGCACTTCCTCGCTCCTTCCACGTTCCTTCCACGATGCTCTTCGAGTTAACGAAACTGAGTTACGGTGCTGGGTACGCGCAAACTACGAGCCTCCCCCCCCACACTGCCACCCCCGGTTCGCCGGTTTTTAACCCAGTTTCGCCATGGAGATCATTGTGAGTGTGCGTGTGCTTTTTCTTTTCATTTGTTATCGTCCGCGCGCACAAGAAACGGTAACTCGTAATTTCGGTATCGGTAATCCGGTTGTCTTTCGCGCAGGAATATTTCGACGGAAGGATCGCCTCGTGGCATTCGATATTCCCGTTGCGAGCGCGATGTTTTCCGCCGGCGCGACTTTGGCCCGGGGGGGGGGGGGGGGGGATGAGAGGGAAACGTTGGAATTAGGTTGAAACCCTCGTGAAGGATTCTCACGGAGGAAGTATATTTAACGGGGCCGGGTTGGAGCTTTCGCGGAGTGGCTTGGTATCGTCGGCGTTCACGGTGGAGATCGCGTTGTCGTCGGTAATAGCCGACTTCGTATGAGCTTCGCCATGAGAAGAAAGCGGTGGATATAAAAACACGGAGAGCCTGGGTGGCGGCTTGGTGGAGGAGGAGGCGGTCGTGGAGGGTTGAGAGGAGAAGGAGGAAGAAGAAGAAGAAGGGCGGGGAGGAGGAAAGCGAAATATAGAGAGACATAGAGGAGAGAGGTCGCATCACACTCAAAGCGGTACGTGACAAACCGGCACCAGTTCTTATCTGTCGGCCCCGTTTTCCGTTTTCCGTCCCCGCGGTGCCACGGATTCTACAGGGTTCTCCGTGATAATCCGAACATTCCACCCTCCCTCCACGTTTGCCAGCCAACCTCTCTCCTGCCTCCTTTCGCCCCCCCCCCCCCTCCCTCTCCCTTTTGCCTCTTACCATCGGCGATGCTGCCGGCAATGGTGGTGGTGGTAGTGGCACAACGACACGGCAACGGGAGGAGCGGTAGCAGCGAGAGAGAGTAGCAGGAGCAGGAGTAGCGAGCAGCACCTCCTGCTCCGATGGTGCTCCAGCTAGGCGCAGCCAGCCTCCGGCTGCCGTCGGCTTGTATACCTTATAACCGGTATGTGACGTTATAATCGCGGCCCTGTGCTCTCTCTCCCCCTCCCCCTATTTCCCTCCCTTTCTCTTACTCCCTTACACCTTCTCTCGCTTTTTATCTCTCTCTCTCTCTCTCTCTCTCTCTCTCCTCCTCCTCGTCCTCCTCCTCGGTGAGCGCGGATGCACGTACAACGTCGCTCTCCCCGGCGTTGTGTACGTGCGCGTATCCCCGTACCTCTCGAACGTGGAAGCCGCGGCGTTACGGCACTGTGAGGGAATACGCGTCTGTAACCGCGTCTCTAACCGCGTCTGTATGCAAGCACCGCAGTTTGCGACTACGTCACGACCGCCTCGTAAACTCGGCAGCTCGGAATCAAACGCCTCACCCTTGGTACATCGTGGCTCTGCGGCTCCGCCGTGGCTTCGGGTTACCTACTACCAGCTATCTGGTATCCAGTGCCAGAGCTTCCGATATCGAAAGGGATAAGGGGGGACGTTTAACGTGGGGCGCGTTAGATCGTGAACATTTTTGATTTCTCTACTTTTACGGGGAATGGGAAAGCGAGCTGGATTTTGATTGAGATTTGGGATGGTACGGGGGATGCTCTTGACGATTTCTCTTTATGGTAACCGGGAGGGGGTGGGTTTCTAGATCGCGAAATCGTTCGTAATGGAAGATTAATGTCGATGGCTGAGTAGGGGCGTTTGAGATAAGTGGAGGATACTTGGTTGCGAGTACGACTTTACCGAATTTCGTGCACTCGAGGTAAATTTTTTTTTACCGTCGTTGGAGAGGCGGGAATTTTCAGTTGAGATTATTTAATATGGTAATGTGGTAATATATGAGTTGCGTGGTAATTACGCCGTGCTAGAATAAGTATCGATACTTGAAAATATATGTAGAAAGGTAATAAAAATAGGCGACGATTGGGTAAATTCCGAACATAACTGATTCCCGTACATTGTATTAAATGTTATGAATAATCTACGCGACAGAAAGAAAAACAAAAGCCTAGTAGAGCTATTCTAAGTATTCGCTAAATCAACTCGAGGCTACTGTCCATTTATATCTACCCTTGCACGTTTACCCCATTACGTTTAAAGTACACTCCATTATCACGCAATTAATCATAATTCCTCCAATATTATAAAATACTCAGCTCTCGATATCCGGGGGGGACAAGGGAACGCTTACCGTTCGGAAGCGCACTCGAGCCGCTGAATTTCGATCGAAATTCGAAAAAGATACGTCGCGCCGTCAAGGACGCGTGGTACCGTTCGCAAAGGGTAGGACGGGGGGGGGGGTAGTTCGGCGTCCACAAAGGTGCCGTCCGAGCTTTCGCGTTTCTTAAATGCGCCCTGCCGACAGCAACGAGGAAGATGATATTCTTGGGTGTCGGTAAGGGGGCGAGGTATACCTTCGGTTCTTTCATTAACCCCGGCAAGGAATGAGGAAGTCAAAGACGCGACGATCCTTTGTGGCTGGCATCGAAGAAAACGCGGAAGGGGAGCGCGAGATAGGGGGACGTTGGAGAGATTCGTTCTTCCCCTTTCTTTCGTACCTCGAATTGCAGATTTCGCCGCGGGTATGCGAGACAGGGTGATTCCTAAGGAGCTCTTTCTCAGCCGGTAAACATAGTGGCCGTTAGTGTTTTTTTTTTTTTTTTTTTTTTAATTATCCGAAAAAAAGGACCATCGCGCATTCCTCGTAATTAGAGGTGGGAAAAAGGGGTCGAGGGCGCGGAGAGGGCGAAGATTGGCAGCACGGGAGGGGGGGGGGGGGGATGAAATCGTAGTTCGACGAGCAAACGAAATAGAGAAAGCGGAGCGCGCGTGCAGCGGTAGCAAAACTTGCTTGTCGGGTGTATAAAACGATAAATAGCCACGTCACGGGGCGCAATAGAGAAAAAATAGGGAGGTAACTGCGCGCTGAACGGGCTGCAGGGAGGGAGAAGGAGAGAAGGAGAGAATGAGAGGACGAGAGGACGAACACATGTCCGTGTCACCGCCGTCTCTCCTGCCTGAATCCCGGAATTTATGCCGGTCAGTGAATCACGTCAAAATTTGATTTGTCGATGGCTTTTATAGCAGCAAGTTATTGCGCGCGTTAGGTACAAATTCGGAACGGTATACGTCGACGGCGCTTCGAACATTTCCACTTTGTCGGTCTCGTTATGTTTCCGATACGGAAAAACGTTGAGTAGACACGCGTTAGAGTTGTGTGCTCGCCAACGACACAGGTCGATCCGCGGGATCATCGTTATTCCGGGCCCCGGACGATTTGAAGTTTACGGTTTATCTATATTTTGCGTTTATGATGGGCTGCTCGGTCGATCTTCGTGGTGGTACTCTTTTTTTTTTTGTATTAGAATTCAATTTCTTGACGGTGATGGTAAGGCTCTCCCCTTATTGGGAAATTTGAACACATTCGGCTTTCCGTCAGAGTGTTAATGACGAAAGAATATTAATTCAGACGATTGTGGATTTTTTTTTTAATTTTTAATTAATTGAAGGGGTAAATTAACAGTTGGTGGATGAAATGACGGCCGTTCTGAATGACGGTAGCTGGTATTAATAAAATGTGACATGTTTCTGTAATGTGTATAGAAGGACAATAGGGTTATCCATGATGATAATTCGTTGCACAAACAAGGTAACCTTAAACCCTTGTTGAATTTTCTACGATCACCTGTAAAAAATTATTCTTCTACCGAGCGTTTCTGTAGACAAATAAGAGTTTCAGTCGTGAGTTCGAAGTTTAGTAAAATGGACTTCCGATACGTTCACTCTCTTAGAAGAAAGTATCACGCTATACGGAACATCGAGATAAGTTTTTGATACTCAGAAATTCTCGCCATTTCCGCGATACCAGAATCATATCCAAAAACTTTTGTTGCATATCGAAATAAACATCGATGAGATTCGTGTCGCGTGAAATATGAAACGAGTTTCGCTCGTGACGTAAATTTGATTGATACATAATTTGACAGTAAACGAATCGCCGTTATTAATTCTACAACTTCATCGGTAATGCGACCTCTCGTCATTAGTGGGCGTTTATTTCAATTTCTGCAAAGATTCGTGCAAAAGATTCAACTATCACGAGTTATAATTACCGTGAATAAACTGCAAACTCACCTTTGAATAATCGTTACGTCATTCGTTTCGTAGTTTTTGTCTGTCCGAATTGCCAATTGGAACGATCGGAGATCATAAAGAACGCTTCCAGTTCTTTTTTTCCCCTCCCCGAAGTAATCCCCTCGCCGATCCCCCACGTAAATCGTAATTCGCCGGATCGAAACGCGAATATTGATCGACGCGTTTACGCGCTTACTACTACGGTATCGCGCGGGACGCGTCGGTCGATTAAACCCAAAAAACCGAGTCGCGGAACGTCGTCGTTTCGGCTTAAAGCGAGGTAAGTTGATTTTTAATACGCGAGCGCGTATTTACCTGGAAAGTACGAGCGGATTTTGCGAAACGTAGCCACGACTGCAGTCAGGCGGCACCGACGGGAGATACGCATATATCAAGCGAGCACAACGAATATATCATTCATAATTTGTTCGGAACGGTTGATTTGTAGCCCGCGACGTGCGGCGTCGAGCTGTCCCCCTCCCCCCTTCTCCTCTTTCCCCTTTCCTCCTCTCTTTCGCACTCACTATCTCCCTCTCGTTTCCTCTCATACACACCCACGCATACGCGGAGAGCGAGAGACGAAGATACTTGTTCTCTCTCTCTCTCTCGCTCACTCACTCATTGCCACTCTCCATGTTCTCTTTCTCCTTCGTATTTTCCAGCTGTCCCTCTTCTTCTGGCACCCACGTACATACACACACACACGCGCGCGCGCGCGCGCGCGCTCACACACCCCTTGCGGCTCTTCTCGCGTCTCTCTTTCTCCGTCCCTCCATCCGCATCGGTCCACGTCACGCGGCATTCTATCCCCAGTGAGTGTAGATTGAAATTAATACCCAATAATGCTTGTAAATCATTAGGGAAATGCACGAGCCGTGTTAAAACCGCTCGCCTCCATCCACCGGTAACGGTGGTCACTCCATGTTTGTTCGCCGCTGCTTTGCGCCGATGGAGAGGTCACCGCCGCGAAAGTTCGCGTTGTCGTCTCTCTGACGCTATCCTGCCGCGACATCGTCAAAATCATTCGTCGGGATTGAAGAGATGATCGCGAAGAACGTATCGATCGGGATTTGTTTTCAGTCTCGACGATTCGTGGGATTTTTTTGTTGATTGGTAGGACTAAGGATTCTCGTGTGAGGGTTTGTTCAAAAAAAGCTTGCGAGAAGTTGTATCGGAACATTCGAATTCTAATAGATATTATGGTGTGGAGTCAATGTAAATTATTCGTGAATGGATGAATTGACAAGAATGTTTTGTCGAAGTATATTTCGAGATTTCATTGTCCTTGGGAATTTTGGCGAAGGGTGAGAGGGTCGTTCACGCACGCGTTAATGTTAGGGATGGTTGTGTCGAGGGTGCACCCCAGAAACACCTGTGTACCTAACGTAGTTTCTGGTTTGGCATCGCAAACATTATTCTCCCGCATTGTGGGTGAGGTACGGAAAAATATTTGATAGGGATTTCGAGGGGACCGATGGAAATTTTTGGGTAAGAAGATGAAAGTAAGCTTGTTCCTTGGCATATTCGCGTTGGGATTATCGTGTTCTTGTAACCTAAAAATGATAACGTTAGAAATGTTATTATAAGAATTATAACGTAAAAAAAAGACACTTTGAGTTCATTCAAAATTGTGTTGTTATCGGGGATGTTGATAGGCGTGTTCACGCGGCGATGAGTACCCTGAACTTTATTTCCCAGGATGTTAAAACGTTAAAAAAAAAAAAACTTAATTGGAGTTCGTTTGAAATTTTGATGTTTCACGAGAATTCTCGGGCAGGAAGGTGAAACCGGGGTTGTTCGTAGGCGCGTTCGTGTAGGGATGATTGTATCGAGGGTGCTCCCGAGAAGCGGTGTCGGGAGTACCTAATCTCGTACTTCCTAATGGTAAACCGGTGGTGCTTGCCGGGTTGCTTAGGCGCTCGATGCTCAGGACCCGAGTATATTACACTTACTACTGCAGAAGTGATACCGAGCCAATGGGCAAACACAAGTAAATCAAGATTGCCAGTGATTTGTGGAGGTCTGTGTGGCACTCCACAGTGCCCCGGCGAAATTCGGGCTATGAGTTTCGTCGGCTTCTGATACCGGAAACGACCGTTTCTACCGGCAGATAAAGGTGTTGCTGCTAGCCCTCGTTCGTACATAGTGAACGCCGCGATATCGGACGTTTTCCCCGTTTAACGGTTTAAACTCTTACGCTCGTGTTTCGGGGTCACGGTACTTGATTTTGTTCGACCGGGATGTAACTGTGAATAGTTCGCGGATTATGGATTTTGAGGTTGAATCGTTAAGTAGATTTACAACGCTTTCCCGGTGATGAGCTTTTTGAGATGTTCCGTGGTTTATGTAGTCGTGTTTCGAAAGCGTATGATGATTACTAAGCGAGTACTGTTAAGTGCACGGATACTAAAAAATAACAGTTTGATTATTGGAAAAAATTACTGCATCAAAATTAATGAGTGAGAAATGGTACGATTTAATACAACCCAATTATAATCGTACGTTGATTTACATTATCTTCAATTAATGATCGGTTCCATTGATATATAATAATTAGATTTTTTAGATCGTGGTACTGGAAATTATTTTTTCCGTTCATCTCAGTACCTTTATTGTAGATCACTTTTAATAATGTTTTATACGACCGCTATAAATTACAAAAATATATAAATTATGCAAGTTTATAAAACACAACTGTGCGACTATAAAGAAATGTGCAAATGAGTTAACTTCATTCATTGATCCACCACTATAAAAATGTATTAAAATACCTTCTACGAATAATCATTATAAATTACAAAACTGACCGCTATTGTTGCCAGAAGCTAATCAAAATGACACGTTCGAATTCGTTTAGCACCATCGTACACGACGACAACTTCGATCGCTTTCTTTCGACCTGCAATTAATTCTTTGTTCCGTCTATCTCCCGCGATCGGTAGATGTCCCGGGGTTGTCCTGACGAGAAGTAAAACCGGCGTAAAAACGCTCCCGACGACGATGTTTTCTTGCATCCGGATGCAAAGTCTAAAAGTTCGACGAGGAGACGCGCGTAGGTGCAACAGGTGGCCCATAAAGCGTGGACGTCCGTTTATCAAGAACGAACGAGTGCATTCCCATTGACTGATGGATGTTCAGGTTCATTGTAACGGTGACGCGCGATCCGCGTGCATCGGCCTTAAATGCGTCCGTCGATGTATCGAATTGAGATTACTCGAATTCGCGGCCGCGAACGCGTGACGATAGAAAAACGACGAGTTTCGAAATAAAAGTTATCGCGTCTATCGTACCATGCGCACCCGCGGGTGATAGGAGCGTCCATCGTGCGAAGCGAATCGTATTCGAATCGTTAACGAACATCGAGAGAAAAAAAAAGTTGATGAAATCCTTCCGTGTAAATTGCGAATGAGGGGATTGGTGGAATAAGACGATGAAGTTTCAGTTACCGCGATTTATGTTGAATCAAATTTGTTTAATTAGCACTTTATTCCGGACAGCGAACTGTCGTGTCAGTAAAGATAATGAACGTACTTGAATTGTTAAATCGTATTATAAAATTCGATAGATGGAACGGGGGATTGAGTTGAAACATTCACATTTGTTCTTTAGTACCATTTATCCAAAAGTAGTTATATTTGCGGTACATTAAATAATATTATTTTCATGTTTCCCTGGATGGATTTTTCACGCTGCATTTCCACCTTCATTAATCTTTTATTTAGTATCACTTTTTTTAACGGTTTAACTGTTTTAAACATTCAGATAAATTTCATGGAAAGGTGCTAAACGAACGTCGTTTCATTTTTATGAATTACAAATTCGTATCTACGATGTATTAAATCCTACGATTTTCACGTTTCACTCCTACACCTTTTTCATCCTGTGTTTCTTAATTCACTAATTTTCCATTTCCACTGTTTCGCAATACCACACCCGCTAGCTGAACGAATCTTCCCGCAGACCCACTCAATTAACTCCTACCCTCTTTTCCAAATCACTTACGTTAAATAAAACACAATGAATATATAATTTTCATATTCCATCGCGCGTAATCCACAATATTCCAAAAAAATAGCGAACTCGACAATAAAAAAATATACTAAAACCGACGCTTCGCCACGCTCGACTAACGCTCTATAATTAACCAAAGGAAAGTTGAAAATCTTTCACGTCCACTTCGGGAGGGGGGCAAATTTGCGTCGCGACGTATCGGCGATCAGGGAAAACCAAAAGGCACGCGGAGGCACCTTAACTCGTGCGCGGAAGGTTACACCTCGGTGAATTTACAGACAAGGTGGGCCCATCGAGGCTCTGCATCATAGCCCCTCTCTCTCGCGGCTTGTCCCACGACGATAGTAAAAACTTTTACAGTCCTTATAATTATGGGTAATTCACGGTAATTAACGAGGCTGGACGGAGTCACGCTGGCAATTTTCTGAGTAATATTTCTGCGACGATAATATCGCGCTTTCCTACGCCACACCGGTTTCTCTCGGCAAAAGAACCTGCCTCGCTCGTGCCTCACACCCTCGGCTCCACCCTCCGTCACCCTCGTCCGCGGCCTCTACGGTGCCAACCCCCTCGGCTAAAGCGCCGTGGAAAAAGAGTTTATCGTCACCGACGGATCTCTCTCTCTCTCTCGCCCTCTCTCCGTGGAATTGGAGCACGAGAGAAAAATCGTCGAAAGGCACTCGAAGCACCGGAAACTAATTTTCAATGACCGTCATCGCTCGGTACGCGTGTTTTCCTTATCCGCGGAGCGGATTCGTAGCTTTCCGACGGCGACTAGATATCACTCCGGGTGGAGTCTGCACAAGCTTCGTACCGAGATTACCCGAGATATTCAAATAAATTCTCCTCCCCCCCTCTCCCCCTCCTTCCACGGGTTTGCCGGGCATCTCGAATACGAGGTGCGCTCGGCAGATTTGCGAGGGACTTCGGCGAACTCCGTGGACGCACGAGCGGCAATCTGCAAGGATCTCCTCTTCGAATTTATTTTATCGTTTCTGCTGGGAATGACGTTCCGTAACGAGACATAAATTCGAAGACCCGGGGTAAACAGGGTCGTATGTAATGCAACCGCGCCGCTGGTTCCTCCGCGGCCGCGTAGCTTTTCCCGAGTTTACAGGGCGAACGACAAATCGCTAATACGGGTACCAATCTTTGCCGGTTTTCGATAGCTTTTGCCTTTGCGTGTCGTATTAGGTTTTGTTAGTTTTGATCTGGTTGTTTCACGCATGGATTACTTTGAGTGCCGAGGATGAAATTGAATTTAGGCCGTAGTACGTGTAATAATAATAATAATTGAAACCTATAGGTGGGGTTGACACAAACGTATAGATAGACGTCCGATTAATTGAATTTATAAAAATGCGAGTTATGATGATTAGTGGACAGGACCATCTTGAGTTTAGAAATGATTTCATTTTGAAAATACAATTTGTTTGCCGGTAAATATACTAATAAAAAGTGAAGTACATAGATGGCGCTTCCATAGTGGACCTCTGTTCTAATGAATTCAAAACCCAAATATTTGCTTATCTAGAAACTATAGTCATGAAAGTTAAATGACAATTACATATTAGGATTGTAGATCTACAACTTTTGAAACAAAATTTCTCTCGGACGTATAATCAAATTCATAAGTTCACCGTAGATTACCGTTTGCAAGCATGAAGTTTAATGAAATTCCCTGTAACCGGCAACGACAGCCAAAACAAAATTATAAACCTGCTTGCAATGTAATTTTACGAAAGGTTATACCGCGAATTATCCAGATTCGATGATAGAGGGGTAAATTAATAATTGACCCGCGTCGCGAGATGAAAACGCGCCGCTGCCCTATCGATACCCCGTGGCCAAGGGAAAACAAAAGAGACACCGAGGGAGAGAGAGAGAGAGGGAGATACTATTTGCGGAAAATTAATGCTCGTAGTTTCTCGCGATTTAACGAATCCACGGGGCGAAGGGGCCAGTATAATTCGATCGTTCGTATTCCTCGACTGGTTTAGCGAACGGCGGCGAACGGTAACCGGAGTTACCCTCGACCAACGACAGTTTCTATCGGCCAGTTGACGATGTGTCCTCCCGGTCGGTTGCCTCTATCTCCTTCTGTCTTTTTCACCCGCATTCCCCTTCGACCCCCTCACCTCACCCCCGGAAGACCCACCACCCACCCCCTCCACCCCCCCGATCGTACCGTGACGGTCGCTTACTTGCGTGTCGAGCTGAACTCAGCTCCTATGGGAGTCGCTAGCTTTCTCTCTCTTTTCTCCCTCACTCCGTTACACTCGCGACTTTGTACGTACATTCTGAAACGCGCGCGCGCATACATCCAGAGAACCGTGGGGTCACATTCGCAGAGGCCAGAGACAAAGACAGAGACGGACTCACACAGTGTCGCGAGGACAGAAACGGAGGGGAGTACCTATAGAGAGTTTACGTAGAAATGGAACGGTAGTCGAGAGAGGGAGACAGAGGGAGGTTGTGTGTCGGGGGGGGGGGTTGGAAGTTGGGGGCTCGATGGTTAGTGGTGTGGGTCGTTGGTGTGGGGGTGGCTGCCGGCGCTGCCGCCGCCGCCGCTGCTGCTGCTGCTGCTCGGTATAAGCCAGTGCGCGTCAATAACCGTCCATCAGATGTAATAGCTCCCCGAGACACATCGGTTGCATTTAAATGGCTGCTTAGCCGACTCTGTCTCGACGCCGACGTGGATCTATGGAATTCCATCAAGCTCCACGGGATCCCTTATCGTCCTAACCGGGTCGTCGCGTCTCGGTCCAAGCGTTCCCGGACCCACGTTATTTTCTTTGCTCGCTCCTATGGAGCGCGCTTTCGCGGTTACTTTCCTTCCCCAGGGAGAGAGGGAGAGAGAGAGAGAGAGAGGGTAAAAGTCGGGAGGAGAGGAAGAGAACGGTGAAACGGGTACTTTTTTTTACGAGCTTCTTTATTTCTGCAAGCTTTTACCTTGAATACCAGATACCGGACAATCGAGACCGGGGGGCCAAATTCGTTTTGGTGTCGAACGAATGTCCGGTCAACGATAATGCACTAATTTCTGACGATTCTTCGATAGTCGCTCGCTCGACGCTCGTCACTAGCGAAAGCTTCGACAATTTCGAGATTCGATCGTAGTCTCTCGATCTGGCCTCTCTCTCTCTCTCTCTCTTTCTCTTTCTCGAGAAGTCACGAAGCAGAGGGTAGGACTCGGGGTAACAACCAGCGACACAGCGAAAACCCGCTGACTGTGCGAGGTTTCTTGATTGGCTCCATCCGCAGACCTACGTGCTCGTCACAACAGTTCATTCCCGGTTTCCGCAGCCTCGACCGACCGCGATCACGCTTCTCATCCCTTTTCTTACGATATCAGAATTTTATAGCGAAAAGTCGAATTCGTGGACGGTTTCCTATTCCTTGGTCCACTCGCTTTGGGATAAAAAGATCAGCTGTCTTTTTAAATTCGCGGATCGCTGTGCAGGCTCTCCCGTTTGAAGTCTCGCGCGCCATTGTTTCACGAACCGTTTGTTCATTATAAATTACACCCGAGCCTGAAATCCCAAATCTCTCAAAAATATAATGTAACTCACTCAAAGATACGCGCTACGTTCATAAACTTGATGTATCCGGATATTTACTCGCTGCCCGATGATGCGATAAATTCAACAACCAACAGTTCCAAAAGCGATTCGAATTAGCGAATAGACCCTATTCGTTACGCGGACAGATTCGTACAGACAGATCTGATAAATAACAAATATAGATCATCTGCTTAGAAATAAAAGGATCCCTCGCGTTAACCTCGCGAGCGGCTATAAATTAACTTAACCAGAATCCTTGAATATCGAATACTCGATTCGATCGCCGATACGACGTAATCTCGGGACATACCGATATTTTCTTACCGTCGCGGCGTCGAATAATTTGAGAAACTAACAGCGCGAAGAAGGAGAATGCTTTCGGTCGCTCTTCCGTTCCCTCTCTCTCTCACTCCCTCTCCAACACCCACGGAGAGGGTGACTTAATCCCTCGCGGGCGTCGAGGCTGCGGGGGTTAGGCGTGTGCTCGTTCTGCCCGCGGGATTGCCGTAGAGAGTAGACGAAGGGGCGGTGGTAGGAGGGTGGTGGCGGGGGCAAGGGGGGGTGGGTGCGAGAGGGCAGCTACAGGCAAAAGGATCTGCATGGCGGCTCTACCGCGTCGCAAATCACTTAAACTGCGGCTGGTGGAGCTACGCGAGGGCAAGCTCGACTCTCGGGAAGGAGAGGGTGGCGGATAGTCGAGGGTGAAGGGGGTGGAAGCGGCGTAGGAGGAGAGGAGCCGGTAGCTGAGGGGTTAAGGGGGAGGAGGGTGATTATAAGACCGCTCGGGGTTGCTGGCTAGCGAGGTAGTACCATCCGTTATGACTATAAATCTAAGATAACAATAACGTCCCCCTCACCTCTGAGCTCCCGTTCGCTTCTTCTCTCTCTCCCTCTCCGCCCCCTCTCTTTCTCTTTCTCTACCCGTTACTCTCTCGCACCCTCTATCTCTCGGTGCACCCTCACCAACGGCGCTGCTAACCCCCCCCGCCCCCGCTCCGTGCGCTTCTCGCTCGCCGTTTGTCCGGCAGGCATTAATGCCCGCTTGCGCGCCGGCCTGTTCCCTGGCCATTCGACACACGTGTCCTGGATGCTAGCTCGTGTCGCGTACACGTCATCGTATCGACATTAACGCCTTGATACGTTACGTCTGGTAGGTGTACGTAGCGCGAGTGGGATCAGGTAAATTAGAAATGGGGAGTGGAACGAGGGGTTTGATCCGGGATCGAAAGGAGTTTGGGTTAGAGCGACGTGGAGGGAAATCAAGATTTGTTGTCTGATGCCTTTGTCGAAAGATCTCTCCATTGATACTGTGTGGGATAGATCGTTGTTACGAATTAATTAGATCTGGTTAATGGGTGATCGTGGTAAATTGGAGGTGAGACGAGGAGTGAAGCGAGGGGGTTGATCGTGAGTGAAGAAATTTTTGTTTATTTCGAAAAATTTCTAAATTTGTATTATGGATGAGGCACAAAACTGTCCTCTACGAATTAATTTCTACTACAGACGGTATTTACTTACACTGTTCTTTGAATCAACCTTCGTTCCTTTCGAATCATGAAATCATATCAATCTTACGTTGAGTCGTACAGTTTTCATATTTCACGGACAGACGACCGTCGTATGGAATATTCCGAAAAGGGCAAGGGGAACGGTACTAAATGAAATTACCATTTAACATTAAAATCGAGGTACCTGAACATTTTCCACGGGATTTCCATCGACGATCTCGTACCCCAACGGCGCTGAAATTGAAGTTTCGGGACTTGACGAAGTGGAGAGCAACAGATCGTATTAGGTGGAATCGGACCAAATCGAGCGTGTGTTTTTGTCTGCATTAAGCTCGTCGGAATTGATGCACGCGGTGTGCTTGCCCATTTGTGCAGCGCACCTGTGAATTTATTGATATTAGCGGCAACGACCGATACAGCTGGCGCTGACCGAATCGAACCGAACCTCCGAAACCATTATTCCGGTGGCCCGACAGAAAGGACGAGGAAGAAGGGACAATGGGACCTCGAAGGGCAAACTCGAAAGGCGAACAATCCCGATCCTCCCGGCCCGCCGTCCCTGCCCCCCCCCCCATCTTTTAGATCCGTAACACCGCGCCGCTCCCGAACGCAAGAAACGTTGATAAATCCCCAATGCGTTGTTCTTCGTATCGAAAGATCGGACCGATATTACGCTGCTGTTCGAATAGAGATAGGCGCATCGAGATAACGTTTTGGCTCGAACGTTTATACCGACAACGCTTTTAATTGGGCTTAATGCCGTAAACAGTGAGCGCGTTAATGAAAAGTACCACGGCGCGGCATTACTATTCGGTACATTAAGTCGCGAAATGAAATTCACAATCGATGACCGCGCTGGACCGTCGGCGAAAGAGTAATAATGCATCGCGATAAATATGTATACGAGTTTATCGTAATAATGAGTTCACTGATTCCTGGCACAGAGGGTAGGAGAGGGGGGTTTTGGGGGAGGGAGGTGGAGGAGGAGGAGGAGAGGAGAGCGTACCAGTGATGCTACCGGACGCGGTGGGTCGCCGGGGGTAGTTATAGGGGTTGACTAGGTGGAGGATGGCAAAAGGGGGGGGAGGGAGGGATGGGTGGGAGGGTGCTGGTTGGAAAGAGGGAAAACATAAAGAGCGAAAGGGGGTCGAAGAGGGGCGGGGGGGGGAGGTAGAGTGTGCAATGGTGGTGCCGGCGGAGGCGGCAGTAGCGACAGTAACAGCGGCAGCGGTGGTAGGCAGGGGCGGAGGGGGGGGTGGGGCTGGGGGGTGGCGGGGGGTGGGCAAAGTTGGTTATTTTATTGGAAATTTTGGCGACTCGCCGCTCGAATTTGTGAATCGCGCCTGTTCGATTGCTTTCAAAGGTAAATTAATATCGCGCCATGAACACGTGCCCATCCGATGCACTGATGAGCTTAATGAGAACGGAAGTAAAGAGCCGTGGATAAATGCTACTTTGATCAGGTACTAATTGGACTCCCGGGCAGAACTCTAATTGTTGGTGAGCTCAAAAGGCAGATACGCCGGCCGTATTTCGTTTGAATTGATTTAGCCGGGAAAATAATATCTCGTAATTTCGGGGATGGAATCGGGGACGCGCGGGACCGCAAAGGCGAGAGGTACGCGTCTCCGCGGCTTCCGCTGGAGAGCCAGGTTCTCCTAGAAGTCGTATAGACGCGACGGCGGAGGAGTGAGGGCGGGGGTGGCAGGACGAGGGGGGGGGGGAGGAGGGAAGATACGCGGATGTCTGGGAATACCAGACAGTGGTCGCAACGCGTCCGTCCGGCAATAAGGGAAATCGAGGAATGAAGAGCCGTTTCGGTACATCTGCCGCTGTGTCGTCCATCACCCACGCTACCGGGGCCCAGCTAATACACGTATAATTACTCCTTTCTAAGATTTATTTTAATTAGCCCCCTATATCTTCTCCCTAACGACCGTTGCTCTGATTTAACGCAAACTGTTTCATTCCTACCTAACGGCACGACGCGGCAACGTCTCTCCACGGACGACGGGGAGTCCTCTTAACCACTCGGCGAAACCCTTTAACTTGAAGCTTAACCGGTTAAATGGTCGCTGTTTTACTTTTCTCTCTTTCTACTCTTTCTTGCTTTTTTTTCTTTCTCTCAAACCCGGGGCTTTCGACAACTCTTACCGCGGAGAAAGTAGGAGGATCAATTGGCCGCGGTCGAAGGTACTCCGATTCCTCGAGCACCTCTACGCGGTCAAGCATTCTCCACGTTGCCGATCTCTCACCGACGCTTTCTTTTCGTCGAATCAGCGGCACCCGTTGACTCCTCTTCCCCGATCGGAGATCGGCCCACCCCCACGCTCGCTCGATAATCTCGTTATCGTCGGCGATTAGGAGCGGTCGTCCATGCAAAAGGCGGCTAGTTAAGAGACGGAGGTAGAGGGCCGGGGGGCGGGGGCGAGGGAACGAAGAAGCTGAAGGAGGAACACAGGGAACAGAAGGGTAACGGGGGGGGGGGGGGTGGGAAACGAGAGACGGAGAAAGGCTTCGTTCGTTAGGGGTGGCTCGTTGGTAGCGCGACTCCCTCGCTCCATTAACTCGTTCATAGGCGATCTACCGTCGTGGCGTCGTCTCACACCCCATAAGCCGGCACTAAATCACACCCTAGCACACCCGCCTTACCACCTTCCACCTTCCACCTTCGCGACTAACCCTCTCCGTCCCTCCCTCCCCCCGCGGCCGTTCTCCCGTACTTGGAAACGGTGGCGGCAAACCCGAAACTCAAGCCAAACATACGAACAACCACCCGACTCGTAGCCGTGGCACTGAGGAGGGCGGGGGGGGGGGGGTGGTGTGCGGCGGGTGTGATGCCGACGGTGGTGGTGTAAGATCGCTTGCGAATCCGTAATCGCCGTAAACCTGAGGACTTAGGCGGTTGGGACCGCGGATTCGCTATCGCACACGCATACACGTATCTAACTCCACCCCCCCACCCCACCTCACCTCCCCCCCATTTCACCTCCGTTCCCTGTATTAGATTTCGCGTGTACCAACTGCGGGAGGGAGGGAGACGGGGAGAGGGTATGTTACGGGACGGAACGAGAGAGGGAGAGGAGAATCGGCGGTCGCCTCTAGCCTAAATCTATATTTCCACCACCCATATCCCGTATCTGTTCATCTGCTACCGCCGACCTAACCGTGGCAGAAGCGTTTCGCGCAACCTTCCTCCCCATCGTAACGTTCTCTCTCCCCCTCCCCCCCCCTCTCCCTTTCCTGGCTCCGTCGTCCCCTCCCCCCTTCCCCCACCTCTACCCCTTTCCCTCTTACTCTACATTTCTCTCCGTTTCACCTCGCATCGTCCTTTCCCGCTTCTCTTTACCCACCTCGTCTCACCTAGCGCAACGACTCTCCTCTCCTCTCCTCTCCATCCCTGCCGCTCCACACACCACACGCCACTTGCCCCCCCCCCCCTCCCCCTCTACCCGCGCAACCTCCAACGCTTCGAACTCACCTCCCGCCGACGACAAATCCTCGGCGGTACTCCTACGGACCAGCGCAGCGCGACGGCACGAGCACATTTTCCTGAAATACGACGTCCCCGGGAGCATAAACGCCGTTACTATTCCCACAAGTTGTAACTGGTGTTAATTATTGACTTGATACGCGCCAGTGTGGGTGCGTTTCTATCCGTACGTCTCTTGCGCGCGGGCGACTTTACGTATGAGATACGCTGGTATGGGGAAGGTGGTCGGGCGAAGGGAGAGATAGGAAAGGGCGAGAAGGGAGAAGGGATGTACGTACGGATACCGACGGAGGAAAGTGGGGAAAGAGGGAAAGAGGCCTGCCGTGGAGAGAGAGGGTAGGGGGATGCGAAGGTGAGAGAGAGAGAGAGAGAGAGAGAGCGAGGTTATTCGCGCGACACTGCCTCCTGCCGATATCTGATTATCGTTCGTCTTTGCCAACGATAACGCAAATAATTAAACGTTCGCCCCGTTACGGCGGCTGTGTGCCATTCAAGGTACCGGTCGTGGGGTGAGAGAGAGAGAGAGAGGAGAGAATATTATGCCCGACGATGGGCAGATTTATTCATTGTACACGGTAGTGCGGTCTCACGGGCGAGGGGTGGCGGTTGGTTTAATGTAAAGAAAGGGTGGCAAAAGTGTCCGGGATGCGGGCGAGTGTAGATCGGAGGGTGTTGAGAACGGCGCCTTTAGGACTTTGGGCCGTTAAACGGTAAGCATGAAAGATGGCGATACTGCCCCGGGGAGCTCCTCTCGCGGTTTTCGTTATTAAAGGAAGCTTCATAATTGACGGCTCTTCCGAGCAGTTTTCTAGAAAACTCGAGCATAAGTTGGTGTTTGTGGGGGGTTTTTCTTTTTTTTTTTTTATTGTTCATGGATATTTCAGGTACGATTGTCCTTTTTGGCTGGATGTGGGAGGTTAAGTCACAACTCGAGTGGTAAAACTTTGAATCAAAACGATAAACAGAACTTTAATCTACGTTAGTTTAAAGTTTCCACTGTCGGGAAACGAATTTGCTTAAGAATCAATTACTTTACGGATCATTATTATCCATTGATAATTAATCCCTCCGTCAAGTTCGATCTTGTAAACTCTGAAAAATAAGTTTTCCAGTTCCTCTCACCTGATTCACCTCGCCAACGGTGGATCTCGATATTCCACGAATCGCGTTCACGTTCGCTGAGCATCAAATCGGCCTCAAGTTGCACACGCTATTTTAGCGCGAACGCGAGTTGTACGCGTGCAACGCGCGCGATTCGTGCGAGCCAATAAACGGATTTCGCCCTCCGAGAATCCGCAAAAGCTGATCGCAGTCCCGCGTTACGTTGGAACGGGGGTCCAATCGTGGAAAGGAGACCGTCTGTCGTTTCGATTTGTTTCTCCCTCTCCACGTAAAGGGGGGGGGGGTGTAGGGTGGGGGGTGGGAGTTCTAAGCAGACGGACCGTGTATATGGAACGCGTTTCGTGCGATCGTAGGAAGCATCCGACTAAATTGAAAGTTCCGTCTGAGAGAGGGAAATACATTTGTAAATGAAACAGTCATGAACGTATGCCCCGGCAAGCCTGCGGCTATTCAATCTAACCGTGGTACAAAGCTAATAGAAATTCTACGTCTCCCGCATAAAGGAAACCGTGAAATAAAATCGAATGTGGATCCTCTTGCACGGATTACCAATAAGTTGAACGTCCGACCGAACGCCACGCGTCCCGGCATTCGCGGGAAATCACCTCCTCGATGCTCGATACTCGGACGCGAAAAAACCCAAACCCCCTGCCGCTCGAGCGCTCGCGCGCACGCCGCGAAAGATCCTCCGGGATCTCGTTTGAACCTTCCGGGAAGACGTACGACCCACCCGCGGTGCCGATTTACGATTTTTCCTTCCCCGGTGATACTTGAAAAACTCGCCAGAGAGAGAGAGAGGGAGAGAGAGATAAGGAGGGAGGAAGGAAGACAGGGAGTGGGAGAGTCACGTGATAACTTATGACTTTATCGGCGAGCGTGTTTATCGTCGTGATTTCGCGCGGGACTCGAAACCATTTACGTGAGTTTTTCTGCACTCCCGAGTGGACTCGGGGAAAGAGGATCGGTATCTCGATCCGAAAGTAGAAACCGCGAGGAATCGTTTCGTAGTACTTGCAAAGATACGCTTGAGCTTTTCAGAGAGAGAGAGAGAGAGAGAGAGAGAGGGAGAGAAAGGGTGAGCGAGGGTGAGGGAGGGACGGAGAGAAAGATCGATCGCGAATTCCGCTAACGCTGGCTCGCCCGTTTCAGAAGGAATTAAGGTTAAGATTTAATTTCTGATTAGAGAGCATCGTGCACTTCCCAAGGGTGCAATCTCGCGCGGCCATTGTGACTGACAGAAATGTGCGATTCCGCGAGATGGAAGGACCGAGCGGCATACGAATCGCCTGTTTTAGCCACGGCTTCAGGTAGCGGTTCGGCTAAAAACGTCTAACCAGCCGGAAGAGAGCACTACCTATAATCGTATGCGCTAGCGTGAATATCCCTTCTTGGCTTCTACAAAAGCGAGGGATTCCTCCGGCCGTTTCGGTACACGGAGAAAGAGGAGGAGGAGGAGGAGGAGGAGGAGGAAAGAAAAACGCTACTTCTTAGACGAAGGGCAGTCAACCCTCGTCTCCCGTTCTGATCTCCCTTTATGGACCTATAAAACTGTTGCATTATTTTTTCAAGTGACTTACGACCTCTTCGTCCGAGGGACCTCACCGGTGGTCTCATCGATCCAACGTTTTAGGCTCGTGGTACACTGTTCGTTAATTATCGTTCACGGGTAATAATGCTTCTAGGTATTTAAATATAATATTTACGCCTCGGCACGAGGGAAAGCGACTAACGGGAGATTTGTGTTTGCACGGAAATTCGTGTTTATTTTGCGACTTTTACGATCCTCTTGGAAAATTGTAGAAATCATGATAAATGTAGGTCAGAAGAGAGAATCTTTTGTCACTCTTGTGACACGATACTTGCCTACATTTGTTCTCATTTCGGCACGATTTTCGTCAAAATATTTCACTACACGGATGTAACTACGTTTATTCGAATAAGATGATTTATTCCTTGAAACAGCTTTGCACGTAAAAATATCTTTACGAACGACACGCGAAAAATATTAATCAATTATAATAATCTCGCGGTCCATTTAACAAAATCCACGAACCCCGCGCACCAAACGTCCACGACGAGAAGCTCCCGCGAGGAATAAAATTCCTTCTTAGACATCGGCGATGGGGGTGGAATGTTTGATCGGGGGTTGCATGAGTGGACCCGAGACAACGGATCCGGAAATTCCTCGGCAGACTGCGGATAATATCGCGATGCTCGCTCGAAAGATCGGGCGCGCGCAGCACGGCATTAAGATTCCGAGGAGGGACTCAGCCGAGGGATCCTCGTGTCAGAGTAACGCGGGCTTAAGTCCTCAAGATAATTTACCGTTCAAACGTTAACCCGTAGCCAGTTCGGTTCGCCAATCCGGGTGCGCGTTTACTGGTGAGAGGGTTGAGGGGGTGGGTTTGTCGCGTAGGGGAGGTTGCGGGAAAACCAGCGGGGCGGGGAAGGGGAGCGGGAGTCTGAGCGAAGACGGTGAGTTCTCGGCGTGGAGGGATGAAGAGAGCGAGGAGAGTAACGTTTTCCTGGCCCTGACATCGCCACGACGAAGCTCGCGGTACCCGGACCTTTTTACCCTGGCTGCCGGTGACATATTTCTTGATTTTCAGAACAATGCCACCATAAAGCAAGAAAGGCGTGTAAGAGCGCGTTGTAAGCAAAGTATACCTCTACCTGTCCCGCGGTAAGTACCGGAAGAGGCAGTCGGGCCACTCGGGGGCCGATTCGAAATGCGCACCGCGTGCGGCACGCGGAATTTTTTACGCGGACCGTGGAGGTTAGATTCGTAAATCCGCCAAAAATTCGCGGAAGGTTTTGCCAGCGATACCCTTTGTCCTCGTACTCGAGTCGTTTAATATTTCCGCTACGGCGAACAGGGTGGTGCTTTGCTTTGGGACCGGGCGTCGTCGATGATAGCAGAGTGATCGGTGTCTGACGATTCCCGCTGCGCGATTCATCTTGCGTTTGCTGGTGATAATTGATTGAGTCATTTTTGTTGATTTACGAGCGGTAAACTAGAAATGCACGGAAGAATAATTTAGAATACAAGACGTAACAAAAACAGGTCGTACAATGAACGTAAGCATCAAGAAACAAGGTCTTGTCTCGGGCCAAGTACATTTAAATATTTACGTGTAAAACGAAATCAAGAGATTCGATAGGTATAATTCAAATTGTTCTTGATGCAGGATATAAAAGCGTGCAACGCAGTGGCGATTCGCACTAAAAACTCGCTCGAGGATATACCCCGTATAAAAAAAAGACAGCTACTTAACACGCGTAATCGTCATCGCTCTCGGCTCAAGATGTAAATCGAAGTGACCATAGCGACCTTTCGCTTCAAAAAATCACTCAACGATCGTACACGATATCCTCCCTCATTGAATTTTGAATAACCCCGATCGAAGAAAATAGGGTACCCGCCTGGACAACGAAAATCGGAAAGTCGAAAGGGGAGAGGAGAGACAGCGAGGGTTGACAGAAAGAGAGAGAGAGAGAGAAATATAAGAACGACAGACGGTTCGGTCTGGCCAGACGATCTTTCAGAGAGGAGAGTTCTGCGAGCGAAGGGATGAACTGCCGCCGGATGATTATTTCGTGGCTCTCCGGGATTGAATCCGCGTTGAAGAGTGCTCGAGGGTGCGGCCAGGCCAGTCTTGCGAGAACGGGAGATCGTCGGCTGGGCTTTTCATCGTATCCCCGACGACCTTTCACCGGCGTTCCTAATACCACCACGTCGACGACGAACGTCACCGTCACCGTCATCGACCCCGTCACCTTTACCAGTCAACAACACCGGCCCTGGCCACGGCTGAACTCTTCCACCATCCCTCCAACCCCCCTTGGACTGTCAGGATCCACTCTGTCGGCAGCTACCGCTGGTTGAAGATCTTTATCTAACCGAGAATAATCGGACAATTTTCCGCGTCATCGCACTCGTCTCGAGACGCGTTTCACCTCTTTCCAGCGTATCGACGGGAAAAGGCAGAGGAACTATCGCGTTTTCACATTGACACCCAAGACCGGACACGGCGCGTATCGTTTGTCAACTCCTCAACGGCGAGCTTCTAATTCACGGGACTCCTTTGCATTTTCAATGAACGATTTAATAAATATCCCGTTTACGCCCCCGAGTTTCATCGTGGCGGGAAATCGTGTTTCCAGTTGCCAGACTGAATCAGTCAGGGAGGTCGAAAGACGCGGTGCGATTCTATTTAGCGGCGCGTCGTTTGACGGGGTTTATTGGGGGTGCAACAGGTCGGGTTAGACTGGAGTGTGTTCTCTCACCACCATCATTAGTCAACGTCACCACCCGACTCTCTCTCTCTCTCTCTCTCTCTCTCTCTCTCGCTCTCTCTCCCTCTCGCGTTCTCTCTCTCTTCGTCCGTCTACCACCGGCTGCATCTCTCTTTCCCGTCTCTTTCACTCCGGCGCGCCTCTCCACCCTTCTTCTCTGTCCGTCTATTCGCCTGCCTGCCTGCCTACCTGCTTGCCTACCTATCTGTCTCTCTTTCTCTGTATCTATTACCGGCATAACGTCAACTAGTAAATCGCTCGTGGCCTCCAGTCGGCTGCACGCGCCCGGGACGTTGCTTGGAAACTGAAGAAACGTTTAGGGTATGATACGTTTCGGTAATCGTTGGTATGAAATTTACCGTTTAGGTAAGGGAATGAAAAATTGGCTTCGCGGATCTACTATTGGAACTACGTCAACTAGTAAATTGCACGTGGACTGCGAACAGCTTCTCGACAGTTTGTTTAAAGCCCAGAGGAACCTTACAGGTTATTTATTTTATAGAGGTATTCATATCAAGTTTATTCATCTACAACTTTCACTAAATACTTCCGACTAGTTTAAAAACAGTTTACACAATTCGAAAAGTGACTTTTATTACTTGATCTGTTTCTTTTGACTTCGTATATTCGTACGTTACCCACATTCTCGTATTCATTTTTGGTCCAACATTAATCGTTATTAATTATTGGCTAGGACAAATGGAATAATTTTTCAAAGACATATTTAATTCCCAAGAAATGTGTACATCGCGTGTATCTATCGAATCACTTTAATTCACTGCGAATGTTCTCAAGGAAAATCTCTCGGATCTATCTCTAATACAAAACGCATTTCGGCTCTTCGCGGGGACCGTCGGAAAATCTAAGTAAGCGGTCGGTACGATTGTTAAACTATACGAATACAGTTATGGCGGAACAACGGCACCGTCGGCCTTTCCTGCGTGTCGGATCGCGTAATCCCTGCAGGATCATCCCATTGTTGTTAGCCCACGTGTGGATACGAGCTTTGTAGTTTCCACGAGCAGAAGCCACGTTGCCGCTCCCGCCGCACCTTTTCTCCCTACCTTCTATTTCCCTTTCCTCCCTGTCTCAGTAAGTATAAGCTCTTTCCAACAAATCCACCACCTCGTTTAGTGCCGCACCGGGGATTAGCAGGAAAGCCTTCTTCTTGCGTCGTGCAACGCGCCTGACCGCGTTACACCGTGTGTATCGCGTACATCGCGTGGTACCTTCTACGCGGGGAGAGAGAGAGAGAGAGAGAGGGAGAAAGTGGTAAGTATATACAGGAGTGGCTGCATATGCTAATTCTTCCTGGCCACCCGTAATAACCGGGGCACAGTCTAATTTTCACGACCTGGAGCAAAACCAGTCGGACTGCAAACGTTATCATTTCGTTTCGCGATCTTAAGTTTTCCCGGTGCCGAGTCTTGAATCGTGTTCCAGTTATTGCGAGTGGGAGGAAAACTTCGTAAAAAAGAGAAAGAAAACGTTTTCTTCTCATTCAGAAGTAAGTAGAATTTCGTCGTTTACAGGTTTAGAGGATTTCATTGTTATTGTTAATGGTGATTCATAAATTTAATAGATCGACTGTTGAAGCTATCTTTTTTTTTCTCGCGATATTGAGATTTGTTAGGGAAGTTTCAATCGAAAACCCCCGTTCGTACTTTCCGGAAAAGATACAAGGTCTAGTCTCGCGTACTTGTACTTGGCCCGAGACAATACCTTGTCTCTTGATTCTACTGGGATTATGTTCGAGTTATGTACTAAAAGGGACGACGAGACTTTGGAAGAAGACGCGTTGCCATTTATCTTTTTACTAAGAGAAAGATAAAATTCCTGACAAGTTTTAGTACGCCGTGTATCTAAGCGTTGCATAAATGTTAGTATTAGACGAGGGACAATCAAAAAGGATCATGATTCTGTTCCCGTCGCTTAGACGAAAATCAAACCTCGTACGAAAGCAGACACTTTTCTTATACCTAGTAAATTTGTGCGTATGTAAAATATTCTCAGTAGCAGGAAGCCATACGTATTTTAAATTAAAATAAAGAAAAGAGACACATTAATCGTACTTTCGTCTCGATCAAACGCCTTGGAGCGAAAGATAAATTTCTGCAAAATAGAACGCGCTGTCTTTCTTCAGTCACGCGTACGCGGGATTCTCATCGATTACAGGCCCAGATAAATTTCAGCGCGGGCGTAGTGCGTAAGACGCGTTCCGGGCGGACGCATAAACGTTGGTATTAGGCGACGGGAAAATTGAGTAACTCTAGCGCGTTTGAACTAGCCGTGGGATTGAGCTAGCTCCGGCACAGGAAGGTTGAAAGCCGCTGTCAACATCTCTCAGTGGGCAGCGCTGTCTGGCCCGTAAACCTCGTTATCAACCACCGGCCATTAGGGGTCCAAGGCGACAAAATGCCGAGCAAAGTGCCATCTTTCCCAAATAATTACGGTCCACGTTGTCGATGCTACCGCGCTCGCGCGTGTGTACCTTCCTTATCCGCTTGCTTGAATTAAGCGCGCGTGGAGGTTAACGACTTAAATCGCGTGCGTCAGTAACAACGCTTCCTACGAATAGATTAAAAGGCGCTTAAAAGAACGCGTCGTTAAAAGCGCGAACGAACCGGATAATGACTTAATGTCCCGGAAATGCACTGGCGCCCACGCTCTAAGCCCCCCGACTACCCGTCGATAATCAATCGAATGCTTTTTAACGCCGAAGCGATTCGACGCGGTGGTCCTCCGTAATTCTCTCCCGTTGAATTAAAAAAAAGAAAAAAAAAACGAAAAGGAAGAAAAAGAGCCGCGAGAGATAATATTTCGAGTGTAAGAGCTCGGGGAGGTTAAATTCAGCGGTATCAAGAGAACGCCGTCGAGCGTTCGTTGTTTCCACATTAAAAAATTGGTAAAGTGGAAGTACAAATCATCGAGCGACTACCGGTTATTCGGAAATGTTGGAGCAACCCGAGGTGAGGGAGAGGGGGGCGGGGGTGGGGATGGACGACGGGGGATATATCGCGGAGGTGGGGGTAGGGGGGGGGGGGGTGAGCATTTGCAGTAACAAAATGCGAAGCGCTGCACGCGTTAATTCCCGTCCATAAAAGCCATCGACAAATCAAACCTTCGACGTGATTCACTGCCGGCATAAATACAACTAGATCAGCGTGTGTACGAGAAACGCGGTATGAGCGATGGGTCGACAGCCGTTTACCCCTTCCCATCCCTCTTTCTCCCCCTTCCCTCCTGCCCTCTCTCTCTCTCTCTCTCTCCCTTCGTTTCATCCCACCCACCTACGGTTACTCCTATCCCCGTCCTCTCAACACCCCTTTTTCCGGAACTCGCGCTGCCTCCACCGCGAACGTTCGCGTCCCTCGAACGTGCCACGGTCGCTGCTCCAGTTTTCGTATTTTCACAACCTCATTACTGATAAATGAAACGAGGGTGAGGAAAAAGATAGTCCGAGCGGACTACCGAGCGGAGCTCTCTTCTTATTCGAGAGGGAGAGAGAGAGAGAGAGAGAGGGTGAGTGAGCGAAGTTTTCCACATACACTTTTCGCAATGTGTACGGTTGTAGCGCGCATCGGCGAGGGTCCATAAAAGCAAGTGGGGTGGAATAACAATAAACTATCGTTATAAATCTTGAACGGGAGAGACTGGCCGAGCGCGATAGCGCCACCGATTATCTCGGAAAACGCGTTTCCTTTCGCGAGAAGCGCGGTGGTCAGATGCACGTTTCTGACTGGGGGTGCAACTCGACAGAGAGAGAGAGAGAGAGGGAGAGGCCCGTTCTTCTCCAGTCAAACAGAGGGTTGATACGTACCGTGTTTGCGAATCGTGCACCTATTTCGTCAACAGAACTTTTTCCTCTCCCTTTCCGCCCTTCCCTCCCCCCCTTTCGCGTCCCATTGTCGAGCAGTTTTACCCGACAGTGGTTTTGATTTCGATTTGGCGTGGGGGCAGGCGACGGGTCCGCGGAGGGAAATAAAATAATCGACGTCGCGTCAGTTTCGATCGAGCCACCCCCCCCCCCGCCCCTCTCACGGGTTTGACCCCGCCACCCATCACCCGTTGCCACCCCTCGCTCGGCACAGGCCACCTCTCTCTCCACCCCCTCGCGAATAGTTCGGAGGTATAATATGCGGTGCTCACGGTGATTTATAGGCGCGTGATATTTCGATACAATGGTGCGGCGGTGGAGTCGGTATACGG
Organism: Pemphredon lugubris; assembly: GCA_933228935.1. Taxonomy (NCBI): domain Eukaryota; kingdom Metazoa; phylum Arthropoda; class Insecta; order Hymenoptera; family Crabronidae; genus Pemphredon; species Pemphredon lugubris. The sequence goes on from OW121815.1 coordinate 67,549,423, forward strand.
AGAGGTAAAACGATAGAGAGAGGGAGAGAGAGAGAGAGAGAGAGAGAGAGAGAGAGAGAGAGATAGAAATGGTGGCATCGAGCTGAGAGGTTACCAATGTGTGTCGAGCCTGTAAAATGAATGCTCGCGTTTCTTGCGCCCGCGGACTCTATCACGGCGCTCCATACACACCCCCTCGGCAGCTTTCGGCTGCCGAGGGCTGCGAATGGCGAAGGGGATGAGGGGGGGGGGGGCATGGAGGCTACTCACTTATCTCGACGTCCGTAAATAATAAAAATATAGACATTACGCGACCGTATATCAAGCGACCGTGTTTGGTTCAGTTTACGTTTAAGATAAATTCAACCCACCCCCGCGACGCAGTCGTCCCGAACGTTTCCCTGGATGGGCGAATTAGAATTTCGCGAAAATGAGGGTTGAGAGGAAAAAAAAAAAAGAAGAATTGCGATTGTCGAGAAACGTCTCTCCGTGGCTTCTTCGAGTAAATTCGAATCCCCGTTGTCGCGGGCCAACGATAGACGACGGTGAACTTTTGACGGTCGATTTATCGGCGTAACGATAATCCATTAATCTGTCCTTGGATGTCTTGTATTCGGACAGGTTATAGTTCCTACGACTCTGTATGCAACACAGCTCGAGAAACGTGCGGGCACAAAAAAATGCAATTATTGGCCCGCTCGCGTTTCCTGGTGGAATGAGATTGTCAGGATCGCGGAAATGGCAACGGGACGTTTATAAGGTATTTACGGGGGGACTGGCTTGGGAAGCGTCGCGCTGGTCGGATATGGTTTTACAAGTAACGCGATTCAAGTGCGACGATCACTTTTTTGACGCGCACAGAGCTACCATTGGCGCGTTGTTTGTTTCTTTTTGTTTGTTTTTTTTTTGTTTCACCGATCGCGGAAAGCATAACGCGTCGGGGGCCGACCGGTGAGATATGGATCGCCGAAGTTTACGTTTTAGTTATTTTTACACCAAACTGTAAAGCAATCGATCACCGTGAATCAACCTGTAATAAATGACAAATGTTGATTTGTGCGCTCGGATATTGGCTGCGTCGAGAAGTAGATATGTACAGCATCGGTCAGACACTGTCGGGGAATGTGGGCCAGATCGTTGTATCGATCATCGTGAAATGTTACTTTATGACAATTGAGTTTCAAAGATAGCGGAAAAAAAACATTTCCATCGAAGACCGTTCGCGAGGCGCGCATACGTTTCACTTGGAAAGTCGCTATTGCGCGTTAATATTAATCGCTTAGCGTGTACACTCGATAATCGTTCCGCCTCGTCGTTCCACGGTTCGCCATATATTCGAAACGTCTGTCATTCCAAAAACTGACGTCACCCGTTTTGGGGGACGCGTTAAACGTTAAATTTTCCATTCGGTGCAACGCAATCGCCCAAGAGACAAAAACACATTTTACGAGCCCCGGGGAATCGCGACGCATCCTAAGGGGTGTAGACGTTCCCACCGATTGGTGGCTACCAGGGGGTGAGGGGGTGGTCCTTTTTTTCCATTTCTAAGCTCTCCTCGGGCACGGGAGGAGACACCGTCGGGACGTACGTATGGCAAAGGCATCGGCACTCCACAGCCGCTTTATAAACTATTCCTGTTGTCTCCTTGGGTATTATTCCGGGTGGTGATTTATAAGCGCCATTAATTAACGGGCGCGCCTTTATTCGTACGAAAGGGATGGACCTATTGCTCACCGGTTAGACGCCAATTCAGTGCCATTGTTCTTGCGTCGTTTGCACACGTATAGGCACGCAGACACACACACACACGCGCGCGCGCTGGGTGGGGGTGGTGGTGGGGTTGGGGGGTGGGCGCAGTCTCCCGCGGGGTAGGAAAAGCGTGCGAATGCGACGATAATTTTTCCGAGTGAAATAAAGTCAGGAAAAGCGGGCGCGAGAGCATCGGGGAGAACGTCGGTTGAAGAGGGCAGAAGAGAGGGCGGAAGAAGGGAAGAATAGGGGAAGTCCGAAGTGGGCGGGCTCGCAAACGCCGTGAGAAATATTTTTCCACCCGCGAAACAGCCTTCACTGCCTCACCTTGTCCACCCTCCCTCTCCTTTGTTTTTTTTTATTCCGATTCACTCCCCCGCCGGTACCCGCCTTGTCTCGCCGCGAGACTCATCTCTACCCCTGCTCGCCTACGCCGCCCCCCCCAACCCCCTCCGTCTGCTTTGCGTATACCTATTTCCGAATAAAAAAGAAACTCGCCGTCCGAGCCCATCCCTTATTCTTTCCCTGGGACGGAAATCGAGGCAGCGCGGTATCACTGGCTGCCGCGGTCAACGATAATAATAGCCTGTTCCGTCTGCGAGAACGTTTCTGTCTTGGAAGAAGGACGCATTCTCGCGTCGTTGGGGGTAACTCGCTAATTAAATATGAATGGCGATATCCAGCCGAAAAAGGAGAAGCACGGGGAGATAGAGAGAGAGGGAGAGAGGGGGCGGAGAGAACCGGAGCACGGCGTTAACCCTTTTCGCGGCAATTAGCGCGGGAAACTCGTTTCCTCCTGTTCTCGCGAGGCGGAAGCCCGTTGGATTATTTCATCCCCGCGTAATATCGCCGTGTAATATGCGTTGCCGGGTGTTTGAAATTGTTTGCCCGCGCTTTCTAAAAACGTCCCGCGAGGACATCGGAAGGAAATTTTGTCATCGTCGTCGTTTGCACGCTGTTCGTTCTATCATCCGTGCTCCTCGGATCGTTGTAAGCGTAAATAACACGGGAATGTAAAAACGTATTTGTACTGGCACCGGATATTGCGATAAATGGAATTCTTCGGCTCGTGTCACGGAGGAAATTCGAGATAATCTTGCGATGCGATAATTTGTATAGAAGTGAGATTAAAGCTACGTGTATGTTATGTGACGAAACTGAAGAAGCTAGTCTCTTTCTTACTACAGAATATTTATTATACTCATGTTTGAAATAAATTAAAGTTTGTTGAAAAAATTCGATTATGATAGAATTAATCGCATAGTGCATTTAGAGGAAAGTGTTTCATCTCGATACACTCCAATGACATAAATATAGGAGACTCTTCAAATTCAGATAAAACTTAAAAGAACACATATAATCGTATAAATTTAATAATTTAATATAATCGTATAATCATCCAAGATTAATTACGATAGATTTGGTTTGAAGAGGTTCGTGTAGCGAGTCCACGACAGAACGTCAGAGTGTGAATAATTAACAAGCTTCCATGAATTTGACGTTTAATCGTACGAACGATATTAATATTAGAATCGTTAGAAAGAAACGAGTTGACAAAATGTCAATTTGTAACGCGTCCACCTACGTCTAATATTTCTTTCTTTCGGCGCCGCCGGGCAGTGTTTTTTTGACACTGCCCGACCGACACAGCGTATATACGCTTCGCGTTATGACCGATAACCGAAAAAAACAACAATTTGTCATTTCGCGTAGGTTGTCGATGATTTCAATTTCGGTGATTTTTCCCGCTCACCAATACCCTTCGCCCACGCCGTAACATTCCACCCTTGTCCAACGGGGGAGGGGGTTGGGGGGCGGCGGGGACGTTTTAACGCGGATGGCCGTTTAAGTTTACGTTCGGAGTCGTTCAGTCATCGCGGGATCGAACGTTCGCGTCGAGAGGACAGTAGCCGCACGCGGCGGGGCCGCTTTTGCACGACGATATCAAATTCTGTCTCCAGCCTGCTCGTCGATCATTTTTTCTGTCAGGCATACGTATACGCGGAGGCAGCGCGTATATCCGGGTGATATAATGATAGCTCGCGCTGAAAATTTTCCGCGCATTATTCGAGACGTAACACGTGCTCGTTGTAGCGCGTAATTCGTCCGGATCGGTGGTTGACAGGTGACAGGCCTGACGCGGGGGCCAGCACGTGACATCTGTCAACTGTGAATGTTTCGAGCGGTTGACGGGCGCGTGCTGAACGCTCTCGCTGACGTTGTTATCGCGTCGACACTGCCCGAACGACCTAATGAGCTTCGACGGCGAGAGAGAGAGAGAGAGAGAGGGAGAGTAGGCAGAGAGAGAGGGAGAGAGAAGGAGCGAGAGCGAGAGGGTCAACGGGTACGAGGGGAAGAGCGAGAGAAAGAAAGAAATAAATCGATGAATAAATCCAGAGATCCGCACGGGCGCGAGGAGTAGAACGGATACTCTTTGGGCCGTTCGAGTGATTTCGAGTCGAGTGGCTTCGACGTCATCGGCCACCCGCTCTCTCCTCGCGTTTCGACCCCCTCCGCTAGACACGATAATAATCGATTCGCAAAGTAACGTTGGCCGTACGGGATAACGCTCATGAAGTTGGAGCGCGTGCACCGGAGGCTCGTAGAAATGTACACGGGACGTTGTAAACGCTTCGGAGTACCACGGACCGTGAATAGAGAGAGGGAGAGAGAAAGAGAGACTGCCGTTATTTGTCACGGTAAGCGGCCTTTCTCGCAGTATTATTTCCCGCAAAGTGTTATTAACTGCGCTCATATTTCGCCTTTTTCTACCGCTTCCTTGTTGTTCTTTTTCCCCCTCCCCCTTTCCCCTTTTCGTTCTCTGTCGCTGCCCCCTTTTTTGTTTTTAATCGTTAATAGCGCCCCGTTCATTTCGGCGCTTAACCGCCGGCCTGACGCCTAGTTATTTTCAGCTGAAAATATCAATGCCGAGAACGTTACGGTTTTCGTCAGTTTTCAACGGGGTTTAGCGTCGAACCGCGGCACGTGGGTTCTAGGATTCGCGTGCCACCGTCGGACGCATACACGGTGAGTTTAAACGGGAGGAGTTTGGATTGAAATTGAATCGCGTATCACTAGAGAATATATTATACGTTTTTTTTAGCAATTTGTTTTTGTAAGGAATATCAATGAATTGCGTTCTTTATTAATATTGCTCGTATTGCCCCTAGTTGCCTCACTTTATCGTCACGTGTATTTAAATAAAAATTCTACAGTACAATTCGAACGAAACGAACAATGTAAGAAAATTTTGTATAACATGGGAATCGTTTTCTTCTGAATAATCTTCGCAATCATAGAGTTTCGAATTAAAAGTAGTTGATTTACAAGTTCCAGATTTTTTGAGTAGAATATTCTAGACCAGTGTTTCTCAAACACTGCCTTAAATGAGAAAAACAAGATATATCTATAAATGTATAACAATGGTGTCGTATGAAATTTGCTTTTTTCATTCCCTCATCGAGATAATTAAAAAATAGACAGTCCCAGGTTGGTCCCAAATTTCTTCTAAAAAATTTCACTGGCCCACGAGATTCAAAATTGATCACTACTTCGTACAATTCAACAAACCATATTTTCTCAAATCAAATGACAATTCTCCACGCTATTCCATGCCACTGTCCACTTACCCGAACGCACCCTATAACAGAAACCGTAGCGCCCATCGAAATTCCTCGGTAGTTTCTTCGAAAGACAATGAGAACGGAGGTTAATGCCGACTTGCTTTTTTTTTCTCCCGTTCACAGTCACCGCGAAGATGGCATCGTAATACGGCGAGCATACGGAGCCCAGGAGTGGATTCTCGCGAGCGCACGGTAAGTAATTAACGACACATTTATACGATATCGTTTGCGAGGGGGCTGCGGCCTAGCGGCAATGAAGAACCCTCCTAATAGGAAGTGCTAACGGTGATACGGTCGAATGTGTTCCCGCGCCGGGCTCGTTTCGATCCCCCCTCCACCTGGCTCGACTTCACCCCCCCCCTCCCGCCCCCGCCCCCCTCCCGCGCTCCTCCGTCGGCAGCGTGTACCTGACCCGCTTCGCTCGTTCTCTAACTCTTCCATTAATTTTTGCCGAGCGCAAGACTAGTTAATATGCATTAAAAAGGGTTAATGAGAGCACCCACGGAATGCGAGGGCAGGAAAACGCTGAAGGTAGGCACGCGCGCGTCCCTCAACGAGTTTTCTCGCGCGACGCTACCGGGGGGGGGGGGGGGGGGTTGACGGTAACGGACGCGCGCTTCTTTTTCGGCAAAGGGATGCGAAACTCTCTATACTGGCGCTTCAGGGGTGGCGTTCGACTTTAACCGTACCGCTGTTCGTTCCGGGTATAATAATCGGTCTTCGCGGTAATCCCAGTAGGGCGTTGAGAGTCGTTGGCGCGGTTCGGGGTGCGGCAAAGGGGAAGGGCAAAAGGGAAAGGCAAAGGGAATAGGGCGCCGCGGAAGGAAGAGTAAGGTCGCGGAAGGATTTACATGGGCCGGGGTAGTGGAGAGATAAAGGGGTTGGGGGGTGGTAGGGGGGGGGGGCAGGGGCTGTAACGCGGTAAAGCAGAGAGAGGTGGTTTCTGGCTACGGATAGTCGCAAATCACTTTAACTGCGCGAGGAACAGTTTGGAGCCGCTAATGGCGTCAAGTGTCTCAGATACCGCGGCTTCGGGGTCGGGTCGGCCGGCCGCTCCTTGTCGAGACGAAGAAGGAGTGTTCCTTTTCCACCGACCCACCCCCCCACCGATCCTTAAACCTACCCAGGTCGTTCCCGCATCTTCGAGATTCGATCGGTCCACAGGGTTTACGATTCACCTGCTCCCCTCCTCCCTACCTCCCTCCCACCCTCCCCCCTCGCTCTCTGCCCCCAACCCCCGGAAAGTATTTACGAGGGAGCGTCGCGTTTAACGTTTTTGCCGAGAGAGCAGTGGCTGGTCCTCTCTCCGTCGACTCTCTGCCATCCGTTACATCTATAAATCTAAGATAACAATATTGCCGCCACCTCCATCGCCGCGGTCACCGCCGCCGCCGCCACCGCCACTGCCACACCATTGTCGCCATCCTTGCCATCGTCGTCGTCGTCGCTCTCCCGCTGTACAGCCCCTCTTACTCGCCTCCCCCACCCCTCTCTCTCTCTCTCTCTCTCGCATAGCCTACCGGCAAGGGGTAGGAGCGGCACGAGGGGAGTCGAGAGAGAAAGGGGGAGGGGGTTGTAATGAATGTTTGTACAACGACCATTAGCGCTTCGCTCTCGGGGTAGTATATCGAGGCGGGTCGTCGCAAAACCATTTCACGCACATGGGATCACCTTCTCGGGGATGTGCGATTCTTTCTTCCCTCTTTCTCTGCTCCCCCCCTCTCTCTCTCTCTCTCTCTTGTTCTCTCTGCAGCCTCGTCAGGAAGGAACGCACTTGCCACTCGATGTCACGAAACGAGCTCGAGACCGTTAGGTGACCTTTCTAGCAGACCCGGTATGCACTGTCAGGCTCCCACTATCGCGAGTTACGAAAATGGCTCGAAAGGGGATGAGTTTATTTATTTAGTTAGCGTCGTCGTCCAGCCCAGGGGGGTACGTATATACTCGCCACTCGATGCCACGGAAAGGGGTTCGGCGACAGTCAGGTGACCTTCTTTCTCGCAAAACCCCGGTGTCCACCGTCACAGATTTCACAACCACCGAGCGTCGCGAAAATAGTTTGACGGGGGGATGAGTTTATTTCGACAAAGTTCACTCGCAGAGCGCGCGGCTTTCACGTTTCCCGTGACGCGGCGAGGTTTCCACCGTGTTAGCGGTCCGCGCTGAACGTATCGTCAACCTTGTGTATCGGTGTAATCGACATGACCCTCGTACATCTACGTAACGTCGGCCTACCCTGGAGGCATTTTTGCCAATAAAAAAAAAAAAACAAAAAAAAAGGACGCGTATAAAAACGCTCTGTGACCGTTATGTGCAGGTGTAGGTGGGCGAGCTACGGGGTGGGATTGGAGTGGGCGGAGGGTGTGGGGGTAGTGGGTGGGAGGGTACGTTGGCCAACGTGGCGGGCTGAAATCGACATCAGCGGTCGGCACAAAATTTATTTATTATTTTTGTCGTGCAATTTTGTATCGTGCCCAACTGCGGTGAAATTAAATTATTATTTTGCCGGTATAAATCATCGGTTGGTTCCGCGAGGGGGCGGTGGAGGAGGAGGGGGGGGGTTGGGGTGTTTGGGGGGGTTTCGGGGTGGGGGCGAGTAGAAGGGGTTCGGCCGATGGAGTGAGCGAGTAAGCAAATAAGAGAGAGCGGTAGTCCGTTGCAGGGAGGGAGAGGGAGAGAGTGAGTGAGAGCATCCGGTTCGCTTTAAATCCCCGCAAATGAATATTTATATTTTCCATTGAATTACTCTTTCGGGGCGGCATAATACGCGTGAAATTGAAATATATTCGATAAATTATTTTATCGAGCAGCGGCACGACTAATCGGCGCTATATTCCACAGAAAATCCGGCGCTGCTGCCAGCCGAATTTAACGATGGCACGGTCACGTTTAACTTTCGTAGGCGACGCCGAGTACGTATCGTACGTACAAACCGCACGATTGTACGTATGTACATCCGATTTATACGCCGGCAGAGAAGTACCGGCCGGCAAACTCGGGGTTAATACGGGATTACGCGCGTACGACGCCGAGAGCGCCGGGACGCCCTTAGATATTCGACGAGGTTCCATTTTCCTCTCGCCACGCTGATCGCTGTTCGTTACGCGTGTTTCGTGGGATCTCGTTCTTGTTTTTTTTTCGATAATCGGAGAAAGATTTCTTGTTGTCAAACTGTGAGAAGAGGTTTAACGCAGACACGTATCGCGCGTGTATTAATAATAACAATAACAATAACCAGGGCGTATGATTTTGTTTTCCCAGCGGCGCTCGGCGCAACCTCCACCTGCCCCCACCCGCCCCTCCCCATCGCGATGAATCGTTCGGCGAAACAATCGCAATGTGGTTCGATCGACATTTATACGCGCGAGAATGATTACACTTCGTAACTCCATGTAAAAGCCCATTTCGCGATTTCGTAATTCGAAATAATTATTGGTGCGCATTGCGACGGCCATTATCGCGGACAAACAGTTTTATATCGTAAACAGACGCCATTAACAAAGAAGAATTGTTCGGTGGTTTCGATGTGCTCAGCAACAAAAGCACGGTCAGATTACACGTACCGCCGATGTAACTGTCGTAATAACGAACTGCGTGGATTAATTTCGCAACAAGCATTGCGGTTCGCAAAATCCACAGTTTAATCTGTAGTCAGCGTTACCGCGCTGCGATTCGTCCGCTCGCCGTTTCCTCCGTTTCGAGCTTTTTCTCACTTTCCTCACCCCTCTCATCCCCTACCTTCCCCCTCCCGCCCCTTTCGCCAGTCTTTTTGTTCCCACCCCCCCCCCGCCTCCATCCGGAACCGTTCCTTGGAAAATTGAGACTCAGAGATATCGGCCGAGGTAACCGCACTTTATTGTCCGCGCACCGTGCACCGCTGATACACTCGCCTAATATTCCGCAATAACAATGATTTGGTGTGCGGGCCTGCTGGCAGACTCATCCCGTTCTCACAGTCTTCCCTTAACTCTCTCTCTCTCTCTCTCTCTCCCTCTCTTCCCGGGGATGTTCCGGCCCGATCTCTCTCTCCGGACCCTTCGTCGTCGACCTACGAACCCCGTGCGAGAGACCAACCCCCCTCCCCCGCCCCCCCCCTCCCATCTAAACGAGAAACGTACATACGTGTACACTCGAAATGAGGAGACTCGTGCTAACGACACTGAGAGGGTGGATCGGGGTTGGGGGTGGTGATGGGGGTGGGTAGAGGAAAGAGGGTCCGGGGGTGGAGTGGGCTGCAGGGAGAATGGGGTATCGGTGCTCGGAGCCAGGTTGTGCGCGCCCGCGTGTGTTGATGCAAGGGGGGTGGGGGGGGGCGGAGGAGGGGGATGGGCAGGAGGAAGAGAGAGGGAGAGAGCGAGAGAGCAGGCCAGGGTGAGTTAAGCGTTTAATAAGCTTAATCACGCGACAGATCTGTGAGATACAACTTGCTTCGCCTCGCCAGCGAGGCTGCAGCCAGCCGCCAACCCTTCCCGTGCCGCCTACCCTCTTCTCCCTTCTTCTTCGCTCTCCTTCTCTCTCTCCTCTTCGCTACCAGCCCGATGATTCTACGCCACCCCATCCACCTCTGGCCAACCCTCTCCCTCTCTCTCTCTCTCTCTCTCTGCTGTACCATCTGCTGTTACTATTTTACCGGCGGTTCTACGAATGTACGAGTCTGGGTTACGCACTGTTCGCCACCCCCTTCCAACGCTACGTCCAACCCCCGGCCACCCGACCTCCTATTAACGGGAAGCTGTTTATTGCGACGGAATAACGGGTACGCGAGATTAAGAGGAGATCGCCGCTCTTTATGCTGGCCGATGATCCTTTCCGAGGATGATTGAATTTGCTTTTTTTCAAACTAAATCGTGAATTATATATATCTAACGGTTGGATTGTTAAACCTTGGGTGTAACGTGAAATAGTCATGCTTGTTATTTAATTATTATCCAGTTTCTTATATATCTAATGGTTGGATGGTTAATCGTTATGCCTTGGGTGTAATGCTAAATAGTCATGCTTGTTATTTAATTATTATCCAGTATCATTAAACGATAGTAGTATACGATGATTCGTTCGCCCTTTATGACAGACAATTATCATTCCCGCGAACTTTTTTTTCTTCGAAACTTCTCGAGGACTGTAACGTTCGGGGATACTGGGACAACCAACTACTAAATCTTCGGCTCGCGGGGGCCGCCGGATAATAGGCGCGCCTAATTCGGTATAAATTAGCACGACCATTCCGTGACTATTGAATAATCTTCGGGGTGAATTGTTCCGGGTAAAGCGGCTTTTCTTCACCGGAAACGGACGTTCGACATCAGCGCTAAGGGAAGTCCTCGAAGAGGTCTCCTCGCCGACTCGCGAATAGTTGGGCAGCATTGATCATTCGATAGTGGCGTTTCGCCCGGTGTCTGCTGTTACGCGGAACAATGAGTAGAATCGTCGCGTCGGATTCCGTTGGAAATTGCGTCTAAGGTCCGGGACAGACCTTACTCCCGATCGATTCGGTTAATACCGACTTTGCCTGGGTTTAGGTCTTTAATGTTTTCGTCTCGAAGAGTCTTGCGTTGTCTCGCGCAACGTGAGGGGGGGGGGGGGAGGGGGCAGAAGCATAATCGCTTTGCCCGCCTTAAGCGGGAGGGCTACGAGTACGTACGTTCTTACGAGCCGTAAAGCGAAACCGTAATTTCTCCGTTCCCCCTCTCTCTCTCTCTCTCCCACCTCGTATCCCTCGGCTCGCTCCGTCTCGGTCCAACACCCTTTGAAGAGAACCGAACAGCGGCTGCTTTGACGAAGGACGACGCCTTCGAGGCAAATACGTGCGATTCCATGGCGAGACGCTCTCCCGTCGACATATGTATTCGTCGTCGAAACGATCGCGATGAAATTGAATTTACCGAGGTTAATCGAGAGCGACGTGGTATCTCTCTCTCTCTCTGTCCCTCTCCCCGATCGAGCTGTATCACGTTGCTTTTTCTTCCTTTCGCAATTGATAATCGCAAATGTTCGAGGCGTACGAGATATCGCCGACTGGTTATTGTACTCGGAAGCGAGCCGCGGGGACGTTTGCCGTCCGACCGGCGGCGTTTGCTTTGCGACGCGTGTCCTGACAAGGATAATTTCATATACCCTCGTATCTCGGACCGCTGTCACAAAAGCGCCGTAGAGGGAGTAGCCGGGTATTAAGGCGGGTTTTAAGGCGACGCGAACGGTTCAAAGGTTTCCCGTCCATTTAGCCGCGATGGCGCGGTACGCGCGATTAGATCGTCAGCCGTAAGATAATTAAGGAAGACGGTCCGACGAAAATTCTCCTCTCGGCCCTTTTCGCTCTCCTCGGCTTCTACACCCCCCCCCCCCCGCTCCAACCCTCCTACCCACACTCATTTTATCTCTCTTTCTCTCTCTCTATCTCTCGCGATGGCGCATACATATTTAACGAGTTGCCAAGGCCGCGGGCGCGAAAGACGCTCTTCTTCTTCTTCTTCCCTCGAATTTGCCGAGCGTTGCTCTCGTTTAACCGGAAATTACCGAAGTTTCACACCGGCCGGCAGAGGTTACCGGAAGGAGAGATCCTCTTTAGCCGTGGACCTCCTCCAAAGAGTTTTCGACCGCGACAATTGAAATCGAACTCCCCGCAACTCGTTACGAAATATTTCTCTTTGTGAATCCCCCGAGAACGGCCGGAATGGGTCCTCGTGTATCGACTTTCGACTCGTGCCTCGCAGTTCGAAGTGGACGGAGGGTCCGTATAATCCAGGAGGGAAAACGAAGGACACGTTTTTGGTTTTTTTTTCCTCTCCCTTCTTTTTCTTCCTTTCTACCTTCTTTCTTCGTTTTTTTTTTTTTTTTGCGAGGTTGAAAGGAGTGGTAGGGGGACGTAACCACGTCCGGTTAACGATTGCATTAAAGTAAACGAGCACGTCGGCGGGAGAGAGGGAGGGTGGGGCGCAGGGGTGGAATGACGGAAGGGGTGGTAAGCATGAAACTCATTCGGTCTGAGCCCGGTAGCAATCATCATTAATTCACTATTCCTGACAAACGAGGGGGTATTCGCGCTGCCACGGATAAAGGGGCCCTGGATTTCCTCCGGAGAAGAATGCGATTAATTTTTCTTAGCGGCGCGGGCGGACGCGCTCAGTCAGCGGCTGGTTTTCCCTGCGGTGTCTTAACGGTGATCCCGGTGACGTCTCGACGAATGACGTCCCTCCGCAGGATCCCACCCTTTGATCCATAATCGTTGGATCTGTCTGAAGTTTATTCCCGGGCGAATCGGGGGGAGTTGACACCGAATAATTTCTAAGCGTGGCGCTCTTAACGTTTAATGTTTATATCGAGAAGTTTCGGGAATAGCGTGCGAAGGAGGGAGGACTGTAATTGGTTAGTCCATTGGTCTATATTTTTAACAATTTTCTGTTACGTCACGATCTACGTAGATTTTTGGACATGATAATCAGACGTATTTTCGAACTTCGATAGGGAAGCCTTGGACAGAAAGCACGATAAGGAGAGAGAGAGGTGAGCAGTGTTATTGGTCAGACCGTATATTCGTTTTGTTGATGAATCGACAAGAATCGAAACACTGCGTTTCTCGATTTTTCCAAATAAATCCTAAATCTTTAATATCAAAATACTGAACAGATACTAGTCAAGTCTCCTCCAGTTATCATTCGCGAAGAAATCAAATAACAAGACCGTTTCCTTTCCGCCTGAATTCCCAACTAGGCCATACTCATCTCTCCACGATAATATCCAAAACGCACCACTGAAAAACCTCAAGGGACGAGCATCAGCGACTGATCGGACCGCGACTCCGTTCCAGCGATGAATCGAAACACAAGAAACACTATACTTTACCTGAACCCATGACCGAGGCGCGGTCGTCGTCTAACAGTGGTCACCGAAGTACCCAGTGCCCGCGAGAGAACGCGAGAGGGAGAGCAGCGGGGGTGGCGGCCGTTTTCGAAAGAGGGTGGCGACGGGTCGGACGGGTGATCCGTGGGGTAGTGTGCGCGCGTGTGTGTGCTGGACGTGGAAGGCCGAGGGTGGTGGGCCGCACATAACGGGCGAGCAGCATTGATACGGCCGGATCACAGCCACCGGACCAATGTATTTTACTGCCCCGAGGCTTAGCGCTATCGAAGCACGCAGTCACCCGCCATCACTCCGTGCACGGGTATGTAGTGACGGTAATAGTCACTATATCATTGGCTCTTGGTAATACCCTGGCTGCTGGCGGTGTTGCTGATGCTTCCCTTCGCGTCCCTCTCTCCTACCACCCACTCACTCCCCTCTCTCTCTCTCTCTCTCTCTCTCGATCTCGCTCTCTCCATGCCCGCGCCACTCTCCTCTCCACCTGCGCGTAATGTTCGAAATGAAAATGAATGTATTTCGGATAGCGATAAATACCAGGGCGATCCGGTCGCGTCGGACTATGCGCCCCCGAATGAACAGGTGATCGCGATGCCCTCCGATCTTTATTAGGCACCGCTCTCGTGTGCCGCGAGTGTGCGACCTTTCCAATTTCGTGGCGTGATTGCGGGGAAAACCGCAGCCGCGGCACTCTGATTGCACCCGGAAGATTCCGGGAGTCTGACGGGAAGAGGAGGAGGAGGAGGAGGAGGAGGAGGAGGCAGGAGGCAGGAGAGGGCCTCGCCTCCGTGAAGCAGAGGGGTCGTTGGAAATTTTGCGAATTACACGCTTTTTGCTCGTACCCTTTTGCGTTCTAGCGCGAGGATCGCTATGGTTACTCGTCTGTTTTGTCCTCCGTCCCGCACGTACAACTCGGCATGGCTCCGTCTTTGTCCGGCTCGGTTACTTCGTCAGAGGTTCGCTGGTGTTTCTTTCTCCGTTCGTCCCGCTCTCGCTTTGTCTCTCGCCGAGAAGTACGCTCTCGAGATGTCGTCCCCTTAATTTATGTGAGCGGGCTACTTTCCGTTTGCGGAGGAGAGAGACCGGGTGATGGTAGAGACGTGGCGGAGGACGGACGGGGCGAGCGAGATGGTGATAGAGAGAGAGAGAGAGAGGGGGGGGGGGAGAACGGGATGGGAGCAAGAGGGACGTTCGTGTCGTACCAGAGAACGCTTGGCCGATGCAAGGGTGAAGGTGTACGCCCCTGGAAGATATCTATGTATCCGTCGCGACGTCACGACGTCTCACTAAATCTGGCGCTACGTGTCTGGAGCGGCGCACCACCGTCGGGGTAAATCAACCTGAGTTAACTCCGTCTCATCCGACGCACCGTTTCCGGCTCTGTCCCCCCCGTTGACAACCGCGCGCTTACACGTACACGAGATATATCTACTAGGAGCGCCACTACGCACGCGTCTTTCGTGATGTCAAAGATGACATTGTCGAATTAAAAAATATGCGATGGTTTTTCTAGGTGGTAACTTTTGATTCCGAGAAAGTTGTGGTAATTCAAAGACATTCAGACAAATTTATTTAGCATCTCTTGTTCAGTATTACGATCATCCAGTAACACTAGGTTTACGGGCGTTTCTGCGAGTATCCGTCAAAATGACGACTAAACGAAAATACGCATTTTCTTTAAAGAATCGATTTATTCAATTTAACTCTGAATTAATTTACGATGCAAAATGGTTCAAATTAATCCTACGGTTTTTGGGATATTTCATTTCAAAATTTGAAATCCGTCAGATTGACGGGTCTCGTAAACCTAGTGTTAAAGATGGATATAAATAAAGAATTATTTGTTACATACAGTTCCACCGTGAAGATACCATATAATAAATTAAATTCTCAAACGAAAGTTAACCCATGGTAAGTAACAAATTCGGTTCCCTCTTAAATACGAATATCCGAGTTTCAATTTCGATCGTCGCCCGTATCTTACCACCGTAATTACACACGATCACCAACGACGGGACGCAAAGTCACACTTGCCCAACGTCGCAACCTCAATCCATTCGATCGCACGATCGTCAACAGGATCCGGGGAATTTTTCAGGTACGGTAAAACGGTGTCCGAGGACGAAACGCGGGCCCACCTTCGGCTTTGGATTCCTAACCGGGGAGATTGATCCGAGGTAGCATTACTTCTGGTTAGCCTCCGAGCGACGCGCTGTTAGTCTTCATTCCTCTCCACCTCTCGTAACCAGCCGCAAACTCCGGCTCCTCGCTTGATTGCGTCTAGTTAGAGCCACGCCAGACCCATCAGTCGCCTGCCGCACTCGTTCCACCGCGATTATTTGTCTTCCCATTTTAAGAGTCTGAAAACGGCCGAGTGAGAGGGAGGAAGTGGCGACCGCGAACAAGGGATTATGTTGTTCCCGGTACGCTCGAGGAGACATTTATCACCGTGCATTAGGAGAAACCGGGAGATTCCAAGACGTTTTTCTCGGCGATACTCGAACGCGTAACCCGTCCCTGGAATGACGACGGGGGAGATGGAGAAGAGCGAGACTTTTACGCGGGAAACGTACGCGATCGGGGGCCCCTGGTACTCGCGAGATTGTATCGAGTTAACGCGAGAGCGAGCGCGGCTAAAGTTTAATAAGCTCGCGAGCGGAAATGAAAAGGGAGTCGAGCGAGTCAGTCTTTTTTTTCTCTCTCTCTCTCTCTCTCTCTCTTCGTCCGGACACCCCCGAGTGAACGCAGGCCCGTACGTACATACGTACACGTCTGGCCTGGGGTGTACGGCACGTGAAATCCGATCGTAATTTCAGTCGCACCGCGCCTGCCGTACCTGCTAATCCATTCATACGCTCTCTCCGAGTCCTCTTCCTCTCTTTCCCTCTGCCATTCTCATTCTCATTCTCGCATTCGCTATCCACTTCTCTCTTTCTCCCTGCCTCCCTCCCTCTCTTCCTCTCGCTCTATCTATCTCTACCCCTTTCTCTTCTTCCCCGCTGGCCCTCCCCCACCCCACCCCCCACCCCACCCCCCCTCCCCCCTCACCCTCGCCATCGGTGCGGCGATGTACACACCAGGTCGGATATATCGGCCGGTATTTCAGCCGCCATGCGGAGGTAATGGATTCAGAAACGCGGCGGACACCGCGCGCCCCGTGTTAATAACAATCCATACTTATTGCCCGCATATTTTACCGATCCCCCGCGCCCTGCCGCTTGCTACCGACTATATTACAACATATGGAGAGCATAAACTTTTATGGCTACCCTTCTACCGCGCCGCCCTTCCTCCGACTCCACCTCCTCCTCCTCCGACCGCCTCTCGCGCTACCCATCTAACGACCGGTTGCCTCTTTCTACCACCCCTTCTCACCCCCTCCTCCCCTCTTTCTCTACGTTTCTCTCTCACTCTAGCTTTAAACGTCTGTCTCCCTCTCACTCCCATCGAGTCTTTTCCAACCCCCCCCCACCCACCCTTTACGCTACTTCCTCCCCTCCACCCACTCGCCTTCCGCGCTTTTTCCATTTTTCCTTTCTCTTTTCTACCTACTTTCACTAATTACGGGGCCGCGCGAGGACGGAAGGGGGGTAGGTTAAACGATCGTCCTGGAGGATCTACGGTCGGACGGGCGATGCTTCGACCGAGGTCTACCCTCGCGAATAAACGGCTATGGCGTGGCCGCATGCTACGCTGAAATTCATCGAAACTGTACTCCCGGGGTGCTCCGCTCGTGGAGGGGGGAGATAGTTCGCCTTGTAAATTATAAGTTACCGAATCTTTCTGCGCGTTTCATATTTCCGACGCAACGCGTTAACCTCCCCTCCCTTTCAGTAAGAGGGGGTATCGACCGTCGGCTTAGGAAGTGATAAGCAAAGTTTAAAGTAGCTGTCTCTCTCTCTCTCTCTCCATCCTTTCTCGTTGTCCGTACCCTGTCCGAATCTCAAATAGGTTTAGGCTCCGCGTATTATAATTTATAACTGGACTCTCGAACGAGAGGACCGGTTTGGATGTGAACAATCGGCACTCCGACAATGCGGTACCTTAAATCATAATTTGGTTAATGTGGAATGTAATGTCGATGTTGGCGAGAGCGTATCTCTCTACCTGCGAGCAGACGCGGAGAATGAGCGAACGAGAGGGAGAAAGGAATGGGTGGACGGCCATCTCGCTCGCTCGCTCGCTAGCACACGCACGAATACTCTGTGCCGGGGATTATAAATCGCCGGCCAATGAGTGGCTTCCATTCGTTATCACGGCCGTTGGCACCGCCGGTTAGGTGTTTGCCGTTGTTTTATGCCCGAAATATCGCGCTTTCGACACCCGAGAGCATCAACGCACTCTTTTTCGCGCTGCTCCCCTCGACAGGGCTCCGGTAAAGGTCGTCGGCGGGAGAGCAGGAAGAATTTTAATAGGGATCCGTCGTCATTTTTATTTAGCGTTCGGCGATGCTACGGAGAGAGCCTGGGATCGATAAGATAACGACGTAACGACGTTACCTCGGATGTTACTTCGTCAGGCTCCCGCGTCAGCTCCTGTCAGAGAACCGAGTGACGATTCCGTCGGATTCGATCTAACAGCGTCCCGACGTCGTCGTCGGTGAGAGCGCCTCCAGGAATCGAAGAAACGCGTAGTCGGATAATTATTTTTTTTTTTTTTTCGTGGCTGTCTGGAAGCTGCTTCGAGTGTCGCGAGTAGCGTAACCGTGCGAGTAGCCAGCCACTTTTGTTCTTATCGCATAACCAAGTAGTTTTGATTATATTCCTCGTACAGAATTCGTATTTACGAAACCTTTAGTCGCGAAAGGGATATTATTATTTTAACGAGTCGAGTAGTATAAACGTGTGCGTCGTCAGACGTGGTAACAACTTCCCTTTCTCGGTGTAAAAAAGAAACGGTACTGGAACGCTGTAAAAATAATTATCTTGGAAAGACTCGTGTCGTATCATATGAGTACGAAATAATTAAATATTACTGGGCGCTATGCTGTGCGTGAAGTGTCGCGAAGTCACGATTAATTACAAACTGAAGGACTATCAAAGAATTAGTATTTATCGAGAGCGAGGCAGAGACGCGTTACTTTTAAGACGGCTCGGAACGGATTCAAAATCCTAAGGGCTCTTGTTAACGACATTTTATTTAGCGATTACCGGGCCGGTGCGACACGGATCTCCTTGTCTTACCTTATAGAAAACAAAGGAAACCTTGTCTCACCAGTCCGGTAGCTGGTAAATAAACGTTCGTTAACAGGAGTTCTAATTATTAAATAAAAATGATAGCGTTTCTATGGAAAGCCTACGAAACCGAAAACGCTCGGTACACTTTGTACAAAACACCAGGGTTGTGCTAGTAGCCTCATGTCCGTAACAATATTCAAAAACGCGAAGCTTAACATTTATGTAATTAACGATGTTGGGGTGGTTGGCAGAAACCGGTACCAAAATGCAAAAATAATTCCTATTGTTTAATTACTAATAAGGTAAGCTATCCGTAAGTTTCCGACTCGATGTATATATGTTGAAATAAGTTTGTGAAAATTGAAAATAAGTACATTCTAGTAATAAAAGGTCTGTCCTGAAGAGGATCCTAATCAGGATTGAAACGTCGACAAACATAAAATAGAGAGCAAAGTAATTACTACCTCCAAGGCCTACAACGCCAAACGTAGCATAAGAACCAGAAATTTATAAGCGAAGGCCTACCTGTTACAACGGATTAAAATTCAACCTTATTTAACAAAAACAATGATTCTTTCTCCAGTGTCCACTCGATCCTTTCTCAACGTGCCTAGTAGTACACCCACGTTCGTAGTCAGACGAGCCGCTGGTTACTCCCCTTCGTCCCTCCGTGAATCAAAGACAATTAGATCGCCGTGAAAATTAATTACTCACGAAAACAATTATAACCGCGTCGGAGGACGAAATTCGTAGGACCTCAGTTCCCATCGACGAACCTGCAGGGACAGCAAAATGGACGGGACGGTATCGTGCTCGTCTACCGTCGGATGATGTCATAGCCGAGCACACGAGCGTTACGTATAGCCACGCGATAATTATAACTTACGAACTTGCGAGCCTCGGCGTTTCGTGGGTTACGGGAGGGTAGCTAGAGGAGAACGAGAGGGTGACGGAGTGAGGGGGGGGGGGGGCGGAGGAAGGTAACGGGGGTTGGGGTGTCCCGGTCGCGGCTCGGCGAGCGGACACTATCGCGTTACCGTGTTGCATTAATCTGTGGGAAGTGGAGTATCGGCAGCAAACCGGCCCTTGAGAACGAGGAGGAAGAGGGAGAGACGGAGAGAGAGGAGCGAGCGGGTTACGTCGTATCTTCTTTCGAGGGAAAAGGAGAGACGCTCCCGCGTCCCGACGCAAGTGTTTCTCAGCTCCACCGTTCGCCCGGTTTGGTCCCGGGACCCGGTATCCCAGGACACGCTAAAATTTGCCAGAATTTGCCAGGACGAGGCAGGACGCGGTGCATGGCACACGCGGCAGACGGGCTGGCTAACCTACATGCTTCCTGAATATATCGCCTGTATAACACACGCTGGACTGGGTAGGGGTGGGGGCAGGGGGAGGGAGGAGAAATGGGATTCGGGTGCGACGAAGAAGACAGTGGTTCTAACGGCAACAACATCCCCCCTCCCACCACCCCTATGCTCGTTCTCTCCTGGCGCACGAAGGTAGAGTGTAGGTTGGAATAACCCGAGAGGCAAAAGTGAGAGAGGGACGGTTGTGTAATGGTACGTGGGAGAGTGGTCGAGGGGGAGACACACACAGGGGTTTGCTGGGACAGCAGAGTGGGACACCGTCACCGAGGCCCGTGAAGAGGAACGCACGCGTTCTGTACACTGGTAAGGGTGTATAGTATATGATTCTCATCCTCGTATATCTCTGCGTCGCACTTAATGCTGCCTGCGAAATGAGGAGGGACGGAGAGGGAGAGAGAGGGAGAGAGAGAGAGAGAAAGATAGGGGCCGAATGTATTGGAGTAAACGGGATGGTGAGGAAGTAAAAGGGCGGGACGGGGGTAGGAGATATCGCAACGCGAAGGGGATGGGAAAGACGCTGCGGATAACTGCTGTCCTAGCTTCTATCGTAACTCCTATCCGTCGAGCATGTATCGTTCCCGTATGAGAGGGGCATCCGTATTGTGGACCCAGTGACGTTTCGCGAAGCTTGTAAAGGCTGCTACCGCTTTGTTCCGCGTCGTGATACAGAGTATCGGCTGGTGTAATTACGCGCGCGCCGTGCGTCTTTGTCGATGCTTGGAACGACGAGCTTTTCGGATAATCGGACACAGATGGCGGGGAAAGGAAGAAAGGGACCGGTGTTGGCCTCGTTAGTCGAGAGACGGAATACCTTTTTTTCTTGTTTTTTTTTTTTTTTTAATTCCTAGGGACTCTCGATGTAACGATCTGCGCGATGTAAACGCGTATCGAGGGTTGTCGGTATGGACAGTCGAAAGTATTAATGTGGGAAAGAATTGTTTGATAAAGTTGACATTGTGTTCGAGAATGTATGTACGGTAATGTACGTATGTCATGACAAGTTTTTAATGTAAAGAAAGACAGTGTGGAAGGTAGAAAAGCGTCTTCTTGACTTCTTTCCTTTCTTCGTCTTCTTCCCTTTTACGTTGCGTAGGTAATGACCCCCGTTGAGGTATAACACAATTTTTATTGTACGTGAATAATTTTGAATACTAAATTTGTAAATAGTATACGTGGTGGATCGCGTATTCTTATCGCCAGGAGTACTTTATACAAAAGATGAAAATCACGTTGATAATTCCACGAAAAATACAATTATACAAACAAATCACACAATGCCATACGTTCTTCCGAGAACAATACAACCCGCCATAAAAAAACCTTCCCTTCCAAAGTTGCCTAAAAAATATCCCAGGTGGTAACGTTACATGCATCACACTTATAAAAAAACAAAAAACAAAAAAAGAGTAACTGTCCGATCACGCTCCGCGCTTCGTAACGTCAACGAATCGCAGTCCACGTCATTATCACCGCGATAACGAATTTGTCGCGCAACCCCTTTATCCCCTTTAACAAATAAATAGAGCCGATAAACCGATCGAAAAGAAATTCGCGTAAACACTCGACTCGTCGTACGCGCGTTTTAACCGCTGCGAGGCGCCGTTCGACAAAACCGTGGCGACGCTATGTCATTCTTTCTCACCAAAACTCCGTAATCGCGGCATAGAGTTTCATCTTCGGAGATTACGGGGAATCGTGATCCAAGCGCGAAACGACGAAGGAACGAGAAAGGGGAAGCGGGACGGCGAGGGAAACGAGGAGGAAGGTGGAAAACGGCCGCGAGGAGCGCCTGCCCCCCTCTCCGCGTTGCCCGCCGCGCCGTTGGTTATTCGAGGTTTTTGATATCGGCCGGTTTCCGCGGCGGTAGCACAGGCAGTATCGAGCTAACAATTAATTATTGGCGGCGCTTCAGAGGGCTGCCGGCAGCCGTAGTTAAACATTACGCGTTCCATATCTTACTGTGCTATCTAATCCCCACGGGGGCTCGAGCGCTACTGCAGTAATCTCGTTTAATTGCCGGCTGTAGACGCGAGAGTCCCGTTCAATTAGTTTTTCAAATAAACATTAGTTTCCTTAACACGCGGCGCCATAACGTGGCGGAGGATGAGGACGAGGACCGAGGATGAGGACGAGGACGAGGAACGCTACTAGAATCCAGCTCGCTCTCTCTCTCTCTCATTCTCCCTCCCTCCCTCCCTCCCTCCCTCCTACCATCCCTCGCCGATAGTGGAAAGAAGATGAGAAAGGCGAATTCTCTCGCGAGCACGAGAGAGACGGAGAAAGAGAGATGGAAATGGTCGGAAGAAGGGGGTGAGAAGGGGGTGGATAGGTGGTGCAGTCGGAAGGCAGGTCGGTGGAGAGGTGACGGTTCTGCTGAGCGGAAGGGAGAGGAGGTAGGTTGGAGAAGCGGTACGGCGAAGAGAGCGAGAGAGGTTGAGGAGGAGGTGGGGTGGGGGGTGGGTGGGGGAGGAGGGGGAGAGGCGAGGAGGAGGCAGGCGGAGGTTGGTCGAGATGGTTAGAGGGAGGAGAAACACCGAACGAGGAGGAAGGGTGGTGTCGCGGCCGCGGGGTAAGTAATTAACGACACATTTATACGATATCGCCCACGGGTGCGGCGCGGCACGGTGAGGAGACACCGGCGCGGGAGGTTTGGGTGGATGGCGCGGCGAGGGGGGAGGTGAGGCGAGGTGAGGCGAGGCGAAGCGAAGCGAAGCAAGCCAGGATCCCGTCCGTATGAAGTGCCCCGCTAATAGGAAGCTATGCGTTCGTCGATAGATACCTAACCCAACCGGTAACCGGCTGCGCTGCCGACCAATCTGAACAGAGAGAAGAACGGTACGTTCCGTTTCCTGGTATCGGTATACGTAGCGTCGATGTATGCACGTATATCGCGGGCGGGCGGGGGGAGATACTTCGAGTCGAGCGAACGGGGTTGAATTTTTTAACGATTCGTTTGGGGTTGTAATCTTTGAGATATGACGAGGAGCTTCGATGGGAATATTTGAATATCTCGAGAACAATAGAAATGTTTGTTTCGCTTGTTTCAACTTTGTGAATAAATAAAGGTACTTACGTTCTTTTTTTTTTTTTGCTGTTAGTCTCACGTCGATGTATATCACGGAGATACTTTCGACTGAGAAGAGAACGATTTATTTCTAGCGGTAATTCGTCGGTGATACCGGAAGGAAAGGGGGTTTAAGAATGTTCCGTTGCAACCGTGGAAATCGCGAGAATTTTTTGATTTCAGTTTCACTCCGATTGGCGGGTCGCGCAACGATGGACAGTATACAACGCGACTTTTGCTTTTGCGCAAAACGCACCGGTTCGCCCGTGCGGCTGGTTATGGTGATGCGGATTATTCACTAATATGATTTACGACGTATTACCCCGACGAGCTAGCGCGCGACTCACAATGCGCACATAATGTGAGGCATAATTTATTAATTTTACTAATGGCTCCTGCCCATTATTATTGATTTCGGGCCGCGCCTCGTTCGGACGGCCGCTGATTTATCCCGGTCGTTATCGGCCCCATGTTAAATCGTCCGCGAACCAGGAGCCGCGAGAATACAATGCGACGACTCGTGTACTTTTCCTTTTCCATTCCACGCTGTGTACCACCGCCATCGCCATCGATGCGAACGGCTATCGGAGCCGGGGCGAACCGCGTGTCGCGGAAAACCCCCTGGAATGCTTCTCCACCCTCTATTTATAGCCCTGCGTGTCATTAAAACTGCGCCCGTGTGCCGTTGCGAAAACGAAAATCCGGATTATTTACTGGCATTCAAATCTTCTTCGGTTTTTCTTTATGCTCGAATCGGCCAACAAGAGGGTAGAAAATAACGACGAATGAACGAGCGCCCCCGATTATTTTTCACCCTTTCCTTATTCGCAGTTTTGCGCGTCGCTGTAACCGCCAGCATATGCGTCGCGCGTAACTAACACAGAGATTATACCGGTACTCCGTCGTTCTTTTGTTTTGGATTAACGTAATAGATGATAGAACCTCTTGGTTTGATTGGTCATCGAATCAATCTTTAGAACTGCAACCGCTAGCTATGGTTAGAACTTAGAACCGTTTAGTTACACGTCACGCGTTATCAAAACTGTGAACGTGTGGCCCGTCAAAACGGGAATCTAGCGTATTTCCAGATATTAATATAGAAATTTATTTTGTCGTAAGATACAAGAAACAAAAAACTATATTTTATTCGTGTAAATTAACTTCGTACACTCGTTAGAGTCGTTGGACGCTTCACCAACTCTGCGTTCTTGTTCCACACTTCTGTGGAAGAAAGTAGAAATTTTTACATGTACGAGTCTCGTTGCCTGGTGTACATATCGCTGCAAAGGAAATGATGAAAGATGAATTTACTGTAGAATGTGCGCAAATATATGAATAAATAATGTATTAATACATTAATAAAAAATTGTAGCAACATAACATAATTAAGCTTTTTAATTATGTTTTTTATAACATAAAAATTGTAGCACACACACACGCGCATTCATCATACATATTTATTATGCGTCGGCAAACCCAAATGGTTTAGGTCCCACGTTCAATTAATCTTTTGTTTCTTTTATAAACGCAATAATTCAACGGACATCCCCGTTTGATTAGTCATCGAACCTCGCGACGAGGGGGATGAAAAAGAAGGGAGGATGAGCGAAGCGCCTAGCAGACAGTCCAAACGCGGACACCGCGTTGCCCGAATGACCGCACCGACACGATATTAAAACATTAAAATAATATATCGCCTCCGCTCCGATGACATTACGGCCGGGAAGAGTGGGGCAAGATGCTACGGTTGACACGCTCCTTCGGCAATATAATCTTGTTCCCTCGTTCTTCTCGCAGTCGGACCTTCCACCCTGACCAAATAGAATCGGTCGTTTCGGCTCGTCTCCTCGTACGACGCTGGTCACGGGGGTAACTTTCGCCTCCAATTCCCGTTATATTTAAGCAATTCCCATGAAATTAAACCTTGAAAGGGCAATAGCGATAGAACGCGATTACGTATAATTTAGCTTCGGTTTCGCGTGGGAATTAATTGAATATAATAATCGTTCGAGTGCCAAGCGTCGATATCGAGATTCTTCTGACCTGTCTCCAAAAGTGGCAGTGCCGTACCCGCTGATCAGAAATTTTGGTAAAAAAATGTAATGTATGTTTTTGAAGACTTTCTATAGGAGTATTCTAACAGCATCTTGCGACAATTTTTTATTAATATACGAATACATTATTTATGAATATATATATTATGAATATATATGAATATAAATACATAATATTTATGAATATATATATAGAATACATTATTTATTAATATATTCTCGCACATTCTACAGTAAAAAAGTACACCAGGTAAAGAGACTCGTACATGGAAAAATTTTAACTTTAACGATGTCGCCCCTCCAAATCAAGGGTTATCGTAAAAAAATGAGCGATAGAGAACCCGGGGGCTGATACTTTTGCAAATCGACGGTGTCTAGCGTTTCCCTCGCCAACGGATGGTACCAGCCGGCATCGGGTGCGATAGTCACTGCTGCCACCTGCAACCATCGGAATCCTCGGAGACCAAATTCCAGATAGACGCGGGTCACGTGTACGTTCCTCGTCGAAGAAGACAAAGCGAAAGAATGGAAGGACCGGGGCTCCTAGGACACGGGAGACGGACTCAATATCCGTGGTCGCCGTATCCCTCGTCTCCATCGCTCCCATTCTAGCCGGTGCATGCGACGCCAATCTTCCTCCTCCACCGCCAGTCCCCCTCTCCCCCCCCCCCCTTCCCGGAAACGTTATTGGCTGCTATCCCCGTCTCCGTGCTCTCCCGCCGCAATAACATTTTTATTAAATAATAAACATGTAGAAACGGGCAGCGGTTTCTCTGCGCGAGCGTCTCGGGGAAAGAATATTTGGCTGAGAACGCTCGGTGGTCTCGGGAGAACATCTCCATAGATAGGGACCAGGGAATTCATCGCTCTTTCAAGATAGTTATATTAATGGCTGTTTGTCGTTGGAATTATGGTAGAGATACCGAATTAAGTATGTTAAAATGGGTACAGGTAATTTCCTCGGATTGTACGTTACGTGGGGTTTCCGATTATTCGGTTTCAATCACTAATGGGTTTAA
The DNA here is from genome assembly GCA_933228935.1 of Pemphredon lugubris. Taxonomy (NCBI): domain Eukaryota; kingdom Metazoa; phylum Arthropoda; class Insecta; order Hymenoptera; family Crabronidae; genus Pemphredon; species Pemphredon lugubris. Next base: position 67,575,309 of record OW121815.1, read on the forward strand.
TGAACCCGAAAAAGTAGTTTTAATCGTTGCTTGGAATAATAATTATTCGCGTTTTTATCAGATTCCCCATTTTTGGAAAACGAACTCAGTAATGGTGACTATTGTTAAGATTACAGTAATGATCCTACATTTAATCAAGAGACAAGGTCTTGTCTCGGGCCAAGTGCAAGTACGCGAGACTAGACCTTGTATCTTAGCTTATTATAAAAATATTCTGGATCGTATATTATAAGTTACACAAGGTTTCCATTAGTTCGCTGACAATAATTAACGCGACAGATTTAACGAAACCCAACGAAAGTAGACCCAGCTCTGATCGTCAATGAAACCATCAACTAACCAAACTAAATCAAAAGAGAATGCGTTGTCAAGTTCAACGTTCCCTGAATTTCGGATTGAAACTGAGCAATCGAAAATCTCGTTCGGTCAGTTTCCCCAAGGAAAAAAAAAATATTCATCCGCCATCGCTTCAGCGGATAATTCAACTCACAAGCATTTCCACGAGTACAAATTAGCGAAACCCCCGGTCCTCTTCGAAACAGTCCAGTTCGCGTGGAGTATCGTTGGGATTATGGCAATGATCGTAAACTAAATACCTCAAGATACAGGTAGGTACTCGCGGTCTGAGCGTGCACGTTAACGAGGGAATTATATTACTCTTGGTCAATGAAGCTTTGATGATTCCGTTTGAAGGTGCGTTGGTGCGTTAGCGAAGCTGGCGCTACCAACGCTGTCACCCTCGAGTTGGATGTCAGAGAAAGGTGAAAGGAAGTGGGGGGGGCATAGAGGGGCAGGGAGGGGGGGGGAGGATGGTCTTTCTCACAGAGGGATTACACGAACCTCTCGAGTACGAGGTTCTCCGGCTACGTTAACCGCAAGCCGGACGGCCATTATTAGCGGGTACCTTGTGCGCGGACCTCCGGTAAGCCGTACGTCGTTGAATAATTAGAACGCCGCACGACTACTGTGCCACGTCTAAACACGCAGGTTCCATCCTTGGCGGGAGAGAGACGACTCGAGAGAGAGAGAGAGAAAGACTCTACTCCTAATTTCAAAGGCCGTTTACTATAGTCAGAGTAGCATTACGCGCAACGTGGTGGACGGCTCTCCGCCTTAGTCTCCCAGGTCATCCTTTATCAGAATCCAGGACGAGGCGAAAACCGCAACTGCGTAATTCGAAGAAAAGGCCTTTCTTTCCGTTTTCAGGGTTTACGCGTGTCTGTACCCTCTCCACGACGGAATATCAAATATCTTACACCGGGTTGTACGTTAACGCGGGATAAATGAGACGCGAATCCTGTTTCGCGCTGCGGAGTTGCGAAGCGACTGCTTTTCAGCGCGTAGACCGTCCGTGTCGTTTGTCCTTTGTCAGTGCGTGGTAACGATCGTTGTTGCGATCATGTAAAGGTGGAACCGGAAACGCTGGTGAGAGGGAACGACGAGGGGGCGTGAGGAGGAGAGCGAGGTGAGGCCCCCGAAGGCAGGTAACTCGGACGATTTATTTTTCCTCTACCAGTTCCTAATACACGCCGCCGCAACGGAGACGAGGCGGAAAGGTGGACCGATGTAAAAATCATACGGAAAGTCCTTTGATCCTTTGACGTCAAAAAGTATTCCTTTCTGTCGGTGGGGGTGGTGGTGGGTTGCCGTTATAGGTCCTCCTCTACCGGTGACCGTTTCCTTGGTGGGTGAAAAAAAATTCCATTAGACTGCCAATAACTGCTGAGCCACTGGCATTCCAAGTCTGACGATTAATTATCACAAAGCGACGCGTGTTTGATGTCGGAAGGAGAAAACGTTAGTGCGGCCCGATTGATCGGTTAATTTAAAGGGACGGTAAGAAGGGGGATGTAACTACGGCCCCCGGGGGGTTTTCGAGGGTAAAGCGCGCGGAGGGGTTGATCGGGGAGGATGAAGAGAGGGAGAGAGGGAGAGAGAGAGGCAAAGCGCGGAGAGTGGTTGTGCGCCGTTCCGCTCCGCTCTGCTTCGTTCTGTTGTGCCGTTTTGCCTTTCGTTCGCCTCGACACTCCGACAGCTCTTTCATCTGCGGATGATTACCTACTGCTCGTCGTCGGTCTAAACAGACCCGTCCCGTCCCTCCAATCCACGACCTCGGAAATTACTTATCCAGATGGAGAATAATTAGCGCTTTCTTACGGACGCCGCGTGATTGAATGTCGCTCGATGCGATTTTTTTTCACGGTGTTTTTAGAAAATTAATTACTGTTGGTTTTGATCGTGTAGTTATCGGTGTTTTGGATGTTACTGTGTTTGCGACGTAAGAGATTCGTCTTGCATATTCGGTACTCGGCTTCGAAAATTACTTATCCAGATGGAGAATTATTAGGAACTGAAGGAATAATTGGAGATTGAATATCACTCGGTACGATATTTTCTCATCGTTTCTAGAAAATAGGATATTTTCAGTATTTTGAGTCTTGATCACGAAGTTATTGGTGTATTCTCCGTTATTGAGTTGAACATGGTCAACTGATTCCTCCTATTCTGGACCCAGGAAATTAGTTCTTCGAACGGAGAATAATTACTGCCTTCTGACGGAAAGCATGCGATCGAATATTATTTATTGCGATTTTTGTGCCGTTTCTTGGACAGCAGGAGGTTTTAAATATCATTATTTGACCCATTATACCACAGTATCTCTTCATCTCGGAAACTACTTATTCCAATGCAGCGTAATCAACACCTTCTTACTCATAGCTCCTCCTCGATAATTCCAACAGCGTTTGTCGCAATAAAAAGTTCTTCGACGAGATAACCAAACAAAGAAATCTCTAATTTTTCATTTCAATCTTCCCCCACATTCCCCGACATTCCTCTAATTTCCCCGCGTTCCCGTGCGTCAAGCAGACTTTCCGCGCCCGACGCCTTCCGTCTCGAGTCTCATCCCCGTCGGCGGCGTTGACGGCAACCTTGACGTCGCAACCGTTTTGTCGACGGAGTCACAATTATGCACAGCCGGAAATAACATTTACTTAGCAATGTCGCGCCCGAGTATTGTGGACCTGACGCGTATCACCTCGTCGCGTAACTTCTCTCGTTCCTGGCTGCGTCGTCTTGCGACGGCAGCTTAAACTTCGCTTCAACTTACCGTCTCACCCACGGGAGGAGCGCAACGTGTTGCACGACCTATCGGGGATGTAAGAACAGTCCGAAAAACGATTGTTTGATGCGTCCCATAGAAACGTGCCGTTCCGCGCTCCTACCCCCCCCCCCCCCCCATGACCCTCTTCACCAACCCACCCGTTTCCTTTTTCACGACGGCAAAGCGGGGACGCGAGGCGATCGATCTTACTTTACGCATCTCCCTCTCTCCATTTATCGTTCGGTTCTTTTTCGCCAGTTTTATTTCGAACAGTATTTCATAAAGATGCATTCCCGTTGCAGGTGCAGGGATCCGGGCAGGGACCCTCGAGTATCGAGAAACCCGAGCGAACGGTGGCCGTAATTCGAAGAGGAGTGTTGGTAAGTTACAATGAGAATCTCATAACATTTTAATTTACGATCGTCTGAGCAACAGAGAGAGAGAGAGAGAGAGAGAGAAAGGGAGAGGGAGAGAGAGCACCTCCGGGCGCCGTCTTTTGGCCCTCTTACATAAAAATCAGGAAACTGCTCGCGGTCTCGACCGCGCACAAATCATCGTCTGTCATCCCCTCGCGGAACGAATGTTCGCGCGGAATGGCGACGGTCGCCTCCGTCGGGACGTGTGCCGAGCACACAGCACGAATCTACATCATCCTGTCGGGGCAATGGACCGAAAGATGCCGGTAGAAGCTTCCCCCGTCGCACGGTACATCTACGAGTTTCGCGTCAAAGGCCAGTTCGGCGGCTCTGTGGCTCTGCGGTTAGGGGAAGGCTGGCGGGGAGGGGGGGGGGGAGGGGGGTAAGGGTGGCTGGTTGCACAAAGAGAGAAAAGCAGGAAAATCACGTCAAAGCGGCACCGTCACGCGGGATACGGCGACGGCGGGGGAATGTGGGCGCCTCGGGATCCCGGGGGGAGCTTACGGAAGACGCTCGATTTGAAATTCCAAAACTTTTCTGATAACGTTCCGACGAGGTACCTAAGTAGGTACGCGTAGGACCGACGCGAAGCGCCATATCGGCGATCACTGTCGCTCCTCTTTTTTCTATTTACTTCTTCCCTCCTCTCTCTCTCACTCTCTCTCTCTCGCTCGCTTTCTCCCTTTCTCCCCCCCTCAAAGCTTCGCTTTGCGGACCCACCGTTGGAGGAGGAGGAGGAAGAAAACCGAACGAAATCACCGCGTTACTCGTCGAGTGATCGGCCCCGCCGAACTACTCGGTTGAAATATTCATCGCTCACTCGGCAAGTTCCACGGTGGGGTAGATTTTTCCTTTGTTCGCGAGAAAGTTAAAACTTCTCTCGTGACGGGGTTGGCCGTACTTTGCCGCGATGCGTGCGAGCCATCTACTCGAGAGGATTTGCGAAACGGCGTAACGTCGGTGATTTCGCGATCCGTGATTTTAATGTCACCCGTCCGACGGACCGAGCGCATTTTTTTACCGCCCCCGATATAAATTGCTGATAAGCCCGTTGCGCGCGGTGATGTATCGGGATTTAATCGTTTTCACTTTGGCGGCACTCGTTTGTCCCTACTTCGAATGCTGGAATTTAATTCGTAGGAAATCTGTTATCGTAATCTATGTATTTTTTTTTTAATTTGTACAACTTTATTTATGGTATGCGAATATCGCCATGTTTATGATCAGACTGGTTACCCTTTTAAAGATATTTGAGTTTTTGTGCTTTACAGTCCAATCGGGTTAATGGAGCTCTACCTAATTTCGTATTAGTATCAATTTAACCAAGTTTCGTAGAAATCAAGATATATGTAAATAAGCTTTATGAAAAAACAACGATGTTAGAATCTTCCTTCTCGTGACATAATGGTTGAGCATATTTATTAATCATTTCTATATCCAAACTAAACCAAAGTGAAGATAAATATAGGAAAGCTTTCTGTCTCGAGATAGAAAGAAGTAACATATCTGTGCCGCGACCCTTGTCAATTATTAATTTCTTTCGAAATTTTTCATAGATTCGAACGTCAAGAGACAAGGTTTTGTCTCGAGCCAAGTACAAGTACGCGAGACTAGACTCTGTATCTTCTTAGTTTCTATTTCTACAAACACTTTTAAAATACGTTCCACCGTCATGGAATTAAATTTAGCACACTTCCTCGTACAATTACATTTATCTCACCTCCAAAATACTGACGATCAAGCTCTCCCCCTCACAATTATTCCTTCCTCCAATTATTTTCAAGCAGTAGTTACTGAGAAATAGAATTGCCTCTCTTCGACGTGACAATTTATCTAACCCTCACCCCCTTGGACTACGGCAAAAATAAAAAAGACGGAGTTCTCCCCAACGTAAACGACGCCGGTCCCCGTATAAAGCCTTCCCCCTCTCGGTAGGCGCGGCTAATCGGAAGTACCGGCGAGTTTACTTTCTTAGTCGTTTCGTAGTTGTCTTCGACGCCCCCCTCCTCCGCGACTAACGCCGCGGGTTCAATTAGCAAATTAAACTTTAAAGCGGTGCTTCCTTTTGACACCGTCGGCGCTCATCCCCACCGTTGGCCATTGTTTACGCGTCTTTTGTTTGACTTGGGCGATAATTATGGGGGCGCCTTGATTTAAGGACAGCGACGCCGTCGTCGAAAGCCTTCAGCGATGCTTCTCGCGAAATCGCGGCTACCCTTGAGAAAATCGAAAGAGGCGTCTCGTTCGCGTCGACCACCCCCCCCCCCTTCTTCCTACACATCCACCCCTGGCGTCCTCGTCAGTTAATCGAGATTCTTCTTAAAGAAGTTAGAGAGTCTCGGCGATGACCCGCAGATTCGTCGAAACTTACCGTCAGTCGCGAGCAAACGCTTTCGCGGATAAAGTCGCGACGCGCGAAACGTCGGAATTAAAGTAAAAGAGAAAAGTTCGGGAACCGTATAGAGGAACGTTGCTCGCTGGAAAACTGCAATTTTATTCCTCTAATACATAGATTATACGATTCGGGGCACTGCGAGATTCCACGAGTTTACGGTAGATCGGCGCGGGGGTGGGGTGGGGAGCGCGGGTCGCGTGTATCTCCGGGGGCACGAATCAGCTTAGGCAGTGGAAATCGGAGGGAGGTCGAGCCAGTGAGAGAGAGAGGGAGAGAGAGAGAGAGGGTAGGAAGGAAGGAAGGAGGAATAGAGATAGGTTGCGACCGCGAAGGAATAGGAGAGGCACGAGACTCTCGCGGATCCCACGGACGGAAGTTTCCTCCTCAAATTAACCAGCTCGAGAGACGCTACGTAAACCGAGATTATTATAATCTCTCCGAGGCCTGACTGCGGTAACATTAAACGAAGAGACGTGCCCTTTGTTTCTTAGGCTATATAGGTATATACGCTTCCGAACGGGACCCGTTGGAGGGAGGGGTGGGGGAACGACGAGCGTACCGGATCGTACGGTTAACGTTTACTCGAAGGAGTTTCCTGGCGACTTTCCGATCCGTTCTCTCATAATGAAACCTGGAAACGGATTAAGTCGAAGGTTTGCGATAATGGGGCAAGGAAAGAATCGTCCTTGCCAAGATCTCCCGCAAATCCGGTCCCGAGGAACGTTTCTGTATTGCGTCCGTCCGCATAAGCGGGGGCGAGCGTTAAGAGTACTCGTAGATTCGATGAAATGGGTGGAGGAGAAACGATTATGAGTTACCTGTAAAGGATTATATGATTAAGGTTCGTTCACCGTCTGCTCGTCTTGTACGGCTCGGTCGAAATGCACGGGATGTGGCGCGTGAAGTTGCACGTGCTATTATCTCTCGAATTATTCGTAAGCGCAATTATCTCACGAATTATTCGTAAGCGTTTCGAGCGGAACTTACTCCGTTTCGTAGGGGGACAGCTTGTGTTTCAGACGACCTCGAATGGAAATCTGAAAAAAATGGAAATATGATTAATGGTATAAATATAGATGTAAAAAATGCAAAATACTGATCTCAGAACGATTGTATATAAAATGCGATCGTCCAATTTACATTTTAGATAAGTGAAATATAGATCTCTGTGTATGTTGTAAATAAATAGATATATATATCTGTATCTATTGCGAATAAATAAATAAATATTGATCCTAATATAGAACAAAGCTATATGCAACTCGATCTCAATTTGATGAGTCTTTTTTACGTTTCCTCTTCCATCCAGCTCCTCTCTTCTTTTCGCCTCTCTCTCTCTCTGTTTTTTATCGCCGAAACAGGACCCTTAATTTAATATGTAAAACGCGTTCAGTTGATTACCCGTCGCGCGTAAAAGTGTAAAAGTAGTAACTGTTGTAAGTAATTAGCGAAATTAAAACGATTATGAAGAAGTAATTACGTCTAAATAAATAATACGTTATCTCGCCGGCCAGTTTAGCAGATACAAATTTTTTACGTATGCGCGAAACAATAAAAAATTCTACGTTCCTTTCGCGGATAAATTTCAAGGTCTTCCGAATACTTATACTTTGGATGTTTAATAAGCGCGTGTAATAACGTAAACCGAAAAATGTGTTTATCGCGAAATTTATCGGCGCGCGAATAAATTTTATACTCGCCACGCACGGTTGAGGGTATTTGTCGGTTTCGCGTTGAAAAAAAAAAAAAAAATCTTGCACCTCTCGTTTCTTTTCCCAAACCCACGCGAACTCTAAACGTTACATTATACGTTCCACGAAGATCGGCCGAAAATAGATCGTACATATCGGAATTTCCCTGGCATCGATCTGATCCAATATCGGTTATATCACTCCATTAATGGATCTGACAGTATAGAATCGCGTAATAACGGATAATGTAGGTATTATTAGGTACGATAATCGCCATTGGCTATTCCGGTTCAAAGTCCAAGAGCAAATTTGCCGAAACGGATTAGTAGTTATGCGCGAAATCAGATCGCGTGGACGGCGGGACACGGCGGGATCCATCGGATCGCTTCGAGTTTCTCCTGGGTTTCGAAAATCCCACCTCCTCCAAAAATTTACGAGCGGCAAAGAGCTCCGGGTGGAAAATAAACGGGCGCTTTAAGATTGTCTTGCCCTTAAGGAAAATAAGCGCAACTTCGGTAGGGGTCGAAGGGCGAGGGGTTGCGGGTTAGCGACGGGGGTTAGGGGGGGGGGGGCGGGCAGGATGGAATCGATCGTACCGGAGCTTCGAACGCGACCGTAAAATTATAAATCGCCGACAACTACTTTACGTTTGTTTCCATAAAATGCAATGCTCGCGAGCGCCTCCGTGTTTCCCCATCGCACTTAATCCCGGGGTATTTATTCGCATAATAATAATAGTAACGCCGTTGGAACGTTTTCAAGAATTATTGCTGTCCTTGCCTCCCACGATAAATGAGTCCGGAGGATTAGCTAAACAGTGGCTCAAAAATGTTATTATATAGCGGCATGAATATTCATCAACCGGCGGGGGCAGACCGAGTTGCTTTTAAAACGTTTCACCTCCGGTTTTCAGTGTTCGTGCTTCGCGGGCGAACGAAGTCCCTTTGATCGGGGCCAACTTCGTTCGCCAACCCTCCCGATACACGCCACGCGTCGTTATTCTCGATTACTTGACCCGATTTCGATTTATCGCGTGGCCCCCGTCGATCCGGCGCACGATACGGGCATATAGAAACATTCTCAAAAAGAATCGTTCACGCGGAAATCGATTACACTTTGGAAATCCACGGGCGTGTAAGACAGCGTCGCGATAATTGCCAGGAATGAATTCGTGGCTTGCGAGAAAGATGGCCAATAAGGAAGAGCACGTAGTAGGCGTGGCCAATATTCTTGGATCGTGTCACGATTGATATCTTACCGCGATAGATAGAGTAACGGTTATCCTGAGACAGAGATTGGAATTCGTGAGAGAAATGATAGCGAGTGTTCTTATCTCTCGGGTTATTAAAAACGAAGAACACGACTCGCTAGTGGTTTGTTATTAATTTCAGGCGAACGTGAAATAATTGTCGGTGCCAGCGAATCGATATGTTTCGTTCGGTATAAATTATTGTTATTTGGTATAAATTGTTCTTTAGCGTAGTTCGTGACGGTATTTTGCGCGGAGCTATTGTTCGTAGCGTAAAAGTTGTTGGTTTATGTAAAAATAATATGCTGAAGGGAATTCAATGTTTGTATCAATGCTGACGTACATCCACCATCATCCTCAGCCCTTCAGGACTTTTGATTTTTTAGAGAGATCCTTCTGAGGGGTCGAGCATCGTAGCGGCGTGTATCGACGAGAATCAAAAATTGAGTTACAACGCTATGACTCTCGTCCCCTCATTTGTCATTGACGATGATGGATGATTCGACGCGTGTCGGTCTTTTTTTTTGTTATCAATAAGCAGAGGGACACGTGCGTACGCACGTTGGAACAGAAATCTTGACGTGATTCGCTACCAAGCTTTCTTAAAAGTCGATCATTAGATCTAATTAAACTCCCGTGGCATTTTCCACTCCGCTACGACAATCGAGATAGAAACTCACGATTCGCGGTGCTGACTCGCAGCACTCGGGACAGTTTCGAATAAATCGGTAACTACGAAGGCGTCGGGGCGTTACCGAAAATCGTTGTCCGCGTAACGCGCTCGGAATATCGAAAAGGGTGATTAATTAAAAGGTACACTCGTTAAGCGGGATTACACGTGCGATTGATATTTTTGCCGGGACGTACGGTAATCGCGTTAACGTGGTCGCCGAATTTAATTTGCTTTCCGTTCGATGTGCACGCTCGTCAGTGTCCAAGCCGCGGATCGATTTGGACCGACGAATAACGAGCAACCCCCGGCTTCCTCGGACCTGGGGGTTAATTAGCACCCCCTTCCGCCCCCCCCCCTCTCCCTCCTGCTCGCTTTGCTCCCGATCTCTCTTTTCTGCCACTAATGTGACGCGCGGTTATACATCCACAGCTACGCGTTCCACGCTAACACCGTGGCAAATCAATGCAGCGGTTAATTACGAATCGTGTTCTCGCTTGCGAAACCACGCCAAATGAAAAAAAAAAACAACGAAATGATTCGAGTGGATGGATTCCCCGTTAAGGAGCTCGGACGGGACTCGCGGATGACATCGCCGGATGAATTGAGACGAGAGGGGAATGGCTAGCGACGGTTAAGGTCAACGTCGTTGACGAGCACCGACGACAGTGGGAGACAACGACAACGACGGCGAAAGCAGGTCCAAGCAGTTCGATAACGCGATAAGGCGAGGTTAAACCCATGTTTGGCGGGCAGGTTATAGGTTAAACGGTGAGCTAGGGGGTGCAACAGGTCGCGTGAACTTGGGTGAATTTTCTGTTCCAGGGAGCGCTGTCTGGCCCTCTCCTGTACCCACCCCCCAGTGCCACCCCCGGACCTCACTCTCTCTCTCTCTCTCCATCCCTCTCCCTCCCTCGCTCTCTCTCTCTCTCTCTCTCTCCGCTATGCCGTCATTAGTCAATGTCGACGCTTGTAGCACGTGGAGTCCCGCAGAATGCACCATCTGCCTGATATCCACCCCGTATCTCCGCTACAAATCCGTGCTACGGATTTCCTGTCGCGAAGTCCGGGTCCTCCTTTTCGTCTTGCAAATACTCTTCCTCGTCGTCGGGGTTAGTCGTTTAGTCGTCGAATCCCGTGAACCGGTGACTTTTGCCGAGGGGTAGCGAAAACTGCTACCGCGAATTGGCGAAAAAACGATCGTGGAACTTTCGTCGGGTGGAGGGGGTGGTGTGCGGGGTTTAGGAGTGGGGTGGGAGGAAAGATGAAAAGGGCTGGAAGGGTTAGCGTCGGAGCGAATTTAGCCAGCCCTTCGGTCGCTCGTTCACTCGTTTGCTCCAAGAACAAAGCTTGATTTATTGTAATGAGTTTGCAGGAGTTAAGAGGTCTGTCTCCCAACCCCCCACCCCCCGCCCCTCCCCCTCGCCCCCGTCCGCCGCCCCTCCGCCGTTACCCTTGCCGCTTAGCTCGATATTCAGACTGGTGCGGTTTGATGGGGATCCTCGGATCAACCCCCGTCATAAACCCTTCTTAGCACCGACCACCCTCGTAGCCCCCTCTGAAATATGCATGAAACCCCTCTGCATACTGATTGCGTTATTTGTATCACCTACGAGAAGACAACGCAATATCGTGTGTCGTCTTCGCGAGCTTTAAGCTGGGCCATTAAGCTTCTTCGTCGCGATCTTTTTGTTTTCGTAACCCTCGGCGAAGAGAGGGGGGTGTGAAATTTTTCTGATCGTTTACGGGTGTACCTTTAATACCGTAAACACCGAGGGCGGGGAACGTATGAGATTGGTTTCTTCGTTTTTGAAAGCATGTTCACTGATAAACTATGATACACATTATTTTAAAAGGCGGTTTCCAGAAGGGGATACTGAAATACCTTCAACTGATTATTGTTAATGAGAGAGAGGTTTAATTAGATGGATAATGAAGGTTGAAGGTTTGACTTAAGTACGAGAAACACTTTTCAGTTCGTGATACTCAGAAAGTTCGACCAATTATAATAATACTCCCATCTCGTTTATTACAATTCTCCAATCGATTTGAATAAAAATAAAAATATAGATAAGCTTCCCATGCAACAATTAACGATCTTGTATCTTTTTTTTTACCGATAAAACACATAATCTAAACTTTACTATTTCTATACCCGCTTTTGTGAAAAAAATGTCAGTACACCAAATTGAATTCGAATCTCGTGGCATCGTGAGCGGCGATCGATCTGCCGCCATTAGGCCCTCGGAGGTATGAAAAGAACGATCGGAAAGAATGGCGGCGCGCGATACGTCACGTTCGATAGGTCGAGCCCAGTGCCGCTCGTCGGTGCCCGTTTTCGGCGTGGATTCCCCGCCGAAAACGTTCGATTCATTGGGAACTGACGGGGGAGCCATAATTCCCGTCTCGGTTTGACATTAATGCCTCCCCTACTTCGTGCTTCGCAGATAGGCGAGGGGGTTAAGCTCACTGCGACATATTTATGGAGAGGACGAGATGTTATCGTGCAACGAGGACCCCGGGTTTGCTCGATCACGCTGCGAAATCCGCCCTTCCTACAATCTACTTCGCAATTATCGGGCACGACGTTAATATTTGACCCAGGACCACCAACGGCAGCGCCTCCGCGGCCACTTCGATTTTCGAAGGAGCCACTCGATTTCCCGCCACCTCCCTAGACCTATCTCGTATCTCCTCTTATCGTCCTCTACCTATACGCATCGTCGTCTTTTGTTTGAAAATTTATTTCCCTCCCCCCCCCCCTCAATTTACCCGGAAGCGAATATACACGCGGGATACGTTGAGTCGTTGGGTTTCGTGTCCCGGGAATTGGCGATACGTTAAATTTCCGTTAATGGAATGCGTTTACTATCTTGGGCCTATCAATGGCTGGAAGTATGACTCGGGTAAGAGGAATTATGGTTTTATTTGACTTCGTAAGTGAATTCACGATGAGTTGATTTTTAACAACGCTTTGGGATACCTATTTTTTCAATTGAAGATAATTTCTGTATTATTTTTTTGTGGGAACGGGATTAAAGAGTTAAATTGGTTACTCGGTTTTCGGTTATTTCGCCAGATAGATCGCGTCTCTCCGCTTATCACTCTCCGTCCATACGACAGCGTCGATCATTTAAAAATTAATTTTCGTTCCCATTTTCTGACGCGGGCACATTAATTTGGGTCACAGGGTCGCAGAGTTATGATTCCCTTTCACGGATACGAGATAAATCTGTTTTGTCACGAATCTGCATACTTGCTCGCAGAAATAAGTCAGCACATCGGTAACCAGGTGCAAATCTATCAGAAAAATTAATATTTGACCTGATTCCTCCACCACTACCACGAGGCTTCCATTTTTAAAGACACCGCTCGACTTCTCGCTACGACCCAACATTTATTTCTATCCCAATTGTCCCAAACTCGATACCTTCCTTCGAATTCGCGGCATCACAAGACTATATATACAATATTTTTCTTCACTTCGCGAACCCGCGTCAACTCAATTTTAATCCCGCCCTTTTGCAAAAGGATCGAAGGAGTCTCCTCGTCGCTTCCGCGCCTATCGATATCTCCAAGTAAACCCCCCCCCTCCCTGGAATAAGGAGCGGAAGAAGAAGAGCCACCGAGAGGGGGATACCGAAGGGCGACGATGGCGGAGGAGGCAACGGCGGGGTCGAGGTGCGTGTAAATTAAAGGCGTCATAGATTTTCGCGGTAGCCCGCAGGATCAGGGCCTTAGATTTGCGTCCGGCAGATTACCCCGGGGGTGAAATGGGACAATGGGCGTTAGTCTGGGCCGACGGCGTATAAATAAGGATCCCCAGGAAGCTTCTGGGGGTAACGGGGGGGGGGGGGTACCGGGGGGTGGGTGGTGGGACGGGAGGGGGCGGAGGGGGTGGGGGACAGCAGGGCGGAGGAGAGATCCTCGCTTGGTAGCGACGTGGTAGCCGAGGCAGAGAGCCCCGGCTAGTGCTGAGACCGGTCGGCCGTCCATCTTGGCCGTCGCCGTGGCGGTCCTTATCTGCGCTCACAGCTCCGCTGCTAGACGTCCGGTGATCTAGGGCACTTCTCTCCCTCCCGCCTCGTCCTCCTCTTCCTTCCATTCCCTGCGCTCTCCTCCGCTCGAGGAACTAAGAGCGAGGGTAGAGAGGGGCGAGAGAGGAGGGGGGGGGGAGGTGGGTGGGTGGGTGGTTGGGTGTTCGAAGGGGGAGCAGAGAGTTACTTTCCACCTTCAGTTCGAAACCCTCTCGTTTTCCCCCATTTTCCTTTCAGTTTAATTAGACCGGAAGGTGATGCTACTCTTCGCCCCCCCTCTCCCTCTCTCCCCTCCTCCTCCACCCCTCACCTCGTTCACCTCGATCTCGATCTACCCGATTGCCGCGATTGCAATATCGATTCGCAAGGGAAGCGCGTGGAGGGAACCTTTTTGCCACGTACCGAAATCGGCATAACGACGGCGCGAGGAAGGCGAGCGGAAAATAATGGAGCGTATACACCGGTCCTACCCGGGTCGGCGTTGGCCAAACGAGGCTTTTATTTAATGCCGTTTCATACGGATCGGCGGAGGACAGGACGAGGGCGCATCTGCATTCAGATTAGCATCGGGCGTACCGGCTGATATTTACGAGCCTGGCCGGGACACACCGCGTACGGTGTGGGACTTGCGTCTCTCTCCCGAGAACTCCCTGCGAGAGGAGAAGGTTGCTCTATCCGACCCGGGGATAGTCTAACTCTTGCTGGAGGAACGTCGGACGGGACCGAGGACGACGACGACGACGACGACGATGGCGACGACGACGACGGCGGCGGCGACGACGACGGCGGCAACAACGACGACGACGAAGACAAAGGCGAGCCGAGGGGAAGAGGTGGGAGGGGGATGGAAGGGCGACGGTGGAAGGGGACGATGGCCCTACCGGCCACTTGCCCCGTTCGATCGTCCATGTTTTCGCGTATAAAACTGCCCTTGACCCTTCACCCGTATAATGAGCCACTGCCGATCCATTATTCATAGGATGCGTCTTGTCTCTCTGCTCCGAATCTACGCTCGTAAGTTCCCCGTTACATTTGCCCGGTGGTGCGATTTATTTTTCGGTCGGGAGAGAACGGGGATACAGAGGGAGAGACAGCGCGGGACACAAGTCGAAGATAGGGAGGACTAGTAGAGTTGTGTCCACGCGATGAGAACGAATAGCGATATGTGAGAACGCGGTCTACGTAATTTTGCTGGAATACCGGTAGAGGCGGGTGTAGCGTAGACATGCATATATGCATGTCGGGAAACGTCGCGAAGTATCAATCAGTCAGAGTTACGAGAGAGAAATTTAACTATTGTCTGGCAGTGAAAAAAAGATATGCGCGTTAACTCGCACCGCGATACGATGGAAAAGAAACAGTTTTCTATTGTTTTTCGATATTGTTAACCCCCCCCCCCCCCCCCCAGGGACACGTTTGAGGGTTGTATTTTTATTTACTCGTAGTGGTATGTCGTGGTTTCAAAACTGATCCTAGGTTAATTGACTTAGCCGTTGAACGATAATTAACGTTGTAGGAGATATGTTTTATCGTATTATAATTATGATAAATGTGATACATGGTTTAATTATGCGTAAATCCCAGAAATTTCTGCGGAGATAAAGAGAAATACAAATCTTTGAAAAAATTCTACTGTCATTAGTGTAGTAGACCCTAGTAGAACAAAACATACTGAAAACATATTTTTCCAATATGAGAAAAATATTTGGATCTCTTTTTAATATTTAAATATACATATGTATAATATTTATTTCATGTTTAGTACGAAATCTTGACAGTATCAATAACTTATGTCAATAACAGCGTATTCATGATCTAAATTGAATAATAGACTCATCATTCGTCTCGCATAATTCTCGACGTTGCTGTAGCTATGATACAATATACTTGATTTCCTTCCCACTTCCATGAACCTCAAACTTAGCAACGTATTAAACAGTACAATAACTAAAAAACTTTCCGCAAATCCTCGAACCACTGCCAAATCATTAAAACAGACACATCCTAAAAATCGTTATTAACGCAAGAGTTAACATAAATTGCCAAACAACCCTTGTCGAGCATTCATTCCGCCATCCTACCCCCGGCCTCGGTAATCACATCTACGGAGAACCTGAAAGAGAATCGAGAGGCTGTCGGATACAAAATTCGTCGGTGTAACCGCAAGATGAAACGTGCGCCGATACGTTTCTTTTTAACCCCCCTCCCCATTCCCGTCTCTAGAGTCCGTCGCGGCCTCGCAACAGAAAGGGTTTGCGGTCGTCGATGGGCATAGGGGTTGCATAGTAAGATGAACCACCCTCCACCTGGGAGCTCTCCACCGGGTTACTCCCGTAACGGAGTCTCGTCACACAGTTGTCTGTGCATATCGAATGAACGACGCTCACCGGTATCTCGGCCGGTCCTCATGAAATCTTAATCGCGGTAGCGCGTACTTATCGAACGTCGTCGGCGCCTAGACGCTCGTGCCCCGCGCCAGGGTATATACTCTTTGCACATCGCCCAGGGGTGAGTTTGGCCCCCACCCCCCTTCCCCTCCTTCGAGGAAGAGCCGTGGCATTAAATATTGGGAACTATCCTCACGGAATTATACAGAAGGAGGCTCGCGTGTGGACGGTTCTAAACTCGGGAGATGCGGGAGATAGAGGTGTGGCGGATGCAGCGGAGGAGTTCGGGGGTTGGGGGCGTAAAGGTGGCCGTAGGGAAAGTGGCGAGTGGTACCTCGGTGGCTACCCGAGGGGCATGGGGGAGGGGGCGATAGAAGAAGGTTCCAAGAGAGAAACTGGCGGCGGTATTCGCAACGGCGAGGATAGGGGTGGGGGCGGGATAGGGGGCGAAACGGCTCGTGCACGAGGTGAGGTTGTACCTCGGCTACGGATACACCAGGCAATTGAACTCCTCCCGTTTATTGCTTCTAATTAAACGACCGAGATATTTCTGCTACGTTTCATTAGCGTGGAGCCGAACCCAAGGCAGGACGGTACGTCGGCTAATACATTGCCGAGCTGCAGCTTCTTCCAGCGGAGAGCAGGAAAATTTGATCCTACGGCTGGGTATCGTTGCGCGAGCCTAACTCCGTCGGTGGATTCTTAGTTTAATTCGGGTTTGAACGATCGCTCGATCGTCTCTGTACTCGTGGATTCGTCGCTGGCGTTATTTCTAGATTTTACGGGCAGTTCGTCGTGGTGTTGGAGTTAGGAGAGAAACATAGGGGAATAGGAGGAGTCGTTCAGATTGATTGGTATTTTTGTTTGGAAGAATGAATTATGTACGTTGTCAACACCTTGTGAGAAAAATGATTCGAGGATGGGTTTAAAATTGAAACCGCTTGTTCAAGGGCTGCTGTATTCGTTGATTTCTTCGTTGTATTTTTGTCAGATTACGCGAATGATTCAAAGTTAATTTCGAATACGCCAGTCGTTGATCTTCCGCTTGGAAAATTTTAATTCCTTAAGATCGTGGCGCTTTGAGAAAAAATATTGAATTTTCTACAAGATTGATTTAGTAACTAGAAAAAGAGTAAAAACGAAAATTCATCGATGTTATGATTGACCTTTTGATCTAATCGTGAATATAACTTTTCATCGCGTAAAGTACAACGGGGCTACCATTTGAAACCCAAACTATTCTCACATCAATAAATTCACCACGCGAAAAAGAAACGTCCCCACGAGCATGTCGTTGAAAACAAAAAAGAGAACCCTTTTGACTTCCGCCACGCTCGATTTCTCCTTGATCCTTGTCTCCGGTTCGCGGATAATTTAACGCGGACTCTGAATCCACGGAATTATTATAATTGGTACGAGCGGCGAAATTTCGTTGGAAAACAGAAACTATATTCGTTTGCGTTTACCGCGCCCGACGAGAACGTCGTCCCGGTGATAGCGTTCGGAAAGAGATCCCCGGGCAACGGGGGACGTGACTCCGCTCGCGCCAATTCTAATTTTGTGCTGGCTCGCTTAATATCTCGTCGCAGCAGAAAAGCCGGCGATAAATCTCGAGATTCATTATCATAAATTGGCCTGACGCGGGACCGCGTCGTCCGTCGGCTTGACGTTGACGGGTTGGCGAACTCGTCCCGCTGCCGAACGCGAGGGTCCGATAGATCAAAGCGGTGGAAGCGAGAGATGGAACTGACTCGAGCTCCCGTCCTCACCTCGCGCGAATCTTACTTATATTTATTTCGAGTTGCGCGAACGAGCTCGAGAATCCTCCGTGTTGACCTCGCTCTTCCCGTTCGGCGTATCGGCTTTATCGTAACCTCGGAATGCCTTTCGTCGAAATTGAGGGTCAACGAGGTAGCGAGGGCGAGAAGGGGAATAAAAATGCGACGAGAAGGAAAGTGAAGCGAAAGGATTGTGCCGTAACTCGGAAGCAAAGACTTTTTCGAGATTGAAGCGGGAGAAAAGAGGAAGAGAGAAAATTGTAAAGTGAGAGAGAGGCACTCGCCGGAAGTCAGACGTCAAAATTGAGTCGAAACCGAGTAACGGGAGGAGGAAGGGAGAGAGAGAGAGGATACGACGTGAAAACACGCGCCATAACGTTGGAAGTCGAAATTTGGCCAAAAAGAGGGAGGAGAGGAGAGAGAACGGACGAGGACCGAGGAGACGCGTCGCCAGTCGGAAGTCAAGTTCCGAGAGAGGCGTCGCTCGTACTCACCTAATCTCGAAACGCTTGTCTCGGCTTAAACGAACCTTGTCCGCTAATACGCGAGTGATTAATTATCGTTACGCCTCGGTGTTACGATCTCTGCATCGGACCCTTAATGGAAATAACTAAGTATTGTTCGGGTGCATGCCTTCCGTACGGAAACGATCCATCATGGTCCGGATAATTAGTACAGTCGTGGTTGCGCGTATAATCATCACTCGGAATAATAATGGTGATGAGCTCTCTCCCTCTCCATCTCTCTCCTCCCTCTTTCCTGCCGTCAAGTCTTCCTTCCTCTCTTCGAAGCCACCCCCCCCTCTCTCCCCCGCTCTCTCGGCATTTCGATGCAACGCGAGGTGCGAAACGACGTGGCGGGTGCCATAAGGGAGCTTGTCTGTCGCGCAAACCAGCATTCATGAAATTAACGCGTGGGCGCGTGTACCTGCGTACTTTGCCGACGCTCGGTGGGTTCGATAGATAGACGATAATAAAATTATACCGACGTCGAATGATTCTCGTGGATAAGCGATTTCTTATGTCTCGTTTCGTTGTTCAAGGAGTCCCGGATCCTGGCTCCGGGAAAACTCGTGGCAAAAGTTCGGAAAAATCAATCCCTCCCTGGGTTCGCGTAACGCCTGTGTCAGTGCAATTCATTTGCATAGGAATTGCACTCGACGGAGACGGCTGCACCTCGGTATCGATTTTAAGTGGACCGGCTGTCCCGTCAGCCTCCTGTCTCGTCTTCTCTTGGACAGAAGGTACTCGAAGTCGCGCAAGCGCCGCTGCGTATACTCTCTCCTCTCTCTTTCTCTTCGTCTTTCGCTCTTGGGGAAGCCAGGGAAGCTCTCCTCGAAGTCGGGGCGAGGAAAGGACGGTTCCTTTCGAAAAATTCAGCGATTTCGGTCGCGAATTGGGGAGTACAGGTGGAATTGTCGGGCGCGTCGTTTCGGTATGATTTTCCGTAGGTTCTATTTTTATTTTCCGCGTCAGGTTACAGTCGTCCACTTTCGCAGGCTGAGTTTAAGAAGAATTCCGCCGAGACTTCGATCTCATCGGACGTAGAGAAGGACTAACAGCTGTCCTCGTAGTCGCGAATTAGTTTCAAGGCTGCCCCATTTCCCACTGATTCGTCTCTGTGATTTGCTAATCGAGGGCCATTAGGCAATCGCGCGGACGATCCAGTGGAAAGTAAATCAGCCTTAACGTAAGTTTCGACTATGGTTACCGATATTGTACTAAGGTCTAGACGAAGACTCGGATCCACAGTCAAGCTTGGGTCCTTATTTCTTTGGTAAAAGAATAACATCTGGAACGATCGAACCATTTCCCAACATTTCTTCACTCAATTTTAAATTATACAAAAAAACTGAAACCTATTGGAAAACTCAATGTCACTTGACACTTGAACGCAGAGTTTTTGCAAAGTTAACAGATATCATGTTCTCAAAAGTGCTCCTAGGTTATTTAACTTGGAATTAATTCCAAAATCTGTGCAAACATAAAAATAGATACCTATAATGTATTGACAGAAGAATTGTACAAGAATCGTTTCTCCCACGACATAACACTCATCTGTACCCCTTCTCATTTTCATATATCGGAAAACCCAATGTCACTCGACACCCGAGCTACCTACCTCCTATATATCTCTCTCTCCACGAGTAAAATTAGAAAAGCCAACGCGGATTTCGCTGCGCCGACTTTTTAGGAATTACACGCGAGTTTGAAAGTATCTCCCGAACAAAAGTCGGTGGTCTGGGATCGGAACGGTTGCGTCGGGGGAGGGGGAAGGGGGTTTGCCGAGGGGTCGAGTGGCGGGGGAGGCGCGGGGAGGGGTGAAGGGGGTGGCTGTACTCGCAATCCGGTAGGTTAGGTAGGTAGGATATCCCTCGTGGCCAGTACGTAAGGACAATAAGCCAAAAAGTTGGTAAGGCAGGCATGGCGGGAGCCGTTACCCGTTATGAAGCTCAGGGGTGAAGTCAAGATTGTAATTAGCCGGCGCTAAGTTTCGAGGTTTCCCCGGTATTTGCATGTGATCCCGGCTACCCTCTCGCCTGCCTCTCGCGTTACCTATAGCACCTACGCCCGCCGCTTACAGAGACCGCGCGATTTCGTTTACAACGCGCGATAGCGTTGCCGCAGCGTGTAAGGCGGCCGCGATGAGATAGCGCGCTCTCGCCGCGCGCGCAGAATTCGAGGCACGTATCAAAATTCCGTATTGCGTGGCGCGCTGTTAATTCTTAAAAACTCCCTTCCACGGGTGCCTC
The DNA here is from genome assembly GCA_933228935.1 of Pemphredon lugubris. Lineage (NCBI taxonomy): Eukaryota > Metazoa > Arthropoda > Insecta > Hymenoptera > Crabronidae > Pemphredon > Pemphredon lugubris. The sequence goes on from OW121815.1 coordinate 67,595,787, forward strand.
ATCCCCGGGAGCAGCTTTGTTTCCCAGGCTTTGGATCTTTTCCCCGTCCTTCGGTTATGTCGGGTCGGGAAATTAAGTTTCTATCGGTGCGATGTATACGTTAGATATGTACGTAAGCGCGGTAGCTGGTTTATTTTAATTATTTGGAGACCGGCGAAATTACAAATGTTGGTTCCTTCGGGTTTCGGTCATGTCAGAAAGTAGATCTAGAGGGTCAGACACTGTCTATTATAGATTGACTGATTATGTACTACTATTTTTCATTAAAAGAAATACCATTTCGACTACTGGTCCCTAATCGGTTATCCGCGAGTTCAATCACAATACAAAATAATACAGAACAATTTCCGTGTAATCAGAAATATAATACAATATCCAATAAATTTTCCCTATCACAAATTTCTTTGGGGACATGGATAGGAGGTTGAAGATGATCAACGACGAACCCAGTTCTTGTACTCGTTGCTGCGCGATCTCCAGAAAGTCCAAAACCACCGACCAAGAACAATAATCAAAATCCTAGCGCCACGGAAATCATAATCTTCCTATCAAACTTGACACTCCACGCTCGGTTAGGTGTCGCCAGGTATCCCGTCCGACGGTAACTGAAACGCACCCGCGTTAATAGGGAGGGGGGGGGGGGGGGGGGTACGACGAGAATCCACCGATCCGATCGGAGGACTGCAAAACCGTCGAAACGCCAGAATGGAAGTTTTATCGTCATGGATCGTGGGTAGCCGAGTGAATGAGCCTGGAATAAAAGGAGTCACTCGAGGGTGGAACGGTGCTCCGCGAGAGGGTGGGATGATGGTGCGCTCTCTGTCTCTGTTAATGCATCGCCTCCGGAATGGCCGATTAATTCCAACTACGGGAAGGAAGCGACTATAACTCGTCTCCGAGGAAGCATTCTTAATCCGTGCACTCTTTATTTCCAGGACTCGCCCTTCGTCTCCTCTCTCTCTCCTCTCTCTGCATACGTATATCCCCGCCCTCTCACTCTCTCTCCCTCTTCGCGAAGAAATCTCTCGCTCTCCTCACGTCGGGTAGGGGAATCTACGAATACGTTTCTCTCTCGCCACTTTTTACGAACGGCGATACACTTTGTTTCACGATCGGCCCAGGGGGGGGGGGGGGGTGGAGAGGGAAGGAGAAAGGAAAACGGGGGAAGATAGAGCGAGAGGGAGAGAGCGAGGTAGACGCGGACGGGGGGAAAAAAATAGCGCGAGTCTTAGGATTCTCTCGTAGTTACGTAGAGTTCGAGGACTACTTTCTCCCAGGGATCGCTCTCCTAATCCACGCTTCGGCTATACATTTCCGGTATACGGTACATACACACGGGACACGGTTCTCGCGATAGAAGGCATGGCCGAGAGGTGAAGCTCCCCGAAACACGTACGGCAATTACAGCGACCATTCTGGAAAATAGAGGGTTTCTATCCCACGATTGTTATCTACACGTGTTGTTTATTGATTGTTTCGTTGTCTCGAGGCAACCAGTAACCGGCAACGTACGTCGTCGGACCGAAAGCACGGCTGCCGGTAATTGCCGTTACCGGTGAGAGGAGGGAGCGAGACGGGACCAACGGAATGTACGCCCCACGGCTTTGCTCGTGTTTTCGAAGAATTATATTTCGGAATAAATTACGTTGCCGCTCCTGCAACGCCGGAGAGGGACTTACTTCTTCCGACGATTCGAACGGGGTGGAGGGGATAGGGTTTAACCCTTTCCCGGACTGGGAGCTTTTGTAAATGTTCGATTCGATCGTGTGGTACTCTTGGCGAAGAAATTGGAGCTGACGGATTTCGTTTTGTTGGATATCTTGACGCGATAAGGGTTTATTTATACCAATATGTGCGTGGGTGCACATCCACATACATGCTAAAAATTAATATTTGTGGGATTACGTTTTCCAGGAAAGATTGTAATTCAACGCGTTGAATTGTAGCTGCAGGTGTGTACTGAGAAAAGTATTAATTGCTAATTTATGAAAATTCTGTACGCGAATTTTCTTGAAAATGGTTTGCATCGTTAACATAGTTACTTCAAAGGAGGAATATCGATTTATATATCAATCAAAAGTTGATTATTCGTAACTTGAATTATATTGAGTTAGGTAATAGAGTTTGGAAAGTCGTAAAGTCTGCACTACGGTTCGTATAATTTTATCCAAGCTCTGTCCTAGCGACCAGAACGATTTTTGCGAATAATCCATACTATTTCTCCAAATTTGCTAGTTCGTAACTTTTGAGAATATCGAACCAGCAACAAACTCTGCTAAACTTACAAACCCTGATGTACAGCGTTAAAACGTTTCATCGCCAATACCCAATTATACAAAGAATCAAACGATAATTCCTCAAAGTTCACAAGCTATCGTTATTCTGGCACATCGGCGATGAAAAAAAAAAGAAGCTCAGGCGGATCCGCGGCGAGACATAATCGTCGAGCAATTTTCGATAAATTTGCAAGGGCCATTGGGGGATCTTCCCCGGCACTCGCTCGCAGAAACTTCAGCGGGATGTTCGAAACCGATCTCGTCGAGAGTTCGAAATCCAATTTTCCTTGCATGATCTTCCGATGAACGGCACGAATCGCGAGTCCTCCGAGAGAGACTAGACTTCTTACTCCGCTCCCACCGAATCGTGGAATACAACGGGCATCGTTGTGAATTCCTCGGAGAAATCTTCGCGGCACTACATCATCGACGTATGCTCGCTACAAATTTGTTTCGCATTGTGCCACAAGCTTTGGGAGAAATGCACGATATACATCCTTGTCTGAGCGTACACCGCGACTCGTCGATAGAAACAAGATCGAATAAGTCTCTCTCGCTTTATTTCTAATTCTCCATCCTCCCCCCTCGCCGTCCCCTCTCACCCTCACTCCCCTGTCTTTCGTAATCGGCACGGAGTCTCTCCCTCGGTCGATCGAGATACGTTCGAAATCGTTGATCCGCAATGGGAAACGGCGGGAACGGCGACGGCTGTAAGATCGAAATGTCGCCACCTCGGGAGAATCCGCAGAAAGCACCGGTTGCTAGAGCAAGAGAGACGAAGAGGGTGGGGGGGGGGGGGGGTGAGAGAGAAAGCGAGTACCTGACTACGCGTACACCGTTAACGGGCTGCCATTTTCGATAAGAGGCGTTGCAAGGACGACACTGATCGCGCGCGACGTGTAGGCAAGCTGCTCGTAAAGTGTTTAGTTGAGGGGAAGGCAGGTGGAGAGAGAGAGGACTCTCGCCGGAATGGGGTAGATGAGTTAAACTACACGAGGTCTGACGGTAGTAATTGAGTGCCGCTCTGTCTAGTTAGCACCTCGCGCCGCGGGCTGACTCTCGTCACTTTATCGACTAAACGACAGCGATGCGTGACAAATCCATCTTGCCTTAACCGCCGACGCCTAGGCGTCGATTATCGACATACCTTACCGGGTAGCTCGCGATGCCGCCGATTATGGGTACGAGGGTGTCCCTCTTCCTCGCGCAATCGATCGCGATTCCCGGCGATCGTTCGGTTCTCGGGGAAAATGATTTCTTTTGACCAATTTTTTATTCACTCGCAAGTCAGTATTTTAATTCTACTTATCGAGCTTTTATTAGGCTCCTTTTAAGGTATATTAATGGGTTGAAGTCCGTTTATCTATTTTCAAATTCCGTGCCTGCTGGATTATGTATTATTAATGCTGCAATGTTGGCGACTTTTTGTGTAATTGCACGTTTCTCGACACTCGAAACGCACCGCATCGCGTTAAAGTATCTCGATAATTTTGCGAATTATATATTCCCCTTTATGGTTATTTAAATCGTTGAAATATTCGTCATTGTTTTCCTTAACGCGGGGGTAATTATTTTAGCCGCGCGATCATCAAACTGGCAATTGTAAACGCAAAAATCAAATATTGCTGAGAGCAAAAACATTTTTTCACTTTTCTGGTTACGACTAAATCGACTATGTTAATGTCACGATGCTTTATCATCCATTTCCTGACAGTTATAATATTAATCAAAACAAAGGGTTTACACACAATAGTTTGATCGTCGGTGTTCGAATAATCGTGCAAAGTAAAAATACCCGTAACGACGAATACATAAAACCGAACAAAGCAGTCAATACTCAGAATTTTCAACCGATCGCGTTACACTCAATTTCCGATATTAATAAGTTTTGTAAAAATGACTACAGACACACGCAAGCTTCGCGTCACCAGAAACCGACTACGTTAACGTCACGCTCCCTCACGAATCTTGTCCGAAGCAGGAACGTCAACGGGAACGAGGGACGAAAATCAAAACGTGTATAGCGAGTACACCCTCGACGCGCTCAAGAGTGCTAATTACCGTCGCCGTGAAGAAACTCGTGTTTCCCGAGAAAAACTGTCGGACGATGCGTTCCGCGAGGACAGAGAGACAGAGAGAGAGAGAGAGAGAGAGAGAGAGAGAGAGAGAGAGAGAGTGAGAGAGTGAGGGAGGGGGTGGCGGCGGAGGGTGCGTCTAGCCGTTTTATCTGTCTCCGGAGTTACCGGGAGAAATCGTTCTTGCTAGCGACAAAGCAGCAACGAAGATTTACGTGACGCGGTGCCGGAGAGAGGAGAGATATCAGGCGCTAGAAGGAAGTGTCTAGCTCGTTTCCCCGTCGGTGTTTTTCGGTGTACCGTCGTTGCGCCTCTCCGAATCGTGATCCCGGAGTTTAACGCCGGATACAAGAAAAGCGGCCTGGCGAATGCTATAGTCGGCCAAGATCCGGCGAGTTTGGCTCTCGAGTGAATAATTAAATTACGCGAGCGAGAGATCCCGCGATGGCGCGCGAGGGGGGACGCGGCGTGGGGTTAAGTTGCGGAGGATACCTCCGCGGGTAAGGGAGGAGGAGGAGGGTAGGGAGGAGGAGGGAGAGGAGGCTCAAAGTTGAAATTTCACGCGCCATTGTTCGATTCCGCCAAAGGAATAGGAGTTAGAAGCATTTAGGGAGCAGCGAGCAGGCACGGGGAGGTGAATTACGGTCGAAGATACCGGTGAGACGTGGCGAAGAACCGAAGGGATGCCGTAGGCGGAAGGGATCGAGGGTGAAGGAGCAACCCCCCGCGCGACTCGAGAGGGGGGGGGGCGGACGCGGCGGAGGGTGGGGAGGGCAGTTGGGACTGAGACTTTAATTCCGGGCTACATCGACGGGCTAACGGAGCAACGATTCTTCGCCCCGTAAACGACTTCGATCTCGACTCTCCGTGTCCTTCCTTACCGCCCGGCGAAACGAGATTAATCGTGTTCCTCTCGATCTCGTCGCGCTCGCGTATCATCGCTGCCAGAAGCGTTCCCGCTCGAAACTCGAAGGTACGTACGACTCTTCGGCGTTCTTTTCTTAAAACTTCGCGACCGTTCACTCGTGAACGAAAATGGTCAATTTGTCGTTTGATCGCTCAGTAATATATTACTTCTCCCTAAAAGCGTGCGGCGTCGTAGAGAGAGAGAGAGAGAAAAAGTTGGTGAAGGAAGGTACGAGGAACGGAAGGAAGGAACGAAAAGCAGAAGGAAGCAGAGAACAACGCGAAACGAAAAGAAGGAAGGGAGCGAGTGGAAATAAAGTAGAGCAAGGGGCACGGAAGAAAAGCGAAAAGGGCCAAGGCGAAAGACTCTAAATGTAGTCGGTGACATTGAAGGAGGAACCGAAGGACGCTCCCCGCTGGGGGGGGGGGGTAGAATAGAGCTGGAGGAAAGAAGAAGAGGAAGAGGAGAAAGATGCCGAGGGGAGAAGGAGGGAGGTGGAGCAGCCCGCATTCTCGGAGATTATCGTGCTCGCCATCAGCGTATCACAGCGTCACAGGACAAGATTTATATGTAGAGTTTATTGTCGCTGAGTCCGCCCTACTGCGTTTTATGGATGTTTTTCGAAGGAGCACTGCCGCCCGCGTGATCTATCGCGGCACCCTCACCCTTCCACCTCTCTTCTTCTCCTCTCTTCGATCCTCCGCCTTCTCTCTCCCTCTCTCTCTCTCGCTCTTTCTCTCCCGATCCCCCGACCCCCCCCCCCCTCCTAACTCGCTCTTTCTCTCTGCAGTTCGCTCTGATTCGGCAGACGGGGGTGGCACCGAGGGAGACGGAGGGATTCCTAATGAACGCCACGACGGAGTCTCTTTTCTTCTGTATCCCTTTCTCGCTTTTCCGTTACCGTCTTCCTCCTCCTCCTCCTCCTCCTCTTCTTCTTCTTCTTGTACTCCTCCACCTCCGGCCGACTCGTTCCTCTAGCCAACGGCATGTCGCTCGCTCCACACATTAACGCGAGATTTATGCCGCGGACTCCTGGACGATATCGCATTTACATTTTTGTCGCATCACTATAAACCACCTACATACACCCCAGTGTCCCAGCCTCTGTGTTCGTGTACCAACCCCTCCAGACGACTTTGTTGCCGTAAAACATAATTGTTAACTATCCCGTGAGTTATGGCGATCGCAGGAGTTTATGTTTTTTTCTTTTCTATTAGGGAATTACGTGCTTCGTTTAATCGCCATTTTTTTTTGGACTCGTCATCGAAAAGTTTGACCGTGCTCGGCATACGTATTAGCAATTCTTCGATCGTCTTCGGAGAATTATTAACCGCGATTGTATACGATTTACGCAAAGGACTCATTTTTTGATCAACGGAATATTTACTTTGCCAATCTTCTTAACACTCACCACAATAGAAGCCAAACGGGTATTTAAGTTAGGGGTTACCTATCCGTACAGAGTACGTTTGTCCATTCACCCTCCAATCCTCTTAGCCGCGAAACTTCATTGTAGGCTGTATACAATTTACGATAGCGTTAAAAGCGACTAGCATCTTCTTCTACGATAAAAAGCTGCGCGTCATCTTTGAATCGCAACACTGAATAATTAATCGTCCACTTGGTTTACCGCGCTCCACGCAATCCACATTTGTCTATCAGCTCTCTCTACGTGTGAATTAAATCATTTTCCCTCTGACGAAAAACTCTTCGTCTTTAAATCTCAGACATACTAATCAGCAATTTGATTTACTTACACACTCCACACATTACGTACTTATCCATCAATCATACGCGACATCTGTACGATCGCCCAATTCTTTTCTCCGGTTAAAATATTTACTCTCGCAAAACTCTGCTTTTTTTTTTTTTTTTATTCCCCTCCAAACCCGACGTAGAAAAGCCGATCGTGCATTTGGGATGTGCGAACGCGCCGCGATAGCTACCGCTCTCGATTCCACATAAACACGTGAACGGTAGAGGGAGATACATGGCGGCAGTATGTTACACGTGTTACCGGCCAGCACGTACGGGTTACGTCCGGCAGTCAATCGCTCTAATACTCGCACTCGGTGCGCCACGGTGCGTACCGTGTGGTGGTGTGCACTGCGGTCCCGGTGTATATCCCTCCTCGGCCACCCTCCGTACGCACACTAGCGCGCCTCACCTACCCCCTCAGCGGCCAACCCTCCTCTCTCTCTCTCTCTCTCTCACTCTCTCTCTCTCGCCCGATGCGCGCCCGTCCATTTCTCGCTATCCGCCTATCTCTCTTCGCGAGAACTACATCACCAAGTGATTACTCCCACCTTGTCCTGCGTGCCCTTCTCCACCTCTGGCTATCGTCGCAACCCGCTGCATTCGCTATCCGCGATCGTTTCCTGCCCACTGCGAGCTGTCACCGTGCCTCGTCGCGTGAAAAGGTCTTTTCCAAGTGTTATCTGGACGAGCAAATAACGCGTACGATTAAAAAAAAACGTTTCTTTTTTTTTTTTCCCCTCTCGTTTTTGTTAAGTATACTGGGGGATTGGGATAAGTACGCGGTATTAGGGAGTTCTGGATAGGCGCGATACTGGAATCATAGCCTCAGAAAATTATGGTTATCGATGTTTTTGAGGTATTGCCTGGAAGAGCGAGTAGTAGGTTTAAGTGTGTTTTGAATATTGGGAATACTTAATCAGATACGCGACACTAAGGACTCACGGTGAATTGCGTGGTACTTGGATATTATTTCCCATGGAATAGTCTGGGCTTTCATAATTTTGAAACATTATCTGGATGAGGAGATACTACTTTTAAGTATCCATATTTGTTTCTTTTTGTTAAGTATATAATACCACGGAATTCCAATCAAATCCGTGCGACAAGAAACTTTTCTAAAAATTATCCACGAACGAGAACAAATATAAACAAGCTAATACTTAAAAAAAAAAAAGTAGAATCCCGTCTGTTTTACGCGACTTTAAGCTTATCCATTCTCTTCAAGCTTTCACAGAGATCCATGGACAACTATTTAATATCGCGGACTCTATCCGTGCTATTTTCGACTATCACGAACTTACCCGAGCTTCCCTGTCGGGTAGACGGGGGGTGGAAGGAGGATCACGTGACACTCGCGAACTAATGACGATTACTTTCATTGGCGTTCAGATTACCCGCGCGCATCCACCAGCCTTATTATGCGCATTTAACAAAGCTGAGCTGATTATATCAATAAATTAAGTAAAGCTGCAACACCCCCTTCGCCCCCTCTGGCCCACCCCCCGTCGCCTCACCCACCCCCTTCGCGCCGAGCAACCCCAACTCTCTCCAGGTTGGCCGTAGAGTCCGGTTCACGGCGTAGTCTCGGGGCCGCTTTACCGAGGCGTACATCACGGACGTCCAGGGTGCTCCGCCCTGAGTTATGCTCGACAATTATACCTATCTACCTGCGCGGTGGGCGTTATTATCATATTATACCATGTTACCCCCTCGCATCCTACGGCCGTCTACGGAGAGAGAGAGAGAGAGAGAGAGGGGCGCGCGCGCGCGTGTACGTGAACCTAACTCCGGTTGACGTTGTGGAATACCGAGGTCGACGTCCTGATCCGCAACGTGACGGTAACCGTGGCCCCCGCAATAAGTACTTGCGCTTCGTTACGAGCACTTACGTCCCGTATTTTCGCTCGGCAAGTAATTCGGGGAAACATCCACCGATTTGTTTGCTCACCCCGCGTTCACTGCCTTGCGGGTTTTCCGTGCGTGATTTTCGTCGATCCGTCGGATGATAATTGATGGGAATCGTTTGGGTGACGTCGGTGTAGGATGAAAGACGCGTGGGGCTGTACTCGTTTGAGCGTGAAACTCTTCGTTACTGGTTTCGAGCTAGCGATGATGAGGGAATTATGTTGTTATGAAAGAAGGAGACAGAAAAAGATTTATCGATCTATATTCTTCCGATGTATTTCAATGAGGGATGTTAGGCTCGATATCGCAGGTTCGTGATTTAACACTAGGTTTACGGGTGTTTCTACGAGCACTCGTCAAATTGACGGGTAACCGAAAATACCCATTTTCTTTAGAGAATCGATTTATTCAATTTAAGTCTGAATCAATTTACGATGCAAAATGATTCAAATTAATGCTATGGTTTTTGGGATATTTCATTAAAAAATTTGAAATCCGTCAAATTGACGGGTCCCGTAAACCTAGCGTTAAAATAAACGTGATTCCCATCTCTCCGTGGAATGATTTACAGGAACCCCCGATGAAATTCCATCGCAAAGAATATCCAACGATTGTCTCCTAGACATTTCTGTTCAATGGTTACAATATTCCGATACCGATTGTGATAAATACCGTGGAAGGGAGACTCGCTAATTTACTCTGTTCGTCATTCTTAACTGAAACAATAGTCGACAATACCTTCACACCCAACAACCTCAACGTACTAACAAAAAACAAAAGATTCAACGATATCTCACCACTTTCCTATATCCATCGGCGAACGCCATAAACAAAATTCGGCCGAACAATTCAATCCAACGACGCCCAAGAAACTCGTGCCCAATGTACGTAGCATTCTAATAAAGAAACATTCGGTAAGGATACCAGGGGAGAGGGAAGGCAACGTAATTGTCCGCCCTATCGATCGGCAATGTCTTAAAGAACGAAACCGGAAGTTGGAAAGCAAAGGCACGCGGCTATCTCGACTCGTCGAATCGATCGGCGCGTGTCCCCCCCCCCCCCCTCGTCGGGTGACCGGGCCTCGAGCCAAAGCTCGTGCGCTCTGCGGGACGGCTGTGAAAAATCCCTGAATTATGATAATGGCGCCGACATAATGCGATCCAATGAGGCAATCAAGGGGCGGCGGTGGCGTCGGCGTCGGCGGTGGTGGCGGTGGTGGTGGCGGCGGCAGCGGCGGCGGGAGCGGCAACGCTAGCGAACGTTGGGTTGACGGTATCGATGGCCGATGTCGTTGTCGATGTCGATGTCGATGTCGATGTCGTTGTCGTTGTCGATGTCGATGCCGGTGCCGGTGCCGGTGTTGCGGGGTGGCGCGAGTTACGCATCCCGGGATCGTATTAGCGTTACTGGCCACCGAGCCGAGCCGAGCCGAATGAGCACGGCGATCTATGTGTCGGGGACGATACAATGCGTGTAGCAGGTATAATTGCCGTTGGTGGGCAGCAGTTGCTCTAGGAGGACCCGTTTCCATCAATCAGCTCCGTTAAACGCCCACGCGTGGATCGCAGGATCGCCCCCCCCCTCCCCCCTCCTCGCAACCCTCCCCGCTCCTCGCCGACCGTCCCGATGGCAATTGCTCGAATGCGATTCGCGATTATGGTCCCGCTATGTTTCGAGGTCGCTTCGAAGCGTGCACGAGCGTACTTCAAAATCGCTCGTCGTTGCTCTCGCGAGGGAAAGTGGGTTAAGTCCGGGACGTTTTGAAGTCGATTTTAATAGTATTCCTACTATGATAGGTTAAATCACCGTTTGTTAAATTTCGTTTAGAATTGATTACGTACAACGTTATAGAATCGTCAATTAACTGAAATGTTAAAATACAGGTTATCTATTTCGAAATAAAAGAAACCTCATTCTTTCCTAATAAATTGTTTATTATGTTCGTTCTATATTGAGAAATATAAGTTGTTTCAAATATCGGTAATTAAACCGCTCACGGTAGGATAGTATTAATTTTGCGGTATTAGGATCTTTTTGAAACGATTATTTCGGAAAGGAAATCAGTGAGGTTTGTCTCACGAGCACGACGTACGATTCTTTTATTTATATTGACTTTTGATTTACAAAGGTTTTTCTAGTAACTAGATGAAAAAACGTCAACTGCCCTGTAATTAACTAGATTTTTCTCCCACGTGCCGAAATGCCAATAAATAATTGTTTTCAATTCACATACATTTTTGAATTGATCCAAAATAAACATGGACAAGCGTTACGTCGCTTCTTTTTGTTCCACGAAACTTATCTATATTTGCTTTCGTATTAAAAAATATTGCGACTCATTTCAAATATCAACGAAATAACCCAAATTTCTCAGTATCGCGAAATCAAACTTCGTTAATACTCTTCAATTTTAAATTAAAAACATCTATTGTTGGAGCCTCGTACACGATTTCAACCGTCGAACATTTAAGAATTTTCCTCGAACGTATCCGACGTGATTGGTTTAGAAAAAAAATTATTCGCCTGTCCCGCGATACTGGACTGCGGTGTCGATTCGAATGTCGCATCCAATGCATTTGCGCGGCACGCACACACCCGCGTATGCCGTAACACGTACGGTGACGCCCGCTGATGGAACGGGACGCCATGCGGTAGTTATGGGACCACGAGGATGTTAATGACCATAAACAAGCAATCACTGTAATCCGCCATGAGTCACTCCGGCTGTCCGGCTGACTACGTAGATACGACATGCCATATGCCTGGCCCGACTGGTCTAACCCTGGACTGGACTAGGGTGGAATATCTCTACCGCATCCTCCGCGATCATCTGGGAAGATCACTCGACGAGGGAAGCTCAGGAAGTTCGATCTCGCGATATTGAAACGTTCAACTTCCGTTAAAAATTGGCAGAATCTGTTTCTTGATAATGTATGATAGGGGTCCGTCCTTTTGACTTCCCTGGGCACATTCTGCGAAACAGAATATGCAATGTGGATTATTCGAGACGTATGATTCGTACTGTTTTGAATATCAGGTATCGTGCTATTGAAAAGTTAAATTTAAGTCTCGTGATCTATATTAAAAGTTGTTCATTTAGTTTCGGAGGTTTGTTTCAAAGCAACATAAACTCATTACACATCTCTAGTGTCACGAGTAAGCCGGCGAAAAGGATTACAACTTACAACTAAAAAATCATCAGACTAAGAAAACCGAAATTAAAAACATTATAAGAATTGAGGTAAAAATAAATGAACGTAACAATTTCTTAACTGCCATACGTTTACTTATATATTGTATTATAGCTACTTATTGCACGGCTAAGTCCAGTTATTAAAACTTTTTTCCTAGCCATTTACAAAAGGCAAATTAATATCCACAAACTTATGTTTGCGATAGGAGCACAGAATGTTTCTTACGTACGACTATAAATTGATCTACATACATATATTGATTTCCAGTATAACAGAAACTTTCAGAAATGTTTCTTCGGTATCACAGGATTAACCTGGATCACTTGATAACCGAAACACCTTTTGTTATTCTTCGATAGTATGCCAGACAACGATTTGAAAATATTCCGACGAGCGAGGAGACTCTTCGGGTAGACAGGAAAGTGTCGCGTCAAGTATTACCATCGAATAAAGACTCCCCGTTTCCGTTGTAACAGCGCAGTATTTCATTTAGCGAGATGGCTCCGAAACGCAACAATATATTCGAGAAACTGGAAAAACGAGAAAACGCGGGGCAGGGAGGGAAGGACGAACGAGCAGTATGGGGGGAGGGGGGGGTGGGGAGGAGAATATAGATGGAAAGGGAGCAGGCTCGATATCAACATCCACGAGGCGAACCTTACCATCGAGGCTTACGACGCTCGTAAATACGTCGGCGATACGGCCCTCTTTCGTTGAAGATACCGAAAGGATAGGAAAAGGGGCGGCAAGGAGGTGGGCGAGGTGGTTGGGAGGGGGGCGGGGGGGGGGAGGGAGTAGTCTGATGAATAGATAGAGACAGTGAACCGAAAAGCCGAAGGAGAGAAGAGCGGCAAAGTGAGCGGGAGCGAGAGAAAGGGAGGAAAGGAGGAGAGCGTCTAACCGTACCGAAACATTTTATGAGTATCGATCTCTGACATAAAGCGACTTCCTATACTACGTGCCATGTAACGCGCACACAAACGTCAGGCGGATGGCGCGCGTCGTACGTACGCTAGCGTTGGGCATGTGTTACGGCATACCTGTATTCGGGATAAAGGTATTACTTTACGCGTTACGTATACCCACCGCTTATAACACTCGATACCTTGGTTATTTCGCGAAACCGCCAAAGGCCAATACTCGTTACGCTTCCACCTATCCCGGACGAATCGCGATAGCCGCCGCTCGTTTCTCTGCCCCGTTCCTCGGGACGTACGGACTTATCTTCTATTCCGTTTCCATTTACTTTGCCTGCCCGTAAACGCGCTCACCGTTCACGATCTGCATTCTTTCTGCTCTTATTACGGAGCGATGCTTTATTCGCGCCAGCGCCACTCGCGTTCGCGGCGATCTTTTGTGCGCGGACTCGCGACAAAATGCTGGGAAATTGATAAAAAAAGACTGAGTCGGAGATCGAGTTTTATGTTCGCTGGTTTTCTTGGACCTAAGCGGGGAATGTAGAGAGACTCGGAGTTACGGTTGGTGCGCTGTTCTAATTTTCCGTCGTTCGTCGGTGGATTGAAAGCGTAAACATGCCTGAGAAGCATTCGAAATTCGGATGTTAAGCCTTTGTTACTTCGATGGAGTTTCGCTGACTGTTGCAGATATATTTGCAACATGCAACTCAAAAAACGTGATTTTGGGGTTATTAAAAGTAAGTTAATAATTTGTCCACTCATCACATAGAAAAGTAGTAACGATTTCCTATGTAGTTTTAAATTTGACTAAACCTCAAAATACATTCGTAAATTCTGCAGACATTTTTAAACAGCGAAGTGGTTCCTGAATTTTATCTTCGGTACTCCGATCCACGAATAATTCAAATACATCGGCTTAAATCTAGATCATGCGCATCCCTGGATCTTCGGATATCCAAACTTTCTTTACTGCATCAAGTGTATTTCGGGTCGCTGATCACGAAACAATTATAGAATCCTACTCTACTGAAAATCATTCCCCAAAGAATCACATGCGTTTGCTTGCTTTAGAAATAATTTGGAGATCCGAAGATTCGGAGATGCGCACGATCCAGATTTCTTCCAATACATTTATCAACCATAATATACTGCGCATCGCGTCATCCTTGCGACACGATTCAGATAGCCCGCTTCTCGAAGAGGTCGCGACTGCTAACTGGTCAATAAATCGCGAGCACCCGGCGTCGCGTCGCGTCGTCCGATTACGGAGTCGAGAGGTGCCAGTCAGAGATTCGGGCATGCGGATAAACGGACAAGTATAGGCAGGCAACCTCGCGAGCAAGGAGGCAAGCGGGCAAGCAGTCAAACAGGCAGTCGAGCGAGGAGGCAAGGAAGGCAGCGGAAAGTTGGCGATGACGGCGGATGTTATTGGCAGCGGGGCCATTCGTCGCGATGATGGATGCCTGACAGGCGCTCGCTAGCTAGCTCGCTCGCTCGCTCGCTCGCTAGGCAGTTATAATAAGTAATGGGCTCACTTCCGCCGCCATCGCTGCCTGAATGCCCGACTGGCTTGCCCGGCTATATGCCTCCTCCGATGCCCCGTGAAACCTTCGTGCCTTCGCGCCGTCTCTCTCTCTCTTTCTCTCTTAAGTCTTTTTCCGCGAGGCGTCTCTTTCACTTTCTTTCTCTATCTTCGAATTCCCCTCTCACTCCCCCTCTCTCCTCGCTCTCCCTCGCTCTCCCGCCAACCTCCTCGTTCCCTCGGGCTGAGTGAGGCCAGGCCACTCGTCTTCCTACTCTTTCCATCCTACCCCTCCGCCTCCATCCTCGTAATAACTACAAATCTGTCACGCATTAATTCTCCGTCCGGCATAAATTCGAGCACGGTACAAGCGGAGAAGGAAAAAGTTATCGCGGGGGGTTGGGACGGGCAACCCAACCCCCCAACGTCCCTCCTCATCCCTCGGCTACGAGTCTCCTCTTACACCAACCCCGCGTTCTAGCGCGCACGTCGGGAATTCAACTCACTGTTCTCTCCCTTCGGGTGAAGGTGAAAGAGAAAGGGGAGGCGGGGGTGGAGGGGGCGGAGGAGGAAGGTACAATTCAAAAGGAAACTGGAAGACGGTTTGCCGTATCGCAATGCACGGAACGAAGTCGACGTGACTGAATGGCGTTCGAGTCCCATTCGGGACGGTGATTTTTAATTTGCGGTAATCGCTGTTTATTACCCGACGTTGAAACTTCGTACAAAAGCTGTACGCGCGAGATGCGGAAGACACGGCGCGCTGCCGCGATTGTTTTGTTTCGATGAAAACGGAAAATGAGGTTTACGAGTGGTACAGTCGACGGCGATAACGGAAATGGAAAGGAATTCTCGGCGTCACCGGTTTTGCATAGATTTATGTAAATGTGCATCGGGTGTAATCTAACTCGCTGTTACCAGTATTTTAGCGGGAAACGTAATAACGATTGATACGAAATTTCGAAACGGGGCATCGTGAATTATTTCGTATTAAGGGATCCGAATGTGAGATGTCAATTACATGCGTTGCATTTTTAAGATCTTCGCGCGGAACATTTTTCAAAATTATGTTCGTTAGAACGATCAAAATAAAACTGTGCTTCGTTATCGAAGATAGAACAATCGAGGAGATTCTATCTTATACCATAAAAAAACGCGCGTCACCTCGCCACGGGAAATAAATCAAAATGAAAATCCGTACTTTCCAAAAATCCCACTGAATATTCACCGAGCTTCGATCGTGAAACGACTGAACGCAAAAGAATTTTGAGAACAGGTGAGATGGACATCGTCAGTGGACAACCAGCAACGAAGATCAATAAAATAACTCGAAATGACTTCGAGTCGCCGATAATATTGTCATCCAGCGATATCATCGGTCATCTACGGTGCGACCTACGACCCCCGGCTTTTTAGCCAGCCACGGCGAAAAAAATAATTAATGGAGTCTCGAGGCTGGAGTATCGATAATAGAACGGGACAAGAAAACGAACGAGCCTGGCCGTCGATCCTGGAATGGGCGGACGATGGGGAGGGAACTACTCTCTCTCCGAATGTTCTTCTCGCATTGTTTATTGTAGTGGTATGCCTCTACGTGTCCAGCGGACCTTTTGGTACGACCCTTCAGGGCGTTCGATATCTACCCTCGCTTCTCATATTAACGCCGACGTACACGGGTACCTTCGGATTTACGTTTCATCCGGCCATTCTTTAAAATCTCGTTCGCGATGGGAGTAAATTACGAACGTGTATATCCAGGGTGTTGGAAGAAAAAAAAAATATCGACGGACTTTAGGTTATCGCTGGATTGGTCTGGGGGGAAGATTCTAGCGGAGGGTAGTTCTTTTACATCGTGGAAAAGAATCATTCGTGTTCGTTATAATTTTATCTTTCAGTTTATTATCGGTAAATCTGCACGAACGTATTTTCAATTTTGTAAATCAATGATAATTACACAAAAATTACAACCGAAAAACGATGACAAACGGTGTTTATGGGTATTCCACTGGTTGATTCCGACGACCATTACTTAGAATCCCGTTTGCGTGAGAGGAAATTATAAATGGGAAAAATCGAAGGGATCGAGAAGCCGGGTGATCCATCCTCTTTGAATTACGATCGAAGTTCGCGTTGTCGGCTCTCATTTGACGTAATAGACTCGTTACAAATAGCAGTATGGTTAGGTTAAACAGTGAGATCGTCGACAACGATGGAGAGGGACCGGGAAAGCTTGGTTCGAGGGGGGGAAAGAGAGACGGTCTTACCTCGCCGCTCTGTAAGAAGAAGGGAGGCAAGGTGAGGAAGGGAGAAAGAGAGAGAGAGAGAGAGAGAGCGAGCGAGAAGGAGAGCTACATCAACGACCGTGACAAATAACTCTCCTTCAACGGGGGCCTGCATCATTTAATTTTCCTTAGCCCTACCACCGGAATCGATGATCTCCTCTCCGGAGTATCTTACCGAAGACGAATGAGATGACTTAGACGCCGTTTCACCACCTTCCACGAGGGTATGGAGGGCGGCGAACGGGCTGGCGAATCGATCAGCCAGATCCCAATTATTCGCGGAAAATTAACCTTGCGTGTTCGCGGTGATCCATCGTCCGCGATTAATGATCGAAATCATACGAACGAGCTCTCCCGACCCGCCTTCTCGCGTCGTCGTGTCTCGGGGAACGACGAGCGGCGGAGAAATTATTCCCCGGACGGATTTGGAAAGGGAATTCGATGACTTCGAGAAGGAAGAGAGCGAAAAAATATTCAAGGTCCCTCCCCCCCCTCTCCGCGATCTGTCCTGGGTTAGGGAAATCTCGAGAGTAGGGTGGTTCGATGAGCACGGTGGGAAAAATTAGTACCTCCTCGAATCGCAGAAAGGAAAGTCTAATTTCGGGGTGGGTATAGAATACGTAGGGCCATCGCCATCGTTCGGGCGATTCTCTCGACATTTACAGCCTTCAATTTGCCCTTCCGAGAAGGTGGCGGTGGTGGGCGAGTCAGGAATGTTAATTAAAGCCGTTCGCTCCTCGATCTCGCGCTTCGACTAATTAGTCGCGCACAATGCCACCGTGAACGGCAGTGGAAGAGCCTGTGCAAGAGAGAGAGAGAGAGAGAGAGAGAGAGAGAGGGAGAGAGAGATAGAGAGAATCAGCGGGTGGATGAAGGTAGACGGGAAAAGGAGACGAAGGAAGAGGGAGAGAGAAGGAAAGGAAGAGCTGGTCATGGCAGTCGGAGATCACTTCACTCGGATGGCCAGGATCTCTCCCGTTCAAAGGAACTGGCGAACGTCAAATCCGGCCGCTCGCATCCACCGCCGTCCCATTCGAAAGAAGAATGCCAATTTGCCGAAAGCCCTCTTCGCGGTGGCGAACGTCACGGAATGGAAATTCTGAAACGAACGACTGGAATTCCGGAAGGATCACCGTTCCAGAAACGACCGACACTCGTGCTTTCGTTCACGTTAACAAGGACCCCCCCCCCCTGGATAGTTCGAGCCCCGCTTGTTTTTTCATCTTATCGCGTCCACGATTATCGATCCGGGGGATTCTTTGCTTTTTTCAGATGATATCGGGTGACATCGTTCCAGTGATACTAGAATTTTGACACAATTTTTTCGGAAAAAAAACGGAAAATATACGGATTACTTGCACATCCCGCGATGGTTTATGTAAATTAAAAAAAAATATTGTATCATGTAGCTTAAAGCTCATTCATTTCCATTTGTATAAAATATATTTTTTTAAATGATCTTCTCGATTAAATGAATGCCACCGCGTAACACTTGCATCCCAACAGGGGCAGACAATTGCTTAATAAAACAGGGAAATTCTATAAAATTCGTCCACTTCCCGATACGTTCGGACGATCCCAACGACGAACCATTATCTATGCGCGTTAGCCGGGTATCCGGACAAAAGTATCGACGAGACTTGGCCCCGTTTAATTCGTAATTTATTCCGGTTCCCTTACTTACTTTCCACGCATTCGTCCACGGTCTATGAACCCGGTGGTGCCGGGACACCGAAAGACATCCGAGGCAAGAGTTAAGGCGATCGTAACCGGCGAAGAATCCCGGAGGACTTTCCCTTGAAATCCGGCGGAAGCGGTGCTCGTAGGAAAATTCTTATAGCAGGCCAGCGTTGCGCGGATACAGAACCGCCGGGGTAATACAGTTAAAGAGGGCTGGAGGGATGGTTGCGGGGGTAGGGAGAAGGGAGGAGGGGGTTGGGGGGTAGAGGAAGAGAGTAACCGTAGCGGGAGACCTCATCTAAAGTTACAAATCGCAATTCTTCCATGGCCGTGGTTCCGATTCTGTAAAGTTATGTTATGGCGCAAAGTAAGCGGGATTTATCAAGAAAGTTGGTATAACTTCGCTACGACTATTGATGCAATGAAACGATTGGCTCCGCCTCATTTACCACCCCCCCCCCTCCCCCCCTCCGGCGTTAACCCCTTTCTCCGCGGATTCTCGATTTGCGCGAAGGTAATCTTCGTTGTCGTTACCCCTTTTCGCCGGCAAAACAGGCGTCTTTGTACTTTCCGAGAGTTTTATGCTCGAAGCACGACGTGATCGCAAAGGAGGATGTCATTGGGGAATAAAAAAAATAAGAGAGAAGAATTATGATTTAATCCGTGATTTCACGATACACGCTTTGTTCGTGGAATCGTGTCAGCGACAGATCGTGATTGCGCCATTTGCGATCGTTCGAGTTTTATCGGAAACTCGAGAAACGTTCGGTGATTCTTAGATATTTTGACGAATTTCTGGATACCGTGATTTTTTACAGAAATCTATGTCGATATGAAATTAAATGTATGTACGCTTCACGATACAGTAAAGAAGTAGCGAGTGTCATACTTTGCACATACTAATCATGGTTTGCGCAAGAATTGTTTCATTGAGCTCGTTAAACGTAAGTTGCACGAATTAATTCTGTTTTCGATTGAAATCCCGATGCGTACGCACGATTCGTGTCTAATCAGAATTATTACAGTAGAATCTAAAATAAATAAGAATAAGCGTTGCGTTTCAGGAAACAGAAATCTTGCTGCTTTTTTCGCGATATAAAATTTTCAAATAGACCACCCTCACGAATTTATCCCAAATTACCGAGTGTCGCAATCTCAGCCGAGTTTCCCCCCGTTAATTTTCGCATTATCGTCCCGCGGATATCCAGGCGACGCCGTCCGAACGAGCGGTGCGTTCGTCCATAAAATTTCGAAACTACCGGACATCCGAAATGCTTTTGAGAGATATCCGAGCGTCGGGCACAGACAAAACGCGTCCGCCCCGTGAGAAAGGGGTGAGGAAGAGGGAGGCCGAGAGAAATCGTAGGTTTATCTGAAAATATTATGATGGTGTCGTCCGTGTACACGTTGCAAGGTGGCCGCCGGTTTTGATACGTCCCCAGCGTAGCGTAGACTCGCGCACGGTCGTATAGCCAAAGATATATGAACGGGATTGCAATCATGTCCGTGTTACCCGGGAGTGTCCTGTTGGGATAATATAAATATTGTACAGTCGTCGTCGTCGTCGTCGTCGTCGTCGCTGCCGCGGTGGGTAGCGGAGGTTGACCCGACGGTGGTAGATCGGAGCGGCGGAGTAAACGAGGAAAAAGGTATAGAGGGAGAGAGAGAGAGAGAGAGAGAGTGAGAGGGTGAGGGGGAGAGAAGAAAGAGGATGCACCTGCGAAGTAGAGTGGGACAGCCACGATACGACATCCCTTAGAATATTAGCCGATATCCTTGGCTATCGGCCCAAGTATTTACGAGGGCGACGTTACCGAGGACGAGGTAGAGCTCGTCCTACCTATGCCGAAGAAGATGGGACGCGAGAGCGGTCTGCGAGAGGGAAGGGCTCACTCGGGGGGTGAGATTGAGAGAGAGAGAGAGGAGGAAAGGTACGAGAGAAAACGAGATGGACGGTGGGAGAGAAAAGTAGAGTAGCCTGGTATCTGGTCTAGGTGGTGTACGGTAGGGAATGAGAACGGAAAGAGAGGATGGAGGGATGAGGTGGGTGGCAGGGGGCGGGGGAGGGGGGGAGAGAGAACGGGACTGGTCAGATAAGATTGCGAAACCGGTGTCCTGGTCCCTCGTGTCCTTTAGCTCCTGGCTTCGGTAAGGAAGATAGCGTTGCTCGACTGCGGAAACATTCCGGATACGGAAAACGGAGTTACGTATCGGTGGTGCTCGTTCCTCTTGATTTTTAGTCAGTGATCGCGATAGGCCGATCTCGGCTTTCACTTGTACGTATACGTATCCTGCGTCCGGCCCGACGCGGCAGCGCTACCAAAGGAATACGAGAAAAGGAAAAAGGGGGAGGAGGAGGAGGAGGTGGTGGTGGTGGCGGCGGTGGCGTGGAAGGGGGGTAGGTAAGACATAGCGAGCGCGAGTAAGCCAGCTAAGCAAGCTCCGTGATGTACTGGTAGGAAAAACTTTCCTAATACCGTCGCCCGTACGGGATTACGCCGGAGATTGAAACGTATATATGTATTTACGAACGTAACGTAACTATGCCTCCGGAGAGTACGAAACCCCCCGCGCTCCTGTAGAGAAATCCGTTTCCCCTTTCCCTTTCCTCGTTCGACCAACCCCCGAAAACCTTTAACCATCCACGGAGAAGAGGCTTTTGCGCCGGTTAAAGCGAACGCGCGCCGGGTCCTTTCCTTATTGCCTCTTTGGAAAGTAGTACCACAAACCTTTGGTCGTTATTACTTCGCGAGTCGAGTCCCGGATAACGGGCGTTCCTGAAAATTATCGGAGTTTATACGTCCCGCGAGGGGAGGGAGAGAGATAGAGAATGCTATCGAATCAACCCCCTCTCACTCTCTCACTTCCTCGTTCTCCCGATCGACTCTCGCACCGAAATTTGATTCGGTGGAGAGCGAGGAGCCGAGGAGAGAGTAATCGAGCGAGTGTCGTTTGGGGTTGTAGTCGTCGGTCGAGTCTGTCGCGACTTCAACCCTTCTCTCTCCCGCAAAACCATCCCCCCCCCGGTTCCGCGGGCCTGCGAGCGCACCCCTGGCACTGCTACCACCGCCAACACACCCCCCCCCCGCGCGGATACCCACCAGCGGAGACCACGTTACAAGGGGCCAGTATTTATGCACATTGTTGACTGGCACGTGGATTTATGTACGTCCGTTATATTATGCGTCCTGTCGTCCCCCGTGTAAAGCCGGTATGCCTGGTACCGTCTCGACTATGCACGCAACATGTATTTCGGATTAACGTCTCGCCCGAGACGCCACGAATTCGCCTTTAAAATCCCCGGGTTGTTTGAAAAATTCTCGCTTTAACATCTGCAAACGAAACTCCGTACGTCGATGTCCGTCGATCTTTTGGAAAACGAGATTTATCGTAATGTCATCCTTTGCGGGATACGATGCTTCGGGTTTCCATGGAAGATCGCGCGCGTAGGTTGGATTAGGAAGTGGGGGAACTCGCGTAAGTTAGGGAAATTCTTGTCAGCTCTGAGAAATTGATATTAGAAAGGAGATTCTCGTGTTTTTCTCATGACGCACAGGCTTGTATCTAGTTTCATTCCTACGCAAGTTTTTGGAAACGATTGTTGTCCGATGGAGTGAGTCGGAATGTTCAGAGGAACTCGAACTTGACCTACTTTCGTATATTGGGTAAGAGAACAAATTCGATAAATAAAAAAATTTGCTGAACGAACAAGTGGGAGGAGAATAGGAATACCGATGTGTCTGGATTAGACTGTCTAACCAAGACAGTACCTAGACTACTTCGCGACGGACCCATTTCACTTGATTCTTCCCGAAGTTTGTTCTGTTTTTGGGGAAACACTTTCGATATTTCATACATCGAGACTCGAAGAAAAATAATACTAAAATACACTTATAACGCGTCTTCTCTTGCGTCATTAGACTATTTTACTGTTCGCTACTCGGTCAGCGGTTATTTAAACTCTAGTAACTAACAAAAAACTTCATAACTACCCTGTTGTCGGTAAACATGCGCTACAATCCTCAATCCAAAAGATACAAAACAGCAAATTCTATTTCAGACTGCTGAAAGAACTTTGCGAACGGTACAATTAATACTTAAACGATCAAAGGTCTATCGTACCGCGCCCAACAATCTATTTCACCCGCGTTTCCACTAATCGTGGTTGGCAAAACTTTGTCGAACACCCCTTTCGAACGTCCGATCTCATCCCGACGCGAACACCCCTCTTATCGCAATACACAATTTCGCGTCTCGATAGATCCGTTCGTCCACGCAGGTTGGACTCGGCAGTAGGTGTAGGTGGGGACGGTAAGGTAGGTAGGCGGAACGTCTCGGTGGATGACGGTTGTTTGCGAGTCCTTCTTAGAACATACCCGTGGTACAAAGGCAGCTTCTGGCCAGCATTCTCGGAGCTGACGTGACCCCCGGCAGCGCGGGCATTGTGTCGGTGCTCTCGACCACCACCCGGCACACGAATGCCGCCTTACTTCGCCACTCGACTCGCTGAACTGAATCGAGCATGTGGACGGGACAGCGAGGAAATCTTCTTGCCTTGACCCGTCATTCCTCCCACCCTGGGTTCTCGCGTTATACCCAGGTAACTCAGACCACCTCATCCTACCTAACAAGCCCACGTCCCGGCCAGATCCGAATGTCCGTCCAGTTGTGTCCGCCGCTACTACCGTGCGCCACCCCTGACCTAGGACGATCGAGCCGCGAAAACGGCGCTGACGGAGGGGTCTTCAACGTTCATTCATTGAGCGCCCATTTGTGCTCTCGCGTCTGTTTTCCTCGCGGTACCAGCACCGAGACCCGGGGTAGCGTCATACGGTATATTCGCGCGGCGTAAATACTACGGACTCGAATTCTCTCGAGTTTGCCCGGTAGATAAGTGTATTGGACATATCTATAGGGTACTTGGATTCCGGTCTTGGGCAATTAGCCTCACGGGACTTCGGAAGGTGGCTCTCCCGTAGATGGTGGTCAGAGAGTAAGGAGACTAGAAGGGGTCTTGGACGTTGGTGGCGGCGGCAACGGCGACAACGACGACGACGGTGGTGGTGGTGGTGCGACGGCGGTGACGGCGGGGGTGGCGGGACGGCGTTACCATCGGAGGGATTTTAGTGTCTCGGGGAGTAATAACGTCTCGGGGTGTAGATTATACGGTGTCCGGCCAGGAACGGGCGAGTGCCCAGTTGGGTCCTCCGATGATGCAAGGTCCCCCGGTGCCACCCCCGGTCCGGACATATATTAGCATTCTAACCAACCATTATTATATGCCTGGTGAGCCGCGTTGGGCCGAGAGTACCACCAACGCCCATGTTGCGTACTTGGACCAAGTTTACCAACAATTCACCGGGGCTCGCGCTCTATAATGGCCCCACGGCTGCTTAATTTATCGCGGTCGTAATTAATAGCTTTGTAATTTTCATACAGGCGTACACGGGCCGCGTCGCGGAATTTATGGATACGTTTTCGCTCGCGATTATCGATTTCATGCGGCGGTAGTCGACGATAGTCGCAGCCGCGCGCTAATCTCCAATGAATTCTTCCGTGACGCGCTGTGGACGAAATTTCTGCGCCACCAACACCCCCTCCCCCTCCCCACCCTCTCCCAACCCTCGCGCGCGTCCGCGTTTATTCGGCGCTCAGTCGGCCGAGTCGGTATTCGCGACCGTGGAGAATATCGCTCTCCTCGCTTTTCGACAAGTCGAATCAAGATCACTGGCTATTAAAGGACCACGCGTCACGTGGCGTCCGCCTACGGGGGCGAACGGTATTTATTATTAAATATCCCTTCGTCCTGTAAGTAGCTCCTTCTTTACGACGCTTAAATATAAAATAAGTAGACGGGTGCAACGGTGTAAGGTGCTCGCCACGATACCTGGCTGACTTGTGGCTCCATTAGCGCCCCCGGCCGGTAACGTATAGCATAATAAGAGTTTATGTGTCAGGTTGATGCGCCAGAAGGCTACCAGACGAACTCCGCGGGCACAGGAACTGTTATATTTTCATTAGACCGGGGCGGCGAGGATCGTAACGAAGGGTGCCTTCGATGAATTCAGAGGAACATCCCCGGCGTGCGAGCGTAAACGCGCTCGCAAAACTGACTAACGGGGGAAAAAGCATTTAGATTGTTATTTCCCTCCCCCCGACCATCGTCTAAGCGAAATTATCCAAGATTTATGTAGATCTCCGTCTAAGGGAAACTGCTCAAAACTCTCTTCTGTCTCTCTCTCTCTCTCTCTCTTCCTCACTCTAACTTTGCGCTATTTTTTCCGATCGTCCCTGAAACTCGGCTTAGAAACTCGCGGGGAGGGGACACGAGTATTCTCGTGGGTGGGCCGAGTGGCAATCGATAACAATCCATCATTTTGTACCGCCAAGAGCAACACACCGACGTCCGCCGAGTCCGAAGGCGTTTAAACGTGTGTACGCCGTCGCGGAAAGCTGTGTGTCGCTTACGCACACGTCGTCTGACGGGGACACTCTCCCAACGTCGACCTCATCAACGAGACGCGGCGTACTCGTCTATACGCAGTCGTCCGGGCAGTCAAGGCATTATGCAATCTTGGGGTAAACTTAGCACTTAGAGGGGACGGGGAGTTAATGCAAAATTGTCAGAGCGACGGAGTGAGGGGAGGTCGAGGAGGAGAGACGATGCCCCGTTAGAGTCTAGGCGAGGCAGGGCAAAGAGAAAGACGATGGGATGGACGCGCTGCGAAGGGGCGAGGGTGTGGTGCGGTGCTACAGCTCCGACTCTCTCGGTGTGTGTGTGTGTGTAGGTGGGTGGCCAGTTCAGGGGCTTCTATCCGAAGTAGCGGCCCCTGCGTTACGAGCCTCCGCCAAACCTCCCTCCGACCCTTCGACCGATCCATCCCCCCGCATTTTGGCCCCTCGTTGGGTTCGCCTTGGGTCCCAGAGATACGCTGAGCACGGCACGATAGCCCCTTCACTATAGACACCATAGTTGCGGCTAGTTGGCCGTCACCTCTGCGTCGACGCTCCCTTGTCTCTTCGACTGATTCAATTTGCCCGCCGCGTGGCTGTTTAATTACTGGCCCGGAGAGTGGACCATGGCCGCGACTAGGATGGAAAGGCCAGAAGGAGACGGACAGAGAGGCTCCCGGCGCGAGAGAGACGGGGCGAGATGGGGTGGGAAGGAAGAGGGGGGCCACGGGGAGGGTTTCGGGAGGGCTACGGAAGCGTAGAACGTGAGTGCACCGGATGAGAGAGGGACGTTCTGGGGGAAGGGGGGGGGGGGTGGGGGTGGTGGGTGGGTGGGATGGGGGAGGGAGAGTGGAAGACGAGAGAGCGGGAGAGAGAAGGAGAGGGAGAGTATTCGCTCTCGGACCTCCGACACACAGCATCGGCAACCCTATCTAGCCATGTGTATTGGTGCCGGCGGTTCCGCTGCCACTAAGACACTAACGGAATAACGGCGCTCGCTGGTGGAGATTGTTGTTGATGCTAAAGTAACGGGCAGCCCTGAGGGGTCGCCGCAAGAGAGCACGGTGGGAGGGGAAAGGGGGAGAGGGAGAGGAGAGAGAGAGGTAGCCAGCTACACGACGAGAAAGCTGACCAGTGGAGGATCGGGAAGAGGTTGGGTCAACCCTGCGACGTGTCTTGCAAACCGAGCGGCTGTCGTACACCCTTCCATTCTGTCCCTTTCTCTCTCTCTCTCTCTCCCTCGTTCTCTCTCCCACCCCCTTCCACCCGCTACCCACGTTTCAACGTTCACGTCCACATCCGCGTTCGCGCGCTTACGCTCACCTCTCCCGTATTCTCCGTGCCCGACGATGTCCCCCGGCTTTACGCTCGGTTTGGAATACGATTTTACTGCTATCGGATAAAGAGGCCGCTCGCAGTTTTCTCGAAACATCCGACGCTTCGCCGCGAATGGCCCGAAAGAACGCGACTACGAGGATCGCCTTTTACGGCTACGAGGATCCCGATCCCCCGGATCGCTTCTCGATCGCGTTCTCTCTCCCTTTTTTCTCCCTCTCCCCCCCCTCCTTTCCCCTCCTGGATGCGTGAACCGCAGCCCGGGTGGCGATTAGAGGTGACGAGAGCGGCTCGGATACCACGGATACACGATATATTAGCAGGTTCCCAGGTGAGAGAGAGAGAATTCTTTTTCGTCGAAGCGACGCGACGCGACGGGTTACGACGCGCCGTTTCGGGGATTCGGCCTTGAAGGCGGGAATGCGAGGCAGAAAATCCGTCGGGTGTCGAGTTGGCGCGCGGACGGTGACGTCAGCCGTGCCGATGCACCCATCCATCGAAGGAGAGAGGAGCGAACTTAATGGACGCACGGACGGACGGATGGACCTCAGGCACGCGGGAGCAAAATTCTAAATTTATACCCCGAGCCACCATCGTGCACCATTGCCCACCATCGAGCAAAACCATCGCGTATCTCTATTATAAGACGGCCATAAATTCAAGGATTCATTATCATAAATTGGATCGCCATTGGGTCGTGTACGTCAGCGATGGAATGCCTCGCAAACGGAATAACGTGTACCGCAATAAAGCTCCCGGCTCTCTTTACAATAGCCTCTCTCTCTCTCCCTCCGCCCGCCGGTGTACCGATATCCAAGGTCATTGGTCTCACAGCCGCTCCGTGGCCCGCGAGTCGATATACTCGCGAAGAAAAGTACGAATGGTTTCTATCGTCGTGTCGTCCCGCGAGTATGCCGCATGAGAATAGTTTCTCGATCGCCTGCTCTCGCTTATGCCGCGTCGCGTCGGTTCGCGTTAACTTGGCCTCGCGGCCCGGCGTGCGGTATTAGCCCGTGGCTTCCGGTTAGCCGCCGCGCCGGGGGAAAACGCTCGAGCGTTATTTCGTATTTTGCGAGGCTTTGTTTTAATATTTACATAAGGTTTCTATCGGTACGATAACGTACAGATATCCTTGGTTTTACACGATCGACACGTTTCTATTAATTCATCGATGTAGGTGGATGGTTACACGGTGATTGTTTGCAAGTTTCTCGAGCGTTCTGTCGTATTTGAAGCGAGAATTGAATAATCATTGCGTTAGCTGACCTATTTATCGAGAGGTTTAACGTTTGTGTGTTTATCGAAGGTTTCGTAAAAATTCGAGTCACGTGGGATAGTTGCGCGAATGATAGAAGGTCGAGCGGAATATCGGGATAAATTGATTTCACCTTCCGTTCGCAACAGAATTGTAACATCAATTGTTCATTTTATTATTTCAACATTTTTATTTGTATTAAATTATTTTTGGATACGAGTGAAAACTGAGAACCAGGAAAAATCAGTTATTAAAGCAATAGGTACACACCTCCTTTCGATGATCACAGAAGAAAAATGTCTGGATGGGTTTACTCATCACCTCTGTTACTAACTGTTAATAATCTCTTTAGAGGATCACTTTTACTTTGCAAGTCCGTACCGATCGGTATCTTGCATTCATCCACTCAATTAACGTACTTCGAATAACCCAAGAAACGTACGCTCGGTACCCCAGTAAAATTAGGTTGAATTTCGAAGGTATCCGTATGCCCGATAGTTATCGTAAAGAAATCCACCGATAAACGTCGACCGCTAGATTGGCGTATTTCTCGCGGAGGGATTCGCAGTAAGGGAAAAGGGTCCCATAGATTCGCCTGTTACGAGTAGAGCGATCCGCGAGTACAGACGCAGGTGCAAGGCAGCATCGGCCACGGGAGTGCACGTGTGCGGTGTACCGTGCAGGTGTGCAACGGGGTTGTGCACGTGTGCACGTGAGCGAGGTGGACGTGGGTGCTCGTAAGGGCAGGAAGAAGAAGGTATACACCTCGGACGATACAATGGCAGTCGAGTAACGAGGCTCTCTCCTCGTCAGTCAGCCTGAAAAATTCCTCGGCCCGTTTGGTACCTCCTCGTGGTCGCGTGTTTGCTCGCACGAGAGGAAGGATACCGGGCGCGACTGTGGGCGCTTATACGTGTCGACGTAAGTTGATACCACATACGCAACGTTTCTACGGACGTCCGCGCGCACGTGTGCGCTCCACCTCGGTGGTGATGAGGACGACGACGATGGTCTGTGTGTGTGTATTGTGTGTGTGTGGCAGTGGCGGCGGTGGCGGCGGCGGTGGTGGTGGTGGCGGTGGTGTGGTGGTTGTTTGCAAGGGGGAGTTGCCTCGGCCGGGCGCTGGGCAATAAAGTGTGCCTCGACGAGAAAGCTCACGTGTTCGCGTTTAGCATTTATCGAAACTCCGTGCGCGAGATCGTAACTCGAAAGTGCAGGCCTGCCTGCGTGTCATGCAGATAGGTTTAAAAGCCGAACGTGCCGTATTTACAAATGTGCTTTTCGCTTTCTCCCTCGCTCTTTTTTCCTTTGCCCCACGGATACGACAGCCGGCAAGGCGCAGGTACCTAACGCGGATACAACTTTGAAGCGGCTTTACCGCCGACTCGGGCGCACGCTTTCCGAACTCCCTCGAATTACGAATTGAAAATTGTCCGGCCGTGTTTTCTGCTTTGCGTCGTCGACGGGATTAGGCGGGGTAGGCGTTTGCGACGGGGTTTACTTGGACTCACGTCACCCTGGGAGGGTGAAATTAAAATCGATCGGGTAACGCGTAACGTGGAGTTAATTTTTGGAAATTGGTATTTTCAATATTTGATGAGCATACGACCCCTTTGAGATGAGATTTATCCGAGGAACACGCTGTCCCAGATTATCGGGACGTTTTTGACGAACGTATAATCGATACACGGTCGGTTAATATTATATTCGTGCTAGATTCGTGCTACTCGGACATTTCAGTTAATCTCTAATCTTGCGTAGATTATACGATCTTTTACGTATTACACGAGCTTTACGTCGTAAGGAACACGCAAGATTTCTTCTTTCGGGTTACGTAGAACTTACCGAGGTTTACTATTCCGTTATAATACTCCCTATTAACGTAATCAAATATAATCATAGATAAGGTTTACAACGTAAAAAAAATGACACAATATCCTCCTTTCCTGTGACACAAAACACATCGGAACAAATCTAAATCATGCACATTTACGAATCTCCGGATCTCCAAACTATATCTAAAGCAAGTAAACACATCCGATTCCTTGTGAAATAATTTTCAATAGAACAGAAATTCTATAATTATTTCGTGATCAGCGTCCCGAAATACACTTGATAGAATAAAAAAAAGTTTGGAGATCTGAAGATCCAGAGATGTGCACGATCTAGATTTAAGTTAACACATCCTTATTTACGATTCCATCGTTCCAAAGACACATCCTAGAATCAAAAACAAAAATAATCCCAAGCATATCAGCGCTTCCTGTCCTCAGAAAGCGAACGATACTCCTCTTCCTCTTGTTCCCTATATACTTGTTTATTTCTACATAATTATTCGCAAACTCGAGGAATTAGCCACGATTCCCGAGTATCGGGAACAAGCTCGAGTCTTACCCTACCAGGAAGTACCAGGTACCATTCGACGTAGGTCGCTTGTCTCTCCCTCCGATCTCGTATCGAAGCGGCGTCTCCTCCGCCGCGAGTGCCGCTCGTGAGCGTTGATACGCGGCGAGCGGAAAGAGGGAAAGAGAAAAGCCGAAAAAGGGAGGCAGCAGCGGTTAGGTATCACGGAACTTTACCGCGACGACTCTTTCCTTCTTGGTGCGTGGTGGGGCTGGAGGGGGGTGGGGGGGTTCCCTCGCTCCTCTCTCCTCCGCGACGGATTTCTTTCGTCTCCTCGCCGTCCCCCCGCGCCGGTATATTTACCGCCTCGTGTCGCCGAGTGGATCTTGTTTGTATCACACCGCCACTCCGCGCCAGCCCGAGCTCCGGCTGCCGTTCGCCCTCCAAAACTGTCTCGCCGGCGAGATTTATGTTTCCTCCGAGCCAGGAGCGGATTGATCCCTTTTTGTTGTACGTGTGCGAGCCCCGCGCTGTCGACGTCGGTCGCACGCGGAATATCCTCGCGCGCGCGCCCACGTCTCGCGACTTTCTTCCACCTTCCTCTTCTTTTCGCGTCGAAGGTAGAAAGAGTTCCCTCGCACCTCGAAGCCGTCCGTATGCACGCGTTTATATATTTTGTTTTCTGTCACATCGCTTTGAACTCGTTCGTTTACTCTGATCTGTAATGCGCTGCGTTGCGGTCGTGCAAAAGTGAATGACTTCCGACTTATAGGAACGATTTTGTATTTTATTCTTCAGTACGTTCAATGTTTCGAGTGCGATATTTAAAAAAACACTGTTCGTCGTTAATGGTGTTGGGGTCTGTGGTGAGCAATCTTGGAATTAGATGTGTAGAGTGAAAACGGGATTCAAACGGTTAAAGTGCTTTGAAAATATGGGTACATTTTTTTAATAGTCTCCTCTGCATTATATGTTTTTCTGAAATATCTACTTAATTAGTTTGAACGATAGTTCGTAATCCTCGTATTAATAAATGTGCACAGAACATAGCTATCTGCCGTTCAAAGAACAAGTAATTAATGATTATCTATGAAAAAATATTTCCTACTATTTATCACGCGTGGATCATAATATTTGAAACAATATGTTCGAAACAAATTCTAGGTGAGATAAATAATTCCACTTTACATATCTATTCCATAAAAGAACGTAGTTGTGGAGCAGATGTCGGAACACTTTTAACCCCGTTTCACGCGTTGCATAATATTTACGCTGCAAACGAGAAAACGTATTCTTGATACTAAACAAAACTCAAGTATCGCGCCAGAAGAGCTAAAAAACAATGGGACAACCCCTCGAACTAGTTCGGTCGGAATTAATCGTTCTCGCAACAAAAAGGCGAAAACGCGAGTTAACTCTTAAGCAACCCTATTAGTTTTTTTATTGCTATCGCTGGAGAATGCAATCACGAGAGAAAGAAAAGAAGGTACGAGAATTCGTAACCTACGATTTCGAACCATTTTACGCGTTATGTAATATTTACGAGCAACCGGACAAGCGTGTTCTCCGCGGCGAACTACACTCGAGTGCCGCCGGTATATATGGGTTAAAACAGAAGTGACGAAGAAGCGCGAGAAGAACGAGAGAAACAAGAGGCCTCGCATCGCGCGCGCACACCGTCTTACGATTTTCTTTCACCTTGCCATTCTCTTCGTTCTTCTCCCCTTCAAAGAGAGAGAGAGAGAGAGAGAGATACTTCCTTACACCTCAAACAGGCCACGCATTCGCGTTCCTTCTCTTTTTTGTCCGTCGACCTCAAACTAGTTACGGTCGAAACTAGTCGCCTCCGCAAGAAACCGAGGTAGGGGGAAGAATAATTTAAAACAGGAACGACAAAGAGGAGAAAGAAGAAGAGGAGGAGGAACGAAGGGGCGCAAGAGCGGCCTCTCGTCGACGTCAGCGCGAGTTCTGGCTGCCTTAATGGAGACACGTTCACGCGAGCTGCCTCTTACGGCGGCAAAGCCGATTTATCTGCGCCCACGATCCCTTCTCCCTTCCTCGGTCTCCCCCCCCCCCTCCCCGTTCGCCGTTCGCCGCTCTCGCTCACCCGCCGGCATCGCTCCATCCCTCCTCTCCTTCTCTCTCCGCGGGTGTTTCGTATTCCCTTCCCGGTTACGCTAGGAGCGCCGGAGCAGCCCTCCCACCCGCTTACAAGGAAGATCGTGTCTTACACGGGGATATTTCACTTTCCGGTGTTCTCTCGCGAGAGGTGGGGGGGTGGGTTGTGGGAATTGTCATTGGTATACAGGGCGGTTAGAGAGTGAACGGAGGTACGTAGGAAAATCTTTGCCCAAACGGCCCTCAAATGAAACGTAATCTGCGAGTGTGACGTAAAGAATCCCCCCCCCCTTGTGTCAGGAGATACGCGTTGTTTCTCGTGTGTGGGTATGGCAGGGGTGCGGTGGGAGGAGGGGGGGGGGGTTGGATGAAATTTACGACGGACGTCGATGGTCCACATTGAATTACGATAATGGGCAGTATTCGTCCGGTTAACGCGAGTGACGCGTTCATCGACCCTCTCGCGGTCCCCCGTAAAAATACGATACCACTTACGCTCAACGAAAGAAACAATCGGACCGCACACCCCCTCGGGTAACTCGTAATTCGCGCGAATTTACGATTAACCCATTTCCAGCGGGTCGGCTACGCGGGAAATTGCGATCGAACGTGGGAGTCCCACTCGAAATGCGAATTCGGTGGAGGGGGAGGGGGGTTAATTTTCATTCGTGGGGATGAAATCGAGGGCGAGAGGAGCCAGATATCCGGGATCATCCGTTGTTTTGGAAATGAGCAGGAGTCGAGTCGCGGCGTAAAAATAAAAAAAAAGAAAAGGCTTCTTTGAGATAAGACCCGATGGTATATCGGCGAATCGAATCGTAGATCACGAGGGATTCTCCTTCGGGGGCTTCATCGAGGGTGGACGATGGCATCGTGAACCTTGGAGGACACGAGCCTGACCCTATCGTAGATCCAACTACGTCGAGATGGAGTGTGAAGAGAAATGGGAAAAGAAACGTCCGGGTACGGGAGGGGAGGGAAGAGTTGCTCTCGATGTGGCGGAGCGGGAGGGAATGAGTCCGAGGTGCGAGTGAACGAGGGGGGGTGGTGGTGGTAGTTGAGAGAGAGAGAGAGAGAGTGAGAGGAGGGAAGGAAGGGAAGGAGAGATGCCGAGGAAGAAGAAGAAGAGAAAGACGAATGTGGTGAACCGTAGAACCGGAACGCCGGAGTTTGCCCAGGAGGCAATGAAGCACGTCAAGGGGATGATGGACGTCTCCGCATAAACCTGACGAGTGACTCGTGGCGCCTTCAGGAACGACTCTGAGGAGCCCCCTACATCACTTTTATTACGGCCGTCCTCATTTTCATATCTCATAAAACCTCCGGGGCTCTGCTCTTCTCGTCCGCGGACGAGCTTGATATACGTATAATCCGCGATCTGACTCACGTGGCGAAATTATCAGTCTCCCCCGCCCCCCAACTCCGCCCCCCCCTTTCCCTTTGCTCGTTCGTTCCTCTTCCATCTTTCGCTTCATCCCCACCCCTCCTCTTCGTCCCCCTAACGCCGCCACTTCCCACTCCATAGCTCGTGAACTTTTATTCTCTCGCCTTTCGTACATTTCTTCGGCTTCTTTCTCACAGCTGAACGTTGGTCGCGATGATGCGCGCGGTGATGGCATTGCGGAGTTGTCGACTCTTCGTAACAGGTATATACATACGTTGGGAGACGTAGAAACGTGAAGCTCGACGTTTTCGTGCGTCGAGTGACACTCACGAGCGCGCTCCGAGTCGTGAAACATTTATTGCTTTAGTATAATCGTATTAATTAGCGGTGGTTTGATCGAGACGGTCGCGGACGTTTGATGCTGCAGAGGTTTGCGCTTTTGCAATTGATCATTTTTTAATATACCGTCATACCCGTGATAATATTCTAACATTTACAGTAACGTCCGATTTCCTCTGTAATCCACCGGAAATACAGCTATTATATTGTACAGCAATGTAAAACTGTTTTTCTTTTTCTTAATGTTTGCTACAGAATATTATGATATATAATTTCCTTCACTTCTCACAACTGCGTCCCAACGTTTTACCAAGTTCGTTACGCCCTTTTTATGAAAACTTACGTCCATGTTTTCACCGCCGCGTTCGGATAGAAACTGATCTCAAACGGTACTACGCAAAATGATAGAGTTCTTTCCAGTACCCCCTAATATAAACAACTTCTTAATCGTACTTTACGTTAAAATTGACATTGCGTGTCAGCTTTTAGTAATTCTCAATAGAAATTCGTGAGACCGATTCACGATCCAAAATTAGCAACTCATTCCCCATGGTCCATTACATTAGCCTTTTGTTACATCGATCGATGGCGGTTTCCGATCCTCCTCCGACCAATCGACTTACAACGCAACGCGTTTCACGCGTAACTCGCGGCGATCGCCTGCGCGAACCGACTGACCGTCGCTCGTCCGTCATCGAATTTTCGCCCGGCCGGGAGACGCGTCTTTTACCTAACTCTTATTCCCCGGCACCGGGGGCGGTAAGGGGTTCGCCTCAGCCGCCGGCAGCAGGACGGTCGTGAGTGCCGGTACGCTGCCGGCGACAGTGAATGACTGCGCTGCACGTGACACAAGACTGACAGGTTTATGCGAGCGCGCGTGTGGGAACATAAAAGGGAACACGTAGCTAGCTGCATGCCTGCCTGCCAGCCAGCCAGCAAACCAGCAAGCCAGCTTGCCTGCCTGCCTGCCTAGCTGCCTGCCTGCCTGGCCGTGATGTACGTCTGTTTGTGTAAGTGACACGAAGTGAGTGAGTGACACGTCCCTCTCCCTGGCAAGTTACCCCCCCCCCCCTCCCCCTCCCCTCTCAATCCCCTCTCCGCCTAACCATCGTCCTTCATCCCCAATTGTCCCCTTCTCGCTCTCCGTCTCTCTCCCTCTCCCTACTCTCGGCCTCGTCCACCTCCGCCTCGTACGTGTGCTCTACGAATACGGACTTGAACGAGCAACCTCTCTTCCACCCTTCCCCCCTCCTTCTCTCTCTCTCTACCGCACTCTGCTTTTCACCCCCTTTGTTCGGTGTCGCTGACGTCACGCTGCTGCCTGCACTTGACGCCGCGCGGGACTCCAAAGAGGGCCACCGACGACGTGCGAACGAGCTTCGTGTTTCCGGTTTCCCCAAATTGAAATAATACGGACCTTTAACGTCTAACGGTCGATGTTTGTTAAGCGGTCGTACATTAATTGCCGCGAGGAATTGGGCGCGTGTGCTCCTCGGATCGGTGGCTATCAAGATCACGACGACTGGTCGTCGATGGAATTCGGTCGTTTAACACGGCACGAAAAGGAGAACGATGCCAATCTTCGCTTCGCGGTGCTTGGGATTCGTTGGCCGACGTGCCCGATGCTTCCAGATTTCCGCGAATAGAGAAGTATTTTCGAAGGCACGCTCTGCGATCTTAATTCGACAGGTTCGATTTGGACGGGATGGTGAATATTTATTTTTTAGGGCCCTCGCGTGTCTTTAAGGGATAGCTCGGGTACACGCGTGTACCCAATTGTCGAGTGTCCCGGTAGCGTTATACATCGTCGGTTTCCCAAGAACGATGTTTAACGAGAGATCACCGAGCGAAATAGTGCAAAATAGTAACAAAAGCACTTCTCGGTTAATAGGGAATTGTCGAATAAATTTTAATTGGTCCCGGACAATTAAATCTTCGTTACGACCCTGGTTCCCGTCGGGATCGAAAACGCGGGCGGGGAGAAAAAGCAGCGCGGGGGCGGAGCGAGAGAGAATTGAGGAGAAGGGAGAGAGAGAGAGAGCTTTAACGGGAGAGAAAGCTAGATGTTTCAAGGGTCTGAAATTTACGCAACAGCAACCAGCGACCTTTCCTTTACTTCCATCTAATTCAAAACTATAAATCGAGGGCGTCTGTTGTATGTATGATGGCGGGCTGGCGTGAACCAGCGAGCTACGGAGAACGAACGAATGGTGGAGAGAAAGAGTGAGAGAGAGAGAGAGAGAGGAAAAGAGACTCGCGGAAAGATGGAAAGAGAACTAGAGACAGAGAGAGAGAGAGAGAGAGGGAGCGAGAGAGAGAGACAGAGAGCGAGGCAACGAAGGGTAGGTGGAGAAGGAGGCTGCAGAGCCAGAGTAACGTAACAGATGCTGCACAATAAACACCTCCCGTCACTTCGCTCCATAAATCGCGCGGCGGGCTCCTAGAAGAAACATTCAACCTCCATCTACTCCTCATCCTCCTTCGGTACCCGGCCACCATACCAACCTTTCCCCGCGCCTTTGCTCACCCCCCGTGCCCGCTTTTCGTGCCAACACGTCGCAACCGTGTTCCCGGATAACGGGGAATCGCGTTAAGCTCTCGGAGGACGAGCTAAAAATCACCTGGACCACTGATTTCCTGTCCATCTCTCCTACCGTTCGGACGTACTCCTCCTGGCCCCAACGTTTCCGCGTCCTTCCATCGGTCGCAACGAGATTCGATAATCTTAGCCTTGCCTTCCGTTAATTACCAGCGAGAGGAGATTCGATGAACGGCAAACTGGTACGATCGGCAATTCGATTCGTTTGCTCGTATTTAACGAATTTATCGGAGACCTCCGTCAGTTCTGTCCTTTCTGACTCTCTCTCTTTTTTTTTTTGTTACTAGTTTTCCTCTTTTCTTCCCTTCTCTCTCTCTCTCTCTTTTCTTTCATTTCTCTTTTTGTTGTTGTTGTTGTTGTTGTTCCTGTATTTCTCTCCACTTTTCTTTTCGCCCTCGTAACGTCGCGAACTACGACGTCGACGTTCCAGGGTTCTCAAAGTAGGACGCCGAAGGTGGCGAGGCCGGGCCGGGCAGGCAGAAACGTCGGGCGCAAGATTTACAAGACCGGAGGCCTCGAGGGTTACGACTCGTTATTATATGCTTTAATTACAGCTCGCGGTAATGAACTATGTTTAGCCGTAACGTGGTAGGCCTGGTAATAAATTAACGGCGTGGAAAATACTAAATCACGAGTTTGCCGATGCTGCCGAGTAGATAATCGTGCGCCCAAACGTTGCACGCCCGTTGATCCGCGCATTCGAAGTTTCGCAGACGTAAAATATTTTTCACGATGAACGCTGCTCGATCTTGAGTTGAGTATTCGCCGTCGGACTTTATTCCCACGGATAATTTTTATTCTTTTTTCTGTCTTGTCGATTTGAAGTATTTAAACGTCCTTTTTATCGAAATAAAAGTTGCGTTTGTTCTTGTTCAATTTTCGTGTGGTATTCCGCAATTTCGAATTAACCTGTTGCCAAGATTTCTAGGGGGGAATGGAATCTTTAGGAAATTCATCTCGCTCCCTCGCAGTTTCGATACTGAAAAGTTGATTTTAACACGACGTTCGTTAAAGTTAAAGTAGTTTACTTTGACAAATAATTATTGTGGCACTGCAACAACTCTACGTTTTCTGAAATTTGAAGTATTTATTCTTTTCCCTCTTTCTCGATGCACCGAACGAACTTTTATTTACTCCAACTTCTAAAATAATTGATAAAAGAACTCACCTCGGCTAAAAATCAGGTTATTTCAATTTTCCAACACTCCACCGACACTCATCCAAGTCCAATTCAGCGCGATCAAAGTATTACGAAAGTCAGTACTCGAAAAAACTGATCAAACCCGTCAATCCCTCCGGAAAGCGACAGAAACCAGATGCACGACGGTAGTAAACGTATCTTCGTACAATTTGCAAATCCAGCGGTGGATTATCGCAAAACCCGTGGAAAACGGATCGATCGGCTCTGATCGACCCCCGTCGACAGCCGAGCCATATATCGGGGTAAAACCGATACCCTACCCCCCGAAGAAAGGGGGATGAATGGCG
This sequence comes from Pemphredon lugubris, assembly GCA_933228935.1. Classification (NCBI taxonomy): domain Eukaryota; kingdom Metazoa; phylum Arthropoda; class Insecta; order Hymenoptera; family Crabronidae; genus Pemphredon; species Pemphredon lugubris. The sequence continues at coordinate 67,633,617 of OW121815.1, forward strand.
ATCGTGAATTTATCTCTCGTACGCGTATTGCGAGGAAATCTGACGAGAGTAACGGCATCTCGTATCGTCTGTCTCGTGAGTTAGTTACTTTAGACGCGGCCCATACATTATGTCCTCGTTACGCGAACGAAGACGCTCGCGTCAATTGGGATTTATGCGTCTGAAATTACGACGCTCCCCGAACGACGTTAAGGCGACCGATCGTTCCTGGTTGGCTCGCAGCGATCTTTCTCTTCGGATCAGAAGACACGTTTCTTTGCCTACGTTACGCCGAGGAAAAGTCGTTTCGCCTAATTACCCGGAAGTATCGGTTTAAATAGCTCGGGCTCAGCTTCCGAGGGGAGGCCGTTAATTGGTCGTCGCGGTAAAACACTTCGCGCGATACTCCGCGATTACCCTACGTCGTTTAACTTATTACGCAAAAACTAATACTTCGAGAGCGCGTACGCACCGTAGGGATGTACGATATTATTCGAGAACCGGTTTAAATATTTGCCTCGAATTATGAAGGAATGTATCAAACGCTCGTCGAAGTAATATCATTACATTATCATATATTATCGTACATTACCATTTATCTTGCCATTAGTGTCAAATAATTTCAGAGTGGTATTTTTTTTTTATTCGGTAGGGATCCTGAGTACCAGTTAAAATATTTCTTTCAGCTTTCGAAGTAAAGTACCACGTACTCGCCGCGATGCTCTCTGTATTGGCATTCCTTGCGTAACATCTTGCAGCGATTTCTTACCATTTATCTTATCATTAAGCTTCAAGAGAGGTAAGAAGGAAAACGAATAGAGAGTATACGTGACGAGGGGTACTGACAATTACTGTCACTATCTTGCGTATGAATACGAATACTCGTTGCAGTTTCCGCCAAGAGTTGCGTGTCTATCAAACTAAAATCGTTACATCTTGGGATCATTTCTTATCGGTTGTATTGTTCTCGTCCATTGAAGAGCAGAGAAGCAAAGACATACTGTCCGTGTGTATAAATGCACAGGGGTGTCTCGTCCGATTATCCAAATTACCTTTCCCAACTTCCAAAGAAACGAGTCAATCTTCGGTCAACGTAAACCTCCTCTCTCGATACCTCCAAACAACACTTTCCCATCCTTTCTCCAATTATTCAAAAACATCTCCCTCCGTATCTACACGCACGGGGGGTTACTCAGTTTAATCATTCCGAACCCAATTCAACTACTCCTCCCAACTTCCGAAGAAACGTGTCGCGCGTCCATCGTCGATTATTCCTTATCGTTTACCTTATTATTTAGTCCCCGACGAGAGGAGAGGAGAGAAAGCAGACTCTCGGTGGGTGTGCATGTGTGCAAGTGGGTGGACGGAGGGAGGGGGGGGGGTGGTGGGGTGGAGAGAAGGCGGAAGAGGAGGAGGAGGAGGAGGACGTCGGTCGAGGGCACGAGAAGTGGAAGGAGGGATAGAGGATGGAGGTTAGGGGCAACCGTGGCCGCGCGCGGCCGTATTGATCTTATCCCCCGACATGAGAAATGCCCGCCGGTTTAATAAACTCCCGGGACTTATGAAGCACGTCAGGGTGATTCACGGCCGCCTCATTGAGTCGTATTTATACAACCGCGGCTGATAGATTTATGGAGGACAGCGCAGCGTGGTCCCTCTTGCCCCCCGCCATCCTCCCCCACCAGTGACTGACTCCCCCCCCTCCCCCTCCTCCCTCCGACTCTCTCTTTCTCTCTCCCCTGTAACCCTCTGTCCACCGCCACCCCCCCCCCCCTCCTCACCCCGCCCGCCCTCCCCCCCGGATCTCAACGATTCCACGGACGCTTCCTTCACCGTCTCTTTTTCCGTCTCGCACGGTCTTCCCGCACACATGTGATCCCGCGAGATCGCGCATAACCCTCCTTCGCGTATTCCACTTTGCGCGAACCCGAGGCTTTGTACCTTATACTCTCTCTCCCTCTCTCTCTCTCTCTCTCTCTCTCTCTCTCTCTTTCACTTCGTCTCTTCGTTCGGTTCGTCTACGTCCGTGCGTACGCACAGATACGCGCGCTCGAGGACGTGGGATCAAACCGCGAGGGAGAGGGACGCGGAGGTAGAGGACGGCGAAGAAGGGTGGAAAGGAAACCAAAGAGGAATCGGACGGGCGAATGGAGGGAGAGGAAGGAGAAGAGGGAGGGAGGGAGGGAGGAAGAAGAAGAAGAAGAAGAAGAAGGATGAAGAAGGGGGCGGGTGGTCGTTCGACGAGCATGGTGGACCATCCATGGATGTCAGGAGGGGTCCATGGCGTCACACATGCACCTCACCTCGCCATCGGGCGAGAGCAAGCAGCCTTATAAAGTAGCCGGGCTACGATTTAATCCGAAATTTATTTCCTCCATTAGTAAGGGCTTGTCTCGGGGGCCTCGAGCGTGAGTGAGAGGCTGACGAGGACGACGCTTGCCTTTCCATCTCTCCCCGCCTCCCCCCCCGTCCTCTATCGTTTCTTACTTGTCTCTCCCTCGCTGTATCTCTCTCTCTCTCTCTCTCTCTCTCCCTCTCTCTTCGCCCTCCCCCCCCCCCCCGCCCCCGTGAAGAGCATCGGAATGCACGCCGGTGCATCGGTGCATCTTAAGCACACCACTACATTATGACTCCTATATCGCCATCTTTATTATATCCGCGGCGCACACCGGTGTGTCCGCGGTCACGTTTGACAAGCGTCGTTTCTTCCTCCTCACCTTGTTTCCCTCTTTTTTTCTTCGGTCCCGGAGCCCGCCTTCTTTCACTCTCGATCTTCTCTTTTATGGCGCGCGGAGCGGACGAATTCAAGGTCCCCGCGGAAGGTCCCGCCTCGCCACCGGAAAACGAGGCATTCGGGAAAGAAATTCGTTGGTCCGCGAGAGTCGGGGCCCTCCAATTGGTCTTCTCTCGGGTCGATACGATATGAAGATCGTCGAGACGCACGCGAGTTTCGCGTCGATATTCTATTATATTCGTTGCGTGGTTATCTGTCTCGTAGCGCAAAATCTTCGCCGTTCGATTTAACCGAACGATCTATTCGATCCTCGATCCTCACACGGATGATCAAGAAAGATTTCCATTCGGCGATTATTGTTCTTCAAGATTTCGGGAAAGACGTTGCGACTGGCGTCTTTTCTTATCGATTAAATCGCGCAAAATCTTCGACATTCGATTTAACCGAACGATCTATTCGATCCTCGATCCTCACGCGGATGATCAAGAAAGATTTCCATTCGGCGATTATTGTTCTTCAAGATTTCGGGAAAGACGTTGCGGCTAGCGTCTTTTGTGTTTCAATTAAATCGCGCAAATATTAGCGGCGCTTGTCAGCGTTTTAATATTGTATAAAAAGTAACGCTCCACGGCAGCTTCGAGATTACCGATGGGCACGACGCAAGCTGTTCGTTTAATTGATTCGTCGCTATCAATTTTCCCGGTTCGACTCGTCATTCGTTCGTATCACGAACGCTACGGGGGTGAAGTTATTGTCGGCCGGACAGGGTGGTCCCTCGCGATCCACATGGATGAGGGATGAGAGCACGTTGCGTAGATCGTAGAGGAAGGCGCCGCTGAGGATACGCATCGTGAGATACGCATCGGCCAGCGCTCACTCTCTCTCTCTCTCTCGACAAATTGCCTCCCCCTTCCTCTCCCTCCAGAGGATCAGCAGTTCGGTAGGTGGTTGAGATGCAGTAGGTAGAAACGTTACGTGCCGAGACGTTGAAGAGTGGGGGGTTGACGTCTCAGTTAGCGAGCGAAATCCTTCCTCGATCTTCTCCGAAAGGATCGAGACGAGTAGATCGTTTCTTCTACGACGACAACGATCTCGCGGGTACTGTTACGAGGGGATAATAATCACGGCCAACGAATATAAAAAAAGCGAGAATAGAGGGTCGAGGAAAATGAAGTGGGAGTAAAAGCGGGCGAGATGTATCGAAACGAAAGCGATCGATCGTCGCTGATACGCAGCCATAAATCCTGTTAGCGGCGCGATACGCGCGTACGCGGCTGGAGTAATGTAAAAACGATGTGCGTGGTAAAAATCAACTGTTCTAAATGCGAGAGAAAAAAAAACCTGTGGGCAACAAGTGGGTGGTTGTTGACCCTACTCTTTCGAGAACCCTGCAGGACAATACGCATGGGGAAGAGGCTTCCCATCGCGACCCGCTCGCGCATGGATTACAATGGGAGCGCGAGCGAGTGGAATATGGGCCTTCTCCACCGTTGCTATTACACGGGTGAAAGGGAAACCAACTAATTTTTGTTCCTACCGTTGAGTTTTTCGGCGCGATTCGCGTGGCACGTGGTTTCAATCGATGGGATTATTTTCCAAACGTCGAATCCCATAAATCCGAGTCGAATCTCATAAATACGATTTTGTTGTAATTACTTGGGATTTGTATCAAGGCTGGGACGTATTGGAGTAGGTATATAATAATTATTTAAAATATTTTTCAAACGTCAAATCCTATAAATCTGAGTTTGGGAAAGATTACGATTTTCTTGTAATTACTTGGGATTTGTATCTACGCTCGAACATATTCGAGTAGATATACATATAATAATTATTTAAAGTATCTTAGTAGATAATAAATAGCTGAAATATTTGAATAATGCGCTTCGGGGATCAAGGTATTAAACGAACGCGGTATCGAGATTGAAAATGGATGCTGAAGAATTCCAAGTTGAAACGTATTTAAAATAATTACACTCGCGCGACTCGTTTCAATATGCGATCGCAGGGACGGTAACCATCTCTACCCGCGATTAGAACAAACACAAAAAAGTACATTTAAAATATAACGTGACACATCGATGGATACTAACTAAGTAGCAACCGTCCGCGAGACTCGCCACGATATTGGCGAGTTAAGTTTTTTACACGCTACCCGTTTGTCGGCGATTTAAAACGGGTCCGAGAGGTGCGAAACATAAAACACTCGTCGGTGACATTTTTCAGCGTGTTCCACGGTGACATTTCCCAGTATGTTCCACGGTGAGATTTTTCAGCGCGTACCACGGTGACGCGGCCACTCGTACCGGGGAACGCGAGAACGCTCGTCCTTCGGGACGAGTTTCAATGACGCCGTGGGGTCACTCGCAAAAATCATACCCCACGCGTACGGTGGATTCCACTTTCCCCTTGTATTACATCGATTGCAAAGGATTCTTCTCTGGTTGCTTGGCGAGCCAACAGATGGCGCGGATGGTCGCAAGGAGACCCCGACCAAAGGACTCGAGAATTTCTTTTAAACGTTAATCTTCGAGGGAACGATGTTGTTCGTCGCGGTTAGAACTGAAATTCGTCGGATGGGAAACTGTTTTCCAGTACTGTTCGCGCGTTTACGATGAACCTGCGTCGGGCAGCGCGTCCACGGCTCGTGGAACGAGTACGCAATGTTAATCGAATGTTCCCCAAAATGCTTTTAATATTCGAAATATGTTAATTTGTTGCGTGTGTCCGCTTCGATAGCGTTCTAATTTTCAACGATTTAATTAATACACCGCGTTATTCCTAACGTATAACAAACGCAGTGCTCGTCGATTCTTCTATGGTTTTAAACAAAATCGAAAGAAATTTTTGGGCCTCGAGAATGTTGATTTTATCGCAAGCGATAGGCGAGACCGATATTACCCTATTAGCAAAACGAAAACGGTATTAAGTACCGAGGGCTGTACAAATGTAATACGATGTAATCTTGCTCTATTTCGCGGTTCGCGACGCGATCCAACCGTGCGATTCCGACTGTTAAAAATTTAGCAAAGAGCCACTCAGACGCTCTGAGCGGAACTTAATCGAATACAATTGTCGTAATTGGAGTTTGCACATGAACCTTTAACGCTCATCACGAATCTCCCCGTCATGGAAACTCGACGGCACCGATTGTAACGATACACCGTACATTATACCGGTCCCCTTAATAGCCTCTGCGAACAAAAGCAGCGACTTTTCCCATCATCGTAATTTTATTCATCGATTCTCATTAACGCGATCTCCCGCGATCCCATCCGCCCCCCCCCCCTCCCCCCGAATCTCGTGACCCACTCGACTAAATCGAAATCCTGGCTTTGATCCTATCGAACGCCCTTATCGACCCCGTATCCCACCGCGCCCACCGTTTGACGACCGAGCGTCGAGGAGACGAGCAATCGAGTTTTCTGTCCGAGAGATCGACGCTCGCTCGAACTCTGTGCTCCCGCTTGTAATACTTATGGTACCCCACGGGCTGCCTCCGCCTAACGCTTACGAGTACCAACGAGAACACACCGCGGGTCCCTGTATTAGTTCGCGAACACGCGTTACACGCGTAAGCAGTGCGCGCCGGTGTAAGCGCGTGCACGTCGGTGGGAAAACGCGGCGAAGTGGAGTGCCACGCGCTGTTAGTGTGTGAGCGCGCGATGGTCACTTGCCATAAATCAGATTCCCGTGAGATAGCCGGCTAGCTGCTTCACTCCGTTGAGTTTTATCGGGCGTACCGGCGCCGCGTGCTAATTAAACTGACGTGAAATAATCGCGGCCGTTTCACGATTGATCGTTGATCGAGGTCGTCCAAGTGCCGGGCGTACACACATATTCTTTCGTTCCTTCTGGCGAGCTGGATGCGAAATGTGCGACCGACTTTGCCGCGTCTCTGTGCTCGGTAGCCTCGCTAGATTCGCGATTTTATTGCGTCAACGATCCTTCGGTGGTTTGGTCGAGATTGCGAGAAAAGGTACGTACGGGTATCTGCGTCGCGTTCGGAATGTACGCGCGTAGAACGATGGTCGGGGGAAACTCGAGGATGAATCGATTATGTTTCGGGTTGTTTTTGTAATTGTAGGATGGCGGGTTATGTCTAATGATCTTACAGTGTTCGTATAACATGAAACTATACATATAGATTTATTCACTCTGGTTCGAGACTCGACGTACACCTTTCGGAAGCGTCATCTTTGTCTGTCCTGGAAATTAGGGCCTGCCCGCCAACGTCGCGAACCTAACGCGATATCACTCAGCGCAACCAAAAAAATTCGTGCGCTAACAATGCGTGCGAGAGTCACGGCTCGCCATCGGTCGCCTCTTACATAATGATGATAATAATGATCTTCAGTGATTTGTACGCGGTAGGGAAATAAAAATAGGGAATTTGTAGGGCCTACTTGAAAAACTTTTATATTATAGTAGCAGGCAAGAGGAATCTTGCTGTATTTATTGATTTACATATATAATATTTGCTTTTATCCCCGTTAAAATGTTTGCGCTGATTCCAAAATCGCGGGATGACGAACTTAACCGTGTTTCTCCTGCACCCGCACGAATGTAACTTTGACTCAACATTGTGTTTATTATTTTAGAATTAATTATGGTAACGACGCTCGATGGACGAAGTAAAAACATTGATGATGCTAATAGATTCAGTATTCCGAGAATTATTCCGGTAACACTCTTCGCTGGAATACGTAGAGACGCTAATAACGCAAGTGGATTTAGTATTACGCGAATTATCGAAGCAACGATCTTCGGTAGAATAAGTTGAATCATCGATCAGACTAGCAGGTTTTAGTATTTCCCGGATTATGCTGGTTAATATTTTTCAGTAGAATGAGTCGGAGTACTAACCACGTTAGTAGCACCAAGATTCCCTGAATTATCCTGATAAAGATCTACGGTCGAATAAGGTGAACTACTAATCGAATTAGCAGATCTAACGTTTCGCGAATTATCTTCGTAATGATCCTCAGTAGAATAAGTTGAGTCACCGATCAGACTAGTAGAACTAGTATTTTCCGAGTTATTCTGATAACGATCTTCGATAGAATGAGTCGAACAACTGATCATACCAACAGATCTAGTATTCCCCGAATTATCCTCATAACAATCTTCGGTAGAATAAGCTGAACCGCTTATCAGCGTAACGGATCTAGTATTGACCGGGGCTATTTTGGTAACGATCTTCGGGCGGAACAAATTGAACTACTGACCATATTAGAAGATCTAGTATTTACCGAATTATCCTCGTAACGATCCTTGGTAGAATAAGCTGAGCCGCTAATCAGACTAGCGGATCCAGTATTTGCTAGATTATTTTGGCAACAGTATTCGGTAGAACGAAACGGATCACTGATCTTATTAGGAGATATAGTATTTCCTGAATTATCCTCATAACGATCTTCGGTAAAAAAAAATATGAACCACGGATCAATTCATCAGTGCGATACGCATACCAAACTCAAGTACACGCGATCGAGGACATAATATTTCTCAGATCGTTCGAGTGACAACCCACGCCCGGAAATCCGTTAAATAGCCAACGTATCGATCTCACGATCGATATCGCTAAAACACTCGCGTTATCCCGTCCCCCTATTCGAATGCGCGCCGGTGAAAGTCAATTCGGGGAAGTTCGCGGACGGATCTGGAATTTCAGGGGAGGGTGCGGATACCTCGGATAGAACGGTCAAGTTCTTGGAAGTAGGAGGGTAGGTGAGCGTATACGTACGGAACGCCGAAGTAGGGAAGGCTACCGCCTCTAGATTTATGTGATCCTTCGCCTCGTAGGGAGGATCGCGGCAAGTACCTTCGCAGTGCCCTCCATTCCTGCTACGAGGCTTCGTGCCGCTAACTCTCTTCCCTCTGCCCCTCGGACACGCGTGCACGCGTACACGTACACGACGGCCGTGCACGCGAGCGCGCAAACATTGGACGTAGAGGTAATTATAGAGGCCGTAGGATGGATGTGTGCCGGGCAGGATCGCGTTATCTTTCGTTCGCCCGCCTACGAGAATCTACTCTCTCCCCCCCCCCTCTCTCTCTCTCTCTCTCTGTCTCTCGTTCCCTTCGACTTATTCCCTATTGTCTATGCCGGAACGTTTATTGTTTGCCGTCGGAAAATATGGAAGCACGGATGCGCCGTGAACACCGCGATGGAAGAGGAAGCGGTCTGCGCTACCGATGGCATCGGTGAGCGGGGATTATACGTCTGGATGTCGGGACTCGAATGGGAAACGAAATCATTTTTGGTACTATCTGTCTTAGGTCTGTTATCGAATTCGTGATATCGAGTAGCGAGTTGAGTCACGAAACTCGTCACGAATTGGTATCTCGGTAACTGGTTTGGATGGAGAGGATTCTTTGTAGTAGCGTTTTAATGGTTCGAAGTGGTGCAATACTCGTGATACACGAGTCCTTTACAAAATTACGTATTTCTTTTTTTATACCTGCGTTGATTATCGAGATATCGCGACGTGACAAATTACCCCTACGGTGTATTAAAAATCCACGTAAACAGCTTATCAGGGTCGTTTTTCAGAAACTATATAATCTCGTGTACGCGCAAGTTTACTAGGAATAATAAACAATCGGGCCGGGTTGAGAACCGGTTCAAAGTATCATTAGTTTACATTTATAATAATAAATAGACGACTAATATCGAGCTTAAGGATTTTATTTATCAGCGAGTATCGCGAATTTCGGTTAATACCGTGATATTAAAGTCTCTTACGAAATTAGTTATCCCCGTAAAAGTTGAGTATCGTCGAGTTAAACCGATCTTCGGCTGCATCGTAATCACGTATGCATATCGGAAGTATTTATGCCCAGAAACGACTGTACTTTTACTTCGTAGAACCTTTTTCCGGGCTTCATTACGGCTGGCCCATGACGGCCGCGTCTACTGCCGATTAATAATGACTCGTACAGCTCGCATTATCGTGTACTTTTAACGCAAGCGATAAAGCAGATCTTATCGCGATCATCGTAACTATTTATTACACGGCTCGCGGTCTGCGAATAATAAACTACTTAGGCGTAGCTGCGAATCGTAAACTGGCAAGGCAGTACTCAACAACGGGCATTGTAACAGCTGTTTCCTGCTAGTCTTACTACCAGCGCTTTCGTGCCTACCTGATTTGTCACAATGGTACGTACAACGGTATTACACACGATAGAGTTACTATGGATAAAATGGAACGATCGGTAGCCACGAGTCTCTCCTGACCTTCAAACATTTACGTTTACCTGTCGCTTATAGGACAGGGTTAACTCTTATCAAAATGTTTTATAAGTTGATCCTCCAGCGGATGTACTTAAATTTTTACCATCGACAGCCACGCGTTACGGTTTAATGAAAAGTGAAACTTTGCGGAGAAGCATCGGAAACTATAGTTTATGCGAATTTTGTATCGATGATATAAATAATTGTGGAATTTCGGTTTGGAATTAATGTTACGATTAATCTAATTAACAATAGAAATAAGCGAACTTGATTATTATATAGAAACTGTTACAATTTCTCTCTCATTTTTTAATACTTCTGTATTAAAAATTGGTTTAGTTATTATTCTTCGTTTAAACGAGTCTTAAAGTAATTAACAATAAAAATAAGCAAACTTGATTGTTATATAGAAACTGTTTTAGTTTCTCTCCAATTTTATAATACTCCTGCATTAAAAATTAGATCAGTTATTATATTCCGTTTAAACCGGTCTTAAATTAATAATAATTCACGGTATTCGAATCGCACGTGTTTTTGACCACGCGAGATCGAGAACTTGAAGCATAAAATCGATGAAGCGAATCGCAGTTGCGACTCCGACCGTCAAACAATTTTCAACAAATCATTGCCGGTCGATGAGTGAAGAAAAATGAATAAAATAAAGCAGCGTCCTTTGGATCCGCGTGCTTTTATTCGTCCTTCCAAGAATACATCGAGTAGTTTTTTCCCCCCCTCATCCCAATGGAAAATACTTAACTCGCGGTGTACAAGGACTAAACAGGTTTCGGAAGACGCCGGTAGCAATAAAGACTAATACCGAAGTAGTGTCTAACTCTCGAGATATATCCGAGGTGGATGCGCGTTATCTCGTTACGATGGGCGAATCTCGTATCTAAACGGCGTACGAACATCCCTCGGCTTTAAAATATGAAGTGTCTCCGTGGTCCTTAGCTTGCGATCAAGGACATTCAGCGTCGCCTCGTGGTTCATCGTACGCGCTACATTCAACGATGGAAGCGCCGCTTATCGAATATATTCGGTGTGCGCGGGTCGGAAAATTTATGCGGTACAGGTACCCTTAAGAGTTTTCCATTGTTACGACTATGGAATGCGAGACGTCGACGAGTTACGACGGGAATACGTTACTAATAAGATAAGTCGATTGCTCCGTACTCGGAACGTGATAGGGAATCGACGATGTGTATAGACTGATATTTGAAAAGTTCGAAATGCGAAGGGGATGTTTAAGTGAGCAGTGTGTTTATTTCTGTCGAGGGAACGAATTGATTCTGGCGATTGAAAATGGTAATTGCGAATTATTAGTCGGGTAAGTTGATTTTTCTGAATTCGAAACGCGACAGGGAATCGATGAAATGTATTGAATTGATATTTCAAAAATTGGAAATTGGAAAGAAACGTTCAAGAAACGGTGTATTTATTTCCATTGGGCGAAGGAATTGTTCTGGTCATTGAATATGGTAATTGCGAATTATTAGTCGGGTAAGTCGATTTGTCTGAACCCGGAACGCGATAGAGAATCGACGAAATATATAAATTGATATTTCAAAACTTGGAAATGCGAAAGGGATGTTTATGAAACGGTGTATTCATTTCTATCGAGCGAAGGAATTGTTCTGGCGATTGAAAAAGGTAATACACGTGCAAAGCATATATAAGAAATAAAGGATTTATTTAAGTTGAATTCTGAAGTAACCAGTTCCACTTCATGGACTCAAAATGCAATCAACGATGTGTCCCATTTTCCATTCTAAATCGATGGATCTTTATATCTAAACCGATTAAAAACCGCCACTGACCGCTACAATTAAATACTTTTCGTCCTTTCCTATTAAAGAAATGCAACTTCAATTATCTTGAAAACTATAAATTAACGATTACGAGTAACCCTCGACTCAAGCCTAGAATTCCCTCTTAATTTCCCGTCATAACTCTGTCTTACCTGGAAACATCATTACGATTCGCCCAAAAATTGCCACGTTTAAACAAACTCTCACCGTTCAATAAACCCAGGTTTTATCGAACGTCAGACGCTGAAATTGCCCGGTTTATCGGAATTGACGATTATTGACTAGAGGGAGAAGTTTAATTACTAATTACTAAAAAGCGAGGAGGCAGAATGTTTGTCGTAACTACAAGACCGCCGTAACTCGGTAGAGGGGGGGGGGGAGGAGAGAGAGGAGGCTTCCCTGTAAATGTGTCGCAATAACCAATTACGAAAAGCGCGCGGTTAGCGTTATTAGACGTCCCTCCCCGAGCAACGAGAGAAATTAAGCTCGCGATCCACGTCTGGCGTCTCCGTCAACGACTCCTCGATTCTCCGTTTATACCCGTTTCCCTCGTTCCTCTCGTTCTTTACCCTTCTCCCCTCTCCTCCCCCCCTTATCTCTCGCTCCCTCTCCCACCGTCCCTCTCGCCAGATCCCCCTCCATTCTCAGAATCTCAAGCTTCCCGGGGTAAAAGAGGAAGAAGGTGGAACGGATCTTTCGGAACGGTCGCGCGGTCCATCACGGTCGGACAGATTTCCAATCTTGCCCCGGTGAAGTCTCGAGGCACGAGATAGGAGAGGAGACTTTGGATGTGACGGAGGTACCCGGGGATAGCGCAGGGGAGGAGAGAGAGAGAGTGAGAGAGAGAGAGAGAGAGGAGAGCAATTAATGGAGAGATTAAAAAGTCGAGGAAGCCGAGTACCGTCGGAGTCGTCGAGAGTCGTCGTCGTCGTCGTCGGGGTATACACGGTGCCGCCGTCGAGTAGTAACCCGGCGCGAAAGTCGGTGTCGTGTGTGCGTGAGCCACGCAGAAGAGTAAAGGCGAGGAAAGATGCTGCACGGTAATTAATGGCAGAGCGAGTTCGTCACAAATCACGTGGCCCGTCCTATAACTCACCAAGCTGACGTGTATTTAAATAGAGCCCGATAGGCCGAGAGTGCCTTCCCGGTGCGGCGAGCATGCGCCTCCACGGCGACGTCAAAACCGATGCGTCCGATGAACATTGTCTTCAGAAATTACACCTTGTTCCGTTTGCGCTTCGATTTTCGCCAAGATGGATCCTGGGCAACGTGCGAGCGCCGGTTTCTTGACGAATTTTTCGCGAGGCTCCTGATCGTCTGTCCTTAGATTGGGAAATTGAAAAGAAATACATATTTAAGGAGAAATGGAAAAGGAGAAGTCTATATTTTATTTTGATTAGACCTTGATTCTTATATTGGAAAGTACGTATTAATCCGCCTTTCGTCGGCGAATCGATGAATGAAATTGAAGAGGGAAACGATGGCGTAAGAGGCATAGGAGTTCCGACGAACATTACGTTTAGAAATTACATACCGTTACGATTTTTATGGCGAAGCATCTTTCTCGACTTTAGTAAATAATTTTTAAACGATAAACATCGAATCTAGACGTCTGTTTATCGGAGAATCGACGAGTATACGACGGAGAAAGGAATACGGATCGTTGACTCGATAAACGCGCACGATGAACATTTTCTTCCGAAATTCCATAGTCCTTGGTATTCGCTCGTATCTCCGAGGTAAAGTATATTTCGCGACGCGAACAACCAGTTCCCGAACGGATCAGTTTTTGTCGACGTGGAATTTTATTATCCACTAACCGGAAGATCAATAAGGGGACGCGATCTTAGGAAAGAAGAATTCGTCGAAAGTAACTATGCGAATTCTTTGTTTGACAAACGTTGCCATTAAAAATGACACGTTATTTGGAATGCGCTTCTTTTGGTGGAAAAGCATGTCGCGCATTCCTCGCCAACCTGTTTTTCGAACGGAGCCGTGTTGTGGAGCGCATATCGTACATACACAATCGCTTTTAAATCGAAAAATCGATGAAAACACACTGATGGATCAAGTAACCGCGAGAAAAGGAGAATCGTGCGAATCGTTTGTTTGACGAAGGACGCCAATTAAAATCACACCTTGTTCCGAATGCCCTTCCACCTTCGCGTCAAAGTATATCGAGCGCGACGTTCGACGAGGAGTTTTCAAACGAATCAATTTCTTGTTTTTTTTTTTTTTTTGGCGAGCATCAAACGCGATGTTCTTTTGATCGGAAAATCGATGAGAAGGCGATGGAAGAGAGAAACGATCGTGGAAAAGGAGAGGGGGTGATTATGCGGGTCGTTTATTCGATAAAAGCTCGGGGAACTAGCATCGAGAAGGGGGCGAGGGTGACACCGAGTGAGATCTATGGCCACGTAATATTCTGTGAGCAATATTTACGGCCGGCGAGATAAGTGTAAAATGTTTGCGCTTGACGAGGTAGCCCCGGCTTTGCACGCGGAATCTTTTCTTGTGTCTGCGGCAGCCATTTTCCAAAGAAATCTGCCCTCGAATCGCACGCGCGACAGTAACGAGCACGACGCTTTTTAACCGGTTCGCTTCTTCCCGATCGAAGTATCGCATTACGACGAGTTTTCCTTTTTATCGAAGTATATTCGCCACGATGGAAATTCTTCATCTTTGGTATGTAAGGTGTGAAGTGTCTTTTCGCGCCCTACTAATTTTATGAAAGAAAGATGTTGAGGAGATATGTTTCTCATAGAACGCGTAATCGTTTCAATCGGATTTTTTTTCATCGGTTGCGAGTGACTAGGCACGTTATAATCACTGAATTATAAGTAAGTCTTCCTTTTTACAAGAAATTCTTGTTAAAGCGAGTTAATCGATGTCTAAATCGATGTTTATAACGTTTCTGAGCTTGTCGAAACCGCTTTGGTAATTATTTATGTGCATTTTGATTCGTTTAAAAGCATTTGCATACTTTCGAGAAGAAATCCAGACGTCAACAGGTTTTGATTTAATTGAATTTAAAGAAATGTGTTTAGGAACCGTAAAATCACCGAAACGTGAATTAATTATATGTACTTGTATATATTCGATGATTCGAGAGAATCATTCTGCATCAAAAGACCCTAATGAAAGCTAGAACTATCGACAATTAATGTATACAGATTTCTACCAGATCGGTCTTAATAACCGGCTATTTGTAACATACGTGATACAAAAAAAAACCTCTATTCCTATTTTCCAAATTATTATATTTATAACAAATAAATATTATAGTATATATTTCCAATGCGTTTATTAATATTTACCGAACAATATAATTTCCGTCATTACAAATACCATACAATTGTAAACAGCAACAGTCATATACGTTTCAAACACACGCATTCATACGCGTTGAAATTCGAGATCCTTTCCGGTCGACCTAAATATATGTGTATACGTGTACCGCTAGAAATATACAATTTTATACATATCTGCACTACTTAGAAAAACACTTCCTTTTTACTTAAAAATAGCAAATTTAAATAACAATGTAAAACCAGTCAAAAACGACTGGCTCTGTAGCTCCAGCGTTAATATTCAGCCACCGTCAACGTTGACCCTCTCGTTCAGCTTTCATACATTAACGGGAATCACATTCGGTCGACGTGGTTTTCCACGTACTGCGACGGGAGCTTTGTCGCCTCCACGAAGAAGAACCCTGACGCAAAATCCGGGCCCACGATCCTGGTCCGAGCATCCTCCGCACGACGAGCCCTGGCATCCTCATCCTCCGCTATCGAAAAGCTAGTATTTATAGCTCCATTAAGGCCGGGACTAAATCATCGCTGCAGCCACAACTTTGTTGTATCCAGCCCCGCCACTGCCCATCCAATACCTTCCCAGCCGCCGCGGACCTCTTGTCTAATATTTCGTTGCTACGCCGTGGTCTACTACACACGCCTGTATATTTCAAGTACCGATATCGAGGTTGGAGGATGAAAATTTTACCGCGCCGCTTACCGGTAAGAGGAGGGGGCGAGGGAGAGCGGCGACGATGGGGGAGGGGGGAGAGCGGAGGAAAAGCAGGAAAACGCTGTCGCTCGATCCTGGACCCTCATACTCCTCTCTCACATGCAGTGGCTTCATAAATGTTCGGGTACCACCTTCGGGACAAGTTCGAGTCGGCCACGGGAAAATGGGAAGCTTCGGTTCTTCGAGGGTATTGTGTGTCCCTCGCTCTTCTTTTTTTTTAACGGAATATTAATTGAACGGTAGTCGCGACGGTGGTGTATTCCTTTCGTTTGGGGAGGATACCTTTGTTGTAGCGATTGTAATTGTTTTCTTTTTTTTTTATTCAATTGAGGGTGAAGGGCGGAACGTGGCGAGTGGATTTCGCAAGATTTCTCAAGTTTTCTCGTACTTAGTATAGAACCCTGGTTTTCGGATTTTTTATAGAGGGCAAGAGAAAGTTATCAAAGACAGCATTTTTGGATCAACGTAGGATTGATAATTTTTGTATTTCTTAAAAGAACGAGTGCACGGTGCAATTATCATTATTCAAAAAAGAAAGTACAAACAGAGAAATTTCGTTTTAATTCCTATCTCGATAACCGATGCCAAGTTTATCGACGCAGCCCCCTGTCTCGATTAACCCCCCCACGATTATTCTCCCCATCTTTTTACTCCTCCCCATCTTTTTACTCCTCGACGATACGAATCGAACGCATTTCGATCCGAGTCCGTACTCGGGGCCAACCATAACGTTTGTCTTGCGTCGCAGGTATACCGGGACGGGCACTTAAGGAATTCCCAAAGACAAATTCGGTCGAGAGGACGGGCAATTTTGATATCCGTCGACCCGTCGGCCCCCGTAGCCGGGGGTAAATCTGTCCCGATGACACGTCGGTGGCAGGATATCGTGGTCCATCGGCTTGTTTAGTGCCGTGGAGGGCGTCGAGCAGGGGGGCCCCGTCAACGGCATACATTACGAGCCACATTTACTTCGAGTTACACCGGCCAAACCTCCTCGGGACTATAGAACGGGCACCGGGTCTGCGAGCGTGTGCGTGTACGCGCAACGGGCCAAACACCGAGCGGACCACGAGAGCATCGAACTTCTTTTTGGTGACGCAGCGCAGAGAGGATCGGTACAACGCGTCAGTATTCATTAGGCTGGGCCTTATCTCGGTTCTCTCCGCTATCTCATCGGGCAGGGGGGGGCAGCGAGTTTGCTCGCTCCTCTCCCCCACCCCCAGCCCCCCCTCCCTCCCCCCTCTGGCCCACCCCGCTCTCCCTCGCTACCGCGTTGAATTGCGATCGTAACCGAGTCGTAAGATCTTTAATCTTGAGAATTGAGCAACGATTTCTAGTGCTCGCGTCAAGCGGATTCGTTTCGCGCGATAATTACAGCTCGTTATCTCTCGCTACCGCGTTATAATCGTATCCGATGCGCGATCTCTGATCGTCGAGATGGATCGACGATCTCTAATAAGGATCCAGGGGAGGAATGGACGACTCCGATGCTCGTATCAACGTGGTCAGTTTTGTCCGTTAATTAAAGAAAACGAAATCTTTTCGAATGGTCCCTTAAGGATCCATTAAGGCCCATCGCTGACTCGTTATCGAATTCGTGGGGACATATGCAACGATTTCGCTACTGCTTCGGTGGTTACGTTTTTTCCTGAAACTATGTTTTCAAAAGATACGATGATTTCTACCTAACTTCGCGGGTCACTTCTTGCGCACGCGGATTATTTGGATATCCGCGACGTCACGATTTTACCATTGCCAGAGATATTATTTTGACCAAAAAAAAAAGATAGTTTTTACTTGAATGAAGTTTTGACTCCCGTTTCGACTCTCGATCTCGTACTCGATCTCGATCTTGATCCTCGAGACTTGGTTTTGACTCGAGCCCCCCCTATCCAGACCTGTCGGCCCAGAAATCGTCATCATGCCGAATATAGTCGGTAACTTAATTACCGATCACCTTCTCTCGCCGACGCCTCGAATTACAAACATCTCCGACTCGGCAATCTTCGATCTTTAAAATCGAGCGAGAGCCTCCACCACTGGCTCCTAATCAAATTTATCCACGAGATAATTATCGTTCCCCCGACTCTACCACGCCGAACGGCAATCATACTCGAGAGTCCCGGCCTCTCGACGCTCTAAATCGCGCAACAATTTCTAGCGGAGCCTTATCTAATTAACGAGATAATTACCTTCGATCGTGAAATCGCCGAACGTCCTAGGCGCTCGAGATTCGTTTGACAAACGAACGGTCGATCCTCGTTGCTGGCTCTCCCTCCCTCCCTCTCTCTCTCTCTCTCTCTCTCTCTCTCTCCCTCGCATTGCCCCGTGTATACCGTGGTGCTTCAGCCACTATCGAAGAGCGGCCCTTGTAACATAAAATGCTGATTTTATTTAAACGCCAGCTCTCTCTCTCTCCCCCTTCCCGCCACCCCCCTCCCTCCCTTTCCCGCCTCTACGTTCTCGTCCAGTTTCGCAGCCAGCGGCGTATTTATCGCGGGGCATTCCGGGCGGACGTAAGTATGTCGGTCCCTGGTACGCCCGTTAATAATGTCCTTAATCCTCGAGCCCCGAGCTCTGCGGCGATCCCTCCTCCTCTGCCCCTCCGCGCGAGCTTTTTTGCATATACCGCGCGGAAACCCACACCGAGAGAGAGAGAGGACCCGACCGAATTTCTCGTTTTTCGAGAAGCTTTTTCGGCGGCGCGCGATGTCTACTTTACGACCCGTTACGATTGCGATGCCCGCGCGCGGTCCCACGCCCCCCCCCCCCCCAACCGCCCCTCTCTCTCATGCCGCGCGTTCGAGGGAAACGATTGCCGTGCGTTGAGATTACCATCGGATACGATGATATACGCTGACGCCGAGACGGGAAAAACATCCGTTCGAATTATCGGGTTCGCGAAATCCCCGGAGAAGGATCGTTGCGTTTTGGCGTTTTCGAAAAGGATGTGGGGAGGGGGGGGGGGGGGAAGGGAGAAAGAGAGTTCGATACCTGCACCGATCGGGGATCGGCGAATTGATTCCCTTGAAGCAGGGCTGTCCAACCTTTTGGTTTCCTTCGGCCACGTTCGAGGAAAGAAGAATAAAATATACTAGTTGTAAGGATAGTTCTTAGGTAAAAAAAAGTTAGTAAATAATGTGCGATATGGTGTCCACCTTGGCAAAGAAACAAAAATGCCGCGGCGTTATGATTATTAACATCTTTCGGATCAGAAATGTTTTCAAATCACGCAATGATTTAAAAAGGTATTACGCAGTCGCGGAGATGTAAGAAAGAACAAGTAATGGGGCATAAGTAAGTTCACTTTTGGTTCAATCATTTATTAGTAACAAAATTTCAACGAAAATGAGAGCACACGCCAAACGCGTGGATAGCGGCAAAAAATGCAATTGGAAAAAACGAACGGATTTGTGCCTCAATCTGGTACGTAAAAATGTCAATGTTTTAAGAGAGTTTACGATTTTACTTTTGGCCACTGCTCGGACAGCCCTGCCTTAAACCGATCCTAGAGATCAGTTTGAGTTGCGATACTTTCCTTTTTATTCTTATGGTTCTCGGGTGGGATCAATGTTAAAAGTATGGTTACTACTCTCCGATGGAAAGAGAGGAGTCCTCCGCCGTGAGGTAGGAATCAACAAATCTGTCCGACTCGGACCGTATTTATCGTGTTAATTAAAAATACGAATAATGTGATCGAAGAATGTAGTCTGACTTCGAGACAAATTTTGCATAATAAAACGATCGTGTTCCAGAATTCACGAGCGAGGGAAATTCGATTGAGCTCTGCGATACTCATAAATTTCGGCCAACTTTGCGCCATCGAGGTATTTATAAAAATTTTTGTAGAAATGAAATATGTTCTTATTGTTGAAGCGCGAATAGATTAAGATTCCCAATCTGGTTTATAAGTTAAAGATTTTAGGAGATCAAAGGTTGATGGATAAAAACGTAGTCCCGTCGTGATCCATCATGTTTATTGTAAATGTGTCGCGACCTTTTATTTCACCGAAATGTATAATAAAGCAATCCTGCCGGGACTAGTTTTCGACGAAACACTTATCGTCGGAAGAAAGACGCGAGGTTCTTGTTTCGTGTAACGCGTAGCTTATTTATAATTTATTGTCATTTGTTAAAGTAACGTTGGATAAAAACAGTGTTACGAGATTAACGAGAATTTTTTAATTCGTCGACGTCAACGAATATTATCATCGATGTTCCAAACCTTATCATTTTGAAAAATAGTATTAATTTATTTCCAACGACACTCCACGGAGTATCTATTTATTCGAGAAATACGCGCGTTCGTCAAGATCGATCTTGAAGATTTTAACGCGTGTTTCTCACTCAAGAAAGTTCGACTATCGTGGTTCAGAATTTTTGCCTCAAAGCTCTTTATGCACACATCTGATCAACTTTCTCCTAAACTCAAACGTAACAAAAAACACGTAGAAGCACCGCACTATAAAAACAGAAGGCCTCTATCGTAAGAAACGAACCACAACTCCATCCGACTCAGCCTTAATTTCTCGTATTAACTAAAACTCCGTATGACATAATCCAAAGTTACGGTCTAATTTCAAAATAAACATCCACGATCATCCCCGTCCAACCTGCCTCGTAAAGATTCACAGCGAACCCACTAAAACCCGAGACACACCAAATTTAATCAATACAATTAAAACCCCCCCCAATAAACCAATCCACGAAAATCGCGTCGATCCGCGAATAAAATTCCGACGATCGCCTCCGTCAAACCCGTCCCCCAAAGGAGTCATACCGATCTCGACGAAAGCGAAATACTCCTCGGCTTGAGATACGAAACAAGGAGCTCGTCCGGGCTTCCTGCTCGCGGAGGAATTTATCCAAATTAATTAAAAGGCCCGGCAAAACGAACCGGACCGTCTAATTACTCGAGTCTCGGGGCGGGCGAGCGTACCCTCGTTGGGCGCAACTACAAAAGTTGAAAGCCGTGAGGTGGCGATGCCGTTGGCCCCGGCGGAACCGAGAGAAACGCCGCCGTGAGCCGGGTGGTGGCTGGCGTAAGAAGGAGCTGCCGGAGGAGAGAATTTCAGGCCACACCGAGACAACCGGGGCTAAACAGCCATCTAAATGCATCCGAGGTGGCGCTCGCTGCCATTACGGCTGATGGACGCTTATTGACGCGCGCCCTGCCAGCAGCCAAGCCAGAGCCTCCGGCAAGCCCTCCAGCATCCCTCGATGGAGAGTTTCTCTCTATCTCTCTCTCTTCCCCTTTTCCTTCGTCTTTGCCCTCGCATTCTCTCTCACTCTCCCTATGTCTGTCTCTCTCTCTCTCTCTTGCGTCACCTTCCTCCCACAACCCCCTTTCACTCCCAAGTTCGTCCCACACGAACCTTCGTCGGTACGGTAATACCGAGGAAACGTCATAAAGGTTTAGAATGTATCCAGACTTCCTTTCTGCAACCCTATCACGAACCACCGCCAGCACCGCTGACGCGTTCCAGGTACGTTTATTTTCTCGACGAGCATCGGGTCAATTCTCGTTTTTTTTTTTCGCCGATGATAGATGGAATAAAACGGCGGGGAATATTAGGGGGTAGTTTTTGGGCGGGTGGAGGTCGAGGTTGTTATTAATTGGAAAAGGTAATTCAGTCGTGGACGAGTGATAACAGTGAGAACGTGGAAACATTGCGAAGGATTAGAATTGAAGATTTAAAATTCTAGAGGATCTGAGGCCGGTAAATCAAGTTCAAGGTTATTTGTTCAGAATCATCCGTGGACCGTGCTTGGTAATGATCGAAAGGGTTGCGCAAAAGACATAAACGCGATTCAAGCGACAAACGTAAGAAAGTAATTAAAGTTAAAGTAACAGGTGGTTTTTGTTAGATTCTCGACGGTATTAATTTTGGTAGTTAGACCCTTACGTACTTCGAGTCTCCAATTTATTCAGTCGTACTCTTCACACCCTACCGCTATTTTTCTAAAGCGTTTTGGGTGCGTTTAATTTTTTTTTGTCGAATCAAAAGAGCCTTGTAGTCAGGACGACGTTGGATCGAATGGAGAACGATGAAAATGTCTCGGACCAGTTTTGTTAAGCAATTTAATGGAGGTTATTCGTAATCTAAAATTATGATTACAAGGTTTTAATAAATATACAAATTTTTAAATAAACTCTTTCTCCAGGAAAAGATCCTCAATATTTCCAATTTTAACCTTCGATATCAAACTATACGTATAGCGTGCGCAAAGAAATTTACCTCCCAGTAATTACAATTACAAATTTTTTAATATCATTCAAATATGAATGCGGATGCCCCACGGGAAACATAAGTGTCACCCATGCGTGTGTCGCGCGGCACGCAATGGATTAAAATGAACGCTAGGTCTAAAAGGGTTCGCGATGCTACCGAGGAAACGTCATAAATGTTTAGAACGTGTACGAACTTCTTCCGTCCAACCTCATCGCGTACTACCCAACGCTTCCCTGACGCGAGTATTCTTTTTTCTTTAATACTAGCACTACCGACAATTAGCGCATAACTATTTTTACCAGACCGGTCCAAATGACTAATTATTTAAAAAATACTTTCATTGGCTTCAATGCTCTTAATTATGCCTAATCTTTATTCGGGTTCGCTCAAGGTTCATAACAATACGTTATGCGACAAAAAAATCTTTTTTCGTATTCCTTCAATTTTTGTATGGTTAAGAAATATGAACAGAATATTATACGTATTTATACTATTTAGAGATACGCTTTTTTCAAGGTGGTAAATTTAAATGAAAATTTGAAACGAAAATCATTGGTTTGGTATATTTAACCTCAATCCACAAACCCAAACCCCTGATCAAGCTTCTCCGCTACGACGACAGATCGAATGGAAACCAAGGACAATTTGTCTCGATAGTTTTGTTGCGGCGTTAACCGAGGTCGTTTTTAATTGGGAAGGTTGATTAGCTCGAAGGCGAGTATTAACACTCGACAAGCGTCTCTCGTTCTTGCCGGGTGGGTGGTTTTTCGTCGTCCGATGGGGTGACTCCGCGTAAGGGGTGGCTTTCGCGGCAGTTTCCCCCGAATCCTCCGTACTTCCATTGCCACGGCAGGATTATCGCGTTATTTATGCGGTAATAATAACGAGTTAGTGTATGCGCGGGATGTGCTTTATGTCCTCGCGAGCCATTAGGGTTAATATAGCGCTGGGGTCCTCCCCTCTCCCTTCCATCCCACCCACCCCCCACCCCCCTGCCTCACCCTCTCTTATTCTGTCTTTCCTCCGAGCGGCACACGGCTTTGCGTTCCTTGCTCCGTCCCTCGTTGTTCCTCTTTTCAGCGCCGCTCGGCGCGTAATATTGCGTCAAGTTACACGTCGAAACGAGCGATCTGTGCTTATCGGCTGGCTAATGGTCTCTCCTCTTATCTAAAGCGTATCCGATGATTGTGGGAAATCTTGTTCTTGAAGTTACGTCGTCGAAACGCGTAATCGTGATCACGGAAGTTTATGAAAATTTAATCTTTATCGGAGATCGGTAAAGAAGTACAGAAATTTGTTTCGTTATTGCAAGGATTTAATAGTTCATTTTTTATATTATACATTTTGTACGGTAAAGTTTTCAATAAAATTGCGTGTAAATCAATGTATTACACATCGGGCGCGTACTCAGTACATTCATCGCCTAATAATCAGTATAGTCAGCACGCATTTACCGTAAACACCCGGTGCCCAATGACGACACATTCCAAGGAAGATTGAAAACCCAGTTCAAGTCCCGGGCTCATTTTAATTACACAAATCAATCTCCATATTTCTGTATCCCGAAATACCGAGATAAGACGTTCAGCTACACAGTACCGTCTTCTTAACACAGCGAATCTGACGTTCAGGAAAATGGAACGAATTGCTTTAGTGGAACAATTAAATTTGAAAACCGACGTTAAATCGTACGATAATCGTAGTTACTTAATTATAACTAATAATCTACAAGACGAAAACGACGAGGCCCGGTCGATTAAACGAGTAGGAGGGCAGTCGGATATAATCCCGATGCGTGGCTGGAGGCGCAAAGAACTCGAAGGCGAACCTGCTGAGTCCGCCGGCTCACGAAGATCGGCTCGGTTGGTCATCAGGGACGACATGGACGACCGGCGTCGTCAGTTGATTGGCTCGCATCGATCCGCCGTGCTGGGAGCAATAGATCAGCGGAGACACTGACGCCATGCTGGCCTCGGTCTTCTTTCCCCCCCCGCCCACCCCTCTACCTTTCTTTCACTCGTACCCGCTCTCCCCTCTTCTCTCATCCTACGATACAATAAGAAGAGGCGGAAGGGAGAAGGACGTGGAAGGTGCAGCGTTAAGATAGAACTAGATATCGAGGAACTCTAGCAGTTGATACAGGATGCGGGAGGGTGAGAAGAGGGCGTAGAGAGGAGGGGGGGGGGGGGGGGAGGCGATGTCGAGGGAGGAACCGCGTCGCGTCGAGTTGAGAGTCTAAAGCAAGAAAGAGACGGTAGGGGGAAATAAAGCGGGATGCGGGGAGGGGGAGGGAAAGACAACAAACTTTTCCCCATCCGCCGCGAAAATAGACGAGACTCGCGAGTGACGCGAAACAGCCGGGGAAAAGGACGGTGGGGTACTTTCAAAGGAAACTCGACGAAGGACTCTGAAATAGGACGCGGGAGAGGGAAAGGGAGTGGGAGGAGAGGGTAAAGGAACAAAAAAAAATCTATAGCTCCGTGTGACGGAACTCGATAGAGGAGTTCGAGCCGTAGGTGTTACGCCGACAGACAAACGGCAAGGGTAGCTGGCGAGCGGTACGAAGTTGTGGGGGGCGGGGGAGGGGGTTGTGGAATGGAAGGGGGAGGGGGAGAAACGAGCCGAGCCAAAAGGAGGCGAAGGGCGAATGCCTGGGGAGGGAAAGGGTGGCGAGAGGGAGGGAAGGAGGGAGCGTATGGAAGGGCCGAAAGGGGAGAAGATCCGAGTGAGCTCCGCAAAGGCGGGAGCCTCTCTCCTCGCGGCCTCCGCGGCGCGGCGCGCTGTTGTTCGATTCGGGCCGCGCGGTCGCGGAGAATACGAACGGCCGAATTATGAAAATGGTCCCGTGTGACGCGGCAACCACCCTCGCCAGAAGAGATAGCTTCGAGCAATAAACATACCACCCCGGGCAACCCCGCGCAGCCCCGTGGAGACCCTCCCGAAGAATCTCTCTCTCTGGGGGAGCCGAGCCGAGTCGAGTCGAGTCGAGTCGCGTCGGTTCGAGACTCGCCGGAGCGGTCTCGATAGTCGCGGTTTCCTTACGTATATGCAGATCTACTACGAGCGGTAATATCCAGCCAATCTTCTTTCCTCGAGTCAAGCGTTACCTTCTCTTTACGCGTCGTACTTTTTGTCTTATCGAGAGGGGCACGGACGGGGGGCACAATGGAGAGAATCCGCGTGCCTCGTCTTGTCTCGCCGGTTAGAAGAACGCATCGGATATACATCGGTAGGGAAGCTACGTTAATCGTAAAATGCGAGCACGAACCATCGCTAGCGGAAAGAACGCACGACCCATTGCCCTAAAAGCTGTTTGGTACGATGCTGCATTTATCCCAGAATCTGCCTCGTAAATTTCCATTTCGAGTCGACCGTTCTTGGCGAATCGCCGTCGGTCGGGTGCTGCGAACGAATCCCAACGTACGACGATCGGTTCTCTTACGTCGCCCGACGAATGGATGCTCGTAGATCGGCAGCGGGAGGAGCGTACGTAGAGGGAAAAGTCGCCGGGCGTAATTTTAACCGTCGCTGCTCGACGTCGGATATCGACGGTTAACGTGCTTTTTTTTTATACGGGGTTGGGGGTAAATTGCACGATCGGTACGCGAAGGGGACGATTAGAATAATGGAAAACGACGGGGGAATTTGTTCGAGCGGCGAAATGAATATTACACGCGTACCGAACAAATTTCGCGTTAAATAGGTTGGCAAACTGGTCGCAGGTGTGCGTTAGCGTGCGCGCGCGTACCGTGCGTGTGTCGATGCTCCTCGCGGTGAGGGACGAACGTGAAACTGTTTGGAATTGCTCGCTTCGTTGTGGACACCCACGATAAACAGATAACGGCGCGGGTCCGTCTGTGCTAAACGGGAGATAGACGTACGCCCGACGCGAATCGTGACGCGTTTCCTGCGGACAGTTTGCCACCCCCTGCCCACCTCATTCCCCCGTGCACGGGCCGGTGGCTAAAATACGTAGGCAGGGGGGGAGGGGGTAGAAGTGGCTCGACCGCGGAGAGAGAGCTATTCGTCAACCCTTTGGGTCACGTCTATCCGTCAGTCAATCCTACCAGCTGTCGATCAGCGTTGGCCTCTCCCTTCCACCTGGTTTACTCTATCCAGCTCGAATGCATAATCAGGCTGCACCGAGTGTATCCCTTATGCAAATCGCCGATTTCGATGGATCGATCGAAACGCAAAGCGTGTGATCGACGTGACTTACCCTATACCGTATAGCGTTACGGACAAAACTGTGAAACGCGACAGAAATTTGTCGGTCCGGCGATCGGTTAAGCTGGATGACGTGAAAATTGAACGGTCGAAGAAAGAAGCGTCCGGCCAATAGGATGCTTCAAAATATTGTTTATGGAAATTGAATTAAAGCGATGTAGGTTGTGCTCTTTAAAGACAGATTTTGTTGAAAGAGTTTCATTGTTTTTGGTTTCAAAACGATGATTGTTACTTAGTCTTCGTGGTTTTGTCGCAAGAGTAAAAACGTAATCTCTAAACCAGCGAAGATGATACTGAATTCATCCGAATAACGAATCAGGGACAGGCACGATTAATTTCAATAACAGTTGGGACATAAAAAAACAAGTAATAATAACAGTTCATTTGTGACTGGGAAAGAGACTTTCATTCGAATAACAATGCGCTCGACTAAACAGTTGTACGAATAATTTTTTATATAAACAATCATTCCAATAATATTCTCGTCCTCTATCATTTGAACAGCGGACGATGGACAAAAGTAAACGAGATTGCGTCGCGCATCGTATCGAATAATGCCGATAACAAATATAACGCGAGCAAAGCATCAAGTTATATTTAAATAACGAATTAAACGAACAATCAATGCACAACTCTGGCTCGAACCGGCGCGTCACTTTACATGAGTTTCATGGCAAAAGCGTCGCAGGGACACTCGTTCCTTTCAACATAAATAATTACAATAATTATTAAACAAAAACGTTCCAGGATCGTGGAATTATTCTTAATTATTTAACATCACGGCTAGAATCAAGTTTCCATTACCACGGTTCGCGTAACCACGGTAAAAACATACAATCGTCTTTCGTCCTGTCGGAAAGAACATTGCCATAAACGAATAATCGAAATATCTCGATTGAGCACTTTCAGTCGGGCGCGTCGCTTCGTTTCGCCTCGTTCCACCTACACGTTTTTCCCACCTCCGTGCTCCCCTCACCGCGTCATCGTAAATCTTTTTCAGTCGACCTTGACGGACAGGCTTCATACGCTAATTGCCAATTTTTTTTTGGACGGCAAACCAAGCTCTGGCCAGTCGTTCAACAGGTGTCGTGGCGGTGGGTCACGGGAAACTTTTATTTGAGCGCGCGAGCGAGGGAGGCCGGCGGGGGGGAGGGGGGGGGGGGTTGCGAGAGCGCGAGAAAGAGGGAAAAAGGGTGGAGGGAGCGAGAGGAAGAGATAGAGAGAGGAACTAGAAAGGAGGGTGAGCGGGGGCGGGAGGGAGGGCGAGGGGTGTACGCCGAGTTGAGCGAGCGGGAGTCTATTAGTTCACCCCGGAAAAACGCGACCCCACCGGCACACACCCTCTCTCTCTCTCTCTCCACGTAGACACCGACCCCGTTGTTTGGTATCGCTGATTTTTTTTCTTTCCTTCCCCTTCCCCTGCCTCTCTCTCTCTCTCTCTCTCCCTTTTTTTCCATTCAAACACGTCGACCACCGTAATCGCTCTGTCGAAGCAATCCCTCACTCGGCCCGATCTCACGACAGAAGGTCCGATAATCCTGCGTGTTGTTCGTGCGGACGAGTTTTTCCAACTTTGATGCCGCGCGTAAAACTACGTGTCGCGTTTCCGACATTTTCCCCCCTTCCTTTTTTTGCATTCCATTCGCGGGTTCGCGGGTCCGGTCCGACTATCGCGGCCCGTAACCTCTTACGTTTTTGTATGTACGGTTATTAATTTTTCTTTTTATCGGGATTTGCATCCGAAGCGATGCGACTGGTCGGACTATAGTAAATTGCGACTTCTTACGGTAATGCGGTGATTAATTATTAATTTTGACTTTGGATTGAAGTACGGTTGAATTTTTTCCAACGATCCGCTTGTAAGTAACATCGGTCTGGCTACCGTGATCCGTAACCACTGACACTTTTACATCTTTTGTTATTTTCTTTTCATTTTCATCGCGTTCCAACGCAAATAAGTGTACCCGGTCTGACCATGGTGAACAGTAACTTTTTCTTTCCCATTTATACTTATTCACCATTACCGTGGATAAACCCCTCGGTTTCTCGGGATTTCTCCTTTTTTCCCCACAAACTATCCGCGAGTAAATGCAATAGGGACCCGCGATTTCTTAATACTCGTTTCTCTGCTTTAGCTTGAAACCTTCCTCCCTCTCCGCCATATTTATCGGGCGAGTAAGAAGAGTCGGTCCGAGACCCGTAACTTCTTACGTTCCCGTTCTGTCGACTTTTACTTCAAATCGATACGTATTATTCGAAAAGGTATTTTCGAGTACGTACACGAGTTACGGGGCGAAGAAACTGTTTTCGACATTTCCGAAATTGACAACGCGGATACAAGGGAGTGACGATCGTGACCGTTGGGCGCTTCATTGTCATCGAGGGCATTCAGAATCGTCCGTGCACGATCATTCTCGTCGATCGATCCGTTTGTCGCGCCGGCATCAAGAGCG
This sequence comes from Pemphredon lugubris, assembly GCA_933228935.1. Classification (NCBI taxonomy): domain Eukaryota; kingdom Metazoa; phylum Arthropoda; class Insecta; order Hymenoptera; family Crabronidae; genus Pemphredon; species Pemphredon lugubris. The sequence goes on from OW121815.1 coordinate 67,662,317, forward strand.
AGCGGACCGTTCGAAACGATCATACCTCTCTCTCTCTCTCTCCCTTCCTATGGTTTTCTTCTCCTCTCCTCCTCATCCTATCTTTTTTTTTTCTCTCTCCTCCTCTTCCGCCCGGAGGACGGCCGAGTCATGGTCGTCGTTGTTGTACGACTTGAGAAAGGAATCGAGCGAGGTAGATGCGTCGGCCCGATAGGCGAGAAGAGTTCACCGCTCATTGAGCGACGGAAATCAATGCGTTTCATTTTGGAGAACAATCGAGCGACCGCGGATAATCCGTCGATCATCGACAAAGAACCGTACGACCCCTCGCCGACAAATGAGCTCTTCTCTTAAAAAGACGGCGTTCAAAGCTGAGGACAGAGAGAGAGAGAGAGACAGAGACGGAGGAGGTGGGGAGAAAGAACAGAGAGAGAGAGAGAGAGAGAGCGCGAGCAAGTAGTACTCCTCTTTTTATTCGCGGGAATCGTTTCATCGAATCCAACCGAGCGATCGCCACGATTACAAACTATTCGTCATCCCTGCCGTCTCCTCTCGTCCCGTTTCCGGCCACCCCGGATAAACCAGGAAAATACGAGAAACCGTCTAAATCGCGTCGGAATCGAGAGGACGTCGCGCGACGCGGAAACGGCGCGAAAGGGGCAAAAAAGAGTGAAACAAAGGGAGAGAGAGAGAGATACGCGTCGTAGACGGAATAAAGATCGGCAAGATCGGTAATGCTCTGAGATCGAAGAGAACGGTCCCCGGTCACGCACGAGTGATCCCGACTCTCGTCCGTGGAAGATGACGGGACGTATTCCGACTTGCATTGTTACGCGGCCGTCCCTCCCGCGATAGGTACGTAGATACCTTACGATATCGCATAATACTTTTGTAAAGGCCTAGCTAGGCTCTCTACGGTAACGTGGCCATAACAGGCAGATGGAAACGAGCCGAGCGGAGATAATAGCAAAGAGATAAGAAGAGAGCAGCGCCTCGTTACATTCGGCTTGCCAGCTATGCGACGCGACCTCTCCGTGCCATTCCGCTTTACTCCATTTCTCGATCCTCCCTCCTCTTCCTCCCCCCCTTTTCTGTCCCCCCCCCCCCCCCAAGCACCCCCCTCCGTTCCTTTCCCGGAGGTCTCACAGTCCTCGAAAATCTCGCGACTCGATCAAATTTGCGTCTTGATTGCGACGCGACCGATGCTTTTCCGTCCGACGTTAACGTTAACCGTTGATTTTCGGGGTGACGGGAGAGCGTGATGGATGAGCGTCATGGCTGACGCGTCGCGGGGCACGCGCTCACGAGTCCCGCCGACTAACCGTAGCTCGTTACGATTTGATCTCTGTCTCTCTCTCGGTCTCTCTCTCTCTCTCTCTCTCTCTCTCTGTCGCCGAGGGACGTCGCGTCGGAGGTTGCGGTTTTTCGAAAAGGGTGGACGGGGGAGGACGGGGGTTGGGAAGCGTATCGGGCCGTCGATGCGACGAGGTAGGTTTGACCTTTCGCGCGTTGGTAGGGCGAAATTATTCGAATCGCATAAAATCGGCGTAAAAGCGCCGAGATGGGTTTTAAAAAATGATTTTGTCGGACGATATTGCCGCTCGTACGGCGTGGCAAACATAATATTTACACAAATTACAATTCCGCGCTTAAATCCCGTTTAGTCTATCTTTATGCGTCTATGTCGAATCAATATTACGAATACATATTTACGACCGAATTCACCTCGAAACCACCAATAAGCCGCGGCCTCGTATACATTTCCCGGACGCGCAATCGTTGCGTCGCTCGGCCGCGTGTGCGCCCCGAGGTTTTGATTTTCGTTCTTTGTCCATTTATTTGTTTTTCCCTTTTTACCGAAAAATCTGTCGATTTACGAGGGGGCACCGTTTCCATCGCATCGACATTACCCGCGCGTATCTGGTTACGCGCTTTCATTCGTTTATTTATCGCACGGAAATTTCGCTGATTAGTATCGTGCGGACTGCACTAATGCGTTGTCTCGTAATTCATCGATTTTAACGGGGCTGACCACGCCGGTCCATTGAATCCGCTTGCTTGCTCGCTGACATTTGCGTATCGTGACGAGCTCGCGAAAAATTATGGATAATCGGGACGCGATTTCGCGAGTTATGCGACCGGACCGTCGCGCCGGGGTCGCCCTCTTTTCGATCGAGAACGATAATCGATCGAGAGCGGTTCGCGTTGAAGCGTTTTCCTCGAAGCGTGGAAATTTCGGTTCTTAAGAGTGAAATTAGAGAGCTGATTTTCTTGACAAACGGAAGGACCTTTAATTGTCGCTGTTATTGATCGAATGGAAATTGAGGGAGAGTATTTTCAGACAATTTATCGTGGAGAAAATTCAGGTCATCTTTTATTCGGATAATATATGTTTGTTTAAAAATTTCCTGCGTCGAATAAATGAAATATAATAAAATCGTTTTATTGACAATGAATCATGGTCTGTTCGATAAAACAAAACTCCGTAATACAGTGCTCCACTCCTTCGAGCAACTGCGTTACAAATCAAAAATACCACTTAATTAATCATAAGTTATATTTATAATATTGATTTGAACATTAAATAAATACTTAAAATTCTTTTAATTCCAATCTCAACTATATCGCAATTTCGTTCGTAAACGCCGTCCAATGAGACACCCAAACATGAGCCACCGGTGGTACACCGCGTCGACAACGCCTTAACCCTAAACCGCATTCGCGAGTAATAAAATTGCATAAAAAACCTATAGGGAAACCTTTAAAAACGAATCCCCTAATCCTCGTAAAACTTTCACCCCCGTTTCTTCAAATTGAAAATATCCAAACGTTTCCCTCTTTAACTTTACCCAACCGCAAGAAGCTTGGAAAAAGATTTCAGCCATTCAAATCGTTATCGAGGAACAAAAGTCGCATAGAATATCCTCGTTCCTCCGCCGTACGATTATAAGTTTAAGCGAAGAGAAACAATTGTTGGTAAAAGGGGTTCAATAAATAGAGGGGTAAAAAAAAAAAAAAAGAAAGAAGATTCCACCGACAAACAGGTCGCGGGTATCGCAGCCAGGATTTTGTATCCCCCCTATCGTTATGCAAACAGAGTTTCTTTACCGCGCGGAATTCTCATTCCACCGTCGTTGTCTTCGTCACGATCACGGTGGCAAAATTCCCCGTCGCACTGCCGGAGATAGCGGCGCTGGACGGAATCCTCTGGGGATGGAAATGGACAAAGTTTCCCTCGCATGGCAACTCGGATGAAGCTTGACTCGACTCGACCCGCGTTAAGTGTGTAGTCGAGTCGAGTCGGCTGTCGAATCTCGAGTCAAGTCGAGTCCGGTCCAAGTAGATTTTCCAACCCTCTCTCTCCCTCTATCCCCGTCCATTCGGCTCGTCTACCCCTCTTCATGCCCCCCCCACACGCTAGTGTCCCTAGCACGGAGCTAGCTCCGTTGCAGTTCGGTTCGCATAAATTCGTGGCGATACACTTGGCTCTCGTCCTGAAACGCGGAGCCGCCTTGTTGGGGGCACTGAGATAAAGTCACCGTCCCCCTCCCCCCACCCCTGTTGTCCCTTTCCCGCCGGTTCGGTGTATTAGCAAGGTAGGCGATAGGGTTGAGAAAACGACGATGCGAGTCTGCCCGCTAACGTATAACGGCGTAACCTAAAGTAGCGTCGGATAAAGACGTAACGCGGCAACGTCGGGTACCTCGCTACGTTACGTCCAGCGATGTTTCGGCGCAGGTGAGGGGGGTTGGCTGCAGGTTTGCCCATCGTCGAGCCGAGAGATTGGATCCCGGAAATGAGACAAACCTATGGAACCCTGAACACACACCGAGGACCGCACACACCCCACCCCACCCCACCCCTCCCCGCCCCCGGGTTGAAACGGGGGATGGAAATACACTCGTGTTCGCCTCGATAGTCGCCGTTATCCCACGATGTATCTACTCTATCTATTCGTTCTCTCTCCCTCCCTCGCACTTTCATCTCCCTTTCTCTCTCTCTCGCCGCGCACCCCGCGCCTCGTACTATCTTCTCGATTATCGAACTTTGCCGCCGAAATTATGGGGCCGATCCGGAAAGCCACTCGCGAGGACCAGAAATTTGCCACTCAGGAATGGAATCCCGTTGCGATTGCGAATCGATCATGCTTTCGGCGACGTAACGCGATCGTGAGAGAAGATCGAGGATATTTCTGCGTGTTTTAAGTTTTAATCCGATCGCTTAATTGAACGCGATAATAATCCCGGATGCGTTTAAACTTTTGTTTCTTTCTTTCTTATCCCGTTCGCGAATTTAATATGTTTCGCGTCGCGGAAAACTGGTAACGCGTTACGTAGATTCCGCATAGGACGCCTACCGTCGGCTTACCGATTCTGGAACGTTTCCAATTCGGAAAATCATTCCCACGATACTGCCGCCCGAGCCGGGGAAAAGCGTTTATGTCTTAACAAGAGTCCAAGTTCGCCGGTGGAATCTCTCTCGCACGCGATATAATTGGAAAGTACTGGAAGAAGTATTCCTCGGAGGGCACGCTGCCTGAAGTACGACGGAAAAGAAGTTAGCTATGACAACGTTGAGAGAGCGTAGCCAGAGTTCGAGAGTCGTGGAAATCTCTTTTGTCTGTCTTCAAAGGAAATTACAATGCGTTACTGTGCAGCCTGCGAGAGGAATGGAAATGTTTGTATTTTTCTAACGTAAATCGGGATAGGATTGAAAATGATAAAAAAAAAAAGAATTGGTGAATCGATACTTCTGATGATATACATAATTTTTAATAAACATTCATTTTGATTTATCTTAACTCTCCCCCGGACGCGCATAAATTTTATCCCCGATGCGGACGCGTTGGGGTAAGTATCGATGGATTATAGTCGATACAACGTGTCATTATTTAAATAATAAATATTGCCTTAATATTTGTACAATATCATACAATGATTATAGTTGTTAATTAATATGAACGAATAAAACTAGTTAGACGAGATATTATACATATAGAAACTCAAATTATTATACATTGCTCGGGATGCTACAATTGTCTTGCTCACTGTAATTGTTAATTACGTCGTTAATCGCAAGGTTTAATTGGAATTAGGTAATCGTCGTAAGTAATATCGTCGTAATTCAAGGACCTCTTACACCAGGGACGAAGCACTTCGATTTCGAGCATTGCCGTTCAACAAGTTCCTGACGATTTACCTTCCAAATGTAATTTTTAAAAATTCCGATTTCCAAATTAAACATCAACACAGATCAATTACCGACGTAACCCCTCTTTCTTTCTTTAAAAATAGAATTTTCTGATTATTTAACTATTTGCTATTTATTACTATTTATTATTGAACTATTTTCCTTAAAAATAGAATCAACAAATTTTTTAAAATCAATTTCCCTTTGAAACAAACATGCTATACATATTTTTCAGTCAACTCAATAAATTAAATCGATGCCGCTTTTCTTCCCATCTCTCGCTCGTCCGTCAACGCGCGCAATGCTGACGAGTATCCGAGACAACGTATTACGCGCGGGGGGAAGGAGGGGGGGTGGGGGGGATCCGCAAACTATCGCGGAGCACGCGTATGTACGTACACACGTAGGTGCGTACGGTATATCGTGGCTGTTGAAACTGCGCCACTAGTTGTACGTAGTTCGACCGCGTTCTATGCACTGCAACGAACGACATCGACGCTACTCTCACCGGTGATAAATGGTTCGATCGAGGGCCGGCGAATTCAACCTGGCCTAGCGAACTCGTTACAATACAGTTACCCGCTACTTGACCCGTTCGCTTTCTTTCCAATTTGATCGTAACAGCTTTTTCTCTCCCTCGATGTACCGTACCTCGATACAAATTTGCTTTTAACTTATCCGGAGTGATAAATATAAATGCTATCGGGAGCCGGGAAGAACGCGCGCTCTTTCGTTCGCTGATTTATTTTCTTCCTCTCGCTTACGTTAGTCTAGGTCCAATTTGTCCGACGTGACGAACGTTTGAAATTGACAAGCGCAAACGATGTACGACGTTCGTTCGTTCCTTCCATACAATTTAGTCGGGACTGGCGACCTGAAAACACTAAACTCAGAAGCGATATAAGGGGTTCAGTTGGATGATTTATCTTTTTGGTACTTGATTCATTGATCGTTCTTCTGGAGTTTATATTTTCCATTTGTTAGTAGTATTCTTCACCCAATTTCCTGCGAAATCGTTGATCTGGTTGTGTAAAATCGAGATTCGCGATGAGTGATCGTTAGTTCAACACGTTGACCCCTGTGCTGTGTATCAGGTTTCTCACCATTCGGCGGCTTCGTTATAAATGAACATTATCACTTGACCAATCGTAACTTATATTTGTAATTATTGCATTGAAATTCAATAACTCTTATATCATTCCGGTATCTTCAAATTCCTCTAATTCTTATACTCAACCATATGAAATTTTGTCTACAAACGAACCACGCACTCGATGGTGCACACCGTCCCATGGAACATCCGAGCGTGAGCCACCGGTGGTACACGCCAGCGATCCGTCCGTTACCTGACACGGTCACTTCCTCCCAAACCATGCCCTACCAGTTTCTTTCGCTCGCAATTTCTTTCTTCCAACCCAAATACATTTTCTCTTGACCGTCGAATATTAAAATCGAATTGCACAAACGCGTACCTTCGGTCAACCGTCGCCGTTGAAGGTTAATGAAAATCTCTCGTATCTTCGGCACCCGAAATGAGGCTAGTAGGGGGGTAGCTGGTGGTTAGTAGGGACGCGTTTAATGCAGTTTCGGGCGTTCGAGCGGCAAATCCATCAGGCGGGTGCCTCGGCATCGCATCCCCCACGGGGCGGATAAATACTTATTTAACGCGCTTATGCATGCAGCCGCGGTAGCGATACGACCCGTAAATCTGTCCGAGGAAGCACAATGCTGCTAATTATATACATTCCCGTGACGCGGGAGAGAGAGGGAGAGGGAGATGGAGCGAGAGGGGGGTAGAGCGAGAGAGAGAGGGAGAGAGAGCGAGAGAGGGCCGTAAGGGAGAAGGATGGAGAAAGAGAAGGCGACCTCTGGTACCCCAGGAGCGGCGAGCCGCGCTCCGAAACCCTCCCCGCGCGCCGCCCCCTCGCCCAGAACCCTGCCGTCGGCTCAAAAGACTCGCAGATTTATTGCCAAAGAGAGGAGGGAAAATGTCGACCTAAGCTCATACGTACGGGCTTGGCAGTTTGTATGCCCGCGCACTCTCTGTCGGGAGAGGCTACGATGAGAGAGAGAGAGAGAGAGAGAGAGAACAGGAGAAGGAGAAAGGAAGAGAAAGCAAGCAAGAATGAGAGAGGGAGAGAGAGAGAGATACTCGGAAGAGCAAGCGTGCACAGGGATATCGGAAGGGGTGGCTCGCAGAATGAGCGGTGTCGGAGGGTGAAGAAGGCAAGGGGGAACGTTACGGCGGGGTTTTAGGGGAAAGGGAACGCGCGGGGCGAGTACGTCGAGCGAGGGAGGGAGGGAGGGAGGGAGGGAGGGAGGGAGGGAGGGAGGGGGGGGGCAGAGAAACTGGCAGCGGAGGAAAGAGAACGAAGCTATAAATTCCATCCCTCCGCGTCTCCGCTCGTCGTGCTATATCGCTGATTTATAAATATGACTGTAGCGAAGTATAATAATACGTACGTACCCACCGAGCCGCGTCGGTGCTCTCTCTCTCTCTCTCTCTCTCTCTCTCTCTCTCTCTCTCTCTCTACCCCTCTTCACTTTGCTCTCCCTTCCCTCTCTCTCTCTCTCCTTGTCTCACCTTCGTTCCTCTTTCTTCCGCTACGCTGTCCCCTATCCTTCTCCCCCATTGCCTCTTCCACCGGCACTCTATTCCCTCGCCGCGGTTCCTTCCCGTTTCTCTGTCTCCTCTCCCGTTCGTGCTTTACGGGAACGGCAGGAGAGAAAGAGGGGCCAGAAGACTTTCCTCTTTCTCAGTCGAATGCACGGTCGAGCGACCGACCGACCATCTAACCAACCAACCGACCGACCGACCGACCGACCACCAACCTGCCTCGCGTTGCCCTCGCTCGCTCCGCTTTGTATCGCTTTGCCTCGGCCCGCTTTGTCTCTCCTCTCCTCTCCTCGCGGCGCTCGCCGTTACGCCGTCTTGCTCGCCTGCCTGTGCCGTAATTGAAAATTGATTTACGCGGTCCAGGCTGTCAGTCGGTTGGGTAAAGATGAGTGTGGTGCCCTCCCCTCTTACCGTTCCCCCCCCCCCCCCCACCCTTCCGTCGGTCGTCTCTCGCGAGGGTAGCTAACTCCTGCTGCTGCTGACGCCGACATAAAGACGAAGAAGAAGAAGAAAAAGTAGGGCCAAATACAGGTGGTAAAGAAGAGAGAGAGAGAGAGAGGAGGGTAGAGATGAACGGATGGCTGATGGGCGGCGTGACCAACGGCGAAGTTTCCGTCGGGGCGAAAGGGTGGAAAGTTACGCCACGTAGGAGAGGACGACGACGACGACGACGACGACGACGACGACGACGACGACGAACGTCGCGACGGTAGACGTTTGACGTTGAAAGAGCGAGGAGAGTCCGTCCTCCCCTCACTCCCTCTCTAACGCGCTCCCTCCCACGTTTCATCTACGTGGCGAAGGAGGACAGAAAGCGCGACGCGGAGAAATACAAAAAGCAGACTCGAACGTGCCACCGTCCCCTTACGGTATAACGTCACTCGCAGAATATAATCAGGATTTGTAGCGAGGCGCGGAGTCGCGCGGCGAATGGGGCGGTTGGCGGTTCTAGACAAGGATGAGAAAGAGAGAGAGAGAGAGGTGACTGTAGGTCGAAGCGAGAGAATTCGCTCTCCGGCTTCCCCGGGGGGTCGAGAGGGGCAGGGGGGAGGGGGGAGGGAACCGTAGCGGAGGCGCGGGTGAGACGCTCGGCCGTTATTAAGGCGCGACAAGAACTCCGGCGTGATGAGCGAGCCGCCGTGCCAGAAGATACCGGCAGTGATTTATGCGACAGCGACATCCACCAACCAGCGACCACCGGGAGCTGAATCCTGGGGTACGAGTCCGCCGCCTGTATTGCATCCTCTGACCAAACGTGCCACCCTTCCGCGTTAAGGGAAACTGCGAATCGTTTGCCTCTCTTTTGTTCGATCTTTCCTTGGGTCGTAGAGTTTACGGGGACCCTGTCGAGAATAGTGGTAACACGATTATTATTAGGGGTATTCGGAAAGAAATCTATTGTTTTGCGTAGTAGCGTTTGTGGTCAGTTTGGGTTTGGACGCTGCGGTGTAGCCGTCTTCGTAAGTTTATATGAAATACGTATAAAAAAGACTTAGAAAAACGTTGCGATACAGATATAAAGAGTGAAGGAAAGTACGTTTTATAATATTCTGTAACAAAAGTTAAGAAAAATACAGTTTTACATTGTTCTACAAAATAACAGATTTCTATCCAGTACACTTAATATTATAATTTGTGAATCGCGAAAAAGGCTTTACTCCGTAATCAAGAGTACCGTCGCAGCATAATGAGAGGGGTTCAAGAGAAAAGTATAAAAAAGATATAATAAATCGCAAATACTTTTTCCATTCAGGAATCGTCCTTGAATATTTGAGATTTGATTAAAGTCCGCGACCGTTGCGTTTGAATAGGGCGGATCGAAGCGCGGACCGACCAAACTTTCCACCCTTTCGAGTTAAAGGATTCCAGCGCCGTTGACTCTTTTCGCTAGATCTTGTTTGGTTTATCGAGTTTTTAGGAAGTCGGTCAAAGTAGTTCGCGCCCCCCTCCGACGGTAGGATTTTATTATACGCGTCTCGAGGATCGCGTAAATCTCATCGGGTCGTGTACCAAGAGAGGGTTGGACGAAGAATTAATGAAATATATAGCGAATCGGCGATGCTTTTCTTTCTGTCAGGGGTCATCAGTCAACGTTTCAAACTTGATTAGACTCCGTGGCACCGTATTACGGTGGGGTAGACTCACGTACTAAAGCGTGCCTGTGTCTGTGCGCCATTGCGTATCGCGCCCTGACCCAACCATCACCCTTCCTCGTTAGCACATTATGCCACGGATGACGGAAAATTCCTTGTTCTCCGTTCGGATGGTTATCTGTAGGTCCGGGGCCACTCCGCTGTCCCTAGAGCAATAATGAACTATCATCTCTAGATTATTTCAATTGTATGTCGCCTTGGAAGATGCTCGCTATTAATTCTATTAATTAATGAATCAGTTTTATTTTTATATCTGTCATTTCGGTCATTCTTAATTTTGAGGCTTAAATCTGAATCATGTACAGCTCTGGATCTTCGGATCTCCAAACTATTGTTTACTGTATGAAGTGTACTTCGGGTCGCTGATCACGAAATAATTATAGAATTTCTGTTCTACTGAAAATTATTTCACAAGGAATCACACGTGTTTGTTTGCTTTAGAAATAGTTTCGAGATCCGGAGATTCAGAGATGTGCGTGATCTAGATTTATTCCAATTTTGATTATCATTGATCTTTGCTTTTGCTCGTTACATTCTGTACTGTTCTTAAATTCAGTCACAGAGTATTGAATATATTCTCTGCTATCATCTCCCCTCTCTTTCTCTCTAACTCGATTTAACTATACATCTCAAGTCAATCGATGAGCTGCCGCTCGTTGCCAAGAACAACGAATTACACTGACTCAGCTCGCGGAGGAAATTATCAATCTCCCTTGACGCTAAATTTAATTCCCGATACTCTTAAAATCCCGCGCTAACAACGCTCGTTGTTCCGTCAGAAGTCCGAGACGTCGCGTCGACGTTATCGACGACCCGTTAACGTATTCGCGAATCGTTGACATTTATTCCACTCCGCTTCCATCGCTAAGTTTACTTGTGAACACGGTCGACGAAACTCTGTAGCGCAAAAATTTCACGGGAATCGTAATCTCCGAGCGGGTTTCCCCCGCACGGTGTGCGCGTGACGAGACGAAAGCTGAAAAATCACTGGTCGATTTGTCCGCGGGATAGATGACTGGTTGCCGGTCGTACGTCAACGTGCGAGCGTTATTTATTTGGCGGCAGCTGACATTCAGGCGCGTACCGCTACCCCCTACGATTCTCTCGGACCACCCCCTCCGAGAGACCCCCCCGGAGATCGTTCCTCTCGACGCTTTTCACATTCTCGTCCTTTACCCCCCCCCCTCCCCTCCACCCCTCTCGCTCCCATGGCCCTTGTTCCCTTTATGGCACACGCTTTCTCTTCTTCTCTTCCTGTCCCCGTCTTCCTCTCGCTCTCGGCTTCTCGTCGCGGCACGAACGCTCGTCCTACCTCCCCTCTCCGTCTCCACTCCTCCATCGTTCCCCCCCTCCTCCTCTCCGCCGTCGTTCCCTCCATTTCCCTCTCTCGTGTCTCCCGCTTCTCTCTCTTTCTCTCTATCTCTTCTCTCTGCCGTCACCAATAAGTCAAAGTTATCCCCGGCAGAGAAAAATGCCAGACGTTTCCCAGAGCAGAGAAAGGCCGGCTTTCTCGGCGTGATTTGTGGCGACCGCTCGCTCAACTCACCGCGGCAATGAGTCGGTCAGTCGTAAATATCCTGGCAGACCTCGTAGACGATGGCAGACGGATGGATGAACGTGGATGAACGACCGGACAGAGTCGAAAAGGTACTATCGGCTTGCCCTCGCCGACGAATAAGTATCGTCCTATCGTGGCTACCTGTTTCACCGGATCTCGGGGTTGGGGGAGAGAGAGAGAAAAAAAAAGGGAAGAATAAGAGAACCGAAATTCTTTAACGAGGACCCCTTGTAAGTTCGAAAGCGTGGAAAAACTGGCGGCGGGGTGGGGGAGAAAAAGGAAACGCGTCGTTGGCGGGAAAGATTACGAAGATCGATATATCGGAGAGGGGGGGGGGGGGGGGATGGATCCTGGCAGTTTAGCGGAGCTGGAAGACGTGCCTACGGTGCTCTAGAATTACTCTCCAAAGGGGCTTCCTAGTTTCCGGTAGTACCTTACCAAAGACAGATAAGATACTTCCACGGTAACCGGGAATTATAGGTTACGGCGGTATCGAGCGGTCGTCGCTTTCTTGGGAACACGATCGAACTTCCGTAAAGCTTTCTATTCCGAAGAGAAAGACGGAGAGAGGGAGAGAGAGGAGGAGAGGGGGGTTGGTGGTGTAGAATGAGAAGAGAGAGAGAGAGAGAAGCTCGAACGGTACTTAGCCGAAGAATAATTGGATAGCGACAAATACGAAGTAAGCGGCAGCTTACACCCTGGCGGAGAATACAGTTGGTATTTGCTTCCAAAATGTCTGTCGGCCTTGAAATAGAATTTGATTTTCTGTGACGCGAGTTTGCGCGTGTCTCGCTCGATATTTGACTCACGGCTGGCGTATCAAATTCATTTTATATCGACAATCGACCTGGTTTGAAATCTCGAGATTATTAATACTTTTGCGAAAGACTTGCAAGAGTCGCGAGATATTTTCTTTCGTTGGAAATAATTTTTAAGCGATTGACTAGAAGGATAGATTGAAAATAAGTGTGAAACTCGGGCGATAATATTGAATAAGTAAACCGTCGATCACTGAATATTTCGAGATTACATTTTTAATCGCGAGATATTAACAGAAAAATGCGTGTCATCCTCATTACAAAAAAGGAAGTCACGATGAAAATGGAAAATGGAACATGAAAATCTGCACGTTCAGATTCAGATTAAACTCTTGATAGCGCGATAACAAAATAAAAAAATAATAAAAATAAATATTCGCTCCCACAAAATACTTAAGCGAGTGATACCGAATTTCCTTAAAAATTAAAATATCAAAACAGATTCCTCGCATAATGTTAGATTGATATTAATTTTGACTCCAGCTCAGCCGTCCGATGGTTGACACGTTCCAAATTCTTTGATTCAAATCCGAAGTTCATTAACTGTCCAGCCCGAGTCAATGAGAGAGTCCAGCGTGTGGGAATACTTCGGTAACGAACTTTCTAAAGGAGAAGAAGACCATGGCGGCCAGAATTGCCGATCAAATTCACGATCCTTCGGTAACCCACCCACTTCGACGGCGCAGCACGGTTGAGCTCCACCCCTCCTTTAAATCACTCATTCTTTAATAATAGACAGATCCCATTATAATACCTAAGATTTATATCCGTTGCCCCCTTTTCTTTTTAGCGATAAATTTCACCGTTTTCTTTTCTTTCCATTCCTCCCCTCACCCCCCCCCCCCCCCTCCCTTCCCTGCCTTCCGCCCACCCCGCCGTCGATTAGCGAACTGTCGGAACGCAGACGACCTCCGTTGTACGTGCGTCGTGACGTTAAAGCCTTGACGAAGACATTCAAACGTGTTTACGGAATGTCAACTTTTACATTCGCAGTCTGGAGTCCACCAGACCCCATGCGGTTTCTCTTTCGTTTGTATCTTTAACTATATTTCTCTCAACTTCAAAGCTAATTAAAAATAATCGTTGCTCGCATCATTTTGTACGTTATACCCGAATGATTGAAATCACTCGCTTTGAATTGATCTTACAACGATTAATAAATAACTGTTGATATAAAAATCCTATGGGTTTCGCTGGAAACCGTTATACGATTCCAGGAAACGCACGATCATACCGTTAACGCCAGATGAAAACAAAAAATTCTAATTTTCACGCGTTTTCCCGTAACTACGACAAGCGGGGAAAAAGTGAAATTTTTCTCAAAATCTCGTTCCCCGTGGATTCTTACCGATTCGCGACGCGAATGATCTACCGAACGGCAGGTTCTCTTGACAGGGAAGACACACGTGAATCAGAGAGAGAGGAGAGCGCGAGGGAAAAGGGGGGGGGGAAGGGAAAGGAGAGGTTTCGTTAAGTCGCGTCTACGTCGCATATGCACGGCCAGACCGAACCGGACCTATAAATATCGTCGAAACGCATCAAATAAATCTGAAGCTTTCCCATGTTGCAGTACAAAAAGGGAACGGGGTGAGCGATGGCCCGATGGTCGCCGCAAGGGTGACCCCTATTTATTGCCGAATTAAAGCGCGTCACCATTAATTTGCATACCGTGAGCGTGATCGTAAAGGAACGTCAACGTGCGTCTGGAATTCCGCGCCGGCTTGACGATCCTTAACGCTCCGGACGTTGCGCGCTTTATGCTTTCCGCGCGCAATATATTTCGTCGCGTTGACGTTGGCCGCGCGTATCGTTAACTCCGTGACGGTGCGCGTCGCGGCGTCGATACCGTTAAAAAGTGCATCGAGGCGTGCCGCCATTTTGGCAGGCATCGCAATCGTACGGTCGACGGAGTGGAACGGCCCTCGACCTGGGACTTATTCTCTCCGTCGATATTATTGTACTATCGTACGTTTGGCCTTGATTCTAGCTGTCATGCTGGAAGCATGATTCTAGCATTGTTGTTTTTTGTTTAAGATACGCGTTGATCTGGCGACAATTTTTCTAAGTCTTCGTTTAATTCAGTCTTTCGTTCATCGGTAATGACAAAGTCCAAGCGTACCAATGATAAGCAAAAGTTACGTTTGACATTATTACCTTCAATTAAAGTTTCCTTTATCCTGTATTAATTAAACCTCTCTCTCTCTCTCTCGCTCTCCGCCTCTCTCCTCGGTAATTATCAACTCGCAGAAACAGCAGTACGCCAGTATTCAGGCTAACCGCGTTGACGAAACATTATTTACCTTCGAAAACTCTCGCGAGGGTACCTATTTTCGTCGTACCCTCAATCATATCCCAAGCACCGACCGATCGACTTACGACAGAAAATTATATTCTGCAAGAGATGAAGATCGATAGATCCGAACGATCAATTACCGCGAACCACCCTTTTATCCGTCAAAAGCATCGGCGCTGGGATCCCTTCCAAATTCCCCCACTCTCGCCCCGCGCAACTCACACACACTCTCCACCACTTTGTTTACGCTGTTTACTCGGTACGTAAAACCGGGCCGACTAGCGGGACAGGGGGTGAAGCGAGGGGCGGGTAACGCGATGGGTGAGGGAGAGCGCGAGAGCGAGCGCGAGGAGAGGGAGGGAGAAGACAGATTTGAAGGAGAGGTAACGAGCCGCTCGATGCGCGCCATAAATTAGCAATTATTTAATTTTCGTAGGGCTCGAGGTCCTTAGACGGCTCTAAATCAGTCTCCGTTGCAAAAAGCATAGATAACTATGACGCATGGCCCCCGGGAAGAGACAGGGGTGCGCTCGCCGGATTGTGGCGGTGGTGACTTGGTCCGGACGGGCAGGGCGAGCGAGGAAGAGAGTGGAAAGGGGGTTGCGGAGGATCCTGGATGGAAAAGGACTGCCGGCGAGGGGTGGTGGGGTGGGGGGGTGGGAAGGGGGTTATGCGAGGAAAGAGGGAACAGACAGTAGATAGGAGACAGGAGCGAGGAAAGAGAGAGGTATAGGGTCGCGAAGAACCTCGTCGGTGGGGATCCGTTTCGCGATAGCTGTTGGTCTCTGGTGCTTCTGCTTCTGCTGCAGCAGCAGCAGCAGCAGAAGCAGAAGCACACTCGCCCTGCTTCTGTTTCTCGCGACGACGAAGGACGTCGGCGTTGCTGGTTCGCCGCTGTCGCTGGTCTGGCTGGTCTGGCTGGTTGCACGATAACCGTTGGTGGGTGCGCGCCACCGCCACCGTTGCTCTCTCCTGCTTCGCCGTTGTGTATGTAAATGTGGACTGCCGAGAGAGTGAGAGAGAGAGAGAGAGAGAGTGAGTTGGATAGAGAGGGGGCAAGAGGGGGGGGGGAGGGGGTGAGAGAGCCGGAGCGGGCGGACGAACGAGCACACGGAGCTGGGCACAATGGCAACTAGTTTTAATTACAAAGTAAGGTGAAGCGATCAATCATAATGATGTACGTGAGGCAGGCGCGGCCTCTGGGGTGTCGAGGGTGGGAAAGCGGCTACGGAGGGCGGGAGGAGGGGGGGGGGGGGAGGAGGAGAAGAGAGACGAAAAGGATGAGGAACAGAAGGGAGTGGAGGGTGGAGGCGGGTCGGAGGGAACGCGGGGCTGCTGGAGGTGGCGGTGACGCGGTGGGACGAAGGGGGGCCTCCGCGTACACTTTGCGTATAATTTACTGGCACTGGATATACCTGAAGTTATGCTATACCGAAGCTGCCGTTGCGCCTCTTCGTTCCCCTCACCCCGCTCTTCCTCCCTCCTTCCTCTTCTAACGTTGCTTTCGCCCGGCGTTGAGCGATAGAGCAAAGAGGCTTCTCGCCCCGTCTTCCTCTTTCCTCCGTTCTTTCTGTACTCTCTCTCTCTCTCTCCCTCTCTCTCCTTCTCCCTCTCATTCCCGCTCTCTTCTCTCATTTTCATCCGCATTCTCATTCTCTCCGTCAGCTCGTCTCGCTCTCCCCCCCCCCCCCTATCTCTTTTCCTCCCTGTCTATGACTTCGTGCTACGTCTGGCAGACTGGCCGCCATAACTCTCGGTCGCTCCCTCCGAAATATCTGATGCGCCACGCGATATTTACGATCGGCAGGCACCGGCGAACCCTGGCGCTGAAAGCCTGACGGCGATTCTTCTTCTCTCTCCGTACCCTTCCGATTCGCCGTCTTAACGGTTAGGCCGTTGCGCTCTCGTTGCTTCTCCGCGCCTTCCCCCTCCCGCCCGTACCGCTCGCGACCGGTCCGCTTCGACAGCTCGCGGTTGAAAGCGCGCCCCTTTCCCACCGCGATGACCCGAAATCGAAACCCCGAGCGTCGGCCGTCGATTAATTCTTCCGTCGCGATCCGCTTACGTTCCCACCACCAGTCGGTGACAAACACGACGAACTCGGTATTGCTAGGACGCGACGTCGTCGCCATGAATATTGCGAGGCTCGGTATTTTGAGCCAGCGTGACGATCGCTGATGGGAATCCACCTCGGTTTCTCCGTGTGTGGCTTCGCGGCAAGAACTCGAAGCGGGTAACTTTTTCAGCCTCTTTCCGCTCCCCCCCCCCTCAAAACCCCCCTCCGGTCACCGTACACACGATTCCCGTGTACGGTACGCGCGCTTCGACGTTGACTCCTTCCTCCTTACTCCTTCCCTCCTCTCGTTCCTTCCAACCGCTTTCCGTTTCGCGTCTCCCTCGCGCTCGTCGTCCCGCGATCTTTCCCCCCTCGCTCCCTCATCACCATCAGCTCATCTTCCTCCTCGGTAGCCGTATCACCGTCACGAGCGCTCTCAGCGCGCGATCCCGCACACCGATTCCGACGCGCGTGTGAGCCATCCCTCGCGTGACGAGCCGATGTCCATCAGCCACACCGAGAGCCACCTCCACCTCCGCCATAGCCGCGCCACCACCGGCGTTCACCGGGTCGTTTGGAACGACCGTCGCAACCGCCTGTATAACCGCCGCCAAAACAAAACGTAATTATTTCGCGTGATTAGCCGTCCGGCGCGGCGGGCCGACAAACCGACTTTGCTTGCGCGTTCCACGCGCGCGACACGCACTGCGCGTTTCAACCTCTCCTCTCTCTCTCTCTCTCTTTCCCCCGCGTTGTTTCTCGCTCTATCTTTCTCTCTCGCTCCTCTTTCCTTCCTTTCTTTCTTCTTAGGAGCGCAATGCATTACGCGCTCCCCGAGAAGCGAACCGCTCCCTTCGTGCCTCCCGACGAATCATTAATGTAAATCACCAGGATACGCCGTCCGTGGCTAACGATCTCGCGGTGCGAGACAGTCCAACGGTCGGACGACGAAACCGACAAGCAGGTATGGATAACGATGGTTCGGTCCATTTTATATTGTGAGCGGGATAATCTTCGGAGCGTAATTGGAATGATAATTACGGGAATGGGTAATCGAGGCTGTGCGGATTAAGTGTTATTGCGAGTGCTTCTTGCGGCGTTCGTCGATTTTGTTAAATTGTGTACCCGGGAGTCACCCGGTTTAATGGGTTTCTAATTTTGCGTTTAAGCACTGACGCCGGTCGTAGCTTGGTACGCGATTCGGGATACGTGGAAATAAGGATATCGAGGATGATAACTTTGATCTCGATAACATAAGTGATTAACGAAATTTATTTACTTTTAACGCAGACGTTTCCGTGGTTATGGGAACCGACGACTACAGATCGTTTTCAATTAACGATCGGTCGTCACTCGTAATGCAATGGTGAACCTTTGGTAAGTTGGGAATAATTATCGAATTTTATTCGCCAAATATTAATTAATCAAAATGAAATTTGTTCTCCTCGTTCGAATTTATTGTTATGGATGAATTCAACGATTGGAATATTAATCGATTTTGACTGATTTTAAATTTTCAATGAAATTTGATCTAGGTTTTCAGGGTTTTCAGGTTCTCGCGTAATATATTTGATAAATAACCAGTAATTTCCACTGGTCGGGTATAAATACGTATAACCATTAGTAGCTCGAGTCTGAAGATTGAATTTAAGACGAGGGATTATCGACAAATAAAAAAAACTTGTATATATACCAGACTTTAATTTGATACTAATATTTAACAAGCCCTCCATTTATTTATCGTCAATGTTAAATCTGATCTGATTACGATCGATAATAATAATCGAGAACAGAGAGGTTTAATTACCGAAGCGTAAAGTAATCGAACCATTTCCTGGACGAGCGTTTCGAAACGCGTGTCGCGTTACGTGCCTCCCGAGACGACTTTTTCGTCGCTTTGGTACAGATGTGCCAAGACGTATCGTATCGTGATAATCCCCGTCCGCGGATGGAAACGGGTCGATGGAATTCGTGCGCAATCCAATTCGCTCGATGGACATTCTCCCATTCGATGCGACTGAGAAAAGGCCATTGTACCGTCTCATCTGCCGCGCGCTGCATGCTCGATGGAACGATGCAGGCGGCATATCTGTTTAGTCTCGCGAAGCTGTTTTTTTTTTTATACAAATCATATCAATGGCGTCCCTTAATCTAAATCTTCTTTAATCTTCTAATCTCGATGTTCTTTGAAAACAGCCGAGGGACGAATCGTAAAACGGCTCTCGCCGTGATTATGGTTCGAACGTGATTGTTAATGTTAATCGCGTTTTGGAGAAGAGACAGCGAAAGTTTAACATTTTTATATTTAACGATGTTCCAAACCGCTACGCAATATACATATTCGCTTTTCGTAATAAAAACATTGTTTCGTCGAAAACCAGTCTCGGTAGAATTGTTTGATTATACATTTCGGTGAAACGAAAGGTTACGACTCATTTATAATGAATATAATGACTCAGGACGGATCTATAAAATATGCTCTGGGTTCAGAGGTTTTTGAGCCTCCGATGCCAGGAACATAATATTTACGGGTTACGAGCATTGTCAGTGACAAAACAAAAACGATTCGAGCGTTCAATGCCGAGATCCCAGATTTAATTATTTGAAACAAAAAGGGAAAGTTCGCCATCTGCGCACAAAGGTGTGTCATACCGATAATTCCCAATGTTCCCGTGGAATAGAATTCCCGTCACCGGACGGGGATTCGGGATTATTCGTTGGTGAGTGCTCGAGCCGACACAACCTTCTACGAGGAAATTGGTGAGGCGTAACCAAATTATATACAAAAGACTTAGTTAAGCAATGGTGTTGTCACTAAATGATCTATATACGCCTATATATACGGCGTGTCTTTATTGTTACTTACATTCGACATTAGGGGAACATTTGAGGACAATAAAAAATATTTTTAAAACCATCAACCATCGATTTCCCAAAATATTTAATTTATAAACCAGATTCGCGCTTCAACGAACATGTTACGGTAAAGAGGATTAAATCGGAAAGTACGCTCTGACTGATTTAAACGTGTCCCAAATAATAACACATTAGTATACTTTATTAATAAAAAAACATAGCAAACCCGTTACCGATGAACGAATTAAATCTCTCGAAAACAGTTCGTGTACAAGCTTTCTATATCGTACGAACGCGTTCCAAATTACTAAAGGACACGGATCGCGTCCCCCGTTCATAGAAAGCAGCAAACATTTTCTTGGGCGAAACGATTAAATCACGCGGAAACAAAATTACTCCGCGCGTACACCGTGCGTTATTCCGTAATTACTTCTTCCCAATAAGGATCCCTCTGGGCTCGGTTACAGTCTCGTAACTTCGCTCCGTTTGTCGGGTGAAAAGGATCTGTCGTTGATAGGGATCGAGATGGCCGAGTATTAATTATACATGTATAAACCTTCCCTCGTCCGGTCTTTCGCGAAGACAGTAAAGAAGAACGGTAAAAATGATAATCGGAGTCGAAGTACTTTCGCGCGACGATCGGGGGGGGAGGGGGGGATGGGAGGGTGCGGGCGGGGGTGGCCAGGGGTGGGGGAGGTGAAAAGAAAACGATACGGCATTCCCGGTGGCACGTATGCGTGTCCCCGTCCTCGTCGGTGTCCGTGCTTATCGGGTCCATGAATGCGAGTAATTTCGCGCGACTAATTAGTCTCTCGTTAGGGAACTCGGCCGTTCTAGGTTGCGCGAACGGAAAAAGGAGATAATTTTGCAATACAAATCCGCGACTTATCGGCACCTCTACCTCCCCGGTCCGCCGCTCCGACCGACCATCCCCCTCCCCCGCGCCCTCCACGGACGCCCTTGCATCGACTCGGCAGATCGCTCAGTTCGCCGGTTCCGGCTTCTCCTTTCTCTCTCGTCCGGCATGGGTCCGCGAAGCGATTAATTAAATTCTCGGGTAATCAAATATGTCACTCAGCCGTCCAGTTTTAATTAAAGTTCGGACATTATCTATTTGCTTTATCATCGTAAAGTTGACTAACGCACCGACTCTACTATCGCTGGTAGGAAGGAGATGGTAGAATGGTGGGCAGGGAGGAGAGAGAGAGAGGAGAGAGATGAACGGATGAGCGTCAAACTGACGGCGGAGAACTTGTCTCTGACGCTCGATTGAAAGTGTCGTCACCCCCTCTTTTTTTGATGAATCGACACGCTCCTGTCCATTTCGAAGGGAAATTTTTGTCTCTTCGCGACAAGTACGTTTTCGCTGATGGGGATATTTTTCGTTAAAATATCTAATTGCTCGGTAATTTTAGCGATTGAAATCTGACGGTACAGTAATGGAAGAGGTAATTTGTCGATCGCGAATAAGTTTTTTATTGTACATTACGACGTTGTTCTATTTGTTTCCTGGAATCGGTAATGTTTAAAAAAAAAAAAATTCACTTAGAAGATTGTTATAGTACTGGTAGTGCATACTTTATGACTGTTATGGCGTTAACGCATTATCCCTGGATCACGACATACAGTGTGTTTCACATCCAACCCAGAACCCTAAACTTTGGTTGTGTTCATGATCATCCCACTTACGGTGCGTAATCAATCTCGAATGGATTACAAAGTCGAACGCGTACTCCCTTTGACGTTAACACCAAACACGAGAATTTAATAAAATGTCTGAAGCTGGAGGGCATCGCAGTGCGAGGGATGAGAAAATATCAAGAATTTTTATTAGAAGAGTGAAACGTGGCTTTATTAGTACACTCGAGCATCCTCGAGTAAGAATAATTTACAACGAACGCCTATACCAATCTGACCGAACTAATTTTTTTTCTAGCCACTATTAAAGAAAATCATTCAGACAAACGCGTCATACTTAACAGACATTCCATGACCGCAAAAGCACTTTTTATTCTTATCAATATGAAAATACACTATCCACAAAGTTTAGAAACACAATTAAACTAAGAAAATACAAAAGTACCATACTCCTGCTTCACGAATATCGCAACGCACGCAAATCCGAAAAGGATTTAATTTACCCCCGAACGAAAAGACACAACTCGCGCTCAATTTCTTTTCGCCGCTACGTATCCAAGGAAAAGAAAAGTGACGATTCGTAAGCGCTTATAAAATCCCCCTCAAATCGCGCACCTCACCGCGCGAAACGGCCCGAGTTTATTAGGAGCCCCCGCGTCGTAGGATAATAATCGAGAGGAGCCCGGGCATAAACTTCTAATTACAATGGTGTAATTCCCCCCGACAAAGAAGACGTTTCTCCGATGCAGCCGTCAAGCGAGGTGACTCGTGAGTTCTTGTCCTCCTTCCGTCTTTTTACTCTCATCTCGATTAGAGTTTCTGACGTCCCTTCGCAAGCCGCAGCCGCAGCCGTTGCCGTTTCTACCTTGCGTCCCCCCACCCCCCGTTTCCCACCATTCCCGCCCGTCCCGTTCCGTAAGGCGGTTTTACGTCTTATGAGTTCCCAACTGCGGCACCTCTTCTATTCCTCGCAATGATTTCGTCGCAATCACCCCCCCATCCCACTGCCGTCCCACCCGCCACTCCACCCTCCTCCTCCCACCCCCCCATCGCGCGGGGGTGCCAGAACCCTCGACGGGGCGGTAATATCGGAGAATGGCGCGACGAAACTACGAGAGGCGGAGAAGCCGACCGACACTTTTGTCAATACACGCGGAACGAAGGAGAGGGACAACGAGCCGAAGAGAAAGAACGAGAGAGAGAGAGAGAGAGAGAATGAGGTGAAACGAGACGGAGCGAGAAAGACCGTCGTCGTCTCTCTCTCAGCCGGCGTTGCCGCTATAAAGACCACTCGTGTCATTTCGCAATGACGAAACTTTACCCTGAATTCTCTCTTTCCTCCGTTCTTCCATTCCCGCCTCCCAATCCCCCGCTCCTCCTTTTCATCGCGCGGCATCACCCCTTTCTTATCCGTTCTCTCGCTCTCGAAGCGCCGAACGAGAGACGAAGAGAGTTTGTTAGTTGGAGCAGCTTGGTAGTTGCCGTTACCGCACCCTCCAACCCCCTTTCTCCCTCGTTTCTATCTTTCTTTCCCTCTCACCCTCTCGCTCCCTTCCTCTTATCCCGAACAATCTCTTCTCTCTCGTCGTCTTACGTATCGCCCGGATCACATAGCGCAATAACAAACTGCTCGAGGAAAAGTATTGAGAAACAACAGATATATGAAAGGGAGGGTTTGGGGACGGGGGGTTGAACGAGGCGGAGGAGGAAAGGGGTAGGGGGTTGGGGGGTGGAAAGCGTCGAAGCGGGATGGACGACGCTGAGTGAGCTGACGATAGGAGCGATATTACGTCTTGTCGGACGCCATTGCCCTCTTACGAACCACCCGTCATCTCCAGAAACTTACGGGGACGAGAAGTTGCCACTGCGAATGAACTGTAAGCCGCTTTCAGGATTTTTCGAGGACGCGACTCGGAGGTGTAGACCGCGAACTAGAAATCCTTTTGCCCTGACCGTCGTCGTACGGCTACCTCTCCGGCGGCTCCCTTTCGCTCTGGCGAGGGTCGGAACGATGCCCTTCCAATACGCGAGGGTACTCGCCGGCGAAAAGTTTCTCGGGGCTTCCTCTCGAGGAGCTGCTTGATCTTCGGGACGATCGGTTATTAGAAATTGAGACAACGGAATTGCCGTAGAAACGACGCGGTTCGGTAAGCGACGATTCGCTCGACGACACTATCGTATTATGATCGATACCTAAAACGTGGCCGTTTGTTTTAATCGCTTCGCGCGTGATCTATCGTTTTTTATTTTGAGATTATCGTCGATGGAAAAAGGGTGGAGACAGTTGAGGTTTTTTCAACATTTTTGGAATATTTTAAATGATTTACGCGTAGTTCGAAATGTTAGCGCGGTGAGATTTGATCGAATGTGTTAACTTTGCTATAAATAGATAATCAGAGGTTTTGGAGTTCTTGGGATCTGCGAATTCCGTTGGTTGACTGGTCGCGTGTCACGGAAAGTTAGAAGTTTAAAAGCTTTTGTAGTTGGCTAGAAATATTAAAAGATACTTAGGGTATCTTAGGTTTGTCCTACGCTTTCAGCTTTGATGGTAATTTTCGTTTTATTGGTACAGGGACTAATGATACAAAAACAGGGTAAATATCAGACAAAATTGTATACCTTACTGGATATTTCTTCCATCTTACAGTAATTTCAATTTATAAAAAAACTCGAACTTCCACGTACACATGATCACTTTGAAATTTCCAAGCCATCAAATCGTCGCGTATATTTCCATAAACGAGACACGAAGAACATTTTCCAAAAAGTTGAACAGAAACAAAAACGAAAGATAGAAGTGTATACAAAACTATGTTTCAAGTATAGACAAACTTTCTTCTCGAACGTCGCATAATTCACATAAATTTCTATTAATTACCAAAAACATTTTTCGGAAACCATTCGTCGCGTCAGGCGATTAAACGTATAATTGACTTCCGGCGGGGTAGAGTTGGTTTATCGGCTGGTTTTTTCTACGAAGGTCCGAGCGGAACGATGAATCGGGAAACGAGAATTACATATTTATCGTCGGCGAGTCGAGAGAAAGAAACCCTCGGCCACGCGACGCGTGCATAGCGAGGAACGCTGATGCGTCCGTGTAGTCGTTTCGTATGGCCGTCGCACGCATATTGATTATAATGCACGCACGAATCGTTCGTGCTTACGCGCGTACGTGAGCTGAACCTCCAAGACTCACGGCCACCCGCCTCGAAGAATTGTGCTACCGATTTTCCTCGTGCGCGAGAAGAGGAGGAGGGGGGAACCGGATGGTACGAGCGATGACCGATTTACGAATGGCACTGATTATTATAGTTGACGCGTGGTCTCTAAAACAGCCGTTGTTTACGCTTCGAGTTATTTTTTTCTTTAACACTAGAGCTACCAGACCAGATATTTTGACTGGTTCGAAGTTATTCGAAGTTATTGTTTAAGGCTACTCAAATTTACCATCTTTAAGTATATGAACAAAAGTTTATTTTTTAAGTAGTGTGAATATGTATAATTTTAAGCATATAGCGTCGGTAGTTCTAGAATTAAATTCGGTTTAAGGAGCAAACCTTCCTCGATTGAATTCTCCATAATACTTCTGCAACTAATCGATGGTTGTTGACCTTTAATACGTCAAGTAATTTCCTGATTATATTCTACTTAAAAGGAACGGTAACTTTTCTTGCTCAATTTGTGAATTTTTTTGATTACACGTATCAATAATTTCCGGTTTTAAATCCGGGAAGAATAATAAGCAGCAAGTCAACGTTGAACGGAAACATAACGTATACGCGTTGATCGTTGTTAGTATTTATTTGACAAATATTCAGATTTATATGGTTCTCGTTTTACCCTTTCCTCCGTCAATTAAATCTCATTCCCTTCGTTAAAAAATGACCCATTCCAACATTGTTAATGTTTCAAATTATGCCACTTTCTAGAAGCTCCTAATTCCTAATCACACTTCGCTATCCGACAAATCGACTTATGACAGACAATGATTAGGCACATATCCCCACGGCGAATTGTCGACTACCTAGCACGAGGTCAAACAGGGTCCCGTACACATTCGCGTGGACCGTGGTTGATCACGGTCAAACATAAATTGCTCGGACATAAATGAAAACGGCAGGAAAATTTGCCATCGGAATTCATCCTCCGTGGTATCGCTCGAAATGGAAATCGTCGATAATGCTCCGCATTTGAGCATAATCGCAGCGCAGAGCGATCCTGCATTATGCAGTCCCTATCGGAGCGCGTTAAACGAGGCGCAACAAAGCGTGAAACGACGGGGAAAAGTATCGCGATTTTCTTGATCGATGAACGCATACTCCGCTATCGCGACCTATAATAAGAGACACCTTTCCTTGTGTCACGGTCAGGCGTTAAAACTCGTAGTTTAATTGTATACCGCGCAGAATCCTGCGTATACGCGTTCTCGGTAAATGATCTGAGGGAAATCGATTAGAAAATGTAATATCGAGAAATCTCCAGATATTTGTCAAATTTTAAATAGTAACAATAATGACTAAATATTCGTTATATTTCCATCAAACGTCGACGTTCTCCTTATCGCACTCGACGGATTAGCAAATCACGAGCACGAGAAAACTAAAAGTAAAGTAGTCTCGATATAAATCCAAACTACGAATACCCAGGCTAGACCTTAACGATAATAAAAAAAAAAAGAATGAAATATCGAGGATATCGAAACCCAACGCGCGTCAGTAATTAACGTCAAACTCGACATGGGCCATTAGAAGTAACGTTCCTCTCCGATAACATTAATTTAACATACGAGTATTACAGTATCTAACCTTCCCATCACAGAATTATCCGTATCACAAACTACCCGACTGTACACTCGCCGGGCAGTCCATCCGCGCAACGCACCGAAAGGATCCCGAACGAACCGATTTAAGCCACTGCGTAGGGTATCGTCGAAGGTCCTCCAGGGAGGGAGGGAAAGGGAAAACGAGATAGAGAAAGAGAGAGAGAGAGAGACGAAAGGGAGAGGCCGGAGTGGAAGGACACGACTGCATTTGATATGGACCGCAGATAGCTGGTAACGTACGCCGGTCGCGGGCTCCCTGTCATGCAGGTACATACCTGCCTCTCCCCCGTCCGTGTATATACGGCCCTCCCCCGACACCGGCGACTCTCCGGTACCCGGGAGAGAGCGAGTCTGTACGCGTAAGTGCGCCGTTTTACGATTCGACGGTTCCACGTTCGCCGGGTACACTCTATCTCTCTCTCTCTCTCTCCCTCTCCCGCGTCGGGGTCCGCAGCGGCTACGTATTCGCGTAGCCGTGTCTAATCCTGAGAATCCGACCGCGGGATATTATTTATATAGGCGGTGGGTAGTACTCGAGACGGGCAGGGGCGGAGAAACGGGGGTGACGACGGTGATGCCAGGGCACATATCGGTGGTAGTGGTCTGCGGTAGGAGGAGAAGAGGCTCCTCCGCGGTGCTCCCGGTCACGACTCGCAGGGCTCCCGTATTTGAATACAATGCATTATATTGTCCGCGTCATATCATATATCTCCCTGCTAAATAAACACCGTCTCAATATTTAGGCCCCGCGAATCTGCCCCCGGCGAGTACGTACGGGTATACCTCCGGGGGGTGGAACGGTCTCGGGATTGGGGAGCCGGGGGGGGGGGGGGGGGGTTCAGGGTCGAAGGTAGAGGAGCTTGGAAGGGGGGCGGGGGGGGGGGGGGTATGAGGTACCTTCCACGCGGTACTCGTACCTCTCGAGTGGTTTATTTAATTATTCCTGGCCGATACGATGTATCCGAGCGATCTATCCCATCGTTTTCGCGGTTGTTCGAGTATCTCCCCTTACAGATCCGGGAATTACGGTGCGCGTGCCCGGAGATGATTACTGTACTTTCCTGCGGGATCTCGGGACTGCGGCGTCGCGGAGAGGAGACGTTGCGCGGCGATCCTGAAGATGGTTTGTAATTTTCGGATTCCCAATCAGCGCGCGGGGAATTGGTATATTTGCAACATTTTTGAGTGCAAATAATGATTAACGTAGGTAAGTTATATTTACCGTGGCGAGGTACGGTTATTGAGATTGATGGTTGGCAATGGGGAGAGGTATATTTAATTAACGGAGGGTTGGGGGGGATACGTGGAGAAGGCTTGTCGTGAGAGTCATTAAAAAATGTTGCGTTCGATATTAAATGGGAGTAATGTTTAACAAATACGAGTTGTGTTTACCTTGACGAGGTTGGTTTATTAAAACACGCGATCGTTGATCAAAGCGGGATATAATTAATGGCGGAATACGTGGGAGTGGCTTGTTGCGAGAACTGCTAAAAATGTATAAAACTTTAAATGCCGATGTTGTTCGACAAACATAAGTTATATTTACTTGCACGAAACGCGCTCATTGAATTTGATGATCGTTGATTAAAAAGAAATATAATTAACGACGAAATACGTGGGAAAAGCATGTCGAATGAAAAGCTAAAAATTGTATTAACAAAATTTCGAACGCAGATGATAAACAAACGCAAGTTGTATTTACATTTGTAAGCTCCGTTAGTTGGAACTGATCGCGCTATCTAATTAATCCAGGTAGACGAGAAAATAGTTTTTCCCACAAACCACGAAAAACGGTCAAATTCGCAAAACCTCGAATTACAATGACGTTTATCAGTCGCGAGTTACATTCAACTTAAACATCGTCTTAAATCCTCCCGACGGTAACCGACGAATTTAAGGGCAAAAATAATTGACGAACTCAACGCTTCGCGAAACAAACTATCGCGTCGTTCCTCGCGATTAGCTCGTCGACGCTATATCCACGAATTACCATGCGCGCGTGCGAAGATGATTACACCGTACTTTCAGCGCCCGATCTCAAAATGGTACCTCGTCGTCGAGGGGACGTTAAAGCCGCGTTCTCGGCGCAACATTATAATTTTCGGAATCCCAATCAGCGGCAATGAGCGATCATCGTGCGCGCGCGCGGGTAGATAGGATATAACGGGTGTGCGGGTCGAGCATGGGGATATCGAGAGAGGTCGTAAACGAGCGAGCGGCACGGCGTTAACTCGTAATCGAGATGATCTACAGTTATTGAATTCCCCGGAGGCTGCGAGATCGCGCTACGTGTTTCCTCTTTGCCGAGCGCGAGGTAAGCTCGTCGCAGCTGGGGAGGAAAAACGAGTGAGGGTGGAGGAGGGTATGAGGAGAGGGGAGAGAGCGGGGTGCTAGGTCGGTGGAACGTCGGACGTCGAGCGCGTCGACGACGGGTCGAGATCTTATCGCTAAACGGAGAAGTGACGTGACCGATCATCGCTCGGTCATCGGAGGCGAACCTCGACGACCTCGTCGGGGATTCGATCGCTGGGGAGTCCGAGTCCGAGTCGGGAGTACGAGGAGGAAGTAAGAGGTCAGTCTGGGGGGGAAGAGGGAGAAGGAGGAGAGGACGGAAGAGGGAACAGGGGATGATCTCGGGAAGCGCGACCAACGCTGGGAAGCCCTCATTTTCTGCTGCGCTGCCCGTAATTGGGCCAATCATCTTCCATTGAGCGGCGAGCGTAATGCGAGGGTGTTATTTACCTGCACCGTTCGCGAAATAACATCGGATGCCTAGTAAAACCGCGTGTGCGCGGGTACGCGTCGGTGTGGGGGGGGGGGGGGGGGTTACGCTCCTGCGCGCGGTTTGTAATTACGTTGGTGAACAAAGATAAGGGATCGTTGTTTCTTTTTCGATGGCGATCGAGAGATGTTTCTTTTTTTTTTTTAGGGGACGCGAATTACAGCCTCGATCGGGTTTCATCGGTTTCGTCGAGAAGCGCTACGCGAGATTCGCCATTTTTACGTGGGTATTTACGACGGACTTTTATATCTGTACGTCGTACGGTAATTAAACTTCGCTCAAGTAGTCGTTAGTTTCAATGAGTATTCGACGAAACTTGGTACGCGTGTGTCAGATTTTTTAGGTACGTCGTTTGTGAATTTTGTTTCATGGAAATAATTCCGCTCTGCGCTTTGTCACAAACATTTGTAACAATTACAAAAGATGAAATAGAATAGTGGATTTGAAAGTATAAAATATTAAAATAGATCGCTGCACCGAATAAAAGTGGAGCGTACGCTCACGAACGAAATTTATACAGGACTGCAGATTTTTTATTATCCGTGGCAGATTATTGTTAATTTTTTTACATAACTCCGTAATCTTTTAGCTTTACGAGTCGTAAATTGCGACAGGATCGAACGGACCAAAATAATATAGACTATACGGAAGATATGATTTTTTTTAGCGCTACAAATTTATCAAATTTCGATAACACTCGACTCAATCGATATGCAGTAATGGTTTGTTTATTACCCGCGGTACTTTAGTGCTGACATTTTTTGTCGTTTCGTACACATTTACATTTCAAGTGGTACCATATTCACAAATTGAAACGCTTTAAAGATATTTCATGTTTCGATTTCCTTTAGCGTTTGAAAATTGTGCGCCACACTTGACACGTTTAAAAAATTGCAACCCTCGCAATTTCTTGGCTACTTCGGCTCAACTAAGTGCATCTTGAAACTACATCTTCACAAAATCACACTGGAACCTTACACAAAATCATAACAGTATCCCACGAGTAAAGATAACTCAAAATCCGCCATCACGTATTAGCTCTTACAATTAATGTTCCTAAAAATTTTAAGTTTTACACAAATATTTCCTTTAAAAAATCCCAGCTCCCACGTGTCTCTGCTATTCCAATAAAACCAACCGCGCCTTGAAACTAGTTCTATTTCCCCCTTCAAAAATTCATAAATTCCACATGCTTTCGTAATCCCAACGAAACCAACTACGTCTTCAAGTTGAGTATTCACGCAAAAAACGTCATAAAACCAGTCGTTAACGATGCGCTACGACTAATTTAAAATACGAAGCAACGCGTTACGCGTTAAATCAAGAATGTTTGTCTACGCTTACGAAGTATTTCGTAACGCGTCCGCGAGTCGACGTTTCCCGCCAAAGTATCGCTAGGTTATATTTGGCGGGAATTGTACTTCCCGGGGAGGGGGGGGGGGGCAGGCGGAAGGGGATGTCGAGGGGGGATAAAAAAGAAGCGAGCGTGTTAGCTTTCCGAATTCACAGCGCGGCCGGCGTGCCATCTCGCGAGCGTGTTCGCGGTAATCCGATACGTCAGGCCGACGTCAATTGACATTTAACATGCAGCCGTGCACTTGGCGTTATATGGATCTGTTGGCGCAGTGTATCGCTCCGGGTTTATGATCTCATCGGGCGATTGATTTATGTCGGCAATTATAGCATAGCTAGGAGTGACGCACGGCTCCGTGTCCCGAATGAGTTATGGGTGTTAATCTCGGGAAAACCAATGAAGGGCGGCCCTCCGACGCCAACGTCCGCGATCTCTCGTCTCTCTGTTTCGAACTCTTTCCCGCCTCGCCATTTCTTTCGTGCCGATGTTTCTCCTTTCTACCTCGCATTCGCGTTTGTTATCCTCGCGTCGCGTTCCTCGCGGGACGGATGGTGAGACACGGACGCGATATCCTCGTATCCTCGCTCTCTTTCATTCTCTGTTTTGATTTTGCATCTTCTCCTCTTCTTCGTGGAAGTCATAAAGATACAAAGTCTAGTCTCGTGTACTTGTACTTGGCCTTTTCTTTACCCACTATCCTTCCCTCTTCAGGGCTGGTGAACGCAGAGCGAAGCGCATCAGCCCAGTTGTACTTGGCCCGAGACAAGACCTTGTCTCTTAATAAAGTGCGTTCTCCTTTTCTCTTCCATTCTCAGTTTCACCGTCTTACGTTCTCTTCCTCTTCCTCCCCGGGGCACGAGGTAGGTTCTTTCCGTTCGATACCCTTCTTCTCAACCCCATTCACTGGTTTACCTTCCCCCCCTTTGTTTCGTGTTTCAGTGAAAATAATTTCGTACTCCTCTTTTCCGTCGTGCTCTATTCCGACCTCGCCTCTCCTTCTTCCGGAAACACGAGGTAAGGTGGCCCGCCATGCATCTTCTTCTCCGCGCTCTACTTCTCCCTCGTGTCTCTATATCCATCTCTCCCCTACTCTTCTACCCCGAGACGCCGAGGAAGGCACCGTGAACCCGCGGCGCGATTGTCAGTCGACGCACGAATGATCGCGTCGTCGTCCCCCTAATCCGACGACACCTGATCAGCGTCGGGGCGCCGTCAGGACATTTGGGCACTCGCCAACCTGCATCACCGTCCGAAATATTAATGTTCTTTAATGCCTTCCCAACGACGACGTGTACGCGCGGATATATTCGGCGTCGGACGTACTATCGCGACGAGAGCGTCGGACGCGCAGAATTTCGTCGGCACCGCCCCACCCCCCACCCCCCACCCCCCTTTTGACGCGCGGAAAGGCGAAATTGCTCGTCCCCCGACGAGGAATACTCTGCTTTCGGACAAGAGGACTATTTACCATAATTGCTGGCCGTTGCGTCGCGACGCGACGTGTTCTGTCACAACAGGCAACCTGTTCACACTTCGTGCCCCTAAACTTTTTTCGAATCATCGTCGCACACGCCTAACCGCGTTACGTTAGCGCGCAGCGTCGTACGGACCGGCTATGCCGTGCTTTCCGCCGAAAGTACGTCGTTTGCGTTTTCAACCGCGGAATGCGAGAAACGTGTGGTCGGGGATAAGTCGTCGACGGAAGTGAGAGCGATACAATTTTTGTATCGGTTCGCGTCGACACAGGAAATGCAATGAACACGGGGTAACGATTTTTATCATATATCAGGTATCAGGAGGTAACGATTTTCTCATGATTAATACTGGGTTTACAGGCGTTTCCACCAGCATTTCTACGAGCACCCGTCAAATTGACGGGTAAACGAAAAAACGCATTTTCTTTACAGAATCGATTTATTCAATTTAAGTCTGAATAAATTTACGATGCAAAAATGTTCAAATTAATGCTATGGTTTTTGGGATATTTCATTTCAAAATTTGAAATCCGTCAAATTGACTGGTCCCGTAAACCTAGTGTTAAAGATAACGATAATTAAAAATAACAGAAACATATAAAAAATGCTGCTTTAGAATTATCGATATTGGAATTTAAAATTGAACCTAACAAAATTGATCCTAATAGTTGCAACCCGTCTTAGTACAATGTTTGTACTATTCAACACGAGGATCCAGAAAATTATTTCCCGATATTATTTCCTAATCAATCGTGACTCGAACTCTATTGTTCGCTCCGGTTTCCCTGATTGGGTTATGGTTGTCCACGTAACGAGTAATGTCCATGTGGAGAATAGAATTTAAAGGAGCGAATAACGTATTACTAGCAAAATAAAAATAATATCGAATGATAAAAATGTTGTCACCAATACCGCCGTCAGTTTCAATTTCAATTATTCGTTCTGGATGCCCGCGATGGTTCACGAGCCTACCGTAGAATCCAGCATGGCGTTTGGTTTATTAACCCGAAGTGGCTTCCACGAAGCGAAAGGTTAGAAGAAGAACAGAATTGGTAGCCATAAATGTTACCATTGTCCCTGGGGTATAAGGAAGACCGCAAGAAAGGATGTCCTTACCATTCTTCTCGAACCGCCGAGGAAAATCTGCTGCTCGCGTGTTCGCGAGCCTCCAAGTCATCCCAGATGGCAAGAAAAGGGACGACGGTAGCCACGGGAAGTTATTACTCCGTGGCGCGTAAAACATAATTAGATGACGCTCGGTTAAACCTTCTGCTTCTTTCGCTCCCTCCCCCTCCCCTTCCCTCTCGCGCCCTCTCTCTCTCTCTCTCGCGCCCTCATTCTCTCTCTGTCCCTCCGGTCTCCCGTCCCTCAGCCATCCTCGTGCACGATTACCTTAGAATCAACGCAATCTCCCGCGAAACGACAAACTCCAAATTTATAGCGGCGAGAGCAATAGAAACGGATTTGATCATTATCGTAATAATGGCCATGTATCGAGGCGCACACCTATACCCTGGTCGTCGCGGAATCGTCCTATAAAGCGCGCCCCTGTGTGTACATAGAGAGCGTAATGTATGCATGCGCGCGCGAGCCAAGCAAGGCGGGGCGAGTCAAAACAGAAACGTTAAATCACAGTGTGTCCCCGGCAGCGGACGAAACGCGGGTCTCTCGCCCTCCGTCGGTGTGTGCTCCTGAGGTTACCGTCTCTCCCGCTACCGGCGAAGGAGAGAGGACAGAAGAAGTGGGAGGAAGAGGAGGAGTAGGAGGAGGAGAAGAAGAAGAAGAAGCAAAAGAAGCGAAATGAGGCAGGCGAGGGGAATGGTCGGTGAAGGGGGTGGCGAGAGGGGTATTTACATTGCTAATGTATCGCCGGCCTAACTTCTAATTAAACAAATTCGCACAACTCAGCGCGCCGCGCGGTTGCCGCGTGGAATTGCTCCGATGAGAGAGATGGAGAAAACGGGCCACCTTATTCCTC
This sequence comes from Pemphredon lugubris, assembly GCA_933228935.1. NCBI lineage: Eukaryota > Metazoa > Arthropoda > Insecta > Hymenoptera > Crabronidae > Pemphredon > Pemphredon lugubris. The sequence goes on from OW121815.1 coordinate 67,695,886, forward strand.
TCATTCTCTCTCTCTCTCTCTCTCTCTCTCTCTTTCCTTCCCTCGGTGAAGGTGGCGGGGAAGTGGGAAACCGAGGGGAAACTCCCCTCCTAGCTGGAGGGGTCGCTCGTTAGCGCTCTTAACGCGACTTACCGCCTGGAGCGCGAGTCTCTCTCCCCGGACTCCCCGATTCATCGGGAAGAAGGAATGAATATTTATAAGAAACTGCAAAATAGTAGCACGGTGTCTTTTCTGCCTTTCCCTTCCACCGCCGTTTCTCTTTGCCGTCTCTCTCCCCCTTTGTGTTCTTCTTTTTGCCAGTCTTCCGCCGATTCCATTTTCTAGCCGTTCGACGATCACCGAACACCCCCCCCCCCACGCGTTGACCATTCCGAGTAAGTTCGTACCGTCCCCTTCATTGTTTCGCAAACGACGAAGAAGGCGAACGATTCGAAGTTTTTTTCAGTTTTACGATAGTTCGCGAGAAGTGTGTTAAGGATGTGCCTTCGATTAAGATTCGAGGATATTCGTGCTATTTCGAGATTTTCGACCGCATTAAGGTTTTTGGTATTTTTGGGCAGATATCGAATAGCGTTGCATCGGACGCTTCGAATGCCGTCGACGAGTTCAAAATACGCAGGCTTTATATGTTTATTCCGGTGCAAGTTCCGAAAATCGGAAATCTTATTTCTGTGTCACGACCCACAATCCATTCTCGACGGCTTAGTAGTCGTCTTCTATGTGCTCTCTTTTTACAAATCTTCGAGAACCCTGTTTGCAAAATTGATCGTTCGGTTTGTGGAATAAAATAATTCATAACGTCGAAGGGACGCATTCCAGTTATTATTTTATTATCAGAATAATTAACCAATTTGGTTCGAATACGTTGAAACAATTTTCAGATAAATTAAACCGTAAAACGCAACGATTATTAATGTATAATTGTGATTTTATCCTATTTCTGACATTAACGTATCTGATCTGACATTCGTTTCGCAAAAAATCTTATCGGAAAGCCAACATATTCGCACAACTATAGTTTCAGGTTCATCGAAATTTTTCCTTCTAAACGGTTCAGCTTGGCTCAACGTTTACTCAGTTTTAATTATCACTGTCGATCACTGAAACTTAAGCAACATTGAACACCGCAGTGTTTCATTTCACTTTCAGTACCAGCCAATTATCAAAACGAGAGTGGAAGCTGTTTCCACTTTTGATTCCATAATCATTGAGATAAAATTGTAAAAATCTTGAACGAAATCTCTACCTACTACCCATAACACTGATAAGTTAGAAATGATAAACTGATCGCATTTCCTTCACCGCCAAAACGATTAAACGATCCTGTCCTCGCGATATACATACGTATAACCAAACACACCCCAACACGCACCTTACACGCATCTCTTTACGCGCTTCTTCGCCGGTTTATACAGCATTCGTTACGACTCGCGGTATTACTTACGCAGTGCGCAAAACTCCCGGCGATATGAAGAATGCGCGCATTATCATTGGTTACGAGAGGGAGGGGGGGGAGGGAGGATTTGTAGAAGAGGATATCAGCGACATTATTTATAGGACGTCGGTTAACGGTCCAGTGGTTACGCCCAGTTAATTTATTCTCCGGACTCGTCGTGCGAGCATCGAGAGTCTGTCGCGTTTGCTAAATCCAGTAGCGTTTCCCGTAATTGATTTAATCGAGCTGGATTAATATCCACTGTGTGCGCGTCGATTAAAATAAGCGGCGTTACCCACGCGTTCCTTGCTTCGCATCGATACGCGTATAAACGAGTTATCGGGCAATAACTTAGACGCACAGCGAACGCACATCCGTTTCTATCTCTTTCGCAATTCTATTCCGTCGGTATCGAGCCTGTTACCCGAGCGGAAACGATTGCGCGATGCGTGCAGGGCGACGCGCGGTTTTACTTTCGGCTCTCGCGCTCTTTCCTACGCGAGAGTGAATTTTCTTTGACGCCGATCACCGACAGGGGTTCCGGGCTGTTCGATCTCAATTATCGTGGTTACGTGACTCAATTAATGGAATCGTACGAAAGTAGATTCGATAGCGAAAGCCGAACGTGGGTTAAACAGAAATTAAACACCACGGTGTTTTATTCACGCGGTGACCATTGATACTGAAGGAATTGAAACTATGCTTAAAGAAGAGTTCCGGGTTTTTCGATTTCACCGATCGAGCCTCACTGATGATTGAATAAAAAATGGACTCAGCTTTGACTCTCGTTTAAGAGTATTCGAAAATTGGCTGGCATTGAAACTGAAACAAGAGTTCGCTCTATTCGGGTACTTTTGAAGTTTCATTGATCGGTGTTGGTAACTGAACCGAACAAACGTTGGACAAAGTTTAACCTTATAAAAGCAAAAATTCATTAAACCTGAAAGGACAGATCGCGTTATTTGAGTTTCAACGATTCCATTAAATAGAATAAATCGAATGGAATTAAATGTTAGGCTGCGCGGCCATTTCGATTAATCAAGAACACGTTTACTCCAAAAAGAGAATCAGGTAAGTTTATTGGTATCCGACTCTGACGACAAGTCCGTGGTCTTTTACGTCTCATACACTATTCGTACTTGTCAGAGTCATTCGTGTAAGAACGTACAAACAAATAACAAAAACCACAGTCAATTACCTAACATATAAGAAAAATCATTTGACAATGTTCGATTGATATTTAAATGTTATTAATCTCGTCTTTATCTAACGAAAAGATCCGTAGGTATTAAATTCCACGTGAAAAAGGATTGCGACAGCAAGAGAAGAAATAATGTAACTCGAGTGGGATCCACGGGACCCCGCGTACATTTTATGGCCGACTCAACGAAAGGCGCACTTCTAACATTAATATTCCAATTTGTCTCACGGCGATGATCACCGGCAAAAGAGATTACGTGGGAGGTTCTTGAAAATGAAACTCCGGTGAAACGTTGCGCCCGAAGATTATCCCGGTGATACAAAGGCAAAACAATTTTAAAGATTCGACGGGCGCGTTGTGTGAGGTCTCACGGCCGCTTCCTGCCGCCTCGACTATCTCCGACCACTTCCGGCGTCTCCGTCGGCTCGATTACGGGGCAATAAAACACCATCCTGACACCTGCGGGCTCGACAGGGACCTCTGTCTCCTCTTCTCGATAACGAATCCACAAAGCGAGCTCTATATCGCCGGAAGAATTCAGCATTCATTCGCGAACGTTCGTTCGAATTTTCGGCTTGCGCTGCAAGTTAAAAGGTAACGGCCGCTATCGTTCTAGATCGTCGGTTATTGTACCTGAGAGTGGTACGAAGGATGGCATAATATGGTACGGTGCCATTCACGGACGACGTTCTTCCTTAATTTCGGGCATTGAGGGCAGCCTTTGCGTTTGTCCGGAATATTGGTACTACGCATTGAATGTATTATTACGAATTGATATTTACTGAGAATTGTCTTAGGGAAATTATTGTCAATGCAGAATTTAAAATTGCAGACATTAAATATATATTATCGTTTTAAATAATTAGTATATTTAGGGTATTATTGGAAATTGATATTTACGCAGCATTATATTAGGAAAATTATTAACGGTCCAAAATTTAACCGCGACGATACAAAATACATATTATCGCTTTAAATAATCAGCACATTTTGGATGTGCTTTTCAACGAAACCACGCTCGCCATACGGTACTCTAGAAAAATATTTCTGAGACCGACGTTGTTGCCAATCGCCGCAAAACACTGTTAATCATGTCCGTCAATCGCCCTGTCCGGCAACGAAAAATCAAACGCGTTCATCGGTCAGCGTTCAAAACCAAAGGACGTCAGTCACACGCATTTACGATCAGTCTTGATTGTCCGTCACAATGACCGACGAACTCGAGCAACGGTACGCCCTCCCCCTCTCTCTCTCTCTCTCTCTCTCTCGCACGCAGGACGCGTAATTCTGTTTTCGAACGTGTCAGGTGAAAAGAGGCGAAATAAAATGGAAGGAAAGCGTAAGCAAATTCCTGGATAAAGGCTTTAATTGGTGATTCGAGTACGAATGGTATCGCCGGAGCATTGTAAAGTTTGGAATAACGGGGCTGGCGGGGACGATAGAACGACGTGTTTATACGCGTAGGTGCGTGAGCGCTACACTCGAGGCGTATGTGCCCTTGACGAGAGCGTGCGTAGAAACCTGTGTAGGTGCAGAGCGAGCGGCACTTTGTGGGGTCGTAAAACAGCGGCAGCCTTGTAAATCTGTGCCCGAGTGTGCCAGCCCTGACAGATTCTCGCCCCCCCCCACCTCTCTGCTTGCTCTTCCTCTCACCCCACCCCCCCCCCCCTCACCCTCCCTCCCCCACCCACCACTCTCACCTACACCCGCAACCACGTTACTACCTGCTCCCCCGACTGGCTTCACTCTCCGCTCCACTTGCTTATCCATCGTTGAAACTCTTTTCTTTTTTTCCTTTCTTCTTTTTCCTAATGAGCTCCTCCAGATCGCATCGCGCTCTTCGAGATACGCGTACGCATTTAACTCTCGAACGCTGCCTCGCCGCGCGTCGCGTCGTTCGGTTTAGATACAGCCTTCGAATTTAAGCTCGGTTTCACACTCGCCACGCGATTAGGAAAAAACAAAAATGTCTCTCTCCCGCATCGCCAATAGGATTCTGGAGTTTATTCCTTAACGCGGCGTTTCACGCTGGCGCGATTAAGATACAAAAGATACAAAGGCGGACAAACTTGTTGGAGCCGCGGAAGAGATTTCTTCCTTTCTTTTTTTTTTTCTTCCTTTTTTGCTAATTGCGTCGCACTTGCATAGTTTCAGCCGCGAAACTGTGGCCCGAGGCGATCGAATTTGTCATCGTCGCTGTGTGTCCTCGTGCTGGTAAATCGTTTGGGCGAAACCGCGGATGCCAAAGTAAATGTTTAACGGTTCGAACGAGGAGCAACGGAATTCTATATTTCGGCGGGTTTGAAAGTAATTCTGGAAGTGTTAATTATCACTGTTTATTTTTGTTAGTTTCTATAATTATATCTGCGAGATAACATAATGTCTCGTGAATACATAGGTAATTTTATCTTCGGTATTGATTTTAAACTGATTTTTGTGAAATAGATTCTGTATGTATCTAATTTTTTTAGTTGATTTTTTAAACATTCTAACACCGAAACAAATGCCTGCTCGAGTCTTGCTTATTTACAAATCTTCTATTAAAATGCGTGTTTTTAGAAACATGCGCAGCCTACTTTAGCCTAATTCGTTAGAATTTGCCGCAGACACGATTTTTTTTTAAGCACGCACATGACTTTGTCCAACTTTCCGCTGCGCTCGATACGGTTAACAATGATCGGGGTTTATTTGCGTCGCGGTACCGTGACAATTTTTACTTTCCCGTTCGCTTGAGTAAATTGAAAGTTCTAGGAAACGTCGTGAAACGGTCTTGCTTATGCGTGAATACTTTATGATGTTATGCTAACCCAAATATCTGAGGAAGTGACGCGCCGTCGCGAGGCAAAGTATCGTTAATCACCGCGGACGAAGTAATTCGTCTTCTCTTTCATGTTCAATATAGTTTGTATTTTATGCCCAATGACTCTGAAATTCGTATCGATCGCCGATCGTCAATTAGTCAAATACGTACCGAGCTACATTGCGGTATCTTTTCCTTTGCTCGCGATAATTAGCAACCAATTTGTTTATATACCGAACGCGGCAAGACTTGGCAAAAATATTTTATAACCGATCTCTCGTTGGGTAAACAATATCGTTTCACCCATGTGACAATTAACCCCGTTTAGAATTAGTTCGTAAATACATTTACGTTCCACTTTAACGTCGTTAATTACCGCTAATTTTCGTCTAAAATTGTTGTAATTGCGACGATAAACGTAGGTAGATTGAATTACGTAGAAAACAAATTTATGTGCACTTATTTACATATAAAATGGTACACGATACGAGGCACTAGAGTCTTTCACCAAAATTATGAAACGCCCGCAAACTTACTCGAACGTAAAATAAATACTTCAATATTCAACAAAATATATCTATTACTTGAAACAACATTCGTGCCAAGGTGAAGAAAAATTCTTGCGACGAACAGAGATACCCGTTCCCCTCCAAAAATGAATGAAAACGATTATCACGAAATTAGCCAGAGTTTTCCCCCACTCTGCCTTTTCTTTCGCCGCACGGCATGGTCTACTTCCTCGCCCACACCTCTCGCAACCCAACCGCCCGAGTTTCTCGTACCAATCACCGATCGGCAATTAGCGAAACAGTTGAACAAAAAACTCCGAAGCCTCCCGTGCACGCGCTCGCTCGCTCGCTCGCTCGCTCGCTAGCGCTGGCACGACACGAGTCTCCTCTTGTCGGACGATTGCTCTTCCCCGTGACGCTTAGAGAGTGCAGGAATATCGTGAAATTCGCTAATCTGCAATGCAAATGTCGCGTAAGATTTCGCAGAGCGCGCGCGGAACGACAGCCGGGATTTTTATTATTCCGTGGCGGGACTTAAGCCTGTTGTTCACGGTACACACGGCTCGTGTAAAGTGAAGAACAAATGTAACGAGGCAGTCCGCGTCTTACTCAGATAGTAGCTTACCTGATCAGAGGCGCGCAGGCCTTACCCCTTAAGCGCGACTTCTTTTTGCGGTGGCCCCTCTTAGTATGCACGTGCGACCGTCGTAAAGTAGATGTACAGATCGCGCGTATCTTACGAAACTAAATTGGAACGAGACGAGCAAGGAACGGGAGAAGGAAAAAAGGTAAAACGTCGAGATAGAAATGGGGGGGGGGGGCGGGAGGGGTGTGAAGGGGGGAGGTGGCGGGGGAGCGGGCAGGGACGTGGCGAAGCTCGCGAAAGCGAGCGCGGGGGGGGAGGGAGAGGAGGGAAATCTCAAGGAAGGCGAGAGAGCGAGAGAGAGAGAGAGAGTAGATGCGCGGAACGCACGACGAGAGTGCGAACACCCACCGGCCCAGGCGCGGCATATCCAGCTGGCTCTCCCACGCGTTCTCGGCCAACTGACATCTTCATCATCCGCCGGCGGAGTCACGTAGTAACAGGATTAAAATCCTCGCGCAACGACCACCTTTCACGGCCACCTTCGACTTCCTTAAAAAAATCCTCGCTCCTTGTCCCTGACGGTGAGCGCGTTCGTTCGCGGTTCTCTTGTTCTCCCTTTTTGTTTCGGAGGAGTTCGAGAGACTTCGCGCGATGGCTATACCCGCGACGACGCTCGGGCGTCGATTTGGTTTGGCGTGGTTATTTGACGGGATCGGTTTGTTCGACCCTAACAAGCCACCGTGGGTTCTCGCGGAATTTGACGAGAGAGGAGGAACCGTGGCCCGTCGCCGTTTCGCGCAATTTCACGTTTTTTTTTCTTTGATCGTTTATTTTTAACAGCTGGGGAAGTTATTTGACGTTTAATTCATTGCTGTACGGTGTGTCGGTAAAGCAAGTATGCCTCTGGGCAATTGCGATGTGGCTTTCATCTGTTTGACGAAATATGGTCGTGCAATGGTGAACGCAATGAGGTTTGACGTTAAGTACGGTTACATGCTAACAATAAGTACGAAATTAAAAATTTTAAAGGGTATCGATTAAAGATCAGCTCAAAGTTAGGAATATTTTAATTCTTTTTTGTTCTGACTCGCATTATCTCTTTTCTCATAAACTTTCAAATATAAACGTTTAGATAAAATATGAATAATGGAATATTAATGTAACGTTGGGAATAGAACATAGTTAGCCTAACGTGACCAATGTATGGTGTTTCGTATTCTAACATCGGTCGATATAATCGTCGTTTGATTTAGATTGTTTTACGACTTTTTAAAACGTAGATACGACATAAATCAATTTCACCAGATTTTTGGAAGACCCACGTTTTTTCAGCGCGCCATCGAATTTGTACCCATCAAAAGATCTTTGCCTGTCGCGAAGTAAGGCAGGTGGAACTGGACAAACCAGACCAGGTGTCACTTCACTGTCAAATTCGCCAACTATGTCACGACGTAATGTTACATATTGGTTTTATTCGATATAAAATTAGTGATTAATGAGAGCATGTGATAATTTGACAATGATCGAATTGACAGCTCGACACGGACCGTCCAATTCCGCCTGTCTTACCTCGTCCGTGCACAAATGTGCAGACGGAGAACAATTTCTTGCAAACTACCTACACGAGATTTTGCAAGATTTATGAATTCAAGTGCGCAATTGCGACTTGCGACAGAGTAACTTTCTAGGATAAGAACATTCCGATTTGAGGAATTTCCCAGTGTCATAGCAATCTTTGCCTCTCTCGGAGAGAAACACCAACTTCCGAAGAGGGGCCCAATTCTTAAATTTCCCGAAATATGCCGCGTGCAAGATTTATTACGCGTCCACAGATTTTTGACCTGCATCCCCCGAATCAATGAAAAACGCGTCGAATTAAAAATCCCAACGTTCAGGAATGAATCGCAGAATCGCATGAAATTCTTCTCACCAAATTCAAGCGATCGGACCCCAATCGATGGCGACTCGCGAAGCGTTCCGATATCGATCTGCTTATTCCTCGTTCGAGATAAATAACGCAAGAAGATTTTAACTCTCAGGATTCCCAGAAATATCATCGATATCCCCTAGCGCGAAACTTCGCCATTCGGCCATTCGCGAGGGCACATCCGACGGCTTGGTTATCGGCTGACCAGGACCGCTACAAATCTCTGGCTATCGGCGGATCTCTCCTGCTTTTTGGTGGCTCCTCTCTAATGCCCCTTCGCTCTCGTTCTCGAATGAGGCGCCTACGCGAACGCTCGGAGAGCAGGAGGAAGACGTATAGAGAATGGAACACCGTGCAAAAGGGACGGGGAGGAAGGGAAGAGGAAGGAAAGAGGGTGGAGGGAAGGGGGAGCCGAGGGTCAGAGTAGATACGCAGCATCGAAGGTAGATCGTTCGAGTCCGGTTGGTATTTGGTACGTTGTATACACTTATGTGTGTATATCGTGGCATCGGTGGCAGAGAAGGACGGGAGATCCGAGAACGTTGGTTCGGTTCGCTTACGAGAGGAGATACAGTATGGAACGAAGGGAGGAGAGAGAGAGGGAGAGTGAGAGGATAGCCGGTGTAGATAGTAGCTAGAAGTCCCCATAGCTCTTGGCTTGGTGCACATAAAGAACGGAAACGTCGGGATGTGTTCAAGACGAACTGCGCTTACGCGAGCACCAGGATCGCGCGCCGGTTAGAACGAGGGAGAAAGAAAGACGCGTTATAGGGACAGGCTATGGGGGGGGGGGGGGGGAGAGAGGGCCCTCGAGGAGCACTCGAGTGGGAGGGAACGTTCCGTAAAAAGAAGAGGAACGAATCCGAGCTTGCGGACGGTATAAGGGAGGAAGGGGGGGGATTTCCAACGGGGTCGAGTTCATCGGGGGGCTGATCGCCGAAGAATTACGGATTTCGATGGCGCATCGATGTCGTCAACGCCCGGGCTCCCTCGATTCGCCACAGTGGCTCTCATGCGCGAATTATCTTTCTCTCGATCCGGGAATTATCTCGACGCGGATTTAACGGTCGTCCTCGTCGAAGGGAATCATCCGACGGTTAACCGCATTCGTCTTCGTACTCTACTCCACCGTTTCGGAATCGTTTAATATCTCTTTCGTGTGGAGCCCTCCTTTTAGGTAATCGAACGACGTGCCTTGTATTTAATTAAGAGCCTACTAGAATTTTTCTACGTAAATTGTATTTGTGTTTTATATATAATGATTATATCAACGCACGGGGTTACGTGTCGTAGTGAACGTTTGAACGTCGACGGGAAAAAGGTGTGACGAAGAAGGATAGATAGCTCAAGCCGAGACTCTCTTGCTCTCTCCTAATATCTAAGATGTCAGCACAATTTGCCTACGTTAACGATATTCACGATAACGCGCCGTTACGTATCGTTGCGAATACTTAAATATCGTTGGCTGATAGGGGGAAGAGGGACGGGGGGCTCGTTCTTTTAAAGCGAGGGTTACTTTAAGGGCCGTTCGAGAATCGGTAGCCTCTCCGCCGATGTTTTATTTTATCCTCTCCGCTCCATAAGATCGCATTCTTTACGACCCATTAGACGAATTCATTACCGGCCCCGGGCAATAGGTAGGTGAGGTCCGTAAGCCCTCTTTTCTTCCTCTTTTCCTTTCCCTCTCCTTGACCCCTCAAACTCCCTCTACCACCGTCATCCTTTTCCTCCACGGCGTGCTCAGTCTCCATCGTCGCTTCCCTCTCTTGCTCTTTGCTTCTCTATCACCCCATCGTTCCTTTGCATTTGCCTCGTACGTACGCCCCTACTTTACTGTCGGCATCTTTTCCGTCACTCGTGGATACTTAGGTTAATCCCGAAACTCGTTATCCCGCGAATCGTTCCTTCCAATTAATTACAAGACCAACGTTTAAGGTTTTTATTGTTCGGGGGGAATTTTTCAAACTCTGCTTCTTGCAACATTAGGAATGGAACGTTGATAGCAGAGTTTAGCAGAGGGATAGTAACGAACGCGATCAATGAATTGAACTAAATTCAACGATTAACATCTTGGAAAGGATACCTCTCTAACGTATGGCGTTTCATTGATGTAGGGGCATTAGAAATCATATTCATACGCAAACTCATTGACAGCGTCCGAATAGCAATGTACGGAGAACAGAATAAAACTTGTTTTCCAAATAAATTAAATAACGTTTATGACTAACGATGACGATTGTAATTTTTTTACTTGGTGGTAACTTAAGAACCTCTTTAATAATCCCGACAGAAATTCATTTACATAATATTTACAGAAAAATCAGTCGATCTTAATCACGGAATATCATGTTCCAAATGAACCGAATAACGTTTAAAACTAACGACGGCGATCATTCCTGATTCACGGATTATCGTTATCTGTCATCCGATTGTCAGTCAACGTCCCGTCTCGAATATCGCCGAACGGCACCCTTAAAGAAAAGACAAAAGAATCGAGCGAAAGGGTGGAGCGGTCGGGAAGGTGCGCGGCACTGTATCAATTCATTAGCGCATTACGGCCGAAATAAAAGTACCCGCGTATCTACGGCATGCGACGTATCTCTTATGAAGAGGACGTCGAAGTGGTCGCTAGCCGGTTTTCTGCGACTTCTCTCCCACCCCTAAATCCCCCCCCCCTCCCCGGCACCCCGCCCCGATTCAACTCTCCCGCTCCCTTCCCGCCTCAACGAAACTCCCTCCCCGTCGTTCGATGTTTCGTCTTCTCTATCGCCTCCCGTTTCTCCTGCTTCTCCGGTTTCCTCTCTTCTGGATTCGTCGTCCCTCCGGCCGTGCGTTTCAAGGGGGCCCGTTCGGCGGTGCGACCTTCGGGGCCCGTGATTTGCTGGCCGGCGAGCGCGATCCGGCGACTCGAAGTCGTCATTATGCGCCGCGAATGACGAAAAAGAAGCGAAAAGTCGATGCCGAGATTCCGTGGGAGAGGTAGCGAGGAGGGATGAGGTGGGAGGGGAGATGCGATGAGCAGAGAGTGAGGGAGAGAGAGAGAGAGGGACGGATGAAGAAAGAGCGAACGGACGAAGGGTGCTAAGCGTTAAACTATACTACGAGGAGAGACGGTCCGTGGCCTTGGCTGTGAGATGATATCTCGCGAAAGGTCCGCCAGCTGATAAGCCGGAGCCTACGTTTGTAATGCGGTTTACAGAGTTCCCGGTTTATCTAGTTTATCCGTCGGCCGTGGCTATTCTTCGAGAATATTATACGCGAGGGTGTCGCCGATACCGATGCGTATAATCGGACGGTATTGTATGCTATCGAATTAGCGAGTCGCGAGTACGGAGAAACCCGTGTGCTTCGCGATTTTGTTTCGATAAATTTGCCGGTCGACTCTTCTTTTTGTCACTCTGTCTCTCTCTTTCTCGCCTCGCGGGAAGATACTCGACTGGGAGTAGACGGATATCGATATCGAAGCTAGCGTAAATGTATAAACTGCGAAACATGGAGAATCAGGCTATGGTTAATAATTTTCTGCCTCAATCGGAGTTTCGAGGCATTTAACAAATGGGATGCCAGTTGTTTTCTTTTTATTGAAGAACGTTTCGCGAGGATAGATTGACACGTGGATACAACCGAATAGCGATACACGGTTGAATCGCATATTGCAAATTTTTAAAAGAAAAGTACGCAGTAGATCGTTTTGAAATTTGTAAGAGATTTTACTGGTTCCTTAAATAGAGTAAAAATATTTTTTCAAAACAAAATCAAGATGGTATGTATATTATAATGGTTGGTGTTGTCGTTGTGTCCTTGTCGGACGCCTGGAATGGCAGGTGAAATAGGACCTGCTATAGTGGCTGAAACCAAAAACACATAAAGTTTTGTATTCCCAATGAAATTATGTTCTGATGGAACGCAAATACATCGAAAAAACTTTCAATATAATAAGCATGACGCGTTTTAAAAAAATGTCAGGTTTTACTCAACATTTACCTCTTATTTCATGAAAATAGTTCGTTTAACATAATAAATTTGTACAAAGTATAGGTACGGACGGAAGAGAATTTTTTTTTCAGAAGTGTGCACAAGTTTCAAGCGATTTGGTTGAGCAGTTTTTGGCTTATCTTGTCCGCCAATTCAAAAAATGTAGTTTCGAGATAAACGCGTTTAAAGTTTTAAGAAGTAAAAAGTTTAAGTTTTTAATAACTTACAATTACTTATGGCTAGTCTCCAATTCCAGAACCATATAACAGACCCTCGTTCTCCTCGTAGCATTGATTTTGCTCAAGTAATTCTTGTTTATGAGCAATCCGAGCCTCTAGCGTTGTACTTTTGTACTTTTCTTTATCTTTTTGTAATTATTTGTTTTTTGTTCAGCCGGATTTTAAAATTTTAAAAACGAATTGAATAAAAATATAATTTCAGTGCAATGTACCGTGTACGGTATATACGTGTAATATAATCTAATAATAATAATAACAACGCCCTCGTCTTGTACTTTTTTCTCTTCAATCAGCCGACAAAATTTGAAAGTAATTAATTAAAAGTAAGAAGAAACCCTTTCGGCAAAAATTACCGGTTTCGGGCACAAAAATCTGAGGTTTTGGAACTCCTTATCCTGGGTTAAAGATTCTAGAAATCGCAGCCGTAGACTTACGTAGCCTTTCGATAACTGTGTATAATTGTTTATTCTTCCATAACCATTGTATAGAAACCAAAATCTGAATAAACTAAAAATTAACAGGCTGAAGTTCCAACCACCACTCACATGCGAGAAATGTAGCAAATTTATTGCTACCGTACTTAGCGTAGAGGATAAAGAATATCAACGGGTGGACAAAGAAGGATAGGATGTCAACAGTAAACGGACACGTAGTATTACTTTATAACATATATATTTATTTGAGCTTTAATTGCATTTTAAAATACAACCGAAATAATTAAATAATGACAAATCTGGTAAAATGGTTTCAAGAGTCGCGTATACATGATGCATATCTTTGTGGTTGCGCATTTGTAAGTAGGTAGGTACGTTTCGAGCGTATCTTTCGCACGGTTGGCTATTCCTTTTTTTTTTTCGTTTCCGCGATTCTGTGCACGCCACTCGTTTCCTCGTGAGCGTATACCGTTTCTTCTCGCGTTCACGTAGACTTCGTGCTTTTTTTTCGCCACACTCTCAGCAGTCGTATATAATTACAATAATAATATTAATATTATTATTATATCGATAAATACTTTTAAAGTCCGCGATGGAAGAATTAGAGTTTACAAGAAATACGTATACAAGTGTGTTCCGCTCCTAATTCGGGCTTCCTCGTCGTCGACCGCACGTAACTGCTGCTCTCTTCCGCATTCTCTCCCTCTCTCACCCGGACACACACACACGCACACACATACACAGAGGTACACACGCTCTCTCTCTCTCTCTCTCAAATTTTAGTATACACCCTCATCCCTCGACTCGAACGTTCTCACTCTCGCTCTCACTTTTATTCTCCCCTCTCCCTCGGCCTCTTCTTTTATTTTTTTTTTATCTCGTCCCTCTCGCTCTCGCTCCGGCTTTCATTCACACGCACGCACTCGCTCAAGCACAAAACACGCGTACCCATGCGCCCAGGACACGCTTTCACGCTCGTCCCACTCACCCCCGCGCCCCACGCTCCAAAATTTATATCACTACGATTTTCCGCCTCGTCTCTTTATAATATAATAATCGTAATTGTAATCAATATACACAATATTCGCGATAGTTCGAGTGATAATAATGACAGTATTTTACACGTAAAATGTCGCGTTGGCTCGCACGGCGCAATAAATAGTATTTGAACAAAGAAAATTTACAATGGTCTACTCGTACGCCACGAGTCGGGGGGAGGAAAACGATATTCGTCTTTTTTTTATTTCCCCGGGTCGCATTCCCAACCCACCCTCCACTGCCCCCCCCCCAACCCCCAACTCGCGCGTATTTAAGTAATTGCGAGCCTCGCTATTGCACCGCATCGTTGCTTCTTTAAAGAATATTTCGCCGGTTCTTTTAAACTCGTTATCCCGTTCGCTCGGCGCTCGGTAGTCTTCTCGAGGAGGTTCGAACGCGAACGATCTCATCACCGGTTTCGTAGCAATAAGTATCAACAAAGAGATTCCTATACAGGGGCGGATCCTATCCTAGCCTATGCTCTATATCAACTACGCTCTTACATTCTAGAGGTATACATGCTGATCTGACCTTACGACAGATGATAGGTAAGCTTTCCCTCTTTACTCTTTTCCCTTCTCATTCTCACTCCTCTCTACCTGGACTCTCCCAGTCCCCCCATTTCGCTTCCGTTTCCTCCCATCGCTCGTCGTAAATGTCCTTAAGTATTTATAAAATCACAAACTTGGCCGCGCGCCGAGCCCCCTGACTCAGCGGTGCCGCGAGATATGGTGGCATCACAATTTAATTAACGCTCGTTCGATATCCACCTCCCCTCTTTGCATCCTCTCACGTACCCTCGGCTACGAAGGCAATCCCGAAATCGTGGTCGCGCCGTCCGTCCCCGCGAGTAAAGCGCGAGTTAGTCTGAGTCATAGACCGAAGAGAAAGGAAACGTATCTTTTTCTTTTCCTTTTTTTTTTTTTGTTCTTTTATCAACGCGCACACGCTTCTCGTCGATCTCGTGTCGATCGAGTTAGCGAGACGAGGCGCGCGCGCGCGCTCTCTCTTGTTTGTCGGGTAACAATGAAAAAGTGATGAAGAAAGAAAGCGGATGAGAAGCGAGTAGAGAGGAGAAAAGGCACGAAAGAAGACGACAACGAGGGAGCCAACGAAAGGTGGATCGTAACGTTATTTCGGTCGTACCAGGATTACTCCTTGAAAGAGTCGTACAACGTCGATCGTGTCACCGACCCAGGAATGACAAAAACGTTAACCCGACGACGACGACAACGACGACGACGACGACAACGAGTCGAACGATCTTAAAAGATAGTAGGAAAACAAAAGTCGCATCGCCGCACGCTAATTTGCAAATCGCGTTGACGATCGAACGAAGCCAGTCGTTCCGATCGCCAAGGCGACCGCGTCGTCTCTTCGACGAGAGGTGGTACCGCATTTAAATCCGAAGGAGCGCAGTGACGAGGCTAACGCGCGTGTTCGTAATTACGAAATTACGAGGTACTCGGGCGATTGTACGCGTACGACTAACAGGCAGGCGACTCGAAAATAGTGCGCGAAAAGTATGACGGATGAGATATTCCGAAAGCTACGGCCCCCCGCGATTGGCCGTTATTATTACTTTTTTTTTTATAGATCGCAGGATCAAAAAATTGACACGTCGGAGTGAAAACTCTCGCGATAGTCTATTTTATTACGAGGAACGGTCGAGCGTAAAAAGGTGCTCGCTTCTTTTTTCTCAAAAAATTTTTTTGTTTTTTGTTCGTTTCTTTTACTTCGGCAATACGGGCCTTCGCGCGTCTCGGAAAACGGCGCAGCCACGACGCGGACTCTCCTAATCGTAAACCCGAGAACCAAGATACGAAGGAGTCGAGGCGGACGCACTAAGGTCCAAAGTCTCCAAAAAACACATCGCCTAGTTACAGTCGTTACAGTATAGATACACTTATGTACAAGTGGCACCGCTACTTACGGGGCTCGGACTATACGTACTTACTGGACAACTGCTTGGCCAGCTCCGTATACTTGAGAAATTTCGAGTGTGGGCTCTCGTCGAGGGGTGAAGCCGCTGACTGAGACGGACTGCCATTTGCCTGCGGTACCGATGGCGGCGACTTGTTGCGCTGTGACGTCGGGGGCGACGAGGAGCTGTGACCGGGACCGCCGGTATTGGTCTGAGAAACGGCGGCCGCCGCTGCCGCTGCTGCAGCGGCCGCGGCCGCTGCCGATCTGCCGATGGTCAGGGGATCAGGGATCACGCCGTCCTTGACGAAGTGCATCTTCGACAAGTGATGCCTGTACGCGCCCTTCGATATGAACGGTGTGTCGCAGAAAGCGCACTTCATGATGGAATCGGCGGTGACGACGGCGTCGTTGCATGCCCAACTGAAGGCCAGAATCGCGCCGGGAGTCGTTCCGCCACCCGGGCCACTCGCACCGACGGCGCTACCGCTGCTCGCACCGAGGGCCGACGACGAGCCACCCGATCTTCCGGAGCCGCCGCCGCCGCCGCTCGGACCTCTCGTCTCCGTTTTGTCGCAGAGCTTCTGCAGAGCAGCGAGCGGATGACTGCTCGTTTTGCGCCCTTGCGAGTCTACCGTTGTGCTGGTGCCACCTCCTCCGCCGCCGGACAAGCTGTCGAACATTGATGAGAGGGCGCCGAGGCTGCTCGAAGCTTTGGTATCTGGAGTTCCGCGTGGCGTTACCGAGCGATCGCTGCTCGTCGGACTGCTGGTGCTGTTTCTACAAGGACTGCGTGCTACCTGTTCTGCCTGACCGGTCGATCTGGGTGTCGGTGGGTTCATGCGTGGAGAGAGAACTTCCCTTCCCTCCTCCGACGCGTCGTGAAGGCTACTTCGCCGATGGTTGAAGGAACTTTGATCCTCTTCATCCCTGCAGTCCTCGACGATCTCCTTTTTAACGAACACATCTCTGGGATGCTGAGATTGCTGCTCCTCCTCGTTCGTTCCCCGCTCCTCGTTCTCCTCGTCCCTCGGTTCTTTTTTGACAACCACACCGCCTGACGGCTCCTCGTCGCCGGATTCCTCCGCAGTCGGATGATGACGGCTTGGTATGGGCGTGGACGCGGCGCTCGTCGTGGTTGTGGTCTGTTTTTCAGGCGTGACACGGTGATGATGGGAATGGGAACCGGAGTGCCTGTCGGAGTGACCCACGGAGGAAAGGTCGACGCGTCTTTCGGGCGTCATGGTGTCGGTTCTTCCGCTTCCACGCTCCGATATGGAACTGGACTCGCTGCCGCTTCTTTCTCTCCTCGCGGCGGCGCTAGAGCCGTAATGTTGCTGCTGATGTTGTTGCTGATAAGATCGAAGAAGATTCATGGTTTGCGGATCTACCAAAGGTTTCGTGTAGTCTACGCTCTCGTCTATGCCTAATCGCTTCAGGATACTGGTTCCCATCGGCGCTCCTGGCTGAGCATGATGTAAACCGGGAGTACCGTGCCTCACGCGAGAATCAAAGCTCTTCTCGATCAGCTTCTCGATGGCGTTTAAAACGGATGGAGAGGAACTACCGGTGGTCTCGTTGGCACTTGGCGTGGGAGTGTCTTTACCCGGGGTGGTTGTATCACTGGCCGAAGAGGGTGATCGGTGATGCCTCGACGATACCGAGGAACTGTCCTCGTTGACGCTTTTGCGACCGCTTTCACTGGGCGGTAACGTTGCCGGTAAGTGGTTCGACATTAGCGCGTTTTTCAAGAAATTGCGTTGATTCACGCCCATTGTGCCAGCTCCTATGCACTGGCGAATATGCTCGACGAAGATGGTCGTCTCGATTTTCTCCCCGCACTTCTCACACGTGATCCTGCCGGCGTGTTTACCGAGACTGTGACTCAGCCCAGTGCCGGCATCGCCGTTTTTGAATTCGTTCTGCGCTCGCTCCAATTCCAGCAGCTTCCTCACGGGTAGTGACTTCTTTCGCTTCTCGCGCGTCTGCCGTCGACGTCCGCCGCTTTCTGTAATCGATCGCATTATGTGCTCCTTGTAATGGGAGTTCTTGACCATGTGATTGCTGAGTTCCTTCAGAGAGCTGAACGCCTGATCGCAAACTTTGCACGTTAAGACCGCGCTCACGTGACTGCTGGTCGCCCCGGAACCCGGTCCACCGGTGTTTCCCCCGTGAGGACCGGAACCACCCCCCGTGGGAACTGGTCCGCCGCTTCCGCCGCCTCCTACTCCACCACCGGTGCTTCCGCCGCTCGCGCCACCACCCTTGCTCTCGTCGGAAGACTTCCAAGAGATGATCTGCTCCTGAGAAATTATGTTCGTATAGTGTTGCGTTTGCTGCATGTGCGAGGTCATCTCGGCGAGCGAGCGGAAGCTTTGTCCGCACCACATGCACTTCAAGATCTGCCTGGTTTGTTCCGCACCTTTACCCAACCACACGTCCTGACCTCTAACTAGTTTTCTAGGTAGTGGCATCGTCTCCTTGATCAAAAGGTTCAGCTCGGATGGACTTTGCTTGCTGTTTGGCGTACCCGAACCTCCTCCACCGCCACCTCCACCACCTCCGCTGCTGTTACTCGTGGACGTTTGTGGTTGATGAGGTTGCTGAGGCGTGGGCAACGATGACATGCTCGTTTGTTGAGGGTGAAGCGCAGAAGCGGGCGGTGGTACGGGCATATTAACGCCGCAATGTTTTGCTTCTTTCATGTGCGTCGTCATTGCAGCCAGAGTGGGGAAACTTTGCTTGCACCAGACGCACTTCAACACATCCTTCGCCTGATCGGCACCCTTGTTGAGCCAGTGAGACTGCCACGCGCTGTGTCGACTGCTAGATGTCGATCCGGTAGCGTTTCCACCGCCTCCGGTGGATCCACCGCCGCTTCCGCTTCCGCTACTTGATCTGAAGAGATCCTCTCCGCCCAATTTGCTCAGTTCGCTCATCTTCTCGAGCGCCTTGGTCGCTTCGCTTGGCTGGTAAGGCTTGTCGAGCGCGGATGGCGCTTTCATCTTGCCGTTCCACAGTTGATGATGGTCTACCACGCCAGAAGTGCTTTTCGGTGAGAGCTGCTGTTGACTAGTAGCCGCTGCCGCGACAGCAGCTGCAAAGTACGGAAAGTGTGACGCCACTACCGGAGAAGTCCAGGGCGATACCACGGGCGGTCTACCATAACTGGAGGCGTTGACTGACTGCGTCGTGTCCTGATGACCGGACGAGGCCGTTGTCGAAGCCAATCTCGAGGATTTGCGAGGCGGTGGAGGCGGTGAGTCTTCTGGGCCGGGTCGTTTTCGGCTTGGTACCGAGAGATCTAACGGACCGTTGTTGGTCTCCGTCGACGACGATGGCGTCGGCGGTTTGCTGAGATTAAGTATCTGCTCGTCCTCTTCCTCCTCCGTCGAGGAGGCTTTCCTCGTGCTGAAGTCGAGGACCGCCGGCAGAGGGGTCGCCGAAGGTGACACTTCGCCAACGCTGCTAGGCGATACCAATAATCCTGGTGTTGCCGCCGGTGGTGAACAGGAGGAGGACACGAGCGGTGATACCGATCCACGGGATAAGGGCGAGTGTCCGAGAAGCAGCCGCTGATGGGTCTGTTGCAGATACGCCGCCATCACGGCCGCGGAATGAGACGGCAATAGGGGATGAGTGCCGAGGGGTAGAGGCACGATACTACTTGGACTGACCGGACTCGCGCTACTTCTCGTTGCCGCTGGCGGGGGACTTCCGGTCGCCGGACCGGACGATTCCCGAGAATCCCTCGACGGACAACGTGGACTCATTGGCTCTCTGAAAACACAAAGCAGAAAGCACATTGCATCAAGATCGTCACGATTATCACGTGCCTCGGGGGTGGATGATCGACGGTTACGTTGGAGGCGTGACTAGTACTCGGACAACGGTGCATATTAATCCTGATAACCGAACGATAAATTTTCTTGTAACCGATGCGCTAGCGCGGGGCATAACGCGGATGACGCCACGACGTTAATATTTCATAACCGCCGTCCATAGGAAATTACTACGCGAAACCGCTTTCGCGGCAGCGTACGATGAAAACGACGGGAATACGCGGAATTGTCGGTAGAAATTAGAAAGAGAAAAAATCCATCGCGTGATAGATAGAGCTACGCCGCGTAGCGTGTTGCGCGACATTAAGACCGATGGATAATTCGCGCTTGGAAACTCGAAAGTCCCTCGCCAGGCCGCACGTATAATTGCGGACAGAAGGTTAACGGCGATATCTGACGAAATTATTACGACTGCCCGCTAATAAACCGTCAAACGATTTAACCTCCGGACGCAAATCGCTCCGCGAGAGAATCAATGACCGAATCCTCACATTTTCGCCTCGTCGAGCACCAAATCGAAACGGCGGATGGCACGTATACCGCTCGACACGTCCCCGCGGATTACGCCACTGTGTTCCGTCACTGCCACGAACGCATCGTCATTAACGCCCCGCCTAAATAATCGCGGCGCACGAGGTGAAACTACCCGGGGAAACGGGTCGTCGGCGAAAGATCGATACCTGTCAAAACTTCATTAATGCGTAGTCACGGTAAACTTTGGCTGAAGCGAGCACGTGGTGAACCAAGGGTCGCGCGTTCAGGTCGATCGGGAAGTCAGAGTCCCGCCGGAATGGTGGCACGCTTCGAAGGAGTGAGGCACACGAGTTAGAGCGTGCGATAGAGAGTGGGAGAGAGAGAGAGAGAGAACACGGAGGACGCGCGCGCCGCGAGTTGCAGGCTTGTCGACGGCTCGCTCGTAACTGACTGCTCCTGACTGAATGCCGAATGCGTGCCGCGAGATGAAAGGGGAGCACCGCCACGCATGCAGGGGAAGTTTTTGGGGGCTGGCGGGGTGGCGCGGGGCACGGAGGCGCCACTGCCGCAGCCCGCCACCGGCACACACATCTCCACCACCGCGCCCCCAGGATGCCGGTGTGCCGGTAAAGCGGCACCGAGGAGAGCGCGCGGCAACCGACGGTGTTAGTGGGATAGCCGACGCAGGCCGACGTGTAACACGTGCCTATCTCTATTAGCAGTATGACGTCGCACGGCAGTCACCGATATCAGTCTGGCACCGGCTTATTTATCCCTTCGCGTCTCTCTCTCTCTCTCTCTCTCTCTCTCTCTCTCTCTCTCTCGCTCGCTCACTCTCACTATACGTTTCCGTCTCGCTCGTAGCGGAGAGCGGCTTTTGCCATCTCCTCTACCTCCCGCGCGTAGATCCGTGACAATTCGTTGCGCTCAAACAACGACGATATCCTCGTGTAAACACATGGGGCGCCCGACCACGGCGACTTCAAAGCGAATGGCAGCGAGCTCTCTCGTTGATTTAGGCGGTTTATGACGAAGCGCCGGCTAATGAGTTTGAAGCGAGCGGTGTTCATCGAAATTTACATGCGTAGTTTCGACGCGGGCTCGTCCCCCTTGCGTGTTCGTGTTGTATGGCAAAGGAAACTGGATAAGGCTCGCGGTACAAAGAAATCTCAGGTGTTTCCGTGATACCAGGAACCTTTTGCAAAAATAGTTGTAGGAAGAAGATAAATATAGATTGCTTTCTGACGCGGGCAATCTTGCGCCGCGCTCGACAATTTAAATTTGTTGATATTTCGTCGTTTTGTAATTTTCCCATCTGGGCCATTTGTTCTTCAATGAATATTCAGCCGTATTTCTGTCCGATTAAGGAAACTACTTCTCGGTACAATCAAAATTAAAACACATAAACTAGTACTTCCCCTCGAAAGCATAATATGATGATTCTGTATTTAATAAATTTACAATTTCTAATAATCAGAGTGCAAATTTTATCCGAATGTACCTTTTACAAAAGACACGAAGAAAATTTGTTTCGTCTTTGAAGGATTACAAAAATTGATTTCGACTAGATGTAACTATCCATCTTTGTTCCAAATACTCTATGTATGAAGTATACGCATTTGCCTAAACTCCGTGTCCATCTCTTACTATTGCTATTTAAAAATGACTGTAAAAGTAGATAACTCTGTGTTACAAAAATCATATAAGTGCCTTCTTCCTGACGACCTAATGTATCAATAATTATTTTCACGCTGCAACGACTGTTTCGAAAGGATCCATCTATCACGTAATTAACAGTAACTTCGGATTATCCGAAACGCATCGTTAATTAAGTTTTCCCAAAGTCTTTTACAAAGCCGACCGTAGTAAATAAGCATTCCGCGAATACTAATCGCCAGAGTACCGGAAAACAAACGTCGTAAAAAAAAAAAGAAGAAAGAGGAGGGAGAAAGGTGTTTGCGAGTTAAAATTTTGTTTACCTGTCCGGAGGTCCGGAATCCCTCAAAATCGTGGGATTTAGTCTCGCGGTGGCGGAAGGTGGTGGCGTTGGCGGCGACGCGTCCTCCTCGTCCTCTTCGTCGGTCGCATCGCCATCCTCTTCCTCTTTGGCTGCAGGCGCGCAACCCCTCTCACTGGGGCTAATTGGCCCGTCATCCTCCACGCATTCGCCCTCCTCGCCTTGGAGGTCCGTGGCGGGCCCAGAGCCTTCGACTCCGTCCTCCCCTGGAACGATAAAAAACAAAAAAGACCACCTTTAATTTCGTCGCTCGATGTCCATAAACCCGGAATCTTATTTTAATATTGCCGCTTTTATCGGAAATAAAAATAAAACCTGACGGATAGGTAATCGATAAGGTTGGACCGAGGAGGGATGGAAGATGGCGGACAGGGGAAAAGGAGACGAACGGTAGTGGACTTAGAAATGACGGAGTTAAGTATCAAGGAGTGATATAAAGGTGCAGATGGCGAGTAACACAATAGCATTATCGGTTCATTTATCAGCCTTTCGAGAGACGGTGGCGTCGACGACGACGCGACGGCGGCGCAACATCTACCGTGTACTCTCCAAACTACAACCTACATCGGATACGTCGCCGACGATGACGCCAGGCCATTGTGAAGTAGGGCATGGACTTCCGCACCCGCATTATGATTCTTAATCAAATCATTTCCATTTGAGCCCACCCTAACGAACCGAGAAGTCGATCGCACCGGGGGCTTGTATTCGAGACCGACGCCAGAATTGATCGGATTTTTTCCCCTCCGAGGTACCCAACGCGCTACACGTTTATCTGTCATCGCCGATGATAGAGAAACATCGTTAAAATTCAATGGGTATTTCTACAAATCTACCCAACATCGAAAGGATTTTGATTTCGTGCTCTATCATCTAATTAAAATAACTTAAGTTGCCGAGAAAGGTGTCGACCGAACGGTGTCCATCTCGAGCATTCCTTTTTTTGCGATACTTCGAATACAATATAATCTCGAACTACGAGCGTTTTCAACTTCGCGCTTTAAATTATCCGGAGGGTAGGCTCAGGATTCCGGAAGGTGTCCGACTCGCGCGAACAATGAGGCGAATCGAGGCCCCGGGCCAGGAAAGTAGCATTCCACCGAACGAACATGATCACCGCCATCTTGTTCCGGAGGGGACCACCTTCGGGAAGGGAGTCTGTCTCGCATCCTCCGCGTAGGGACCGTCGCGATTCTCCACCCGTGAAGGTGAGAGAGGCGGAAGGTGACCAGCACACCTCCCTTTTTCAAAGAGGGTGGGGGCTACCGGGAGCACCGTCCTACTTTGCCGACTGGCCAACCAAACGATCGTTTGTTCGCCGACGGGACCCGGGAAGAGGGAGGGGGGGGGGAGGGGAAAGGAGATCGCACATTGATCCGTAGAGGCATCGGCAACTAATTACGCAGATTTATGTCCCCATTGTCCATTGTCTCTCTCACCCGGAGCGGCCCTCCGGAGCCCTACGCGACCGTGAACGATTCGATGGAAACGGCTGCTCGCCGAGCCAACCGAGAACGGGAGGTGCTCCGGGAAGAGAGAACGACGACCAGGACGAGAGGACTACGACGACGACGACGACGACGGCGACACAACGACAACGACGACGACGACGACGAAAGGAGATAAAAGGAGGACCTCGAGGATCGCTCGGAACGAAGCTCGGTACCGTGGAGGGATACGCGAGAAGTAGAGAGACCAGGGCGGACCACCGGAGGACAGCCCCGCCCGCTTCGAATATCCTTCCTCTTTTAGCATGTCCTTTAGCTTCGCTTCGCTTGAATCGTACGATAGCCACGTCTCGTTCTCGCCCTTTTAGCTTCCCCTACTCTTTCCATCTGGAACCATCCCTCGTATTTTACCGCGCTGTTATTGTTAGTGCTCCGATGATAATTGGATCAAACGTACGGCTAAATCGGGAACCTGATCGGTACTCTGACTTGAATTTCGATACGGAAGAAATTTGGCGAGCTTAAATAATGCGACTGCAAGTGTTCATTTCATAGGTAAGATGAAGTAACAACGCGCGTTGATGGAACAAAGTTGAAGTCCTCTCAGGTCAATCTCAATCCACATCGCGACTGACAAATTTCAACTATCAAAATAAATTCCGTGGGCAAAACAACGCGGTTGTGAAATGTTCAATCACGGACGAGGAAAGTTCGAAAACTATAACCACAAGGACTCCTAAACAGCCCGGAAGATAAGATAGAGTAACAAACGATAACGCGCAGCGGAATGCAAATGTACGCGAGCCAACCAAGACCTGAATTTCGTCCGAGAAATTTGAAACGCTGAAAAAGAAGGTAAAGAAAAAAAAAAAACATTGCGAGGGGGTAAAGTAACGCGAGTATTACATTCTCGAGCGCGTCGACGAAAGTTCGAAAACTATACCGGGAGGGCTCGTAGACAGTCTCGAAGGCGAAGATAGGATAAGGCGAGATAACGTAGGATAGAATAGACCGGGATGCAAATGCTCGCGTCGTGCAGCCCCATTGGCGAATCGCTAACAAGAGGGCCTCCGGTTTGAGCGCGGGGTTGCATATTCAGCCACGGGAGAGAGATACGCCGGGAATAAGGAGCGTGGCGTACCGAGGTTAAAAGCGGCCGAGCGGCCTGACACCGGTGAAGATGCTACCGCACGATATCCACTCGTCCTGTCCTCGACTCGCACCGAACGTTGCACACGTTACGAACCGGCCAGGATATATTAGTAGCTATGTACGGAGCTTTAAGCGCTCGCTCACTTGTACCCGTGTGTGATCCCTCGTATAATGCGGGCGCGCGTGCGCCCATACATGCACGCGTCTCTATCTCTCCCTTCGGTCACTCTCTCTCTCTCTCTCTTCCCTTGTACCAATACCACCATTACTACACGATGCACAACAATAATTAGTCTTATCGGCGAGCCCCTTCCTTCTAACGTGCACCATCCACCGCGTGACCTTCTTGCTTTCCCTACTCGACTCACGTTTCTCTCCTTCTCTTGCCCTTCCGATTCTCACTCACCCTCTCTCACTCTCTCTCTCTCTCTCTCTTGCGCGTGAGCGCGCTCCGTCTCTCTCCCCTGATCTCTCGCTCCGGAGCCCCGGATACAGATAGTAGGCACCCTACATACGCGTACACATGTCGGTATGTACTACTGGTTAACCGGTACCCCCGGTATCCGTACTCGGTACTCTGCGGCCGATGCTGCGAACTGGTCGCGAGCAAGCCTCGACAACCTCGATAGTCACGCTCGCTACCTCCTTCGAGACGATCGATGCTTGCTAATTGCCAACGAGCGAATTCCGAGGTCGGCTTTACGGCTTCGGGTGAGGAAAGAGTCGGTATTTCGACGGCACTTTTGAGGGAACGGGATTCGTGTTATCTGGCGGTTTTTGGTTTTCGTCAAAGAGCCGCGCAGGTTGTAACGATTGTCGGAATGGTAGAGGTGGACGGAATAAGATACTGGTTGACAAACTATAATTTCGATCATTGAGATTTAGACTAAAGTATAAACTTTGGATTAACGCATACGTTCTTCGTGAGATCGAATTTAAAGTGGCAACATAACTCTTTGGATGAAAGTACTGTATCGATAATTATTGGAATAATCATCCCAGGTGGAATAAAATACTAATAGAGGTATAAATAATTTTACCACGACCAGAAGCAACCTAGAATTGTCAGTTACTTCCATGGTGGTACTATCTTCATCGATCCAGCGTTTCGTTTAAGACAATGCCTCGCAGACTACATAATATAATATTTAAGCGCAGGAGATTTCACCCCGTACGCGCACAGCGCAAGCAAATAAATAAATAAACATTCCGCTCGCCACCTCAATTAAGATCCGAGATAAGCCCTTCCGAGCGACTCGAGAAATGCAAATAAAAAAAAAAAAAAAGAATCCGGCTGTAAATTTCATGCATTTGATCTTAAGCAGTAGCGTCAACTCGCGTCCCGTCCAGATTTATGCACCACCGGCGTATTAAATCAGTTCGCGTTTGCCAGTAATTAGGCCCGTTGTTAAAGCATCGTGCGTTGCGAATATTTACGGCAGACCGCGTAAGCTTTAATTGTTTGCCGGGCAAATGAAGATAATGAATTTTTTTTTTTCTTTACACGCGCTAAACCCGCTATCTTCCGACTACCATCCTGACGTTGATTGCCGCGAAAACCATGAGCCCGGTACGGTTCGGCAAATATGGGAACGATTTAAGAAACTGTCTCTCCCGCGCGAAAAGGGGACCGCTCGAAACTGAAGGAACCGCCTTCGGCATCGTTGAGGTTTTGTATCGCGATAAAAGTTCGGTCCTTTCGCATTATCAAGGCGGAGAGGGGGGGGGGCACCGGTCGAACAACGACGCCGGCGAGTTAGTCAACGTACCGGAAATAAAACAGTGGGCATAATAACGAGTAGACAGCGGCGAAAGCGCGGGGACGTGGAGGGTGAAGGCGGGGGGGGGGGAGGTGGTGGCGGGGTGGGTGGCCGGGGGAAGGGGGAAGGGGAGCAAAGAGGGAAGAAACGGAACAAAAGGAGCAGCGGAGGAGGACAGGGAAGGACAGGACAGGAGAGAGGAGATGAATTCCTGATGCGAGAGCCGTCGGGAGACTGGCGAGGAGAGTGACAGGAGGCAGACGAAGAGACGAACGGATGGACAGGCAGACAGACGGACGAACGGACGGGCGGACAGAAGGACGGAGAGAGAGGAAGAGTAAGGGGGGAGAGAGGGGCTCCGCATTGTGATTCTCTCGCGGTCTGCCAGAGAGTGACTGACGGGTGAATCCATTCTCCTTTCTCCGTCCTTCTTTCTGACTCTCTCTCTCTCTCTCTCGCTCTCTCCCTCCTCTCTCCAAGCAACCGGCTCTCTCAAATCCTCGCCCCCCGACTCCCGCGGCATATTCAAGATATACGAGACGCCACGCCGCGCTCCCGTGTGTTTCGTTGCTCGCGAAAGCGACTTTTATCGGTGTCCGGTTTTCGGTACGTACCTCGCAGTTTTTATTGTAACCGCTGATCGGTCTCTGGACGGATATAGGAAACTTTTACCGAATTTCGGTTAATCGGTAATTCAGGATTGATTCGATCTCCGAGCAGAACCTTGATCCACAGGTAGTAAAGTGTTTCGTCGTGAATAAAAGAAGGGGGACAGATGTCACGCTGATGCATCGATATTGACGTTGCGCGGTACGCGACACGAAACACGTTCATCTTGGTTTCTGTAGTGTAATTTGTAAAGAGCAAGTTTAATCGCTACACGCTGGCGAGTTCACTCTCGCCGCGATTAAACTCGCCTAATGTCAATGAACGAGCGAGTTTACTCGATATTTGCCGGGCGAGCGAAGTTGAGGACCGGTCAACTTTACTCGCTTACTCATCAACGGGTACTCTCATCGGCGAGTAAATCACGCTTACCAGAGTTCATTGTCATTTATTACCGTCCGCTGTTCTTCGCCGCTGTCTTCCCGTGTATGTAAACTTTGAAATGCGTATTCTTGAATAAACGTAAGAGCATTACGTCAGCGGATCTTTTAAAATCTGAAGTTTCTCGTATTTGTCAGTCCGATGTAACGGACTATCACTTTTATTATGGTACCCGTATCTCATGGTTACATCCGTGCAGCAGATGATCACGAATGAAACAAAAATGTTCCTTCCCGTGAATCGTCTTCAAAATTTGTCTTCATCTCAAATGACAACAAACTCAAAATCACCGGATATCGACGCCTAAAAACCGAAAACAGCCTATCGGCAGTACTGGACGCAGACTAGTCAATGCCATTCGTAACGATAATTCACAAAAACTCGTATTGCCACCAAATTAACCCGAATTTCTCCCTATCGCGACGTCAACCGAATTTACGCCGCAGCGGGCCACGTGAATCCCTAGTGAAGATATTTCTAACGACGGCCTAATGTATTCGCGACTGGATCCCTCCAGGTAGCCACCAACCAGGATTCACCGTCGATGTAAATGTTTACGATTCGCTTTTTTCAGGGACTCTCTCTCGCGCTCATTCTTTCTACCTCACGATCGCTTTGTCTTCCCGGCGAAACGTCAGGTGGTCAGATTCGTGAGTCACTTAGGCGTTCGAACAAGACGACAGGCTCGAACCGAAGACGGAGTACCGACCTACCGTAGTCTACCTGACTGATTGACCGATGAGGCGACTGTTATCCTAAGTCAACACTCACTCCATCAGGCTGTCGAATCGCCTCATCCCCCCCCCCTCCACCCTCCCTCCCTGCCCCCCTCTCCCTGCCACCAGGTACGACCGCGCCACGTTCCTTCGTCGCCACTTCCAAACGATCCTCTCGTCGACCTACGCTCGATTCCACCTCTGCACAAAAGACACGCGTCCCCGCGACGCACTTAATTGCGCGTCGTGAACGTGGACGTGGCTCGAGTATCGCGATGTTATCGTATCTCGACGCTTTTCGCGTTTCGACCGTGTCAACGATTAACCGCGGTGGGCCTGACGGTTTTCCATGGATGGGATCAAAATTCGGTCTGCGATGTTGTTACGACAACGGAAATAGAGCGGGTTCGATTTCCTAAAAATATGTCTTCGATAAAGATCGATTAAAAGAAAGTATGAGTTGATGTCTCGTTGTAACGACGAGTAATTTTATCCACTCGTGTCCAGCGATTGACAATTTTAATCCATGGACGGCGGATCAAAAATATTTTCCGCTGACGGTGAATATGGGTCAAAATTGACAGTACGGTATTGATCGACGGACATTGGTTTCACTGGTAACAGTCTTCTAAGTGAAATTATCGACGAAAGAAGAATAATTGAGGTACAAATTTAATCCTCGGTTACAGCGGAGAGAGACATATAACATATATATACTTTCGTTATAAATAAAGAAAAATATATGACGGAGATCATTGTAGATCAAGTACAACAATCTTGACGCTGAACATTAGATTAACTTTGAAAACTAAATAACAAAATTAAAATATAAAAATAACTGATGGTACGAACAATGTCGCAGACAATTTAAACGATGAATACTAAATGCCCTCGAAATTAAAACCATTGCCCGTCGCGACTGCCCGAATGTTACTCAAGGGTCAATTTTAATCCCGGTTCCGCCAACCTTAGGGCTTAGGACGCCGAGAAAACTCGCGTTTCCGGTGGATGACGACGGAAAAGAATGCGATTTACTTTTAAGCGTTTAAAAAGCGATCGATAAGAATGACGTCGCGCGTTCATGGAGGCTTTCGAGGCGAAATCGGTGCGAGGAGCATTCTTTCCTTCAATTTTCGACGGATATTCCGACGAAGTCGCGGTACTTGGACACGCCTCGTTCAATCTCGCGCGATCGACAAGGACTGCGAAAACCCCCGAATCCGCATCGCCCGATTGCTTTTCTCTGCAACCGTTGCCTTTTCTCGCCTTCGCTATACGCTGCAGTATCTTTCTCTCTCTCTCTCTCCCTCTCTCTTTTGTCGCTTTCAAAATCGCCCTCGCTTCAAAATACCGGGAGAAGCCGGGGAGAGAGAGAAAGATCTCGGATTTCCGGGGCCGGTGTTTCAGCTGCAAAATTGTCGTTCCGCCTCGTAACAAAGTCTCGCGAAGTACGCGGGTGAATATTACGTGGCGGAATCCACGGAGCTTCGTTCGCGCTTTTCATTTCGTTCGACTACGATTTTCACCGACAGTCCTCACGTATACACGCGCCCGTACGTACGTCGCGTCTCCTCGCGTCCGTGGGTGTACGCGAAATTCTCGTGCCGATGCCGAGAAAATATCCGCGACGATGAGAGAGCGCCTTAACCGCGCTCCGCGAGCCTCCGCGCGTGGCGATAAATTACCAGGACCGTGGGCAGGGGGGGGGGGGGGGGGGGGTGAAGGTATCATCCGGCCGAGTGATTATTTATCGTACAGTCCGATCGTGAAGACTTTATCGCTCTCGCGGCAATCGTTTGTGCGTGAACGTGTGTACACGCCGGTTTCACGCGCGAACACACGCGTGGTTCGGGGGGCCGTTACTCCTCCGCGGGTACTCGGCCGATGTCTCTCGCTTGTCTCTCCTATTCTCCGAGGTACCCAACGATAAATTGCGAAATCAAAACTTCGTCCCTCTCTCGCGTTTTATCTCTCTCTCTCTCCCTCTCCTCTCCCCAGCTAACGCGCTAAAAAGCCACGCGGATTAATCGTAATCGAGGATTAACGATCCCGAGGTCTTCCCAAACCGGGGATTTTCAAGGTTGGGAACCTCAGCCACGTTTTATCGCCCGCTCCACGGAATCTCGGCGATACCTCGAGGTGTGATTTAATACGCGAGGCGGTTCGTCTCTGGTCGACTATCAAATTCCCCTGCCCTTCGTCCGTGGATCCGTGCGAATCCTCCGGTCGGTCGGGCTATAACCCCCGTTGGTAGTATTAGCAGCGCGGATATACGCGTGACAGACAGCTTCGAGAAAATCACTCTAGCGGAGATGACAAGAGTGCGAGTGAAAGAGAAAGAAAGGGACAGGAGGGAGAGAGAAAGATTGCGATCCTGGGAAGTGGGGGGGGGGGGAGGTAGGAGGGTAGGGGGACGCGAGTGGAAGATGACGAAGCGACAGACACGTCGAGCCGACGGTGAACGATGGACGGGAGCCTCGGCGACGCAAAACCGAGTTTCGCTCTCCCTCTCTCTCTCTCTCTCCCTCTTGCCCTTCCACGGGAGAAAAAAGCTGGCAGATTGGCAAGATGCATTTACCGTCCAAACGCATGTACGGCTTATTAACGTCCGCGTTACAACGGTGCGCGCGACGTATCGCGCGGTAACCTTTTGCCCGTCAAGTTTTACGATGTATTCTGATTTCTGGCATCATTCTCATGAATAACCCGATCCCCCTCCCTCGTAATAAGTTCGAAGCGCATACTGTATTGTCCCGTTACGAAGCTACGGAGAGCCGTCCAGTTTATTCGTGGAAGATTTCGCGAAGAGGCGAAACGAATCGCGAGTTGACGATGCCGCTGACGCTGCCCACCCGCCGTCGGCGATGGGCGTCCCACCGATACGATTCGCGATAGAGACTAAAGGGGGTATAGGAAAGCAATCGGGTAAGTCGCGCGTACTTCGCCGAATGGTATTAATGATCGGGCGCATGCAGTCGCGCGAGGAAGGTGCGTCCGTTGATGCAGGTAGGACGACCGGATGATGGATGATACGCGTACGCGTCCGGTAAGAACGACCGGGAACGACCGGCCCAACCGTTCGTTCGTTCTTTCGTTCGCTCGCTCGCTCGCTCGCTCGCTCGTTCGTCTGATCGCGCAACAGGCGACAGTGATGATCGATGCGTAGCTGCCGTAGGTGCTGCTGTTACCAGCGTTTCTCGTGCTCCCGCTTGGAGAGGAGAAATCCGCAAACTCGTTTCAACGTTAGGCGGCTACCACCCCTCGGGATCAAGGATTTTCTCGTTACGGGGTATAATTTCTTGCGAGAATCTCCGGTTCTTGCTATTCAAATTTCTTAGAGAATCGAGAGACAGTGAGTTGCTTTTTATTAGTGATCTCGTGTCTGCTTGAATATTGGTTTTTAGGTAGTGGCTAGCAGAGTTATTCAAGAGAGCAGATGTTCTCAGTTTGATAAAATCGTCACTGTAATTACGGTATTAATTGGAGGTTGACAAAATAATGTGGGCATAAGGATGTTCGAAATTCGACTCGCTAAAGTGAGTATGAATAAATACTGAATAAATTAATAAATTAATTATAAACTAGACCCGCACCGCGCAGTTTTGTCCGTCGTATATAATTTCGAACGTCGAACCTTCTCCCGTTGCCGTAATCATCGTGGTAAATTATCGCGATCGTGCCTTAGAATTCTGAAAGTGCTGCGATTTGGGAAGCAAGAATCGGTTGATTTGCAATCCAACATTATTCTCGACCCACTAAAAAGCGCGAATCGAAGTAAATGATAGAACTCTCGCGAATCCTCGTTTTCACGGCACTCCCAAACGGTAGAATCCCAAGCGTCGGAAGGTTTGCTCATCGGCGTTACGAGCGACGAAGCGTCGACTTCGTTATTTCAAAATTTTTGTCAAAAATCGAGCAAGTACGTCCCTGTCAAACGGCTGGACTCCTTTGAATCCTCCTTTTTACCGATCTCAATCATGGAGATTGAAAAGAGTCTCGGCGTCGCGTCGCGTCGCGTCGCTTCGGAGCATAGCACAGCAAACAGGCGAGATGTCAGAGCGATGCGAGGTTCGATTCTTTCGCGTCGTTCCTGTCATTCGACGGACGTTCGAGCGCAGTTCCACGAGTATCTTGAACCGGACGTGGCTCGAGAAGAAGCATTGGAAGCGCGGATAGCGGCGCGTGAACGAGGGGAAGGGGGGGTGCCGGAGCGTCGTCGTCGTCGTCGTCGTCGTCGGGGTGTCAGGGGAGGTTGGCGTGGGTTCTGGGGTGGGGGAGGGAGATGACAGGAGGACGCCTTCATCACGATATCCGTCACTCTTCTCTCTCTCCTCCTACCTTCCTCCCCCGCCCCCTCACTCCCCCGTAACCCCCGAATCCCGTCTCACTCTCCGCACCATCTTTCTTGCGCTCACCGTCATGCCGCCTTTCGAAATGTCACTCCTGTTACCGACTGCCAGTGCAGAGGCCGTGACAACAATAATTGTCAGCGAAGTAACGTCTCCCGACTACCCGAGGACGGCGGGGGAAAGGGAGAGAGGGAGAGAGAGAGAGAGAGAGAGAGAGAGAGAGAAGAGCGCGAAGAACGAACGAGGATGGCGGACGGACGGTGCGTGTACGCGAGAAAGACCGAGAGAGCACACAGTCCGCTCTATTTATAGAACCGGCAACAAACACAGAGCAGCTGGTGTCGATCCGTCCGGTTATCGTTTCGTTTACACAGCCTCTGTCATACCCCTTCGCGAAGTGGTCACGCGAGGAACAAGAGAGATTCTCGCGCCACTGTGCATTCTTTTCTCGTGGATTTCGTCAAATTTTTCTTGATGCTTCTTCGTGTGGTTATTAACAACGGACGACCCGTTCGTTGGGCTGCAGTGATCGGTCAGCTTGATCGGCGGCACCGATGGTATGTTCGAAGATCCGAATGTTTCGTTCGGTTGCGAAAGAAAGGTAAATATGATTCGTGCGATTGATTATTGAAATCGATACTGGAAAAATTGGGGAGGATGCTTCGCAGAAGGCTAAACGTTGATCAGTACTTAAACTTGGAACGCGATCTCATTCAACTAGTTTCATGGAATCGGTCAGATCGATATCGCCAGCTTGCGTTTCAGTTCGACCGATTCGACGAAACGAAACCGACATGATTGATCGGTCGACTAGTCAGCGTCAGTCGTCATCGAAACTAAGGCAGAAAGAATCAGCGTACCCGTTTCGCGGTGCAACCGATCGGCAAACCTGAAACTCTAAATATCGGTAACGCTGCTGCAGCGTGACTGATCATCGAAATTAAAAACGCTGGAGAAAAACTGATTATCACGGTGCGATTAAACATTGCAATCGAGGAATTGGAAACGTGAATGACCCCGTTTTAGCGCGACGGATAGTTAAAACTGACGCTGAAAAAATCAGTAGAATCGTTTCGATATAACCGATAATTAAAACCAAACCATAGAAAAGTCAGCTTAACATTCGGCCCTCTAAAGTTACGTCGACGTTATCGACGAACCAAATAAAAAAAATCTACAGATCCCTCAAAACAAAAAAAAAAACATATCATCCGGTGATCCTCCGAACAAAGTCTGAAGAGTGCGACGACCTCTCTCTCTCCTCCGTAAGCCCAATGCGCGTCCGATGCATCGTGACAGACGTCAAAAAAATGAGCCGCGTGACCGTCCCGCATCTTAATCCCGAAGAAGAGTGGATATCCCGCGAAACGACTCACGCTGGCCGGTCGCGTCTCTTTCGTCGGGAGGAGCGAGAAAGAGGGGAGGGGGAGGGGGGCGGGAGAGGGAGAGAGAGAGAGAGAGAAAGAGCGATGGCTCCCGAAATAGGCTGGCGGCTTCGTACGAATGAGCGAACGGCCGCCTCACCGATCCGTCCTAATAAATATTGTGTCAACGTAAATAAGTGCGATGCCACGTGGTGTGCGCGCGAGTGCTCGGAGAAACGAATGTTCGGGCGAGAGAGAACGACGCGGTGAGACAGCCACGATCCGTCGTCCGGATGACGGACGGTTGATGTACAGAAGGACAGGTGCGCCAGGTTTACTCTCGTCCTTCGCGAGCTCGCCTCTTTCTTTCTTTCTTCTTTTTTTTTCGTTTCCTTTCCCCCGTGGGTCCATTCCTCGCGTCTATCGTTCTTCCGTCGCGCCTTTTTTCCCCGAGTCCCGCGGATCGATCTCGCAATATCGATGATTAAGCAGGAATTTTTGGGCGTACGACGGTAAGCGCGACGCTGCGCCGCGAATGACACGTTAGACAGCTGCACTCGTCGAGGTTAATTCGAGTTTGCGCGCTAACTTTGATTCTACGACGCGATTAAAACTGACTCCGGGGTTTCGCTCGCTGTGACTGTAATTAACGAGATGGGAGAGACCCCGTATTCGCGCGCGCGCGTTCTTCTTTTCATCCAGCCTCGCGGCTTTGCTCTTACGAGGTACGTTGGTAGGTCAAGCGCGACACGCGATGATTCTTCTCATGGATTTCGAAAGGAGTATCGCGTTGGGGATACGTCAGGCGACGACGAATCGGGATCTCGATCGCTAAATTTACTTTTCGATTCGATCCCCTCCTGTGCGAGTTTTGCACAAATAAGTGGGTCTACTCTCTGGTTTTTCAACGCGAGGAAAAGCTAAGATCGGGGTCTATTAATTAGTATCGATAAACTGTGCCAAGTGCGCGCATTTTAATTACCGATAATACCGATTAGTGTTATAAATCAGATAAAACATTAACAAGAAAGGATTTCTAATATAACATCGATGCCTGATAATAATCTACTTCAGTCGAAAAATGATTAAAAAATATCTTCAACCATTGCTACGTCCCCAATCGTTAATTGGTTACATCGACCTTCTATACTCTCCGTGATCCACATAAAATTACCTTTCCAATGCAGTGTAACGGATCGCGTAAAAAAAGCAAAAAAAAAACAAAAAAAAGATACTCGTCACGCTCGCGGTACATTACTCGTCATCAGTCGTTCACCGATACATTCTTTAGACCCCGAAGATCTATCGCCTCGATCGCACTTCCGCAGATCCCTTTCTTGCGCCATAATACGTCCCGGCGAGTGTCGCTCCATTGGCGGGCATTCGTCTAAAAATAATTCCACTAACGACCGAGTAATTACCACGATGAATGAATTTGTATTCACGCCCACGTTTCTTTTTGTTCGCTCCATGGTTTACTCCGTGCAGTCGGCTCCGGCTATATTGTCCCTGAAAATCTTTAGCCGACGAGGATCCACGGGTTTCAATTACACGTTTCAATTTATGCGACAGCCTTCTTGTACGATGAAACAGCCTGAGGAGTGCCACTCCATCGGTGGACACTCGTCTAAAAATAATTCTACTAATGCGCCGAGGAACATGGTTTACGGGGCACCGCCGCTCGGTATCCGCGATGCCTCTCCTCGATGAGCGTCGGGTATACAT
Organism: Pemphredon lugubris; assembly: GCA_933228935.1. Taxonomy (NCBI): domain Eukaryota; kingdom Metazoa; phylum Arthropoda; class Insecta; order Hymenoptera; family Crabronidae; genus Pemphredon; species Pemphredon lugubris. The sequence goes on from OW121815.1 coordinate 67,731,847, forward strand.
ATGATTGCGAGCTAAAAAATTAATCTGAAAACCAGCAGGAAATGGGACTACTCGCTTCGTTGCACGGATGCCACGTTGCGTACGCTTAAGTCCGAGATGATCGGCGAGACCGATCAATGAAACTGAATATCGAACCGAGCGGACCTCCGTTTTGCATATATTTATTTTTTTTTTCCAACGAAAGGCGAGACTGCCTTTCCTCCGGACGTCGTTACAATTTTTCGGGCGAGAAGCTTACGATCTTACGCTTTTTTTCGATTTGGGCAAGAATTTAAGAGTTATTCGAGTTTGTTAATCGCACAATGGAATGATTCTCCGGTCGATTAACCGAGTACACGGAGAATCCCCCAATTCCCTCGTTGAACGGTGAAACGCGATTAAATTAGACTAGTCGCACGGTCGGTCGATTAATCATTTTTGATGTCGAATGGTACTCGAAGACGTATCTCCAGTTTTATCCAATTCCGCTCGGCCACTCGACGAATCGGTCTCGCGATTAAGATTTGCACGTGACGCGTACTTTCAAAAAATTCGTCTCGGTCTCGCTGAATTATTAATCGGCCGGCGGGACGATTAAGCGAATCCTGACACAACTACCCGTCAGGTAACGGCGGTAAGATAATCAGACGTTATTGATTTTATTGAGACCTCGGTTCGCGACCGACACGTATATGCTCTCTACTTATCAACCGAACCCGAGTGTACGCAAATCTATAAAACGATACACCGACAATTTCTGTTCCGCAGATACACCCACGCGCTTCGCCTCCAAATAGAAACAAATGATACCGAAACGTTCCCGAAACGTTCGAAGTTTCACGCGTCTCGTCTCTCTAATCCTACCGACATCGCCAACTAAGGTTTCGATCATTCTCCACGTCGCCGGTCATCGAACCTCTCGCTCCCCCCGTCGTTGCTATTGATCTCGTTCGATCAGTTTCAGCGTTAAAACTGAACAAACGAGCGGGACAGAGAGAGAAAGGCCACAAGACCCGAGCACCCACTCGAGCCCTCCCAATACCTTTCCACGCGACAGGTACTTCACCAAAAAGCTCCGTCTCGCATTATTTCCAGATTAACGGATTAGATTCCCGGTCACGATTAAACGAATCTACGGAGCGCTCTCACTGCCAGTTTCTTCGGCGACTCGTGTGTAGTCAAGTCCGTCAGTCAGTCGGTTAGCCAGTCAGTCAGTCGGCGGCGCGGTCTCGGAAAGTCTAGAACAGTTCCAGCGCCCAGCGGCAAAGGGGGGGGGGGGGGGGCCGCGGCACCGAGGTCGGAGCAGATTTATGCGACACACATGCGGCAAGGCGTATAACTCACTCGCTCGCCCATAATATCTTCCCCCCGGTCCCTTCGTACCCCCCCGCCGACGGCCCCTCTTCTTAGCCCCCAAAGGCATCGAGATGAGAGACAGATACACCAATACCGCCGAACCGAGCCGACGCAACGATATTTATTACGAATTGGGATTATGTTATGTCAGTGACTCTCATTACGGACGCGGGTACCGTCGCGTTGGAACGACGACGGTACCGTGGCGCGACGGGATCTCGACCAGCTGCGCGTTAAATCAACGAAAACAGTTCGAAAACGAGTGAAGAGGGGTGGACGGGGGGAGGGGGAGCCACGACCGCTATCCTTGCGCCTCGAAGACAGCCGCATAATACGGGTTTAATACGATTTAATATTTCGTATCGCGGCTTATCTCTCCATACGTGACTGGAATTTCACCGAACGGTTCTCCAGGGTGCAGGGACGTCGATACGGTCGAACGGAGCGAGGAGTGAGGGGGGGGGGGGCGAAGTGTGTGTGTGGGGGGGGGGGGGAGTTACTAGTCCTGGAATACCATCGTAAATCGCGTCGACTCTTCGCTTTTGTCGGCGGCTAAGCATATATTCCCATAATGCGAGTAAAAACTGAACGCGCGCGCGGGTAGACGGGGAGAGGGTGGGGGGGTACGGTTAGAAGCGTTTCGTGAGCCGAGAAATTCATGTGGGCTCGCAACGACGGGGGCGAGAGGGGCGGGGTAGAGTGGAGGGGGGGGGGTGGCAGGGGCGAGGGAAAAGGAAAAGAGAGAAGGAAAAGAGAAAGGGAGAAGAAAAAGAATGAACGTATACGGGGGTTACCTATGCCCATACCGAGGCTAGTTAGTCCGGGATCGTACCACCTTTGTTTGCACGCCCCACCTCCCGAGCATCGACGCGACAATACACGCATACGCGCGGGGAGAGCGTGAGCACGTACGGTTAACGTGGCACGCACACCATCGCCACCGCAGTAGCCGTGGCATTATATCGTGAGCACAGAAGTAATTTATAGTTGCAATAATTTATTGGGTACCATGGGGTTTATACTTGCCTGACGTGTAGCCATCCGTCACCGTCAGTGACGTCACCTCCCTCCACATAATGACTACCTACGCCCCTGACTCCTCCCGTCCGCTCCAGTCGTCGTACCCCCTTCCCACCTCGCTCTCTATCTCTCTCTCTCCCTCTCCCTCGCTCCGCTACCTCCCACCCTCCCCCTGACACCGTAGCACCCTTCTGTCTAACTAACCCCACTCTCTCCCTCTCTCTCGCTTCCTGACCGGTCAGACGATTTCTCCCGGTTTCACCTCGGATTTCGGTGCATCTAACGACTACGTAATGTGTTTACTCTTTAGCGCGGTTGATCAGCATTCTCGGTGACAAATAGACTCTGACGTATTTAATTACAGTCAGGCACTGAAAATTCACGGTCGGTACTATCGTCGCTGTATTATTCCTGATTTTTGTCAAAATTATACAAATCTTCGGTAGGAACTCGCAGCCAGCATTCCTATTTATCAAACGATATTCCGATTAGGTCAAACATTGGTAAGAACCCGCCTTACCGAAATAACGAACAATCTCTACCTATCATCGTTAACGCGTTGAAAGCAATTCCATTACCATCGTACAAACCTGGCAGTCGTAAAAAAGTAACTGCCTCGCGCCAGAATCTTTTAAAAGTCCTAAGAACTACTTTTTACGAATGGAACGTCACATTTGGGTCGAACGCCTATAATCGTCCGCAATAACGCGAGCGTTAAACGGTCACGGTCCGAGGATAGTGAAGCGGAATAACGATTTTTCGTTAGAAAGCCGGGGAGCGTGCACCAAGAGTATTCCTCGCGTAACCAAAGTTCGTTCGGCTGACGGACAGCAACCAGCGAGACGGGATGACGCGGGGCCGCGATACGTCAAGCCTGTCCTCTTCCTTCTTCCCTCCCCCCGCCCCCCTCCCCCTGGAAGCCACGGCATCGCCTCCCCCGCTCCCGCCCCCGCCCGCCCCCCTTCGCGCAGCTCCTTCGATTTCACGTAGAAGGAGAGATGCTCTCGTGGTATCTGGGCGACGGTGGTGGTGCCATCGCAGTCACCAGAGGCGCCTCTTGATGGCTGGCAGAGATGACGAGTCGGTCCAGAACTAGATATGCTCGTCACGTTTCTGGCTCGCCTCCTGAGAGGAGCGAGCGAGAGAGAGAGAGTGAGTGAGTGAGGGGAAGAGAGAGCAGGAAGGCGGTGGAGACGCCGGGGCGGTGAAGGAAGAGGTGGCGCGGAGACGTTAGCGGGGGTGGGTGATAGCGAGGGGGAGGGGTGGGTGGGGGTGAGGGCGGCGGTGTGCCGAGGGTGCGAGTGGAAGTGACGTTGACGGGCGTTTGTCACTGTCCTCGGCAAATAATACCCGGCACCGCCCGGTATACCCATCCTATTACCTCCACGGACCATCGTCGGTGAGCAGACACGGGCTTGTGGAAAAGAGACGTGTGCGCGCGTCCGTGTGTACACGATAGCGCGAGCGCGCGTATGTTTGCTCTCCTCCGTGTGCGGCTCGCGTACATTCGTATAATCGTTCCTGCAATGCTCTATGAGGGATGGTCTTTCGGTGTACATTCCGCTCTTCAACGCTCTCTCTCTCTCTCTCTCTCTCTCTCTCTCTCTCTCTCTCTCTCTCTCTCTCTCTCACTCATACATACACGCGCGGACATACATCCGCGCGACACTCTTCCAGGACTGCGTTCCTCTTCTTCACGCTTCGCGACCTGTTCGAGTTCTCCTTTTACGGATGGGTGACCGACGGGAAGGGGAAGAATTATCGGAAATCACGGGTGACTCTCTAATTAAATTCAGTATTGGACGATACGGGACGCAGGAGGATCGGGGGGGGGGGGCTGGCGGCGGAGGGGTGTCTTTAAAAATAAATCAACTAATGAGTGAGTAATTAGCGCGAAGCGAGACATGGCATTCGCGCTCACTTTTCCTTCTCCCCGAGGTTTGCTCCGCGCGATCGTTCGGGGATGTTTGCGCTGGGGATTTTTAATCGGCGTGGATAGAGAACCACTTCCAATTGTATGTTTTAGGTTAAGGTGTACTTCCTTCCTGTTGGGGTGACTATCGCTCGGGTAAGAAAACCCGTAGCGTTTGCTTATACCTGTCTAGCTCTTATCGCTCGTTTCCTCGATTCACTGAATGTTTTATCAATAGATCTTAAGCGCCGAACGTGGGTCAAATATAGAAAGAAGTATTTAATACCAAGAATAGGAATGGGGTTTGAAAAGTATCGACAGGTATAGTTAATTATTCACGATCTTAGGAATTGACAGTATCAAAATACACCTCGTTTTATCAAACCATCCATGCAGTTTACGAAAGATTTTTTAAGGGTGGCAGATCTCTTAAATTTCAGTTATCAAAAAATCATAGCGCCCAGTATTCGCGAGTTTCGTTTTGAAGCAAAATGTTCACGGACTGGTACAAAAAAATGTTGCTGATAAAATATCTGTGCTTGTAATGAAAAAAAATCGCTATTTAAAAATCAAGTGAGAATTGTTGCGATTTAAAAAAATGGTCTCTCTTTCATAATAGTTCAAGTATTTTAATTCAATTAAATACTTTCAAACGTCAGGGTTCACAAAATCATAAAATATCAACAATGTGAGACTTATCAAAACTCCTACCGTAATCTTTAAAATTATTTACTTAATAAACTTTACTTCACGTTCATGCGTAATATAAAACAATTTTTACACACGTTAACCTTAAACTTGACAAAACCACTAACGTAATCTTTAATATCACTTACAAAGCAAGAATATTTCGCTTTGCACCTGAATACGATCGCCAGAGGGTTAAACGGTACGATCCGCAATCCTACCCCTGCTAAACCTTACGCAATCTTCTTGTACGCTGAGACACCTTGAGTAGTTACACTCTACAACCGACGAACTCTCACTCTCTCTCTCTCTCTCTCTCTCTCTCTCTCTCTCTCTCTCTCTCTCTCTCTCTCTCTTTATTTATTCAAGTTTTTCAAATGATTTTAACGCTGCATCGCTACGTGCCGTTGACCGAGTAACAGGGTGACGTATCGACTCGCTCGTCGTTACATACCCTGTCAGCGTCACCGTTCCCGCGAACGGCACGTCCGTACGGTAACTAAGTATACGAGTGCAACCGGTAATCTTCGGCAGACGCCCGTGCAACATTCGTTCTCCATATGTCGCGTGCACGCGTGTTCGTGCGATCGTTAACGGCGCGGAACGGCTCGCGACGATAATGCCAACGAGAGCGTCGGTCGTACGGTAAAAATCGAGCCGTTGCCCGCGATCAGGACCTCTCCTCTTTTCCATTTCCGTGGCAGGAGATAATTAGGGGAAAGTTATTCGAACTGTCAGAGCGGACAGGTTCTACGCGAAGGAGGGTGACGGGATCGCCTCGAAGAGAAAGAGCGCGGAGTAAGGGAGGCAGGGAAGGGGGAGGGGGGCGGTTGAGAGAGGGCAGCCGGGGAACGCGGAGGGTGGAAAGGGTGGAGGGTCTTGGCGACAGCCGTCAATCGATTGTCAACCGGGTCAGGCGACCAACCTAACCTACCCCTCTCAAGCTCCTATCCTCCTCCTCGTCCTGCTACTCGCGTACGTATCCGCTCGAACCTTGGAGACGGATGCTACGCTCGCTCCTTCGCGCAAATCTTTCCTCTTCGGTTCCACCCCCCCCCCCCCCCCCCCCCGTCATAACGCTCCTGAGGTCTGTCTATCACGAGGGAACAAAAAGAAGGATACCGGCGGGGAGAAATTAACGAGTTACCGGCCAACCGTCGAGATAATCGAATGCGGTGGTCGACAGTTCTTTGGTTTCGTTAATCGACGCATTTTTCAGTATCCCCCACCTACCGCCCCCTTCCCGGCCGGGACTCGAGGGGAGGAAGGGAGGTCTCGCAATAAACTCGTCGGGGGCTCATTCCGAGGACGTTCCAAATTAGGGTTATTCGTAATTGCGGATGATCAGACGAAATTCGGAGCTTAATTCGACGTTGTACTCCCACCGTGCGTCCTCGCGATATAGCGCGGCTCCATCTACGAGACGAAGCGGTCCACTTACAATTTGTTGGGCTTACCGTAATAACGATCTCGCAGCTGCTTCGCGGAATTTCGTCTGAGACCATAAACTCAGGGCTGTCATTAAGCCCCCCCACCCCCCTCCCCCCCACGGTTCATCGGGGCTGACGGTTCACCGTTTTTGTTACTCGACGAATCCGCCGTCCTCCGATTCTCACGGCGCGTTTCGAGGATCGGAGAACGAGCGGTGCTTTCGCGTTACCAACGAAATATTTCGTAGCCCGTCCCCGACGATAGAGAGGCATCGGAGCGTCGGGCTCCACGAGACCGGAACCACGTTCGCAACCTGCAACGAGGTAAACGGCCCGCTCGCGGAAGGGTAGAGAAATGGCGTGGGAGACGGGGGAAGGGGGGGGGGGGGATTTAATCGAGCGTCGAAAACCGCGGTGTGTTCAATTTGCCTCGATTAACGTCTGCTCGGTCGAAGCGAGCGAGCGAGCGAGCGAGCGAGCATCGCGCGTATTCGAGGCGGGATGGGAAAAGAGAAAAGAGGAAAGAATGAAAAAGAGGGTAGGGGGGGGGGGATGGCGCGACGATAGTTACGATCGGGTTGGACGAACGGGAAGAAGGAGAGAGCCCGAGATGAGATCTTTCCCCGTCCCTCGGGGGGTGGAGGGGGGAGGAGGCGGGCGAGAGGGGGGCGGAGGAGAAGAGGGACGTAATGAGTCCCGGAGACGAGCCGGGGTGACGAGCCGTCTTCCAGAGTGACGGCTCGACGTGTCCATCCCTCATCCCCCGTTTTACGAGTTTCCCCTTTCGATGCCCACCTCGATCTACCTCCGCCGCTTTAACGAGCCCAGACGTCCGCCTCGCTTCGCGAACGAGGATACGAAAGAGGATACGGACTCTGTACGGGGCAGTATGTGCGACGGATGTATGTATGTATGTGTGTGTGTGTGTGTTTGTATATATGTATACAATCTCCTTCTTTCTCTCTCTCTCTCTCCCACTTTCGTTCGTGGCGAGAGGGTTGGGGGGGTGGGGGCGGGTTGCACGGGGGGGCGAGGGGAGACAAGTAAGCACCCGCCTAACCGTCTTTCCGGATCCTCCCCTCCGTCGATATCAAGACAGCCGTCCGACAGATCAATGCTGTGAGCGGCGACGACGCCTGGGCGTCCACCGACGTCTACTTCGAGGGACACCGGTCATCGTCGGGGTTTCGAATACAGACATTCGAACTTTCTCGCTGTACCTACGGTCGTAATTATTACGGACTGAAGACATTGCGCGTGAGGGTGTCGTTGCCGGGATAATTAGTAGTTTTTTTCTTTAGCTGCTGAGAACGACGGAAACGTCGAGATTTGAGGGAATATTTTAAACGCCTGTTTCATACCTTGCGAAATACCTGGGTGTTCAGGTTTGTTACGTTTCGAAGACCGACTGTCTTCGGTGAGTTACGTTACGATGGCTAAACGCTTAGGATGACTAATTATCCGAGTCAGTTATTCGCGACACTGTTAAACGCATTTTTTCCTACGAGTGTCATTTATTTTTTTAAACCACTCTAAGTCATATGTACGAACACTGTACACGTACACTGTCTCCCGCAACTAATGTTTCCCATGTTTTTCATTCAGCGACGATTCTACCTAGTTTTCACCGAATTTAAATAGAAACGCCTCGAAATCAACCCAAAGCATAGATTTTTAATACGCGCGAGGACAACTGCTCGCACCACGGATTATTAAAGCCTCGCCGCAAAGATAAACTGCCACCTTACCGTTTTATTAGATATAACGATACACGTATCGGAGCAGAGGCATCGACATTATTCGGTACACGTTCCATCAAACGGATCGCTATCCCTCTGAGCGGAGCGAGCAAGACGAGAATCTATACTCGACTTTAAATTGTTTTCCGGCGTACGCTAAATCATTTTGAAATTGATTAAAAGGACCCGAGGTACCTCTCTCTAAAGGAAAAACGATCGGAATCGAGACCAAGGATAGACAGCGGAGTCGTATGGTAATGCACTGCTGGATCGACGGAGAACAATATCCGCTTCTTCCGATAAGCGCGGTTGATCGGAAAAGGGTGGAACCGAAGGGGGGGTGGGGGGAGGGAGGGGGGTGAGAGAGAATACGCATCGAGCGAGCAAACTGACGGACAGACGGACGAATGAAACCACACCCGCAAGCTTCATTGCATATTCAGCGAGGAAGGACACCCAGGCAGGAGGATTTTGTCTTCAAGTCGTAGCGACGGAACGGCCGCGCGAAGGGATGGGCACGCGGAAAGGAGGGAGTGGGGGGGGGGGGGGTGGATGCCGCGTTGGTTCGGACAAGCAGTCACTCCGCATCCCTTCCAAACCGGGACTTCCGAATATCGTCCCGGAGTGGTTTATTGGTTTTGTCTCTCCGCGGAGATCCTTGAATCTCGCCCGGGGGACGTGAAAGGATGCCAGGGCATCCTAGCCACGTAGGGGTGTGATTAAGGGGGGTGGCGATCCGTGACGTCGAGTTATTTCGGAGTGGACTGGGACAGCAGGCTCGCGATGCTGGTAAGAGAGAGAGAGAGAGAGCGAGAGGATTCGTCCGTCGTGGCTAACGCATGTACTTCCTTTTCTTTGCCCTTTGTACGGGAACGAGAGTAAGAGAGAGAGAGAGAGAGTGGAATGGCGAGGAGAGAGTAAAAGAGAACGAGAAACGCGCATTCCTTGCGTGTCCCAGAGTGTCCACTCTGTCGGCGAGCTCGAGTATAGTGGTCCGTGATAAAACTAACCTCGACCAACTGCTCCTCCCGTCGTTCCATCTTCCCCCTTTTCAGTGTTTTTTTTTTTTTGTTTTCGTCCCACCAACCACCCCCCGAGTTCCAGCTCGCGCGCCTGATTTAATGGCACGTAATGATCTGTCTGTTTAAAGAAATTTGAAGCGCGCGAGCCACGAATTCTATGTCTGATCGACGGGTCGTTCTCGAAAATGACGTTTTCACGAGGATCGCGAGCGACGTAGAATTGCGATAACGACGATTCGTTGTTTCCTCGCTGGAATAAGGCGAGAAGCGGGAGAGAGAGAGAGAGAGAGAGAGGGGTAGGAGAAGGGATGAAAAGCTCGAGCGCGATCGTTTTAAAGAATCGATTAAGCGATCCGACGAGGAGAGACACAGTCGTCGAGAACTATGCTCGGCGGTTCTGGTTCAATTATTCGAAGAAAACTGGAACCTTCGACAACGATCCGGAAGGTCCGTGGGGTGTGGTACGTGAAGGGCGAACGTGAGCTTGCAGTAAGGAAAGAGAGAAAGCTGTTCGGTCCACCTTCTCCCCCTTCTTCCTCTTTCCATCCGTTCCACCCTGTCTCCCTCTCTCTCTCTCTCAATCTCTCTCTCTCTTTCTCTTTCTCTCGCACACACTCACCGCCTTCCGTCAGAACGACGAACGTGTGCGTGCGAGCGAGCGGGGCAAGTGTATTCGACGACGTAGAGGAGAGACGGAGACGAAGCGTGCGTGGGTGTGCGCAAGAGAGAGAGAGAGAGAGAAAGAGAGGGAACAAGAGGGATCTAAAGAGGGAGCGAGGGAGAGGGTAGCTGTTTCATCTGTCACCTGCAGACGCCGCCTTCCTTTCCGTCATCGTCCCTCTCACCCGACCGGCAGCCACCCGCCCCCTCGCCAACCACCCACCCCCGGCGACCCCCTTTAATAATAACAACAATAGAGCTGGACTAGCGGCGGTCGGTCGCCGTCGTGGCATGTGGACCGGGCGAAACGGGGAACGGGGGAACGGGGAATTGGGGATGGGAAAAAGGAGGGGGGGGGGGGGGGGGTGGTGGTGTGTTGGTGGGACGGTGCGGGTCACAAGACGGCCGTGTCACGTCCGCTTCCAGCCTCGACCCTTCTCCTCGACAGGTCCACCCCGCGCGCGTCAACTTCACCCAGGGATGTAGCGGACCACCTTGAGTTTAGATACCGTTCCTTCGATTGCAATCCGACGAGATATTACCGACGTTTTATCGTCCGTCGTAATCAGAACGTTTTGATCGCTCGATGTTATACTTTTTTGGGGGTTTTCTTTCTTTTTTTTTTCTACGCGCGGTATGTCAATTAATAGGCGCGCACGCGCGTGTGTTCGGTTGATAATTGATGATCACCATTCCACGAGGTTTTTGCGTCCCTGATATTAATCGGATTGTACGTTTCTTTGGGTGTAGGAAAAAGTCGGTTAAGCTCGCGATAGCGGGGAAATTCCTTGGTGATTCTGCGATAGTCAGAATCTCGCAAAGGAATTCTTGGAAAGACGAGAATAAATATAAAGACGCCTTCGTGTCGGAGTAAAGGAGAGAGAATTTTTTTTTTTCTTTTTGCGTCCAGCGTTAAGTTGTCCGCGGTTAACTAAATTTCTAGAAAAATCGCTTAGGGGTTATGAGTGGGGGAAAACGTTCAAAGTGATCGAAAGAAATTATTCGGTATAGATTGTTTTATGTCTCTACGTAAAATATTTTGGAAAATACTCTTACAATAAAATATTTGTAGATATATTACTTAAATATTTTGGAAAATAATCATACAACATATTACTACGAAATACACATTGCGGATAATAATATAGCATAATAACAAATACAATCTTCTAATCACTGCGGTATAAAAAACAATCAATCTCTTTTGCAGCAACCTACTTTTCATTGCATCGCTAAAAAAACCATTTCGAAAATGATTCCAGTCTCACGGAGTTCCTCGAAAATTCCAAACGTCGCAAATATTTCATCGGCACACTTTCATCGTCCGATCGTACCCGGCGACGATCAAAAAGTGGCGAAAATATTTTCGGCGTACGCGCGGACAATAGTAGCGGATCCGTCCCTGACCGAACGGACGAACGCGGCCCCTCCTTTTAGCAGCGTCCGTCTCTCGCGAGCCTTATTACACGTCGCGGCTCAACTTCATCAGGGAGATGTCGCACCGTTCTCCAGAGTACGAGCATTAACCTACGCGCACATCGGTCTCCCTTTGCGTCTCTACACGCCCAGCGGATATGCTAATGTCCAAAAAGGCGCCGGTGTGCGTGGATGCATCTGCAGTATTTCGCGATAATGACTTTCGTGTCCGTGAGTGGGGATGAAACGCGCTCCCTACAACGTAATACACCGCAAAAATATAATACCGAGCCTCTCTCTCTCTTAGTTCGCCGAGCTCGTTCGCGTGGATCTCTTTTCTTTTTTTTTTCCACCAACCTTTTTGTTTCCATTCCGCTTCCCCTCCCTCGCTCTCCTTCCCGCGACGAGGTACCGAGATATTTCCTCTTGATTTTTTTTTTCCCCTCCCTCCGGAAGATCGAAAACGCGAGGGAATTCTTCGACGCTCCCGATTTGCAGCGCTTCGTTCGAAGCAAAACGCGACGATTACTTAATCACGATCGGACGATCGAGTCGAGAAAGGGGATTTAGAAAAAAAAGGGAAGAAAACATGGCGCGAAACGAGAAGGCGGTTTTCGGTAAAGTTAGTATTTCGATGGAATGCGCGAGCGATGAGACTCGTAAATAAACGGCCTTTTTTTGCAACGGCTTCGCAACTCGACGGAGAAGTTCCTGTTCGTAGAAAATGAAATAACTCTTCCCCTCTTCCTTTTTTTTTTCTTCTCTTTTTTGCCCCCGGAATATACACTTTTTGCCGTGGACACGTTGATTTTGCGCGTGACCCATGGACGCCCGTTCGGAGCATTAATCGTTCGTAATTTCATTCGATTTAATTACCTGGCTGGCGCGGACCGAATCGAACGAGGCATTAAACCGTCCGCACCGAGTCGAATGTTTGCATTTTAATACGCGCCGCTGATGTTCTCCGTTCGCATACACTTTTGTATGTTGCCTAATGATAGACGCGTAACGAGTGCGACGCTGCATCAATTAACGCCCGATAATTAGCAAGCGGAGGTTAACGCGCGACGCTCCCGGCTGCGATCGGATATTTTTCGCGCTTCGTGCGGGAAATATTACGAGCCACGTAGACGTTTCTTAGTCATCGTTCTCGAATAAAAAGACGTGACGCTCGTATCGTTATTCCCACGCTTTAACGTTGCTTTAATTACGCGTCATTCGATCGTCGCGTGTTCGCATCGCGGGTCAAATAAAAAAAGAAAGGGGTGATAAAGTCCCAAAAATGTTCTCGTAATTTTCATCGATCGATAAGCTCGCAATAAAATTGAAATAATTTGATAAACGCGTGGGCGCGTGCGCGTAATGACGTACCTCCCGTGGCCACCACTCTTCGCGTTACCGTTCCGCGCGTTCTTCACCCCCCTCCCCCGCCCCCCTTCGTTTTATTTTATTTTTTTTATCCACCGTTCATTCGAAAGGTAATCCAATCGAGAACGATGATTGAATTATTAATTGAATGACGCGCGTGGTCGCGGTCGCACGCGTGTTTCCCGTGTACACGATTTCCGGGCAACGATGAGACGGTTTTCCTCATCACGAATAATTCGCTCGCGTTTCCGCGAACGCGCGCGGCCAGTGCCTTTTTAATGTGTCTCGAAAAATGTACGGCCAGTCGATGAACTAGCGAAATTAAATTTCACTCGTACCGTATGCATCCGCAATGGCACGCGGAAAAATGATTACCCGTGCGAATAGATTTCGTTGTTCGACGTCCGGTTAGTCGCAACGACGGGATTTTTGTCGAAGTGGGGGGGAAACTCGGGTGAATTAGCGGTAATCAGAAATTTCGGTTCAATCCGTGGTAGTAGAATATGTTCATGCAATTTGTACGTACGTTCGTCTAACATATATAATAATATCATAATTCGTAACATACCACGTGACTTCAAATGTACACGGATTTGTAAAGGTTTGTTATCGTAAAAATGAAAATAATTTCCAATACGTTCCATACTTTTTTCGCGATACAAAGTCCCGCGAATGAACTTCCCCTTATTAACGTGTCAATTTTCTGGTTTACGGATTACGCGTATTCCATGGGAACAATATTGTTTGTTGAACTATTAACTGTTTTCTTAAAATACTAATTATTCGTAATACTAAGAGATTCTTTCCCGTGACTCTTTTTTCACGCGAAGCATCTAATAGACGAAAATGTCTACTCCGCGTAGAAGTTTGAAAAATTCAGAATCGTCGTATCGGGAAAAAGAATCTCGCGTCGCAAGACGAACATCTGATTCTACTTTTCCCTCTACAGTTTCTATATCCCTGACTTCGTTCCTCCTCGTCAAAATACATTTAGCGCCTCTCTCGCGATACAAAGGTTACAAAATAACTTCCTCGCCAAGAAGAATCTTTTGTCTTCCTCGTGACTCAAACGTTTATCCATATTCATCCTCGTTCGCGCGACAAACTCGCCAAGAATGTTCTCTGCGCGCAACATTAGGCGTATCACGAATTCACCCGACTCTCCCCCCCAACCGGGGGCGAGCGCCCCGCTTCCATTCGGGGCGAAAACATTCAAACGGCGGAGCTTTTCTTCGGGCGACAGAGCGAGACGCGAGCGAGCGCGTTTCGAGGTTGAGGAAAAAGGGCGGGAAGAGGAGTGAAGAAAAAGTAAGAGATACGCGCGTCGAGAAGAGGTACGGCCACGAAAGGAGCTTTGTCTCGATCGCCGACGGCCTTGAATAATCTCGTCCTCGGAAATTTGATCGACACCGGTCAAACGGGTCGACCGGACTTCAAACGCACACGTATGCGCTTCCCTCGCCCTCCCACCCCCCACCCCCCACCCCCGCCCCCTCTCCTCGTCCGTCTATCCGTCCGTCTTTTCATCCGTCTCTTTTCGCCTCTCGATCTCCCGATCTCTCGGTTGGCCGGTCAAGTAGGAGGACGCGCCGAACGGAGAAGGACGGACCGCGACGATGGAGAAGAAGGAGAAGAGGAAGCAACGGCAACCAGCGGCAGCGGCAGCAACGGCAGCACCGATCTCCTCTTCGGGAGAGAATCGAGGTACGAGCACCGTGAAGGCACACGGCCGGAATAACTCGAAAAGTGTCAGAACGATAATCTGACGGCAGCAACGTGACGGACGGGACGTACCGTCCACTTGGTCCTCTTTTCTCTCGCTTCTCTCCCTCTCCTTCGCTCCTCTGCGCGAGCGCGCCCTCTTCTCCTCCTCCTCGCCGCCGCCGCCGCCGCCGCCGTGTTCTTTCCCTTCGTCATGTCTCATCCACGGCAGCCAACGGGGATCGCGGGAGAAGCATTAAACGTCAATCACTTTCACGTTACTGCGATCGACGTGGGTCGAGAATACGGCGAGAATCCGAGTTGTTGCTAGCGTGTCCGTCGATTAAAAGCTTGGGTTTGTAAGCGAATCGGAAGCGCCGCCGGCGGGAGAAACGTTTCTTGTACGGTTTAATGGTTTCGCGGTTGTTTCGTCGGGGAACGGAATCAATTGGTAGCGGAATTAGAGAAACGAAATTTTATAGGGAACCGAGATAAGTACTAACGGTATCGCTCGTGAGCGTTCGGCGGGCGTATTTGTTCGTTCTCGGTAAACGGTTTGAATTCTCGAGAAATTTATATCGCGGAAAGTTTGCTCGACGTTATCTGTTCGTAGGGACGATTGGAACTTATCGAATATATCCAATACTGCGCAGTAGTATTCACCTTTATGCAGGTGAGTCAAAGTATCGTGATATAACCGAGAAAAGAAAGATTCTATACAATAAAATAATATGTTTAAGATAATTAATAAAATTTCGTAAGATCGCGTTCTTTGTCGAACGGAATCCTTAATTACTCGATTCGGGTTTTCGAGTCAGAACCCAGCGAACGTGACGATTCCAATTCGATTAGCAACCCTAATTAAAAGTCGAAAATATCCGATTCATCCACCCGGAGTCACTCGCTAAATTGTACGACGCAACAGCGATACAGGGGTGGGAGTGATAATGAATGTCGATTAAAAGTCGAAAATAATCGAATCGTTGGCCGAACACTGAGACGCGGGATTACTTGCTAAATCGTACGAAATAAAACACCGAAGAGCGAGCGTGGGGTGATAATGAACGTCAATTAAAAGTCGAAAATATTCGATTCATTCGTCGAGCGGCGGGGGACGGGGTGTACGGCTTTTCGATTATGCTAGAGAATTTTACTCATAAACTTTGCGACGCGATGATTGGTTCTAATCTTTCGTGTAACGTACACGCACTCTTGAACGAGGATTAAAAACACGCGTTTCGAACTACGTGTACTTTTAGAGACTGTCGTTATTTTTTTTGTAATACATCGAGCGTTCACCTTCAAAAAGCTTTCAACCCCATTGAAATAGCGAAAAAAATGATCGAGACCGCGGTTTTTTTTTCGGAGCGGAATAGGTCTCTCGAGTCACCATAAAATTTGACTCGACCAACATTCGGTGGCAATTTTTTTTTATTAACCGCGCGATGTCACTGTTCATTTTTTATATAATTCCGTAAACATTTAGCTTCCCAACCGCAATTTTTTAAGTCGTAGAAATTCAAAAATCGAGGGCATCGTGATTTTGTTCAATAACCGAAATTTGACTCTTCGTTAGTCGAATCGATCTATCGCTAATCGAGGTAAATTCAAATTTACCTTCAACGTTCAATATTCAAGAATACTGCCAGTCTGCTACTACGGTTCCTACCATCATACAAAAAAAGGACGATAAAATAGCGAGCCTGCAAACTTTTTAACCTACCAACTAATAAATTCTTAAAATCTTACGAAATTAAGAATCGCGACACCCGCTTCGGAACAAACTCGTCGGTATTCACGGGTCTCCCTTGGCGCCGAATCTTGTTATGCAAGGAACGAAAATAATCATACGGCGGCGAGGGGTTGACATCGATTAAAAGTCGGCAATATTCGATTCGTCCGACGAGACGCGGGGGTTGCCGGCCTAAATTGTACGAAAGGAGCGCCGAAGGAAGACCGGGGGTTAGTAATGAATGCTCGTAGAATAATAATAAGGCAGATGCAGTGATAAAGAAAAGATAACAGCGGAGAAAGTACGTACGCACGTATCTCAGGGGCGACGTGTACACGAGTTACAAAGGAGCGACGATCAATAACGCTGTTTTATAAAACGTACGGCGTGCGACTTAAAAGAGAATTTAGACGTTGATTTAAGCACATGGGTAACGTGATTTATCGTCGACGCTGGTTCCGCAAACGCACGACCCATAACATTTATTGTTCTTGCGCCGAGTTTTGCCTGAGTATCTGCGTTTTTTCTCTACCTCTTCTTCTTCTTTTTTTCTTTTTTTTTTGTTCCATTCCCTTCCCCGGTTATCGACGAGAAATAGGCGAAGAGAGGACGCGCACGATGAAACGGGTGAGCGCCGCGGGATCGAGGAAACGTTTCGCGGTGTTTCTCTGGCTAGACGACGGGTCGGTTTTGCCACTGACGTAATGGTGATCGGGATTTATCCGCGGAAAGAGAGCCGCTCGCGTGTATAATTGAAAGTTATGCACTCGCGTAAAGTTTAAGCGAGAGGGAAAGGTCGAGGCGGAGGCACCGGATGATTCGCCTCGGTACGCGTCTAGTGAACGGCGTCGAAGTGAGTTTAATAATCGGTAATACTCCTGAGATCGAACTGGGTCGGGTGTTTTTTTTTTAATCCACAGAATGACGGACAATATCTGTTTTTTTTGTTAAACTTTTGTTATGGATTGATCGTTGTTGCGATACAATATTATTTGATATTGAATTAAAATTCAAATATCTTATTCTTCTAACATATTTTTTTCGTACTTCTCTTATTATTAACGTATTAAAATATGTAATGTTTCATTAGAATGTATTTTTCAATAATTTTTGTTTGGATAAACTTTGTTTAAAATGTACGCCGAAGCGCGTTGATAATCGCGATAGTATCTAAAGTAAAGTTCAGACAAAATCGATGAAAGGAAATGTTTAATGGAATTATTGTTTCACGCGATTGATTGGTTGATGGGAAGCGATTTAACGACTGATTCAACGTAAATGAAGTATGAGCGGTTATATGTAGAATGATCGCGCACGATCTTATCCGAGAGATGATCATTCGCGATCCGACTGTGAACACGGAAAACTTTGTCGAGTTCGCGATGTCTACAAATTCTACTCATAATTTTTATGTTAGTGCCTCCCGATAATAAGTAAATCATTAATGAGATCTCTATTGGTACATTTTTTTAATACCCCGTCCCTTAGCGAAAATTGCATTCCTCGTTATATATATATCAAACGCTTCGGGGTAAATATTTTTGTCATTCAATTACTTAATCCAAAACATCAATGATTGTACTTTACGCTATTCGTGCTCTTCTTACCCATGAAAATGGTTTTTGTTAGGATTCAATCGTGCTATTCGTTCCCGAGATACCAGACTTTAAAGTATTACGAAAATATCAACACAACTGACCTATCCCACGATTCCACGCCTATTTATATTTTTTGTCTAAAACGCTACGACCGTACATTTGTTTTTCTACGAAAGAATTTGACCCACATTCCGAGACAATAGAATTATGCAGGTGTTCGAGCGCGAAGACTCCGCGGACGGTGAAACAAAAAAAACTGACGCGACACCGGCCAAAAATTTCCAGGAAACGCACGAGCGCGCCGACTTGTTTTCTAGCTGTCAATCCTTATAAGGAAGCGTTTCTTAGGTCCATCAGCGAATAGCGTGTTAAAGAAATGCATACCAGTGGTTGACGCATCCAAGACGATCGTTTTATTGGACAATTGCACGTTATGGCAATTGTAAACGTTACGCGATGTCAGAGATTCGAGCGTGTTCGACTCGAAAGCGATAGGAATTTCTTTGAACAATTCTAGACTATGGAATTTTTGAGTTACCTTAATACGACAGAGTACGTTTTAGAGCCGAGGATTAAAAAATTGACATTAAAGCGACGATGATGACACGCATCTGCGTGGCTGTACAAATGAATGACGAAAGAATAGTTTATATTCGCTAAGCATCGTGAGAGTTAATTCGTTCCTTCGTCTTAACCTTTATTGATTCGAGGTATTATTAATTCTTGAATTCAATTATTCAATCGTGACTTGTTACCCCACCCCGCAAAGCTCAGGGCAATTAAAGACTTAATTAAAAATTTATACATAACTATATAATTTGGCAGAAATTCAGGTAGATCGAGTAATTTGCAAAAATTGTCGTAGACTTAAAGATACATACAAATAAGCTTTATGTCGTAAAATTCATATTATCATTAATATTTTACACTCGACTAAATTTGCGATGCTAACAAATTCTCCTAGTAGGTATCGCGAACAAGTATACAAGATTCTTCTCTCTTGCGACATAAATTTTATGAACGTTCATTCTCACTTCCATAAACCTTTTTGCAAACAAATTCCAGTACCGTAAAATTAGCAATATTTCCCGAGCACCTCGGACTCGATATTGTAACCGACCGGTGCTTCTTGCCAGCGACCGAACTCTGTTTATAACAAAATTGTTTTAAAAATACCACCCAACCGTGATCCCGAATAAAACAAGAGAAACGATTACCCGTCCGTTGCGTTCAAACGCAAAACCGTCAACCTCGTCGTAGAAGACGTTAAGTTTCGAGCGCGAACGAAACAACGGGCAGCGAGGGAAATAAAAGCTGAACCCCGTGGAACGAGAGGAACACCGAGAAATCCAAGTAGGTCCAGCGGTCTCATTTCCGAATATTAATTCCAGCCCCGTCATCTCGAGTCATCGTCTGGCTCTGCGGTACGAGACGAAAGCCAGGTGCATCGGGACGGATCGAGGTCGTCGCGACGAGGATATTAATTGCGATGTGACACGTACGAGAGAGGAGCGAAAGCGAGGTCTTTTCGATGGCTTCTTCTTACTTACTCCTACCACGTCCCGCCGATTGATTCCGACAGGCGTCACCGGGCTGCGCGTAATCAGAATAATTGACATCGATGGAAAGGCGTCGCGCGTATTCGCCCCCCCCCCCTCCGGTGCTCCGAAAATTTCCACTTTTGCAATTCGAAGAATCGTGTCGTCGGTGCGGCACGATTCGAGCGACTGGAATCTTCTGCCTCCTCGTTTTTCTCGCGACGCGACGGTACAGGTTGAGTGGTTCTTGTTATTTCGCGCGTAATTGCGCGAGCGATCGTTCGAATTAGAACGAATATTAAATATACGGCGAGTTGGTATCTTTACGTATCAAGGATGTTCGATTCGAAGGGATTGAGTCATTTTTATCTTTCTATCTCTTCGTAAAGCGACGACGGTGTGTTTAGTTCTTCCTATTCTGCGGCGCGAAGTTCTGCGAATGATCTCTTGAATTAGAAAAAATATTCGATATACGACGGTTGGTATCTTTACGTATCCAGGATGTTCAATGCAAGCAAACTGAATTTATCACCTTCGTCGTATTCCTCGCAACGCGTCGGTCTGTTTAGTTCTTGCTATTCTACTGCCGTCAAGTTCTACGAATGATCTCGTGAATTAGAAAAAATGTATTAAATATACGAATGTCGGTATGTTTGCGTACAAAGGATATTCAATTCGAGCGGCCTGAAGGTAACTTCCGTTTTTTTTTCTTCGCAAGAACGCTAGTCTGGTAAATGTTTCCTATTCTACTGCGCGAAGTTATTTGAGTGATCGTCCGAAGAAGAAAAATTAAATATACGACAGGTAGCATCGGTATCCATCAAGGATGTTAAATTCAAGCAAACTGAATCTACTACCTTATATTTCTCTTCGTAACGCGACGGTCCGTTCAGTTCTTCTTATTCCACGAAATTCTGCGAACGTTCTCTCGAATTAAAAACAGTGATATACCCGACTCTTGATTTACGTATGAGCGATGTTCAATTCCGCACCATTCCGCGATCAATGTCAATTACACCGAATCAGTACGAGTTCGCAAAAACAATGTACGACGCAGCGCGTGTATTCCGCAAGTGTCCGCTAACGAATCAGCTGACTGCTGTCAGAACCTGGCACACGACGCTAACTGCCATCGCATTGACAGACAACACATTTGACCCCGAAAAGGAACAATCGCGCGGCAGTACACACATCACCTTCGAAGTTGCATAATTCATTCTAATTTTATCAAAAGCGTCACCCATTACTCGACATCTCGCAACCCACGACGCACGGTATCCCACCGACGAGTTACCTTCCCTTACGAGTCAAACATTTATTCGCACAACTTCGCGTTTGCATCGTCCATGGAATTCGTCGTAGGGTCGCGTCAGCGGTGTTGGGAGGGTAGGGCGGTAAGTTTCTTGGGTGCTTTCGCGCACCTGGATCCCAGCTCTTTCGACGGCAAGCGCAAAAAGCCCCATTGTGCCTTGCTTTTGAAAGGCTCACCTGGAATCGCCAGGACGACGATAAGATCTAACGAGATCGGCTGTCCCGCGGGGAATTAAAAATGAGGGAAGGAACCGCCGCCCGCTGGCAGGTGGAGGAGGTACCGTATTATTCGGGCTCCTCCTTATCACTCGTCCTCGCATAAATCCCGGGGGGAACAACACGCGAGAGTCGCGCGGGCGCAACGCGTTGATCCATCACGATCCACGAAAATTGCTGTGCGCCCGATGTTTCGTTGTTCCTCGGGGCCCGCGAGCTCTTTCACCGGAGAGACCCTCCCTATACCGTCGCTACTTTCACCCGTTCGCTGCCACCTTCTTTGTTACGGCCCTGAACTCCCTCGAATTTTTCTTCCGTCAACCAACCAGTCGCGAGCTATTAACCCGCTCTCGTCCGATCGCCGTTGGCGATCTTGCATCGCTCAATGTCGCGAGCGCGATCGTTCGTAATGAACCTAGGAGAGTATTCGGTTTAGTATTCGGTTTAGTATTTCCCTGGTACCGGAGCGCATTCGAGCACGTCCGTCCACACGTTAGAGAACTCGATGGTCACTCGAGTACATAGGAAATTATCAGTATCCGGAAGTATTCCCGCCGTTTTTCTGTTAGGAATATTTGCCGGGTACTCGAGTGCATTTGAACGCAAATCTTTTTGCGCTTGTATTGAAACATGACAAACTTTTAATTACAACGATACGACAATTTCTTGCACTCGCAGAAATTGCTAATTCAAGACCCCATTATTTTCTCAACGTATTATAAGATGCATTTCTGACAGTACATTGGGTGACAGAAGGATCAACTAAAGAATCAACTAAAGGATAAATTAAAATTAAATTCAAGTAATTCAATTACCCCTTTTTTCAATAACTTTTATCCCACCGTTCCATCCCAATAACAACAAAAGCTCGTTCCACTTCGAAACGCCACCTCCTCCTGCATCGCGACTAACGTCAAATTCATATAACCCCCCCGCTCGATTTTCCAACCCAGAAGAAAAAGAAACTTTCGCTTCAAAGCCGAAACGGCGTATATTCCACGGGTTCGATCGTTCGATCGTCGGGTGCCGGAATGGTGCGTCGTCGCTCATTCTCCCGAGCTTACCCGCGAGATCAGCGGGTTCACCCGGTCCTCCTACGGTCGCCGACAGAAATAGACGATACGCGCGGTAATAAATATCTCCGTATTATAATTAAGCCGAGCCCGAGAGTGTGGGATACGCGTTATGTATGAGAGACACGCAGATGGATGGACGGGGAAGCAGGCGGAAAAGACCGCCGAGCGGAGACAGAGAGGCACTCATCGGTAGATACTCGGCAATGATGGCGCGGCGGCGCGCTTAGCAACCCGTAACTCGTAAACTCGGCTATCGGTAGTGGACAGTTATATCGGCGTCGCGTTCCCTCGGTACGTGTTCGCACGGCGTTCGAGCCGCGGCCTTGTCAGTCCGTCAGAACCGTCCAGTACCGTCCGGTACGTCCGTCCGTCGGTCCGCTCCGCTCCTTGAGTGGCAGCGATTCATTCCGCTCTCCTTACGCTCTTTCTCTCTCTCTCTCTCGATCTCTCGCTCTCTCTCTCTCTCTCTCTGCTCACCTTCTCTACCGCGCACCGCCGCTCCTACACGACGCGACGCTTCTCCGAGGATAATCGAGCGCGAGATAAGCACCTACGCGTATTAACGTACACGACGAGTCCGGGGATATACGGCGCCGACGCATTTCTTTTGGTTTTAAAAGTATTCTTCCTTGCGTCGGGAATAACAGGGTCGCGAGAGACGAGAAATACGCCGGTCGTTGTTTTATTTAATATTTATTTGATGGTTATTAAAAGTGCAGTCTGATAGGCGCGGGATTTGACGCGCGCGGAGAATCGCGACTGCCGTGCGTTATTTACTTTCGTTTTGAAAGGAATCTCCGTTGAGCGGCGAGTTAGGTTGGCGGTGAGCGTGATTTTTCAGACTGGTTCGCGGAACGCGAATGATTTTTTTGGAATTTGAAAATTGTTGCGTTGAGTTTGAGTTTAAATTGAGAGACGTTAATGAGAGTTCGGATAAGTAAAAGATTGATTGACACATACTTGTGTACTTACTCATATAAGTATACTTGTATACTTATTTGTCTTGCCTTGTGTTCTTTATTCCATCAAAAATAACGCTTTTACTCCTGATATTCGAGACACTTTCAAAAGCACAAAATACGCCCCAATAATTTCATTTAATTGTTTCTTTAAACCTACCTCTGATAAGCCAAACATACAAGAGATTAACGCGCGCACTGAGTCCAGAACGAAGCATATTTATTTCGGTTTTAAAAAGATTGTTGTTCGGTGGCAAATAAACACCACCGCGCGGACGGGATTAGCGAAACGATGTCGAAAAACGAGAAACGCGGCAGCAATTTTATCCGGCTTGAGAATCTTCGCATCGATCTTTGATTCAAGTTTTTTTTGGGGGGGCTATTAACGACGGTAAAAAATTCACGAAAGATTAACGCACACGGAGAATCACGACCGCGGTGCATTATTTAGCTTAATTATAAAAAGAATCTACGTTTCATTGCAACTCGCACAGTCGCGCGAGACAATTTTTCCGAGTAATTAATTCCGTGTCTGGTGTCGCGGTTTTTGAGAATACCTCCGATTATAAATAAAATATGACGACGGGGTCGATTTAATAAATTCATTCGAAGATCGTCTGTTTGAAATCTTTTAAATTTCGAATCGCGATTGCGCCGATTAGTACGGCGCAAGTGTAACGCTAGGATTTAAACGAAACGGCAGAGGCAAACGAACGCAATTTCACGCGTATCGAGATCATTTTTCCGAATCACCCGCTCGATTTCTCACGACGCGCTAATGAGAGAAGTTACGCGTCAGAACTCCCACCACGGCCGATACCCGGCAAGAGGATCCTCGCGCCCCCGATACGCGGCCGATACCGCGTAACGAGTCGAATGATAATTTACTCGCCTCCTCGTGTAACTCGTTTTGTGCCGGTAGATTAATTTTCAATCTGGATATTTCGCCGACACGACTACGACGCGTAATTGAAAATGAAAAAAGGGGAAGAGGTGGAGCGAACGAAATGCAGGAAAAAAAAGAAGAAAGAAAAAAAAAGAAAAAAGAAGGTATGAATTCCGCACGGATAAATTGACAATAAATCAACGTCAGAGCGGTGGCGTATGCAAACGCATCGGCTAGAAAACGAGATTATTAATCGATCGGTAAAGCGCGAGGAGATTTCGATCGCGATAATCGAGGAGATCGTCGTCGCCGTGGCAAAAGTACAAGGACGCCCAGTTACACCGACGCATGGCCTAATTACCCGTCGTCGAGTCCTCGTCCTCGACGTCCTCACTCGTCGCGTCGTGTAGGTGCCGTCGACGGAGTCGTCGTCGTCGTCGTCGTCGTCGGAAGCCCGGAAGGACAAAATCAACTGCGGTCGACGACGATGTCAGCCCCTCCAGCCTCGTCAGGAGCCAACCCCTCCCCCCCCCCCCCACTCCGGCCTTCCCCGCGATTCCCTGGCCCACGGAGTTCGGCCAACAGCCGCGCAGCCGACTAATATCTCGTTCTTTTGTTGCGTTTCGCGGCAATTCGCCTGCCTACGCTCGCGCAACGAATTTCGGGCTGATTATTCGGGGCGGCGGAGTGACGTCGGTCGGGTGGATT
The DNA here is from genome assembly GCA_933228935.1 of Pemphredon lugubris. Lineage (NCBI taxonomy): Eukaryota > Metazoa > Arthropoda > Insecta > Hymenoptera > Crabronidae > Pemphredon > Pemphredon lugubris. Next base: position 67,756,161 of record OW121815.1, read on the forward strand.
AAAATGCTGCTAGCAGGGTCTACGCGCCGAAGAAGGGTGGTGGTACTGCTAGAGGGGTGGAGGGATGGAACGCTACAAGCCCGAAGGGGGTGGGGGTGGGAATGTGGGGAGAGAGAGGAGTGCAGCGTTGCGTCTTCATCCCTTCCTTCCGCCAGTTTGCCGACGATTCGGGATCGTTCGTAATTTCGTTCTATCCTCGCGGAATGCGGGAAAGTGATCGACGATCCTGCGGGAGCGGTGGGAATTCGGCTAAGTTCGCGATAGTAGGATATTTCGAATGACTCCGTGACACTAGAATTTTCGCCCCAAAAATTAGTTGCGAGGGAGGATATTAAATATGGTTTACGCGTTAATCGGTACGTTCGCGCGGAAAGACGAATGTGGGTTGGCGAGTTCGGACTTTGGTCAGACCGAGAAGTAGATACGTGCGACGTCGGTCAGACATTGAACAGAATGCCAAATAAACTCGAGGGGTTTAGAAATGAAAAGAAATGGATATATGCTTCGTGAGGTAACAAGTAAGGATCGATTCCAATTGCTTCCTAGAATCTCTGTACAGTTCGAGAATCTCGATAATTAATTTGTATATTGTCTGTACAACTCGACAATCCCTTGGAGTAACCCTTTGGCGTACAACAACGTCTGCGAGAGGTTTCTATATAAGACACGAAATTTCCAACAGTGCATCGCGAGCTCACCCAACTTACCGCTTAAGCGGATGTTTACGCTCATAGCTGGGGTCCGACTGACAATCAGTTTTGGAAGACGCGGTAGACGATTAACGAGATTCGCGTTTTTACGATCTAATCGACCGTGTTACGTCGATTCGGGCGCGTGCTGGCGAGTACGAGACGAGAGGAGCGCGTCGCTGAAACGGCCGGTAATAATAATAAAAATTGATGCGTCCCTTTACGGCCGCTATAAAAGCGCAAGGGTAGCCGTGGACGGAAAAGTCCGTCTCTATCGTAGAAGAGAAAAGTCTGGGGGTGGCCGGTGGGGAGCGGGGAGGGGAGGAAAAACTGAAAATGCGTGCGTTAAGTCGCCGACATTTCAACCCCGTTCACCGTGCTCCACGATTACAATACAATCGTTTATTTCGCCGCGCGGAATAGACGCGGCGGCTGTGGTTTATTGTTTCGAACACTCGGCTCCGACGGAAGCCCCTGCTCGCGAAAAGTTAATCCCGGATCGATCGTTCGGTCGCGGGAATAAATAAATTATCCCACCAAGTATCGCGGTTTTGGATTATCCGTCGAGTGACGTCCGTCGTTGGGCAAACAACGATGACTTTTCGTTTGAACCTACCAACAAAGTGTGTATCGGCTTGGAATAATTATTGAATAGAGAAACAAAACTAAGTGTCTCGATTAGCATAGCTATGGCAGCTCGAAGGAATTTTCGTTGACGAAATCAATAGACGATTTAAGACTGTTTCGATCAAGGCGAAGAGGTTTTCATTCGTGAAAAGACAAACTGAATAATTGATCACGGATCAATCATCCTGTAGCGAATAAATGATCGCTGCGAGTATCGTGGTTTTCGATAATATAGCGATTAATGTCAATCGCCGGGGAAACAACGTTGACTTCCTATTTTAAACTTCGACGAAGCTTGGAATTATTATTGAATTAGTAAAACGGAGTGTGTCGGTTGGCGCAGTCTCGTCAACGTAGATTCGTTTTATTTGTGCAATATTGTTTAATAACCTCGCGAGTCGTTGCGATTAGCATAGATTAGCGTTTAAGCAACTATTTTGACAGTTCACATGCAAAATTCGAAATAACTTGCGACCTTTTTTTTTTAATTTTCATCCAGATCAATCGTGCAATTGCGAGTAAATAAATTATTGCTGCGAGATTGTAATTTTAGAATTGTCCATCGATTAATGTCTGTCATTGCAGAAATAACATCGGTTTTGTACCTTAAACGTTAGCCAAATAAAACTCTGTTGCCAGTGAAACTTTGCCGAGTAGAAACATGTTCGTTTAATTCGCTTTGAAAATAACCTAGATTTCTGGGATCGATGAATCCATCGAGATAATTTCGGTAACCGCTTCATACCCGAAGATATTCTCCCGAGAAACTCTGACCGAATAATTATTCCCGGGTCGATCGTTCAATCGTGAAAATAAATAAATTTAAATGAATTCAACTCAATACTTTTAGCGACGACAAACAACTCGATTTATTTCAGTTTCGAAATAACTTCACTCTAAACTCTAACGATCGACGAATTCTCGAATACCGTCGAAGGTGTCTAAAATGTTAAACTGCAATATTAATCCCGGCCACGTTCGATCGCGAAAAGAAATAAATTACTTATAAAATAAACCGTATAGTTTTAGCAACGGCGGGGGGGGAGGGGGGGGGGAACCAGTTCGTTGATTTCACTTCAGAAATAATTTCATTTTACGTTTCCTACGATCGACGAATCCCGAGATTGCTTTCCGAATTGAATTCTTCGATTCGACAATAGCTCTCGCCGACGAGTATTTTCTCGAAAGCTTCGATCGAAACGTCAATCCCCGATCGATCGTTGTATCGGTCAGATCGTATACATTATCCTCGCGCGCATCGTTATTTCAAATTATTCCCCGTATCAATATCGACGCCGCGTCGAATGCAAAGTAACGAGCGTCCTCGCGTGCACGACCGAGGTACATTTTCTCATCGGACTTTCTCCATTGTTACGCCGGTACCACGATGTTTTACAGTATCGACAGTTAAGGGGGGGACCGGTAAATTAATAACTCGTCGGCGAAGGAACGGGACGGCGATAAAGACCCGATATCTCTCGTTGCACCGGCGTGTTTCGGTAGCGGGGGAGACAAGGAAGGCCCGACGGGCGTTCGGGGGGGCGAAAAGACGAGAGGGGCGAAGGTTGGAGGGGGGCGAGGTAGGGTGGGGGGTGGGGGAGGGGAAGGGCCGGGAGAGTCGGCCGTTAGCGCGTTTTACGGCGGCATTAAGCTCCTCTTAAACGACGCACGCAAAGTGCTCCTTTCCTCGACTCCTTCTCGCCGGGATGCTAACCATTCCGATCCACCCACCTACTCGCCGAGAAACCGCTTCCTATTCTACCGAATCTCGCACCTTCTCACCCGGTTACCTCTCTCGCTTCGCCTCGGTGTCGGTGAACTTGAACTTATTTCACGGAATTTTCGAGGCACCGTTAACCCGGGGCCGCGGTCGCGTCGCTTTGACGCGAAGGAACGGATCGTCTTTCTTGCGCGTGAATTAATTTTTACTAATCCCCATGTTTTTACGTTAATTTGTTCTTTTGTATTGAAATTCTTGGTTGTTAATTAAATCTTAGGGACTCTTATGTTAGCATTTTAATCGCTTATTGATAACGTTTAAGTTCAGTATTTTGAAGGAGCTTTCGAAAGTTGAGAAAATGTCGTGAAACGCAAGGATACCATAATAGATTTTTGTAAAAAATTAATTTTGAACATTGTCCGCAGAATCTCAAAAATTCTTTCACCAAATACCATAATTCATTTGTCGAGAACAGACTAATTAGGACTTTATAATCGTGATGTAAAGTTTGCCCACAAAACACAGACACATAACTCCACTTCAAGTTATGCTAATGGTACTATAAAGCATCCTCAAAATATTGTTAAACACTCGTACCAATTGCATATAAAAATCAAATCTCTCTCGACGATTTCCTGCAGAATCTCAAAAATTCTATCACCAATGCGTCTTACCCATCGATCGGTTAAAAAGAGAATCATAGATGACAATTCTGGCTCTACCTCGGTCTCTTCTTAGAAATTCGAAAAGGATCGCGGCCACGATTCGTAAATTGAAAACGACCGGAAGTCTAGGGAGTAGGGATAGGGTGGACGTGGTCGAAAGGTCGAATGGAGGGAGCACAAAGTGCCGGATCGAAAACATCGGCGACAGAGATCAGACGTCGCGGTGGGCGTACAGGTATATATAACGTACAGGTAGACAGGTACGCGTGCACCCGTAAGTGAGATAGAAAGAGGGTAGGGAAGGGGGTGAGGTGGCGGGTGGGGGGGGGGGGTGGAAGGAGAGCGCGGGGCACATAAGTCCGCTCCCGGCATCGCGTCGACTCGGAGAGTATTGACAGATATTTAAATGAATATTCCTCCGCTGTTAGGGATCCTCTTTGAAATCAAAGCAGAAGGTACAACGGTTCATTTAGACGTCCACCGATATCCCATGCCGGCCGGACCAGTGGATACAGGATTTCACTTGTCACGTCATCCGTGGGTTATCACCGGTAGGACGACTATGGGAAAGAGTATATCGGAGGGAAAGAGAGGGGGAGAGAGTGAGGGGGGGGAGGGGACAGTGGGAGTCCCTTGACGACCCCGTTTGTCGAGCACACGCACGCAGACTTGTACTTTACCTTCGCTTATCAACCGGACAAACGATCGCTCGATATCTCCCACTTGAGCGTCACCCAAGGTCCCCGTGTGGCAGGAAGGTAAAAAGAATCTTCGCCAATTTCGGGGACTCTTCTGGCAGTGTCGCCGATGAAGTTCGGGGGATTGACCATTTTCGAGGGTGACGTTTCTTCGTAGGGAAAAAGTCTGATAGAAACTACGCCGCAACGAGGACAGGCGTCGAAAAAATTGAAGAGTCTAGGCATTTATAATTAATCGTTTCGATGCTTTCCTCGATGGTTCTCGTGGCGGAAAGATAAGAAAATCTTTGTCCAGTTTCAGGGATCGTGTGAGGAAAAGTGGGGGAGAATGAGATCTGGGCTCGGGAAAAATTAATCGTTCCGAAATTTTCATTTTAGGAACCTCTTTGCTCATTTTTTGTAAGTATCGCTAAGTACCTAATTGTAAGACGAAAAATACAGTAGGAATTTCTAGTTCAAAGATATTACATTACGCACTGGTATTCTCGCCTATTTTTCAATTATCGAATTCGCTGTAAGTACGTTACAAACATCTGAACGAATGACCTAGATTTCCGCGCCAATAGTTCTTCGAATTTTTGAAGCACGATTTGTCATCTATCTCGAGGTTTCCCGACAAAGGTATAAAAAACAACGGCCCTCTTAGGAAATGCAAGCCCATCTAAAGTACCGAGATCACTTTTACGGGTGATCTTCTATGCCGCGTTAATGGCGCGAAAGTTACGCAGCAGGCTGTACCGCGTGGGTTGGAAACCCACCCCAGGAATATAGTTCAGGGTTAATAGTACTATACCAGTACGCGTTTCTATTTTAATTGCACCATTATGGTCTATCAAGGCGCATAATGTCAGTTTCCTACCAACTCAGCTGCGACCAGAATTATTTCTCATTGTTACACAACACGATTTAAACATTCCTAAGTAAATTGTTCCTTTCAATGTAAACAAATATAAAATATTAGACGAGGAAGCGAGGTACTCGCACAACGAGTAACTCGGATATAAAAGCGAAGATTGCTAATCGGAAAGAAAGAGACGCGTCGGTATGACCATCGCGATCCTTCGCAACTGCAATATTTAAATATCACTATAATATTACTATCCGCGCGATGAATCGCGCGAATGACACGAAACTCGAATTAACGCCGCTCTCGATAAAGTGAAAGCGCGGAGCCGCTTGCATCTGTTCGCATTAGACGTGGCAGCTATCACGCGACAAGATCCGAACGAACGCGGATATAGATTATCGCGTCGAACCGACAACGATTTCCCATCAAAACGTTCCACCCGGTAGATTCTGGCATGAAAGTCACGTAAATCAACGTTACGCCAAGGAATATGCGTAGATTCGAATGGGAAAGTGACCGAGGGAAACGCGTCACGCGTTCGCTGTCGCGCTGTTCTCCTCGTCAAACAAAAAAAAAAACAAACCCACACACAACTTAATCGCGTACAGTCTTTGAGTTCGATAATCGATTATATCGATCGAACCCCCGTAAACCGAGAAGGCGAAGAGTCCTTTTGCCACGCAAACGGGACTTAATCGCGCGATAAACAGGAATGCCGGCGGTTTCTTTTTTCTTTTTATTTCCTTCTTCTTCCTTGCGCCCGGTGAACTCGAGCGGGACACGCGGCAATAAATCACTCTGAGCATTTCTAATTTTCGCGGAGTCGCACGTACGTACGCGGGACGCACTTCCGGCGGGTATGCCGCGTTGCGTTTGCGTCGTTACGCTTACGAATCGACAGACCGATAAATTTGTCGTCGCCGGGCAGTACGATGCCGGAGCAACGCGTACGGACGATAGGAGGGGTAACGGGGGGTGACCGGTGGAAAAAATCGCGAGAAATATTGTCGCAACTTTTGTTGCCATTCCGGCGATGTACTGTGCCGTTCGAGTTCTCGGTGTTTAGCGCGGGGAGTGAAAAAAATAGAAAGGAGATTCGCTAGGCCTGCGAGTGTCTATCGTACGATTAAACGCTGCAGCTGCGCCAGCCAGAGCGCGTGCAAACATTATCCGCTTCTATGAGAAGACACGCGTCGTACCGATCAAGGTGATAGCAACGCGCTGTAATTTCGTATTTCCTAACGTCGCTCTTATTTCCGACGCAGTTTGCTTTCTAGAACTCTTTGCGTTGATGCATTTCGCGCATCGAACCGTGAATTCGAACGTGTAATGGTTGAAGGAAAAAAAATGGTGCTGAGTTCGCTGCATCGTACCGAGGGATTGGAATCGAAAGATTTAATTGTAATTGGAACGAACGGTTAAGTAAGCATGAATCTATACGGATTTAGAGTGAAGCAGTTTTTGTTTGCTCGGTGCGTTTTTTAAAAGAAACGGCACATGGTAGTTATAGATTGTATCGATCTGACAACTGTTTAGTTCGATCTTGAGAATAAATTTCATTCGAAATTAATGTCAACATTCTAAAATCTTAAATCGATTATTTTTGTCTTGTTGCACATTTTAATTCATTTTTATTTCACACTCAATCGCTAATATCACAAAAAGAAAGTGTCAAGACCATAATTTAGCCCGACCCCAAAAAAACCACCAGGACTGGCATTGAATCGTTTACCCTGACATTATGTAATCGAAAATTTAATTAAACGAGAGTTCGCGATATCCGCCAAGAAATATCTCAAAAAGTTGACCTTCGGAACAAGGTTTCAAATCGACTTTGCATGTTCCACCGATACCCTCGATTATCAATCGCTCGTAGGAGCCTCCCCATTTGTTTTCGTTTTCCTTTCTATCGAGCAAATAAAGTTTCGATAATTCGCGATAAATCGCCGATCGTAAGCAGTCGTTATTTAGGATTTGCGCGTGCGCCGATAACCGTGCATCGACCGAGTAGTTTTGAAAAAGAAACGATCGAGCTATCGATGCAGGCGTGTCTAACAGGATCGCGTAACGAATCTTCGATATTACGACGTACTTCTTTCCGCGCTTGTACCGGCCCGTACAGTACTACGCAGACGTACACGCGCGCGTATCTTTTATCTCGGTTACCTGTGCATCGTCCGATACCTATTTCGCAGAAGCAATCGGCGCGAAGATAGCGCGTACGTCCGCGCATCTCCGCTCGTTAGACGACGCGTAACGGCGACGCCGATCATTTATGGTACTCCAATTTCGAAAATGACCGTCGCCGTGCTCGTCGATGCGCTCCGTCGGGTTTTGTAATAAAACGCGTGGCTTTGCGTCTCGAGCAAAAGTTCAACGATCCTCTGGCGGAAAATCTTGCTTTCGATTTTTGTTTTTTTATGGTAAATAAAGCAAGCGCCGAGCGTGGGAAGAAGTGGAGAAAATCTGGGGAAGCTCGCGATACTCGGAAATTCTGGATAATTCCGTGATATTGGAAGGTATTTCAAAGATAAAAAAAAATGAAAGTAATCTTAGACAGCTTTTTTCGTGATATAAAGCTTGTCTAAATATTATATGTACATTTATATTCTGTTCTATATTTCGTGGAACGGATTTTCTTTCGAGTTGCCGAGAAATCCGGGTTACTTTCGCGAGACCAGAATCTATTTCAAAAATGTCGGTTAAAGTGATAAAAATATAACCTAGAATATAAATATCTAAGCTTCAGTTGATCTATCTTCTCTTTTCCAAATAAATTTTTATAAAATCTTTCACAAACGCGAAATTAATCAAAATCAATTCGAAATTTCTGCGCGTTACGATCTCAACGATACGTTACTCGTGATCAACGCACGGGCATGGTGACGCGTCAAGCACAAGATACAAAATGAAAATTGCGTGCGTATATGCGTGCGTGCGTGCGTTTACTTTGGTATGTTGAATTTTTTTGAATATTTACCGGTAAGATTATCGCCGCGGTGCTGCGGCCACCGAAAGGAAGGCCTCGGCTGCTGCTTGCTGCGCATGTCTCCCGTCCGGTGCGGCGGCTGCGGGCCGCTCGCTTTTCAAACGATCGGAGACCACTACTTACCTGAAAGAGAAACATTACAGATTGTCAGAAAAAGAAGAGAGGTCAGGATCCGACGCAGCGGATAAAATCATCGATGCATTCAAATTGAGTGATTAAATAATTAACTGCTCAAAATGCGGTTAACTAGAATTTTTAGTTTTCACGTTCTTCCTAATGTCAAACTCCCACCTGTCAAGTGTTAATTTAAAAAATCAACGTGACGTGTATGAAGTGAAATTAATTTACTGACTACGCTCTGGTTCGTGCGAACCTTAAAGCAAGAAATTTGAAGAAAACCTTGATTAAAATTGCGAAAACCTTAAATTTCAAGAGCTTTATAATTTTCTTTCGAGTTTTGGAAAAGGGGGAAGCATTTTAATAACTGTGGAGATATTAACTCATTTCGTATATCTTGCCGCTATTTAATTTGAATCTTATTTGGATTCACGATTTTATTTCCTTTTCAAGTTTATTTTCTAATTTCATTTCAAGCTAAAAGGCATCCCTCGGACTGCTTTTCCACAAGGTAAAAATATGCGTATCTTGTGTTCTATATTTGTAATCAATCAATAATAGATTTTCTATTCTACAAAGACTTATAGGTTTTAAATCTTACATTCTATACATGCCGAAACGATTAATTAATTGACGAAAATACGTATTCTCTCTAAAGCGTCTGCCGCTTCGCCAAAATTATTCTTCGGCACTTCCGCGAAACGGAATTAAAACGTTCCGCGCTGAAATGCTTCGACGCCCGCGGATTAAAAACGTAACAACGCCCGAAACTTTTACGATTTTATTTTCTCGAAATGTTTCCCGGACTCGGTTACCGACGTCGCGCGAAGAGAGATTTTCGCGGGTACCGCCACCCTTCTGAAAGCGTTTTTCCGAAGGGTGCCACAACCTAGTATCCACCCCCGTGTACCCCTCCCGCCATTCCCCACCCTGTTACCAAGCATCGTAACCGGCCGTATATCTTTCCACCGTACGCCCTCGAAAGCGGCCGCCTTTGTTTCAGATATTTATGAGGCGTTTTAATTCGCGCGCCGCGTCACCCGGCGTCGGTCGGCGTCGCTCCACGTCGCTCGGAGGGGGCGGGGGGAGCGTCGAACGGGCGGAAGGTTCGTAGAGCGGCGTAACTGCGCGCGGGAGACGAGGAGGCATAATAGGCATAAGGGTGCTTCGATAAAGCGCCAACCACCCCCCTCCCCCCTGCTTTACTCCACCCTCCGCCACTCTCCCCCTCCAACCCCTCTCTCCCTAGACGTAGGCCATAAGCACAAACAAACTCTCGCTCGTATATCTCGCCTCAATGGTTTCTACGTCGGTACGGCGGAGGGTCGTACTGTATCGTGTCAGTATCGCCCCCATCCACCCCGCTTCTTCACCCCACGCGCGCGCCTTTTCGACCCTTCCCACCTCCCCCGGAGCCACCTTCAATGAGTCCGAGGAATTCCTTAACCCACATTCGGTATTACGCCTCGTTTCGGTATTTTTTTTTTTTTTTTATGTACACGGATTTTTGTTAATATTGGATGGAAATGTATTTCGTGACCGGGAACTGAGGGATTCGATTAACTATCCAACGAACGATGATCGTAGTACACTTTCATCTCCCTCGCTCTACCCCGAGATCAAGAGACAAGGTCTTGTCCGGGGCCAAGCACAAGTACGCGAGACTAGACCTTGTATCTTTTCCGGAAAGAACGAACAGGGGTTATCGAGGTGGTCAAACTGTATTTTCTCCTATTTCAAAACCAAGAAGTACCTTAACTCAGATTTTAATAAATACCGAACACTCTCTCGTAGAACGTTTCCTTTCGTCATTGTTTCTCCTCTGTTTACACATATTCGTCGATGAATATATGCCAAACACAAACAGAGAGGGTTGATTCACCAGCGGACGTATAACGGCGCATTTTCAACCCCGTCGCCCTTCGAAAGCCGTTTCCGAATCCACTTCTCGAATCATCTTCCATTCACGAATCATTCTATTTCGTCGTATCGTTGCTCTCCCCGTTTACGCGTACACCTCGCGTAACACTCCTCAAACACGAAGAGGGTTAGATTCGTCACTTCGCGGCTCCACGCGTTCGAATTCCATCCCCAGAATATATTTTTCACTTCCCGAGGAATTCCTTGAACCCCCGTACATTCGCGACTCACCGCTTTGTCGAACCACCGTTTCAGGGTTTTGACAGTCAGTTTCCCTTTTCCCCGGTTTACGCGTGTTTACCGAGAAATATCTCGTGAGCTGTAACGGGGATGGGGGGGAGGGGGTAGATTCATTACAGGGTGGATAAGAGCGCATTTTCAGAAGCGCATTACATTCGTCTCGTTGATCCACGAGGCGAGCTCTCGCGCGTCCCTTTAGCGTTACACCGACACCTTCGGCCAAGCATCCGGGGGCTTCCAGCGGTATACAGCCGCTTCCACGTTTTACCTCGTCCGCCGCCCCCCGCCCCCCCCCCCCTTCCCTCACCCCGTCCACCTCCCCCGTCTCGCCCCATCGTCTCACGACACACCAGAGAGGCAGCCGCACTCCCGCCTCATGCTCTTCTTTACGTTGTAGCCGAGTTTAACAGTAACAGTACGTCACCCTGTCAGTCTCTTTCCCTCTCACCCTTCTCCCCCCCGCCCACCCCTCTTCCCTCGCCCTTCGTCGTCCTCTCTCGGTCCCTCCCGCTCGTAAGAGGCTTTTGCGCTATCCCCCTCTCTCTCTCTCTCTCTCGCCGGTTCCTCGTATTCTCTCTTCTCTCCCTCTCTACCCTCTCTCCCCGCCGCTCGGTCCGTGTCGCCGTATCTTTCTCTCGCACTCTCCTTAACAGCCTTCACTCTCTAAAAGCCTGGGTGTGATCTATGGCGGGACGTTGCGTCATTCGGGGAACAGATGCAGGGCTCGTATATTACTCGGCCATATCTACCGAGAAGACGGAGAGAGAGAGAGAGAGAGAGAGAGAGAGAGAGAGTGAGGAGGGGAGGGGGTGCGAGAGAAAACCTTACCGCGCGGTCAAAAGAATGGCAAACGACACAAATCACTCGGCCCTTTGTGCCCCGGACCCCACCCTTCGCTTAATTTTTTCCGACGTTCGAGGAAATTTACTCGACGGCATAAGTTCTCCCCGTTCGTACGTCAGCCCTGTCACGACGGCATGAGGGACGTTACATTTTTTTTACTCGTCGCGCGCTCGGTCGATTCATCTCGATAACAGAACCCGAGAACCTTCTTATCGTCGTTAAGAAAATCGATTCGATCGAGAATCGCGGATCGCGAGTGCGTCGAGTCGCGCGTAACGTTAATCGTGGTAGTAGCGAAACCGTACGCACGTACCACGGGAACACTAGCCAGCTGTCTACGTGAATAGGGGTTGAGCGGGGTGGGGCAGGGGAGTCGGGAGTGAGGAGGGGGGGGGGGGGGAACGGCGGGAAAGCCAGTGGGTAGGGGTGGCGGGGGAGCGGAGAGAGAAAGAACCTCGAAAACGCGCGCCGGTAGGGTAGACACTTGGAGAATCCCATAAATCAGGTCAGGGTTGGCGACGGGGGTGGCTGCGCGGCGGTAGTTGCGGAGGGTGGCAGAGCGGGGACCGTTAGGTAAAGGTCGACGCACAACAATCCCACGCCGGGTACGATGAGCGACGAGGATGCGCATGCTCGTAAAACGTTTGGCGCCAATTCCGTCCGTCGGAATAGGTCGGCGGGGTTGGTTGCTCTCCAGAACTGCCGGAGAAGATCCCACGTAAAGAAGTCGTGATAAAGGGGCCGAGAGGCGGGACGGGGGGGAGGACTTCCGGTACTCGGGGTTCTGGTGCTCTTGTTACCGAGTAATAGAATGACGGAAAAAGAAAGTGGGTGACGCGGAAGCGGTCTCGTCGATTGGCGTTGGAAAGTCGATTATCGGAATTAGAATGGTTTCCGGTAAACGATCGTTTGGATAATTGATTTTCGTAAAGATAACTGGCGGCGGGGGTCGGTCGGTTTATTTGGAAACGAGGATCAATAATTTGGGAGTAAAGTAATAAATTTGTGACGTTGGGATGTAAAGATACGCTTGTATTATAGTCGTTGATAAGAATAAAAACAGGAAACAGATTTATTAACGTATTCGACCCACGTCGTAACTTTCCGGAGTAATTACGATTATTTTGTAATTTAATAAGACGCTCGCAGGTTTGCTATATTCTCGAAGTAGGTATAATAAATAAAACTCCGAAATGGTTATTTATAGATGCGATTCTTTCGAGTAATCAGTACTTCGGATTTATGGGAGAAATTCCGTTCAAGTAAAGTAAAGTAACAGGAAAGATCGCTTCTAAAGAGTCAAGATAGAGAACGAAAGCATGCGAAGAACGAACTTTCTGAACTCGGTATTTCGGTATTTCTCGGCGCTCACGGTACGATAACAACAAAAATCTATTCGAAGTATTAACTTCGTTGATGACACGAGATTAGTGCAAGTCACGATCCATCGGTAAATATTCGAGATAAAGGGAATGGTACGAAAAGTCGCACTTGGACTCGATATTCCTATACTCTTACACTCGCGATAAAATACTAGCGCGGATACGTATACAACGGATCTCGTCTCGCTGATTATCGAAGTCAACGCGGATCGAGTTTTGGGGGGTTGCCGAGGGGGTTGCTCGCGTACGCGTCGATCGATATGCTACCGCCCCGAGGATCTCGACGAAGAGAGTCGCGGGTGGGAAAAAGATGGCGACATTGAAGAAGCTTTCGAGGGACCCCAGATGGAATCGGTGCAGTTTGGAATATTGGAAAATGTCGGACCGTGCTAGGAATCGAAGGAGTGTAGCAGAGGGGGGGGGGAGGGGAGGGGTCGGGGGATGGCAAGGGGCGGCGGAGTGAGAGCAGGGCAGTATTTATGACGCGTACGTGAATTCTTGGAACACCGGGGATACGGCGTGCCCGTGTCACGCCGTTGCCGAAGAAAAAGAACGATCGGGGTTCGACGAGGGACGCGAACAACGATCGGAGGGGGTTTGGCGGATTCGGGGGTGGGTGTAGGACCGTAAAACTAGACTTCGAGCGAACGTAAACTCGGTACATCCTGTCGATAACGCACGGGGTATCCACTGAATTTCGGTTCCGGTGAGAATTTACTTAACCGACGCGAGTCTCATTATGTCACGGGATAATTGCAGTTTTTTTTTTTGCGAAACTGAAGGCGTACGTTGAATGTGAGTGATAAGTCAACTTTACGTTTATTTTTTTAGAATAATTACTATAAAATATTCTATATCATTGTTGACTATAGTGGAAATATAAAGATTGTACTATTTCAATCTGACTATGATTTTGGAATGGGGGAGTAAACTTGATTTAGCGTCCAAAGATCGATGTAAACAAAGACGTATTTCAAGCAGTCGAGTGTCCCCGTAAAGAACGGTTCGAAGTTTGGGGAAGAACTCACGAATCTAAGTCGAATAAATTTGATTTTATTCTCAATCATAATACCTCGAACGGCAGTTTTGGCAATGGCAGTAAAACTACTTACGCTGTGATCATCCATCAGTGAAACGTGAAAACGTACGATTCAAGGTACCCGCTATATCTGTACAACTCGGTAAATAGAAGCGAAGTAGATTTAATATCACCATCCAACGATCTAACCATTTCACTATGTCGCGCGCCGTTGTCAAGATAACGGATGATAGTACAATTGATAAATAAAAAGAATTTTGAATCGTTTCACATCAAAACGTACTACGTAATCCTATAATTCACAAAACTGATTATGAATCACGAACAAGTCCCCTCGGGGAAGTGATTAAGAAACATTAATTTTGAAAAAGTCGCAACAGCCGAAAAGTTCTAACTCTTCGATTTATCGTTACTCCCTCGTTCCACTTAACTCCACTGGATTATACAAAACTGTATCACGCTTCCAGACATACTCAACCCTGTTTTTTGTCCTTCGCGGATGTTAAGGGCCTCTGACATCAAAGTCCCGGTTGAGCGGCAGGAAAGGATAGGGGAAGGGAGGGGGGGGGGGGGAGGGGGAAAGAGAGATGGTTTCTGGGCATGGATGGTATCCGATTGATTCATTGGACGCGCGTGCCTGGTTTCAAATCACCAGAATAGAATCCGCTGCCTCGGAATGCCAGGCTCACGGCTAATCCATCGAGCGTCTTTATTGCTCCGCGACATTTATAAAACGCCAGAGAGACGAGGGCTCCCTGCGATCGCGCTCATTCGTCACCGATTATAAATCGTCAAGTCTCCCCTCCCTTCGCCCTTCTCCCCCCCCCTGCCCCGAACCTCTTTTTCTCTCTTTCACGCGCCGAGTGTCTCTTCCTCACTCTCTCCCTCTCTTTCTCCTCTCGTCGTTCGGTATACAGTTCTCTCTGTAATTCACTCTTCGCGAAAAGCGACGCTGTCGGTCGTCCCTCACGGTGTCTGCTCACTTCCCAAAAATACGTGGAATATGTAAAACGAAGTATCTGAGAGAAAGAGAGAGAGAGAGGGAGAGAGAGAGAGAGACTGCTTCCATTTCGGCTTCAAGCCTCGTCGTTTGAAGTGCTAAAAGGTAAGCGTTTAACTTCGAATACGTCAGACGAGAAGTATTTCGACCCCAGGCTACAAAAATTATGAGAACCAAAATAAAAGAACATTTTCGTCCTCGGACTATAGAACGTTCAGTCGCTAATCAAGTTTTACACCGACGGTTTCGGGATCGAAAAAAAACTTCAGACGCGAACTAAGTTGAAAAAGGAAGTTTTTCGAACCGCGACTAAACACTTATCAACGGAATCACGTTCAAAAAAAGAACTCTCGACCCGAATCTCAAAAAGTTACGTCCGGAAGCAAGATAAAAAAAGCAAAGATTTCAACCGGAAGTTCGAAAATATTAACGAGAACGAAGTTTTTATTGGAAGATTAAATAATCAGGACGGGAAGCGAGTTCAAGAAGAAAAGGTTTCAACGCGAATGAAAAAAAAAGAAGAAGAAGAAATGATGAGAATCGTGTTCAAAAGAAAATGTTGAACCTGAAACTATAAAACTGTAACGAGAAGGAAACTTCGAAAAGAATCATTCGACCCGAGACAAAAAAGGATCACGACAAAAACGAAATACAAGAAAGAAGTAACTGTCGCGAGGCGATAAAGATTATTAGCAGAACGAAATTCCAAAAAACGAGGATTATCCGGCGAACGATAATTACATTCGCCGTAGTTTATTTAGCAGCGACAGGGAGGGTGGGAGGGGGAGGAAAAGACATTCCAAGCGCAGGGGAACGAAACTAACCGGAGAAGATAGGTCCGAAGCCCGGTGTTTTCACCGAGCGAAGGTGTAGCGAAGATAAGGCGCTCGTTGCGTTGAAACGTCCCCAGACGGCCGTCCAGGAGCGTCCCGACGCGACGCTCTACCGTCTCCTCACCGCCACCTTCCTCCGAACCCCTCAACAACCGACCCTCGCGCTCTTTCTCTCTCTCTCTCCAGAGCGTCGTCGAACCTCGTGTAATATCACGGCCTCTCTTTCCGCCACCGTTACGCCAGAGCCTCGAGTATGTCTATAGACTTACAAGGGAAGGAAACGCGAAGGCAAAACACTCGCGAGAACCTACCTCCTCCTCCCCCCCTCCCCCTCGTCGCCTCCCTGAACCGACTTCAACCCCCCGAACGAACCGTATCCACCCCACCGTTTCGTCTGTGCGAAGGAAGAAGCCTCGAGGTATCGCGGGGTAGGGTAGGGGGAGAGGGAATTCGCGGAGGGTAGTACAAACGCCGGTAAAACGCAAAGGGGGGGGGGGGGGTGGAAGCCCCCGTTTAATACTCGCCTCGATAGCCGAGTGTTTCTAGTAATTGGGAAGTAAAACAGCCCTCCGACATGCACCTCTCCCTTTCCGGCCATCCCCCGCGCCGCCGCCGCTTCGCCACCCTTATCCTTTTCCAGCGGAGCGAGCGTTGCGAGAATCCCGCCGGGGGTTGAAACGCCTCGAGTTTCCTTGGCGTGTGCCTACGGGGGTGGAAGAATCGGTATCGTCTCTCGAGGGGGGGGGGGGGGGGTTGCGAGAGGTCTAATTAAAAAGGAGGAGAGAGATTCTTTCCGCGATTTTCGTTCGATCGCGGTGATCTCTCGTCGGATATGAAATCGATCGTTACGAGAACGAACTGCCTCGACGAACGTTCGACGTATCTCTTATCGCTCGTATCCCGCGAGTGTTTGCATCCGTTGCACTTCCGTTCAGGCATCGTACCTACCTCCTTGCGTGGCTCAGGTTTTTTTTTTCTTTTTTTAAAGTAAGCGTAATCTCGAATCGATCGTTTCTATCGAACGAAATAAACGATCGGGCGCCTGCTAATAACACGCGCGGGGAGAGATAAACCCGTTAACGAACTGTGGCCGATTCGAAAGGGAACCCTCGCGATAATAAAAACGGAAGAAAACGAATCGAAATAAAAGAGCAAGATCATCGCGGTGCTTGGGCTAATCATCGCGGATGGGTCTGGGTGAGCTACTCTTCTAACTCCCGTAGCTTATTATTACCGCTTGATTCTTGTCTCCTTCTCTCCGCTCCTGTCTCCCTCGCACTCTCCTCTTTCTTGTGCGCGCGTCCCATTACGCGGACGATTATTTGACTGGCCCAGAGGGTGGAAGCGTGTCCCGGGGACCTCGGCGTTGAGGTCAGGCGAGCCGAGGACGAAGAAAAGAAAGAATAAAGGGGAAAAGGAAGAAATCAAGCCGGGTAGAAGAAGCATCCAGGAAGGTGGCCGAAAGAGGAAAAGGGGAAGAGGGAGGAGGGGGGGGGGGGCGGAGGCGAGCCGGAGGAAGAAGCAGCAGCCACGAGGAGGAAGGAAAGGGGGGATGGGGGGCGAGGGGGAGGTAAGTGGCGACAAGGGTGGGGGCAAGGTAAGTAGGTATAAAGGAGCGTGACTGGACTGGAGTTCAATACGCGGCCCTCGAGCACAGCTGTCACTGACATCGCCGCAATTCGAAACTGACCACGACAGCTAACCTCGGTGTACCGGGTGAACCACAACGGCGGAAACTTATACCAGCCTTCCGATTGATACGTCCCGGCCACTCACCATACGCCGAAGGGGACGGATTAGTCGGCGAATGGCAGAGAGAGAGAGAGAGAGAGAGAGAGAGAATGAGAGGAAACGATAAGCAGAGAGAGATGGAATGAGAGAATGATCGAAGAAGAGAATGGGAGGCAAACACGAGAGAAAGAGTAAGGAAAAGGGAACGAGAGGAAATGGTAAGTGGAGAGAGATAGAGAAAGAGAGAGAGAGAGGGAGAGAGAATGAGAGAGAGAAAGAATGAGAGAATGATCGAAGAAGAGAACGAGTAGCAAACGCGAGAGAAAGAGTAACGAAAGGAGAACGAGAAAAAATAAAGAACGATAGGTATAACGAGAGAAAGAGAGTGGGGCGAGAAGAAGGAGAGATCGGTAAGGGAGAGAAGGGGAAGGGAGAGATTGACTCTCCTCGTCCAGCACTTCGACGAGCGGCCGAAATAAAATACTCCGTCGTATCCCGATACCTCGATACCGACTCCTCCGACTCGACGAGAACTACTCTTCCTCGCTCCCTGGATTCTTCATTGTTGGGCAAAGGACGACGTCTCCAACCTCGAATTCTATCCAACGTCCTGTGTATCGATAAGGGAGTCGAAGATACCACTCTGCGCGGGTCAGAGATAAATTCGTCTCGAACGATAAAGCCAATTAGTTTTATCCTCGGGGCGCGCAGGTAGTCTTTCGATGCGCGGATCGACCGTGAATCTCATCGAGATATATCGCGTTGGACATGGTAAGACGTTCGGGTACCTAGCTCGAAACGGCGGGATAAGGTGAATTCAATTAAATTCGTCATACGGATAATTTCCGTGGTATTAATTGTGAGGATCTTGTTAAACGATCGTCGCGGTAATCGGTATTAATGTAATGCGTGTCGAGTTAACGGGTGAATAGCTGGTGGCGATCTTTGTTCGTCTGGGAACGATATTGTCGATGCTGTAAAAGCGGGGGATGTAAAGTAAATTACCAGAGAAGGAAGATAGTAAATGTTACGAGGGACAAGAATCGTGTGTCTTATCCGGACTATATTGCTTAGGTATGTTTATGTTCGTTTCGTTGACGTCACGCAAGTTTGTGCGGAAAACTCGGGCAAATTTGCGATACCGGTATTAACAGTGCGTTAAGAATCTTTTTTTTTAAATCATCGACGGTTAAGAAATCAGTGTACACCAGCCACGAGGGATGCACAAAATTCACAGATATTTATTCGCACAGCTCGAAGATATTTGTTTTCATTACCAACGACATATCTAAAGAAAGTACGGAATTTGTCAATTTCACGAACTTTGCCTACACATTAATATCAAGAATTCATCAAAGCGAGCGTATCGTAAAACTGAGACACGAACAATCATTATCTAACGCTGGTTTTATTTATCCCGAGAGAAACGGTCTCTCGAGCTAATTCCAATTAATCATCGACAAGAGCGAGATTTAATCGGTTACGGGTACGAACCCTTCTATCCCAACGCTAGATCCGAGCTCGACGCCAGTAGAATCATCGCGAGTCAAAGACCTCCGATATCGACCCAGGTTAACTCCAAAAAATCACACGGTGATCGGGAAATGATCAAAGAGCGGAAATCGTCTTTCCGCGAGCCGGGGAATTAGGTTGGCCGCATCGTCGTCGGCACCCGCCGAGAGGTCGGTGGTTCTCTTTAATAGGTGGATTCGGAAAGGGCGCAGTCATCGTTGGCCCCGCGAGGAAGAAAACCTTAGGGACCACGCGGTAGGTAGTCCTTTCCCCGGATGAATCGTCGAAGGTGAAAGGTACCGGGCTAATAAGGACGAGCGCGATAATAGCGACGATGGACGATAGAGAGGGGGCGAGGAAGGTGGAGGGCGGATGGAGGAGAAGAAAAAATTCGTCCGAAGAATGGAAAGGGAGGAGAAGGAGCGGAGCGTTAACAGCGACGGAGGAAGAGAACGAAGCCGGTCAATCCTCGGCGAGGAGGGCGAAGAAGGGTGATTGATGGAACGTCAGTCATGCTGCAGCCATCAATCTCCCGTACCTATACCTTTATTATTTATTATCCTTGCCGCTACGGATACTTCGCTTCGGTTACACGCTGTCTTTCTCTCCCCCCCCTCTCTCTCTCTCTCTCTCGCTCCCTCGCTCCCCGTCCATCCGTCCGTCCGTCTCTCCCGCGAGAGACCGGTGCATCGGCAAAGCTAAAGGCCGACAACGGTGACGAGGCAACGTGTCTCAGGTAGAGGAGTACAGAGTGACGCGTGTAGTTTCGCATCGCGAAATGACTCTCAACGGATTTCCCCCCCGTTCTGCTCCTTGAATGCCGGATTTCTCTCCCGAGCGCGCGACGTCGTCGCGGGGACCGAACTTGCTCTCGATTAACGGAATTACGATAGCTACCTCTCAGTTTCCGTTTGAGGATAATACGCGTTTCGGCCCCGTTGCGATGCCTTCTCATCGCGGCCACGTCGAAAGGAAACATCAAAGTAACAAAAGGGGGGAGAGACGTTGGACTTTAAATCGATTCGATTTCTTTCTTCCTTTTCCTCTTTTCTTTTCTTTTCTCCTCTTTCCCTCCTCTTTTCTCTTTCTCTCTTTCTCTCTTTCTTTCTTTTTTTTCTATACGATGCCTCGGAGCGAATAGCTATTTATCACGGTGCGTGGCACACGATACGACAAAGGAACGCGGTGGTTCGTTGCATATCGCCGCCCCCGTTGCTCCTTCCACGAATACATTCGCAAGGCGGGCGCACCGGTGTACGTGCGTACGCTCGGACGAATATACTCGCGCCGCCCGCTTCGCCCCTTGCTGCGTCACGAAACAAATGCGCGTTCAGCCAATCATCATTGTGCCGTCCGTAAAGATGACTATGACGATGAGAATGACGATGACGAGGTGGAAGATGACTCTTCGCAGCTGTCAATCGAATCGGAGAGCCATGGATGGGTACCGCGTCGCATCGCGTCTGCGTCGCTCGCACGGTCTATCGTCGATGCACGGTTGTTGCGAGAGGGACTCTCGGCCGATCGCAAAGGACGACGGAGTTGAATATCGTTCTCGCGAGACGGAAAAATCCCGTTCGAGCGATACGGCGACATTGTCGTAGCTTTGTCGCGTGACTTTTGTTTCGGAGGGAAGAAAATTTAACGCCTGGCAGACGTCGCGTCGAGTGTCCGGCGGGATTTTGTCACTGACGCGGTGGACTTGGACGCGGATGGGTTTGGCGTTGAAACTGGACGTTCGTTTGTTTTAACGATCGCCGGGTAATACGATTCCTTTTTTTTATTATTATTTATAATTTTTCACTGATTTTGGGCTATTTGATTTTTCTCAAAAGCACACGTATGTCCTCAAGATGGTAATATTTTATTCGATATAAATTTTAGTTGATTCAACCGTGGATTATGATTACTCCGGATTCTTGTATTGTCGAAGAATTTTAACAGAATTTTAAGGATCTTTATGAAAGCGCCATGATTTCACTTTATTTTGCACTATTTATTGCATTTCGTTATAGGGAAACGATGCTAATATTAACACCACCGTGCAATAGTTTTACCGACGGAGAGACGCCTTCCCGCACATCACGAGCGTGACTCGTCGTTACAAAAGACAGGATTAAATTATATTTTCCAGTCCACGGAATTTCGAAAATAAATTTTACTCGCTAGATACGACCGCGCGTGAAGTCCACCAGGGTCCAATCGACCGCAGCGTAGCCATCTACGATTATTAACGACATCTCGATAACGAAGCATAATGTACCGCGCTAATCTCATTTGTAGTCTCAGGGTAACGCGACGCCGATACAAGGTTGACTTGTACGCCGAGCACGATGAACGGAAATATTTCAACTATAAAACTAACAATACTCTCCCCTCCCCCCTCCTCATCCCTCGTCCCGTTGATTGGCACGGTTAGGAAAGACGTGGATTATAAAGGGAAAGGAGGGGAGGGGGTAAGGTGGACGCATCAGGCAACAGGGGCGGAAAAGTTGACGGCTTAGACGTTTTAAGTTTCTCGAGGCATTTGAGAAGACATCGAGCAACTCGATCTCTCGAGCCGGACGCCGGAGATACCTGCACCTGAGCCTCTTAGACATTTTTTTCGAGAGCTAAACAGGTTGCCTACCCGTGCTCTGGATGGAGAAAAGAAGGCGATCCGACGTGGCAAAATTTCGCGCCGTCGCTCGAGCGGATATGCGCGCGTAAACCGAACGGAGGTGAAAAAAAAGGAAGGGGGAGAGAGAGAGAGAGAGAGAGAGAGAGAATGAACGGTCGAAATCCCGTCACTTCGAGAAGAACTTCCGCCAATAGAGAGAGAGAGAGAGAGATTGATTTAGGAACTTTGCTCGCCAATTAACCGTTCGATCGACGGGTCTGGGGTGAAAGTTAACTAGTAATTAAGATTTTGGTTACCTCATCGCGTAATATCCGGTTTTTTTTTTTTGTTTGTTTCCCCACGAAATTTAGAGTTCGTTTATCCAGTATCTTTCAATTGAACTAGAAGCGCGATTTTGTTTTTGTTATTCTCGCGTTTAATCCATTCGTGACTAAGAGAAATTTTCGAGACGATCCCCAGGAGCGAAGTTTTGTTTTCTTTTGCTAGGAAATGCATTACACACACGACGTATAATCAGATTTCATTGGATTAATCGATGATATCAATTTCAATGCCAAGATCGTCGTTCTAACACTGTAATCCGATCAGCCGAATATAAAAGTTCTATAAAAAAAAGAATTATAATTTTGGTGCGAAAAATAACACCGAATTATCGATACAGCTGACAAAGTCGCGTGATGATTTTTTTATGTCTTCCAGGAAATTTGGTATTCCTTCTTCAACTATTTTATTTCATATTTCGTGGCGTGATGTATTTTTACTTTTATCATCTTCGTAACCAGAGCCTGAGTTTAATTTGTCGTGATTACGATGATCACAGTTCAACAATGTCACAGAACTTTCCTTTTTGCTAGAATCACTATTGCGTACATATTTTTCCGCAACTTTTCTCTATACTCTGCAGTATTTTATGATTATTCCAAGTACTACGAATTACACAATTATTTCGCTACTCTCGCTAAAAATATTCCCGCGCAACGAATATCAATCGATCCTTATAAATTCCTTCAAGGAAAATACTTTCTGCCATCCGTGAAACACTTGTTTTTTTTTTTTTTTTTAACGTTGGTTGAAGGCCAGCCTCGCATCAAAATGAATTTTTCATGAGTCTCCCTTGGAAATGAATAGTTTCGCCGGTTGCTCGCCGTTAATTGTTAACGCTCGCGACGTAATACGCGGATCGGCCATCGATAATTAACTACCGAACAAACGCGGCAGGTGTGTCGGCGTTACTCATTAATATTTTAATTATTCAAAATGCGCGCGCACGATTAACGATCGTGCACACCGGAGAGCGGATTAGGATTTACATGATTTGAGGCAGGTCAAGAACTGGGTACAACGATATACGCGCTTGTGTAAGCGCACCGACGTATCCGGATACACGGCGAGCGCGCGCGCGCGCGCGCCCAGTACACACATACGCTCGCGAGAGCGCGTTATACACGCGTCGATGTGGGCGAACGGGCAAAGGCTTCTGCTCCATTCATAGTTAACCGGCACGCTGCTTATGAACGAGCATACTACTCCTATTATGTAACGCATCGTCGGCAAGGAGGCTTTTTATATCCGCCACGCGCCTTGACGCTGTAACACGTGTTACGTGCACGCCTCTTCGAAAACTTTCGCGAGTCGTAGATTCGCTGCTAATTCGCGGCCGATCGGCCGCTTCCGGGCATTTAAAACTTCGTGTTTGGGATCGCTATCGAGTGATCGTTCGCGCGATCGTGGATCGTTCGCTGTTTGCGAGACGTTAGGCTTCTTTCGTGCGGACCACTCCATGGCAATTGCGGTAGATTGCAATTGCCCTGTAAACTGCGGTGACCCACGTTCGACGCGGTTGCAGTTTCGACACCGCGCGATCTACAGATTGTGCAAAACTTTACTTATTTCTCAATGCGCGTGTCAAAGATCAGATAAAAATATAGTTTTGTTTGATAAGATAGCGATAAGTGTATTGATTCCGGAAGCTGACTGTCGATTTAGTATATTTCGATAGTTGCGTTAAAAAAGATCTGAGATGTGCGTTGGGGACGATTCAATTTCATGGAAAGTCATTTCTTTGTTTTAGAAACATTGGTTGATTATTATTACAGTTGTGAGAAATTTATGAAAATTTATTGAGTCCTCAGCTTTCGATATACGTTTATCGACTCTGCGGATCGATTCGAGTCTATTCGCTTGTAATTGATAGCCATTTTTATAGAATTTTTCCAATGTTTGTACAAGGATACAATTTTGGTGGTTAACCTTTCTCGCTTCGTCGCGTTCACTACACCGATAAATTTATTCCAACCCTAAGCGTACTGGATTCCAGTGCTACTTCTAATCGATAAAGAACGATCGTAAAATAGAGAAACCTTAAAATACATTATCACGCTCAATAATATCGTATAATGAAGTACATGAAATATATCTATTAAAACAAATTAAATATGAAACTCTACGATTCGTCAAACTTTTGAATGTTGAAACGTCGGCAGTTATCACATTCCGAGACTTACTTTATTAACAAACAATTTCGCAACTGTGACTCGAATCACGTCTTTCGAAATAAATTATTAACCTTCGTCCAACTTTAGATATTTAGCGTCACAAAGAAACATATTACACGCCTCTTAAATATTCACAGCCATAAAAAGGATATTTATAAAGACAACACTTGCGAGCAAATATTTTTCATGGTAATACAAAACGCACACTCTTTAAATCTTCAAGCTAAATATTTGTTCGCCAAGATCGGGCGAGTATTATTTAAATATCAACAACAATCGGGTGTATCGAACATTTCTAATATATTCACGTAACAAAGAAGTGCAACGTGAAAGATTTCTCAAACTTTTCAAAAACTATATTAAGCCATCGGATGACAATTGTGATACCGCAACGGTGGATCGCACGTGTGAACGAAGCCTTACTCCGCGTACGAATCTTCTTTGATACGAGACGCGTACCAGGTAGCCAGATCGACGATCGGGTTATTAATGAATTCTGCGGTTTGAATCGAGCATCGTGGTGGTGTGCGGTGACGCTGACGCGGGGAAATGGGCGAACGGGGGGGGGGGGGGTGGGGAGGGGGGGTTTGAGGACTAAGGGTGCAACGATAACCGTCGCGAAGCGATCTTTGCAAATGGCACCGAGCGTCTTTCGAGCGGGAACGCAGAATGGGTGATAGGTAATGCACGCTGACGTTTATATTAATGCGAAATGCGGCTTTGAGACGAGACGCGTCTAGTTCGATGCTTCGCGACGTCGATTTATTCTGTTTATCATTACCGCTCCGCGAGAACGACGGGTAGAGTCATCCGACGTAGTTTCCATTCTACCCGACGATCGTCGATACTGTCGGATCTTATTTATAATCGAGCGATTCGTTCTGTTTTTCCTCGGTGAACATGGTCGCGTTATTGAGATCGCGCGTAGGATACGCCTAATCAAATTTACGACGGTCTAACGAATCTAGAGAGATGTCACTCGATGTCTAAATAAGTCTATGAATTTTGAGTAACGTTTCCCGGGTCGTTACGAACGTCTGGAATCTTATTGCGCACAGGTAATTTGTATCATTCGTAAGGTTGTCTGGAACGCTGTTCGAAATGGCGGAAAAAAGTATTTCATACCTATGGTTTCTTATAATTAAACAAAAATTGTATACCTATAATAATAATTTAATAATAATATATCCGAAGCGAGTAGCAGTTCGACGCCAAACATCGAGTTCACGTGCCACGGTAATTTGAGACATCAACAAAATTGTACCTTCGACAATTTTGTAATTAATTTAATTTAAGAGAGATCCATTTTGAAGCCAAATCGATTGCCACGATGATTTAAGATACCCACGCCTCTTAAAAAATATAATTTCCATAATTGTAACCGTGTCAGTGAGATCAGTTACGCCCCGACGCTAATCCTTCAACGAATCATAAAATAAAAAAAAGAAATAATGAATAATAATACGGTAATGCGAAACGCGCATCCGTATATTACAACCACGAACACCCATTAGTACGTAACGTTATATTAACTTTTGTCCGCGAGCGTACGTTCGCCCGAGGTAATTATTTCTTTCCGCATTCTTCGAGCGAGGGGACGCGACATTCGGCGATCGATTACAATTATCGATAGGACCGCGATCGATAAATTGGACGTTACGCGATCCCTCGATCGTGCCCGATCGCTGATGCGTGGAAGCAGGTTAATTGGAATAGTACTCGCGGACTCGACACGAAATCGATCATACCGGTATGATGCAGAAACCTGTCCCTGACTCTTCCCCGATGATCGATAAAATTATGACGAATGGCATTTCGTGACGAGGCTTTAAGACGTCGACGAAGTCTTTCGCCGAAGAAATTGGGTTACACGGTCGATGAGCCGATGCCTTGGTACCGTGAAACGATTATCGATCGACGGCTCGGTAGCAGGGCACTTGTTCCAACATTTTTTTTATTTTTATACCGATTAGATCGACGAGACGAAGAACGGTAGACGAGAGTCGTACGAGGGGGCTGGGAATTATGGTTGTGTGATAAAAAATTATGTCGCTATGATATTAACCTTCCATTGGTCACGTAATTTTGACACTAGTCCATCTTGTTAGGACGTCAGCATTTTTGTTTGTATCAAACTATTGTTTGGATACGAATGAAAACTATGAGACTGAAAATGGAAGGAAAAATCAGTTATTGAGGCAATTGGTATACAACTCCACTCGATGATAACGGAAAAAGATTTCCGAGTGGGGTTACTCATTACCCCGGTTACTAATGAAAGGTTAAGTAACGAGCGTTGTCGGGATGTGAAATCAAAGTGTATTCGAAGTTTTAATTCACGTTAGCGCGTACTGCTATGAGTCTCAGGCCTTTACATAATAGATTCAGTTTCTATATAGCGAGTTTCGGGCATACGATGCAGGTGTGCTCATGGCGATAATTAAATACATCGCTCGAAACCTCGAACGAATATTTAGTATCTCAAAATGTGAGTACGTTCAAATAACCCTTCATGCACATAAACTTATTAAAGTTCACTCTAGTTTTTTTTTAATTACCGAATTATGAGAATTGCACGGTTTGTAAGAATGAAACAAAAATTCGTCCACGGTAAGACCGTGACATTACGCAAAATTATTACTTCCCGTTAATCAATTTAAGCTTAACAGTTTCACTCGAAGTAACTCGCGTTTATCATAAACCTTCTACTTACGAACCGAATTCCCAGCGAGAGCGCGATATTAGAGAAAATGATTGAACAAAAAATGTCGATTTAATTAAAACAAAACATCGATCCGCGGTGAGATCGTGACGTCAGTCAGAATTAAATCCTCCCTTTTACGCAGAATCCTGTGAGAAACGCGCGAAATAAATCACGCGTAGAGAGGGAGAGAGAAAGAAGAAAAAAATAAAACAGAAACTTTTGATTTTATTCATAAAATTCGCTCGCGTTTCGACTGTGACATCAGCCGGAATTATTATCGACGGCGACGACTATAATAACAGGGGCGAGGTTCGCGTGGTACGACACATTCGACGAGCAGACGAATGCCTGCCTATCGATCAACCGTGTCAAAAATAATCGATCGACTTGACGACTCTAAGCTGAATCGACCGGGCCAAACGCTAATGTAACCATCCGCCTCAAAACCGATCGGTCACGCGTTCTCGTCCCGCTACGAAGAAACAGAAAAAAAAAAGAAAAAGAAAGAAACGAAAGAGAAGAAAGAGAAAGAAAAGCAAAGTACACGAAACAACACGCCATCGACGCGTCGCTTCCCAAATCGAAACAACCCGATTCATCCAGCGACTCCTAATCGACGTTTAGGCACCGATAGGTGAAGAGAAAAGATGGGGGGGTTAAAGGAAAAATCGTCGTGGAATCTGTTTTCCTCCACGGTACGCTGAGGGAAGATACCGGTGTTACCGGTCCCTCGACATGGTAGCACGCGTCGTCGCGCCTTATTCCGCGTTTCCCTAACCCCCGCGAACCCATTACAACCTGTTCCTCGAAAGGGCAACAGCTCCGTGGCATCGTCGGCTCCACCCAGACGTCGTCGTCGTCGTCGTTGACGAGGACGACGTCGACGTAAAGAGAGACGAGGTGAGATCAGTGTCCTCGGATGGCAATGCCACTACCGCCTCTCTCTCCTTCCACTTCCTTCCCACGCAGCGAAGCACGTCGGCGAAGCCGTGATTCACCGGTTTACACGCGACTTCGATACCGTTACACGCGTGTGGGCATACACAAAGAGACAGATAGATAGAGATAGAGAGAGAGAGAGAGAGGAGGATGGGAGCGGGAGGTGGAGGAGGGGGAGGGGGGGGGGAAGGAAAGAAGGAGAGACAGTACACGTGTGTACTTCATAGAAGCGTAATGCCGCTACAATAGACCGCGCGCGCGATGGTGTTGCTGCATTGCGCGTTGTCGTTGCGAGATCCTAGCTTCTCCTCAGAATGCAGTTCGTCATGCTGAAAAGGGAGAGAGGGGAGGGATGGGAGAGAGAGAGGGAGAGGAGGGGAATAAGAGAGAAGAGAGAAGAGAGAGAGAGAGAGAGGAGAGTGATCTACGTGCAAGTGGGTTGCACTCTCGGCGCGTATGCACCGCGCTGACGTAACATGCACAATTATTATTCACTGTTATCACCGAGCACCATGCTCTCTCCCTCTCTCTCTCTCTCTCTCCCCGGATAGTACAACGCGCACACGAACGCGCGAATCGCTAACGTGAGCGTGCCTTCGCTAAGGTACGAGGCTAACTTCTCCCGCCGGTAACTCCCCCCCCCCGCAAGCGAGAAAACTCTCCGTGAATGAATCCGCCGTTTCTGGCCGCGCGTTTGAAATTTTATGGTTCTCCGCATTACCATATTTGCGTTGCGTAAAATCATTCATGTAGCCTCACACTCCGTTAGCGCGTAGTTACGTCGTTACGACTGTCGTTTTACTGTCTTAGGAACGATTCGTTATCATTTGCCGTGACACGATCGCCGCTCGGGGCATTAACGCTCGTTCCGTGAGCACCGAGAATCGCGCTCGCCGTGCGATCTCGAGCGAATTCCTTTTCTTTCTTTCTCTCGCCTCGCTCCTCTTTGCGCAACTGCGACCGGGACGAATCCGTAAGGAGCGTTACAATTTGATTTGCCGGGGGGGAAAGGGACACTGGGCCGAGTACGAGATAATACGATATTTCGGTCTGGATTCGTTGGATCGTGATCGCTTTGAAAAATTTGTGCGGAGACAAGGTTTTGGGTGGAGAAAGAATATGTTTGTCTTGGAGCAGGAAGTCGAGTATTGATTTAAAAATTGTACGTAGAAATTAGGTTACGTTTGTTACTTCTATGGCGCGAGAGAAGAGGGTGTATCGATGTTCACTGTGAAAATTTCTGTGAAAATGAAAACAAGTATGTAACATTCGTGCGAATAAAAATAATATAAAATTCTTCTTGCGACACGAACGTCTTCTACGTTGAACGTGGGCAATAAACTTTTTTACCATCCCGCGGATGTTCATGCAGATTCATATTTCTATGGTAGATCTGTATAATGTGCATCTAGTATTACACGTACTTGCGTATAGAATAATTTATTTAAATCACTCGCGCACGAACGTAGCTGTTACATGCTTCGCGCGTACATGGACTACTCGTCTCGTGAAGTCGGTTTGAAGTAAATCAAGAATATTTTGTTTTGCGTCCGCAGTCCATTTATTACGAAAATCTTGATAAAAGTAAATATGGATAAGTTTCATGTCAAAGTAAGAGCAACGAGACTGGCCTTGTCCGTCGCGTATGCACATCTTCAATTATTCTCACCAAAAACTTGACTCAACACTTTTACAAAAAGATCCCGGTATCCCGAAATTACTCGAAATTCTCCGAAACCCCCGATCGCGGTTGTGTTTTCTCCCATAACTCGAACCGTGTTCCTACTTTCTCGAGAGAGATAGAGAGAGATAGAGATAGACGGATCATACGCGAGCCGCGTCGCGTTATATTTTCATCCGACAACGAATATATCGGGAAACGTGCGACAGAGACGAATGATTGATCGCGCGATACGTTAGTCGCTGAGGGTGACAGAGGCAGAAAGTAGCCTGTCGTACGAGAATATCCTGAACCCGACATCGATAATCCGTTGTTTGCCGCTGGCAACCTTATCGTCCCGATAACGAACGGAATACGATTGTCCTGAGCAGACGTGGCCAGGGTTCGCGGAAAACCACGAGGAGAATTAAAGAAATAAAAAGAAAGAAAAAAAAACGAAAGGAAACCGTAACGGCCATCGCGGGACGTACCGCTTCGCGCGAGAAGATCAAGAACGATCTATGCCGCGGATCGACGCGCTCCGGGTATGCCCGTGCGCAGGCGCACTAGGCGTTGCGCGCGCGCGTTGGCAGCGCGCAATTCTCTGCCCTCGCATAGCAGGATACTTCTGTCATGCGAAATCTGGAAAGCAACGATGCGAGTAATCTAGCGGGTGATTCACGAAGGAATTCTTTTTTCTTTCCCCCTCCCCCCCCCCCCCCTCCCTCGCGGAGGCGTGAAAGGATTTATCGTGTATCGCGTATGCGTTAAAGTGTGTCACCTGTGTTTTCGGCGTTTGTTTTTTACTTCGCCGATACCTTTTCGACGCGTTATCGGCTCGATGTCTAACAAGACCGGCAATGTACCGGGGGTTTAACGAGGCAATTAATTTTGCTTAGAGAATTTATGGATTTAGGAGAATAAAATTCGAGCAACGAGCGTAAGGAAAACACGTCTAAATTCGCGATACAACTAATCTCGCGATAGCGAGAGGTTTTTGTGGTTAAGTATTTTTTTTTTATTCTCTGGTAGATCGAAGATAAATGTAGATTGGTCGGAGACGTTGAATTCTGTGGGAGTACCGATAGTAGGTGTTAATTGCGGACGAACTAGATTAAAACTCTTGTAACGTGTAAACCTTGATATTGAAGTAATTGAAATAATGAGGAAATAATAGTAATAACGATGCAGTACCGAAGAATTAATCGTCACTGTGTTTAAAAATAAATCATCGAGCGGGCGAATAAGGTCGACTTGTTTTATACGTGTGCATCGTCGTCTCGCGTCACCTGATTATAGTAAACACAATAATATACTCTAAATAAATGTCTTAACCTTAGAAGAAAGGCACAAGATTAAATTTCTGAAGAAGCGAAGTTATTTCGCAGCTCGGTAATTAATAACTTGGCGCGCATGCACGTCCATTCGAAATTGCAAAGAACGGAAAGCGATCTGGCAGCGATCAGCTACGTCAACTCGTAACTCATCATTAATTAATTAATAAGTCGCGGTCGCTAGCTCGACGCCTTCGTACGGGCGAGACGCGACGCCACGGTACACGCTGGCATCGCTCGCAGCACCTAATCTAGAAATACTAATCGCTCTTACCGAGACGCGCGTATAAATTTCTTTCGCTCGCGCGAACGCGGAAGCACCTGGCGAGGAAAATAGTTTCGCCGAGCGAACGTATACGAGGATGCACGAGCGAAAATAGAGAATGCGGGTCCTCGACGGGAAACGTGGAAAAGTGATTTTGAAAAACACCAACAATTCGGACTAACGGACGTTACGAGGAATAGTTTCAACGCGCGTCGTGGCGTATCGTGCGAATTATTGGGATCGGTCACAAGCGCATCGTTCAGTTTCACGTCAGTCGGGTACTGTCGGTCACGTTCAATCGCGTACCGCGGTACGTTCTGACGTCCGTTGGTTCGACGCTCCTGTGACCCTCAACTAAATACCTATTCACGATCGCGTGTTGAAAGAGGAGGAACTATGGTTGCATCGGAACTGGCGCCTTTTCAGTGTAATTACTAATTTCGGTGTAATTGCCTGCAAGTTAATTGATTTAGTTATACGAACGTAGTGCCATTGGTTCGGGTAAAATTAAATATCAAACATTTCACATGCCACATATCCATAGTCGCGTGGGAAAACGCTGCGTGTCGCATATTTTTACTTTTGAGATATCGTCGTTTCTCGTTTCGAACATTGATTCTTCTTATTGGGTTCTGACTACATTGCATTAAGTTTCTTTTTACATAGAATTTCCATTGACGTATTTTCTCCTGATAAATACATAAATAATTTTTTTTAATCGTAACATTTCTGACGTTTTCTCCTACAGCAACGGATATTTAATTCCACGAAAAACCATGTAAATTGTCCATCCCTAGATACACGTTCGTGCGCTAATACGTTTCCCATGCCGCGTCACGACGCGCGTCGCAAGGGCCCGTTGTAACGTCCGTTACCCGATAGCTCGCGCGCTGCACACGGCCTGAATCGTTCAGCATCAACTAGAACGATATCGCCGAGAGACAAACTACCCCCTAATAAATACGAAATTTATGAACTGAGCGCTTACAACGGAAATAATACCGTTTCGCCAATACCGCAAGGGTAGGGCTTTTCGATTATTCGTCGATGCACCCGCGCGCGCGCTTTTCACTCGACGTATCTTCGCGGTCGAACTCGTTATCGATAATTTAAAATTGTCAAACGCACTTTGGTCAAACCGACGCATCATAACCCGTGTGGAATCCAACTCGAAGTAGCCCGAGGGCCAACGCGGGAAAATCAAGGGGGGCGAAAGAGAGAGGGAGGGTTGGGACGAGGGAGGGGGTAGGTAGCTGTATACACCGCTGCACGACCATTAGCCGGTGTATTATTATTCGGCTGATGTTAATTGATTTCGAAAATACAATTTTCTGTGCGAACGATCAAAACTGAACTCCCCCCTTCCCCAAACCACCCTCCTAACCGTTATCGTCTGTATTATGCCTCGGTCGCGTGTCTACGTCGTTAACGTAATCCCCATCCCTCTATTGTAAACGTATCACCTCAGAACGTTCTTTATGGTTTCTGGATTATGATCAATTTCAATGTGCACCGCGACGAATCATAGATTTCTTCGTTAATTCCACGGTTGTGAAGAAAAACGCAGCATTTTATGTATTTGTTGTACATACTTTCGAGATGTCGTTTAAATTAAATAACATCAATTCTTCTCCTTGACATTGCATTAATTGTCTTTAACGTATCAAATTTGTTTTCTTGTTCTATTTTTTCATTTTTCATGTTTCTTAGTCCCCATTTTTCTGTAATTGCCACGACAGCGTTTTCCCTTACAGCCACGGAATTATAATGCGTCGGAAATGTAATTATTTTTAACAACCAGTAAATAATTCTTTGCGTTATTCAACATGAAACACAAAAACTGTATTATTAGAATTATTATTTTAGCTTCAAACAACGTGTTATAAGAATTATTATCCATACATTACGTGTATTTTACCATCAACGACATCGATTGTACTAAACGGTAATGCGTACCACGATCAACCGCAATTTACAACATTACGAAAACTTATCGACACAAAATGTTCTTTAATATTTACGGTGAGTACAAAACAATTATTACGATCGCGCAACATTATCTTTTGCGCATTACTTATACTCGATGATCAATAGCGTCGGTGCAATTCCGTATCATTGACCGATTACGCAGAACCGTAATGCACCGATCCGTGAAACGCGGAGATTTACAAAATGTTCGGCCTTTTATCGAAATCATCGAAAAAGTGCCAGCTAAAATCGTTTTCTCTCTCTGTTTTTTTTTTTTTTTTCATCATTTACCGATTACGCGAAGCTTTAACGATCGGGCGATTGGGTGAAACGAAAAAAAATTTCTACGTTTTTCCACCGTATTATACACGGTGAGATAAACAAGGTTAAAGGTACCGATAGAAAACGTATCGGCTATCAGGGAAGCTCGTAGGTTTAATAGGAGCTTTTATTGGATTACCGGTTTTGCCGGTACGGCACTCGAACGAGGAGCCGGGGCTCGTAGTCAATCGGACTTTTCACTCCGCCCGGACGTGGACGGGAAAGGCAGAAGCAGAAACGTCAAATCGAAAGGTACGCATTGATCATAATTCCAAGTGCAACGATAACCTTTCGTGGTCATTCGTCGTGCGGCACGCGATTGCACACACGCGCAATCGGTGCGTGAAAATGGAAATCGAGCGAAATGGATTCGTTCGAACGGAAAAGCGAGCGGACCAGGGAAAGAGGGAGAGAGAGAGAGAGAGAGAGCGAGAGAGAGAGAGAGAGGGATGGCCCAGGCAGATAGATAGATAGATAGACGGAGGGAAAGAGAGATCGAGAGAGCGAGAGAGAATTCGTGTGTACGCGAGAGAGGGAGAGAGAGAGGAAGGGGAGCGAAAGCCGGCGAACCGCCGCGGGTCGCGCCAAATTAGCGCCATCACGGCTGGCTAATATTTTTTTTTGCGTTCACGAAGGGTGACGTTTTTTTCGGGTTTGTTTCTTCTATGACGTATGTACCGCGATAAAACCGATGGTACGCTCATCGGAGAGGCATGATTTTGATCAAAGAGACTTTTTTTTTTCAACTCCGTTATTTAGCAAGCCGAACTTTTATATATAAACCAGTCACTCTCTTTCCCTCAAAAACTCTCTCCCCCCCCCCACCCGCGCCCGGTCCTACCCAACCCGTCCGTTCGATACGATTAATCGCCGCCACTAATAATCGCACCGTTCGATCCGCCGAAAATTGAAACTTGTTACCCCGTTAAATTGAAAATGATACTCCCCGATATCTTGGACCCTCGAAAATAAAACTCGATCATCCCCCCCCTCCGATTATTCTTGCGTGACTCATCGGGAGAGACTTACCCCTTCGTTAACGTTATTAACAAGCGTTAAGAAGCGAGGGGGTTGGTCGGCCAGGTAACGAGGAGAGCATTGAAGGGACGAGAGAGAGAAAGAGAGAGAGAGAGGAGGGAGTTACCGGCACGCGTGCACGTCCGTGCTCGTTCATTGAAACGTTACGTACACAGCCAGGAGCGCCTTACCCGACGCTTTACAGCCAACGGGCGCGTTCGTTTACCTCGGTAATAATCTCGTCTTTCTTCCCCGGATCCTCCGTGCGCCTTTCGACGGATAGACATTTGCCGTTTACGAGATCTTTACGATCGCGCGAGATTTAAATGCGCGCGTAAAGTTCCCTCGCGTCGAACCTGCTCCTCGAATAACGTCCCAGGCCGCGTTTACCGCAAGTGGGACCACGATACGTTGCCGTGCAAATCTTCCGAACGCTATCGGTAGTACGGGGTTTTTAAGTCGCTTTGAGAATTTCTCGAGAACAGCGGTGTAGGCGTATTATTTGTTTTAGGTTATCAGTCTCTCGACTTTCGATATATTTGATATTATCTGATTGTGAGTAATGGTGGTTGAAAAAAATGTGAAGAAACTTCGAAAGGAACAGTTTCGAGTTACTTTGAGAATCCCTTGGGAGCAGTGGTGTGGTCGTCAATTTATCTTAAGTTATAACTCACTCGTTTTTCAATATGAATATATTTGACCATCCGGCTAACGTTGGTTGAGAAAAGTGTTAAAAAATCTCTGTAGTCACTATGCGATCATATACCCGCGTATTCGTTCTATTTCTATACTTATACGCACTTTCAAATATCTTCCCAAGAATCTCACAAAATACCAAAGACCTCCGATCCCGAAGATCCTTAAAACGCACTCGAAACCATCGAGTTTCCTTTAATCGATAACCCCCGAATCCACCTGTCGCGAGAGCGTCACAGCAACGTCGCTATTAACCCTCATCCCATTAACCCCCACCCGCCCACCGGCTAATTCTTTCAACGAATATCATTCCTCCCGCGACAAGTATAATATAATATGACTACCCATTAAACAAGTGGAAATCGAGATACCGGATTACAAAGTTATCCGCATTATCTCCGCTCGTTTTTCCCGTCGACGGGGCAAAGTCGAGAGGTAAAGGTAAGGATTTACTTGGCATGCTTGCGAATTTACTCGCAATGAGAAAAAGCCGAGGGAGACGGAGGGAGGGACGGGCGGGCGGGAAAGAGAAGGAGAGTAGAGTCGAATCAGAGAGAGAGAGAGAGAGAGAGAGAGAGAGAGGGAGACTGGCAAGTTGAAAGAGAGCCCCCGAAGGCCCGAATATCGATCTCATACATAATTAAATACCGACCCGGCAGAGCATCACAAAGAGAGCTTACTTCGGCTTTGATCTGCTGACAGACGGGGCCCGTCATCGCGGACTTCAATAGGCGCTACTGAATCGCGGGGGTGTGCTATTGACGCGCGAGCGAGCGAGCGAGCGAGCGAACCAACGAACGAACGAACGAGCGAGCGAGCGAGCGAGCCAGAGCTTCCAACCAAGCCCCGTGTATCCGTACGCTTGTTTACCGGTGTACATACACTTGCCGCGATACGTACGCGAGCTGTCGGTCGGGGGGGGGGGGAGGTGAGGGAGAGAGAGAGAGGACTGTATGCGCCTCGCGCGTCTACCGAGCCTTCATACGTGTCCACCTGTACGCGTTCGCCGTGCGCGCGAGCGCACCCGTACATACGTGAGGGGAGCTTTACACAGCCGCGATCGACGCCCGTCTCTTTTGCATTTAACATTAGCCGACCGAGAGTCGCTCCCGTAGGCAGTCGCTAACGAAGCCTCTGCGAATTCTTCGATACGTCGAAAAAGAAAAAAAAAACAAGAAAGGAAAAACAAGAAAAGAATGAAAGGGACGAGGCCGAAAGAGTCACGCCCCGAGGGGTGGACGGGATGAGGGAGAGGGAAAACGAGAGACACGAGGCGAAAGATGCGGTGTATAATGTAAGGAAAACTGGGGGAATTTCACGGGGGAGGGTTGGGAGATTCAATTATAATTATCTAATGGCGTGTTTTTCGATGTCGCGTTCGTTGTGCGTTCCGCGCTAAACGAATAATTGATTGAACGTACGATAATAATGGCGATGCGGTTACCGAATTTATCATTCGAGTCGTTTGGTATTTATTTGGATAAAGGTCTGGTTTTTAATCGGAGATTCGGGGTACTTTGAAAGAGATTTTGGGGATTCGCGATGACGAGAACTTTCGGGACGAGGGATACGACGATCGGGTTTAATTCTACCGTCACGGTACGTACGTTAATCAGACTAAACGCTAACGCAACGATCTTCCTTCGCGCAACGGTAGCTTCGGTAAGCCGCCCAATTTATGTTATTGTTACCATAGCGACAAATTTGTCACGCGTCGGTTTTTTTTCATTTTTAATAAACGGAGGGATGCGCGAGGGCGTGGGGCGGATGGATCGTGATGATTATTAATTGTCGCTTTGCGATCTACATGGCATAATGAATATTAAATGACGTTAATTATTCCACTCCGATGCGAAGGGTTTCCCGAGCTGCAGGTGACCAGCCCGCAAAATTGAAAAAAATTCATCTGTAAATATTGAAGTCCATGAAATTCGGATTGTTAATAAAATGTGTAATACTTTTTTTTTTTTTGACCCGCGGGATTATTGTTTCGGGATTTTTTAAACTTTATCGTCAAATGGAACGGGCTACTCACCCCTATCTTGTAAGGATTATTTCCAACCCTTTTAATATCGTTGACGGATTTCCTGATAAAGTTAAAAGAGCGCTTAAAAATTCCCTTTGGTATTAACAAGAAGATACGTCGATAATATTCCTTTTCAACCTTGTTAATAAAATATGGAAACATTCTGCTTTAATAATTAATAATAAGTATCAATGCTTTTCCCAATAATCGATCTTTCACAAAACTTCAAAATTAATAAAATTAATAAACGCAACGATACCCGATACATTAAAAATCCAGATAAAACTGATTTCACGCATTTTCAACCGCTACCATAAAATCATAACGTACAAAATACTTTCGTTACGCATCGCGTGTCTAATTAAACAACAGCGATTTTACTTTGCCTACGGTTACCTCGATAATCCGCGGGTTCGCGACACCATTAATTATTACCACAACATTTTTTTTTTTTATTAACCCCCCGCTTCTCAGTTATAACGAACGAAGAGAACGGGAGAGAGAGAGAGGGAGTGAGAGCCGTGAGAACACGGGTTGGATGAATCGCGAAGATTATTAACTGTCGCCTCGCCGCGAACGGAGTCAGAGAGATCGCGCTTAGCGTCGCGCGAAACTCGAATCTTAATCTTTCCATCGTTACGTCGACGACAGAAGCGCGGACCATGAATCAAGGGAAAGACACAATCGTCGCGTTCAGCGTGTACGCGATTCTAAGCGAACGCTGCTGAATCCCGCGCATCGAAACGCGCGCGGTACGCATCGGTGCGACGCGGCCGGCAGATCTCTCGATCATCGATTCTCGGCTCGAGGATCGAAAGTGCCTTTCGTGGGATTTACGAGCTTCGCGGATACGTGAGTCAGGGTCCGATTATAATTCCCCCGTGGCGAAGGATAGCCGAAAATCGCGAAGGTCGTCCCGAGGTAGGATAAAGCGGAAAGACAGAGAGAGAGTGTGTGTGAGAATTAGAGAGGGAGGGAGAGAACAAAGTACGCGTAATCGGGTTCTCGAGTGACATATGGGTTTCTCCGGGCTTCGACGATGATTCAATGTTAAGCGCGCGTCAAAAATCGTGATCGGACGTCCGGATAACCGAGATTTATGGCGATTAATGGCAGCGCGAAGGCGTCTAGGTCACACGGCTCACGAATTCGGCTGACGCGTAATGAAATAAACAATTTTATACGTCGCGCGCTCTTTGGCTCCCATGAATTCACAATGACTCTCGTCATACGTGTGTCGAAAGCGTCTCACGGTGACACGACGGATTTAATCGCGTCCAATGACGTCACCTGTGCGCGCCGGGTTTCAAGTCAACGAATTTTCGCCGGCTGGGATCGATCGGAATTATGCAAATGGGCTATTTATGATCGGACGTAGTCTATTTCCACGATGATCGATACCGCGCATTCCTGTTGCTATTTTAATTGTTCTCAATCTTTTACAGGCGCGAAAGAGAAAGCGTCGGTATATGACGCGTTGCTCGTTTATTTCGCGAGAATGAACTGTCGCTCGTTCTCACGAATTATTATCGCTGGATACCCGGCAAACTTTACTTTTGATTAACGAATCGACGAACGGGCGTAGCTGATTGAGTGATCGCAAGCAAGGAGTTTGCGTCAAGGAATGAGTACAGCGTATTGACGATCGCCGTTGAGATTTGAACCGACTGCTTTTGTTTAAAGATTAATCAGGAAGTGTCATTTATCGGGTGTCAGTGTGATATCTAAGTCATGTGTCTTTTCGAAAAAATTGATGTACAGATGGAGGGTTTTTGTGGATATTTCTTTTTTTGCGCGGAAAGTACCTCGAATAGAAAAAGGAACGTGTAAAGTGTGTTAAGCGTACATTTTTAGAAATCTGATGAATCAACTTCCTCTTTCAGTTCTATTTCTCGTTCTTTCATGAGAATTTATATTTACACAGAACTGGCGGTCGGTTGATAAATGATTTGTTTTGGATTAAAAGTGAATAAAGCGAATGCATCGATGGTCACCGCGTTAATCACCCAAAAACCCACTTTTGTTTAAAAATCAGTGATTATCGTGAAATCTGTTTCCGATTATTAATTGATAAATAAATGTTTCGCATTGACCCTTTCCACTTTGAATTTTTTCTCAGTTTTCCCCCGAGCAACACCACATTATTTTATGTTTTATTTTAAATGAATTTCGGAATACAGTTGATTAACGAGTTAACGTTATTCGACATTCGATAAAGGAGTTGAAAGGGTTTAGAATCCCGATGACAGTTAGGCGACCGAATTTTGTTTATACATTAATCCCTCGCGGGGATGAACTCTTTGCAGCAAAAACAATTCTTGGAGCGCGCAATGCGAACCTTACGTACACTGTTCCGCGTTCGCGCGTGTGTTGGTTGTTATTATTTGGCCGTGCGTTTTAAAATGTAAAATACGCACAATGATCGCAGAGACAATGAAAATATTTTTACCGCCACTGAGGCGGTTTTCAATTTCGCTTATTTGACATTACATACTAATTAATAATTAAATTAATCAGAATAATTTATCACGGATCATTTAAAAATCTCTGAATAATTATTTCTGGTTACAAATCACAGCAAAATTTACTTTTCCTCGAAAACTAACAAACGAGTATCTTCCATGGACCATTACAGCAATTACGCGAAATTCATTCGATTAAAAATTAACAAACGATCGTCGAGCGTTACGAATCATTCGCTTTTGCAAAACTTAATAAACGTAATTCCACTCGCTCGGTCTAATTTTATTTAAACGGTAATAAACGACCGCCGTCAGTACAAGATTGTGACACTCGCGAGACGAACGACGTCCGATCTACAGAAGGATGTTCCGCGTACGTGAATCCAACTTGAAAGATACTCTCTGTACGATCGGACATTCCGAACTACTCGTCCGCTCTCTCAGAAGCGATTTTCCACGAATGCACGCACACGCGGACAAGTAAATTCCACTAACACCCAGAGATCGAGTCCTAACGTGCACTTCACTTAACTTCGTAGATCTTAAACAATCGCGACCACAGTTAAAGTTTGCGTAATATTCGCGTTATCTGTCAAGTCGCGACCCTGCCACGTGGCAACATTCCGGGAGCCACTCGAAACGCTAACTTCACTTCCGCAAAATTGATCGGACGCCTTTTCCGTAAACAAACTTCGTTCGACGACTACACTCTGCGGATTTATTTGATTATACATTCGACGCCGAAATAAATCGCGATCGAGGTACGAGACTAAGGCACGGAATTCGTCTGATCCGTCGAGTCGAGACGCGCCTATTAACGAGCCAATCGGAAATCACCGGTGAACGAGGAAAAGATGAGGCGCGTACCGAGATCAACCGGTAATTAACGTGAAAATCG
This sequence comes from Pemphredon lugubris, assembly GCA_933228935.1. Lineage (NCBI taxonomy): Eukaryota > Metazoa > Arthropoda > Insecta > Hymenoptera > Crabronidae > Pemphredon > Pemphredon lugubris. The sequence continues at coordinate 67,796,418 of OW121815.1, forward strand.
CGTAAACCGCGCGCGAGACGAACCGAAACACCCGCCGGCTGGCGCTGCGCGGCGTCAATCACGGGAGAGCGAGAGAGAGAGGGCTAGCGACGTGGAGAAGGAAACGACGAAAGGGTGAGAAAATCATAACATCGGCGGGAGTACGACAATGGAGAGTCGAGAATGCATTTCGATTTAATTCAAGATCTCCGTTAGCTGTAACATCCGGAACGGTCACTCGAGACGACGAAACGTCGCGACGACGCATCGAAGCGATACGCGTCTTATCACCACCTGCCGAGAACTCTGAACTTTCCTTTCCCTCCCCTCCCACGGATCGTTTCGAGAAATCGTGATTCCAATAGACGTGATCTCGTCGGCGAATCGTTTAAGTGAAACACATTGTCGGCCACCGGTCTCGTCTCGTCGCTTAGTCGCCGATGGCATTTCTCTCTACCCCGAGGACGCACACGAGACGGTGCGTCGTCGCACTTCTCGGTGTAGGAAATTCGCGAAACCGTATCTTCCGCGGAAAGTTAGAGCGTCGCGGGGCACCGCGTAAAAGACGGAGGACGGACGGACAGACAGCCAGTCAGTCAATCAAGCAGCCGTAGCGAAACTCACCGCGAAGTAGTGGTTCCAGGGCACAGGAAACGTCAGTCCCGATGAATCGTCAGCACCGCGGATACGTCAGGAGCGATTATTATCCTCGTCGGTGGTACGACGGAAACAGCGTGCCGCCGAGACGACGACGAGCATCGGGACGCGCGTGTCCTCCGCGACGACTCCCTCGGCACCATATCACCGAGACATTTCCATCAGGATATCCTCCCACGCACGCAAAGAATAAAATAATATATATATATGTATAAATACAAATCGAGGCACCACTTTTCCTTTTGGCTCACACAACTGGACACCCCGCCTCGCGTCTCCGTCGTTTTACCCCCCGAAATCCTGATCACTTTCCACGGAGAAATAAGAAAACGAGTTTCTTTCCTCTTGGCTCGAGTACTCTAGCCGTGACGCTAATCGTAACGTCACCGGACGCTGACACCCATCGTCGAACGATCTCGCGATCCCGGACGGATTACGTCGACCACTGATTATTATCTTATCGCCGGTATTCGCGGAACACACATGGGGTGGGGGTGGGGGGACGGCGGTGTTGGTGTGTGGGGGGAGGTGAAATCGGCCGATGAGCTTCTATCCGGAAGAACGAGTCACAAAATTCGCGGGTAACGTGCACGACTCGTAGACGGAAAGCACGGAGCGAAAGTAAAGACCCTCCCACGACGACAGCACGTGGCGCACTGACGGCTCCGCGGTCATCTTCCCCACCTCTGCCCCCACCACGTCGGAGCGCCGTCGACGATTTCACCCCCCTTGGCCGCACCTCGCTCTCCTCGCTTCGCGTCCACGTTCTCCCCCTCTCGCTCGCTCGTTCTCACTCTACCTCTCTCTCTCTCTCTCGCTCGCTCGCTCCTCTCGTTTTCCCTTCCACCGCGTCCCATTCCGAGCGCCCCACGCCAAGCCGAGAGAGAGACTCGCTTGCTCGCTCCCCCCTCCCCCCGCGGTCCCTCCCTCCTTCCTCCGCCGCCGCCACCTCCTCCTCCCTTCTCCTCCCCGTCTGACCCCCTCGTCCACGCCTCGACTCCCTACCCCTCTGCCCGCGGCCCTGACCTATCCCCACCGCCGACGCACACACCGGCCGACGTATTTCTCTCCCCACTAGTGCCTCATTCCACCCACGCCCCCATCCCACTCTCCCCGCTCTCTCGCGAGATAGAGAGAGAGAGAAAGAAAGGCAGAGCGCGGGCCCTCTCGCTTCCTTATTCTCGCGACTTCGCTGCGTCTCTGTTCGCCCCTCCGTCTCTTTTCGCCTCTCAACCCTTGCCGCGGTGTTTCTTTCTTTCTTTCTTTCTCTCTCTCTCTCGCTTCTTCCCTTTCTTCCCTTTCGACTACGAAGCTTCGGAGCACACACGCTTTATGTTTCTGTCTCGTTCAACCTCCCTACCCGTGAGCAGTGGTTCCTCTACCCTCCCTCACGGCCTTCCGGTACACGATTTTCGTCCATCCGTACGTCCGTACGTCCGTTCATTCGTCTTCCTCAGGGTGTACCGACACCCGGCAGTATCCCCCCCCCCTACCCTCCTTCCTTCGAGTTTGGTACGCGCGAGAATTGCAAACTCACCTTCTCTGTTTTCGGGGACCCTGTTCTCCCTTTTTCTCCATTGGATTGTTCGAAGAGGAACGTAACGTTACTGCGAGTCGGGTGGGGGGAAAAAATAGCGGACGTTGGAACCAATGGGAGGAAGCTTGAGTTCCAATGCGCGGGAAGGGTTTGGAAATCTGGACCAGGGATTTAAATACGAGTCGTTAAAAATGAGAGAGAGGATCGGGTCGAGTTCTTTTGAAGGTTCGCGAACGTCTTGGTTTTTTTGTGGAAGATTCTTTGAGAAGAAACGTAACGCGAGTGTAAGTCAGCTGGGGAAATACATATATCAAACCGTTCGACGAGGTGAATCGATCTGGAAGCAAATCTGAGGTTTGAAATACTTGACGAAGGATGGAATCTTTTTTGAAAGAAAGTTATTTGAAAAACCGCAGGAATTTCTTGCCGACAATTCTTCCCTTTCGTTTTCTCTTTCGAATTCATTGAAAAACGTAACGTCGTTGAAAGTCAGCCGGAAAGAAATACTGGACACTGTGAACGGGATAAAGCCAGAGTTCGAATGAGAGGAGAGAGGTTGCGAAGTTATACAAGAGATGAAACATATCCGTTTTTAAAGCATATTCGAAAAAATCGGACGATACTTTTCCGATAATTTTCTCCTTCCGTTTTCGCCTTCGTATTCGTCGAGAAAAGCAAACGTGGCAAATGAGTCGGGGGAAAAAATACTCGACCCTATCAGCGGGATAAAGTTAGAGTTCAAATGAGGAGAAAGGAGTTCAGATCTAACGAACAAAAATCGAAAGAATTTTTTCCGACGCTCTTTTCTTTTTCGTTTTCTCTTTCGGATTCATTGAGGAACATAACGTCGCGTCGTGGAAAATAAGCCGGAGATAAACACTGAGCACTTTGACCAGTGAGATTCCAAATGGTAAATCATACGATTTTCAAAGAATTTGAAGAATTTTTTCCAAAAAATCTCTTTTCGGAGTTATCCATAAACGAAACACCGTTTAAAATCAGTTGTAAAAAAAATACTAGTAACTTTGATCAGCGAGATAAACTCAAATTCTAAATGCGAAGGAAAGGATCGCACACCTAACCAAGGGATGAAACATTCGACTTTAAAAACCGATTCGACGAATTTGTCAGAATTTTTTCTTCTCTAAAATCTCGTTTCGGATTTATCGAGCAAACTAAACGCCGTTGCAAGTCGGCCGTACAAAAAGAAAAATACCGGACACTCTGACCGACGAGTTGAAGCGAGACTTGAAAATCCGAAGAAAGGGGTTGCGAATCCGGAGAAGGGGTGGAATAATATATCTGACTTCTAGAAGAGAGGGATCCGAGAGGATCGGAAGAATCGCCACGACACGCACGTACCAGATTACATAATCCTTTGTGACGATCTCATTAAAGTTGCCCCGCTTAAGACTAAAATTTATAAACGGTAATACGATTTGCTTAATAATGATTTATTACATGCTCGCGATACCGTTTGCAGCAGTAAATATTCCGGCGACGACATTTATTACTTTGGTGTAACGGGAGTCCATATACTGTATACATCCCAGCATCCTTTCATTCCGAAGATCCGGTAGCTGAAGTTCTATTGCTCGGCGTTCTCGCGCTACAGATTAAACGCTGAAACTCGGTAAGGTTTCGTCCGTGCTAGTAAGTAAGTACTACGCTGTTGTAACGTCACGTGAGCTCACGTGGCATCTTCACCATTAGGGCGCGAAAAAAATGCGTAAAGGGATTGTAGAGTGATTGATCGCTGCGAAGCGATCGGCGTGCGCGGTTAGGTGGTATTTAATTTTATTACTATCGACGCTTATATCCTGCGGATGGCGCGGTATCACGAGAGTAATGACCGATAGTTTCGAAACGATGCGTTGGAAACGAATGGAGGTAAGCGATGTTTCTTTCTGCGCGTTCATCGTTCCACTCCAATTTCTTGCGTACCTTTGGTTTCGATATAAGCGCGCTTCACGGTCGTATGTTTTGTTAACCAGTCCACGGTGTTTGTGATTAAGTGAAAATGATGAAAAAAATCATTACATTGCATTACGAGGATAGAGGATTTAAATCATCCGCGAATCGTTGATATCAATGTTTCTGTATAATTACACAAAATTACGCACCAACGTGAATGAAATTCACGAATTTGATAACAAAACAATTATTATTTTACCTCTCCGATTAATATTCGAAATTGTGTACCTCGCTTTTCAATCAAATCAAATAAAGTTTATCCCACCGCGCGAGAAAACACTTGACATCGCAAGAGCTTACATAACCGAGACTAACGCATTCACGCGTTTACAATAAAAAAAAAGAACCATAGAATCATGAGCGGGATTCCTGTGTAATTTAAACTACTCGCTGCAACTACGGAGTACAATCGCGACGTACCTCAGAAATCCTACGGTACTCTTGCCAATACCAAAATTCCCGTCGACTCACGTGCGTTACGCGCGAACAAAACGTTGTGCCCGCACCTTTATCCGCTTTCGCGACGCTCATGCGCCCTAACGTCAACGGGAACACGGCATCCCCCTTTCCCTATATCCAGAGAAGCTTTTCCCTCTTTTTAAACCAACTTACGGCAGTAGCCGTGATAAACTGGCGTTGGCGAGCACCGAATTGGAGGCGCATTCTGCTTGGCCCTTGTTAACGCAGGAATGTAAATCAACTCGTAATAGCGTGGCAGCCGGGGATTAAGCGGCGCGCGAAGACGAGCCGAGGTACGGCGAGAAGGTACGAAGTGCCGTCGTGGCGAGAACGACGACGACGACGACGACGACGACGACTAGGACGAGGACGATGACGACGAGGGCGACGACGGGCGACGACGTTGGCGACGGAAGCGACGGCGGCGGCGGCGGCGGCGGTGGCGGCGGCGGCGGTGATGGCGGCGATGCGGATCGGGGGGGGGGGGGGGAGGGGGTGTGTGGAATCGAAGGTAGGGAAGGAGCGGCAGGCACCCTCTCCTCCGTGCCCCGAAGCATTAGGAGTTCGGTAATAAATCTCGTTGAAAAAACACACGCTCGCACGTAGATGCACACGTACGGGTAGAAATACAGGTTCGCGCTCGAGCGTTTACGCGTGTATTCGTCGGGAGCAGGGGTCTCAGACGGTTCCGTTCTCTTCCTCGCGTCTATCTCCCGTTCGGTCCGTACATCTGTGCTCTACCAAGTACAGCATGAGAGTGAGAGAGAGTCAGAGGAGATGAGAGAGGAGGGGGGGAGAGAAGGCAAGAGAGCACGAGAGGGGAGTGAGATTTCTCTCCCTCTCTCCCCCCCCCCCGACTCTTGGTTCGCGGAGCTCCGCGTCCGACAGCAACGAGGTCGACATGATCTATGCACGCCGTGCAGAGGCGAGTGTCACCGTTTGCTTGATGCATCGGTCCTCACCTGAGCCCTCCCCTTGTCGTTCTCTTAGCCGAGCCCACCACGAGAGAGAGACGTCCCTCCCCACCCCACCAACCCCTCCCCCCCCCTCTCTCCACCCCTCGCACCACCTCGGTGATACCCCAGCGCGTGCATCGGATCGCGACTCTAACCCAGGGACTGCTATGTAGCCGCGGATAGAAACGAGGCTCACCTATTACGTTGCCTCTTCCTTCGTTCTTCTTCTATCTCCTCCTCCCTCTCCCACACTCCCGACTCCTGTTCGACCCTGTTTTCTGGTGAAAGCAACCCGAGGAGTCGTTGTTCCCGTGGAAACTAAACGCGACCACGTGTTCGCGTATTGTAATCCCACGGGGCCTTAGAATCCGACGAGACTCGCATTTATCGCGAGACAATGGTCAAGATGCACTTTCGAGGGTAATAAAAGAGAGAGATGAAAGAGTAGCGGGATGAACTGCGCGCTGGAGAGGTAGTCTCTCCGACCGAAACACGGTCATTTCTGAGATATGGTAATGGCGTTACGGTTGGATTGCCATCGATTATCGGGTCGCGGGTACTTACTAACGTTGCGTAAATAGCGTACAGCTCCGAGACGCACTTTCGCGTAAAGGGTAATTTAGCGGTGGGACGAAGTAGCTAATCGAGGACTTCCGCCGTCCGCCGTGGGCCATTTTGGGAAAGATCGAAGATCATCGGGGATGATACCGGGGGATTAAGCGGGGGAGCCGAGAGGCGATCGTGGAGATCAAAGGAAATAAAAAGGGGGAGGGAAGATTCGAACTGGGCCGCCGTAATATGTCAGGAGAGTTACGACGATACGTGTTTTTAAGTAAAACGGAGAAATTGATGTATCAGAGGTACTGGAGAATTTTGTAAAACTGTTTTTTCTTCATTTTCGTTACAGAATATTATACAATGTAATTTTCTTCATAATTTTATAACTGTATCCCAACGTTTTTCTAATCACAGAAACATACGAAGATGGTTGCAATGATTGATTTTTTTCCAGTACCCCTAACATATCGGAGTGCACTAGCGAGAGCAAGATTCGCGACTGCACACACGTTTTTTGAAATAGTTTTTTCGGACTGCGGTAAAAGGTAAAATCGGAACGGCACTCGAACAGGTCGAGGGTCCTGAAAGCCGATTGTACGGACTACTGAAAAAGAAGGTAGGAACCGTAGGGTGGAGGGTCACCATACACGGCCTAACGCGAATAGTATTGTCTCGGACAATACCCTCTTCCGAGCAGAAGATAAAGATGGACAAGTACTGCCATTACTGGAGAAAGTCACGTTTTCAATGTCCGCGTTAACCTCGGCAACGAGCATTTCGAAGCGATTCTTAATCAAGAAAGCGGCCCAACGGGGAGGAAAGGAAGAAACGCGGTGAGTAAATTGTATTGCCGTAATTACCCGATACGCACTTTCGAGTAATGGATAAGGATTTTCGATTGGCCTTCCTCAGGCATTCTTAACACTAGATTTACGAGCGCGTCATTTTGATGCATCAGGAGACAAGGTCTTATCTCGGGCCAAGTACAAGTACGCGAGACTAGACCTCGTATCTTTTCCGGGAAGTACGAATAGGAGTTTTCGAGGTGGTCAAACTATGTATGTTAAAAAATTAATCTTTTTAAAAATTCTAATTTCATGAGAAAAATTACAGAAACCATTTACATATTTCTCCCATCAGTAGCACTGACTTTCCCCCATGTATAAAGATAGATATTTCTCAAAATTCATTTTCTTCAAAGCTCACCAATTTTGCAATTCTCTAAGTGGTATACTCCATGTGCTCGATACGAGTTCAAAAAATAAGAATCGCGTCGAAAAAGAATAAGCCACGGAAACGTTACTTCCTGAATCCGGCAATGCCCACAATCCAGCGAGAGATAAGAACAAGCCACCTTCATCGATAACCGGCGATCTCAAAACTCGCAACGCGTCAATGTTTCCGAAAAGCAACAAAAGAAAAAAAAAAAGGGAACGCATTTTCCGGGTGATAGTCAAAGGAGGACGATAGCCCGAGCAGGCCGAGGGAGCTGAAAGGCGCTCGTGTAGACCAAAGAAGAGGAAGAAGGGTGGCGGAATCTAAGGGAGGGAAGGGGGCCAACGTATAGGGCCCGGCGCGAATAGTACGACGATGGTTACATTCTACGGATCAGAGAGCTCGATAGCGTGCCGAAGTCGAGGCGAACGGCAATAAATCCATTTTTCGTGAAGGGTCGGTCGAGGGGCGAGAGCGAGCCAGGGTCTGATTAGCAGCCTGACTCGCCGTACAGGATGACAGCCGGTGAGTTATAATATTGCCCATCCATCTATTTATCTACTCCATCGCCTCTCCTATATCCCCCGGCCCTACCCGCAATGTCCCTTTGCTCCCTCCCCCCCACCCCCCACCCCACTCCACTCCACCCCCCGAACCCCCCCTCCCGCTCTCACTCTTTCTCCCTCGCTCCCTCGGCCACCGTGTCAGCTCCTGCGAACTCTCCTTCCACCTATCCAGAAAACGCGGAACCGTCGCGCCGCGTCGCTCGTCTTTTACGTCGCTCGAATATCGGAAACGACCCGGAGGAGGACCTCGTGGCCATCGGGATCGATATAAATTAGTCGACGTCGAGCTGCATCCGGCGAGCTCTGGACGAGAAGCAGTCGCGCCTCGACTGCTGCTCTCGAAGGAAAAGAGGGGCGTAGGGGGGAGAAGCTTTTCCACCCCCCTCGATCTCTCTCCCTCTCTTGCTCGCTACCTCTTTCTCTCTCTCTCTCTCTCCTTCTTCGTACGTAGCGAATTCGATGAAACGAGAGAGCGGGACGGGGAACGTTATCGGGAAGGAAATCGCGATAGTCGTAAGAACGAAGGAGGAGGGGATGACGGGATCGTACGCGGAGGGGTAGTTTTCTCTTTTAACTGGTCGCCGCGGATTATGGCGGACCGATGAAACCGGTGAACGCTTCCCCGAGAGAAGGTTACCCGGGTAGTCGGTTGTGTGCTTTCGATCCGACTTGCAGGAGTAGAGTCAGAGAGAGAGAGAGAGAGAGAGAGAGAGAGAGAGAGAGAGTGAGTGAGCTAGGGGAAGGGGGAGAGAGGGGAGAAGAGAATTAAGCTCGCATGATATTGCATGGAGGGTGACCCCTCGCAAATCTTCCTCCCGAAGGCGAGCGGCGGGAGAGACACCTCTCTATACATTTTGAACTGGAAAGATGCGCGGCGTCCCGAACTTTCGACGGGAACCAGTTCATATATCTGAAGTATGGCTGCCATAAATAAGCGACCTGTCCGTTTGCTCTGTTCGCCCAACCTCTTGCAAATCTTTCCTCCCGTCTCTCTTTCTTCCTCGCCTGTCTTTTTCTCCCTCCTCCCCCTTCTCGCTCTATCTCTCTCTCTCTCTTTCCCCCTCACCGCTCCCCCTCCTCAGAATTTCTTACCGTAATATCGGGGTCGTGCGTACTTCGGTCGGGGGGGGGGGGGGGGGAAATACTTCGCGGACGGAAAGAAAAGTCGACGGAATATCGACGCGTCGTTTTCTTTCCATCGGGATTGTCTCCGCGACGTCGGACACCGTCGACGGGTTATCACGCGCGTCAACGGCGCCCACGTAACGCGAGGGGTTCAGCGTCTCGGTTCGGTTTTGGAAAAGTCGCGAGCCACTGGCGAAATCAATTTTCGCGCTCGACGGATATCCTCAGGTTGGCCGATCGTGACTCGCCGTCGAGATCGATTCCTCGTGCCGAGATTGATCGACCGACTCCGTACGTCGCGTCCTTTTCCTCGACCTCCTCGGACCTCTCTTTTCCACTCGCCGGCTTTCCCGTAACGCTGACGCTGTCGCCGTCTTACTTATCCGTTGCTCGCTCGCGAAATCAATCGGACCGTAGCGTAAGTGATACGTTCGGATTCGATTGCCGAGCGGCATGGCATTACCGGTCGTATTATGTCCGATTATTAAATCGTACGGCATTACGGCGATTCGTAATAATAGGACATTTGCAAACCCCGTGGCGGTGGGTAAAAGCGGTCGAATGCAATCCGGTGGTTTTAATAAAAATTTTTAAGCGAACGGCTCGTCGTCGTTATCCGTGAATGAACAAAAAATTAACATCTTTTTCTGTGTCACTAAACTATTAATTTAATCGTAAGATACGGGCGAGACACTTAGCGAAATAGAAAATTGGAAACACGTTTGAGGAAAAATTGTTTGCTAATTAAATAGTAACGAGTTCTCGATCAAGTCGAATAAAAATTCGATAATAATTCTTGACGGTTAATTAAGAAAAATTAAACGAAGGTTGAAACAATTTCGATATTCTGTCGTTCTCCTTTGCTCAGGCGAGAGGATTAAAAACATACTGAGAATCGAGCGTACTTAGAAAAATTTACTCAAGGTACAAAGAAAGAGTAAACGTAAACACTTCCGTCGTTAACCAGAAATACACTCGACGATCTGTTTGATACATTACAAGTAGCGCAGCCATACTGAAATATTCTTCTACCCATTAAAAAAAAAAAAATCAAAGTTACCCCAACGATCTCTCTTCAACGCTTTCCCCGTGCAACCGTTTACTAATTACATGCCACGCGTTTACTTATTACTACGATAATCTCACCCTATCACCGATGGCTCGAGCCCGTTAAAAATCCCCGTCTAATAATTTGTCCGTCAAATCACCGGAATCCCTCGCGCTTACCAGCCACGAATATCTCCCCTTTCCCCGCTTTCCCCCAAAAAGCAACAAAACAGGTATTTACAGAAAAAAAAGGCCCCGCACTCGCCGCGAACGTTTCTCTCTCTTTTCATTCCGACAGCATCGACGCCGCACCGATAAATAACCGAGAGCAAAAGTTAAACTCTTCGCCTCGGTCGCCCAAGGTCGGCGGAGGAAACAAATTATCCGAGTTGTCGTCTTTGACGATCATTACACGCGCGCGGGGCGAATTCTCGGTGTATCGGGACGAAGAAAAAGAAACGTACGGGAAGGAAGGAAGGGAGGAAGGGAGGGAAGGAGGGAAAGAGAATCGATCGTCCGAGAAAAGGAGGCAGAAAATGGTAAAGTGAGTCACTCGGCGGAAAAGACAGCGTCGCATTTGCGGCGCGGTCGCATTTCTGCAACCGGCTATCGAGCGAGCGAGCGAGCGAGCGAGTAAGAGAGCGAACCGAGCGGAGCGGAGCGGGAGTGATTTATGCTAAGTCGGTGATGCCGTTGAAGCAGGGGCCCCGTGTATACGCTCACGGTCGGCCATCTTGGGGTCCCCTCGTTTCTCCGGGGGCCTACGGATCGATTGACAGACCTGTGCCCGATCAACGCTTAACGAACTCTCCTTTCTTCCGCCACGCTTCTGACGCTTTCCTGCCTCGCCACAACGTTGCGGGACCACCTCCCTTCTCTCCCTTACCAACCCCCACCGTTCCTCCCCCCCCCCCCCCACGGAGTCTTTTCCGCGCCCGCTCGAAACGATAAAACACTTTCCAAACCGATCGCTACTGGATTTCTTTTGGTCGACGGGGCTCGATCGATTAAACGGATAAATCGTGTCGCGGATACTGACGAATTTCAATTTAGAACGGTCGTCGTTTAACGGCGGGATCTCGCGTTTAATTGCGGGTCTGTTTCTTTTTTTGAGTCGATACGCTTCAAGTGGAAGAGAAAGGAGCCGGGTGTCGTAAAGTTGGGGATAAAAGTTACCGAAAGGAACGTGATGACGGAGAGAGATGCTTGCAGTGATCCGTAATACGTAAACTGAGGTCTGTTACGAGGATTGATATAATAGATGAGTTGTGGATAACGTACAAATCTGTGATTACAATACCTAATAATTAATTAAAATGTAGTCAAGGGATCTGTAAAATATGGTAAACCGGGGTGAAGAGCGCTGGAAATAAATACCGTCATCAACAAAGGCACGTATTAGTAAAATTCCATCTGATGATCCAGAAACGTTAAAAAAATGAAGAGATCTAAATCATCTCGATCCGTGGAATTCAATAAATCCCCCCATTCGGGAAATATTGAAACAAATTTTAATACAAGTCTCCTAATTACGTGGGAAAACAAATAAAGATCCTTATTATTACCAGACTTCTGTCGATCGACCAAAGATACAAAAAAATTTGTCAAATTATCTGTAGCTTGATCAACCGCGCTGTAAATCCATTTCCAAACGCCAATCGCATCTAAACTTAAATAGTATACCTACTACGATTATGAATACGAAAACAAGCAGTGATTTAATTAAACAAAGATCAAACCACGAACGACAGAGTTCTCGTCACGGCAGAGCGTCGCCGACAAGATATCCCGGTACCCTCGTACCCATGAAAAACTTGAAATTCTCCAGCTTCCGCAGAACCGAAACCCCGCCACGATTTTCCCCGTCGGCGGATGTTCCGCGTACCTCCCGCATTCCTTCGATCCGACGTTGAACCGTGAAAACAGCTCGCTACCGGGTCCGTTCTGATTTCCATCCGTCAGCGTTGCGCAGATTTACGACGTCGCAAAGAGGGGGGCGGGGGGGAGGGGGGAGCCCCTTTGCCGGCCCTGCCCGACGGGCCCGGGGGTCCACGTGCAACAATGAAACCACGCCATTTGTCACAGAGGCGCTTCCTCCGCTTCTAATAAACGTTCGTCCTACCGTCGTGGCATAGTCGTGCCGCAACGTGCAGCACGGATCGACCTTTGCTTTTGCTCCACGGATCGTGATCTCTCGTACGGCCCAGAGGAGCTGTATCCTCTCTTTTTCTCCTTCCTCTCTCTCTCCCTCTCCCTCGCCGATGCACCGTGGCACTCGTTCGATCGCCTCCTCTCGCTCACTTTCATCGTTCCTGCCGCTCTTCATCCACCCGTGATCCCGAAGAAGAGATCGGTACGGAATGAGAGAGAGAGAGAGAGGGAGAGGGAAAGGGGGGAGGGAGGGAGAGAGTAGGACGAGGATGCAGAGAGACAACGAGCACGGTGGGATACAACGTGCCCACGTTCATACTTTCACATGCCGGCACAATGCACCAGACCATCGAGGAATTGTCATACAAATTGTCGCTTATTCAGCGACGTTCCTGAAGCGAGGATGTAAAGGCCTACGAGGTAGTAGCCGAAGATCAGCCACGTAGCATCTTCCGGAGAGACTTCTGCTCTATCGTCGGTACACGCGTTCGAATTGCATTCGAATAAAACGGTAATAAATGTTTCTCGAGCGGAGCAGCTTATCGCGCTGGGTAACGGAATTTAATGGAGATAAGTTTCGGCGGGACGCTCATTTCTCACGGATTGGTATTCTTAAGATTGTTACGTTGACTCGAATTTTTTATAATGTCCAACCATAACTATGTAATTTTAAGAAAAAAACGCGTATTTTTACTGTGAAGATATTGTTATTTAAAGTTCTGAACAGTAAGTCTTGTTATTGGACTTCGATTAAATTGCACTTTATTTTTCAGCGTACGGTACCGTATGGGTACGGTGTTTGTTTTCACAGATTTTACATCTCAATTAACGTGGAGATTCGATTTGTTTTGAAATTCTGCACAGTCACAGAACCGTTTGCGCAAAACCTTGATTAGCTATACATTGACAATAAGAACAAACGGTTCTCAAAGATACGCCGATATATCTGTCGTTGAGATATTTTGTAGAACACTGTCGCGTGAAATATTTTTCAAAATATACTATACACGTGACAGACCTGTACAACTCTGATTCATCATTATAATCATGACATCAGTAGAATGTGATAGTTCCACTTTACATTTTTTTTTTCTGACGTACGGAAATATGAAACATTCCAGTGATCATCATCGGATCACGCTTTAAACTTTATATTTATTATAGAGTTGAAATCGTTCGAGAGTTTCAAGCGTGCTCCGATGACTGACACATTGAATGTCCCTGTGATGGTTTAATATTGGTTTAATAAATGTACAATAATCAATCGTGTTTGTAAAGATATTTTACGTACACCATGTATTTAAATTTTGAGAATTTAATTCTCCGTAGATATGCGAGCAAAGAGAGATACGAATCTCGTTACTCGGATACTCGAATCCCAGTAGATTCGAATCCAAAGCTTACACCGGTATTCTCATTTGGCGAATCAAAAATCAGATATCTATGGATCTCTTTCAAACTCCGCGTCACGGATCCTAGATTAAAACGTTATCAAAAGGGATAATAAATCTCAACGGAGTGTCAATTACAAAATGAAAAATTCTCTATAGATCCCACTTTCCGCATCGCTGCTCTCGTATAAATACAAGACACTCTCGAGCTTGGATCACAATTAAACGATTACACGTACTTACCCGTAAGAGAAAGTTTTACCATAATTACACGTAGCGTCTCTCCCGAATCGATCAAAGGTAGAAGGTTCGTTCGATCGTGTAACAATAATTCGCGTTGTACTCCCCTTCGTTACGGACATGGCAACGAGATAGAACGGCGCGACAAAAAAAGTTCACCGCCGATCCCCGCTTTGCGAACCTCTGCTCCGGGATAAATATAAAACGCTCCGACGTATAGATCATAATTATAAGCCAGAGCGCAATCGGCGGTGATAAAGTCGCTGATTAATAAGATTTACGCGATATAGAAAATGAAGTCGTATCGAAAGTAAACCAAGGACGCGTTATTCATCGACGGGGTACACAACATTAGGCTCGTTTCAACGGTACAAAAACGGCCGGTTATCATTGATTGCGCGTCACGTCATACTTCTGAAAGTATCAAGGCCTGCCATCGCGGGCCGATGCAGTTGTAGCTTCGTTACTGGCCGTCATGATCCCGCTACCGATTACGTTAGATCGAGGGATTTTAAACGGCCGAGTGTCTTCGATCTACTCCCACACTCACCTACGAATTTAAACGACGGGTTGGAATACGGAGAGAGAGAGACGGAGAATGTCGGAGACGACGAGGGAGAGGGAGGGAGAGGGAGGGAGGGAGGGAGAGAGGGAGAGAGAGAGAGAGGAGAGAAGAGACCAGTGGGACGTTCTTGTATTTGTCCGATAAATCCGCTCGCGACGAGATTACGGATAAGCGAACTCGTTGCGAAGTTCGGAGCGACGACGATGATGCGATCGATAGCAGAAAGAGTTATACGCGACGAAGACGAGGGTTACACGACCGAGGTCGGCTCTTAATGATTCGGAGAATCAGCGTGACGGGGCTTCGTTCCGTCGTCGTCGTGTGCATCGTGTCGATACGTCACCGAATCCACTTTACGATCATCGAAGGCGTTTCCGTCAGTCGAACTCCAGTTGCGGGAAATGTTTGGCTTCGGTGGGAAATATGGGATATCGTCGTTGCATCGGACGATGCGCTTGGACGCACCGGGGTTAAGTGCGGGAAGAAGAAAAAATTGATTCTTTTTAACGAGCGCGTGGACCGCGTCGATGAAATTATATTCTGATACGCTTGGGTTCTTTATTGGGAGTCTTCGATGTTTTGTTTGGCTTTTTTCAAAGTTCGTAAATGGAAAGTATTAGAAATTGAATTTCCTTTAAACATGGGGAGTTTGTTTAGAAACAAATGTTTAGTATTGTGGTTTGTTTAAAAACAAATGTATTTGTATTCATGTCCGGATTAAATTGAATTACTATTAATCGAGGACAGGTTGTTTAGGGACAAATGTTTTGTATTCTTATGCAGAGGAACGAAGAATCAGCGAACCGAACTAGGATAAGGGGAGACTGTACGGCTTCGGTGGGAAATGCTAGATTTTATCACTGGATCGATCATTCGCTCTGATACACTGCGGGGTAGTTTAGAAAAAATGATGCTAGTAGATAGCTTGTAGTTTACGCTAACCGGAGTTCATCGATGATTCTACTAACTAGCGTGCTAACTGTGTCGGCGAAATTTAACTTTGCCAGTACATTAGTTGATTGGTCGAAAAAGTACGGTAGTTTGATATTGCGGTCAACTACATGATGATAGTTTACGAGCAGTTGGCGAACAGTCATAACACAACGCGATAGTAAAGTACCCCGCTAATTACTGGTAAACTACTCTTCTAACCGGTCTAGAAATAATACGTATGTTTGATAAAAATCGATCGAAAAATTTCACCGTGGAACCGGCCATTTACTTTCAATCACTCGGAGGAAGATTGAAAAATATTTCCTCGCAAAATATGCACCTTTGATGATAAACGCGAGACTTCATTATGAATCATAACGATTATTTTAATTTGAATTAATTTCAATTAAGATTATTATTAATCGTAAAATCTTTGGATCGTTATCTCGTAATTTCCTGTTATTCGTATAACCGGCATTACCTTAGATCGATCACATATGATTTCGACCCGTACTATCTTCGTTATGTCACGAGCCAAGTGGTGTATTCTGAATCACAGCAAATAAAAGGAATGTATCGACAAAATAATCTCGTGTTCTCCCGTGGGATCGGGTTACGCTTTATCGTACATTCCAAGAAGCTGTCTCGTTCTAGAATTAAATCAAACGACACGCTCAATTATTCCCGAATTAGATTTAAAAAAATAATCCGCGTTTCCGCACACAGGAACGAGAGCAAGAATAAGTCGATAGTCAACCAACCGATTCATAATCAAAGATCGATCCCAGTTGCCAATTTAAAATCTCTTTCCGAAACGCAATTTAAAATCGATTAAAATCAATTCAGATCACCACCACCCTCCCCCTCATATTCCAACAGACACAATAATTACTCCGAATACTTTTATCACCAACTATCAAAAAAGTATCATAAGACGCTCGCCACGCTAATCTACTCGATAAAACCGTGTCACCTCTGGACAGAACTAAAACGATGCGCTTCGATTCGCTCGCAGCGAGGTTGAGGAAGAAGAAGAAGAAGAAGAAGAAAAAAAATGTTTCGCGTTTCTGTATAGAGGAACAAGGGCAACGACGGAGCGGTAGTTAGCCTACCGTTCCTGGCTGCCGTTTCGTAGACGGAGGTCATCCACGGTTCCCAGCCGGCAGTTTCTTTTTCTTTTTTTTTTTCTCCCCAAACGTCACCGCCGATATTTATGGCGAGCCATAGAGGGCCGAGGGGTTCGACTTACTACACGGCGAGGAGAGCAGAAGCACCAGGGCCCGAGCGTAATTCTGTCAGCGTCACGCTCGGTCCGCTCGCTCGGGCCAGCTCGGCCTCGAAAGAAGCGGAAGATGAACGGAGAAGGAGATCTTCTCGCAGAGGGGGTAAGGACGCGGGGTGGAGGAGGAGAGAGAGAGAGAGAGAGAGGGTGGGGGGTGGGAGGGAGAGCGGAAAAAAAAGGAAATTCACTGGAACCTTTCCAGCGATGCCACGGTGTCGGCGTTGCGGTGCGAGGAGGCGCCTTCTGGTAAGACGCCGTAATGCCGACCCTTGACATCACCCGGTCAAGGTTATTGTCCATCGAGGTAACGCGGTAGCGTGCACCTTGCAAATTTACACGAGTCTCGGTGCTTTACCGTCTCTTTCGGCGGGACGGCGAATTCACCGGGGTTGTGCCGCTTTTTTCGGTTAAGTTCGATGTTTAGCGTTATTAACGTGGCTCTTCGGATTTTGAGGATTCTCAGTTCGCGATCGTCGGGGAGGTGGGTGGAAGAGGGTACTCAAGTAAATCGTAATTTTAATTATCTTTTGGTAGTTGTAACGAAACAGAGTCGGTTGTATAATTACTTAATCCTTTTAATGTTTATATCGAGTATACTAGTCCTGGAAAGACAGCATTTTTTTTATTAATGACGCGTACAGTTGTGTTTTGTGTTTACTGTTTAAAGTACAATGTGCATCTATTAATTGGAATGAAATTTGCAATTTGTGGCTGTTAATTAAAATAAAATTCAGTTACAAGGAGAAGCATTATTTTTTTAAATAATTCAGTGCGCGCATAGACGTTTTCAATATAAAGTAAAATGCTCAAAGAGTTAATACATTATTCCGGAAATACGAATATTGTCACGTGGGATTGCGGATATTGAGAATTTTTGGTGTCCGATGTTTCAGATAAAAAATGTATAAGGAGAAAGATTTATAACTGAACTTCGGATGATTATGATTCTGTACCGATTTTGCGAGACGAGTATGTTAAGCATGCGTGAGGCGCGTAATATATTCGCGTACTTACGTGTCACGTAAGTGAAATACAGAGTGTACGAGCGTAAAATATTTTTACAACTTCGGTTGATCGTAGAAAATTTATTGAACGACTTATAATTATGATATAGACAGAGCGGAAAGATATACGATCCGAATGGAGCGCACGGCGAATCTTTCTGATTTTTTTATGCCGCACAACAAATTTTAAGTATACTCTATCTTATTCTGTCCACAACATAATTTCATACAATCACTCGTGGTCGCAAAAATTATTTACGTACGCCCTGTCCGTATACAAAATATACCATATAAAAAAGAACACACGTTTTTAAAGTCCTCCAACGACGAAACAAATTTCTGTCCGAATTCCACTTCTTCATCGATCTTCTATAAAAATATACGATAGCTTCGAATAGACCGATCAACGATTATTTATCTCGAATTCTTGTATTTCTACCTTTTTGTATTTTTACGTTTTCCATTTTTGTATATCTGTGTTTAGAAATAAATGACCACAAACGAGACCCTCTGTGGCGCCGAAACGTTCGAATGTATATACTTTCATCCTTCCATTCGCGTTTGACAGTTCTCGCCAACGAATTGTTTCCCGTTTGATGGTCGAAATTGGCTCGTCGCCATTCTGCCGTGTGTGCACGATCAACCGACCCGGTGAGAATCAAACTCGTAAGTCCGCTCGATATCTTTCACGGTAATTCAATACACCACCGAGTCGCGCGACGAAAGAGCTAAGAATCCTGACAGAGGAATAATCGAAAATAACAAATAAAATATGATCTTCTTTATTTAATCACCGTCAAACGTTTAGAATCACACCGGCTCGCCGTAGACATCGGTACCGTACTGAGACGGGAGACGAAACACGGAAGACGGAAAACAGAGAGTTAACGTCCCGGGGACAATCTTGCCGCTCTCGCGACAAGGTGACGTTTTTATCAGTTTCCAAGAGAAAACTCCCGCTGCCTGAAACCGAGGCGCTCTGGTGCTTCGAGGAGGTCCGAGGGAACACGAGAGATTTATCGCTCTCCACTTATAATAGGTATGAAAGGCGAGTTGCACATCGTGGGTGAGTTGAACGAAACGAACGGGTTTTGACGTCGCGTCGCCTAGCGTCGTTCGCCACCAAAATCCCCGGTCGGGACTATTAAACATTATCTCCAATTATCGAGTTGAAACGTAGGGGGGGGGGGGGGGAAGGGACGTTCGGAAAATCACCGCGGTTGCCACCGCGGAGGCGAACTCGCGCAGACGGCGAGAAAGAGCGTCTTGGATATATCATAAAACGTTTTACGGCCGACGTAAAACGACGTACGAGAGCGAGAGCGATCTTTGTCACCTGGGCCCGAGTCGCGAGTCTCTTTAAGTCTGATATCCATTCCCATCGAACGCAATTTACACCGATTCCCTTAACCATTCGCCCAACGATCTCTTAAGGTAAGCCGATGCAAACAATCGTAATTTCCTCGCAATTACTTCCCCCCCCCCCCCACCATCGTCACCGTCGCGTCACCCTCCACTCCCCCCTCGCCCCCTCTTATCGAGTGATTTAGCCTCCCGGTCGAATTACCTGGAAATTGATCGTTACGTCGAAAGCAATGACCGAACGGCAGCGTTACACCTTCGGAGATAAAATCGGCGTGGAGGTGGAAAGGTGATTTTCGTATCGAATCGGACGGGGGGAGCGTCTACCACCGCTCTCGCGTCGCTCGGCCCGGTATATTTTATGATATACGATATCATAAAAGAAATCACGCGAGAGAGGAACCCGGGGCACGGATGGACGGACGGACGGATGGACGGACGGACGGGCGGACGGACGGACGGACGGACGGATGAACGTACATACGTACGGACCGATCAGGTTTGAGCAGCTGTCTGCAACCACGTCACTCAAGTTCACCGTCGGGTTCGCGGTGGAATGAATGCCTTTCATTATGAGTCTTATCTTCTGCCCGATCTACTCAACCCTTTCTGCCTCCTTCGGTCTGCTCTCCTTTCTTCGTTTCTTCTTCTTCTTCTTCGCTCTCTCTCTCTCTCTCTCGTTCTCTTTCCAGTATACCCCCCTCCCTCTCTCTTTCCCTCTCGCTCCCTCTGTCTTTTTTCTTGTTTTCATTCGCCTTTTCTCGGTAGGCTCGATAGGGAGAGGGAGACATTATCGTCAAACGAAGCAGAACCTCTTTTATACCTGAGTATCGCGAGATTTATCGTGGGTAAACCTCAACCGACTTTTTTTCTAGTCTTTATTTTCGTGCCAGGGCGTCGACGGCGACACACGGAGCGTGTTCTCTGCCGCGGGTGAGGAGATCGGTAATTAGAAGGTTTCGGGACCGCCTTCGATCGGTCAACCATTTGCCCGCCAAGATTTTGGGGGAGATTACGTTATCGGCGGATTCGAGGGTTTTTCGATTCTTTTGTTCGGTATGGTTTTCAAAATATTTCTCAGTGGCAAATTGTATTTCTGTCTGTCGTACGCGTATTACGTGGCAGGCAATACATTAATTAACGCGTGTTACCGTTAATTACATACTCATTTCTTTGATCGATACCCGATCAGGGTGCGTGATCATCCGAGAACATTTGCGTTTATTTTTTAACACGTATACTAAAGTGTGTTTCTAATATTTTCATTTGTATCCCCGAGTATCGTTCTCACGTAGTGAAACTCGCCAAAAAATTGATTTTAACTGTAGTTCAATTCACTTTAACTTCTTTTTATTTCGATAGACACGTAATCGAAGTATAGACACTAATAATATCCGCAATCGTACAATTGAATTAACCCGATTGCTATTTAGGATACAGACAAGAACGGATCGTTTCTCGAATCGCGAAACTACATCGACGTTACTCTGAAATAAGTTTGAGGCAACATTAAACAACGAAAACCGGTATCAGGACGAAGTAAATTTATTCCTCTTCGCGAACTGCAAGTTCGTTGTTCCGCATAGTCAAACGTTTAGCCCCCGCAGAGTTTTCCAAACGCTCTATCCGCTTTTTCATTCCGTCCGCGGAGGAAGACAGAAACACGAAGAAATCTGAAGTTCACAGTTGTTGCACACACCCCGGTACAACCCCTCCCCCCCCCCCCCCCCCGATTTGGCACCGTCGGACTTCTGCTTGTTCCCGAAATTGAAAGAAACGTCGGAAGGTCAATATTTTTCTTCCGATACCGAAGTCGAAGTCGCTTCGCGCAATTGGATCAAAAGCAAACCAGAAACTTTTCTCGCGCGTGGACTGAAAAAGTCGATGGAACGCGCGCTGTACTAAACGTTGACTGTGTCGAGGAATAAACTCGTATCTTTCGAGGGAAACAAATTTACTTCGTTCGGATATCAGTTTCATTATTCAATTCTGTGTCAAACTTATCTCGAAGAGACTTTACTACTCGCATTCATAATTACATCACGATTGTTTATTCAAAACACTTTATAAACTGATTTCGCCAATTAGATACGATGAGTACGCGCGGAGTATGTAATACATATCCGCGCACACAGCGTTCAAATAAAATATACAATGTTTATACGTTACGACAACTGTACAATATCAAAAGACACGTTTTTAAAAGCTTCCGATGTATCGAAAGAAATTTCCGTCCGAGTCCCACATCCTCGTCGATCCGCTGCGAAAACATAAATTTGCATAAACATCCGCAGTCTAGTCACGATCGACCCACGCGCATTAATTTTCCTTTGTGCTCGCGATTCCGCGCAACGATCGCAAACGTAACCAACATTCTTCTGTCTATCCGTAACGTTACGACCGTCGAAACGAAATCACCGGAAGGTCATCAAAGATTCAAGCCCGAGGATAACGTCTTCGAATTCACGTCGATTTTCGGAGCATCCAGCGGTATAACGAGCCACCGGCGAGAGAACGCGAGAACGGAAAATAAGACGTAAGTTAGCGGGGGCCCGCTAGTGCGGGAAAAGATCCCGCACTCGAGAGAGCACGGCGATTATAAGTTGGATCACCTTCGATCGAATGTGTAGCCGATCGAGGGGAAAGATTGGAATCACGCCAATGCGTGTTAACACGTTACATGCATGCTGCGCAGTTAGACGTGGAAGTAGATTTATGTGGAAGTCGGGCAATCGCACTTATTCTAAGCGATCGGTCCGCTACGACTTAAGCTCTCCATCTTGCATTAGACACAGAATAGGGTAACCTTTCGTTGCGCTTTCGAATACTTTCAAATAAAACGTTAATTTTACGTACGCTGGATAGTTAGCGGCATGGATTCGTGCCCTCTCGATCGCCGCGGATCGCTCCTTTGTTAGCCGGTTATCGTTTTGAGCATATTGCAATCTCTCCGCTGACATATTTATCGGGAGCGAGGGAGCGAGTCAAACTCGCGACAGAGGGTTAACCGTAAAAATTCTATCCGCTCCGTAACTTCGTATTTTTTTTTTTTTTTGTTTTGTTTGTTCTTTCTTTCGTCTGTTCGTCTCTCTCGCTCCCTCCCTACACCCCCTCCCTCTCACTCTTGTTCCCCCCCACGGAACGCTCGTTTCCATCGCTGAAATCGAGCACGCGCTCGACTCGTGCAGGAGAGAACGGTTTTGATCGTAATGGCAAGCTATCGGTGTCTCGTGGGGCAAGATTGATAGTTCGTCCAACGAAAGGGTAATTCCTGGTCCGCATATATACGTACGCGGCCCATGGACTGGCACGTCGGTGAAGAAGGTTAATCGCGTTTAACCGTACGCCTATGCCGTATACGCCGCTCTCGGTAGGCGTGTTGCGGGAAATTTGCATGTTAATTTATTCCGCGATTCGCATCGTGTGTATATATACACTCGACCGCGATGGTGCTCACGTTCTTCCCTTTTTTTTTTGTTTTTTTTGCCCCCCCTCCCGCCTTCCCCTCCCGGTTAATTTCCCCTACCAACGAAGCTGGTGACCGTTAGATCGCGGGGCTCGATGCCCTCGGAGATTAGGAGACGATCGTACGTTGAATGCGTGGGAGATCGTGCCCTTTTTTTTTCGAGCGCTGACTTGGATTCGTTTTTGCACGGAAACCGCGAAATCCGCGTAGGTCGCGCCGATTTGATTCGAGAGTTTTTAAGTTCGTCGAACTTGTGAATGCGAGAGGGATTATCGAGTATGTTACTTTAGCGTGGTAATAAATTCGTCCTCGGCGGTGTGAGAGAGTTTTGAATACTTTTGGCGCGAGGATCGAGAGTGTACAGAGTGTTACTTAACTCGAGCATTTAAAATATTTCAACGGTTCATCGAGTTAACCGGCACACCGTGCGTACAGGGTGGGACGTTTAAAGGGGAACGCGCGAGTATCTTCGTTACTCGCGTGCGCGTGAAAAAATCTCTTTAAACGGAAAATACGATATTTAGCGAGGGGAAATTTAGCGAGGGAAAATAAACTCCCGTAGACGTTTCTTGCTTAAAGTTCTTACGCGTTCGCAGCAATGGGAGACACTCGAGTGTTGTCACTTAAATCGCTCATCCTGTATAATGTCAATGGAAGACGATTGTACGGTAAATAATCATCCGCGTCGTTAAATATTATTTTAGATTGCAAATTAAAATTGTCGTTACGCTCCTCGCGTGAAACAATGAGTCCCCGTAATCCAGTGAAATTCTTTTTCTGCTCGAGCGATATTTAATATTTCTTTCACTCCGCAATTAAAATAAATATTATTTTACACGGTAAATTAACATCGACACTCTCACCGCAAGAAATAATAAGTCTAAATTATCCTATAAAATTCTTTGACCACGCGCCCGCGATAGTGGTAAGACTAGAACGTAACATAACATTCCTTCCACTCCGCAATTAAAATAAATATTATTATATACGGCAAATTAACATCAATATCACAAGAGTCACCAAATCCCAATAATTCCATCAAATTCTTTTTCCCCTCGGGCGATAGGTTTCCGGTAAGACCGAAACGAAGACGCGTCGCGCGCGACTCAACTATTCACCGATCCATCGGCACCATAATTAAAACGCCATCATATCAACGAAATATCAGCGCTCGGCTCGCATTGAATATTTCTCCGTTGACCTCTCGGCGCGCGCTTCGGTTTCGTTTCGAGTGCCCACGGAAGTTCCCGTTCGCGAAGAACCTGTTCTCTAGCCCCCTGGCTCGCGTCACCGACACCTGCTATCATCGACCGAGTTCATCTTCCGGAGACAGTGCGAATCTCGCATTCCCCCTTTTCGAGCGTGTAAACGGCGCGATATCTGCGGTACGTATACCGACGCGGTGACAAGCCGGACAGTTTGACACTCGGCTTCCTAACGATCGGGCTGGTGTGTGTGAGCGCGTGTGTCGAGCCTGTCGGAGAAAAAGGAAGCTTTGAATGCCGATTCTGTGGGCCGGCTTGATCGACGCGTCGTCTCGCTGTCAAGACCGTCCTCTTTCTCCCTCTTTCTCCCCTCCTTCCATCCTCTCTCACCCCTCACCCCCCCTCGCGCCGCCCTGCCTCTCTCTATCCTAGATTTTCTTCCACGAGGCTTTGTACGCCGACCTATTGGCCGTTAACGTTTATTGTTTTGCGCGTACCCGGCGCCCGTCTTTGTCCTACTCGTCACGCGCTCGCATGTACTTGGCGTCCGACGACGCAACTTATACCGTTCAACGAAATTTTCACGCCGCGCGTCGTCGCTGAGCCGTGGAATTTGTCGTTTCGCGGTGGGGATATTCTGAAAATTTTCTTGATCTCACCACCCCTCTCTCTCTCTCTTTCTCTCTCGTTCTGATTATTGAGAACGAAAAACAACACTGGCACGTAATAAATCATCATCGATCATCGTTAACCTATATCAAGTGACAAATGTTGGTACGTACGAGCGTCTATCGCATCGGGAAGTAGATACCGGCAACGTTGGTCGGACACTGTCAAGAGAACGATGCTCCTGTGCTGATAAATTTGCAAATTCAAATCGTTGGGAATTGACGGACAGCACCGTTAGAAAGCTAATGGGAAATTAACAGTCCGGGGGATGCGCGAACTAGAATTATCGTCCACTCGTCGTTAGGGTAATAATAACGTAATTTGCGATTTACCGAAGCAACGGTGCATAAATCATCATCGCTATGATACCATCTCGTCAAGTGTAATTGAAATGGAAACAGAGCGTTTGATGAAATTCGGTTACGCTTTACGTCGTTTAGATCAGAATTTCGAAAACGCTGCTTCATCGTTCCTCAAAAAAGTAAAGTGTGTCGATCCGATAAAAAGATTTGTTAATTCATCGCCGGCCACGATACAGCGCGTTCGCGACAGTTCCAACGCTGTCGTTAACGTTTCGTTGTCTCGGATAAAATTCTTTTTTTGCGGAACGATAAGTAAATCGCTCGATTCGATTCCGTTGAATTTATAAACTCTCTTTTCACACGTGCCCGGTATCAAAGTCAATTCTCATCAAACTGGGCCGAATTAAGAAAAACGATACAGGACTGCAAACACTTCTTAGCCGCGGTAATTTAAAAATCCAGTCTTTAAGAAACGCTCGAGTCTTGCGTACCCGTCAAATTTGAAATTCCCAAAAACAACTCGCAGTCATCAATAAACCCAGCGCGCAAAGACACAGTTCCCGTTTAACGAATTCACGGGATTCCCGTCGAACTAAAATTCTCCCAACGGTGATCGCTCAACGAAGAATTTTCGCGAGGTTCTTGGCGAGCCGAGGTTCTCCGTCGTGAACGTAGCCAATTGGTTTCGTTGTCTTTCTTGCGGCTCCCCGTCACTTCGACCAATTGACTTTGATCCGTTCGTGCGCGCGTAACATTGAACGCAATTACGGTCAATTTACGATGCCTCTCTTGGCTCCCCCGTCTCCCCCATCACCATGCCGTCGCTATAATCATCCATAGGTGGATACGAGCCTCGCGTCGATTACCGCGAGATTCCATCATGATTTTTCACGAAGGTAAGAAGCCGTTCGGTTTTCACTTTTCACGCCTACCCGCGTCTCTCTCTCTCTCTCTCTCATCCTCTCCACTGATTCTTAGACACGATCCCAAAGCACCGAGTCCCCGAAACCGGGCTTCTTATAATCCGAGGCGGACCCGGTTTCCGTGCGAGGACCGTTTACCTTTCCGTGCTCACTCACCGTTAAAGCCCGCGAATTCGAGTGGACGTGACTCTTCGTATAATATTACATCCTATTAGGGATGAAATAACTGCCGGATGAAACGCGACAGCGAACGATAAACGGAAGGGGCGGGTTCCTCGAGATGCGTGCCATCCAGCCGTCACGAGGTCCACCCGGAATAATATGACGTTCGCCGGTTGATCTACGATCTCGCTCTCCTCTCTCTCTCTCTCTCTCTCTCTTCCCCGGCCTATTTGCCGAATAGTCTTTCCCCCGTACTCTCGCGTGTCTATTTCCGCTTCGATTCGCAGGCCGCGCACTTTCCGTACGTCTCGAGGAGCTAGAAAATGATTTATTTTTTCGTCTAATTTCGCCCGCCCCCGTTAGGCACCGTCGAGTGACTTTGCGCAGAAACGGAGAATTAGCGGCGATACCGACGAACATTGCGGATCTGACTGTAGGTCGGTTAATTTCTTGAACGTAAAGTGATTCCAGGATGTTGAGAATCGTTTTCGAGGACTCCGCGGGGGAATTGAAAATAAATAATACGGGTTCCGCTTTAGAAATAAAGGAAATTGATTTCCTTAATCGCGGCGTTGAGTTGATTCGTAGTTGTTAAATGATTTTGACGAGAATGTAGATAAATATCGATATGTTTCGCGTCGCGTGGCAGGATTTGTGAAAAATTGAAATTAAATGAATTCGCGAGGCTCGTTCTATTCGGACGTGTATATTAATAGATACATTCTTTTTTCGAAACATAAAAAAGGTGAGGAAAAAGTGAATGTCGACAAGCTTCATGTCGGAAGGAACACACGAAACTCTTGTCCCCCGAAGCACGAGTATCGCCTATATTTATAAACTTCTTCATAATGGAAGAAATGAATATAGATAACCTCCGATGTTCTTCTTATCCATCTCGCCGATCTCCGCGCGTGTATTATCGTAGACATTATAAATAAATCTATCCAACCTACGATCAATCCGTATCCGTAACTTAAATCGAACTTTGCCCGTCTCGCGTGTCACCGATCCCCGAAAATGATTTCTATTCACGTTAAACTTCCCCCGCGAATTAATTGAAAACACGCTCCCCTATCCCAAAACCGAGCAACATTTCTCTGCACCTCGAAACCACTAGAGTTTTCCATCGTCCGATACAACCGGATAAGAAATTTCGCGTATAATTCCCACACTCGGATCGATCATCCGCTTTTATTCTCTTTTTGGAGTATTGGCACGAGTATCCAGTCGCGTCAGTTGCGTACGCGTGGTTAGCCGTGGCCCAGATCGACGTTTCTGCCGCAACGAAGTAAAAGACGACAAGTACAGGGAGGAATGGGAAAGGAGGGGGGGGCGGGAGTTGCGAGGGGTGGGTAGGGGGGCAGGCGGTTTTACGCTCTTTCGGGGCGCGCGGAAGAACCGTGAGAGGTGGGGGAGGTGGGCCGGGGGGTGGGGTGGGGGGGTGGTTGAGATCGTACCGAAGGAAAATTTCGACTATAAATAGCAGTGTATTCTAAACGAGGTACAGAGAGCGCATTGGATCTAAATTATGAATTTCATCAGCGGCAGTCTGCCGTTTCATTCCGCGTTTTAGCCCCCCCTCCCCTTCCCCTTTCATCCCTATCCACCCGCGCCCTCCGACTCACCCGCTCGTTTCGCTCCGTCTTCTTTTCTCACCGTCCCCCTTCCACCCGATACTTCTCTCCCACTGCCTCCCCCCCCTACCTCCGCCCCCTTCTACCCCCCGTGTCTCTTCCTCGTCGTACTCCTTTACCTTACGCTTACCAGGAGGCTTCTTCCTGGCCGTCCCTTCCATCCTCTCTCGCTCCCTCGTAACCTCCTCCAACCTACCGACCCCCCCCCCCCATCCCACCGCCAACCCCCCTTTTAGCGCGGGCGCGGGAGATGAAAAGTTCTGGCGAAGACATAAAAATGCGGCGCTGCATTTCCCTTTTAAAATAACGCCCTTTGCTCCTTTTTCAGTTTATTATTATCAAGTTGTGCAGGCTGCATTCGCTCCTCGGTCTTCTCTCCGTCCCCTCCCGCCCCATCAACCCCCTACCATCCCGCCCCACGCGGACGCCCGTCTTTCTCACTCGTCCTCACCCTCCTTCGACCTCACCTTTCGCCTCGCTTTACGTCGGCTTTCTTCCACTTCGTGCACTCGGGACGACCGTACCTTTGGGTATAACGCGCTAAACCACCCTCCCTCCGCTCCCACCACCCCCCCCTCCTTTCTACCTCGCGCCTCATCTTCCACCGGCGCGTACAACTCTATTCGTAACTTCGCGTTTAGGAAGTTGCCGTTATGAGAATTAACGTCCGGTGTTTACGTAACTACATCAGCGCGGGCGCGTCTTCGATAACGTAGCCGGGTGTCTTCGAAGCTGACTCCGTAGGAGCGCGTGGAGATTTTTTTTAGTTATCTGTTTTTTGCTGGCGTACTCGAAGAACGTTGAGCGTGAGGGATCTGGATTTGTTTGGTTTGCTTTGTTTTTTTAACGTATTCGTGAACCGTTATCAATGCGAAAATTTAAAGTTTGTTGAACGAAAAGAGAAAAGATAGGTAGACAAATGTCAATCAATTATATTCAACGATCCTCGGGTATATTAAACCAAGAAACATGTAACTGAGAAATAAATTTGTTTTTTAAAAACAGGTGACTAAAAAATCCATTCATTTTTATTAAATAATTTAATTCTATTTTGATCTACTTCATCTTTATTTTATTTTTTATCTCATTTTGTCCATATTATAATTCAGAGTTATTTAATTAATTGCCTGCGATTGATATAAAGACGTTTTTTGTACACTCTGTATACGAACGTTGTACTCTTCTTTTTCGTGGACTCGAGAATCTTCGAACGAAACTCTTGATGGGACGCGAGTACGTATCGAGTTTTAAAAGGCTCGACGGACGTGTCGTTTGATGTAACGCGAGGCATTAATCGAGGACGGGAGGAGGTCGGAGAACAGGTCGAAGAGAAAGAGAAAGAGGAAGAGTAGCAGGAGGCGGTTTTTCGGGGCAGCCATGAACGTCGTGTTCGGGTTTCCAATAAATAACGAGATAATCTCTAGTGAAATCAAGCGATTTACGCTTAACCCACGTTAAGCGTATGCGCGCCGCGCGGCGTGCAGGTGTAGGTACAGTTTACACGATATACCTGCGGGGAGAGGAAAATTAAGCCCGGGAGGGGGAAAGGTTGAGGAAAATCTTGGAAACTAATCGTGCTTCGACCAATGCGAGTCCCGTGAAGGTGCCGGCGATACGTTACTCACTTCTTTACGTCTATCGTATGATTGATATATTATTAAATTATTATGGATGAGAATAATCGAGTCGAATTACTCGACCGTTTATTGGAATAATCGTTGATTCGATTTTGTCAAGGTATCTACGATTATCACCTACGATTACTAAAGTATTATACCAACAATAGCATTCATTGTATAAATAACAAAAATAACAACTATCTATAGATACACGGAGACGAATAACTAAATCAACTATTTTTAGCACGGGCATAAAGAAGAAACACGGCCATCAATAAGATCGCGATATACAGAGATTCCGGCTAATTCCGATACTTGAATTTTTCCCACAGGCTTCGGTAGAAATGAAAATAAATATAGACGAGCTTTATGGCATAAGGAGAACGCGAGGCTCTTCTTTCACGTATCGAGCAGTGATTCCCAGACTCGTAAATTTCGCTGGCGTATAAAATTTGAAAATAAATTGCGCGCCAACGCATGACCGCGGCAACTACACACTTTTCCCCCCGTAAACCTCCTCCTTATTCCTCTCGCACCATCGGCGAATCGAATGGAAAGTTCATCCGCGTAACGTCACCGGCCCGCGAATCACCGTTTGGGAACGCCTGGGCGCGAGGCTTATTTATCCTCAACAATATTTCACAAGACCGCGGGAACAAATCGCTGTTCCGTCCATCGGATTAAATCTCAAGTGGACGCGCGCGCGTCAACGGTGTTATTAATATTTATAAATCCACGTTACGAGCGACACGCACGGCAAACAAACGTTCGCCGCGCGCGCGCGCGCCAGGTATTCGCTAAACCCAAAGTCCGTTTTCTCGTTGCTCGAAACGGGCTGTCAGTCGGTTAATTCGATTTGCCCGTTTAATCCCGCTCCGCGGGATAAAAGCGAAACGCTGAGGGGGAGTGGGTGATCCCGAGGGTGTTCCGCGGTGAACAAAGGACGAATTCGGTACCCGTCGGTGATGCGACCTTGAATCCGATGACGAGCTCGTGACGCGAGAAAGCTGGTCCCGGTTGGGCCAGAAGAAGAGAGGCGCACCGCGCGGCGAGAGAGCCTATTTATAGGCGGCCCGGCAAAAACACGAATGATGACGGCGGGGCGCGAAGTGCCTCTCCTCTGGACCACGGGAGAGTGACTGGTGGATCGTGGAACGACGAGGGGGCGGGGGGGGGGGCCGCCGGGGGGGGCAAGAGGGAAGGTGGCGGAGGAGGATGCGCGGGGGGCGAAGAAGCGAGTGGCGAGAGACGGTCGAGAGAAAGAGAGAGCGAGCTCGATCGGGAGCAACGCATGCGAAAGGAGGAGAGAACCGTCGATCAAACGTCGCGAACGTCCGAAGCGTCTGTCTGGAACGAAGACGTCTCCATCAGGCGTCAGATCGAGCCACACGCTCTTCTCGCTCCCCTCATTTTTATTACCGCCCCAGGGCCGTACCTACTCGCCCGCTTCGCCTGTCGGCTTAACGGCGACGGCGTAGTCAAGTAAAATGGCATTGAGTCCCCGCGAACGATACTTCCGTGGTGCTTGGACAGTCTCGTGGCTCGCGGGAACTCGGGTCAAACGTTCCGACGCTTTCCGACCGATGAGCGTAGCTACCGATTTGTTTCGTTCGCGAACGACGATAAAAAGTGGCGTAGATTGAGATAGCGGGAACGATAAACGCGGCGTAGCTCCGTTAAGGGAAATTAAATCTCCGCGACGATACTTCCGACGAGCGGCAACGCGCTACTATGCTGACTCGTGGAACCGATCGTTGCAAGGCCCGCGAGCAATTTTAATTTTACGTTCACGAGATCGAAGTTACTCATCCGCGTCCCGAGTGAATGAAAGTAAACACGGCGCGTTTGAGTAAAGTACGATTAAGTAGCCACGATGATGCTTCCCACCGCGAGGGAGATCGAGTCATGGGAGTCGTAGAATCCTCGTTAAGATTTCATCATAAAATTCGAATTGGCGCCGATAGTCGAGGGTGATAATCGTTTTCCAATAACGATAAAAATAGGAATGACATTGTTAAGTAACGTAGCGTGATTCCTCCAATGAGCGAAGCTCGCGTGGCATTCTATTGACGGCAAACTTTTGGAACTTTATCCTACGGCCACTAATCCTCTGACCGTAAGAATGAAAATAAAAATAACGCACTAAAGTGAAATGGCCTTGAGTCATCGCCACGATACGATCGAGGAATCAACAGCGAGAGTTCCATGACTCATAGATCCCACGCGAAGTGTCATCGCACGTCTCGTACTCGTGGATCGATGATCGAAGCTACCGATCTAACACTCCCACAGAGGATTCCCACTACGACACGATCGACGAATCGAAAAACGCAAACGTATTAAATAACAATGTCTGTTCCCCCCCCCCCCCCCCAAAAAAAAAAGAATTCCGGTGGAAGGATCGGGCAGTAATTCGCGGGGACAGGGAAACGCCGGGGGAAATTTCTCGGAAAAGCAGTTAACCAGCGGCGGACGGTAAGCGGCGCATACCTCGCGAGGAGAGAAACGGAGCGATAAAACGTTCGAGATAACTTGGTACGAAAGCGACGCATCGTCCCGAAGTGTTGCGGCTAGCTGCGACGCGGTTCAACGTATGATTATCCGCTCCCTCGGGAGCGGGTAGGTGGAATCTACGAGGAGGAGGTGACGTCGGACATGGGAGCGAGGGGGGTGGGAGGGAGAGAGAGAGAGAGAGAGAGAGAGAGGGAGGAGAGGACGCAGGAACGGTTATTAGTCGCTTCGCCGTTGTCGTTTTATCTTCGTGCCCAATTAGCAAATATCATTCCGTAATGCAACGTGACGGGGGCCCTCCTCTGAAAAGAGTGCAGCTGCATTGGCATCGAAAAAAAGGGCAGAAGAAAACGGCGCTCGAGGGACGTGCGGGGGAGACTACTGCAAAGGGAGGAAGAGAGAGAGAGAGGGAGAGAGAGGAACGGGGGGGAGGAAGGTGTGGGTAAACGAAAGAGAGAACGACAAAGATAGCGGAGTTGCTCGTTCGAGTTTTTTATTGGCATTTTAAAAGGTACCCGAATAATACGAGCTGACACGCGTAATAATTATTGCCTTGCTCGAGCTACCGATCGGTAAATACATGGAGCGATTCTCACGGCAGTTCTCCGCGAAAATGGCATCGATCGGCAGGTTTAAGCCATCGACCGGGGGAGAGAGAGACTTCGCCGCCGCTTCATCCGAGTTCATTGCGAATACGGCTGAGAGAGCTCGCGATGCCGAGGCGAGTCGTGCCACCGATGGCTCCTGCATTGTAAATTATGTAAGTAACGATCGATTAATTACCAACACACCGACGGCTACTCGGAGAACTCGTCGGGGTACGCGCGTACACGCGCGGCGTAAAGAAGACTTCCCGCGTGTACGCCGCGGAAAGGAGTGAGCGCATTGGGCCCGAATTAACTTTATTTACGCTCGACGCTCTTCTTTTTTTCCTTTCTCTCTTTCTTGCTCTTTGATTCAAGTAACGCGGAACTTTATCGAATGGCGTGCGTAAACACCTCTGCACCGGGGGGACTGGGGGGGGCGCGAGGGAGGAGTAACAATTATCGTAGAATGCGCGATACCGATGGCCAAAATCGGCGACTGATCGTTAATATTCATAAACTGCCCAACTGGCCCGATTCGATTGGGTACGCGCGGGGAAACGCGTGGTACTTTTTCTTTTCCGTGTACCGATTATCTTTCTTTCTGGAAATCAGATTTTTATGTCGGGTTGATGACCTCGCTCGGGGAACCACGGTTGGGTCCCTCCGTGACCTTGATATTTTTGGTTATTACGATTCGAGAAATCTGGAGAATTGCATCTCTATCGAATTTGGGCGCAGTTTGGGTTACAATCGTGGAACTCTGTCAATCGTGATTACTAATGTAAGTCTAACTAAGAGGAGGTTGAATTAATTCTCAGCGCCAAATAGACGGACGATTCGATTGCAGAGACAACTCGTAAACAGTTTGGCGGTACCATTGGCGCTGACCGCGAAAAACTGTGGAAATCGTTTAATCGATGATTACCGAGTATCCGAGTAGGTTGAATTATTTCGAACCATCGAGCGGACAGGAAACTCGATACTAGAGACAATTCGAACAACGTTCGCGATACCCCAATAGTAGAATTCCTAAAAACCTTTAGAAATCTTCCATCCCGATTACTAAACACAAGGTGGCAGTTTCACTCGCTCTCAAACTCGCACGAGAATCCACTCGATTTGATATTTAAGACAACCCGAAGAGCGCTCGCGTCGGTTCATCGACGATGAATCATCGTGACGAAGGTAGAATCGAAGAATACTCGAATCAATAATAATGAGTCGCGTAATTGTATAAAAACCATGGAATTCCTGCTCCCTAGTTACATCCGCGAAGAGTTGTCGCGATAGCAATGTTTCTACCCCTGATTATTAAATCCAAGGGTGGTTTTAGTCCCTATAGGCGACGATTGCAGGACAATCTACTTGAGCTAAATAGAATACTCCGTTTGGACACTCGGGAAGAACCAGAGGACCCCATCGGCGCTACCTCGTCCTCTCGGGGACGAAATTGGGTAACTAATTGGGACGAGGGTAATGAGTGGTACGATTTCTGAAAAAGCATGGACTCTCCCTTTACCCTCGCACTTACTCACCAAATCCGTGGGTAGCTTGAGACATTTCGTGGCACGATCCCACGATAATCTATTCGACATAAACACACGGGGGCTCGATTCGATCCTCGAGGAGCTACCTCGCGGTGAGGCAGTGTCAGGCTGTCGACGCCGAAGGTAGAATTGGAGAAAAATTGAAACGAGGATAAAGAGTGCTGTGTTCCGTCCCCCCGGGGGAAGCCGGGTGAAGCGGATACTCGGAGTAGGACTGATGACGCAGATGCCGAGAAGAAGGAACACGGAGGAGCGAAGAAGGAGTCGAAGAAACGACCGGTTGGCAGTGCACGGTGGTCAGTCAGGTCGATGTCAGCCCGCTAATTGGCAGCCGTGTCGCATAGAGGTAGCCCCGAAGAGCCGGTTTGTGTAGCTGGCTGCTCGTCGCGTAATTCGTAAGCGGTTCTTGCCCCTTCTTTCATGGACTCTCTCTCTCTCTCTCTCTCCTCTCTCCTCTCCCTCTCCCCACCTCGCACCGCTGACTCTTCGTCAGGCTGCTACCTGGTACTCTCCCGCACCACTTCGCCACTTCGCCACTTCGCCGTCTACTCGAACACCTCCGCCAGAGCGAGAGATCCTCCTCGCTATCTCTTTCTTTCTCTCTCTCTCTCTCACTCTCGTCCTACGCCATTGCGTACGCCCGATGCACCGCGTGTCTCTCCCGCGAAACACCTTTCGGCTCCGCTTCCCTTTATGCGTTTATGCGTCGCGCGTGGGCGAGTTAAATAGAATAGACAGAGTGACGGGGGGGGGTAGAGCGATGAAACCAACTACCAAGGGACGAGGAGTGAGGGGGCTCCGGGGGAGGGGACCGACGATAAGGGAGGGAGAGAGAGAGAGAGAGAGAGAAAGATGGAAAAGGGCACGAGAAGAGGGCAGAGGGCGGAAAGGGGGCGGTTAGCCGACAGAGCGATGTATCCTCCGTTGCATACCTACGAGACTCGACCACCGTTAGCTCGTGTAGGACACCGAGACACCCTGGGTGGTCCCCCTTCGCGTTTCATTCTTCGAGGGGCCGCGTACGTGCGTGCCCGGAGTGTCTTTCCTGGTCGCTCGATAGTTTTTCTATCGATCAGTCGTAAGAACGACGGGGACACGGCGACGTATGGGGATTGGGGTACAGCAAAATCACTCTCTACCACTCCCCCCTACCCCAAGAGCGCGACGAGTAACGCCGCACGGATAGGAATAAGGAAATCGCAGAAGGTAAGAAGGAAAGAAGAAAGTAGAGAAGCGTATCCCGTTGACGGAGAGACAGTGCTGAGAGAGAGAGAGAGAGAGGTAGTGGATGAGAGTCGGAGGCACTGACCGCCTGGACGTGGCAGCGCGTCCGAGGATCGTCGGGGCAGTTATTATTAAGGGACGTGGAATGTCCGTCAGCGGTGAGCAAGGAGGAAGGGTGTCGGAGAGCTCACGGAAGGGAGAGAGAGAGAGAGATAGAGTGAGAGTCCTGGGAGCGCGGTACCGTGGGTGGAGGCGGCTGCTATCTGCACCGTGGCTGACACCTGACGGATAGCCCGGCGTCGGCAACGCGGGATATTAATTTGGTAATTTATGAGGCCCGATTAGGCTGCGCTATCTGTCGAGCTAATGCGCGAACCGTTGGCAGGTCATCGCCAAAGGGCCTGAGCTGCCAGCCGCTAGAGGCCCTTTCGCCGCAGAGATCGAGATGATTTTGTCGTTGATGTCGGGGGGGTTTATAAGGGC
The DNA here is from genome assembly GCA_933228935.1 of Pemphredon lugubris. NCBI lineage: Eukaryota > Metazoa > Arthropoda > Insecta > Hymenoptera > Crabronidae > Pemphredon > Pemphredon lugubris. The sequence goes on from OW121815.1 coordinate 67,831,751, forward strand.
GGCCGTTAAAAGCGGACGAGGGGCGCGATTGATACTTGGGTGAGGGGTGGGGCGAGGGGGGTGAAGGGACTTTGCACTTGCACTCGACGCCATTTATACGGATTTGGGATTCGACGAAGGGCTTCAGGTTTTTAATTGGTACAGAAGTTCAAAGCCTTTATGCTCGTTTATCCTTTAGTCCGTGTGTGGTGGAAATTTTGGAATTTTTGAAAACGTTGGATTACGGGGGTTTCGAGATCTATCATTGGTCGATCGGCACGATGTTTGTTAGATATGATTATTATTATTAGAGGTACTGGAAAGAAATCTGTTATTTTATATAGCAGCGTTTGAGTTCAGTTTTTATCAGTTTTTATGAAAAGAGCATCAAAAACTTGGGACATAGTTGTAAAGAGCGAAGAAAATATTCTGTAAGAAACATTAAGAGAAAATAAAGTTTCATATTGTTCTACAAAATAATAGATTTCATTCGGGTACCCATAATATTATGTTTGTTACGGTGATAGGGAGTGCAAAGGACTGTGCACTTGCGATTCTACTCGCATCCCGCCCTTCACCTAAAATTTACAAGGAAGCCCTGTATAAATTCCACGTCCTAGAATATACATAAATACGCGCACTTAAAAATCTAACAACATCGAATCCACGTAATATTAAAACAAAACACTTCACAACACAAATTTATACTTCATTCCATCGAAGAACCAACGGGGGCTCCTTACGCTCGTCTTTCACCCTTTACCGTCGAATATCCCGTAAACTCGAAGCGCGCTTCGATGATATAAAGGGCCTCTACCCTCCGGCCCCGATCGAGCCAGCTAAGCCGCGTTACTTCTGACGCGTGATAGATGGATGCACAATGGAAGAACACGCGTGCCCGCGCGACTGCGTGCGTGTTGCCGCGCGTACCGTGTGGGTATCAACGTAGGACGTAGGTGGATGAGGATGAATGGCTCTCGTCAAACGGAAGGGACCGCCCGCCGTTTCGCGCCATAATACTCGTCCGCGTAAGAGGCACAGTAGGTCGGCTTATCGATGACCGGACGGCTACTTACGTTAGAGAGAACAAGCCATTTACCGAGGCCAAAGTCTTGCGAGCTGTTTGTCACGGTGCCTTTTATCGGGCCCGCCGTGCCAGGGGACATACTTCGCGGGGCCCTTAACCCCGGGATTAACCACTGGGTGAAAAAAAAAATGGAAATTTTATATTAGTTACTTCCAGAGATTTTTTTTTTTTATTATTCGCAGCGGAATGCGTTTCTAATCTTCCGTGGGGAGTCGAGCAACGGAATGGGATTTTGCGTTGCTATTTGCGAGACGTTTTAAATAACTTTAAGCGGAATTAACGATTAACGAATATAGATTTTATTTAAGCCGACCATCGAGGTAGTGATGCTGAGTGAAATTGATGGTTACCGAGGAGAGAGAGAGAGGGGGGTTTATTTATAATTATTAGGAAAAGAAGAACAAACTTAAAACATAGTTTTAGTAATAAGCAAATATGTAATTGTCAAAGTCACGCTTCGGATATTCTAGCCAAGGATACATAAAAGTTAATTATGCATAATCGCAGACCGTATAACAAATAATGGCATGTAATCATTTGGCGTTATTATCTGGTCGCAAGTATTATAGTTTACGACTACCACGTAATAACGCAGAATGATTACATACTATTATCGAACGAATACGCTCGATTTCTAACTTCGCTCATTAATAAGACCGTATAACGGATCGCAAATAATCTTTTCTTACCGCTTAATATATACGCCACGTCGCGCAACGGAGCACGCTTTAAATGATATCGCGTCTTTAAACAATAGTCCCCGTCATAGAGCCAACGCCGACGTAACGTAGGATTAAAGATAATTAGAACGTCGTGGGGTCACCTGGACCCCCGGATGTACAGTTACAGGGTTAATAATATCGGCTCTCGGATGCAACGATAAGACGAACGACATCGTGCTCAACGCATCAGCGGCGCGAGAGCAGACTCCTCGTGAATGTTAATTATGAAATAAAGCCGAGGCGGCGCTGTAAACTTGCCAAGAGCGCGCGTTCTCCCCGCGTTGGACGAATAGGTTTACATTATCAACGAGAAGAAAACTAACGCCGCCTGTGCAATAACTTCGCCTGTCCGCGTAAACGAAATACGACGCACTTCCTTTCATTCGACGTTCGCCCGTCATTATCGCCGGTTATCTTGACAATTTATCAGTATACTCCCCGCTAATCGGGCGGATTAAAGAACACACGGCGAGCTCGCTTTACGAGCCGGGCTCCACGGGTACACACCATGGAAAATCCGCCTCGTGAGAAGGCGCGGCGAAACGACGCGACGCGACGCGAGGCCTTCCGAGCGGAAAGAGGAAGCACGACGCGCGAGAACCGAGTGGCGAAACGCTCGCGCATTTAGCAGCTCGTAAAGCTACGAAATTAGATAGCAAACGAAGAAGAGGGTGTCTCGAGCAAATCCTCGTTCGAGATGACTTTTGTAAACTCTCCGCGTTTCTCGGAGAATTCTTTGAGGCCTCGGTCACGCGTGCGTCACGACGGACGTCGCGACGCGCGTTGCGGTCGCTGCGTGCCATTCGAGTCGCGCGCGCGACGTCCGCCGAACGTTTGGTATCGGGCGCGATTCATGATCGCGATAATTGTTTGACGCGTTGAGCGCCGCGTCTGTCAGATTCGGGTGACACGCGAGTTTGAGTGTCACAGTTACGGAATATCGATTTTATTAATATCGATGTTAGAGTTATTAACGTGTCACGCTTGCACACCCAAATCGTGAGTGACGCGACGATCAACGTGTTACAAAAATAACGTCCGTTCCGACGTCCGTTGACTCCTGGTAACCTAGAACCGTGTTACAACGGTACCAATGAACACCACCGTCCACGCGCAATATACGCGCACCGGATACCATACTTTGTCACCCATCCCAGTTATCCTGAACACCGATGCCCGCGACGCGAGTCGCGAATCGCCGATCTCGCGACGTCCGTTGTTGCCTCGACGGCTCGCGTGACCCCAGCCTTAAACCGATCATGCATCGATGACGCGCGCGCGCGCACGGAAGGTGGGGGAGGGGGAAAAAAGCAGAAACGCTCGGAATCGAACGGGAAAGACAATAATCGGGGAGTAAACAAAAAAAAAAATACTTTCAGCGGGAGTGCTAGCACGAACAATGGTAGCCACAAATCAACGGGATTATGCCACTATTTCACGCATGGCTATGGCCGGCTAGCATGATAAATCAAGCTGTCGTTGGGCCACAATAAACAATAACATTTGGACGGCCGGCTGGCGGGACGGCTGGTGCGACTCTTCTTCACTTAACTCGGTCATTCGCTCGCTCCAGCGCACGCTCCGATCGCACGTGTTATTTCCTCGGCCTCGACGCTCTCTCGAAAACCCGAACGCGCACAACACCGGTTCTCGATAATAAATCGCCTCGCGAGGACATGGACGAGCGCGTGGGCATCACGCTAGGACCTCTCTCGTCTCTCGAAACCGTTTGCCGTTTTTTTTTCCCCCGTTTTTTCGTTTTTTTTTCGTTCGTCACCTCCCGCTCCACCTCCTCCCCGCCACCCTCCCGCCACGATCGCTCGCACGATCGAATCTTTTATGATAGTCATGAAGCCCGCGCGCGCTGCCCTTCGAGCGATGAAGAGCTTTAATTATTGTTTCGCGTTGTTTTTGAAACGTCGCTCCGTCAAGGACGATGAATAAATGCGCGACGAAATGAGCGCGCAGTATTTAGGCCTCTGTCGCGCGGGGCCACTGTCGGATTCCCTGTGTTATCGGGATACAAATTTTGTCACTCGCGATGAAATATTTCGACGACAGGTTAATTAACGATGAACCGGTAACGTGGGATCCCGGGGGACGCCGGTGATAAAAAAAAAAAAAAAACAGAAGCAGGTTCCGCCGTTAAAACTGTATTTTTTTATCGAGTGCAAGTCGAGTGTAAATAAAGTGGGTATACTTATTTTGCACTTGGGACTCGTTAATAAATAGCGAGATTCAATTTTAAATTTGACCTCCGATCGCTGAGATACTGGAATACAAATTTTGTCTTTAATTAAAATTAATGTGGAACGAGCAACGTCATTCTTTGGTAATGTAGAGTGACGGAGTACGTTGTTAACCCAAAAACAAAACCAGGTATCGGGATTAAAATTGCATTGCTCTTCCTGACCAACGGTACACGTGCAAAATTCCTTCGAATGAAAATTCGCCTTAAACTCCAAATGATAGCACCGTAAATACAGTTAACCTATGAACATGCGTTAAGGAGCATACTTGCGACCCAATTTGCAGCAAGCGTATCGTATCGAATTCAAATTCAAAATACCTGACCGACGATCGACTTTCCCTCGAACGCAGAATTTCGAAGAATACCCACCGGAACGTCGTTACACGCATCAACGCGTCACGCGAATTTCCAAATTTTCGTAATCCCACGCATCGTAAACCGTGGCGCGGGACAGTCGAATTCGAGCAGACTCGTTACGCGTACAAATCGATACGATACAACGCGTTTAAAACTCTCCCGCGTGTCGCGGCGTGGCACGCGAACGCGTGTAAACGCATTACATCTCACCCGTGTATTCCTATCTTTACATAACGGTCGCATCAGCGCTCACGGAATCCCGACGCTTAATTTTAATCTCGGCCCATGAAATATTCCTCGAAACGCTTCATAACAGGGCTGTCCGACCAGCGGCCCGCGGGCCGCGTGCGGCTCAGCGCCGTAACGAATGCGGCCCAACGTAAAATCGTAAAGTTCCTTAAAACATTAAGATTGTCACGCACTCGTTTTGTGTATATTTTGTTATATTCGCCCGTCGCTGTAATACTAAAAAATAATATTAATAAACCGATAAACAATATTTTAAAAATTATCCTGAGATGCCCTTAGTGTATTTTTACAAAAAGTTCTGCAATTTAAACATACTGTTTATTTTTTCAATTTCTGAACGAATACAAGTCAAAGATTATTATACGACGACATTTTTATATACATATATCGTACACTATCTACTAACTTGTTTGCTCAACAACTATCGTCAGAATTAATATATTTTATGCGCGGCTAGAGGCAATCTTTTTCCTTCAAACCTGGCCCAAGGAAGGCAAAAGTTTGGACAACCCTAGTTTACAACGTCACGGCGGCGTTTGTCGATAACGCATCAAAGATACGAATTCCAACTCGAGAATCGTCCGCGTGAAAGGAGCCTAAGCCGCCGATGGGAGCCGAGCGGACGTGATGTCCAGGATGCGCTCGAATTTTCCGAGGATCGGCGTAAAACGAGTCGAGGAATTTGTTTGTCGAAGTTAACCGAGCACCGCGAACCGGTCGGCGGGTATAGCGATCGGCGGAGTGGCCGACCGTACCCGCCGACTAATTATAGCCTCCTATTTATTTTATTTACGCGTGTACGCGCGGGCGCACTCCCGCTCTCGCGTACGCACACCGAGAGGAGAGCGATGCAGCCATAAATCAAAATTCCATTTCAACGTTCTAACGAAGGATCAAATAAAACACTTTAATTGACGTTTTTACGGCGGCCGGCAGCCGAAGTCGAACTCCTGCCTACCCGGCTGACCCCGCTTCGCTCAGCCTCGTTCGCACCGCACGAATACGCGCTTAAAGTGCGTGCCCGTGAGAGTGCGAACGCGCCTACACGCGCGTAACGTCGCGATCTCGCTACGCCCCGGTTCGCTCGTCATTTTCGCGAATCTTCGCTTTCCACGATTCTGCGCCCGTCTCTGTTGATTCGTTCCTGCTTTTTTTTTATTTGTTTCTTTTTTATTAGAGTACGTGTGCAGTGGATGGGGAAAGTATTCGCGCGGGCCGATTCGACGATTCGTTGCCCAATTGGGTTTTGGAGTAGTTAGCAACGAGTTGTCGTGCGTGGTCGTGATAATAATCTGGTCTATAAATCCAGTTTAATTAAATAGTAATTAGACGGCGAATATTTATGCCAATCGCATGATTCTTGTACTGATCTTGAATTGATTTATCGAAATTCACGTGGGTATACGCGCGAGGCGTTTAAGGAACGCATAATACACACGCGTTGTATAGAATGTATAATTTTTTAAACATTTTCAATTAATGTTCTGAATTGAATTTCTGTTCGCGATTTGCAAATTACTTAAACGTATCAGCCTCCAATGCATTATATACAAATATTTTTTTCAATAGAACTCTACAAATAAATTAAATACTTTGAAATCCAGAAAACCAAGATCCAAAGAAATTGTGGTTACCCTAACTTTCAGATATAGCGAGAGAGAGAGAGGAATAAAATCAACTTGGATCGAGCGTTTCGAGTATCACGAGCTCAACCGTGTCCTCCTACCTCTTCCTCACCTTTGATTTACTATGGCGCTGTCCTTGAGTGCCATTTAAAGCCGCGGAAATTCTTCGCTTCTTTATTTTAATATTCAGAAAAATTGTCGAACAAGATTCTAGCATCAGTCAACCAGTCGGCAATTCGGACTATCGCAAAACAGAAACCGTGTTCCCCCACCTCTACCTTCAACCATTGATTTACTATAGCTCTATTCCCCTAACTGCCATTAAAATCTGCGAAAATTCCTCGTTCCTTTATTTTTACTCCCACCAATATATTACAAAGACATCTTCTCTCCTTTCAATAAGCATTTTCGAGAGAGATCCCAGCGTCGCTTATTACATCGACGCGTCGATACGATACCTCGAACTCCCGATCAACCGAATTCGCCTACCTGTCCCCGTCCACCTTTGATTTACCACCGCGGTGTCCTTTCGCGCCGTTTCAAGACGCGGGATTCCCTTTGTCGAAGGAGACCCAAGATTTGGGAATGGAAAAAAAAAAAAATTTCCGCGAAATCACAGCGAGGAGGCGCGCGCGGAGTATAAAACGGAGTCGCGATCACGGGAGTAGTGAAACAGCTCGGTGATTATAGCGGCGCTGTTATTGTTAAGGGTGCGTCTAGCCGTGTTACTTGCCGCTCGGGGCGATTATCAGTAATTTCATGGCTTTCGGGAGAACCAGCGTAAATATAGAGAATGCCTTCTGGCCACTTTAATATCGCTCCGCGCCGATCAATAATAATAACGGGAATACGCGGTTCTTGTCCCGGCGCCGATATACCCGATGTATTATAGTAATTTCGTACTACGGCTCTCCTATACCACCTCCCCTCCCGCACCACCCCCCCCCCCACCCCCTGCCCCACACTTTGGCCCACTGCCCACTCTCGCCCACCATGCTACGGGGAAATATGGTAAATTTTCGAGGGATCGAGGAATCGGGGAATAAAACCTTCGAAACTTTTACGTCCGCCGTGTTTATCGTCGCTCGTCAGTTTCATTTTGTTACGTCGATACGTTTTTCGACAAAGCTCGGAAAACCGACGGACATACGACCAATGAGTATGTGTTTGTAATACAGGTTGGACTAAAAGTCACGGTAGAGGTTTTGGGAAATGATTTTTTTGGGGGGGGGGGTTATTAAATATCGCAACCCCTTCGTGACTTTTGGCTCACCCTGTACATACGTATAGGAACGAGAATCACTTAAATCCGATTTAGGCACGAGCAGTGGCGGACGCGATTTCTTCGTTACTTTGAGCAATGAACATTTTTCTAGTTATAGTTTATGTAATTTGGAGTCGTTAATACGGCTGGTATTAATATCCTAACGTGGTTCGAGAGTATTCGCGTTTTAGAAATCGTCACAAAATCGTGATAATATTAGCTAAACACGGACTGCATAGTGACCACCTTTATATTTTACTCACCTTTATATTTATTATATCTCTAGCAGTGCTTTAGAATATAATATATTTTTAATTGTCTTTCTAATCTTTAGAAATACATCGCTCGATAATATTAGGGGATCGTTTCTTAAAACATTTCTATCAGCTAGAGAGACATCTAAACCACCGAGAATGCGAAACGATGCTGTTTGAAAATTGAGAATCCGTCGGCGATGGTGGCAGAGTCGGTTTAGGATTCGCGGCGCCAAGTGGTCACGTTTGACGGCTATCGAGAAGCCTGAACTCGTAAGTCGGGGTAAGCACCGAAGGAGTGAGGAGAATGGGAAGGAAGGGGGGAGGAAGGAGAGAGGAGCGGTCGAAATGAAAAAGACCTCTTCCCTTCGGTTCCAGGATAATCATACTCCACCTACCACCCCTTTAAATATAAACACACACCCTCTCCCGTTCCCCCATCCCCTCCTCTCACCCCCATTCCCCGTCCGTCGTCTTTCAGCCGCTACTTTTTTCTCTCTCCCATACCCTTTTTGATGCTCGATTCTAGTTGTTTTGCGGTTTACGACGGTTCGCGTTACAACTGATTATTAGCCGCCCTTCCTCCAATCTTTCCTCCGCTCTTCCGTCTTTCCCTCATCCCTTTTTCCCTCTTCCCTCCCCCGTCGCTCCCTCCCTCTCTCTCTCTCCCCCTCCCTCACTCTCATTCTCTTTCTCCATTATTATACGCGGCCATATACGGCCATTATGCCCAGGCCCCGATATACAACACAATCCGCCGTAATGCCGGCCATAAAATTAAATTAGGGTTATAACACGATTTTTCACAAAGGTTCCGTGGGCCGCTCAGCACGTTTTCAACCGCTCTCTTCTTGAACGTCTTCCCCTGGTTCCACGCCAACTACCTGCCTTCGATCGTAGGTACCTGCCCCGATACACGGCCGATCGCTCTATAGTGTCGCAAAGTCTCGAAATCGGTAATGCGAGGCGAGTATTTTAAAGAAGGGACGCGTCGGCAAAGTATTATCTGTACCGAGCGTCTCGTTAACGAGGTGAGCGAACGGAATTGTCGCGAGTCACCGAGTATCCGTAGTAGAATGAAACCGTGCGAGGCAGAGCGTCGAAAATTATGAATCATTTTAAGTAAATGTTCTTTGAACGTCGTTAGCCAGCACCGACGATGAGCGCTAATCAGAAACGAACTCGATTAAAACGTTTGTAGCGAGTTAACATGAACGCGGGGGAACCCCAATTATCTGGACGACTCCGAAGATAACTTGGATCGGTTAAAAAAAAAATATAACTGTATAAAAAGAATTCTATACGTATTCCATTGTTTGGGACAATTATTTGACATAGAACTATGAAATTGTTTCTATTTCGAGAGATAAGAATTGTTTAGCCAATGTTTGGGGTATAGAGGTTTAACTAATTGTACTTGTAAAACTGCCACTGCGATTGTTATTAACCCTGTGTTGCGTGAATTTTTATTTTTACACGCGAAAAATTAAATCAGGTTTTGTGTCGCGCGAATTGGAAAATATTAGAAAAAAAAAAATCGCAAAAGATACAGGCGGATGCGAACTAAATTTTGGTTAACTACGGAAACATATTCGCCGGAGTATATTAAAATATGTAGTCACGGATACCGAGAAGAATTTTGTTGTGTTTGTTAATCGCCTTTGAATTGCTTTCGATAGAACGTAAAAAAATTAATTAATCCAATTTCACGTAATTGCCCCGATACGAATAACTTTGTTTATCGACAAAAAAATAAACGTTACGAACGCGTATTCTCGTCAAGGCCACGTTCGTTTGTTTAAATAATATGCTAAGAAAGTGTAAAACGGTCAAATTTTGCTTTCATGTTTCACTCACGATTGTAAATCACCGGACGAAGGAAAATTCGCTGCAAACAAATTTTAGCACAACGGGTGCACTCTCGAACGGATAAACAACGTTATCCTTAAAGCGAAATAGTCAATTGAAAATTTCCATCACGAGCGACAAAATGCGGTCGTTCGATTCTTTTCATTCGATAAGCTGGAAAGCGGTGGCCAGTTTTGGTCCGACAGTCTGGGTCTGGCTTCGATTTTTTTTTTTTTTCCCCCCAGATCGAGTACACGTTAATTGGTAACGATGACTCTGTATTATCGGCGGTTCGACTAGTTTAGAATTAGTAGCGATCAATCGCGGAATAATTCATGAAACTGTTCGACTGGTACTATCGACTCTGCGAGCTGTAAATACCGCGTGTCGGGTGTCGAACAGCTTCGGGATGGTAATTGGGAGGGGACATTTTATAATTCGACGACTTTCAATGCACGAAAGTGGATCGACGATTTTGAAACGGTCGCACGACGTATTCGTGGCTCGTTCGTTATGCGCATTCACGGGTATTTACGCCCGTATCGTCGATAAATCACCGGACTCTTGTGAAATTTAAAATAATATTAAGTCCGCGTTCCAAAATGACACGTATCTGTTGAAGCGAGGGTAACGATTGCCGATATCTCGTGTTGTGCAAGAATTGTAACGGCAATTATGTTTAGAATAATAGCGAGTCGTCGTTGTCGAAGTGGCGCGTATCGTTAAACGGCTGTAATAATTATCGATATCTCGAACCGTGGAAGAATTATAATGACAATCACGTTTAGAATGATAACGAGTTCGCGTTACTGGGTGACACGTATCGTTAAACGGCGGTAGTAATTACCATAATCTCGAACCACGGAAGAATTATAATGACAATTATGTTTAGAATAATAACGAGTTGCCGTTCTAAGAAGGCACGCGTTAATAACCGACGGTAATAATTATCGATATCACGGGCTGATAGAAGAATTACAAAAGACGTTAATGATTTACATAATGGCGACTCGACGTTATAAAACGATACGTATTAAGTGCCGGTAATGATTATTAATATCTCGCGCGGTAGAAGACTCGCGCGACTGGATACAAAATATCAAACCGCTTGAAATTGATACCTCGTGTCAGTCTCGGTGACAAGTTTTTCCATGACTTTACAATTTTCCGATTTTGGAGATACGAAACCGGACACGGATCGTATCAGGCCACGTAGGAAAGCATTGTATATTTACGTTACTCGAAAAATGATGATCTTTTTTGCTCGGACTCGTTAAACCCTAACTCAACGCACGAGATTACAATAAAACCAATTAACGAGATTGACGCGCAGAGGGCAATCTCTGTACTGCAATTCGCATCCTTAAAAAAAAAAAAGTGGCATAGCGTCAGGCGACGATAATGTATAAATACCTACGCTGTTTTCTCTTAATTGTCGAGATCCGATCGTTCGAGCATTTGAAGCGCTTCTGACCACACTCGGTCTATTTAAAACGGCGAATAAAAGTTCCCAGACTGTCTGAATGGTTAGAAACGTTTATTCCGTCGTTTCGCGATTACGAATTCACTAGATGTAACGCTTTTTGATCGCGGGGTCAACAGTGATCCACGGTGTACGGTGCATTGATATACGAAGCCCGCGCATATTAAGGTCAATCGGTAGAAATATCCACACGTTGCGACAAATCAGAGTAGAGTCGAGACGACAAATGGAGCGACGTCTGGGATTCGCCAAAAAGGTTCTACTTTTAATGACGCAAAAACCTTTCGTTGCACGTACGGTCACGGATAAAACACTAAATAACCGGAACAACAAATGAATTGAATCGCTCCTGGAAGGAAGCACTTACAGGTCAAACGGCTCGCGGGGTCAGTCCTTATGTACGATGAATTTTAAGATTGTAACATTTCGGGTTAAATGTCGCAAAGGTGTCAATTTGTTTCGTTCGATCTTTCGCGCTATATAGCAATCATGTTTCGTGAATTTTATGGGACATATACTTTAATTAGTAACATAGATGGCAGGGAAAGTAGTATTCCTCTATCAAGTCTCCAGCAACATTGTTGGTAGCGTAATTTCTTCTTTCATTTAACCCTACTGTCAACAACCGGGTACCCGGGTACCCACCACATTATTTTCACGATTTATTTATATATTATTGAATTGCCGTTTAAATGTGAACGATAAAGATGTTTGTAAATCTGTCCAAAGTAAGTTTGTTTGATTTATTGTAGTATATTATTGTAGTCAATTTTTACAATCTTGTATAAAATTAAAATGGGTACCCGGTTGTTGACAGTAGTGTTAATCCGTAACAATCACGATTTTGGTTACTTTTTTTAGAAGTTTCCGTAGCGAATGTTTCCCGCAAAACGCATACCTTTTGATTCTTATCCTCCCTCCCCCCCCTTTCCTAGATATTTGAACCGCGATGCACCGCCGGAGGAAAATCCTCACAGTTAATTCGCGAAAACAAAATACGATCATCCCTGGTCGAACGACCATACACCGTACATCGAATCGCGATGATAGAACTGATTCTAAGAATACCCCCGGGCGGTCTATCTCTATGAAGAATACAAGCGAGTTGTGGATAGACGACGAAACTGGAGCCTCAGATAGAGAGATAGGTAGATAGATCGAAAGGGAGAGATAATGGATAGATAGATAGAGAGAGTGAGAGAGGGAATCCAACGAAGCAGCAGCAGAGAGAGTGAGAGAGAGGAGAAAGGGCGGGAGAGGGGCAAAGTTTCGGGAAGGAGAAGCCCGCGAAGAGAATTCGAGAGGCCACAAATCACGGAGCGGTGGTGTGGGAGGTTGGAAGTAGGGTTCGTCGGAAGGTGGAAGAGGGCCGGAGAGGTCGGAGGCAGCGATAACAGGGGGGTGGACGGGTGAAAACGGGTGGTCGGGCGCTAGGGTGTGCGCGCGGGGGGGAGGGGGTGGCGTAACCGGGTTGTGAACGGGGGCGAAGTAAGAGAGGGTGGCGGAGAAGCGGCGGTGGCGGGGGTTGAGGGGGTGGTGAGGTGGTCGGGACGGCGCGGGACGCCGGAGGGGGAGGGGGTGGAGGTGGCGGAGGAGGAGTGGCAGGCTGCAGACGCGGGGCGCGACATGCTTTATGACGTCTGTTCATCACATCGCCCCAGTCTCATAAATTAGAAATCACCCCTTAGATAGCTGGCACCCATCTACGATGGCGTCAGTGCCGTATCGTGGGAGGCAGGGATCGCCTCTCTCTCTCTCTCTCTCTCTCTCACTCACTCCCGTTCGCTCGCTCTTGTCCGACGCGCAAGAAGAAGAAGGTGGGGAACGTGGCGGGGGCGGACGAAAGCACGGACGACGGCAATAATTTTCACCGTATGTCACGCCGGGGCGAAAGAAAAAAAAAAGAAGAAAAAAACCCCGGCCATGGCTCCGGAGGATCGCACGAACATTCCAGTTGACCCTCCTGGTCCCACGTCCGCCTCGTGTTTTCGTGTCCTGCCGGGCCTCACCGACTCTCATCGACGAGAAAGAGATCGAATTCAAAGGGGAGGTGGGGTGGGGGCAGGTGGCATAGTTTGATAGACGGTGATACGTTATTATCGGGAAGCGCGGTTTAGCTCTCGAACACGCTCGAGCGACTGCGAGATGGCAAGCGACACGAAGCGACGAAATTTTGGAATCCCCCTTTGTCGACGCGTGGCTGGGAAATCTTTGGACGGTGTATCGAGGAGGAACCGCCGTCGATTATCGATCGTGTTCGCCTTTGCCGTGAGCGATGTCGATTAAATCAGGGTAACGAGCTGATTGATCGCCCGTTCTCTGGTTGTCGTTACAAGTTTCAAGTGTTCAGCGCGCTCTCGCGTACGAGCGTGTGGGAGAGTGCGAGTGGGTTTGGCACGACAAGCGAGTAAATGCCGTCACTGTCGGTTTAAAGACAAGCCGATCTACCCTCTTTACCTCGGTCCGTCCTAGAACAGTGGAAGCATCGCCACGTCCGCCTCTTTTCTGGCAGGAAGAGCGACAAGTGCAGCGAACTGTCAGCGTGCCAAATATGTTCTGGTCTTCCTTCTGTTTTACCTCCTCTCCCCCCCCCCTCCTCCCACCCGCCCCCTCCGCTACTACTCGTTCTCCCTCTCTCTTCCGTTACTTCTCCTCTTATCTCCCGTTCCTAGGTAGCACCGCTCTTACTCATCTTCCCACTTCGCATCCCTTTGATTCTGAGTCACCGGGGCATCAAACCCACTTTTTATCGTGCCACTGCGAAATCTACATTTTCTCTGTAATTTGCTTCATTTCGTACGTATACACGCGAGAAGAAACTAGACGCTAAGTTTTTCATGGGATTCGTACTGGAGTGCCAAGAACGTTTTCTAGAAATTCTTGGGGGAATTGAAACCGAGTGTAAGTGATAATTGTGAGTGTTTATTTATATTTTTCTTGCGATCCACGATGAAGATAAAGGAGACGCAGGACTATTATTTGTTAGTTTCATTTCTATACATTATTGTTGATATTAAACGTAAACATAGGCAACCCACGTAAGCTCGTCCATATTTAATTTCATAATCTTTGCATCGTAAGAAAGACAAAGAGACTCCTCTTTCCCTGTCGCGTAAAAGTGATCTACGCGTAAATAAAATAATAAATACAACTATATCTACAAATAATATACACACAATAATACTAATGTAAACGTAAATATATCTTATTTTCCATTTCAACGTGAGTTTTTCGAAATGTTTCTTAACGGAGTTCCTCCGCTGTCTCTGCACAATGTTTGCTTTCCTATTACCCACCAAAACGGTGTAAATATTTTATCCTAGTTTTGTCGTTTTTTTTCTTCTCTCTCTTTTTTTTTTTTTTGCCGCGTCCCCGATAACGCGGGTCTGTGGTCGAGAAGGTTCGTCGCTTTAAAGGTGACCGGTTAGTATCGATTTGGCGGGACATTCGAAACGAACCCGCGGAAACGCACTCGTGGAATACTTTGCTCAAACCCAACGGGAAATTAATGGAGTACATTATTCCGCGACGTCCGCGCCGCCGAGAATCTCCGCGGCGTGCGAAATTTCGTTAATGGGGGAAATTACGCGGATACGGCGGCATCGGGACGGCGGCGTTCGAGGGGCCGGGGTAGAGAAATAAAAAAATAAAAAAAATAATAAAACAAATCGAGATCTGTACGGTATACTCGTCGACCAGACAGATTCGTCGTCGAGGAAACTTTAATTGGCTCTCGAATCCTAACGATTAATTAATCTTCGATTGACTCTCGACTACTAATGATTCATTATGAAGGATCTTTGTCTTTGCTCGGAAGGGCCGCACTCGAATGCGAGGGGAAAACGTAGACGAGAGCGGATAATCGTGCCTTTTTTTTTACCTTCGCGGTTTTATTACGCTCAATGGGGAAAATTCAAAGTGACGTTTGACCGTAAGATTATGAAAGTTCGATTCGACCAGTTTTCGATGTTGGCTAATCGACGGGTCGGTATCGCAAGAATTCCATTTTTTCCTTTTTCCCGAGAAACTTCGGTGTATTCCGTATTCCTTCGATTCGGCGAACAAAACGGATCTATCGCGCCGTGACAGAACTTCGTTAACGTCGTCTCGCTCTAAGCTTTAGATTCAAGTTAACCAGTTCTCGAATATCAATTAACCGTCAGCTCGCTATCATAAATTTCTTTACGTAATATTCTGAATGTTTCCTCCTTCCGTGTGGACAGTCGCCTATCCGTTCCGCAGTTTGTACACGCGATAGGTATAGCGTTGGCAAAGCTGATTTTATTAGGACAGGGATTATTATTAAACGAGGAAAGAAAAGTCGGCGTAATACCGTGTAAACTATAATTTTTAATTTATCCCGCTGTAAATTAAGTTAATTAACCAATAAAGTCAATTATCTTAATTATTATACATAAGAAGAGAGAATTTCGCGTGACCCCGTTTAAATCTTAAATTTAAGTCTAACAGTTCTCGAAACTAATTACCGATGAGGCGTAGTGGATATTAATTTTTCATCTAATCAATATTTCTTATCTCGCGATGGACAGTCTGTCTATCCATCTATACCCTATTCCGCGTCACCGGGAAAGTCAGTTATTTTTAATAGTATACATACATACATCCGATGCGAATATTAGCGTAACCCCATTTAAATTCTAAATTAGAGTCTACGAGTTTTCTAAATGAAGTAACAATTATGCGCGGTAGATTTTTATATAAAATCTCATCAACGTCCCCCCCTCCCTCCAGGTAGACGCTCGTTATCTACTTTCTTCGTGCGTTAAACTTAAAGTTAGTTTCATTACGATACACGCTAACCGCGAGACTTCGAAATAACACCGTCGAGTCTTCAATTTTTAATCCAACCCCCTATCCCGAAACTACCCCAAAAACTCCGGTACGGTAAATCTTTATACGTATAAAATCTTATGAATGTTCCTTCCCCCGAGTTGGACAGTGGAGCTATCCCGTACTCTATCCATCCGGCATACACGTCGGTTCACCCGTCGTTGACAGGGCTGATGGTCTGCAGGGTTCGACGCGGTGAGAATACTCGCGAAAAGTGTGGACTCGAGATACGGTGTCGCGAAGGGGGTAGCGGAGACCGTGGTGAGAAGGACGTCGACGTCAGTGGTAGTGGTGTGTGGCGCGGTGGGTAGTGGTACGGTGGCGGAGATCTGGGAGGACCGTTCACCAATACTCGGGACGTAGCGTTTACGTCGGCGATACAGTCGAGGAAGTAGGGGGGGTTGGGGGTGGCTGTGGGGTGGGTGGGGGGTGGTGGGTGAGTTTGGAGTGCGGATTCGACGGTGAGGCGAGGCTGTCCATCTCGCGGCACGTCGCGGTAGAATGGAGTCGTGGAGTAGGTCGGCGGCGAGGGGGAGGAGGGATTGGGTGGTCGGTCGAAGGTGGAGGAGGAGGAGGAGGAGGCGGTAAAATGGGGGTGGCGGGTGGGTTGAATGGGGAAGGGTGGTAGCTGTCGCTCGCCCGGGCAGCAGACGTCTTCTGACCCGGCCGGTGGCTCAACTCGACTCAACTAGACTCTGCTTGCTGGCAGGAGGCAGCAGCCGGAGAAGGAGGAGGTGGAGGAGGCGCCCACGGGGGGGAGGGGAGGGAGCGAGGGGACGGGGGTTGGGGGATTGGTAGGAAAAGGAAGGTTCGCGGAGGAGACGAGAGGAGACGCGCGAGCGGAGGGATGGAGCGGTAGGAGCGAGGGGGTGGGTGTATGGGATGGGGGGTTGGGGGGTTGGATGGGTGGCGGTGGGTCGGTGAGGAGTAGCGGATGGGTGGGTGATGGCGATGGTGTGCGGGGTTGGGGGAGGGGGAGGGGGTGCGGATGGTAGTAGGTGCATTGCTTTTCACAGGAGAAGGTGGAGGAAGTTGGGGTTGTAAGGGTGGCAAGCGTATCGATCCGGACGGAGCTTGGCTGACGGCTGACGAGGCCGTCACGCGAGACGAGTCGAGTCGAGACGGGACGAGACGAGACGAGACGAGACGAGACGGGATGAGACGAGACGAGACGAAACGGACGGGCGGACGGACGGGTAGACGGACGAACGGAGAAGACCTCCCCCCCCCCCACCCACCCCAACCGTCCTCTCCAGGATTCCCTTCCACCCCCCTCCCCACCGAAGCCTCGTCGAGGGCCGCTCGGCGTCGGGGTGGATAGAGCGGCGAGTAGACTCGGGGGAGAGGGTGTAGGAAGGTCGCAGCAGCCGGAGGACAGAGGACCGCGCGGGGGGTTGGGGGCTGCGCGGGGGGGAGGGGGTGGGGTGGGGGGTGGAGGGAACTCGAGAGATACTGCTTACTTCCCCTTCGGGGCCTTCTCGTTGCGAAACAGTACCTAGATTGTACGTGCACGGCCGAATAGCTTGGCCACTGTAGCGCGATACCGTACTTCCCGCACCACCACTACCGTACATTTCAGCGCGTCGGTGTGCATATCCGCACGGCGGGAACGGCCTCTGTGTGTGCGTTTCGTATTTTACGTGCGACCGTTTCACCCTTCGGACGGGACTATGCACGCGTGTGCGTTTACGGGTTTTGGCTCGGTATTCCTCCACCGGTATACTTTTCGGCGCGGGGGAGGGGGGGGGATGGGAGGGGGTTAGACGACGTTGCCTTTTCTACGGAGAGGGTCGTTGAATTTTTCCCCCTTCGCTCCGGGTTTTTACGAGATCTCGAATTCCCGTTAATAAGAAACATCCACCGATTAATGGCCTTCGTGTTTTTGATTAACTTTTCACAAGCGTTCGCATTCGCGTTTTATCTCGTCCTTTCTGAATGTCGAATAAAAAAGAAACAAAATTCCACCACCCAGCCGTTATCTACAAACGCGTTCCACGTTCGTCCCGCGACAAAGTTAGCCACCTCACCGCTTCGATCTGTAACCTACGATTCAGTTTTCGGTGGATTTGTCAAAACGATCGCAGCTTGCTTTTCATTGCCTCCCTTCGTATCTAAAATAAAGAACCCTTTCATTTCCCAACCCTTATCACCCAACTCTGTCCATCTCCTTCCGGCAAATAGAAGTCAACCTCCTCACAGCTTCGATCAACGATCCACGATTCGCTTAACACCTACCAATGATTCCCGCTCGCGTTTCAGCCGCGTTAGTTCGCGTTACGTCTTCCAACCCTCGTCACCTTACCCGTCCACCTTCCTCCCACGACGGCGTTAAGCGTCCCGCCCGACGTAGATCTCGAGAAAAAACCTCTCGCCACGATTTCCATTCACGCGTCGATTTCGTCGTCTCGAAATCTCGACGCAAAAAAAGAAAAATAAATAATCCTCTCTCCCTCCACCCCTCATTCCCAGAGTACGTCCGCCTTCGACAAAGTTAGCCTCTCCACCGACCCTCCGGCGACCCTTCCGCCCTTTTACCCACTCACCCCGATCCGAAAGCGGGGCCTCTCCCCGCGGCTCGACGGACGTTGCGATTTAGGTATCTGGCGGAAAAGCATCGAGAGTCGCGTAGCCGTGTAATCGCGTAGAAAGGAGACGCCGCTATAAGGGAAGAGAAATAAGAGACGACGGGCGGTGTGGGGGGGGGCGGGACGAAGCGGGGGAGGTCAAACGCACCACCTCACCCGCTACGGCCCCCTCCCCCCCCCCCGCCCTCCTCCCGCGAGCGAAGCCGCGTTGCCGCAGGCCTTGTCGCAAAGGCAAAAGGCAAAAGGCTCTCCCGCCGCGTGCAAAAGGCCAAACACCGAAAGTCACTTAAGCGTGCCGGCACGTTCGACGGTGGTTCGTTTTCGAGTGGCACGGCATGTCGACGCCACGGACGCCGCGCCGTTCTGCCTTCTCTTCGGCCGATCGACGACGACGACGGTGGGGCGGGGGAGGGCTGCCGGTATAGGGTGGGAGAGGGGGGGTTGCGAGAAACGGCGGGAGGAGGGGGGGGGAGAAAATTAGAAAGAGAATCCGCGGTGAGAACGCTTCCCATGATATCGACTAGCGAGCGATAAACGCTTAATCGTCCGTGAAGAGCTCGATGCTGAAATTTATCGATTTTTCGAGAGCGCCTCGAAAGCCTGAAATCCATCGGCGTTCTTTCTTCGGCTCGGGTTCGAAACGTCGATTAGTAATACCCGGAGCCGCGGCTAACTTGATTCTGATTACTTCGAGCCCCCGGTGTCGGCATTTTCAATGCAAAGTGTATTTAAGTAGAATGGGTGGTAAATAAATAGGAGAAATACGATGTAAGGTTTTTCTTTGGTAGAGTCGAAAGTACTGAACGCTTTCAGCTGTGGCTTAACGCTACGAGTGTACGTAAAAACATAAGTAAGTAAAGTTGAGGTATAAAAGGACTATGTAATCGAACACACTCGTCTTAAATTATGTTTACGATATCGGTTAACGAAGTACGCGTTATCCTACCGTTCTGTTCTTTTACCAACTACGTTCGATATTTATCGTAAGAATTCTCTCGCGAGCACAATTAACGGATCAACATTTATTTATTTCCCAAACACTCTTGCAGCTGTAACTTGTAAACAATCTACCCATCGGCCACCATCCGAGCGTATTTACAACGTCGGGGAATTGTTATACACGCAGTCGTAAGAATAACCATGGGATTTATTTCGGCTTGTGGACCCAGCGATATTCATATATATCTCACTCGACCGTTTGTCAGGCGAGGAGCAACAAATTCCCCTGGTAAACATAAAACAACGGTACTGCATCGGGGAACGGTACGGATACGCTTTGATGTGCTGCCACCACCCGCGAGTCTCTTCTAGCAGCTCCTTTATGGCAGCCATCGGGCATCTGTCGTGCTGCCGTCTTTTTCTCCGGTTAATTTATTAGCACCGCTTAGAGAGGACGGCGCGGAGGAGACGAGAGAGAGAGAGAGAGAGAGAGAGAGAGAGAGAGAGAGAGAGAAAGAGATCCGGCAGCAGGCGATAGCCCCGAGGTTTCTCCGCGTCTCTCGGTATAAATCGGGAGACGGATCAGTCGGATACGACGACGCCGGTTTTACGAGCATCGAAAATAGGGTGAGAGAGGACGCGCGCGTAGCGCGATGAAAAGTGTCGCGACGCTAAATGATTCATCTCGCGGTTATAATATCGACGACCGCTGACTCGGCGAACGTTATAATAACGCGATCGCGTTGACGGTGACGGCGATCGCGATCGCGATGCGAGGATCGATATGCGTCGGGATAAACATTTTGTTGGTTTAACAGCGTTCCTACCATGACCGGCGAGATGACCATTTTTTTAATTTTGTCTAAAATTACATATTACTGGACTGCGGATGTTTATGCAAAATGCATTATTTTGTCCCTTATTTTATGCACTTAATGAATGATTTAATGCATTATTTTATTTTATGTTATACATACAATATATTATACACATATTGATCGCATTTGTTTCCCAAATCCGTTTAAGTTTAAAGACAGTATAAAAATAGTGCATTTTGCATAAACATCCGCAGTCTACATATTACATACAACGTTATTGCATCGCCACTAACTATGGTAAACTTGCTTGAGTTTTTGGTAATGTCAATGCCATCGGTTTCTTTTGTTTATGTATCTTTGTAGTTTCCATAAACGAATTCGGAGTTTGCGATAAAATTGTTCCAAACTACGATTCTGTTAACAATTCCGAAATCATTTTTTTCCGCGCATCGTTGCCCTTTTAATTCTCCTGCAGGTGAAATATTTGTGTAACTCGTCGGACCGAAATGCGCTCACCGGGCGCGTATTGAAATCGTTATTTTTCCCTGTGATTCTTTTATTTTATTCTGCGCGTAGTGTAAATATTAATAGTAAAGTGAAATAGTTGTACGACGGTGTTTTATTCGTTGAAGTAATAGATAGTATTCCGTTCTGTGTATAATAATTTGTTATTGCTACTGGTAAATAAGAAGTACTCTTTCGGACCTGAATTTTTTACGGTAAATCGTTATACATATCTAGCAACAATTAAACGTTCTGTAGGCTAAACTGTTAATGTTATTGCAAACGAATAAAAATGATAGTACAGTGACACGTTAGTGCAATTGTAACTGTATATTAGAACGATTTACGTTATTCACGGGTATAGCTATTATAATTTTCAACAATTCAACGAATGTACTCAAAGACCCCTCGATCAAGCATAGTTTTCTTATTAATATTTACTTCAATCATAATCATTACCCCGCTCATTATACTTACTTGCAACAGCGTGCATCACCAACACCCATCATTAAACGTCACAAATATTATTAAAAGAAGCGTACAAGCGCTTAACCAAGTGCCGTGGAATAAAGCAACGAGAAAAAAAAAAGAGAGAACGGACGACCAAGGCTCCACCGATCAAACGCGAAAGGATAAACGCTTCACGGATACGCGTCTCAAGATTAATAAAACAAAAAATCCCTTATTTTCCCCCCTCGGTCGTTCCGTTTTTCTTTTCTCTCTCTTTTTTTTACGTTGTATAATTTCCTCGGGGTAATCGGGGAGTTTCGAGTAAATCCGCGCGCATGCTGCGCGCGTTCGCAACATAAATACGATTTGGGACGCGTCCCTCCGTCAATTGCGCCTTGGAGATTGCATCGATAAATGTTGGAACGACGCGACGCCGGACTTAAGTACGCGTGTACCGGTGACCTAGCTGCGAGCGATGCAATGAAAATTGTAAAATATCTGTTTCTGCTACGTGTATACTCGTGGAGCCCCGTAATCTATCATGCTTACCCATTTGCATACGAGTGAATTCAAATGTTATTCGAGAAATATCGTTGCGGCAAAAGATTACAAAACGAAAATGGCGAGGTCCCTGAGCGAAGTCTCATTTATCTCGGCCCCGCCGCGGCCGGTACCCGCTTTTGGCATATTTGCTCGTCGATGCGATATCGCGTGTAAATCACGATCGTCGGAAATAATGGAGGCCGATTAGAAAGCCGGCTACGTGTGTGCGTGCGCGTGCAACGCGGAAACCTAACTGCGCCCCGAATCTTTCACGCATGGTTAATTCGTTAAACGTCCGGAGCAACTGTGCGGTTTGTCAACGATTTATCTTGATCGTGGGCGCGATGATTTTCGGTAGTTAAATTTTTTTTAACCACTGACAAATCTTGAGTCAATGATCGAACCGGTAAGTTTAAACGACGTATGTCGCATTTGTTTAAATGAGGCGGAAACTCAATTTTGTATGTGATATTACTTCGTTATTATTTGTTTTTTTTTCTAATGACGAGATACGGACGCAAATTAATTTGACATACTAAATTGAATTGATAGGTTCATTATTAACTTCATTTGTTAATACGATACGAAAACGGTAGGACTTTAAGAACAATATCTTCCAGAGTCATTGTGGAATATATCAATTAGCAGCCCACGGTTATTGTTATACTCACAAATGGAATGTAAAAAGATTTACGTTTCAATTCGTAGGATTTATTTGCGAAAGATGCCAAATTGTTTAATACAGTTTGACCACCTCGAAAACCCCTGTTCGTTCTTTCCTGAAAAGATACAAGGTCTAGTCTCGCGTACTTGTACTTGGCCCGAGACAAGACCTTGTCTCTTGATTATTGTATTTTATATGTGTAGGCAGATTATTATACACATATACATAGAGAGCGGGGCAAGATTCTTGTTTCATATTTATTGCCCATTCTAAAAGCGTTTGAATATTAGTTTCATGAAATTAAGAGCAAAGCGAATTTATTATGGTTTCCCCCTGTAACGCGCACAATAAGACACTAACGCCGATTCGACGGACGTTACTACTGATACTACGCCATACTTTGTAGCACGGTATACGATCAAAAGGGACTGGCCCCACGCATAACGTTCGGTGAACGACGGGAACAGATGTCACGCGCTAAACACTCGTGTAGCCGAAGTAGCAACGTCTGTCAAAAGTAACGTCCGTCGTAACGTTCGTGGGCTCGACCCTCGCGCTGTTGCCGCCTCAGAAGGAGCTTTCGAGCTTATCTACGTTTATTCTCATTTTCCGATAAACTTGTTAACGCTAATATCGAGCTAAAATTATCGGTCTGAACGCACGGATACGTGCCTGTGTGCATTTGTACGTCACCGATGAAACGGAATATCGTTTTTCATTTGTATTTAACAATTCGATCGTCATGTCATCCACGGATGAGTGACACGCGCGACGTATAATATTATTATTTCTCAAGTTAATATTTCGCTAACTGCAGTACCGAAACTGCTGAAATCCGCTCCAAAAGAAAGAAGGATGATTTTTTAAATATTAACATAAGACTCCTACCTCGGATGAAACATCAAAGCTTATCCACGTTTATTCTCACTTTTCCATAAATCCGTTAACGCTAACGGCCATTTCTTTACCCTGAAATCGTTAAGAATAATTTCCACCGAAACGCGGCGAGATGTCTCTCGACGGGAGTCAAAATCGAAGCAAGCGATAAAAAGTTGTCGAGAAGCGTGTGAGTCTGGAAATTGGAAGAGGTCGAAACGACCGTATTTCGAACTTAACCGCGCTTCACCGTAAATCGCGCGCCATAACTCAACCTTGCCACGGCGGTAGTACGCAGCGATTAATTCGTCGATAAAATTCCCTACGAAAATTTGATCCGGCAACACAACCCGACGATCGCTCAGTTTCAGTTTTTCGTTCGCCATCTCCTAAACCGGGGGCTACCCCGAGTTGGCCCCGTACACCCCGAGACACTTCGGTGTGTGCGCGCGCGCGCGCGCTCGAAGGTCGTGCCACTTTTTCATGGGGGTTGAAGGATTTATGGCGGGCATGGAGCGAGTTCCTCGAGACCCAAAAATGCGTCGGCATTGTTTGAGGTGAAAGTTTTGCGCAACGGGCGTCGCTCGCCACGGGTCGTCGAAAGGTTTTTACTGCGATCGGAAGCGAAATTTCTCCTTACGACGGTCCCCAGGTATGGCGTTGGAAGGACCGTTGAGCGCCGTATGTCCTGCGCCACGTTTCCAGGACGACAGAGATCACCGTAAAACTTTAATGGGGCACGTTTCGCAGGTTCCGCGTCAGGTAAACGCAACGGGGGAAACGCGTCCCTCGCGCGTCGGTGCGCGACGCAAATTTGTTTCCTTCCCGTGTAACGGGAGCGAAGTAAACGCTTTCGCTGGAATTCTCGGGCGAATTTTTTAAGTTTTTGGTTAGGGGACGGGGATCGGAACTGACCTTGCGTTACCGCGAGCGGAATGATCGCGAGATTTTGAGATATTGGTTTTATTCGGGATCGTGTTTTCGATGTTTATTAAAGATTGAATGTGTGAGAAGGCACTTCCGTTAAACTGCTTTGGAATGATTAATGTTAGGGACGTAATAATTGACTGGTGGTATCTGAATATCTTTCTTATAATTTCATGAAATTATTATGAAACTACCGTTGTAGTTATCTCACTTTGCACGCAACGATGGCGGATTATATTTAAGTGCTCGATATTATACTATTTCGGGATATTAACAATATTGAATTGTACATTATGTGTAATAGGTATAAGATATTACATATATTATAAACAGTTACATATATTTTATATATTATATAGATATTCTAGAAGTGTATAACTTTGAGTGTTTACATATTATTTACTATCATCGCGTGCAAAGAATCTGATCGAAACTTGGAAAAAATATGCCAAATTCGGGGAATCATAAAAAAATCTTAGCAAGTACAATATCGCAAAATAATTAACGGAGAAACATTAAATTTCTGGGAAGTAAAACAAAATGTTTGTTCGACCCGTCAGTCAAAAATATCCGAATTTGAAAAACTTTCCTCCCTAGCCAACTCAATATCTATCGCCATTTCGCCATCGCCGCCATAAAAATACACGTTTCGCGCGTACGACGGAACTCGAGTCACTTTGAATTACAATCTTACCATTTTTTAACGCCACTCATTCGCGTGCGACGCGTTACGCGCCGACTATCAGGATCCTCCAAATTTATCCCGTTTTCCCTAATATCCACAACCCGCTTTTTCAACAACTAGGGACAACGAGACCAGCAAACGTCGAGACTTTGATGCATCGCGAAACGTCGTAACGGAAAATTGATTCTTTCCTGGACGACGACGACGGAGACGTTCTAAATATAATCGAAACCAGAGGAGTTCGGCATTGAATAAACGACGCGCGTCTGTCGGCGAATCTATCATTTCGTCTGGTCATCCAAGCAGCTTTTTTGTCGTGTCCCGCGACGTAGTCGGACGTCGCCGTTAGTTCTCGCGCGATACCATATAGCGCCGGCGTCGGCTTAATAATTCCGGACCCACCGAAAATATCCGACAGGAACGACGTACGGCGGGTAGTTTTGACGCGCGTGCGCCAACCCAAAGTACTCTTCCTACTTTATGAATGGAGCCGTGGATCACGAGTCGCGGAGAAACGTGCGGAAGGGTTGGAAACTTCTTCCCACCCCCCCCCCCCTCCCCCCACCCGCCACCCTCCCCCTGACTCGGGAGCGCTCGAGCAACGTTTTTGTAATTGGAGCGGAAGCCGGGGCGATTCCTTTTTTTTCGCGTTAATTCCACCGACGACGGTTCCTCGAGTGCGTCGAATGGATGCACTTTCTTTTTTACGCTCCGCGCGACGCCACGCGCGTAAAGAGTGCGCGAGAAATATTTGTGGCGGCCGTTCGAGGAAGTTAAGCAGGATCGCGTTTCAGTGTTAACAGGTAAAGAATTATACCGCCGTATTTCCTGTGGCGAATAACATTATTGCACGGCGGAAGTAATAATAATGTTGAGCGTTTAAATATTCTCGGCTGTCGTTGCGTGTTAATGTGAAATATATTCGACCGTGGTCTCGGTATAATTGTAAGAAATTGTATGAAAGATACGTGGGTAGTATCTGCTAATTATTGTGTATGGAATAAGGGAGTAGTATTTAATATAAACAAAACCATTATGCGATAAGTATTGCATGGAAATGAGCTATTACTTATTTACGTATTATTTATTACACTTGATGAGGCGTTTAAATGGAAATGCATGAATATCTTCGTTAAGTACCAAACGTATGAAAAAATTCAACAAGAACAAGGTACTGCTTTCGACGAGGGAAATGTGATGGAAGAAAATATCCTTCGCTCTAGTTTTTTCCTTGGGAGATTTTCAAGAGACAAGAACTTGTCTTGGGCCAAGTACAAGTACGCGAGATTCATATGTCTGTGAGTAACGAAAATACTTGAGTGTTGCTACTCACGTATTTCGCTTTGTACACGGAATAAAATACTTATACGAAAAATAACGAATTTCCATGTACGTTAGTTCGATGTATTTTTAATATTAATATTCAGCAACTGCAGTACCGAAATTCACGTGTCGCCCAAATGTCGCTGACGCGACAATTCAACGCGTTAACGAATACGCGACGTGGGTTAGTTCTCAGACGATTTTGGTTTACAGTATTCTGAATTCTAGTTCCCGTATCTTTTATCCGCTCTAAGAGAGATTGATGATTTTTTGAATATTAAGATGAGAAGATGCGCCTAAACTGCACCTGTTGCGCCAGCACGAATTTTGTGATGAATAGCTACCCCGTTGGATTAATGTAGGAGAACGTTATCACTCCTTCCGGCTAAGATAAGTACAATTGTACGTCGAAGACTGCAACATTTTGAATTCCAGAGCTAAATCGTGAATTTTCACTGGAATTGATAATTAACTGAAATCTGAAATTCAACGGTCTCGAATGAAGGCGCGTTTCGAACATCGAGTTCCTTAATTCAATTCATTTGGTCGTCCTTGTTATTTTTAATACATAGAGCGAGTCACCTAAGTTGCTCATCCATATTAATTCATTTTCGAACACTTTTTATGGAAGCAACTTTGAGAAAGAAATTCATGAGCCAAACTTCTTCTATCATCGCGTAGCTCCTTTAAAATAAAACAGCATTTCCCTTGGGGCTTCCTTCAAAAGTGTCTAGAAGAGAAGGCGACTCACGTTTTATATGAAACATTTTCTTTGGAAATATAAATGACAGGGGAAATATTCTGCGATAGAATTAATATACAAATGATATTGCTGACATTGTTATTTATTTAACTTGCGAATTTAATTTGCAGTACTGAACATCGTACAGCAGAACATACGGATAGAGAGTTTCGAGTTGCTGTCATAATAACAACGCAAACGGATTAAAACTGGCATTTTTTTAAAAACTACACTTTATATAAATAAAAGATAAACTGAGTCGTTCTTGAAATTTACCACTTGAATGAAAAATAATAATTTGATATAAAAACGAGAGAATTTGACTCTTCTGAGCTAAAACAACTTTTCCCGTTTTACTCCAATTTTACTCCACAGACGCTGTATCACGATACTCTATTATTAATGCAAATAATGTTTGACAACTAGACTTGTTTTATAAATATGTATTTAATACTTTTCCATTGACGGCAAAAGATATTATTTTATTCTAGCCAAATTTACGTTTTCACGCCGTAGAGAAAATTCGAGAAAATTCCAGATAAATCAAACTTCGCGATTCGAAGAATATTAAAAAAAAAAAAACATTTGCACCAGAGTAAATATTATTTTTACAGGGACAGCTTTTTTCATGAAACGATGAGTTTGAATTACGAAACAAATCCTAATCGAGATCCACTCCATAAATCGTTAGAAAATCGCTCGCATAGAAATCCGAACTTTCGCTAATATCACCTTGTTCGCACCTGATATTTCATAAAGCATTTTTTCTTTTTCATGGGACAAGATCGTGATCTAACGGCAATCCTTTCCCGATAACATACCGCTAATTAACTTCCTCGAAGTAGCAATCACTGCGCGATCGCGAACTCGATAGACGGGAGATCGATTCCTACAAATCAGTATGTTTTGCAGATCCTTTCACCGGGACATCGTAAATTAAATGGAGAAATTAGCCCATGCCTGGTCTGCTCCGGACCTCCAGGCCATATTTTGTTATTTCTTAACCCATTCGCGTCTACTTTCGCTGACGGCTTCATCGTTTCGCTTGCTTCGAGATAGCCCTACTCGTTTCCGCTCGGCGTAAACCGACAATTACATTGAACGCGAGAGGGGCAGCGTTCGCGGAGGGAAAGGAGGAACTGAAAATGCATTCGGAAAATTTTCCAATGATTTTCGGACATGCAGCTACCATCGCTCGGACGTCGAGTCCAGAGACCGTTAGGAACAAAATTTTCGACGGACGTTAAGTAATAATCCAGTAAACTTGTCTCCGAGTCGTCGAACTGATCGTATTTTACGGGGAAAGTGTATTTCAATAAGTTTGTCGCGCCTGGCTTCTTTCCTCCTGCGTCTCGCGCGCGGATTAAATATTTATGGGATATCGGATCGTGATTAAAATCGTTTCGGAATTCAAAGTTCGACCATTTCTTGTCGTACAATAGATATATCGAAAGCACAGTTTCGTCGTTTGAAAAGTACTTCGCTGATAACTGCAGAGGTTCGACAGTTAAGGAATTGAAAAGAGTGGAGTTTGTTTTTGAATCGAAACGAAGTTTCGAAAGACATCGATCGCAATTCATAGCGTTACGCGAAACGCGTACTCCCGTTTCTCAATGAATAATAGAAACGTCTGGTTGATTTTCTTCTGAAAAAGTGTGCACCGGTAATTACGAGCGCACTGAAATTGGTGAATTAATAAAACACAGAGTTCGTCGTTTAGTCGGAATAGATTGCGAACGGTAATGGGGTAAAATTTATTAGCCACGCATGATATTGTCAGTTTTTTTTTGTGCTGATAATACAAATATTTAGATTATTGTTTTATCGCTCCGAGGATTACTGCGTCAAACTCCCCGTGCATCCGAATTAACTAATTAATGAAAATAGCATTTGGAATCTATAGAATGTACTTCGGTAAACGCACAAACTACTGCCATTTCTTTTAAAAATATTCGGTTCACTATTTCAACTTTCAGAAACTGTCGCATAAAAACTGCACATCTACTTGCAGCAATAAATTCATAAAATATGCGGACGAGGGTTTAATGGAAATGGCGTCTCAAAGGTATCGACGGTAATTCACCAAACGCGCAAACTACCGCCATTTTTGAGGAATAATACAAATATTTGGTTCAGCGTTTCAACTTTCTGAAAACCATCGCATTAAAAACTTCTCATCTATTGACAGGAGGAAATTAATAAAATATGAAGACAGGGATTTAATGGAAATGGCGTCTCAAAGGTATCGACAGTAATTCATAAAACACACAAGTTACCGTCATCTCGCCTCGAGCGACACAAATCCTCATCTTCTACTTTTACTTATCCGAAAATAACGACGTTAAAAACTTCTACTCTACCGATTTTCACAAATTAACAAAAAGTTACTTGGTCGATCGATATAGGTCAACTTATACTTCGTTAGACACAACAATTACTACAATTTCCTGTAAAATAACACAGAATATCGTATTTAACTTTTCACTCTTCCACAAGCTACAACCCACGATTGTTCTACCGATAACAACAAATAAACAAAAACTACAGTTAGTCGTTCGAAGAAGCACCTGAGAATAATACTTAACTAACCACTGAAACTATTACCATTCTCCGTCAAATAAATACAAAAATAGACCTCGATCTTCGAACCTCCCGACATCTCCCACCCCAAACACCGTTCTTACGCGAAAATCTCCAAATAGACAGAACCCTTTCTACACATCTCCGCCCATCTAGGCCCAAAACGTCACCTCGCACGCTAACCCCCCACAATCCCAACCACCGCGAACGGTCCGCCGTCAGAAAAACGTCATTCGAAATCCCGAATTTGTCCGGATGCTCCGTTAAGTCTATCGCCGCGGAAGCCGGCGAAAAACTGTACGCGTTTTACGGCGCCGAAACTCCGTAGACCGCCGTTGGATTTATGTATACGCGCCGGGCATCCGCGCCCGCGCACAAACGAGATTTATCGGCGCTTGGCCGAGTTTCGGTAGGGCAAGTTGAGTGAATTGTAAATGTTTCCGGCAGAACTTCACCCAAGATGGCGTCCTCCGCCAGGGGCTGAGTTTGTTTACGCCTCATGGCTCCCCACGTGGGAAAAGCAGCATGGCGCGCGCGTCAACCTTCCGTACGCACAGAACGTCCTTTACACCCCGGTTTTTTGTCGTCCCTTCGAAGCGGGGAAATTTTTGTTTCGTTCGACCGGCATCGAGACTTTTCTTCGAGACTCTTTTTTCTTTTTTCTTTTCTTTTTTTTTATCTCCCTTCCCACCTCTTTCGTTGATTTTAAAGCGTGACACGCGAATTTGAACGCTAGTCGCGTACTTACATATATTCCAGACGCAATTCGTTTTAAGTACGCGCGATCGGTTATGCCGAACGCGCGCGTTCACGCGGAAGGGAATATATATGTATTTATAGACGCAATGATATCCGAAGCGTCGTTTTTACACGATCAAGTTTGGCGTCGGTAACCAGTGGACATTAAGTCTCTTAATCGCTTCGAGATATAGCCGCATTCCGGCGATCCAATTATTAATTTGTACCTTTTTTCTTCGCGATGCGGATACTCGCTACAAATTATCGTGCTTGAGGGTGTAATTAATATAACCAGCTTTCGAATGGGAGCGCGATCGTATCGACGCGCGGCGTCGCGGTCGTGTTATTTACCAAACCACCGGTCGTCGATCGTACGCCTCGAATCACGCGCGTTATCGTTCGTTCAAGTACTCGCGGAAAAAGGAAACGTTTTTGGAAGTCGTTCGTAAGAAGAGTTAAATTATTTCCCACGTTCCGGTAACGAACGCTAAGCTCGCGTTCCTCGGTTACGGATGAGGGATCAGCGTTAAATTTCCTTCGAATGGCATTCTACGAGTTCCTCTAAGTTTTCGTTCGGGTTTAATAGGGATTACTTTGGGTCAATCAGCGCAGAAATACGCACGATGCGCGTGGTGCTAGTAAACTTCAGGTTTACTCGAGGAATTCCATCGTTAGCGTGGAAATATGTAAATAATATCCCAATCGTGGATAATGTATCGAACGAGACGCGACGAGTACAAACGATCTCTTCGTCGGGCCAGAACTCTACTCTCTAGCTGTCGATGAGAATTTCACGGGGAAAAAACATTGCGCCGAGCGTTACATCGTTTACACGGGGTAAAGCATTAACACGTGGCTATCGCGTGCCACACGTGGTATCCGCATCCCGATGAAATAGCAACAATGAAACATGAGGCTGGCCAACGAGATTCGCGCGATGCTAACCGTCTATTGTGCTTTATTTATCGGTGAAAAAATAAATCTTTCGTTCGCGCGACTTTATTATCGCGTTGAGGGATAATGAAACCTTCCGTTGCGCGACTTTATCTCCGAATGGACAAATTAAACGATGATATTATTACGGAACGAAAGATGCGTAGGAGGGTAATGAGTTAAAAAAGTGACCGACACTTTTTTTATTTTGATATTTTATTCTATCTCCGCGCGACGAGATCGAATACTGGAATTATATTGAATACGAACGACGCTAAACGCAATGCGTTAAAGAACGCGATACTTTTTTGTGTTTATATTTTACTCTATTTTCCGTAGAGATATTGAATTCCGAGATTCTGTTAAACACAAAAGACACGCTTCTCTTTTAAGCCCCGCTGCAGATTTTATTTCATCAGAGATAAATTGAATACCGAAAACACAGGAAACGAGTCGCGATGCTTATTTTAATAATCGACTTATATTTTATCCGTCCGTTTAACAACAAAAATACTCGCGTCGAAATACGTTAACCGTAAGAACGCGACACTGTTCTAATACGTTCATTTAAATTCTATTTCTGCACAGAAAAACCGACTACCGGGACTTCGCGCAAAACAAAACTCTCGCGAAGCATTAATCTCGGAAATGCGACACTCTTGCTTTTGAAAAATTTACGCCTTCGCGATAGAGCTAAGCGTGCCGCGCGATCCTAAAAAAAAAAAAAACCTACGTTAACGCCCGTTGCCGCGTACAAATCGACGGGGCCACATTACGCGTCCCGACGAATTACTTCCGACTCCTCGGCCAAGCCTACCGTCTCATCGTCGCGCTTAAAAATTCTTTCGACGTGTTTTTTTTTCGACTCACATTTCATGCGTTGCGGTGCGTGCTGTTTCCTTCGGGGCATCTGCGTCCTTCGTGGATGCTCTATTATCTCGTCGGCCTCCAGGTCTTCTCTCCTTAGACGTGACCGATCGGATCCCGAACATGTGACGTTCCTTGTTATCGTAAAAGCAAATCTCGCTCCGACGTACCGCCGTTGATTTTCAAGCGGGAAACTCCTCGCTGCTCGCCGCGGTCGTAACTTTTCCTTCCTTCGCGCACCAGAGTCACCCCACTTTGCACGTGTCCGACGACTTCGCACCTACCTCGTCGCGTACGCGACAGATCGTTTCGTCGTCGGGCCGATCCCCGTGTCGTTCGTTGTTCCTCTCGTCGGATTTCAACCCGCTTTTTTGCGGCGAGAATCGTAGCAAACGTCGGGCCGTTGCTGTGGTAAGTCGTCTCGTTCGTTGGAATGCACTCGATGACGATCTCGTAAACACCAATATTATTACGTATCACTGTCGCAACGTCGACGACGAGAGAAAGAACTGACGGAGGCACGGATTAGTAGCTTCGTTACTGCTATTACACTGGCGTGCGTAACTACCGTCAATGTCACAATCGTCGGCGTGATCGAGGGAAACTCTTATCGAATCTCGCTCACCCCGATGATTTCCCTGCGAACAACTTTTCCGGTCAGCTATAACGTCACTTTGATCCCTGATTACGATACACTTTTGGCTTGACGTTTCGCGCGAAACGGGAGTTTGGTGGGAGGGTGGGGGGGCGGAGGGCCGGAGCGTATACGTCGGCTATTTGGCGCGCGATGCCAAAACACCTCCGACGTCCCACCGGCAGATAGGAGAGCGATCCTCTTATCGAGTACCCGAGGATCCGCGATAATCGCGCGATAACCTTTCCTCCGCGACGCGTACCTCGCGACGACGCCTTGTATCCACTCGAGACGCGCGCACGACACTCAGCGTACGTACTTACGTGGGGTACGTACGGAGCTACCGAAAGCTCGGCGAAGATAGGAAAGCCAATGAGAAAGAAAGAAAGAGTGAGAGAGAGAGAGAGAGAGAGAGAAGTGCGCGTATTTGTGTGCGCGCCTACGTGCGTGTACGAGCGATTCAACGCGCAAGGGGTGAAAAAGAGGAATAAGCGAGCTGAGGCGTACGAGACAAAGAGAGAACCGGCGGACAGAATGAGTGAATAAAGGGAGAGTGAGTGAGAGAGAGAGAGAGTGAGAGAGGGAGGGAGAGAGTGTGCTAGAGAGGGGTGTGTGTGTGCGCGCGGAGGGCGAGAATGAGAACAAGGTGGAAGAGAAAAGAAGCGGTGAGAAGTGGAGGAGGAGGTGGAGAGGTGGAGAGGTGGTGGCTACCGTCGTTCGTGGATCGCGAAATCGAGCGGGCGGCGGTCCAGCGCTGACTGACTACGGACTGGCGTCGCGGCGGCAGGCCGCGTGGTGGGGGGGCCCCAGGAGTAGTAGTAGTCCTCTTTCCCTCTCGCTGCCTCCTCCGCGCTCACCTCCCCCCCCCCGCCCTCCCGTTCGCGTTTCCTCCTAGCTTGCCTCTACTCTTCCTTGCTCCGGCCTCTCGCGCACTCACTCCCGCTCCTCCGGCCACTCTCTCTCACTCTCCCTCCCGCTATTACGCTCTTTCTTCGTTTGTTGTTCTAGCCGGAGAGTGGGCTCGGGTTCGCGTTCGCGTTACCGGCGTCGTGCCCTCCGTCGCGAGACCGAAAGGGATGATACACCGGGGGTAATGGGAGGGGGGGGGGGGTGGGAGGCGCTCGGTGCCCTCCCGAGAGGGAGGGTAGGATAGCGTACGGAGTGAATGAGAGAAATCAGAGGGAGGAGAGATACCCTTGTCTAACTCCGTCGTCCTTCGTCGTCCTCGGAGGCGCGTCGTCGTAGGGATACCCCACGGAGGCCAGCTTCGGCACGTCGACGACGGTGTTGGTGGGTCGAGGGGGGTCGGGTGTCGAGGAACGGCGACGGCGCAAGAGGCAGCCACTCTCCACGTCGGTGGATGCAACGGATGCCGGTGGATGCACTGCCCGCTGCAACGTGGCTCGCGTAGACGCGGTGATACCACGCGCGGCTATCTCGTTACCCGCAAGCCCTCTCCAGCCTCTTAATTATTAGATTCCGGGGGCGGGGGGGAAGAATTAAAGCCGGCGGATCGCAACTAGGCCGAAAAGATGAGACGAGGGGGTTCGTCGATGGGCCCGGGGGACCCCGAGGATGCGCTCGCGCGCACGAGAGTGGTCGAAAAAGGGGGCGGGGCCCCCCGTATACGTCGGCCCAACTGATCGCCGTAGAGGGGGAAGATTCACTCCGGTCACGGTGACTCTTCTGCACGCCGCGAGGTGCGCTGCTTTACCGTGTACTACGGCGTTGCGGAGCCACACCTACGAGTTTCTCGAGATTTTTGGCCCTGAAACGCTACTCGGACTTCCGTGTCACTGGGTAAGTGCAACATTGTTGTCGTTTCGTGCCGAGGAACGCGATACGTCGTGGAAAGTAACGCGGAGAGTTGCGTTCAGCTGTACGCGAGCCGTTTGCAAAGATAACCTCAAAATTTGCGATTGCAAGTTGTATCGAAGGATAGCTATTTCGTTAAGAGCCATAACGGGGATCGTTACGCGTTATCGTATCGTCTATAAATCTCACAACCGCTAGTCTGTGCTAAACGGGACGTATAACGATAGAAATTATTTATATCTTCGCACGTAATTACGAAGTTGTGATCAGCGATGTGAGAAATCTCCATTGAAAGTATCATTATCTTTTTCTGCGTACTCCCGAACGTGGCACGAATAGGAATATCGATAGCGATACAATTTCCGAGTATCGATTATTTCTTTCTCTCGACGTTCGAAACATGTATCTTACTTTCCCTCTGCTTTTCGATTCTCACTACGTACAAAAGACTCTTAGCTCCTACGGACACCGAGAACAATACGAGAAATCCGTTAAGGGAGTATACAAAATCGTTTACACACCCCTCCCACTTTCGAAGATCGTGCTCCTTCTTCGATCTACGCAACGTATCGCCCCACTCCCCTGTCGGGGACCCCCCTATTCAACCAAAAATCAACGAAGGGGGTTTCGCGTAGCAAGATCTTTATACTCGCATTTTCGGCGCACCCTAACCTCCAAAACCGGTCCCTCGCTATCAAAAACTCCTCCGGGGCGTTGCCCTAACCATCCCGAACGCTTTCCCACTGATTCGGTTAAAGATTCCGCATAAAAAAAGAAAAGGCCTCGGCGGGAAGGTCGAAGAATACGCGTCCATCAGTCCGTAGTCGGTGACCGAAGCTCGTTTTGGCGGGCGCCGATAGCGGCGCTGGCAGGAGCGGCGGTGCCGCGGGGCGAGGAGCAGCGGCGTACCAACTACCAGGTTGTGCCCGCCTACCAGGCGGAGCCCGCATGATCTATAGCGTCATAGAACACCCCTGCCGCCGTGGTAGGAACTCGACGGTGACGCCCACGGTGTGGAACGTGCGCGCTGCCCCCGCTGCCACCGCCGCCGTTGCCGCCGCCGCCGCCGTTGCCGCCGCCGCCGCCGCCACCGCCGCGCCGCCGGTTCGGGATGTTTATGCTCCTCCGCCGTGTCTCTATCTAGTCGTGGCCCTGGCGCTGCGCTGTTTCTCTTCCGACGTTGCTGCTACCGATGCTGCCCGGTGCCCGCTGCCGTTGCCGTAGTAGTCGTTTGCCAGTTGCCGTTGCCGTAGCCATCGCAGTTCGTCGTAGCCACTGCGCTTACTCTCTCCGTCCTCATGCTTATCCGACTCCATCTCTTTCTCTCTGACGCGAGCACGCACGCACACACACACACAAACGCACGCGCGCGCTCTCGCCCTCCCTCTCTCCGACTTGCGTTCATTACCGCTAAACATTCCTGTCAATTAAAAGTGCACCGACGCCCCGATTTACTGGTAGTTGCATCGCGTTCGTCCTTCCCGGAGATCCCTGGTTATATTTTGCCGGGGCCCGATATTAACGAGACCGGCGGCGGTGCTTTCTTTTTATTTTCCATCGAGTTGGTATGCTGCTGTGCTACGCGAACTCCTGAACCTCGCTGCGTTTCGGTCTCTCATTAACGTTGGAATATGCACCTCGGATAACTCGCTGCCCGATCTTGCGCCCGGTTTCGCTCGCTCGCGCGCAAAATGCTTAACTTTTCTTCCCCATTACTCGACCGTTATTGTTTCCCCGGGTATCGCGGGATCTGCAACTAATTGCCGTCTAGTTATCACCGGTGAACGTCAGTGGTGGTAGCAATGCTCGGGACTCGTTGAAACTCGTGTTCTGCGCACGATACTAACGAGGGGGGGAAAAAAGAAGTTGGAAACTTTAATTAACGCGCTGGGCGATAGTACTTTTTTTTTTTTTTGGGGAGAATCGGCCAACGACCGTTTCTCAAAATAATCATGCTCGACGATGTACGAACGAGTAGGTCTCTCGTCGCAGTTTCTCAAGGTGGTACCGTGTTAAGAGACCACACAAAAAGGGTTACACACTCCTCCTACCTTCGAAGATCATACACTTTCGCAAAATAATCGTGCCCGCCGATGTACAAGTACGACTCGTCACGGTTTCTCAAGGTGGTACCGTGGGTAGACGCGAGTACAGTTGACAGATTTAACTAACCGTTTTCTTTGGCGAATCCTTTGTCCTTGTTTACGCCCGACGTCGTCTTTAGGAATCGTGACGTTACTTCGGCTCTGTGCCTCGCGAATAGGCTATCGTAGAGCACGGGGAATATTTTATTTTGAGGATTGCGGTGCCCCTGTCGTTTTGAGGTCGAAGCGGTTTCTACGCGTGTCAGGCCAATTCGACGCCGGCGACATTCGCCGCTCGACGTTTACGAGACCGTTTATTAGGTGATGTGCCCATCGAGCGGTTTCGTCGGGGTCTGGCTCTTTCCGCCCTTTCTGGAATATGCCTCAGACGGGACTGGAGGCTATCGAATGCAGGCTACATTCGTCGCAAATAACGTGTCAAAGAATAGAAGATGTGGTATTTCGCGATGTTATACGAATTAGGAAAATCGGTACCGGTACCATATGTCGTCTTGCTGATTTTAAAACGCGCAAATTTCAGAGTGAAAGGAAACTCGGGAAATCGGTCTACCTTCCCGGCGATTTTAGGAAAATTTATGTCACAAATATTGAACTGAAATGATACACGGCAGGTGTACATAATTAATCAATTATTCTAGGTACAATAATGTGAGTAATAAAGTCGAGTTGAATAAACGATAATAACAAAATCTGTCTCAGAAAATCAAGATCATCTTTCAAGCCCGCTACATTAATAAAAGATAAACTAATCAATCAATGACTATTATCAATGCTAGAACTGCCGACAATTAATGTATACTTATTCTCATCACACCAATCGAAATGGCTTGTTATTCATCAAATACGCTACACGAGAAGCTTTATTCGTATTTTATCAAATTCTATTCTTCTTCTGAAATAAATCTTCTGAAATACATACGTAATATTATAGATATTTACGCTACTTAGAAATACACTTTTTTCATGCTCAAAAATCTCAAATTTAAAAGAAACTACAAAACCAGTGAAACTGACCGATACTGGTAGTTCTAGCGTCAATAAAATCCACAAATCCCAAAGTCAAACGAATCAAATAAAAATCGTCCGAGTTTCCCTCCTCCCCAGTCCGAGATCCCTGAGGTTCCGGGGATCCCCTCGAAGGTCTCGCCGATGAAAAAAAAACTCAGTCGAATAAGTTCTCATTGGGATAACTCGCGTCTGGCCGAGGGGTACAGGGGCTAAAGGAAGAAAAAAAAAAGCGGTCCCGTAGTGCACGTGGTAGAGGCGTCAGTTGCGTTTGTGTCTCCCGGTGACTGCGGGGGTTCCTTTTACGAGCGTTTGCCGTCGTCGGTGGACGAGACCGGAGGCACTAAACTTGCGAATATTTCGAAAGGCGTCCCGTTATGCAACGACAATGTGGGTCAGCGCACAAGCCCCACTGTGTATGTTTGCTCGCCCGTACAGTCAGCACCCCCCGCGGGACCCGAAATAAGTGCACCTCGTAAAATAAAGTACTGCACGCCGCGCTTTCCACGGCTATCTACCGCGGTGGCACCGTCGATCTTAACGGTAGCTACGCGACGTTCCGCGATATCCACCTTGCGTCGGATCCGCGTGCGTGTGCGTTTCGCGCGCAATTGTGTAAGTGCGACGCCGAAATCTTTCCGCGTCTCTACCACGCGAGCAACGCTTGGTAGCGTGCGTGTGCATCTGACAGCGAGAGACAGGTTCTCTCGCGTGTGCTAGATACCACGTGGAGACTCGTGTAAATCAAACCGATACTTTTCACAAAACTCGCGCCTGGAACGAAGGAGCGATAAATCTTGTATTTTTTTTTTCTTTTTCTTTCTTCTTCCTCGCTTTTTTTTCCCCCTTTCCTTTATATACCTTTAACGTTATTTCGTTTGCGACGGGAGTAACGAGCGTCACGGTGTAACGGAGCTCCGGAGATCGCGGAAATTATTTTCAATTTAATTGCCAATGAATTATTCCTGGCGCGCGTCGATCCGATCGTCCCGTCGATCTCTTAGCGCGAACGTTTATACGCTCTCGTCTTATGACGGAGGTTAACGTGGAATTCTTATTCTTGTTTTTCTTTCTTTCTTTCTTTCTCTCTCTCGCCCGTTCAGAAATTGCGTTTCCGATCGGAACGAAAGATCGCGGTGTAACACGCGCGTAACGTACGTACGCGCGGCAGTTGGAAATACGCGAAATGCAAACGCTTTTGAAAATAGATCTACTATCGACGTTTCGCTTCCCGCGTCCATAAATTGGCCGTAAAAAATCGCGTATACAAAATAGTTTACGAACGTCGATTGGGCGCGCGTTAAATATTTCGGGGTTTGTTGCCCGAATTGAATTGTATCCCGCCCCTGCGTTTCAACGGCGGTACGCGGTGGCCGCTTTTACATTTATTTTTTCATCGCGCGCCATTCCGTTTCGACCGCCGCTCGAGGAACGGGACCCGTTTTCTGCCTCGCTAATAATTTTCTGTCGCCTCGCTCGTAACGACGGCGTTAAAAATCCCTCGATAAAGAGGTATTACGATCGAATTTCCGCGATTGGCCCGAATAAATGGGATTTTTGAAGCGACACCCGGTATAAATGTAGGAACGTAGACGTAACGCGCGTACAGTCGCGGATATCTTACGTTCGCATTACCAAACGTGTCGTAAGTATACCTACGTGGTATGTTAAGCGTTTGACAGGATTTTGCGTGTCGATACGCGTGTTTATACCACGTCGCGTTTAAAGGGTCGTGAATATATTAAGGGTACCGGAAACTTGGAAAGAATTAGAAAAACGTTGGGATGCAGTTGTAAAGACTGAAGGAAATATTTTATAATATTCTCCAACAACGATCAAGAATGAATAAAATTTTATATTATTCTACAAAATAATTGAGTTCTTTCCGGTGTACCCTTAAGATACAAGGTCTAGTCTCGCGTACTTGTAAGTACTTGGCCCGAGACAAGATATTGTCTCTTGATATTTGTAACACGCGTGTTAAATCGTATTCGTCTTCGTTCCTTTCAGTCGGCGATGATGGAGTAATTATGAAAATGAAATCGAAATCGCCACAGTATCGAACGTGAATTGTCGCTCCAAATTCCGAATTATTTGAACGTCACATTGGAATTTCAAAGTGTTAAACTACAGAACGTCGCAGGCCTAACGCATACGTATAAACAAACACAATTCCACGCGTTTAGAAATCTTCCGCGTGTCACGGCGTAGCGTGTTACCCAACGACAGATCATCATAATTCCAAACTCAAAATCAAGATCGCCGGTACGTCGTCACACGCTTTAACGAGCCTCGCACGAAACTCAGAATTCTCCGAATCTCATTTTGTACCCGAGCCTCGTCAAGCCGTGACACGTTACAGATGTCCTCACGCAAATGCGTGTTATACGTACATGAGATACCTCGCGTTTAAAAGTTCGCCGCGTATTACGGCGTGGCACGCGAACGTGCCGCGTGTTAACGCGTTACGTATTCCCTCCCCCTCACGCTTTTAACGATGCCGTACCAATTGCAGAACGGAACCAACTCGCTTCGGCTCTTTAGGCGGGATCTACCTTGAGTAGGACCGACGTGACGACCACCCTCGAATTCTTTCTTCCATCGCGGTTCTACGGCCATGAATTATACCCACGGTTGTTTCGAGTGGCGAGAGAAAAGTCGGCAAAGTGGAACGCGCAACGTGCGTCCAGCGGAAAGGTTTCCTTTTTTTTTCTTTTTTTTTCTTCGCGTACCGAAGCAGCCTTCGCAGTTTCGAAAATAGCTCGGCCACCCTAGCTCACGGTAGAGTAGGCAGTAGACTATTGAAATACATTTTCAGTACCGGATGGGGAAAGTCCGCTGACCAGAGCCGAAGCGTTTCAAAATAATTTGACCCGGTGTTTTTAACGCGGAGAAGTCGCAGACGAACCCCCCACGGTCATTCGTTAACGAACGCGTTGCTCCTACCAGGATCTGCTCTTTTTCATTCGACGATCAAGCTCTATGATCTCGCGGTAGCGCCCGATGCATTATTTCGAGCGAAGGACACGTCGGGACGGTGTTTCGGTTGTTCGCGGAAAGTTTACGGCCAGACGGACTTTGCGCTCGTTTAACGGCGGCGTGGCCGGATCAAGTGGTCACTTTGATTTATCTTATTGATACCCGAAAGTCGAATTCTCGATTGATGACTCGGGGCTCGAATATCGCTGTGGGCGAAATATTTTTATCGTGACCGATACGATCGTGTTACGACGTCGTTTTGTCTATTTCCTGGCATAATTAGTGTATGGAAGTAATTGACTTGAATTATTCAGCCGTTCTGGGATTAATGTAGGACGTAGCAGAGATCGTTTTGATCGCTCGGTGTTCTAATTCCTGACAACTGTTAACTGAAATCATGCGGATGGCTTTGAGATCAATTTATACCACGTATGTTTGACCTTCCAGTTATTACGAAAAATCATTTACCTGGAATTACTAATTATTAATTATTAACTGAACGAAAAATTTTATTCCGATGATCGAGTCGACGGTCCGCGAAGACGGGTTTCTTTCCTGCCGAATTGTTAATTAAATAATTACGTAACGTTCTCCGACTTGGCGCGATAACTTAAAGCCGTGGCTAACTGTTGAGAACGATGCAAATCATCGTTGCGCAATGCGTGTCTTTATTCGAGAGATACGTTACGTCGAACGCATTGACACTTTATGCAATGTATTTTCGCAACGACGAGTATACGCGCGGTAAAATAAATTTTCCAGGGGACACACGCTTCATTTTATTGCGCTATATTTCGAGTAACGCATAATCGGCCCGTACGCATCGAGATAAATTCTTCTTTGATCGGTGCGTTAACGTTGTTTTGTAACGGGTCCCGATTTTATTAGTCTGCCAGCGATGATGACGGGTCTCGAGCGATTTCGAATTTGCTGGGCAGTTCAGTACTTTCGGCCAACTTTTCGCTTGCGGTTAGAAATATACGCATCTGACGGTAGGTGTGAAAATCGTTCTGCGTTTTGTCGTTGAAGAACACCAATCTGAGTCCGATCAAACGTATTGATTCTAAAGTCCGATTCCTAAAGTCATTCCAATGATTCTAAATTCAGCTGTGTAAAATGATTGTAATAATTTCTAAAGCAAGTGCGTGACATCATTTTAATGATTCTAAAATCATGCGTAGAATCATACCAATAATTCTCTAATCCGATGTGTAAAATCATTTCGAATGAATCTAAAATGATTCTGTGAATTATTCGCGAGCGATAAAAACTTCTTTATCTCTTTCGAGTAACGCGCTATTTTAACTACAAGTGAAAACGCGCATCGCGCGGAAATTGAAAACTGTTCGCAAATTTTGTAATCACGCGATGAGTTTCGCTCTTCCATCATTCGGAAACGAAGGGTTCTAAAATCAGTTTAATGATCCCAAATTCATTTGATCGTTGGAGCGTTGTTGATCGACAAAACCAAGAGCCTTTTTTTTACTGC
Organism: Pemphredon lugubris; assembly: GCA_933228935.1. Lineage (NCBI taxonomy): Eukaryota > Metazoa > Arthropoda > Insecta > Hymenoptera > Crabronidae > Pemphredon > Pemphredon lugubris. Next base: position 67,873,922 of record OW121815.1, read on the forward strand.
TTCCGGGTAATTCGTATTTTTAACCGCGAGAGAAAAACCAGTTGGCATGCGAATTTGGAAATGCTGAAAGATTTTTTGATCGCCCGAACAGTTTTCGATCCGTTCGCCAAGAACGATCCACCAAAGGAATAATTTAGAAATTATTCCGACGATTCTAAAATCGCTTAATCACCGAATTATTCTCGAATGGACAAAATTCAAGACGCACAAGGATAAGAAAATATTCGAAAATACTTTAAGCAACCCACGAACCGTCCTATTTTCCCGTCTAAGAACGACTAACCTATCGATTAACAAACAAAATCATTCCAACGACTCTGAACTAAACTCACTCGATCGCCGAATTCTCGGTAAAGCGAACGCAACCGCCGCGAGACCAGTCGCGCAATTTCGTTTGCCCTCGAAATTGAACGAAAAGCGACACACCCCGACGAACAGCGGGCATCAAGAATCCAAGGTATTCGACTCGTGTACACTGCCATTCTCGCAGGACATTTATGGCGTACATAAACCGCGGGTAGCAGTGGGAACGAGGGTTTAAGTATCACAAAAGTTGGACGCGAAGAAAATCGCCGAGGTACCAAATTAACATTATCTACCGTTACGACGAGGCGATGATTCATACCATACCGCGAAACATTGAAATTCCGAGTGCGCCGAGCCAACGCGCGGGGGTTGGGGGGGTGGGTAGGGTAGGTCGGTGGAAAACTTTTGCGGTCAAGAGAACCGCGCCGCTCCCCTCGCCCTCAGGATCACGAAGCTCGAGGATCCGTCAAATTCGAAACTGGCGGATCGTCCTGGCGGCTCTCGCGGCACGCGAAACCAGACGCGGCTGGCTCCCTTACGAACTTCGGATAGGCGCGATTCTCTCTGTGACGGAGGCAACGGGGTCAGGGGTCGAGGGGTTGGCGTCGGTGTATAGTACTCGGCGGCATTCGCAGAAGGTTCGCTGTGGGGAGTGTAGCGCTCGGTCGTAAGGACAGGGGAGAGAGAGAGAGAGAGAGAGAGAGAGAGAGAACGAGAAATAGTTAGAGGGAGAAGGTGAGGTGGATGAGGACGAGGGGGGTGGAGGGGGGGGAGGGGGTGGTTGTCGACGATAGGGCGAAGAAAGAGGTGGAGGAGCGCAGCCAGAGAAGCCGAGGTCCGTCGGTATCGATCGGGCGTCTGCGGTAGATTGACACGTGTCATGGCCGCCTCTCTCCTCGGTGTCGGTGAGAACGGGAGCGCGGGGGTGCGAGGGGGAGAGAGAGAGAGAGAGAGAGACGGGAGCGTCGAGAGAAAGCCGCGTGGAACGACGGAGAAAGGAGAAAGAGACGAGCGGTGGGACGACGTCGAGGGTGAAAAGGAGTGAGACCTCGGTCGAAGGAGCGTAAGACGAAGTGAGACGGACAGAAGGGAGAACTGCGAGGCAGCGGCAGCGAGCAGCAGCAGCAGCAGCAGTAGCAGCAGCAGCGGTAGCGTGCGGGGGGTGGGGGTGGGGGGGGGGAGAGGGGCGGGGAGGGGAGATCGGGGTGGTTGTAGTAGCGTCGAAGGTGGAGGAGGCGGTTGGCGAGAGGGTGGTCGGCGGGGAGGAGGCGAGGGAAAAGGACATTAAGGTGCGTAATAGCCAGCGGGGCGAGCGCGCACCGCCGCGGCATCGATTAGACAGAGGCTCCCTCGTCCCATTGCTAGGATGCAGCCCACCCCCACCCCACCCCACCTCTCTTCCTCGACCCACCGACATACTCACCCTCCGCTATAACCACCCGTCCACCCACCCCCCTCCCCCCCATACTCCCTCGGCAGAGGGGTCCCCACGACCACCCAACCCTCACCCACCCAACCACCCCCATCCCCCTCCACCCACTCCGTCGAACTGGAGAGCCCCCGAGTACGTGCTCTACATACACACTCGTGCGCTTATGTCAGTTCCTGTCCTGCCGTTGCCTCTGCCTCTGCCTCCGCCGCTACCGCTGTTACTACCTCTACCCGCTCGGTGTGTGCCACCGTTAAGAGAGAAAGAGAAACGAGGGGGGGGGAGGTGGGGAGGGAGGGAGGAAGAGGGAGATACAGGACGAGAGGGAGAGACACAGGGTCAGGACGAAAGGAGAGACCGAGAACGGGAGACAATAAGAGGGAACGAGAGATAGCGCGATAAAGGGTGAGGGAGAGCGAGACGGGCCGGAGGGTAGAGCGAAGCCACCTAGCTATCCTATGGCACCTACACACGCGCCAAACGGGGGGGACACCAACGTCTAACGTCGTTATAAACATTAACGGAGCGGCTCAATATTCCCCGGACCTTGCATCCCCCTGCGTCTACCTCCGGTCCATCTCTCCCTTCTAGACCGACCCAGACCTCCTCCTCTTCGCACTCTACCTATCGGACGCTGCCGACGCGGGGCTGGGGACGCTCACCTTCCTACGGGTTTTCCTGGGGCCCTTCGATTTTGCGAAGGTCCGGCAGCGTTAACCGCTACGTGGACCTCGCTTCGTCGATATCAGCGTGGGCCAATATCGTTAGTTCTTTTTTCTTTTCCGTGGACCGGTAGAGAGGGGAGAAACATGGAATAGAGAGAGAGAGGTGATCGAGGGGAAGGGGTCGAAATTGCACGGCATGCACTCGACGCGTGACGTAAAGTTAAAACCTAGACGGCGTCTACGCGAGCTGACCGATACCCCCCGGCAAAAGGACGCACGGGAGCCGCTGGATCTCGCGTTGTTGCGCCCCATTGTATCATTGTAAAAGCAAACGATCCGAGGAAATGACGTTCGAAGAGAGGGACGCGGTCGATCGCGACGGCGAAAGATCGAGCCGGCGAGTATAGCGTTTCTCTCCCGGTTTTGCGGGGAGCTGCGAGCGGGGAAGAGACGATGACGAGAGGATGGAGGTCAAGAGGGTCTACGGGAATTGAGTCGTGGGTGCTCACGGCAAACGGGGATCGAGATCGTCTAATTTCGTTCGACGAGTCCCGCAAGGATCTTCTGCCTCCTTTCTTTTCGGCCTCTCTCGCCTCCTCTCCGCAACCGTTGTCCCGCGTCCGTCCGTCCCTCGTCTCCTGCCGCCGCATCCGCGCCTCCTTCTTCCCTGACATCGATTTTGGCAAGAGAGCGTGGCCCCGGCGTGGAGAGAGCGAGGCCGGTAAACCGTACCGACGAATTCGTATGCGAGGGTCAGCGCTGATTATCGTTAATTGTGGTTGATATCGCGGATGAAGGGGACCGAAGGACCCTCGGCCATTTCGATCGGATTAGCAACACTGATCGAGGGCTATCGCGCGGCACTCGGGTATCCAGTTTCGAGATCGAGGATCGAGGACTCGAGCGGCCGACGAGCGTTATATAATTATGACGAATCGTCGGTAGCCACCGACGGGAAGGAAAGAAAGAAAGAAAAAAAAAAGTATGGAATACCGTCGAAACGTCGTTTTTCCCCTGAATACAGAGGTCTCGTAGATTTACGGTAATTCTGCTCGCGATTGGACTCGTATTTATGAGAACGTTTCTACCTCTACGATTCGACGGTAATTAAACCAGTTTCTCCTCGATAATTGTCTATTCTAATACGTGAATCAAACGCGGTGTTCGTATTGAAGTAAATCTGTGTCCGTTGAACGGCATTACGTTAAGTCTGGAATTGGGTGTATGGTTTACATCGTTCGGACGGTTTATTTTCGACCCTGTATCCATCTTGCGATGGTAGTTAGAAAGAAAGTATTGGGGATAGCTTTGAGAAAAATGTAATAAGATCTTATGGTAGGCAACTCGATCGGGAAATAATTTAGAATTCTTTATACGCGTTCTATGTTTTGACAAAAATACAATCGGGTCTGACGGTAGAGTTCTCGATCTGTAATTCAGGATTATTACAAAGTTCTTCAAAGCGCGTCTCAATTTATTTGTACAGATCTTTTTAACGGTTTCAGTCTTCATTTTCTGCAGGATTCTAGTTTTAGACGATCTTTCGGTGTACAATTCCTTCATAGCTTCTAATAGTATTCCACTTAAAAATAAGAATTAATAACGCTGTTCCATCATACACCGAAGACTCTCTGCACCCTCAACTTGCAACCCTAAAACCGAATAAAATTAATACTCGCTCGACAACCGTTTTGTCCGAAATTCTTCATTGTCTCCGTTCGAGACAAAGAAAAAACTAGAAAACGATCAGCAGGAACGATAATTTTTGTTTCGATTCACGATGCATTGCGCGTTGAGTGCCTAACCGACCTTACCAACAATGAAACGCATTAAACGCAGAGATAAAACGGAAACTTCGATCATCAACGCAGATGCGAGAGATTCAACGAACGCCGTTTAACCGCCGTTTGCGAATTCCACTTTAAAAACTGTCTCGCTTCACCGGCCCCGGTTACCTTCGTGAGCCGCGTAGGACGTATAATCTAGTCTCGCGTGGCATCGGAACACAGGGAAATTCATCTAGTTCGTGCGTTCAACAAGTATCCGTCCCTCCTCCTTCCTCGACCCTCGCAGCACCCCCTACCCCAACCCCCCCCCCCCTCCGACCCCCTCCTCCACCATCGCGAACGCGGTTAGATCGCTAGGCGAGCACGCATCGCTAACCCAGGGCTTGTCCCTAATTTTTCCCTAATTCGTGAAAATAAATCCCCCCCCCCTCCCCCGCCCCGCTCCCGCGTCACGTTGTCCCGGGGATCTAGGCAGTGTAGCAGGTGCGCGTGCTTTTTCCGTCGCACGATCGGTAATGAGGGATTAGTCATCGGTGATCGTCGATCAACGTTAACGTTACGATCAGTTTTAGCCGGTGTCCCCCTGTCCCCATCCCGCGCGATATCCGTCCGAGTTGGATATCATATTGACGTATCGACGTCTCCGACGCTGTCCGCGGCTCCCGGCCAATTAATGGCCTTTCTTGTTTTTCCGACAAACACTCGTAAATCTCGACTCGGATCTGTCCGCTCGATTTATTCTTCCTCCGTAATTCTAAGCCTGACCCGGATAGGCCTCTCCGGCGATACTTTTGTTCACGCTCCGGAGCGCGTGTTCCGCGCGACGATACAATTAATGCCGGGGGGGGGGGGGAGGGTTTTGCCCGTACGTACCGGACCCCACCACCCTCCGGCAAATATTTAATTTACTACGAGCGTCGTGGACTTAATTGGGTACGGTTTGTATTGGACCGGCCGATATTTGTTTCTTCGAACGTAACAAACACCGCGATTGCGTGAGACCACTGGATGGCGATGATACATCGCGGACAACGAGGAACGCCTATCGTGATATTTGTTGCGTATGACGAGGGGCGGGATTTGATTAGTTTGGAAGACTTTCGGGCGCTCTTGGGATTTCTGCTTTACTCGCCGATCGATGACGATTCGGGTTGGAAATGAACGGGGAGAGATTCTTGTTCGTTTAATCGCTTCGTTGGGACGGATGTTGTTCTACGGTCGAGCATGGTAAGTTCATTGCGTACGAAAGTTCTTGTTAATCGCGTGGTGCAGGATTCTGATCTGGATATTTTTGTAAGAGTGAACAAAAAATTTATTAAGACTATGAAGAAAGATTGCTACGTGTTCTGTTTTTGCTTGCGACAATTTATCGCAAATTTTATGTATTGAAGTATTCTAGTTCATTACGCTGAACTAGATTCTTTTCTGACAATTTGTGTAGAAGTGAAACAAGAAATGGCAGAAAGTTTACAATTCTATCCAGGGAAAGTATGTTAAATTTGTGAATTTCGAAAATAAAAACAAATATAGCTACCTATGTATTGTCAATAAATTGAAATCTGTTTTTCAGATATCACTTACAATCTTTCAAAACTTATCCAGAAATAAAAAAGAAAATTAAGCACGCCAAAGACTTAAACTCTTTACCGCTTGAAGTAAAATCCCTATCAAAATTATCCACCCAAATTTGGGAGAAAGCTTCCAACACCCCGAAATTAATCGGAATTTCCAACCACCGTCAACTTCCCCGAGCATCCCCTACGCGTCACTAGTAACCTCTCGCGCAGTTCCTTAAGACGTCCCACCTGTCCACCTGGAAAATAAGAACCGAGGAAAACCGTCGTCCCTTACGCCCCGAGCATCATTCGCCGTTAACGGGCGGACGAAGAAAAGCGTCGGCGCGTTTTACCGAATGCCATCGAATGCCCCGATATCCCGGCTATCAGAAATTTTAGTCACGTCAATGGTGAACGGTGTCAAGACTCCGGTTGCGCGTTAAGCGATCGGCAACGAAAGAAGCGTGTTTCGGAGGCGAATGGAAATTTCATTTGGTAGTTTTCTCCGTTTAATAAGACGGTGAGGCGACGGGGGGGTAAGGGGCATCGGGAGGGGGGGAGGGGGACAGGGGATGAAGAGACGGAGCCACGAGGTCGCTGCCGGTTCGCAGACTTCGGAAAGGGGAAACGGAAAGGGCGCAACAAGGCCGGGGGGTGGGGTGAGAGGTTGGCGGAGGGCGTCCGGGGGTGCTCGGCGGTAGTCGGCGGGGTGGGTTTGGCTGGCGGGGCGGGCGGCGGGCAGAGGGATGGTGGGAGGGGGGTGGGGGGGATCGGCCAGGACTGGGAGGCGAAGTGTCGTCGTCCGAATAACGGCCAAGCGGCATCGACCGATCTTCCTGCCCCCGGCTCGTACGAAGCGTCAACTTGTTTCCCTTCTGTTCCGCGAATATCGGACCTTCAATTTGCCCGCTGCGGTTCGCTAACGCGATTCTCCTTAACTCACTGCCCTTTGCTAGCGCCGTACCCCGTGCACGAGCCATGAATTGGCATTTCAATCGCGGCCGTGTCGAATCTTCAGAGTTTCTTTTTCTTTTTTTTTTTTTTCTTATCGGATGCCGGAGGTATCGCGCCGCTCGCTACGGGGGCGGAAAATTTAGTAAAGACGTAGCGATTCGACGTGGCTTTCTTTGGAGGATTTTTCTATTTTTTCTTTTTTTTTGTACGATCGTACGGATCTGTGGATTTAATGAACTCGGAATGCTTGGGTATGAAAATTCGATGGGGCTTTGTTTGGGAATAATTCGAGAATAAATTTCGCCCTCTTCGGCTTGTATTTCGTTACGATGGAAGAACGATAATTGAATTATGCGATACTTTGGAAATAGTTTTGTAAATGCGTTGGTTAGATCACTTAGAGGGAATTAGATGAATTAAAGGATATCTCGGTTTCGAATTCCCTGTCCATGAAATTGTTTCCGTTCACTGGCGGTTCTTTGTACGCGATACGCATTAATAAAAGTGAACTCCTTTTCGCGGAGGTTCTTATTTAAATAAGTTGACATTGCAATTCTCTACTGTTTCAAATTCTCCGAGTTTTTTTTTTTTCATAGAATGCCCGAGGCATCGCGCGACTCGCTCTGGGGCGGAAAATTTAGAAAAGATGTACTCTTAGCGTATCGTCGGTATGTACTTTTAGTTTTACGTGTAAGCAGAAAGATTTTTTAATGCAATCATTTTGGAACGGTCGAACATAAAAATTGTATGCTACTCAAAATCAAAACTTTTTCAGAGCAACATACTTTTATGTAATGAAAGTGCAAGGAGGGAAGTATATAATTCATTGAAAACAGTTTTAAAAATATGTTAGTTAGATTAATTAGATGGAACTGGATAAAATAAAAGAATATCAGTTTTGACTCCCGTGTTAATTCAAGCATAATTATAATAATTTTATACGAGTAGGAAACCAAAAATATGACGTTATTACAATATTTCATACGTGCATGTGTGTTTGTTAAAGAACATGTAAACAGTCAGATTTGTTAAATGCGTCGACGTTTAAATCGGAGTAGCGCGTTGTTTTATAAATTTTCCACCACAGGGGAGAAATTCAATATATAATATACTATATAAATACATCGCTTTAAAGTATCATTTCTGTGTTTGTAATTTGTCCAACGCCTGTTTGTTTACACGAAGGGTGCCGTTTAAATGAATTCACTGACACATTTACTCACGTGCAGATTACCGCTTTATCCAACGCGTTGGTATTACCAAAATTAGATAACAATTAAATATCACGGTGGTAAATCCAAAAACTTGCGAGACAGTAATAAATGTTACGGCTTAAATAATGGTGCACCGCGGGAACGAATATACAAAATTACGAGTTCGCCAAATTTATACTCCAATTAAGTTTACCCCGATGATTCAAAAGCAGTAACGTTGGCTAACGCTATTATACTTAAATCACTGCCCTTCGCGAGGGATGAATTGGCATTTCAATCGCGAGCGTTCCGAATCCTCGAAGTTTTTATGGGCTCTCCTGCGGATATCGCAGGACTCGCCCCCGGGGCGGAAAATTTAGTAAAGATGTATCATCCCTCCACGTTCTCGTTCTTATATACAGTGACTCACGAGCCGGTACGCGTAACGAAACACAAGTGGATTTCATTTTCCCCGTGAAAGTGATTTTTGATTTGGTACCATCATTTCTATCATCCTGCTATATCGTATATCTACTTGTATAATTTTTATGGTAGACCTAACGAGATACAGAGTTTCGTTTTCCCCATGAAACCATAATATCTGTATCTATTATGTTATATATACTTGTATAATTGACATGGTTTTAGTACAAAAAATAAATTCACAGTCTCCGAGCGAGCAAATACGTCGGTAAGTCGATCCGAAATGCAAACGTCATGTGAACAAACCTGTGAATCACTGCACGTTCATAAATGTTACAGCTTTAATACACAGCCGGCAGAGAACGCGTACTAAAAATTTCAAATTCACGACCCGATTAAATTCACCCAAATGATTTAATTAACGCTGACGCGATTCTACTTAACTCAATACGCGTGATCGTTACGAATAATCAGAGTTTTACCGAATCTCCTGCAGGTATAACAGAACTCACTCTAGAACGGAGAATTTATATATACCTTTCGAACTTGTCACCGTTGTACAATTATTTAACGCAATTCCCAAACGTTGTAACTCGGACGAACAACCGACATCGAACAAATATTTATAATAACGAACTCACCGAGTTTCCGTGACCATCGAGTTCGTCCTAACGACTCAATTAACGCTAACGTTATACCAGATAACTCAATACAGGTGGTCGTTGAACGTAATAAGAATTTTATAGAATCTTCCCTGGACGTTACAAGATCAAGAGACAAAGGTCTTGTCTCGGGCCAAGTACAAGTACGCGTAACTAGACCTTGTATCTGTTCAGTTTAGCGAAGAAAATTTAATGAAGATGTACCATTCGATTTTACCACCCTGTATAATTTTCTAATACAATTCCGCGATCATAAATATATAAACACCACAATTCAGACCCACTAAAATTTACCTCCCTCCAACAATGTATAAAACCAATCCCTAAATGTTCCAGTCGGAACAAACAGCCGCCAAACAAAGTATTTAAAACGACGAACTCATCGGATTCCCTTCGCGATTGAGTTCACCCGGTGGACCCGACGACGTCTAAAGCAACTACGTTACACCGCGTCTCGAGCGTCCTCTTTAACTTTCCGCGCGGCTTCCGGGGGACCGTTTGAAATTTATTACCCCCAAAGTAGAGCTCAAAGTAGTGCCGCGCGCGAGAGAGAGAGAGAGAGAAGGACCATCCCTACCTAATGTAATGAAAAAAACATGTATCAGGATACGGGGAGGCGTTGAAGAGAGAAATCAATGGAGGGCTACGAGGACGACGACGACACACACTTCTGCATCAAGTGTCATCTGACGGTGCACGGATTGGAGAACTACGTTAGACATCGTCAATCCGGATGTCGTCCGCCGGACGAGAAGAGCGAGGCGGCTCGAGCCTCACCCACCACACCCACCACCGTCACCTATCCCGAGATATTAAACGCGGACGCGTTCTTCAGCTCGTTGGAGTTGCAGAGCAGCACGAAGTCTAATACGCGCAGAGCGACGGGTCTGCTGGAGGAGGGGAGGAAGTTCAAGAAGGACGACAGAAGGAAGAAGATTCAGAAAGGTCAGGCGGACGGCGAGGAGTCCGCTGGGAAGGAGAAACTTCACGGTATGTTACCTGGCGTCACCGACCTGGACGATCCAACGGATCACCTCTGCATCCCCTCGCTCGTCGGATTTCCGGATATCGTCTCTTCGGTCTCTAACAAGCCCGCGTCCACGAGAACCAAGCTGACCCAGTCGATGGCTCATTCCAGCACCAGCATCGATAATACGAATTTCCCTAACAAACACGAGCCGGATAATTCGTTGGAGAGTCTGATGACGTCTCACGAGTCCAAGCAGGTGGAGAGGAAGAGGCAGGAGGACAGTCAGAGAATGGAACAGGTTCATCAGACCTGGTTGGAGGACACCATTTTGGCTGATCTCGTTGGGAATAACGAGAGCAAGGATCTGGCGCGATACGAGTTCGAGTATCAGCAGGACGAGGATTCCGAGGACGACACGCTCGAGGATGATCTGGCCGACGATGACTCTTACTCGGAGTCCGACGATGGGGAGGATCGCGAGCGTCCGCCGCACGGTCATACCGGTGGCAAATGGAAGCCGGGATTGGAGGATCTTCCTCAAAATATGTCCCAGCTTCAGGAGGACGAGGCGGAGGCGGATGACGAGCATCAGGAGCATCCTCCTCCGACTTATACCGGGGGAAAGTGGAGGCCTACGGAGACGTCGCAGGTATGTCGAGTTGGTTTTTCGGTAGGGTGGATATTGATTGTCCATTTACTTTACCCTTTGCGGTCCTACGTCGTTCGACGTCGCATTTCGTTCTAGCAGTTGGCAGCATCACTGGCGAATCCTGGTACCGTGATCAGGTCCAGCGGTTATTTATTAATATTTTTTCCTTTTTTCCCCTCGTTTATTTATTAATATGTTTTACACGTTTTTCAAGATCAATGCCTTCTTACAGCCTAATTATTGAATTTATTCTTTGCAGTGCTTTTGAGAAATGGGTCCCTTCTGGATCCATTATTCGCGATAGAGTTCTTTCCAGCTTTATTCCTATTGGTCTAAAGCTGTAAGGGAGTCATTCCGCAGCGATGCCCCTTCTGGGCATAGCAGCGAAGGCCTGGTCCCGAACATCCCATGTGGGTGACGTAGGGCTTAAAACACCAAGTATCCGGTGAGGTGGCACCGGCAGAGGATGGGGATGCATGTCTAAACAAGACCACCCCAACTCTGATGAGGGCAGGAATGGTGGGTTTAAAAAAAAAATGCTACCCTGATCAGTGATGCAGGTTTGCTTAAAAAAAATTTAAAGGAATTGTGAAAACATTGCGGACCGCAAAGGGTTTTAAAGATACCGCCATATCGTCCTTATCACCCAGGTTCTTGATGATGCTGTGTGTTTTTTTTTGTGCAGAAAGTAGAGGAATACGAGGCTAAGGGCAACGCCGGACAACCGCCGCCAGGACATACACGGGGGAAATGGGTACCGGGTGCACAAGCGGATATCGAGTCGGGATATTGGTGCAATCCTTGCGGCAGGAAACTCGCCTCTCGATTGGTCTACAACAGGCATCTTCTCTCTGATTTGCACGCTAGAAGGAGCATCAGAGAAATCGATGGCGTCCTTCGCTTACCGCGTGCCGCGGATCTGAACGTTGGGAGAAAAACGTCTACCCGTGTTCAAGTGAGGATCAGTAGTAGATAATTAGTGAAATAGTCGTTAGGATGATTCTACTTGCATACTAGCGAACGTCGCTAACATGGAGGTTAGATCAAACAGTATTTCGAATAATTTTATTTGCGATCGAACAGAGATCAGGAATCTAAATATTCCGTTTGATAGTATGTTGAAAAATTCTACTCGTGTTCAAGCAGATATCGGTTATCTGCATAGACTATTTAATATTCTATTTAATAGTTCCATTTAATATTCTATTAAATATTCGATTTAATAGTCTTCCAAGAAATTCTGCTTGTGATAAAATAAAGATCAGTAATATAAATTACTGTGATAATAGTGTTTCGCAGTGTTCCAATTCCGTTCAAATCAAGATCTGGAATCTTGATAATCCATTTAATAGTTTTAATAATCTAACGATGGTTACCCAAACATTACTAATCTACGTGTTTACTGTAGCAGTTAAAAAAAATAATTTTGTCAAACCTTGGAAGTTAGAAGTTCCAATTTTATTTACTTTTTTTTATTAATCAACGCTGACGGTATACGTTTAATTAACAGAAAGTCAAGGAAGAACCGGAGGAGAAGGAGGTTAAGAAAGGTTTGCGCCGAAGGGAAAAAGAAGTGCTCTCGTGCGAGATGTGTCACGCCCGAGTGAGAAGACCTCAAATGGGCAAGCATTTGCTCTCTCATTATCACTGCCGCGTCGCTGGCGTAAATCCTCGCGGTCCAAGGGCGCGTCGTTTTTTGCTGGAAAATATGGCGAACGTGGTTCGGCAGTGTCCCTTTCAGTGCTCGTCCTGCCGTTTTTATTGCAACACGGAAGAAACGTTCTTGCTTCACTGGCGATCGGCTTTACATTCGAAGACTCTCGAACAGGTAGTGATTTTATTCCAAGGATCTATATTCGTTTCAATTTCAATAAAAATTTGTCAAAATACTGTTAGATAGAACAACGTTTTTGTAAATCAACCTTACACGAGACATATGTATACCTTATCTATCAGTTTCCATTAAATCCAATTGGTCTTGTTAAAAAAAGAAACGAATTACTCAAATTCACGTTTCGCCTGGTACGATTCAAAATCATATTCAGCCACCAGGAACAGATTGTTTGTTTACCATTGCAATCCGAAAATCATTTATATCGCAAAATTAACCGCATCACAAAATACAGCCCAGTTTCCACAATTCCCACTTTCAAACGAATAGCTTGAATTTTGAAAAACACGACTCTATCGATCTTTCTTGGTCTCGTCAGATCGGCGGTAGCTACAAGTGCACTCCATGCGACTTCTGGTGCGGGGACAACGACGCGATGGAGACTCACTTGTTGAGTACGACTCACCGTGACGTTGTCTCGATGATGAATGGTTCCGTACCGGTGGTAGTCGGACGTCAACGTGCGCTGCCTTGCGGTAGCTGCGTCCGTCATTTTCGATACAATTTCCAGTTACGATTGCACGTCAAGGAAACCGGCCATCGGGAGAGCTTAACCGTCACCGACGAGTATCAGAAGCGAATCAGATGCAACCTCTGTACCCGCGTCGTTCGGTCACTGGTATCCCTGCAACGTCACCAGCTAATTTATCACAGTGGCAAGAATAAGGAGAAGGACGAGCCGGTGGATTCAGCGACCGCCGCCCCTTACTTTTGCTCCTTCTGCTCGATGAATTTCACGACGGCCCAGGAGGCCGTCCTGCATCGAAGGACCTCGAGCCACAAGGAAACCGTGAGGGCGTGCAAATACGAGCGTGGTGTATCTACGACGACGATTAGGGAGTGTCCTCATTGCGAGGAGAAGCAGCCTAATTTGGCGGAATACAAGGAGCACGTGCTTCGAAATCATTCCGAACTCTGTCACAGGTATGATTTTTATCGTTGGCGTATGAAGTCGCGTAATTTTGAGATTATCATTCGACTTTTTTGATTGGACGGGGAGTAGAGAATTTGCGATCGGTTTTATTGAAATTCTTTTGCGACACCGAGTGATCAGCGGTGTATAATACAAACAGAAAGTTGTATTTTGATCAATGTAGTATCATATGATATTGATAGACGGTTAATCTGTAGCAGGAAAAATTGTTATTGAAGATAAATATTAACGGGGAAGTGCGTTCGGAGTATTCTACATATTTCTTGCTTCGTGGTATGATGAACATAACAAATCATTTTTTAATTCAGTTTAACTATCTCGAAAACCCCCATTCGTTCTTTCCGGAAAAGATACAAGGTCTAGTCTCGCGTACTTGTACTTGGCCCGAGGCAAGACCTTGTCTCTTGATATAAAAAACTTACGAACAGTCCCTCTCATTTTTACCTCTTTCGCGAACAGATGAATTCGACCAAATTCAAAATATCTCATTTACATTTACATCGCTAATCTAATCAAGCATCCACGCTTCATGTCAGCGCTCCAACACGCGTTTCTAAAAATGTCCCGCAAGACAAACCTGTCTTAAATTAAAAATAAATTCTACATAACTTATTACCATGAAACAAAATCGGAACAAATCTGGATCGTGCACATCACCGAATCACCGGATCTCCAAACTACTTCTAAAGCAAGCAAACACACGTGATTCCTCGTGAAATAATTTCCAGTAGAATAGAAATTCTATAATTATTTCCCGATCAGCGTCCCGAAATACACCCGATAGAATAAAAGAAAGTTTGGAGATCCGAACATCCGGAGATGTGCACGATCTAGATTTAAGCCACAACATCACCGACGAATGCGAAGAAACGCTTGACGTCGAGCACCGCGACGCCGACCGTCGCCGTCAATTATTCGTCCGTACCTCCATACCAAATAAACTTCGCAACGTCCGTCTCTTCCGTAGATGTCCCAATTGCGGAATGCTCTTCGCCCTCTCGCAGGACGTAACGAGGCACACGCGTGAGAATAACTGCCGCGACGAGAACAAATTGAACCTCGTCAAAGCGTCGTCGGCCGTCAAAGAAGAATGGAAATGCGACAGCTGCGGCTTCTCGACGGATTCCCGTGCCGAGTTCATCTTTCACGAGGCTCTTCACGCCGGTGCGATTCGCGACGACATCGACGCCGCGTGCAACGGCAAATTATTACCGAAATACTCCTGTCCCGTTTGCAAGAAGATCTTCGTCAAAGTAACGCTCCGTAATCACATCAGAAGTCACACCGGCGAGAGGCCTTTTCCATGCGGCAAGTGTTTCGTCTCCTTCTCGAGGAGATCGGAATTAAACGCCCATCAGAGGGAGTGCGCGACGCCGACGTCGCCGACGTCCGCTTGGACGGGAAAGTCCGTGCGTAAACGGAATTTCTTCTGCGCCGAGTGCAACAACGCCTTCTACACCAAGTGAGTATAAACTAACGTTACGTCGCTCCGCGATTGTCGTTATCGTTATTGCCGCTAGTACTAGGCGAAACCCCTTCGTCGCGATTTCGAGGAAGACGGAGAGAAAAGAAAAAGAACTGAATCGTGGGGGGGGGGGGGGGGATTAATAATATCGAACGATCGTCTGAAAACGGCGCGCAAAAGTAATTGCTCGCGCACGTTCTTCGTGTACGGGACCTCGTCGATGGCTGGCGTGACGTATAGGAAACATTGTGTCGTGACAACAATGGGTTTAACATAGAAAACTCGCTGCATTATCCGGCCAACAAAAGGATCGTATTTATCTCGGGATTTCCAGTTAGGTACAATTATATTGCATCGATCGTAGATCGGTGTGTACTCTCTCTCTCTCTCTCTCTCTTTCGCTCGGGTGGGTGAAACGACGACGACGACGTACGATACGGACGGGAACATTTTTTTCATACCTACGAACCTTTCACCGGGTACATTTATCTCGGACCGGAGTTACCTTTTACGAGTGCGTCAAATCGATGCCGCGGATAGATCTCGTAAATATCGCGCTCTTTTTTTTTTTTTCTTTTCCTCCACGGTACACAACCCCTCGAAGTAGAAATGTCCGCGCTGGAAGGAATGGCGAGTTCTTGCGTTTTGTCGGTCGACGACAATTGTGTATCGGCGGTGATACGTTGACCGTTGGATGTCGAGCAAATATTTGCATGATTCGTTGCACGAGGAACGGGAAGTGGTTTGAAGGGGAATGATTGAATTTGAAATAGAGTTTTGGAAATGTATAATGAGGAGCGAGCTTCTGTTTTGAGTTTTCTTGTCTGTTTGAATTTTGTAGGAATTTTTATTTGCGTGAAGTTCGCAGTTTCACGGGGAGGAGGATTTGATAATTATTATAAACGATGTTGTTCGAGAGAAAAATAATCCCGTGAATCGTGAGGTGCTAGGTTGTCTGGGGCTTGAGATATTACAAATAGTGTTTTTTCTATGTAACTTGTGAAACTAAAAATTCCCTCGAAAGGGAACACAACAATTTCTGGAGATACGTTTTGATATTCAACACATTACCGAACAGAGACTTCGAAAGAACTTTAAACGCAAAATAGAAATTTCAGCTTTATGAAAAATCGAAAACTCGTAGTGCAATAGAATTATTAACTGCGAACCACGAGTGACCATCTCAAATTAGAATTCAACATCCTCCAAAAGTCATTATTATTTCAAGTCGCAATTATTTACAAGAACCATCTTACACCGGATAACGGATATACCCGCGCAACCCGCTTTCTGAAATCACTTATAAACGAAGAAGCCAAATGTCTGGCATGTACAAAATTATCCTAAAAACACGGCGAGCGCAAATACTTACCTTACCCGCTGCACAGAATCACGAAGACCAAAAATGTGACAGGAAAACACAAAACCTGATACAATTATTACTTACAAACCAAGAGCGACCATTTCAAATATGAATTCAACGTTCTCCGGCTGTCGTTATTAATTAGCACCGACACTATTTACAAGAACCAACTTACAGAGTGCAAAGTACTTTCCTTACTCGACGCGCAGAATCCCGCATACCAAAAATATCGAGAGAGAGGGAGAGAGAGAGAGAGAACGACCTGATTATCGGCTACCAACCAAGAGCAACGTTATCAAAGGGAGAATACACTCGAATTCTAGATCCGCATCGAATATTTCATTATCCCCCCCCCCTCCAACTCTGCGTACCGGTCTCCGTGCTACTCGCGTACCATTTGCCTTTACGCCTGCATCTTTCCGAAGAGAGAGAGAGAGAAAGGGACCACCGGTGTGACCCGGCTCGTTGTAAATAAAGGGTGGCGCATTCGGGGGTAAAAAGTGTAAGACAATAAAAGCCACCGCCGCGAGCTGGAACCACGGAACGTTCGCGCGGTCGTAGTAAAAGTGTCCTCGCTGCATAACTATAAAATAAAAGACCGTATCCGTGGACCCCGTGTATGCGGCGGCGAAGAGGAGGAGAGGAAACCAGAAGAGAGGAGTTCTCTCGCTGTGTACGAGTCGCTGGGTAGCCGTGCCGCGGGATAGAAAGAGAAAAGAGGGCGAAACGAAGGGTTTCGAGGGGGTTAGCGGGGGTGGGGGGAGGGGGTGGGGGAGGCGGTGGGGGAGGTGGATAGCTGCCCCGCGTTCTCTGCCAGCGGCTCGTATTAACATCTCATAGCGGCCTGTAAGCCCACGGGTCATTCTAGTATTTAACGGGCCTGCATTATGGTCCGTGTAAGTATATGTCCTACGGCCCCTTCTAATACTAACCTATGCAAATAGAAGCGAAGCAGCGCGTGCTAATGTTGTAACGTAGTATTGAAATTACTATTGCTCTCGGTCCTCGCGGTTCTTCGGGAAGTGTAATTGAATTTCATGGCGACTCGATGATTCCCGGGGAAGAAAACCGGGTAAACGGGCGAAATTCGGTGTTTACCGATTTCGAGTCACGGTATTGATGACGTTTTGCGGGTTTGGAGGACGACGTTAATGTCGGTTCTCCGATATTTTGGAGGAACTGTTATGTTAATTAAAGGATTGTTTGTTTATCGGAGAAAGTTCTTTTTTTCTTTTTATAATAGGGGAAGAATGTCGCGAGTTAATATTGAAATGCTCGTCGCGGTTCATGGTTACTGTTCTTTGAGAAGAATAAATTGATCAAACGTTTGAGTTAGGAATAATTAAGTGGTCAGTCGTACAGTCTGTGAAGTGCAATATTCAACTCAAAGTATGAAGAGGAAATCTAGAAATAATTAACTTTGTAATAAAATAAAATATCTCGTAAAAACCGTTGTGGGACAAGTATAGAAAATTTGGTATTCGGATAAGTAGTACCAACTATTACATTGTAAAATATCTTCAAAAATGATACCAAATCTTCAATCAGAAAAATTTGGATTCTAATTCAATCATCCCCCGAGGGTCTCAATATTTTGACCAACATCTCGACACTGAAATTACCACAGTCACCCAACTCCGAAATCGATCAAAATAACGACAAACCAGGCGCAACGAATAAAACTTCTAAACTTCCGGGAGATCAAAGAGCAAATCATCCGCGACGCGTCCTCGAAAACGTTGCTTTATGGTCAATTTCAACCCCGACCGGCCGACGATTAAAACCAAAGATTCTCGAAATAGGAAGCGGGAGAGATAGATTCGAGAGCTTCGACAAGGATTTATACCGTAGATCCGTTATCAGTTTCGCGAGTCGCCGAGACGCGGCGATATTTAACGGATGCGCATAACGGACCACGCGAATACTTCTGTGTAACGTACCTCTCGCGCACACTTGCTTCTAACTCACCAACACGAGAGCGCGCGGGCGCTCGAGTAGGACGTGGCTGCCCGCAACTAGGCGCCACTGCACGGTATTTCTCTCTCGCGCGTACCGTGCACGTCGTCGACCTAAGTATTAAACCATTGCTCGGGTGTAGAGCAATCGCTATAAAGCAAATGTTAACACCTCTGCACGCCCGCCTCGATCCCCCTCCCCCCCTTCCCCGTTTCTCTCTCACTCACCCCCCCTCCTACCCCCGTTCCACCGACACCCAAGCCACCCTTTCACCGGTACACGCATTACCTTCTGTAACAGTACCTATTCAACGTCAGGCCACCGACCTATTCTCGTACCAGAAGACTCAACCGTGAGCAGCCGAATGGCCGGCCCGAAGTCTCGACGTCGGCCCAAAACGACGAGGGTTTCGCTTAATGTCGCGATTCCGACCGTTCCGAGGGATTAGGCTCGACTATCGTCCTTTCGACTATCACCCTTACGATCGTTCCTGTACTCCACAGATAACGCTCGATCTCATTTCTTTCTCTCACTCTCGCCTGATTCTTCTCGTTCTCCGATACAAAGGTGGCGGACGCGCTCGGGAGTTTCGGGAAGCACGGGAAGTGGGTCGTCGGTGAGGCTGGGTGCTGCGCGAATGATACTAAGTACGCGCGTAACAATACGATGATAATGTGAGACGAATGTACGATGTTTGTTGACGTATCGAATAGACAAACGGACATCGAATTCTTATCGACGTATTTTCTCTATTACGACTGTACACCGATCGTGAAAGAAATCATAGATTGACGTTGTTGCTGTTAACGTTTTTATTTTAATAATTAACACCCCCTTGAATCTGGAAGTAAGTTCTCGCACTTCCTTGAAAAATGTGTGTCTATTAGCAAGATATTTCGTTGATTGAGAAATAAACACGCACGTTTACATATAAGTAATACAGAACTACAGACGGTAGTTTTCATCGAAAATACAGAGACTTCTCTCGCACCCCTAGAAATGCTTTCTCGCATCCCAAGGGGTGGATTCGTACGCACTCCAAGTTAAGAATCGCTGTCCTAAGCGAATCGACGGTCATTTACCGATTGTACCGCAACGGTGTCATACGACTCAACGAACAACTACCTAATACATCGCATCCTTTCACATCATCTCGATATCTAATTTCCGTCATACTAATTTAATTAATACACCATGCGATTCGTGTATGGGAGGAGATGCCGAGAAGAACGTTCGAACGGAGCAAGCAAACATCCGTCAACAATCCCAAGGTTCAACATTAAAACAACAGTTTCGTCTCACTACCGTGTCATCTCGAACGATAATGCTTAATCCGGTCTCGGCGAAGATCGACTGGGCGACCCGTGGTCTTCTCGTGAATTCAAATTCTCTCCCCCCCCCCCCCCCCCTTCGAAGTTTCAGTAACCCTCTTTACGCAATCACCCCCGCAGACCGCCCTCCGCCGCCCCCTCGGGTTCTTAGAGCGCCAGCGAGCGCCGTTGTACCTGGAACTCCGTGTCATCCTTCGACCGCAAGCAGTTCAAACTTCCGTCGGCCAACTTGATTAGGACTTTCTCCAGCCCCATTTTAGGCGGCGGAAGCTCCGAGGGATCCGGGCGCGTCAGTTGTCCGCCACGTCGAATCCAGAGGCAATCCTGCCCCCTCTCACCAACACCCCTCTATCCACCTCCAAACTACGTGGGGGGGGGGAATCATTCGTACCAGCAGCGGAGTCACACGAAAGAATCGATAATTATTTCCCTCGATCGTTCGACGTACACGGGCGAAGTAGCGTCGCGCTAGTCGACTTTTGTACCTCGAACCCGGGGGGGGGGGGGGTTCATTAGTTCGAAATCAGGGCGTGTTCGCGTTTAATGCGAGGAAAGAGCGGAGAAGAGCGAGCGAAACGTGACGACGGCGGTGTAAGTGGATAAAGAGGAGAAAGAAAAATGCGAAGATGGCGATGTGGTGGGGGGGGGGGGGAGCAAGGGACGGAGGGAGGGGAGGAACGGGTGAAGGAAGGAAGGAAGGACGGAAGGAAGGAAGGAAGGAAAGAGAGAAAGAAGGTAATTACGAGGAGACGGGCAGCTCCCGCGCATTCGATCGCCTAACCAATTCTCAGAATACGCGGCCAACTCTCGATGTATGCGCATATTCAAGATAGTATGTTACATACGCGAGCTACTGACCGTACGTTTCGTTCGTTCCACCCCCGCTCTCGCCATCGTCCTCTCTCTCTCTCTCTCTCTCCACCTTCCACCACATCCTCCTCTCTCATCCTCCTCGTCCTTCCCCTCCTCCTCCTCCTCCTCCTCCACCGGTCCTTCCCAGCCTTCTACCCACCGGCAACCCTCTCGTCCCTGTGTGTACGCGAGTTCCCCAGAGGTATTTACATATATGGACCGCGTGGCGTGGCGCGAGCGTATCTTTTATCTTCCGTAGCAGTAATGGCGCGTCCACCTCCTTCGTACCTGGCCAGGTAAACACCGTATAGATAGGCATACTGGGTGAGATTGGCGTAACCTCGCCGCACGGTGACATCCTCCCGGATGACGTTCCCGATACTATTTGCAAATAAAACATGTACACGCGGTTTCTACTACGGTTGGGTCTCGTCTGTGTGTGTGTGCGCGCGCGCGTACCCGTCGCGCGGAGTCACGGACGTTGCCGCGCATTATTGAGAGAAAGATGCCGGCCATAAATTGCCGTTGCGGTTTTGAATCACGTCGAAAGATTATCTCGATGAGATCGAGCGTTCGGAGTTTCGAGGGCTCGATATCCACGAGATTTGTCCGTCAAGTAAATCAGGGGAGGATGGGAGAATTTGTAAGGAATAACTTGGCCAGTTAAATTAAGGATATCGGGGAAATTCTGGATAATTCGATTTCACCAGGAATTTTCGACGAGATTGTCGTGGAGGGAAAAATGAACGTACGATGGATTTTATATCGTAGGAAGTCAGAGTTGGCATCGTTTGTTATGTTAGTGAAACGTTTCTAGGTTTGTTTTTTATTATTGGGATTATTTGCGAGATGATTCGATTTTTATGGAATTGGCGGAAATTTTTGAAAATCGCGAATCTTTGTGTCGCGGAGAAGAGGAATTCTGCTTGTTTCTTCCGATACGAAACTTTTGAAAGCGAATACGGATAAGCCAGATCTCGCGAGAAAGATGAATCATTTTTTAAACGAAAGATGAAGCCTTTTTCTCTCGACGCGAACTTTATCCACGATTATATCTTTTCTCTAATTTCTTCTAACGATAAACCAGCGTATTTTCCAATTAAAAATTTGTAGTTGAAATTCCGTTTCCCATAAACCTTCCTCACAAGCGACTGCCAGGAAAAACAAAATTTGCAAATCAACCTTCTTATCAAAAACATAGATAAACATCAATTACTACTCACACAATTTCTCCCCTTTCAAACAACAAAAACTCAATACAACCGTCGACGAACAAAAAAAAAAAAAAGAATCAAGAAGATCCTCTCCACCGACCAAAACCATCCTGACGCGGCCAGATCAACGAAAATTTCTCAACGCCCCGCGAGCGTCCCGAAAGCCCCCGATTTATTTCCCGCGGGATAACGACGCGAAGATCGCACGAGAGTCGCCGGGGCGCAATTAATTCGGCCGCGAGGCGTGTACGGATTGAAATCGTCCATAAATCTCGGATGATCGTAAATTCAGTATCCGGCCAGAGAGCCGGGGGTCGAACGTCGAATCCGCGGCGTCTCTGCCGCTTCGCGGCGACCACCATTGTCTCCGCTGACCAATACCGTTTTCTCTCGCCTCCGTACCGGAGACGCTAATGAGGCGACCGGCACCGGTAAGTCGTCTTTCCGAATCATCCCGCTTCCAAACGGCGTGGGGCACCCCCTTAAGCGTCCGCGAGCAGGCAAATCCCCCCGCGGGTTTGTTCTCGTACGAGCCCAGAGTCCAGAAGGGCGGGAGGGGGTGGGGGGGGGGGTGTGGGGGGCGAGAAAAGGACAAAGGGAAGAGTAGGAACGATTTCTGCATGCCCCCGTAGGAACAATGCAGACGCTGTTGCACCGCATTCGTCCCCCCCCCCCCCACCCCCTGAAATGTATTAGTGAGGCGTCCCATACCGGTGCTCGAGCATTGTGTCCGCGCACGCATACGCGTTAAACGCGCTGGATCTCGTACGTACGTACGTGTTACCCGGTGCACGCGTGTACGTACCTGCGGCGTTTTCTTCGCTCTTTCTTTCCCCCTCTCTCTCTCTCTCTCTCTCTCTCTCTCTTCCTCTTACTTTCTCCAAAGGTACGCGGAGCTAGCTAGCTAGCTAGCGAGCGAGCGCGCGCGCGCACCCGCGTACGTGTGCGGTGGGCCAATGGTGGTCGGTAGCGATGGTACGCGGTGTGGTATGGTTCGGTATGGTGTGGCACGCGGTAAGCACACGGCCCCGTATGCAGACAGTTTAGCGGTGACCGCCCCGCGCGAGTCCAGTTGTCGCGTGAAATATTGCGATTCATAAAATAAAACAGGCCTGCGGTCGAGGACGCGTAGATATAGCCTCACCCGGCCGCTAACCTCCCCTCCCCACCCCCCCCCCCTTGTCCCTCGACCTCCACCCCAACCCCCCTCCTCCTACGTTTTCATCCTCCTCTTTTCGACGCCCCGCAAGCCTCCCCCACCCCCTCCCTCTCCACCGATTCTTCCGTCCACCTCCGCTTCTCTTTCTTTCCTCGTCCTTCTGCTTGGCTGTTTGCCTGCTCGCTCGGTCTGCCTGACTGCTCGCGCTTGCCTGACTAGCGGCCTGCCCGGCTGAATCGGCTCTTTATCCTCCTCCACCTCCTCCTCGTACTTCGCGTTCTTCGCATCCTCCTCTGGATTCTCTTTCGCACCGTTCTTCTTCCCCCGTCTTCCTCGTCGACCGGCCTGAAACATCGCCAAACCGCAGGGCATCGTAACGTCCGAGAGAGCACTGCGCTCTATCTCCCTCCGTTTCGCTGGGTTGGAGAGGGTGGGAGAGAGGGCGGTGAAATTTTTCGGCACCGCGTCTCCGCTGCGACATCCTGGAATCCGTGCTTTGCGGAAGGGGGGTTTTGCATCGATACGTCCCGCGGGGTGCGTCCGGGAATCCCCCTAAAGGGTCGTACGTGTTTGGCGCAATGTGGTGAACGAGGGCAAGGAGGTGCAGGATCAAGGACGAAAATATGCCGGTTAGTTGTGTTTAATTAAAAAATTGTCAGCGTCTGCTTGGGTGGGGGTGGTTGGAAAGTGGTAGGGGAGGATAGTCGGGTAGAATTTTCGGGGGTTGCGAGTGTCGGGATAAGAACTCACCGTTCGTTGTCTAGGCGAGTGATTATTTTGCGTCGCGCGAGGAGGTGGAATGTTGACGTAGGTTATGGTCAAGCGATTCTCCTCTCCTCTCTTTCTGTCTCGCTCACTCGTTCGCATGTAACGTGAGTATTATTAGGTACAAATTTTACCGTTAAGTTTAACTCTTTGTATATTATGAATACTTGCGGGACCTCTTGATCTTGGGGTACGATAAATATATTTCCTTTCTCTATTGCTGTCCCTGTTTCTCTAGGACTCTCGATTTTTCGATTCCACGTTACCGCGTCTCTGCCGCGAGATCCCGAACTCTACTATTACGGCGGAGGATGAAGATATACAGTTTTGTTTACTTAAACGAGCCACGAAGATCTCTGTTTTTATTGTCGTTGAGAGATTAAACTGGTCATCATATTTGAGCCACGGTCGAATGGAATTTTCTTTACTTTATTTCTTTATAATCTTTAATATTTCAATAATCAACGTTAAAATAATTCCAAAATCAACCCATAACATGAACATTTCACATTAGACAGAATTACCATTAACGAATCTGCTACGTGTTATCTCTCCAATATTCATTGAAAGATAAAAACCTTAATCGCCCGTGTCATTAATCGACGATTCATCCGCGCCTACTAGACGGGAACGTTAGCAATAAACGAACGACAGTCGAGTGGAATCCTAAGGGCTGTACAGGATCGCCCGGTAAAGGGATATCCCCGATAACGAAGAATCCCCCGATCTTCCCCTAACGAATGATCGTTCCCCGCCGAACGAGAAGGCAGAGAAACGTCGACGTACGTTACGGTTAAGACGCTCCTCCGTTCTGGAGATTTCTCCTTTTCCGCCGACGAAATTAGCGGGGGACATGTTTATTGTAAATGAATCCTACTCGGGGAGCGGCTCGTGGAAGACTGCTCTACGTGTCCTGGCGGGGAACGGAGGAGGGGGGGTTGGGTGTGGGAGGTGGGGGTGGGAGAGTAGCGAGAGCCAGTGGAAAGGAGACAGGAGTCGAAGGTAGAAGAGAGAGAGAGAGAGAGAGGGTGAGCGGGAGAAGATAGAGCGAGAGAGGAAGACAGGGGGTGGCGAGGGTAGTTTCGAGGGCGCGCGCGCTCGCTGCTCCGATTTATGCGCCCGTTACCGAGCCCTCTGGCGCAATTAAGCTCGCGTTATAATATTGTTGTTTATTCTGAGCCTCGGCTGCGAAGCGTTAACCACCCCCTCCGCTCACCCCCGCCCGTGCCGGCTCCACCGGCAACAACCAACCCTACGATCCCCTAATCTCCCTGACGCGGCAGCTACAACCTCTCACTCTCTCTCTCTCTCTCTCTCTCTCTCCATCCCTCCGTCGCTCACCCCCTTCTCCTCCCCCCCATCACACCACTTCCCTCTCGCACTCTGATTTTACCTCTCTCGCTCCTCTCGACTTACAGCATCAGCGCCAAATGCGGGACTAACCAACCATTCCCCCGAGGTCACCAGAAACGAAATTCCCGTTTTGTTTGTCCCTGCAGGGTTGCCTTTGATTGGGATTCGCGCGTTAATTTGAACTTATTCTGACGCGTGGTCACGTAGCCGCTAATGAAGCCGGCTTTTAGGGTCGGAAGTCGAATGTTTGCGCGTTCGACTATTCCCGGATCGTTTGTCCCGATTTCTTTTTTCTCCCCCCCCCCTCCTCACTCCCGATTCGCGCGAAATACGGATATCGTGGTATCACGGTGACGATGTCCCGTCGTTGGAAATTGATCGTCGGTGAGGGGTCACACGGTGGAGACGACGGGGGAGCGGTTTGATCGGTTGATTTAATAAGACTCTCCTTACCTCGTCGTGATTCCTCGTAAAGCGAGCCGATCGTATAATCGTAGATTTATCCCCTTGTTTACATAAATTCTAGGAATCTATAATTAAATGCGCGATTCGTCTTTCAGCGTTTTATCTCGCCGGGGATCGAGTGGTTTATAACGTTTAAATAACGTGTGAATCATTCCGTAAACCGGTTTCCGGACTCCCCGATCACCGGTAACGTTGACGAAATAGGCGCGGAGCGGAATGAATTCCGTTTTGTGAGGAAAGAAAAAGGAACGGGGAGGGGAAAAAAAAAGGAGACGGCAACGCCAACTGGATTTTTCGATGACACCACGATTCTCGAGGAGAGCGATGATTGTTTATGGGAATAATCGATAACGCGCGATTCGCGAGTCCCGCGATCGCGGCTAAATTGAGTCATTTCGATTTCTACCATTCGACGTACGCTTGAGTCTTGTGCCAAAAGCAATTATTTATTCGATAGTTCGTCGAACGATGAATAAATCTCTTTTTGTTTATAAAATTCTTTCGTTGCGCGACGATATCGTTCTCCCCTATAAAATGTGTAACAAAATTATTCTAAACCCCGCGTTATTTTTTATTACATTTACTCTTGGCCAACAAATTTGTTGGACTCGGTTATGCGTACGCGCGTACACGCATATCCGTGTGTTTTCCACAAAATCTGCTCCTTTTTTAATCTACAATTAACACACCACCCCTGTGCGTGGGTTTAACTTTTTGTTTTAAACTTTCCCATTTAAAAATCCAACGTTCGCTCGAGTGCCAAGGCGTTCGTTAAACGAGTCGCGACCTTTCTCGTTTTTATTATACTTGTCATCGTAAAACGCTCGTGTCCAAATATAGTGGGAGCCGATCGATGGAAATGGGGTCAGAATTGTCACGATACCTAACGTTCTCGCTGACAAATCGCGCGATACTTTTCTATTTCTCAAGGAATGTAGTATTCTTCCTTTAAACGCTTTAAACGACCGGTCGGGTATTAATACCCGTTTATGACGCGATGCGCCGCCGCAACCGGCCCGGCGGTTTCAGCGTTAACAATTCCGCAACGCGTTCGTGGCGCCAAATGTTTTTGGTTTTTTAAAATTTCGAATCTGACGTTGAGCGTCGATTCGAACTACAAGATTGTTGTAATCGATTAACAACGATCGGAGCGACACACTTTTGCTTTTTTTACAATGACAATTACAAATATTTCAATACAGGTTATATATCTTTTTTGTAACTCAATTTTTTGCATATATGATTGAATACCACGTCTCGAAAACTTAACGTTCATTCTGTCTCAGTTTCCTGCTAGTTTCCTCGAATGGATAGAAAAAGAGTAGCGCGAGTCAGAGGAATATTGAATAAAATGATCGTCCACTGATTTGATAGATCACTTGATTTTTTAAGAACAGCGTAATTATCTTACGATATAACTTTAACATTCTTTCATATCATTGCGCGTCATTATCATCATATAATATAACATAATTCCGGTGGCTGATATAAAACAGACATAAAGTTCATCGCTATCACCGCAGTTTACACAACATTTTACAACGCCTCTCGTTATCAAGTACTCAACTTTTTCAACTTACACGCCACTCCCGCGTTAAACGCATACACGTATCCACGCTCATCGGACACATTCGCCCTTTCGATTCCCCGTATCGTTGCGCGCGTCTAGGCGCAACGCAGATCGTCTATTTACATGCATAGACGCGTACCGCACGCACGCCATACGTCCGTCGGCAGTCATAAAGGTTAAAAAGTTGGAAGAAGGAAATCTCGATGGAATCTAACGAGCAAGAAGAAAGATCTCGATGGCTCCACATCGAGACGGTACTTCGCCATGATCAAGATCGGGTTCCGTGGAAGACAGATAGAGAGAGAGAGAGCGAGTGAGAGAGAGGGGGGGAGGAGAGAGGCGCGTGGGAGAGAGGGAAAGAGAGAAAGCGAGTCGAGCGAGGGAAGGAGGGAAAGAGAGAGAACGAAAGAGGTGAGGAGGGGGTGGGGGTGGGGGGGAGAGAGACAGACGCAGGTGCAACCTGCACCGGGGTTGCGGGACGGACGTACGGAACGTACGAACGAACGTACGGAACGTAAGAACGAACGAAGCGGACGAAGGTGGGATTGAGTTATGACAGCGTTTGCTCCAGGGGGCCGGCTCTGGACCCGGCGAAGCGGATATTCTTCTTATTCTTTATTTCTTCGTCTGCGGCCCCGCCGTAGGAACCGTCGGCCATGCATCACCTTCGGTTCACTTTGGTCCGGCCTCCTCTTCGGCATCGTTCTCCAACGGCCACACCACCATCACGGCCCATCACGATCCCACCTTGCCCATCGTCCCGCTGGAAACGTTGATTCCACCCACCGCGGCAACTCCGACTGATTTCGAGGAGAGAATGGAATGTACCGGCGCCCCCTCTCTCTCTTTCTCTTTCTCCTCAGGTATATTTACGTTTAACCCGCGGACCACGGTACTGAGAATAACGCTGTCACTGGATTAATTGTGAGACTCTCTCTCTCTCTCTCTGGCGCGTCGCGCGATATTCTTTTCTTTTTTTGGCAAATTGCAACTCGATCCCGTTACTATGTGTTTGATTATTTTGTAAGTATTCTGCTACGGTATTCGTGCGCGCGTGTATTTGTATTTTTGTTCTTTCGGCGTGTTAATGTGTGTACGTATGAAGGTATTTTTTTTTTTACCATCTCAGTGATTTGCGCGCAATGCTCGAAGCTCGCGTTGAAAAATGTTAAAAATGGGTTTGGTCTACTTGCGCTTTTGAATGTTAATTGGAGTGGTAAATGGTACGTTGAAATGACAAACGCGGACGGGGTAAAATTGTCACTGAATTACCATTCTCGTTTACGTGTCGCGTAGTATTCTTCTTGTGTAATTTAAATTTATCCCTATTATTATTATTATTATTCCTCTCTTAACGAAGCTTCCACGATATTCAAGGCGTAGCGTAACTTATCTCGAAAATTATATATAGATATCGCCAGTAATATTTTTAACCTGAACTTGCTTCTTTACTCCGTTACGAGTACACTTTTAGTCGGTGCCTTAATTATGTGTCACTTAATTACCTCCCCATGGTTTTTGCTTACTCCTTGTATTTTATTCGACAAAATAATTCAACCTATTTATAGCAAAACTATTTATCGCTTGTTCGCTATAACATAGTAGGTTCAGTTTCTAACGCGGACCATCCGAGGTTTAGCAGCACTGCTCCTCGTTAACTTCAGTCTCTCGCGTGATACGCGATTCATTTTAATTTACTTCCGTCTATAAAGTTATTTATAGCGGAACAAATATTCTTATTGTTCCTTCGCAAAGATACAGTGGGTTCAGTTTTAACTCGGATTGTCGCAAGATTAATAACACTCTCTCGTGTGATACACACTTCATTAGAATTGACTTCCGCCTAAAGACTCATTTATACCAAAACGAATATTCTCATCCTTCGTTAACAAAAAATCCGGTGAGTTAAGCTTGAACAACCCTGATCCCAGAATTAAATATATTCCCCGCGCGAACTGTACTCTCACGCCTGATACAAGCACAGTTCGTTTTAATTTACGCTCGTCTATAATACTCTCTCGTGTGATACACACTTCATTAGAATTTACCTTCGCCTATAAACTTATTTATACCAAAACGATTATTCTGATCGTTCGTTAAAATAAATCCGATGAGTTCATCTTGAACCACCCCCATCTCAGAATCAAATATATTCCCCCGCGCTAACTGTACTCTCGCGCCTGATACGAGTACAGTTCGTTTTAATTTACTCTCGTCCGTACAATCCTCGCATCGATAACACGGTCCCCGAGAACGACGTTTCCCGTCACGCGAGTGGGGTGGATAATCGCAACAATCGTATCCGAATGTAAAATAATAATCGAAAGGTCGAAAATTACGAGAGCCTCGAGCGGGCGCGCTCGGCCCTAGGGGCCGAAGATACGTCAGTGACACGACGCGAGAGGAAGAGTACGGCGAAGTCGTGCATAAATCATTCGCGGTAATAAAGATCCACTTGTCGTGGTCAGATATTTATGAATCGCCCTCGGTTCTCCACGCCAGAAGAGAATCAGCTTTTAGCTCTCGCGGCTAGCCGGAATGAACGATCGTCCGATTTCGAGATAATCGAAGAGGTCAGGGGCGGAGGGGACTAGGGCGCGGACTTAGCGGCAGGAAAGGAAAGACGTCGGGGTCTGGCGAGGCGATGTTGAGGAGGAGGAAAGGGAGGGAGGGAGGGAGGAGGGGGGGGGGAGGATGCGAAGGAGGAGGCGGAGAAGGGAGGTAAGAACGAGGAGGAGGAGGAGAAGAAGAAGAAGACGAAGTCCAACTCGACGTTCGTTGTAGAGGCCGCAGACCGACAGACCGAGCGAAGGACCGCGAGGCCATAAATACCTCAGCGCGTTCAGCCAATTAAAACAAATCATTTTAATGCGCAACCTTTTTAATTAATGCCCGTGCTCGCTCGCTCCCATCCGCTTCCCTCCTCCTCGCATAGTACACGGGATCGCCTCAACTGGCTCCGCTGCCATTCCCATCCCAACCTGGCTCGATCGAGGCTATACGTCGCCCCGTGTGTATCCTGACGGTTACCTTCGCGTGTACCTTCGACGTCTATGACCCGGCCAGTGTCTACCTCCACGATACCCCCCCCCCCTCGGACTAGCTCCGCGATTTTAATTATATGAATTTTCGCTTGGGGAGATTGCGAGGCTACGGATACGTCCTATCTCACCCGTTGATCAGCTGTCATCGCTAAGATTTATAGATATCTATCGGTCGTCAATGATGAGGGAGAAAGGGTGAGAGGAGGGGGGTGGGAGGGAGGTGGAAGAGCGATGGTGGAAGGAGGGGGAGGGAGAGAGAATTTATTATATGCACCGGTGATAATATCACGGGGAACCATGATTTCGTAACGAGTGAAGTACGATACGCGTACGCGCATGCGCATTAATTTACATATATATTATTGTAAAATTACTAAGTGTGAATTAGCGATAAGTCGTTACCGATAACGGCGACGGTGCGGATAAAGTAACGATGGCGCGATTCGCGGATTTGCTTACGTCCGGTGTGGTGCAAACAAATAAGTCTGCGCCCTAGTGTCTAAAAAGTATGCGTACGATTTGCATACAACAAGAGGGAATTTAAATAAATTCCTTACTTGCGACGTCCGATGGGGGAAAAAAAACAAATTCCGATGAAACTCTAACGCTGTCACTTATAAACACGAAGTTGTCGCGTCACTTTTAATAATAATAAAATAAATAAATACCATAACAAAGGAGAAAAGTAACGCGAAGGATAATGACAAAAGTATTACCGGGGAGGGCTATATACATTATCCCGGAGTCAACACCGGTTAACATCGATGCTACCATTGTCGAAACTCGACCACGAATATTTAAACAATTTCTTATTTCACTCAACCTAGGAAAGGAGAGGGAATGGGAAGGGGAGACAAATCATTTATTACGTGCATCGCGACGAACCCCACGAGTGCGGCCAATGGAAAATAATTAACTTGGGTCTGAAATAAGAAATTAGACCTATTACCGGAATATAGTATACTCGTACGGAGAGAGAGCAGAGAGGGGCAGGGAGTGAGAGAGAGGGAGATAGAATAACAGCCGCCATCGTATCGCGGATCGGCGGTCCCTCCACGAGTTTCTCCTCCGCGAACGCCAAGAGAGAGAGACAGAGAGAGAGAGAGAGAGAGATCGTAGGCTCGAGACGGGATCCGTCACGACGAAACGCGGGCATTATTGACGAATATAACGACGATCTAACCGACGCGGATTAGACTTTTAAATGGCCCCCGAGTCGGACCGGTACATATTTCACGAGATGACGGTGGACGTCGCGCTAAATCATCCGGAGTGACCGCATCCGCTTGCCCAATCGGCCCGAGACTCTCCTTAACGGCCTCTTGTCACGCCTGCGACATTCCACCGAAACATACGGGAGACGGGACTAACAGAGAGAGAGAGAGAGAGAGCCTCTCTTTCTCCCCACTTCGATCCCGTCTCTCTTTCGTCAACGTCTCGCCCGCGAAACGACGACGCGCTTTTGTCGGTCGACGATATTAATATTGTTCTAGCTCCAGGATTGGAATTCCAATCCGGCGGAATCGCTCGGCGACGACGTGGGATTTCTCAATGTCATAATTCAACGGGTGGACGTGTTTCGCGTCGTCGACAGCGATATCGACGTTTCTCTGGAAGAGAGAGAGAGATTTTTAAGTAAATTACCGATCCCCGTGTCCTCGCGATGCCCAATGACGCGTGGGTCATTACTTTTTGGCGAACTCGAACAGTCGAGCTCGAGGACGTTCCTCTCTTACGCGTCGCGCGAGGAAATTGGGGGCTGGAGAATTTGCAACGCGTCGCTGTGTTTTTGTGGTGGGATTGAATGACGATCAGTTTTGAATTTGGGTTTAATGAAACTTGAAAGGGGATCATTTAAAATTTTGATATCGAGTTGGATGGAGATCAGTGTGGGCAGAGTTGAAGAGAAATCATTTAGATGTTGGGCAATTAGGAATTGCGGCGATGCGATTGAAAGGGTATGGTTTCGAATTTCTATCCCCACTTACAAGTTGGAAATTACTTTGACAGAGTTGAAAATATCATTTCGAATTATCGTGTATTGGGCAATTAGGAATTACGGTGACAAAATTCAATGGAAATAATTTCGAAATTTTTAATATTGGGTCGATTGGAAATTATTACGACGGAATTGAAAAGAAAATATTTGGAATTTTCATATCGAGTTTGAACAGCTCTATCATTTTTAATTCATCAATCACAAATCAGTCGACTATCATTTTTAATTCATCGATCTCAAATCAATCGACTATGATTTTTAATTAATCAATCTCAAATCAATCGAAAATAAAAAGAAAACCACCCAACGAAAATCATTTACAATTCTTCAATTTCGAGCCAATTGAAAATGAAAACGACACCGTTCAACGAAAATCATCTTCAATCCTTGCTCAACGATCCGCTGGAAACTTCTTCCGACAAAATCACCTGGAAATCATTTACATTTAAACTTAAAACCGAGCCAATATATAAAAATTCCCCGGACGACCGAGCCTTCCCAGGAATCCGCTCGCTTCCACTTTTATTCGTCCTGCTAAACGTAGATGCCTTCGACGAGGTGGTATTACTCAACGGTGAACCAACCTCGACACGTGAGGTTACTCGCCGCGAGAGGATTCCATGCGTGAGAAGGTGCAATTGCATATAGTACCCAGCCAGTATTAATATCCTTTTTATCGAGGCTCGAAATCCACCGGAAAACTCATGTCGCTGGAATACCTCGGACGTCATAATTCAGGCCAATTACGACGTTTGCTCGCGGTAACCCGGGGCACGGATCACGGTTACATCGTCATTAGCATTTATCGAATGAACGCCCGAAGAAGAAACTCGCCCGATTTTCTTGTACACGCGCACAGGACTCAGCTTATTTCCGTAATGCGCGTAGCCGGTGGAACACCTGGAAGATATTACCCGGGCGTCCATTGAATTATGCGTGTCTCCTCTCGGTGCGCTGGAAATCAATCTTAACCTTATCTCATCCCTGATTTAATCCTTATCCGGTTACGGTGCGTCTAATGGACTCATTTTTGCAGGTAGTAGCGCCAAGCGCGCGATAACTAGGGCCGCGGATATGTTTATGCAAATTGCGTATTCCCCACGGACGCACCCCGATGGCAAATAAATCGGGATCGATTATTCGTTTTCTAATTGTTTCCTGATAGCGTATTTAAATTGCGCGAAATGCGGGGAAATAAATTTCTGTTTGGATAAATTTCTGTGTTCTTCGGTCGGCCCGTGTAAGAGTATTAATCTGCATAAACATTCGCGGTAATAACTGTGCGGTAGGTACAATAATTAAACTGATAAGCTTTGTTTTCGATGTAGATCGAATTCGGTAAGTACGAATTCGTGGAAAACGCGATTTTCTTATTACTATTTGAAACGTGTATCTTGGTTTTGGAATGTCCTAGAAAACCGTAAATAATTAGACAAAATCACGGCGTTGAAATATGATATATTCAAATTGAATATTGAAATGCAAAGATTGAAACTTGAGCTAATTACAAATGATTCATAAATGACTTTCTGCGGTCAAGTGAAACTGTTTTGAGATATCAATTTTTTTTAAATTACACGCATCTCCAACCGACGCTTTATTTTCTTAATTTAACCCTGACAATCTACCGCCTTTAAAACCGAAGTAACTGTGCTCCAGGTACGTTGACAGGTGAGAATAAATTATCAAGGTCGATTTGCGACCCCCTGTTAATCTTACATTTAATTTTATAAACGCTGTACACCCCTAAATTTCCTTACCCCTTTCTAAACCCACCCCGTACACATAAAAAACGAAAACAGAAATCTCCTCGCAATAAAACAATACACCCCTCAACGACAGTAGTACAATTTCACTTTATTTCGTCCCGACGAGTATCAAGCTAAGACTCGGCAGTCCCAGATTAGTAGTACGATCGCGTAATGAGCGCGCGGTAACCATAAAACTACCTGTTAGCGGATTCATACTCGTCGAGCTACCACTCGCAAGGTAAGATCAGCGGGTACACCGGGTACGTACCGCGTCGCGGCTACCTGGGCGCAGGTGTAAGGGAAGGTACGTCCTAAGCTCGTGCGAGGGCGTGTATATCCTGACATTGTAAAACTTGCCGTTACACTTGCGTAGCCAATTGGGTAGGCCGGATCCCTCTAGGACGGCCCAGATCTCTCGTAGCCTTCTCTCTCTCTCTCTCTCTCTTTCCCCGTGTGTCCTTTCTCCCTCTCCCTCTCGTCCCCATCTCGCTCCTTTTCTCCTTCGTCCGGTCCCCGTGTTGCGCCTCCACGTGAAGTCTCTGCCCGGTATCGTTGAGCTGCCATCTCGAAAAATCCGTGTCCTTCGCTCTGCTACCGAGCGGTGGGTTTCCCGCACCGTGCAACCACGTCCACTCGCAAAGATCCCGAGACAGGACCGAGGAGAGATACGTGCGCGATGATCGTGGCTACCACGTTCGGAAATTTGCTGCCGATTTCGATAACATCGATGGGCCTCTCCTCTGCTTAGTTTTATGTGTCCCCCGTGGGCATCGTGGTATTATCGGTGTCCTTGCCGACGATTTCCATGTTGTTACATATCGTTCGCTTTGCGGGGAGAGAGAGAGAGAGAGAGAGAGAGTTTGGGCCATCTGGTTTCAATTAATACTCGGTGGGAGGATCGTACACGATTTTCCGAAGATATCGTGGATCGGTCAAAAACGAGTTAAGGACGTTAGCGTGAACAATGTTGGGAACGAATTTAGATCGTGCGCATCTTCGAATCTCCGGATCTCCAAACTATTTCTAAAACAAGCAAACACATGTGATTTCTTGTGAAATCATTTTCAGTGGAATAGAAATTGTATAATTATTTCGTGATCAGCGACCCAAAATACACTTGATAGAGTAAAAAATAGTTTGGAGATCCGAAGATCCAGAGATGTGCATGATCTAGAATTAAACCGAACAACGTTGTATGAATCATTTGATTTTAATATGTCACAGTGTCGGTAGAGGTATGAGTGAGAAGATTGAGTACGGGGTAATTATAATTAAAATTATGTAGGTGCTTATAGATGCGGAAAATACGATTTTGGCATTAAGTTATTTCTGGGAAAATGCACTTATATGTATGATGCTCGGACGTGTAATAATTTGACATGTCAATTTTTTAATTCTTTGGTACTGATGCTTGGGGAAAGGAAATTGTGCATCTTGTAGACGAAGAATGTGGAATGTAAATGCGGAAACTGTCCAGGTCACCATCTCCTGACAGAAACTATTCAAAGCGCACCTCTTATATGCACTCGGACAATCGTTTAATATAAGATGGAACGCGTTGAAAAGGACAACCAAATAATAAAAATCATGAGCAGGAAAAAACCTAGTACATAATCAGCATTGTTCCATTTGATAAACGAACATATCATCATTTCATGACGGAAACTATTTAAACGCCATCTCTGCGATACACTCTAAAACTCGATTAATACTAATACTTAATGTATAAGACACAACGGCTCGAAAAGGAAAACTCTAAATAATGAAAATCGCGAACACGAGAAACCTAAATATTTCACGAACCTGCGGTTTGATAAACGAATATACAATCCCTTGACAAAGACCATTCATATCGTATCCCCCGCATGCGCTCGACAGCGCGTTTAATATAGAACGCGACTCTGCCCCGAACAGTATAATTGTAAATAATGAAAATCAGTAGAGCGAAGGAGCCTAATATTTGACGAGCGCCTCGTTGACTCCGGTAACCCGAGAGAGAGAGAGTATAGATCGTCATCTCCTGACAGAAAACTATTTAAAGTGCACCTCCTGTGTGCGCTCGCCGGCAGGTTGATATAGGATGCAACAGCTGCGATCGGATCGTACGGCGTGCGAACAGCCGATGGTCACACGCGTACCACGCATTCGTCGGGCCATTGTGCTGTCTTATTACACGTTGAATTTAACGAAAGCGCGCCTCTTTAAGCTGCAAAATCATTATTCCCAACACCGTTGCGTCGGCCAATTGCGGCTACTGGTATTCCAAAAATTATACGAATCTCGTGAAATACTTTCAGGATATCGGGCCGCGTGTACGCGCGTTCGCGCGATACGCGCGGCCTTCCGAGAGCGAAACTATATTTCTCCGTCCCCATCGATTTCGTTTCGATCGGCGCGAATCGGGGAATGGGGTTCTTCCACTCTTTTCGCCGTTACTACTTTTTTCTTTTTTTTTCTTCATTGAGCGTCCCGATAACCCCGCTACCCTTTTTTTTTCTTTCTCGATTACAGACACGCTCTGCGACAGCATATGCTCCGACACGCTGGAAAACAATACAAGTGCGGCCTTCCTGGTTGCCCCACGGTGCTGAGGACGGCCTCGGAGTTGAGGTCGCATCGCAGTTTGGTCCACGAGAGCACGGAGTCGGACAAGCGGTATCGTTGCACCGATTGTTCTTACGCGGCGAAAACGAGATCGCAGTTACGCAGGTGAGACGGATTTAATGTTGCGCGAGTTGAACCTAGAGTCGCCGTTGACGGGGACTCGAAATTACCGGGTCAATGCTACTTATTATGGCTTAAATCTAGATCATGCACATCTCTGGATCACCAAATTTTTTTTTACTGTATCAAGTGTATTTCGGGTCGCTGATCACGAAATAATTATAGAATTTCTATTCTACTGAAAATTATTTCACAAGGAATAACGTGTGTGCTTGCTTTAGAAATAGTTTGGAGATCCGGAGATTCGGCGATGTGCATGATCCAGATTTGTTCTATTATTATTGCTAATAAATTAAAAGGGGAAGGTGATAACAAAATATTTGCGCGAGTAAAGGTCGAGACACATATCTCCGCACCATGCCCGATTCGTTTGTCGATCGAGGGTTGGTCGTCACTCGTTGAAAAAATTGCGCAATGCTTTTTAAATGCAATAGTTCACGCATCACGGTATCACGACCGAGCGCTGTATGTCTAGTAAATGCACGAGCCCTGATGCAGCTAGCTTACGGCCGACTTCAGATCGAACACGATGCGGTAATGTGTGTCCCTGTCTTTATAACGCGAGTCACCGTCAACACCGACTCGAAATTATTTCGAATATGAAATCTGAAAAACACCTGAAATTAATTCCGAGCTGACGATACCCCAACGACAAAAAAAAGTGCGAGTACAAAGATTGAATTTAGTAATTCTTGCATTTCGGTATCCGAGGGTTAAGGATCCTTAATCGATTCGTGTCATCGATCCAGCGAAACGGATCGTGAGTATAAAGTATAAACGACGGTTCCACGCGAGTCAATTTAACGAAGTAGCCCCAAGACTCGGGAATCCGATCTATCGAGAAGGATCCCAATAAAATACCAACCTCGCGTTTACACCCTACGTCCTTTTAACGATTTAAGGATTCATCCGTGAATTTGATCCATTTCGGTATCCGAGGGTTGAGGATACTTAATCGATTCGCGTCATCAATCCAGCAAAACGGATCGTGACCATAAACGACGGTTCCACGCGAGTCAATTTAACGACGTAGACCCAAGATTCGGGAATCCGATCTATCGAGAAGGATCCCAATAAAATACGAACCTCATGTTTACGCCCTACGTCCTTTTAACGATTTAAAATTCATCCGCGAATTTGATCCGTCGAGAAGTATCGCGGCAAAATACCCGAACGCTTCTACGCGAGTCTTTTCAGGGATTCACCGCACGTAGAATTCCATTGCACCGCGACTAGGAAGAACGTTGGCGCGGCGCTTCGTGCCCGGCCGATATTATTGACATTAATTTTAATCGAGATCCCCGCCGTGGAACTACGCATTCCTGTGCCATTAATCGTCCTCGTGACTCGCGTGTATGCATGATCGATGTCTTCGAGGAAGTAGAGAAATTAATTGCGAGGGCGCAGTACTCTCATCCTCTCTCCCTCTCTGTCTCTCTCTCTCCCCCCCCTTTCTCCCGACGGGCGACGATGTGCATAAGCAATCGCTCGAACGCGAGACGGTCAAAGAATCTCGAGTATTATCGATATAATTTGTTTTATCGATGCCATAAATCGTAGAGCGTAATTAATGGAAAAGTATCGAGCGGGGGCCAGGAAAAGAAGTGATAGCGGGAGAGATAGAGGGAACGCGTGTTTCGTTTTTCCTATGGCCAGGTTATGATGTTGGTACTTTAATCGTGGAGGGGGGTCCGATGCGCGATTACACCTGGGAGTTCTTATCCCCGGCGAATCGATTGATTCTTAATTTTCCACGGGGACGGTCATTAATATCGGAAAATATGCGGTCGTCGCGAGAGCGCGGCCGAGGCTCGATTTAAATTAAGCCTTATTAAGGGCATTGTACCGTGGAAGGCCGCTAATAAATTTCATCTCGTTTGATTCGGTGTCTTTTTGCGCCGCGAGTTACTAAAACGACGAGAAGGATCAACGATGTCAGGCTGAAAGAGAGAGAGAGAGAGAGAGAGAGAAAGAAGGAACGGGAGGGACTCGGATAATGAGAGGGAAACGACGCGGGGGAGGTCGAGAGGGATAGCGAGGGATTAGCGAGAACGATAGGAGGAAGAGAGAGAGAGAGAGAGAGAAGGGAGGAGAGCCGCGAAAGCGGAAGTTGCGTGCAGCAGCCGGCCAAGTGCGGGCAACCCGTTATGATCGTCCGCATGGCGATGGTCGGTGCGATATTTCATCGCGAATTGAGTACTTACTACGTGAGTCGAACTCAACGCAGCCACAGAGTGTCGCTGCCTCTCTTCCTCCTCCATCTTCGCGTTCTCTCCGTTCCGCTCTTTTTTTTTTGTTTTTTTATCCGCCTCCCTTTTATCCCGTTCGACTCTCCGCTCCTCTCTGGATTCGCTTTCCCCTCCCTCTTCCTCCCCCCGACATCACTCTCTCTCTCTCTCTCTCTCTCTCTCTCCCACCGTCCTCCTCTCTGCCCACCCCGTCTCGTTCGGTCTCACTCGACGCGGCGGAGTAAATCACGCAGGATTTTAATTAAACGTGTCACGCATTTCGAACCTGATATACACGTAGCCATGGCCAATGGCTCCCTCGTAATATCGCGCACGCATATCGCATCGTTCATAATCACCCGGCCCCGGCTGCGACGATGAACTCTCGCCGAGTGGCCGCTCCTCCTACGCCTTTTCCATTCCGGAAGGCATTTCGGACGGCGCGAATCCTCTTCGTCTCCATGACGTTTTCCGTTGCTCCTTACCGCGGAATGAGGCGCTCTCGCCGTCGATTTACGCGCGCTCGTTCGCGGGTAAACGTTAACGTCGAACGGAGAGGGTTTTAGTTTTTAACGATAAGACACTCGCGCTTGACCAACGTTCTCACGATTCCGTGTGATTTAAGGGGTTGATATTTAAGCTGCGTACATGCGAGGCGAGTAGGGGAGCGAGAGAGCTGGTTACTTGCTTCGTTCTGCGGGCTGGCTAGTTCGAAGGAAACCGATTACGAGGAAAGCGAATGGAAGAAAGTTCTGTGTTTTGACTGTTTTTCTTCCTTTCGTCGGTTGAGAATTTTGCGGGGGAGCTAGTTATCTAGGAGCTCGATACCTGTGGACACGTGGGATTTTATTAATCGCAAGTTGATGATATCGTCAAGGTGACGAAACATGCTTGAAATATTGGAGAACAGCGCTTACCTGAAGACTTGCTCACAAGATTCGAATTCGTCAGGAAATTGTAATAGTGTCGGACGATGGCAATCCGCATTGTAACGACGCATATCTATAGACAAATATCTGTACCGGTCTGGATTATTTTGGAAAACTGCATAATCTTTTCACTCCGCGATAAATGACGGTAGTATGGAATTTTTTTAGCGGGAATCTCCGATGAGACACGCAAACGATAAATTCACTAGTCGCAATATTTGTTTTCTGTCAAAGTCACACTGAGAATTCAGATTCGAATCACCGTTTAAGATTCACGGGAGCAGATTCTACCGAAACATATCATCAAATTATATTTAGTTTATATTAAACCTCAATGATTCAATAAATAAATAATATAACATCCGTATGTAACTGACACCATAAAACGATCTATCAATCCATTGCGCCCACGAATGACACTTACGTTTCCCGCGTTGCATCGTTAATATTAAAAGGAACGTAAATTCCATTGCGCGCGCAAACGTATATCATTATCGCGAAAAATGGCAAGATTAGATATAAATTTAAAACCCAGCCTCTGGGAATAGTTTAGCGAACGAAAAACAAAACAAAAAAGATCGACTTGATTTTCAATGGTTTAAAAGATCTACTAAAAGCTACCAACGGCTGGCTCGCGTCGTAAACTCCCGGCAAAGTTACGCGTTAAATTACCTCGCGCCGGGTACTATGTTCAACGTTGGTTGAAAAAAAAAAAACAAAAAAAATCCTATTTCTCGGTTTCAGACATCGCGCCAGACACGAGGAACCCACCGCCGGCGTGAAATCGGAGCTGCGCTCCTGCCTCTATCCCGGTTGCAGTTTCAAAACGAGGCACGGCTCCCATTTGCAGCGACACGCGCGTTTACACACGGGCACCAAACCTTACAAGTGTCGACACTGTAGTTACGCGAGTAACAACTTGGTAAGTTTGACCTTGATTCGCTTGATCCTCGGCGTGTTCCCTACGTTCGCACGATTCCTCCTCTTCCCTCCAGAGATTTCGACGAGTACGACTTGCTCGATTAATCGACGCGAGAGCTTCCCGTTTTTCTCCACGGTACTCCTGAAATTGCGAAAAAGGTGGGAATAGATCAGCGATTTAATTTTTTTTTTTATCCTACTTTGAGTTAGTGGAATGAGAGACGCGAGGTGCGAGGATGTGATCGAAAGATTTCGATGATTGTGGCTTCAAGGTGAATGGGAAATAGTGCTCTCATTTTCCTCAGATTCGTCCAAGAAGAAGCGAATAATAATGAGCCGTTCATTTTGAAAATTATCTAGTTGCAAGTCTATTTTAAAAAAGATTCTTTTATTTTTGTTATAACGGAAATTTCAAGCTGTATTCGTTACTACAGTCGACAACAAAAATGGTCAATTTCAAGATAAACGGCTCAATATCAGACGTGCAATATTTGTTTCCACGGTTATCGAATTGAGCGAGGTAATAAGGTGGAAAAAAGGTAAAGAGGTGGAAAGATAGCCACTGTATTATCTCAGTCTATGAACAATAATCCCTCTTCGTTCTTGGAAATATTTAGATGCAACCAAGAAATCATAATTTTCCAGGTAAATCGAAGTCGTTTTCCTATGTTTCTCCAATTCACTCGGAAACGATCAAGAAGTTAAGAACCCAAAGTTAATTTCGAAATGAACCTATCGTTCCCCCATTCCTACGATTCATGAGCCTCCCTCGAGAGATTTCGACGAGACCGACTTTTCGTTAAAGCGGAGTAACTGGTCTTCCCATTTTATTTCCGGTTCTTCCTGAAACGACCGGCAGGGTAAACGAAGACGGTTGCCACGCGTTTTGAAATTTACCCCTCGACAGGGTTCACCCTTCAAGTTCACCCTCATGATTTTGGCACGAATCTGTCCTTTCTCCCTTGGAAAGTTTCAACGTAACCCTTTTCTGTTGAACCGGTATAGCAGACTTCTAATCTTTCCACGATTCGTCTCGAAATCACCCTAAAATTAGAAATAGACGTTTGACACGCAGCCCCGTATGTATTTTACGGCATTCGATATTAATTTCAGCACGAACCTTATCGTTCTTCCATTCGTATGATTGCCTTCCACCCTTGAGGGAGTTCTACGAGACAGACTTCTCTCGACGAAGCGAAGTAGTAATCTTCTCATTTGTTTCGCTGAAACGATCAACACGGTAAAACTAGTCGGTTGCCAGGCTGTTCAAGATTTACCTACTCATTCTCCCTGAAGATATAACCGAGCTCGACTTCCTGGTGTGACGCCGAGTAGTAGTTTCCTCATTCGTTTCCTAGTTCGTCCTGCAACGATCAGATAGGTAATTCCAATACAAACCTGTCGATTCTCACCTGAAAGATTTCAACGAGACAGTCTTCCTAGCGAAGCAAAGCAGCAGTCTTCACTTGTATCTTGGTCAGTCTTGAAAAGAACAAGCAGTCGATTATCAAGCCGTTCAAGATTTACCACACGACCTTGGTTCCAATACAAATCCACCTATCCTCACCTGAAAGTCTTCAACGCTCCCGACTTCCTGGCAAAGACCAATTAACAGTCTTCCCATTTTTTCCCCATCCCATCCTGAAACGATGAACTAGGTAAAACTAGTCGGTTGCCGAGTAGTTCGAGATTTACCACCTTGGTTCCAATACGAATCTATTTATCCTCACCTGAAAGTCTTCAACGCTCCCGACTTCCTGGCAAAGACCAACTAACAGTCTTCCAATTTTTCCTCCATATCCCATCGTGAAACGATCAACGAGGTAAAACCAGTCGGTTACCGAGCAGTTCGAGGATACCACCCCAGGATCTTGATCCTCGCGATTCCAACGAGAACCTATATCCTTCCTCCCCGAAAGACTTCAAACTCGCCCCGACTTCCTGGTGACGCGTAGTAGTAGCAGCCATCCGATTCCTCTTTTTTTTTTTCTTCTTCTTCTTCCTCTCCGCCTCGTCCTGAAACGACCAACAAGGTGGTGTAGCAGCGGGGTTGGACTCGCAGTCCAATTTTTGTCCCCGCTGGTTGACTCCGTGGCGTAAATTAAGCAAAGTACACCTTAACGTTTGGAGCATGCCGCCGCCTCTGCCGCCGCCGAGGCGCGATAAGATAACGAGTTAATTGTGCTCACTGGTTGCCCACACACGCACGGGGCCCAGTCATACCGAGCGGCCGGTATGCTAATGCCCTTTGAAGCTTTAGTTAGGATGCGACTCGCATACGAGGGCTCCGTGTCTCTTTGATAGCGACATAAACTCATTCCAGTGGCTCTCACTCCGGGATAACTTGAGCCGAGCTAATCTCGCGGCCGGGAGAATTGCGAATGTTACGTCTCGCATCGGTAATGATACAACGCCGGGGCACTTCTAAACTATCCTAAGCTGTGTACGGAGTGCGAAGAATGCCGTACGCTCTATGATCGTTTTAAACCCTTTGCAACCCCTCCCCCTCCCTCGCCCTTCTTTACGGATCGCCGGGTAATTAGCCGGGTGATAACGATAATAGAACGAAATCGACGATGTCCTTTTTTCTCAACGGCTCCTCGACGGTCTTGTTCGATTTACAAATCGAGCGGACACGGCAGATGCGGGATTAAAATAGAAACGTCTGTCGCGCCACCCTATTGGATGTACGTTTGTTTTTATTTTTATTTTTTTGTTATTTTTTCGTCGATCCCTTAAGTTTGAATTAGGGTAATTCGCGACGTTGCGTTCTCGTAGCGCGCGCGAGATTATAATTTCGTTTTGAATTCATTTGTTGGCCGCGGCGAATGGGTACGTGTAAGTATGCAAATCAGCTGAAATTTTTATTAAAGCCTGTACTAATGTGTAAACTGAATTTCCTCTTTTTGTAAACGCAACAATGTTGCTGTTACGAAGTTAATTTTTGTCGGCAGGAT
Source organism: Pemphredon lugubris (assembly GCA_933228935.1). Lineage (NCBI taxonomy): Eukaryota > Metazoa > Arthropoda > Insecta > Hymenoptera > Crabronidae > Pemphredon > Pemphredon lugubris. Next base: position 67,917,387 of record OW121815.1, read on the forward strand.
TTGTGAAAACGAGACCCGTAAACGTAAGAATTGCGTTATAGTATGGAGACAAAAGTTGTTGCAAGTAATTTAATCGCAGGAATTATTGTACTCGCCTGAAACAGGAAAGTAGACGGAACGTTATTTTAAATTGAAAATCGATTTTCCTAAATCGACGGGGTAAGAGTCGAATCACGAATAATTTGCAAACACGAAGAATTGAAACGTAAAAATCGCTGTTCCTAGATCGAAGAATAGACAGAAAGGAACGTTTTCTTAATCCGGAAATAAATTCCCCTCGAATCGTAGGGAAAAATCGAGCCATAAAAGTTATACGGAGGTAAAAATCACTGCAAAATCTTTAAACACAGAATATATTGTTTTTCAAGAAATTAAAAGAAACGATTCTTTAACTTCTAAATAAATTCTTCCAAAATCGTCGGGTAAGACTCGTACCACTCAAAATATGCAAGCATAAAAATCGCTGTTCCCAGATCGAATGAACAGACAGGAAAGAAGGTCCTCTTAATCCGGAAATCAATTCTTCTCGAATCACAAGGAAAAATGAACCCCGAAAAAAAAAAATGTTAACCTACGAATCACCGTACCCGATTCGAACGAGTGCAAAATACATAGAACGCTCTTTTAATCCGGAAATCGATTCCTCCCGCGTCTCGAGAAAAAAATCGAGCCGTAACGAATGTAGGGGAGGGGCAAAAATCGGTACGGGCCGATAGAATATCGACTATAGCCCCCGTTTACTCGACGAAGCTTCAATAAGGAAGGAACGTGCGAGAAGCGCGCGAGACGATTTAACGACGGAATTCCCTTCCACGTAGCGAGCGGCTTGCCTTGCGTCAACGAGATTACACGCGCCACCTTTCTTCCATCCGCGTTATGATTTACCTCGGATGGTTACGCGTTTCTTCTTTCTCTCACCTTCGTCGTCTTCTGCTCTCTCTCTCTCTCCCTCTCTCTCTTTGCCCTCCCTCTTCTTCGTCGCTGGTTCGCCACCCCCGTTCACGAGGCCGCAGAAAACTTACGCTTCGCTTCGCGAGGGGTGGGCGGCGGTTATTCTCGAAGGCAGCGCTAGTTACTTTCGGATCTGCTTCGCGTTTCCACGCGTCCCTCTCCCGCTCTCTCTCTCTCTCTTTCTCCGGCTCGTGAAAGCGCTGTTTTATCTCCCGGGGTCCAATTTTCCCGTTGACCCGTCCACGGGTTCGCTAAATGAAAGGGGGGGCCACAAATAATGAGGACCGAACAGCGTATTTAGGGTGATTGGTACGAGATAAGTGATTCTTATCTGGTCTATGCTTTGTTTTTTTTTTAAATAGGAGAGTTATGTTTATATTATCGTGTTCCACTTGTCGAAGGGTGAATTAGCGTGGAAAGAAGACCGAGGCGGAGGCGGGGAAGACGACGTTTGTTAATAAGAAATGCTATTTTATAGTGATATTGAAGTTACTCCACAAGACTTTTCCGGCCAGCGTTGCACTTTTTTAAAAAGTTCGTCCCTTAACGCAGTTTGATCACCTAGAAAATTGCCGTTTTTTGTTTCATGGAAAAATATATGGTCTACTTTCCCCGTATCGGTACTTGACAATTGCAAGATATTATAATTTACTTGATATATTTCAAACATTTCATCCACCGTTGATCAACTTCCGTGTTATAAGTTATAAATAGTGAAATAGTGAAATATGGTAATTTTGTTTAATTGATACGGAAACACTGATCCAATCCTCCGCGAATATTAATATATTTCAATTTGCCAGAAAAATATTAAAAAACACGTATCAAATGCCTTCAATGAATTCATTTGGAGAAATTACGATTCAACTAACCGCGATTTAGAACGGGACAGAACTTGTTCGCTCGCAATTACCGACGATAAAAATAGTCAAATTATTTCAATAATTCAAATCGAACAGTGTATCTCGCGTGATTGGCAATAGCCGCGTAGTATAATCCGTTTATTAGTTCCTTTGATCGCGATACAGTTTGAGGAATGCCTCCGCAATCACCGCAACGGTATAAGCATTTACGGCAATTTATTTGATTATCGAATAAAAAGTGTAGAGACGCTCGCCACGCGGGATTATACCTCATCGATAAAATCTCGATCTGGGTTAAAGATCCAGGTAGTTTACCTTAACGATTTTACAGGCCGCACGGACGAGACGGTATAAGAGAATAATATCGGACTTATTGCTGCTTTCGGTAATTTTGTACGCATTACGACGAGGGGCATTTGTGTGAAAATTACTGGACGGTAGCACACGGGGTAAAGGGAAATTAATTACCTGCCTCTCACGGCATCTCGGAAAGAAATAAACGCGGAGAATAAAGTGGTGCGATTTGATTTCCTAGAATACGAATACTCGTAAAACGAAATAGTATATTCTTTTCCTGGTCTTACATACGTACAAAATAAATTACCATAAAGCCTCCTCTATGTAGCAGAAATGATATCCGTGGCAATCGAAATCGATCGGATTAAACGAACGTTTATACCCGATTCGCGTGACGCCGCGAAAAAAACGCTTAAACGCGCGTTACCGGTGCGTATTCGCGGTAACGGGCGAACGACCGCCCATGGCGGTGTGAACGGGCCTTTATCTGAGACCGTCACGGAGCACTGCCGCGGGAGAGATTTACTTATGGGAAATTAAATTTGATGTTGCCGTTGCCATCAACGGCTCGTATAAGCCCGCCTGGTAGGAAGATGTTTACGACTACGGCCAGCTACTTAGCCCGAGAGGGGTAAAGCGCCTTTAAATGCTCCGTGGCATAGCCAATGAACGCGTCCGGTTTGCGGCAGACCGATTCTGGTTGCAGGTATTCAACGTCGAACGATACTCAACGGAAGCCCGTCGTTCGCATTGCGTCCCGCAAACGGTTTACCTTTCGATCTTTACGCTCGATCCACCTACGATTTTACCTCGCGAACGTACTTTAGTGACCGTTCGTTTCTTTTTTCTTGTGTTTTTTTTTTTTAGCGAGCGAACGCCAGATGCGATGTAACCCAGTTTTTTAAAACTCTCTTTTTTTCAGTCCTTAACCCAGTTTTGTTTTAGCTTGTAAATACCGAGGTGTCTTTGGAAATTTTTGTATAGACTTTGTATGTAAGTTTGTGATACCTTAAATATTGCGTGTTGTTTTGTATTATTTGGTTCGAATCGTATGTATTTACGTGACGATAAATTTGTTGCGTACTTGCATTACCGTAAATTGATAATGTCGTCTGCAGTGATTTGCATCTTCGTGCGCGTAATGGAAGACAGTTCGTTGTTGTTTTCAAACTGACAGCAATTCTGGAGTTTCAACTATAATTAGTCTAACGACAATTGTTATATAAATTCCATACTATCGATACAAAAAGTAGAATCGTAATCTCCGAATAGCCGAACGTGCCATTGAATTTATTTGGAAAATACTTCCTGCGAGCAGACGACAGAATTTTATTATTTTCCTCGAAAAGAAAATGGTTGAAAATATTCTACCGTTCTTACTGTCGATGCTGATATTTAAAAATATCTATTTATTATCGTTCCAGGAGAATCTCAGGAAACACGTTTTGTCGACTAATCTCCATCCAGGAAAAACGATCTACGAATGCGATGTTTGTAAGCAGAGGAACGTGGAGCCCTTTTGCACGAATTTCGCGAAGGAGCTTCGGGCGCACCTTTCCACGGAGCACGGAGACGCTTTTCCGACGCCGAGTCACGCGAGCGAGTACGTCCTGGGAATATTTCAAGTGCACTCGGAATCTCTGTCCACCAGCGCACCGGATTAGTTTGTTAAACAAAACAAAAGTCGTAACGAGGACTTCGCGATGGTAGCGATAGGAACTCGGCTGAGTTTCGTGGCTCGCCTAATTTCGCGATATTAAGAATCTTTCCGAGAATTAGCTAACTAATTGTAGCTAAGCGGTATGTTGAAACAAAAAAACGTCTCGCGTTGTGCGAAGCTTATCGGTATTTATTTTTTTTTATAAATACAGGTAAGAGAGGGAAAGAGTTTGTGTCTTTGTTTTCGAGTTTTAGTGGAATCTTGTCAAAGATAAGTAGTATCATGGAATTGGTAAGATTATGGAAAAGTAATTACTCGGAATATAAGAGCGATGAATTAAATTTAAATCATCGCCGTTTAATTATTTTTAGTTCACCTTGATCTGTGCATACCGTGAGCTTGATTTATTCGTCCAAATCTAATAGCAAATAAGTAGCATTTAACTGTAAGACTGACCATATAGAATCAACGAAATAAAACCATTTTTCAAGTATATCTGGTAAATAATTTTATATTTATATTTATCGGGCAATGTAAATAATTGGGCATTATTTATAATGCCCGGGCAATTTAAAAAGTGTCCAAAGGGATATTCAAGCCACGATAGTGTTCTTTACGTTTGATCCGGCTATCAACTATGAATTCACACACTGCCCAACTGTACAGTGTCCGGGCATTATAAATAATGCCCAATTATTTATATTACCCGTAACATATCCACAATATCGAAAATAATCTTAATCTCCTCTACAAAATCCATCGCTGCATCGGATCCTACCATCACCCGCCATCACACAAAACAATTGAACTTCGAAACACCCACAACTCAGAACTCTCAAACCCTACGATTAAAATCATTTCCAAGGTATACATCGATCGTTTGGAAAATCCCTTCGAAGCCAGGGACATCGCTTTAGAGTTATCTTCGACAGATCGGGCCACGACACGCCGCACGGGATGCGTTATAGCGGCGAACGTCGCATTCGATCCCCTCGAAGATGGCTCCCCTCGTCGTCTCCTCGCGGTCGTGCGAACCGGTAGGCCTGTACTACCGCCAGGAAATAGTTAAGGTGATGTACGGTCACGTGGCACGGTATGTACTTTGGACACGTATACGATCGAATCTTTATGCCCCGTGCACAACACGGGGAGATATTACGAGTACCCGCCTCCCAGTCCACCTGCTGCAGTGGGTACTCCAACCCGCCACGTGGTTGCGTACACCACGAGGGAGGAGATACGGATTTATAAGCCATCGCGCAAGAATTTAAGGATAGTCTTCCTTGTTTATGCGCGTATCCTCGCTCATCCGACACCGTTATATACGTCGTTACCGTTCCTCCTTTCATTTTCTTGTTTATCGTTTTTTTTTTTTGTGTTATGGGTAACTGGAGTAAAAGTCGTCGACCCGTAAAGTCGATTACTTCCGTAGGAACTTCCGGTGGATATTAAGACGAGCGGATAATGCGTTGTGGAGTTATGGTGGGTAAAGAGATTTCGTGGTTCTGCATTTAGATTTTTGCTTTGGAACGGAATTGTGACCATACCATTATTTGGAACTTTTTTACCATTATTTGGAATTATATATACCATTCTTTGGAACATTACAGAGATTAAAAATTTTATATTCTTACGTATTATAAGCAGTATTAAATACAACAAATCAGTTTCAACAAATACTGTGTGTTTTAATATCCATGTATTGACTTTAAATCCTGTGCGGAAAATTAATTGCGAAACGATAGATTTGCTCCGACCTGCTGGTACTCCCAAAAGCGAAATCTGCCAAAGGGTTAAAAGTGTTTCGTCAGTGCACCCGACAGGATGTTAGTAGACGATTTGCGAAGAAAAATGATTATTTTTATTATTACTCCGAATGAAATTCTTATTCGTATAGTCGCTGGTTTGCTCACCATAGTATTCAATGTCTTCTGGGTTATTTTTAGATATTTATGTTTGGTCTCTTTACACTTCCAAGGTTCTTGTTTTTCAATGAACTGCTGTTCGAAGGAGATCGAACGCTCGGTAACCGAGAATGGCATATGTTTCGTCGTATAAGGACGACACGAATATTAATTGATTTGAACGCTTTATAGGATACGGTATGAACGTGCACTTTGAGCGTACGTCGTAAAAAATGTCGGCCGGCGCATGGAGATTCGAAAGCTATCGGTCAGATTTCCATGAACGAAACACAAGTTTGATTCATCATCAATACCAAAGTTGTTTTATCGATTGGAGTTGATTATTATCGCGGAGAGTCAACTTTAATTAGCGACGCGTGTACAGGGAGAAGTTTCTTAGGTGACTCAGAGAAAGTTCACCGTCGATTCACCGATTGGAAAATTTACCCACGATCGCTTCGCCGAACAATTATATTCGTCGATGGGCATTTCCCTGCCGGAAACGTTCGAGGCTCCAATCAGTTTATGAAATTCGTCGAGGGAAAAAATCAGAATTCATCGGCAGGGATATTCACCGACAGAGAAATGCATTAATAGAAAAATTGAATCCAGAGAATGAAAAACTTTGACCGATCGTTGAATTGTCAGTTGACAGGAAAACGTCAACTCGTCGACGGGAAATTACACCGACACAACCGGATCTTCGATCTCTCCGACGAATCATCCTACAACTAAATTCTCCCATCGGTGAGTCGACTTCGATGAATTTCCCCGACACCGGCCGTAGGTACGATTATTTAAATCGAGAACCCTCTTTACTTCCATTCCACGAATTCTTACCGAAACGGGTCAACGAGGGTACACCGCCATTGTTATTTCATCGTTATTAATACATCGGCTAACGCCGCTCGCCGGCATACTAAATTCCCACGGAGACGAGGCGAGACGAGACGAAACGGTTGTTGAAAAATTCATCGTGGCTTTCAAGCGAACGGCGGGACCACCTCGTGGATCGTCTTACAAGACGCGTTTCCGTCTTCGAGGGTCCTGATTGTGAGAAATGCATCGTGCTGTCGCGCGAGATAGGTGTCGTAAAGTATGCGGCCCTCGAGTTCTCTCTCTCTCTCTCTCTCTCTCACTCGCCGAGCAAAAAGGACGAGTGCGAGCGCGAGAGCGAGAGAGAGAGAGAGAGAGGACGGGAGGACGCGGATAGAAAGAGCGAGAGACCACGGGCGTCGTGAGCGCGAAGGATAATTTATTGACTAATTAACGAGGATGTCCTTCATTACGGGTCGAGCAGCAGTCGTGGTCGCTTGCTCTCGCTCGGAACCGGCATTATTTGGCGCCCGAATATTTACGACCGCGTCCTCCTTCTGCTCCGTGGACCCCGGGTCCTCCGCCCCGATACCGATGCCGATGCTGATGCCGATGCCGCTGCCGATGCCGATGCCGATGCCGATGCCGATGCCGATGCTCCTCTCTTCTCTTCTTGTACCCAGAAGGAGAAAGAGAAAGAGAAAGAGAGGCCGAGAGACCCATAACGATGTGCCCCGATCTTACGGCGATTCGGGGGACCTGGAATTTCCTTGCCGTTGGGGGGAGAATCCGCCGAAGACACGGCCAAGAAACTCGCGGGCGTTACTCGTGCGGACAAAGGATCGCGCTTAAATCCTGCGAAACTCGTGCCGCTGGTTTCCTTCGCGTCGAAGAATATCGATATACGTAGGAAGAGGGGGAGGGAGGGGGGGGGGGGGGGTTGGCCGCTAAGAAGACGCGCCCCGGGTCGCAAACACGTGAAATTTATTCGTTTCGAAAGCTGAAACGATACCCACGACCAACGGTGGTAGTTTCCCCTCGCAAAGCGTTGCGCGAGTCGTGCGCGACTCTACTCTATTTTTGATTTTTTTAGTTACGATTAATTCGACGGGTAATGTCGCTGTCGGGGGGAAGAAATGGTCGGAAGTACACTTGTCCCTCTATTTGCGTTACGTCGATCGTGGATCGTGAGTTCTTCGCGGGCGAAGGTTAACGGAGGATGTCGTTTTTACTTTTCTATCCTGGATGGAATTTGCATTATATTTTTAGGCATGCAGATGCATTTTTTGAAAATATTGATTACCATGTATGACTGACAAAGGGTGAAGTATAAAATATATACCATCATTTTTCCTACGAAGTATCGTAGCTCACCGATCATGGATTTAATTCCAGGCCGGCCTTTGTTCAGTTTATAATTAAATCGTTGTTTAATCCATTAATTAAATTAGCCGACTGACAGTCATTTTTTGTCCCACCTTTCATCCCTCTCTGGATTCTGAGATTCTGGGAACTCGATTCGGCATTTTCCTACATCCCCCGTGCTCCTTCAGGAGATTACTGGTTCAGAACCGACTTTTTCCACGTGGGCCCCTTCTGGGCCCGATTCTCAAATACACCTAACGATCAGTCGACATCGAAACCTAAATACTAACATTATCTAACATACCATCATTACATATACTAACACACTATCATTACTTCTAGTTTCCACCCATGTATCCTAGTTTACCGATCACTGCTCTAAAACTCTATGCTACCCTTCGACTTTCGCTCTGCGTCCTATCTCACCGTTCTTTACCACACAACCGTCTCAATTAACAAATTAAACTAACCTACTTACAAAGACTCAACAACGAAACCCCCTAAAGAAATAAACAATATTAACCCCTTCCCTCTCTCTCTCCCACTGAAACCACCTTAATGTTTACACGTTCATTCATTATTCTCGTTACCGGGGGACGCGATCCAAGAAACTCGTCCAAACTGCGCGAACGTAACAACGGGATCCGGAGAGCACCCCGTTTCCCGTGGATTGAAATGAAAAAGAATGTGGCGCGGCCGCGTGCTCGTCCTTTAACCGTGTTTATTGCGAGTTTATCACGGGGGCGAACAAGGAAACCGATATGTAGAAAGAAAAAGTAACGTAGAAAATTAGTGTGAACTGCGAAGTGCTAAGAAGTCGCGACAGGATGGTTAGGTACACCGCTTAATGAAGATATAACGAGCCTGGCGCCCCGTGGGGTTGGCACGACGACGTCGTCGGCACCGAGACGTCCTTTCCCTCCCCCCCTTTCCCTTCGTCTCACACCCGCCCTACCCGCCCCCCTTGGCCCTCCGCGCCTCCTTCATTCCCCGACGTGTCCCCGTCGTTTCTGCAGCCCCTTTTCCACGGCAACGACACTGCGGGCCTCGGGTTACGCCAGGACACTCTCGTCCTCTTTACGATCGTAGTCCGGGGGCATCGTGGCTCGCGAAATTCCGCGGACTTTATTCCCCTAATTACACTCGGAAACTTATGTCACTGCCGGCGCAAGGATTCTCTCTCCCTCACAATGCCACTCCTCCCGCGTCATTTATTTACACCGGTTAATAATGTTCAGCGTCGCCGAAGGTACGCGGTTTGGGAAATTATAAGCCCGCGCGAGGGGTTTTGGGGAGGGGACGGTGAGGGAGGGAGGCGTAGGTGGGAAGGGGGAGGGGGGGGGAGGACGAAGAATTATAACCCTACCGATGGCTTCGCGGCGATAATCGGGGTATTATCTTAATAACCCGGCTACGACGAGCGTAACGTTCGACGTTATCATTCGCTGTCTGATTTTACGGGTAATTATCGGGAATGCTTAGGCATACGGGGGTGGTTGCGAACGAAGCTCGAAAAGGATGCGGAAGCTAAAGTTCGGTGAGACAGAGAGAGAGGATGAGAGACTGAAGGGAGGGAGGGGGGGGGGGTAGAGTTCGAGTTGCAGTTCCTCAACGGGGACGAGCGTTTCTCGGTGTAAAGCACCCGTGTCACCGGGCCGCCGTCTTATCTTATCCAGAAAAACCACTATAAATTACGGCACGTTCGAGTTCAATTTCGTAGGCAGTTCGGTTAATCGCGGGGTGATTGATCGTACCAAGGTTTATCCAGATGAATCCACGCAATACTTTCTACCGTGACAGCAGCGGAGCTCTTTCGCATACGGCACGGTCGGCTGCGGCTTCGGCTTCTCTTTTTTTTACCCCCATCCCCCCCCCCCTCCTCATCCACCGCGCGGCACCCAACCCTCCCGCCGAAGGGCCGAAAGCGAGGACCCTTTACCCATTACGATATTCGGCGTATTCAACCCCGCGAGAATCGCTGGGATGCCATCCCGCTCGAGGGCTCGAAGGGAGAGAGAGAGAGAGAGTGAGTGAGACTTGTGGAAGAAAGGGGAACAAAGAGGGAGGGAGAGAGGAGAGGTACGCCGGTACGAGAGACGCGGGGGAGGACACACGATATATATTTTCCCTCGGTGGCTCTACCGGACGTGGCCCCTCGCGTGTCTACACGCGTGAGCTCGGTGTCACGTCGCGAGAAGACAGCGGGTGTCGGTTCTGCACACGCACAAGCGCCGAAATGCCGTCTTAATTATCAGCCACGATTATTTATGTCGCGAGAGAAGGCTCGTGCAGGGCACCCCCGTGTACGGTTCACCGTTACCACCACCCACACGCGCGCGCACACACACTTTTTCCACGACGGGGCGATGATGATTCATTCTTTCCGATTCAGCTAGCCCACTTCCGGCGAGACATTTTTTCGATTTTTCACTTTCACGGTGTAACTTTTTTTATCTTTCCCTCCCCCTTGGTACTTGTCGGTGAGACGAGTTGAGTTTCGATGATGTGGAAAGTGGGGGTGATGAGGAGAATAGAGAATTAAGTTGGAGAGGAATGATTTAAGTTATCGCGAGTTGGAACTAGGGTAATTGGTGTAGGTGGGATTTTTAATTTTTTTTTTTTTTGCTGGATGTACAAGGTCTCGCCTCGATCAGGTCTCGCATCGAAATAATTGTAAGTACGAGTAACGCCAGAAGTAAACCAAATCAGTAGCTGCGCAAATCACTTTGGAATCAGGGTTACCATGTTGGAAGTACTCTGCATATTTCAGCGAAATTCGATGAACAAACAATTATTAAATTTCGAGCAATCGTACGAAACCAATTTCTTACCTTCCTAATCTAATAACGAGTAAGCGAAAAGTAAACCCTGTACCTTTATAGGAAACAACAAACAAGGGGCTTCTCGAGATACTCGGCCTGCGTTAAAAAGCACATTTTTTTCAAACTACCTACATTACACCGTACAATCCGCGTATTTCGCTGGGATCCAACTATCGCGCAGAATCTCGAAAAAAATGCAATCTGCCGCGGAAACCAAACTTATCTTTACGATTCGCCTACATCGCCGATCGCAAAGTGATTTCCGCCAATTAATTTCTCAGCAGCCATATCGCGTTGGAAGGGCGACATGGCCGGCGAGAGGAGAGCCTCGTAGGGACGGAGGGACATCGCGAAGAAGGCACCGAGGGAAGGAGAGGGGGGGGGGAGGAGGGTGGTGGAGGAGAGGAGAAGAGCAAGTTGGCAGGACTGGCAAAGGGGCCCCACGGGGATTGATGGCCACCACCTTTAATGCCGTTTGTATGTAGCGGCGCGCGTAAGCGCCTCGCCTTACAGTAATTAGCTCAACAAACGCGCCACCCTGTCCCATCAATTGCTACCCTACGCTCTCGCCTCATCTCTCTCGCTCTCCCTCGCACGCACGGCACTTCTATATCTCCCTCTCGTCGTCCCCTCTGTCGCTATCTCTCCCTCTGGCCTGCCCCTCTTCTCTCCCCCCTTCCGACCCCCCCCTCTCTATCTCTCTCTCTCTCTTTCTCTCTCTCTCTCTCTCTCTCTCTCACTCACTCCCGGCACTCTCACGTATCTTGAATTAAACATTCGATGCCTCCTGTCTTGGCGGCGTGCGCGCACCTCTTGCGTCGGGAATGCAAATGCAGAAACGTGGCATCACGCGCGGCTGCGTGCGTGTACGTGCGAGCACACGTTCGCGGGAGGGAGGGAGGATGGGGCGGGGGGAGAGTGTTATCCTCGAGCGACGAATTAAAGGACGCGCCGAAACCCGATTGAAAAACCACGATGCGCGCATTCGTGCGTGTTTACCGAGTATCTCTCTTTCTCTCCCTTCAGTTCCCTTCTCCTTTTTATTTCCCCTCCCTCTCCCTCTCTGGCCACCCTGTCTCTCCCTCTCGTTTTAGTAGCACCGTCGCCCTCGTCGGGGATTTAGGGCCGCGTCCGTGCAACACCGAAACTTTTCGTCGCTTTGCTCTCGTCGCCGACGAACGACGATGGTTTCGCGTTCTTACGGATGCGGCTAATTGCGTCAATCACCGGCGAATCGGCGTGACAGAATTTTTTCATAAATAAAGCCTGCGCCGGCGGCGTCGACCGTTCGGCGGGCTCGTTTGAATTTTTTTATCTTTGACCGGCGAGCGTCGCGGTAATCGTCGGTGAAGATTATTTGCAGAAGTTTATTGGTCTCGGACTTCGATGAGGATCTGAAAGATACTCACAAAAATTGAGTTACGGTGGAATTATTTTAATACGATTGTCGATATTTTTGATATCTCCGAACGTTTATTTCTCAGACGCCAATGGGGGCTTGAAAAGTTGATACAAACATAGAGTGACTCCAGGATTATTGTAATATGCTTATAAATATTTCCAATATCTCTTGACGTTGATTTTTTCAGTTGCCAACACGGTCTGAAAAATTCTCTCAAAAATAGAGCGACGTCAGAATTATCATAATACGATTATAAATATTCCTTAATATATCCTAAACTTGATTTTTCAAATGCCAACGAAGATCTGAAAAATTCTCTCAGAAAATAGAGCAACCACAGAATTATCATAAATACGATTACAAAATATTCCCAATATATCCTAAACTTGATTTCTGAAAATGCCAACGAGGATCTGAAAAGTACACTCAAAAATCAAATAACGCCAGAATTATTATAACGAACTTCCTAATACCTCCGATACTCCTTAATGGTTAATTTTCGCACGCGTAAATAAAGTCATGGAATAGAGAGTTAAACCGCGCCGTGTTTAATGATCGTTCGGGGTGGAGGGGGGGGGGGGGGGGGGGGGAACGGCCGGCGCAATTACTGCAGCCGGTAGGATGCACTCTCTGGTACGCGAATGCCAGCACGTGTGTCCTGCAGGACACTGGCTCTGCATCGACTCCTGCATAAAGGAGGCGGAGGATGGGGTGGGGCGGTGGGGTCGGGGGAGGGAGGAGGGAGTCATATTGCGCGGGTCTTGATATTTACGATTGAAACAAATCAAACGTTATCAAGCATTCCGGGACGGCGATAAAGAACACAGAGGGGACGCGGAGGCATTCGACGGTGCTCCCGAGGGAGATGTCATCGGGAAATCTTCCTCCCGGCATCCCCGAGTTAACGCGCCGTCATATTTGCTCTATATCGTATTGATCTCCCTCGTTCTCAACGATTACATCTTTCAGCGAGCACGCCGGGCACCGGCAATGTCGATACGGTCATCGAAGCATCGGCATTTTCTTAATAAAAAAAAAAAAGAAGAAACGGTATAAAAGGGGTGAACGGATTGCGGAGACTTCGTTGCTCGTTGAAAGATATACCGCTAATTGGGGAAACTTGGGACGAGTTTGGTACCATGAAATTGGGAGTACCTGATTCTGTAATGTTGGTTATGTTTTATTTTGAAAAGAAATTTGGTTGCGTTCTATATGGTGCATGGATGGCGAGAGTGTCTATCTACAATGTTTATTTGGACACGAAAGTGAGTTTAAGATTTTTGTACCGAGGACGAGATTCTTATGTTCAAAAACCTCTAAGGAAACGAAAATAGAAGAAAGTTTTACAACGCAAGATTGTTGTTTCTGCGAATATCGGTGAAGGATGCAAGATTCCTCCTTGCAAAAATTTCCTTAGTAACAGAAATAGATATGGATGAGTTTAGTGCGATAAGAACTTAACAAAATCTTACCAAAAATATTTCTAGAAATCAAAATGGATACAATCATATTTAACATCACACAAAAGACACTTACCACGTATCCATGTTTATTTCCGCTCCAAGAAAAATTTCCCAAGTAAATCCCGTTATCTCGGAATCAGGTGAAATCACGAGGCGATCGTTGTTCATCCTCCATTCCCCAGATTTATGCGCATCATCGGGATACGCAAAAGCGATCGACTATAATCGGTAAATTGATCCTGGCGATCCCATAAGGTATACGAGGGCGCACACGATATCTCCGAGGGTCATACGTCTTGGAGTTGCGAACGAGAGGAATCCTCGAAACGCCAGGCAGTTTTCGGATCCTTATAAATCCATCTTTTTTTTACTTCGTGAGCCCTCCGGGCGATTTCGTGCACCTTCCACTTCTCGGGGCCGCGAGGAGAAAGGGAGAGCGAGACGGAGATGCGTGGCGAAGTACAGAGCAAGAAAGGGAAGAATGAAAGAAAGAAAGAAAGAAAGAAAGAAAGAAGGAACGCCGAGGGAGAGGAAAGAAAGAGGCGTTCGGGGCCCACAGTGATTTAAGGGCGTCGCCTTACGTGTATCACACCGCGGTCCGTCCGTTACGAGAGACCACGAAGAAGACGAAGGTTCGGTGTTGGGCACAACCGGGACGGTTCATTCCGTATCTATCCGTGAACGCTCTCCGTGTGTCGGTGTATTGGTGCGAGTAGCGCTGCGCGAGCCCCATAGGTATACATTCCGGGCGGATATAGCCTCGCTTACAACCATGCTACACCGCAGACCGCTGAAACACTGGGCCCAAACGATCCAGTTGAGTTGATTTGTGACTACCAGAGAATCGCGGCCCGGATGCTTTATGAACCGATCAGCTCGCTTCGAGCGACCACCGTACGGGCCCATAAACGTCACGGCTTTCGGGGTAAGCGACGTGCCAACCGAGCGCTACACGTGTGCATACATCGTCGTCGTCGTCGTCGTCTACTCGTGGATGCGTCTTTACTCTCGCGTACTTTCCTGCCATTCGAACTCTGGGATTTATTCTTCGATCTCGCGAGATGACGGAAAGGTACTCATGGGAGGGACGATTGGATTTGGCTGGTGGTAATCCGAGATTCGCCGTGGTTCGGTGAAATTAGATTGTTTTCTTTTTTTTTAATTTATGTGGCGTTAGTTGTAGTGGGAATTAATAGTAGGTACGAATGTGCGGAGCGTGCCGGGCCGTGGGTAGGTTCTGAAATTCTAGCCGGAAGTTCCGGCTAATTCTGTGATACCAGAGATCGTCCCGAAAAGTTGAGTAGAAATGTAAATCACCCTCGTTTCGTACTTCTGCTCTGGAATTTGTTTCGGGATTTATTTGTTTTTGGAAAAAGACAGACGGATCGTATGAGAAACGGGGATAAGTTACTGGTATTCGGAAATTTGGGGCAATTCTGTGATACTGGAGTGTCTGTAAAAAAATTTGTCCGGAGAATTATGTAAATATGGGTAATCTGTATGCTGCGAGGAACACTCAAGATTCCCTTTTGTATCGTATAGGTTACATAAATTTGTTTATAACTTTTATAAGAGTTTAACCGAATTTGTGTACTTTATGGATTATTCATCTCACGCGTATACGCAATTTAACGATGCTTGACGTACTTTTCGAACACGTTTAAATATATTTCACAGATTCCACTTCTCAAGCAGATGTCCGTTGTAATAATAACAAGAAACCCTGTTAGACAGAATATTCATCTTCCTTTTGACACAAAGCTTATCCGTATCTCTACAAAGATCTTTCCACGAGATTCTACCATCCTTTAATCAGTGAAAAAAACACCTGTCTCGACAAATTTCCTCCGCTTTGTCAAACTGTTGTACTCCATTTAATAAAATCTCTCTATCGTCGGCAAACATACGTTCTATTATTAATCGTCAACCTTCCCCGTCTTATTTCCATCTCCACGAAAATACTTCTATTCGACTCTACCATCACCGAATCAAAACCCACGAGTAACGAGCAATTCGCTAAATTTCCCCCACCCTGCCGATCGGTGGAAACGATTTTCCCTCCAATTCGATAACTCGGCCGAATCGTTACCGAGCGTACGATCTACTATTAATCAACGATATCGTCCCCGCACGAGTTTCGGCTAATTTAGCATTCTTCCCGATGCCTCGCGCGCCGAGTTAGCAGTCGGTGATCCTCGCCCGAGACAATTCCACGGTTCCTCGTGGGGAACCTTTCGCGACAGTCCATGCTCGATAATATATGCGCCAAAGATTCAGGAGACGATTCGTAGTGCGATACCAGAAGCCGAAGGGGCTGACTCTTCGAGAGCGGTTAAGTTAGGTTAGTCCAGCTCGTCGGTAGAACGCGGATTTCTACGTAAACTCGCTCGGCAGATACGATCTGCCGGGGCCCTGGTGCGTCCGATCCTCGTGAACTTCGATGCTCGACCACCTTATACGTGTGCACGGTAACGTATTGGTTTAGGTCGCTCTCGGGACTTTGTACGATGGGATATTTGCCTTCGAACACAGAGTCCGCCGATAACTCGCTAATAGCTTATATACTCTATTCCATTTAAGATGACTGCCGCTTCGCGGCGAGGTTCGGGGGAGCGTGCGCCGCAGCTCGTCCCATCGGCGGAAAATATAATATGATTACGGTCGAGTCTACGGTGATTCGAGCGAAATGAGATCGAGAAGCGGTCGAGTCGTCGGAAATGTTGGACGAGGCGAAGCGAAATGGGAATCCTTAACAATGTTCCTACCGTGACCAGTCAAATAACTGGTATTTAAAGTAACTTGTATTTGTTCGTGTAGAGTGAAGGTAATAGCTAGTTTGATAGTGGGAAAATGTACTTTATTTTATTCACAAATAGATAACGTATATTTAAATATTGGGGTTAAGTGGCGGTGCAATAATGTTTTACGTAGGATATTCTAAACGAAATTTAAGAAACGCTCGTTTGACTGGTCTGCAACCTCAGCAACTTGCAATTCGTAGAGCTCTTCGAACCGACGCGTCTCAAGCTTATTTTGTCTGTCGAACCACATAGATATATAGTATCCGCGCTCTTCATTAGACATCCAGCAGAAATTTTTCTTGGTACCCCATTGCAACCCAACTGACTGCTCGGTTTCCAATGGGGCCTCAAGAAAAATTTCTGTTCCGGCAGTAACTTGTCGAGTATACACAGTTAGTCAAATAAAAGTATTCAGTGTATTACTAACTCTGGCATTTACGATTCTTCGGCCGCAATCAGAACAGTACAAGAGACAAGACCCTGTATCTCGATCATGCGTAACCTCTTATCCGCCGTTACCACGAGATCTCTCGATCCCCGCTCGTTCGATCTTCCGCAACCAGAATAGACGCGTGCCATCGGAGGCGTGTTATCAACCATAACGAAACCCCTGTCTTCCCCCGACACGGCGAATCTATTTCTCGATCATACACACGCGGGGGGGGGGAACGATTTAGGGTAGCGTCGGTAGGTAGCAAGGGCACGCAAGAGACGTAGCAGCGTGCCCATGAAACGCGCGTTCTTCGGACAGGGAAAGAAAGATGCTGGCACGAGCATGGGTGTGTGTCGCCTCGTGACAGGACGGTCACGATCCGGACGGCCACCGCCCGTTGTCCAGGATCCAGGAGCAAGGAGGTAGTATCTTATTATCCTATCCGGGCAACCACGGTGACAGCCCTTATAAGGGCTGCCGTGCTCCCGCCATACACGCGTGAGTTCGAGCCAAGTAGCAGCAACGCCGATGGTAACCGGGGAGAGCGAACGAGAGAGAGGGAGGAGGAGGTGGAGGAGGAGGAGGTGGAGAGTCGGCGAGAGGAGGAGAAGAGTACCAATGGCGCAGCGGTTGCTACAACATTGCAAAAAAAATCCCCTATCCCCCATTAACATCGACCGGGGTCCGCTCATTACAATGTGAGCCGGTAACGAGCTATTATACGACGGAGCCCCATAAACCTTCGATATGATCATTCTTCGCTCGAGTCGATTCGACTCGAGAAATTTGATACCTGACGGTTTTCGGGAAGGTGAGAACCCTGTGCGACTTTGCGCGACGGAAGGTTTCCTATATCGGGGAAACTGTTTCGGGGAAGGTCGAAAGTATGCGATACGTAGTCTGGCTGGTTTCGAAATGCTGAGATGTTTTTTTTTTTTAAAGTTTTGTAGGATATTAATGTCTATCGATGTTCGATTAGGGAATGATATACTGGGATTTACTTTTTGATTACATGAGAATAGGAAAAGTGAATTTTAGAAGAAACTAGATTGAGTTCTACAAATTTTTGTAGAAACATGTTTAAACGTCAGGTTTGTTATTGATTGAACCCAGCAATTTATTCGTTGATTGTGAAGAAAGGATATGACGCAAATTTGATTGGAATCGAGATTAAATTCCAGGTACTCTTAAATACCGGCTATTTCGTAATACTAGAATCCTTCTAAAAAATTTGTATAGAAAGGAAAATAGATTTAGACAGATTTTACATCGCGAGAAAAGAAAATCTTGAGTCTTTTCATGACATAAATCTTGTCCGTATCTATCGACGTTACTAGAGAAATTTCAAGAGAAGATTCTAGCATCACGAGATTATCCGATTTTCCAGATTACGAGAGATTTCTAAAACCACTCGCGAATCGTTCACAGCTTCGAAAGATCAAGCACTGTTTTCAGATTTTCGGAAACCAAGTGAGAGATAGAGAGGGAGAGAGAGGAACGTCGATTATCCGTGACTCGCGGTAACGACCTTGAACCTGCTGCCTCCGACTCGGGTCGACGTATGTGCGAGCCGGTGTTTCTACTTTCTTGGGTGTTAATCACAGCCAAGGTCACCCGGGCTTCTCTCGTACAGGTGAAAGAAGCTAAAAGAGAGAACGAGTGGCGAGTGGAGAGTGAGAGAGAGAATATACCAAGTTCCTCACGGACGCGTTCTTACGACGAGCTGCCGATCCGTTACGTCGAGCACTCTAAAGACCCACTTTAATCATGATCGCTGGAAAGATCGGCGCGATCGTGATCCATCGATCGCCCGGCCGGGACGTGTTTACGTGCTCGTTGGCGTCGTTACCTTATGCTAATCGATGCCTACACCTGTCCGGCGACGTGCCCCGACGTTTAAACGACTCCCCTGTCTGAATTATTCGCGGCCGAAAGTGCCATCCTCTTCCTTTTTTCCCCTCGGCGCCTACTCCGCCCCCTCCCACCCTCCTCTTCTCTCTCGCTCTCCTCTTCCCATAATCGATGCCCCGGCAAATAAAATACAATGACGAATAAAATAAATCCTCGCGTATACGCGTTGGGGCTTGGAAAGCGAAAGTATTCGGAGTGGGAAGGGGGGGGGGGACGTTTACGACGCTCAAAATCGAATTCCTTTCGAATGAAATCGCGATATCCGGTTGACGGTGGTTCGCGTTTGAAAGGAAGCCGTCAAACGAATATCCGAAACTTGACTATCCGTCCAAGTATCCACGGAACATTGAATTTTCATTACGAGCGTCGTCGTAACGACGCTCCAATTTACATGATTATGTGTCTTTAGCGAAAGAGCGAGCTTATCGGCTCGTTAGTTTTCGGCCAGCAGTGCCTCGGCATTCAAACGAACCCCTTCCCACGTGCATTCTACCGAGAGAGACTGTGTTTCTCTCGGAGAGAGGCGAGGAGAGGACATCGAGGTCTCCCTTGGCTCGGTAATGATCCTTTCGTGGGTCATCAACGTTACGCCGGTGTGGACATGCATGTGCGGAGGCGAGTTCCAGAAGCGAGGCGAGAGAGAGAGAGAGAGAGAGAGAGAGAGAGAGAGAAGGGGGTGGCAAGGAAGAAAGAGGGGGTTGGAAAGGACGGTCGGGTGCATTATATGCAGAACAGGGTGCACCATAGTGTGCCCGAGAGAGTCCAGTCAAGTAGCGTAGGGCGAGAAGGGAAAAGCGAAGAAGAAGAAGATGGAGGGCAAAGATAGGGTACGGAGGGACGGAGGAAGAGACAGCGGGGCGACTCGTACGTAAGAGGGACGGGGATAGAAAGAAAAGAGGACGCTAGGAAGAGAGAGAGAGAGAGTGAGAGGGGGGGAGGTAGCCACTGGGCAGTCTCTCTTCGCGCCAGGATTTATATCACGGTGCCTCTACTCACACACCGGTACACCTGACTTATGCAAAGCGAGAACCCTACGTCCCCGGTTGCGCCCAAATAAATGTCACCGTGAAACAAAAACGTTCCACCTCCTGTCTCTTCTCTGGCCGTGGGCCCGGCGCGAGTTCGCGGACAGAGGGCCAGAGAGAGAGAGAGAGAGAGCGAGGCCCGTACCGACGACTCGGGGCCCGCGCATCGAGTACGACCCCTTAAAACTACGCGCGCACCGGGGCCCCCCGTTCCTACCGCGGACGAAAAAAAGGGGCAACCATATTTCAGTGACGTCATCGGTACAAAAGCACGCGTGTGGAGAGGACGCGAGAGTGGGAGGGGAGGAGAGCCCCTCGGCCCAGAATCCTCGCTGTGGATTTACTCGCGCGGTGACAAAGCACCTGCTGTCCCTCTCCTTTTCGTTCTTCCTCCTCGCGATCGGGATCCTCTCTTCTTTCTTGTTCTCTTTCTGGGCCCCCCTCCCCCTTCTCCATCTCTACCTTGGTCACCCTCAACCCCCCCCCCTCCTCCTCCTCAACTCCTTCTTCTACTACTTTTGCTCGGTCTTGTTCTCCGTGATCCTCCCCCACCTCCCGTTCACCGGCCTCACTCGTTCTGGTATCGTGCTGCTTCGATATGGAACCTTGCCTCCATTGTTCGTTCGCTCTTCCACGTCGGGGGAGGACTGGGGGAGGGAAGGGCCTTTCTTTTATTTTGAATTCTTACGTTGGTTCGTAGGTGTTTATCGAGAGGGTACTCACGCGCGACCGGACCTCTGCGTCCGATTCGGAATGGGGATCGCCTTTTTGCGAAAGGGAACCTTCGGGGAATACCCCGAGTTGACGCGGCGCGCCTCTCGAGAGCGGGGTTGGGTTGACAGGGGAAGATTTGAGAAAGGAGTGAGATTGGTCGGGTAGAGAGTGGGGGGCGGGGGTAGGGACGCGAAATGTCGAGCAGATTTCGAAGTACCTTTGGCGCCATCTCAACGAAGGCTCGCCAACCGGCGTGTATCTGGTGGCTTACTCGCCTGATGTTCCTCCCTCTTCCGCGGTGGGTAACTCCCACGTCCGTTTGCCTTCCGTTGCTCTTATTTTTCAACGTCCTTACCTGCTCTTGACGGCCGATCGTACACCCGGCGTAAATATTGAGTATTTTCCGCGAAACGGCTGCCAAATCCACTCGCATCTTCTCGCTTATCGACAGATCCCGAATACCTGTAGGAAAGTATCTCTCCCGGCATCGGGAATCAGATAGAGGGGATGCGATTTTATATTTTAACGCCTCGGAAAATATATCGTTCGTATCCCGTATCGATTCGGCCGCGACGGGAGTCAATTCTCGGTTCGGCCGGGGGCCCCGAAGTTTATTATAGATCGCGGAGTCGTGTTCGGCATGTTTATGGTCAAGTTCGTAGGAAAGTAATATTCTGGAAGAGTCATTTTTGTCAAGATTGACACCCGTTTAATTATGCGGCGGGTACCGCTTGCATTTCGTTTGCGTATGCATTTGAGTAACCAGATTAGCGACATTGTTACATTTTAGATATTACTACTTACGTGAATTTTGTATAAACGGCACGGAGCGCGACTATCGTTTTCTCCCTCGTTCGCTTATCGTAATTGAAACTCTGGATTCGTTGATCGGATCAGCGGAGAGGACTGGTGATATTTCTCGGGTACCTGTTATGGAAGTTTGAGGTTGTCTTGCAAGTTATTAATATTCATTTCATTGGCGATAATCAAGAAAGCAATTTACCTGAATTACCAAATGCGTGAGAATCTTAATTCCTCCATTAAAGAATAAATGAAATTAAAGAATAAAAAACGATTAACGGTCGTCCTAACACGATACAAATGTCCCAACCAGACCAGCTAAAACAAATTTCTAAACGTACGATATGTATCAACAGACGAGTGCCACACTCGACGTAACATTAGGTAGGTACTCGCGAGCATGACCATTTTTAAAGGCCCCTCCTCATGGAATTGGACATCGTGCAGGTTCGCTGTACCAACTAGTTACCCTTCGAAGATTAAGCCGAACTAACGTTACAACCTCTCTAACGTTCCCAATAGAACTCCGTTTCTTATAACGAGCAAAAAAACGAGTTCTAACTCGACGCCACTCACGAGGTGCATCACCGGTTAGCTCGAACGTGTTCAACGTTCCTCGTGGTAGTCGGACATCGTGCAGAATCCGAGCCGAAGAGACTCGCAGGGAGACTCAAAGATTCGGACTGGACGGACAACAATCCGAATGTACCTAATACGAATGATATTCAGCGTCGCGAGGGGCTCACGCGGTGTTTGGACTGCGCCCGGTGCAGCCACTGATGAAGATAACGCCAGGCACCTTTGAATTACGAGCCGGTCCCGGCAATAATAAATTCCAACAAACATTCATTTTCGTACACGCAACTTTATGTCGTCCTTAGCCGGACTAAGCGCTCTCCGCCGATGTCATTTAGCATCCCGGTGATGGCCCTAATAGCCGGGGTCCACCAGGTTCAATGGACGGCCCTTTTGGGATTTACAGTACACCACCGGGCCCATGCTGGTACAGGTTGTCGATGATACTTTGTTTGCCACCGCGCCGTGGCCGTTTCTTCGCTACTTTAAAAGGATTCCAGCGGACGTCGAGGGGAATAATCTTAACGACGGCAGGTGTTTAAGGTATGCCCGTTAAATATTTTGTAGGGTATAATCCGATTCGATAACTCGCCTTTATGGCGCCCTCGCGAATACGCACGGAGGGATCAATGGACTTGTTTTCGTTCGGCTCCGGTACGTTATTAACGATGGAATATTGATATCGGGTTGAGGACCCGCGATGATGTCAGCCGGGGTCGAGAGAACTCTCTCTCCCCCTCCTCACTTTCTCTCGCTCTCTCGCTGGTATGCTCGCGGTCCGCGCGAAACGATCAACGATGTATCGGCATCTCGTTAATCATTATTCATTTAATATGGTCCGATGGATACAGTTCTTAGACATCAACACCAAGCGTGGGGTAACTGCGCAGAAAATGTACTTGATGGACAGGTAAGGAAGAAATAATGAGTAAGAATTAAATTTCAGTGTTGTCTGTTATTTGTTATAGGCGCAATAAAAATATTAATAAAAAGAGAGTAGGAAGAGCAGAACGAACTTGAACAGATTCATTGCACGGTGATAAGAACACCGCGCACTCACGCGTTTCATCGTGAAAGCAAAAATAATCGATAACGATTGAATAACCGATGGCATGGATTTACTAGGGGCAAAAGATTTCGAGACACATAATTTTTGAAAATCCGAAGAAAAGCAATCTTGGGATTTTGGATTTACCGTGAATTTATTATTGTAAATTATCTGTCCGTGCATGGAATCTCTGACTTTCCCAAGATTCTCCACATTTTTTTCTATTTAATCAAACTGTTACGCGCCAACAGAATTTTTCCCCGGCGGATGCATCGCAAAATCACAAAATCATAAAACCCGAATGCATATAACCGAGAGTCATTCGAATAAATCCATTTTATTAAGGACGAGGTATCGACATCGCGTCGAGGACGAATCATGACGTTGCCCACGTTCCGCGCTCGTTGAGTCGAGTTCGCTTCTCTCTCCTCCGCCCTCTCTCTCTCTCTCTTCCCTCCCCCCTTTCTAATATACCTACAACTCGCGCAAAACGCTCGCTGTTCGATTTCGACAGATACAGCAACGACTACCTTTCGATTCCTCCAGAAAACACGTTGTTGCCGACGGGTCACGGGAGTTGGTCGGGGTCACGAAATCCTCGTACCCAAGATCGTTATCGTGGGCCCTCTCTCCTCCGCGGTCGTGCATCCGCGGCAAAAAGCAACAGAGAAATGTTTTCGCACTAATTGGAGTGCACTTATCGACGAGAGACCACGGAATCGTTTCCACGGAATCGTGGATCTAGCAAAGAGAGGTTTAGTAGCCTGCGCTCAGAACGGATCCATGAAAAGCGCAACGACGCCTACCCAGATAAAGTCCGATAAAGGGGGACCGTGGGGGGTTTGCGAGACGCGGGAAAGGGCGGGAGGGAGAGCGGAACAAAGGGTGACGGAGAAAGATAGAGAATACGAGAAAGAGTCGATCGGTCCCCATTTTAATTGAGCCCCCGAGAATTAAAAGAGAGATCTCTCCGTGGATGCCGATGGAGGTGAGCGTCGAGGGAGGAAGCTGGCGAGGGGAAGGGGGGGGGGGGGATGGTGGGGGAAGACGAGAGGACGGGGGGGGGACCGATCATGGTGGGAGGAAGGAGAGAGTGGGAGAGAGAAAAGGAGAAAAGGAGGAAAGAAGCAGAGGCCCAGAAAGCGCCGGGAACACCCGTGGCTACGACCAATCGCCTCCGCGGATGGAGGCCTGGCACGATGGACGGAACAGAATTATGGGCTCCTCGCACGAGAATCGCGCGCGCAACCACTCGCGAAACGCTTCGAGTTTTGCGCGAAGCCGATTTATGCTCTCCCGCCGTACGCTTCCGCGAGGATTGATCGATGAGTGTCTTCGCGAAACTCTCTTTCGCCTTTTCTACTCGCGCGATGAACGATTGCTAATATATTTACTGCCCCCCCCCACCCCCTCCCTCTCCCTCGCATCGGTATTAACTTTAATTCCGAAGATCCGGGAACGATTTTCCCTTTTCGTTCTTTTTCTGTCTTTTATTTTATTTTCATTTTATTCTTCGTTCTTCTGGTAAGTACGTTTCAACTAAATTCGACGACTCAACGAGGGTGCGAGCGCGTATTTATTTGAGAGATAGGAGCGAGGCGCGCGGGAAGCGTCGGTGAAAATTAAAGCGGACTAGCGCGTACGTACGGTGGTCGTTTTAAAAGGCAGAGCCGGGAAGAAAATGCAAAGTCACCAAAGTAAAGTAATAAAAGGGGGTCGGAGCCGTGGCAATCCCGTCGAAACAAACGTTTTAATCCAGAAAACACGAGGGACTCTCTCTCTCTCTTTCTCTCTCTCTCACTCTCCTCTCGCGAATGGAAGAGAAGCGTCTCCACCAAGCTGCGGCTCGCGCGCACCCGCGCGCGCGTGAATATCCCGGGGTAGGATACGCGTGGGTGTTGGCGACGACGTATAATTTAAGGCTGCGAACGCAACGATTCAATTTCACAAGACCACGGAGAGTGTACCGTGCGGCGTATAAGCAAAACCCCGGAGTCCGGCGAGGAGGAAATAATCTCTTGATTTGTGCCGCGAATAAAATCACTCGATTCATTTTCGTCCAGCGCTCGCCTTATCTTCGGTGCACGCTGGGAAAACGGTCGGAAGTCTGACGTTCTGGCGCGTTTCGCGCTCTTGCAATGCCGTCCGAAATATTTCGCATTCGTTCGCATGCCGCCTACGGCAGCCTTAAATTTCGTATTCCCCCGACGCCCGTCAGAGATATTAACACGTAAGTATATACGCGCCTTATTTCACGGAATAGGCGAGCAACGGGCGCGCGCGCGCGCCCGCGCGATGATTCAGAATTTCAGGATAAATCGAAAATTAAGCCCCTCTCGTTCCTTTTTTTCCATAATCAACTATATCCTACGCTCTCGAGAGAAAAACGAGGATTCTCGAGTGTGGGGGAGGGGGAGAAGGAAGGTGGTATGCAAAAAAGACGATCAGGATGCCATCTCTACGACATTCCTTCTGACCCCCTTTATTTATCAAACTTCGATAATGGGAAGGGGGGAGGGGGGGAGAGCGTAAAATAGAGGAACTCAGTGCCGTCACTAGCGGAGGGTAACGCTAGGCGGATACGCCGAGGACAGATGAAAATAATTCGATTGGCAGGAGATTCGATTTAACGTGAGAACCGGACCAGTTGCGACCAAGGTGAGGCCAAGGTATCCGGGGCCGAAGGATCATGTCATACGTGTTCGCGTGTGTGCGTATCGCCGCGTACGCGCCTGTATTGGGTGTATACGTACGTACACACAACGAGCCGCTCCACCTCGTCGGGGCTCATATAATTGCTGGCATCCATAACGCTGATGTATTTATGGCATTAACTCGCCTCTTTCTCGTACGCTGCCGCCCCCGACCCACCCCGCCGTGGCCATGCAACCCGTACCCGTCATGCAACCACAAGTAGAAATAATTGGTTGAAAACAGCGCGCTCTCAGGCGGCAATATATCCAGCTTACTCCCCGCTGTCGCATCGCTTAGATCACTTCCCCGCCACCAAAACTCGCTGCCAGACCGCCTCCTTCGTTCTCCACCTTCTTCGACCGATTCTCTCTTCTTTCTCTTCCATGCCCCCCTCGCCCCCCTCCCTCCCTCCGCCCCCGATCTTTCTTTCTCTTTTTCGAAACGTTCCCTCCCCCCCCCCCCCCCCCCCCACCGAAGATTCTTCGTTCGCCTGCCCGATCCTCCTCCTTCTCCTCATTCTCTTCTTCATCATCGCCGGAGTTCTCTTTCTCCGTCCATCCCGCCTTCCGTCCCGCTCGGCGTGTTCATCTTGATGTTTCTCCACTGTGTTCTGCTTCTCCTCCTTCTTCTTCTTCATCGTCTTCTTCATTCTCCTCCTCCTCCTCCTCCTCCTCTTCTTGTCCCGCCGCCACACTTCACCCCGCTCATTTGAATAGCTCTTATTTATGAAAATTGAATTGAATGCTTCTCATTTATGAAGGTAATTGGTACCTGTCACGAGTCCTGCCGTAGGATATCCTACTTTATACGCGGATAAGCGGCGATAATTATTCTTGCAATTGAATTTATTTCTATAAGTCTCGTTTTCTTCCCCCGACGCCGGTCACCGGCGTACCTACGCGCCGATCATTCAACCCCCGTCGTGAAACGTCGCGTGCTAGAAGAGGTGGCGGGAGGGAAGGGGAGGAGGAGGCGGGTGGAGCACGAGGTACGGGCGAAAAGAGAGGTGCCAGATTTTTTTCACAACCAGATCGAGCGTGCCACGAACCGGGATTCGACGAGCGGTATCCCTAGCTTCCGTTGAAGCGGGAACAGGATCCTAGATTTAGATTCACTATGCTCGGATTCGTGGCGGGGGAGCAGAACGGGGGACAACAGAACTAATACTAATCTCTGATAAATTATCGCCGAGTAACCAGTATTTACTGGCGCTCGAATAATCAATGGCGCGTAATCAATTACTAATACCGCGTCGATAATTTATTGTTATCTGCTGAACTAAGGGGTAATGTTTTATCAGAGACGCGTATATTTGTTACACCGAGGCGCGATACGTTTCTTTAAGATCCCTTATCGGAATCTCGGAAATAATGACCGGTTCTTTTGTTTATCGCCGCGCGAAACAATGCGACCGGTTAACGAGAGGTAACTAACGAACGACTGTCCGTGAAAACGTCAAAAGTATCGCGGTCAAATTAAAAGTACGAGATTCTCCTACACGGTGCAATCTCTGCCACGCTAATCGCCCCTCGTACGTTAACGTAAAGCGGCGCGTAAGCGCGCATTATTTTCGGCTCTCCGGCAACGGTTCTGCCAGAAAATGGCAAACGAACCGAGACGCGTATCGCCGTCCAGCGTTTAGCGCCGCGAATCTCCTTATCGGCGTCGTTATTGGCATCGTTTTACCCGCGGTTAGAAACCCTTCGCATCCTCGCTACCACGCCGATATCTCCGGTTTGAGCGGTGCACACATCCGTCCAGGTCCGCAACTGTTATCGATTCGCGAATCCTCCTCGGTAGCCGTTACGAGCTAGTTCGAGGGAGCAACACGAAAAAGGAGGTGGCGGGTGGAGGGGGGGGGGGGTGAGGGGGGGAGTAGGGGGACGCGAGAGCCGAGCACGTATCAGGTTGCAGGAACGATCAAAGGAATCGGCGACGGGACGTACGTATGTCCATAATTTTAATACCGTTGCCATCGCCCTCCTGATTACCCGGAGAAGGTCCTCGTCCCTCGTCGGACGTAGTACCGGTGACGATGAGATGGAACGAGTAGATGGTGGGGGGGGAGGGGGGGGAGGGGAGGAGGGGGTCTCGGAGGGGAGGGAAGAGAGAAAGAACGCGAGCCGCCGGCGGTACTGGCCAATCGCTGTCACGTAACGCGAAAATTATCGTTCCCTGATTGCTGCGTAATGCGTCCCGACGATTTCACCAACGTCGAGGCGTCCGACTTTATCGTCTCGCCTTATTAAAACTGCCCGGTAGCGCTGGCACGTACGATTATTCCATCGAGCGACCGTAAAACTACCATCGAGCGTAGTCGTTGCGATCATCTAGAAGTCGCTTCTTTTCTCGAACTTTATCCCCCCCCCCCCCACCCTCCGCCCCTTCCACCGGTACCCCCCCTTGAGCAACCAACCCTCCGCTTTAACCGATCCTTCGTAGCGTGGTAGCGGCAGACGAGAAATCGCGCGGATTCATTCCCGATCGCGACTACCGATAGGGAATCGATGTTTACGAGCGATCGACGCCGATTCGCTTCGGCCGTACGGACGATTGTAGATTGCTCGATCTTCCGTGCGGTTGGTCTCGCGAAATTGTTATTCTGGAAATTGCGCATCGCGCACGCCTGCGAGGGGGGAGGGGGGGAGGGGGGTTTCCTCGAAACGAAGGATCATCGTTATGGTGGGATCTCGATTTAACGAACGGGTTTTCCGCTAAACGTACTGCCGTCGATAAGCGAATTATTTATGCGATTACTTTTCGTAACTCCGCTCGTCGCGCTCGGCGTTCTCGGTTTTAAGGATCGTTGGTCTATGGTGGAATATTAAAATTAAAACAAGATGCTTCTTATATTACTTATCTTCGATATACAATAAATCAATTTCCTCCTTTCTTCTTGTTCAGAAGATAATAATAATTATTTAAAACTGCACTTCGGCGACGTTCTCAGCGAAATCCGAAGACAAAGTAGAAATCGCGGACGACGATGATGATGACGACGGTAGTAGCACATCACGTTGAAAGGACGCGCGGAGGTATCGTCGAGTTTTTTGGATCGTTTGTCGGTGGTCCCGGCGAACGGACGAGAATCCGTTGGAACGAGGCCGATGGAATCGGTGGTGGCGATAGGGCGTCAAAGAGGATCGAGCGACGGTGTAGGAGCTCTCGTCCCGGCGTCATCGGGACTCCTCCGTCATTAAACACACCGGTCGGCCAGTGTCTAATTAAGCGGGACGTTAAGTGGGGGCGTTCGATAAAGCCAAGCCGTCCGATAAATTCGATTCCCTGGACAGCCGGTTAATACCCGGTATACCGGGGGAAACGGGGAGACTTGGGGTGGGGCGGGGGTGAGCGAGGGGGGGGGGGGGGGCGGGCGGCGGAAGGGGGTTCGGCCAAGATAAACCGCGCGTTTTTCAGGAAGGTCTCGTTTCGCGGACACAGAGGCGGAGGATGACGAACCGAGGTGATGCGGAGAGTTCTCTTCCTCCCGCGGGGGAGGGGGGGGGGGGGGGTTGGGAGGGATGGCGGAGGGGTCGTCCTATCCTCCCCCTTTTCGCGTCTCTCCCTCGGCCCTGGGAGAGACACGTTGGAGAGAGAGTTCGTATAGGAGAGAGAGGCGGAGGAGCGGGAGATATGCAAACGTCTTGCCGCGAGACGGTTGGACATAACTCAGGCACACGTATGTAAGGGAACGACGCACACCGTGCCGTGCCACTGAGGACACTATAAACCTCGATACCGGGCGAATAAAATCCCGGATTTACAGTCCTGATACCGAGCGAGACGGTCCTGTCCTGTCCCGGTGCTGTCCTGTTTGTCGCTGTCGCACGGTGTGGGTTGGCTCATCAGTGATGGCCACGTCCCGCAGTATCTTTTCCCTCGGCATCGAGTAGACCGGCCAATCTCGGACTCTCTCTCTCTCTCTCTCTCGTACACGCGCGTTGCATTCGACTTACGCACACAGGCGGGATTTAGACCTGGCGCGGGTCTCCGTGGGTCCCTCGCACGTATGTACGGAAATCGACGTACCCCGCTCTCGAGACGAGGGAGAGAGAGAGAGGGAGTGAGAGAGCCGAGCTAGTAGAGGCGCGCGTGCATATATATCTCGATCTTGGTACTCCCTTCGAGGACCTTACGTCGTCCCGTATGCGGTGTGCGTGCGACGCAGCGCGATTGTGTGCGCGCCTCTCGCGATACTTAGAGAAACCGCTCCCTCTTATCACCCCTCCCGCGCGCCACGGCAGAACCTTGTTCGATACCATTTGAGGACCTCCAATAACCTATCCGAACCATTCCGATAGGAGCTGTCAGCCCGCACCCACACGCTGCGGCGAGAGCGCGAGGAGCCGCTCCGCCACGTACCGGATAAGCACGAGCGCAGGTGTGCCGCACAAAATCGTCTGATCGACGTGCCGAGTGCGCTGATCTCGATGACCTTCGCCAAGGGTTTCACATTCGACGGCGCGGAGTCGCGCGGTACGAGGGGGGGGGGTCACGCCCGGGATTATACTCTATCGCTAAGGAGGTACTCGGCTACTCGGCCACTGGCGTCCGTTGGTCTTCGCGCCGTTCCGCTTTTCAACGCTGGGAACAGCAGCCACGGGAATCTCCGTACCTCTAACCGAGATAAAAGACCAGAATACTATGACCGGGTACTCCCGGTGCTCAGGACAGATACGACCGGCAGCGCGATTGTCATTCGACCGGGTAACGCGTACCCCCTCGTAATCATCTCGGTTTAATTGCAAGACCGTACCCGCCCCTTTAATCGCTCAAGGTCCGAGCGCGCTCTCTCTCTCTCTCTCCGCCGTTTCAGAACTGGCTCTCGACTCTTTAACGTACCTATGCGTTATCCTCGCGACACGATTCTCCTCGCACCGTTACGTACCGCTTTACGTTGCGCGCCTTCGCCGCGGTCGGTCGATCGTAGCTTTTGCGGATCCCATTGGCAAGCTACTGACTCTCGGTCATGATAATACACTTATCATTCGCCCAAGCGATAACCGTACTCCCTTCCTTGACGGGCCGAATTACGCAAACGAGGATCATCGAATCGCCTACCAGTTTTTCGAGCTCGCTTCGGTGCTACGCGAGGACTCGTAACTTGACGCGCATAGGCATGCACTTTTTATCCCCGTATCGGTCATTCGATCAAGTCTCACCTCGGGGGAACTCGGGCGTCAGTAGTCGCGATCGATCCTGATGCGCGAAAGTACTCATCGGTCGTCCTCCTACATTTCCTTCCGCCGATTTTCGACTCTCCGTTGATTTGTCTGTGTCTTGGGAGTTGCGTCGAGTCCCATCCGCCGGCGGCCGAGGTGATGAATCGGGCATCGTTCGTCGTCCACGTCGTTGCTTCCGCTCGCCCCTCGCTCGACATTAGCCACGAGACTACTCCATCAACCGCAGCTAGACGATACGACTGCCGTCCGTGAAACTTCGCCTCCGACTCGCTTTTCTTCCCACGGGAACACGCGGAGTGGACATTTCCACGCCTTTTCGCACCTCTCGACTGTCCGCGCCGTATAGCCGAAACTTCTTCCGCTTATCGATCATCCCGTACGAACTGGTTACCCTCGCGAAATGACTCGGCGTTAATTAGGCCCGTCCAAAATCTGAATCCAGCGCATTGCGAACCGATCCGCGCAAGAGTCAGCTAATCGTCGTACCTTCGACTAGGTCAATCGAGTATCTGAATCTTCATCTACGCGTCGATCATCCCCGAACCGATTTCATCGACCGACGTTTAATTAACCTTACCGCCAACAACCGGGTACCCACCATATTATTTTCATCAATTTATTTATATATTATTGAATTTTCGTTTAAGTGTAAACGAGATAGATGTTTGTAGATCTGTCCGAGGGATGTTTGTTTTATTTATTATAGTATATTATTGTAGACGACTTTTACAATCTTGTATAAAATTAAAATGGGTACCCGAGTACCGGGGTATCCGGTTGTTGACAGTAGGGTTCGATCGGCGGAAAGTTGCAATAATTGTCGGGAACCTTAAAGAGAAGCAGCGATGTGTACACCGCGGAAGATGGTCTATCCCATGCCCTTCTATTATCTCTCAAAGGGCAGTAAACAAGGCACCGGGGACTCTCCTCTCTTTCACGGCGTAAACACGAAGCATTGCAGAATACACGGGCATTAGGCGGTGGAGATCCGCGCAGATTCTGAGAATGCATATAATTAAGCACGCTGGGTCCTCGAGGATCCCGTGTAGGTGCGCGAAGAGTGGCTTTGTGTGGCGAACCGTTCGAGAGGCAGCCTGCTTATGTGTGCCTTATATAGATACGCATAAATATATATGCCTAGCCATCGTTGGTCCCTTCACCCCCTGCGTGCCCCCCCCCCCATCCCCCACCCCCCACCTTCTGACTCGCGCAACCCTGCTCGACTCTTCCCCCGCCCCCGCCCCCCTCCCCCCGACCCTTTCTTGCCCCACGCTCAACGGTGATCTATGTATCAGCCTGTGCCCGCCGAACCGGGCAACGTGTGTCCGTCCCCTCCCCCCCCCCCCCCCCACCCTCGTGTGCTTACTTTATTATCGGAGCTCAAATGAGAATTTATGCAGACATAAACGCTCGTGTCAGCAGCACGCCGCGTAGGTGGGGAGACACCGTTGAGCGGGCATCTGTCACCCTGTGTGCTCTACCTGGTCTGCCTTCGAGACGGTACGGGTTCCTGTCTCCCTCTCGAGGACCATGCGAAATTTAAGAAATCGGGAGAGAGGAAGCGGGAGAGGGAGAGGATCTACAGCGTAAACTCTCTCTCTCTTTTTCTCTCTGATTCTTTTCGAGCGGAGCTAGTTTCGAGAGAAATGCTTCGGGCGCGAAATCATTTTTACTGGAAGACACAAAACTGAAGCGGACTTTTGCCAATCTGGTTAAAGAGAGCAGTGTCCCCGATATAGGGAAGCGTGGGTTAACGCGATCCCCCTGTAGGCTCGTAAATAAATGAAACCTACGAGAGGACGTCGTACTCGGGTCTTACATAAATATATAAATAAGCGTTCCTCGGGAAAAAAAAAGAATGCGCGTATTCTGGCTCACGATGAATCATCGTAAAAGTGTCCGATGGTTCGATTTCCAGCCGAGGCCTTTCGCGCGAACGAAAGTAACGATTCCCTCGTACGAAACGCACTTTCCCAGTTGTATCCCGCGCCGGGCGTGTTTAATAAGCCTATTGCCGTGAAAAATCAGCGACCGTAAAGATAGTCGGTTTTGGTAGGCGAACGGTATTCCGGGACATACGTCACCGTGGACGGTTGAGAGTTTTGAGTCGATTCGCAGCGCGAATCGACTTCGAGGCGTTTACTTACTGTTAGATCAATGCGGAAGTCCCCGTCATCACAAATCATTATTAGCATATTATCGACGACACTTATCAGGGCGCTGCGCAAAGTTCTAACCCCTCTCAAATAAGATTCAGTCCATAAATCAAAGATTGTCTTTTCCGGGCACAGTGATATTTCATTCGATAGCAGGCATGTAATTACGCCCGCCGCGGTGAATCCGCGATCAAATATTTTTCCACCGAAATAAGTATATGGGCGCAAGCTTGTGGTAGATCGAAGGATATCGGCTGGTTGGAATCACCTAACCCACGTGCGTCGTGGGGCACGTGGGTTTCGAGCGATACGATCAAAATTCTCGTCAGATCGATCGAGTCCCGATAGATGTCGTTGGGGATCGAATTCACCATAGCTCGGTAGGAAAGTGGTTGTACATAATTTGTGAGATGTAATTTTTGAATTCGGTATAACAAACGACTGACAAAGCAAAGTGTTATAACTGAAAGTGTATTATCAAGGGACAAGATCTGGGGCCAAGTACAAGTACGCGAGAATTAGTAATGTAACGAATTAAATTATGAAATATATGACGTATTAGACACTTTTTGAAATTGGTTTTCAATCTATTTTAAAAATGATAACTCGTATATATGCTATAATTACGTGAATAAAATAAACTTTCTATTATAAAAAGAGCGTAGATGTGCCAATTCCAAATTTTTGTTAAAATAAGTTTGTAACAATTAAAGTTTTTAGATCACTGCCGTTTCAGAAATATTCTCAGTCACAGTTCTTCTGCTTTTTCAACAACAGTTAAAGTACCTATGGCAAATATTATGTACAAGCATCTCGAACAATTAACCAATATTCTCAATGACCTTTAAAAAAAAAGCGAATTTAAATCAATTCAGTACTCGAGTATTTGTTGTAATTGGAAAGTACTCGATGGAACCAAGCTTGAATCCAACTACAGAATGACTACACCTAGTGTTAAAAAATATACTTTTACGTGCTCCAAATATCATTTTAAGATGAAAGAGGTCGAGTCAAGAGAGTGCTACATTCTTATAAAAATTTCAAAATTTCAATTTAATGCCTAGTGTCCAATTTTAAACCGCATACAACCTTAGGTAAAATTTTCTCAATAACAGGGTTTAACTATTTCCTGTTCCGGTGTCTCGAATTATTTTATTATTATCGCGATAATTAGAAGCACGAAAAAGAAATGCATTCAAGAAGGTAATTTCAAATACTTCGTTGTAATTTTTTTAAATACTCAAATACTCAAAATATCTAATCTCATCTCTCGGTATCGTTGCGAACGCGTTATCTCGTCTAT
Organism: Pemphredon lugubris; assembly: GCA_933228935.1. Taxonomy (NCBI): domain Eukaryota; kingdom Metazoa; phylum Arthropoda; class Insecta; order Hymenoptera; family Crabronidae; genus Pemphredon; species Pemphredon lugubris. The sequence continues at coordinate 67,951,575 of OW121815.1, forward strand.
ATCATAAATTACCCATAAAATTATTATTCAACATTAATTAACGAAACGCGGATGACTTTATTCGTGGAAGCTTTCCGCCGATATTTCAATATCGGCGCGATGATATATTTCGCAGCGTGTTTTTCTTTTTTTTCCGATTATCCGTTCAATATCAGCGCTGACATAAAATGTATCATCACTGTACGGAACGGAAGGAACGGTACCGCCATCACGCATCCGAAAATTAATCGGCGTGGGCGCAGCCGATAACGAATGGTGTTCCCGCCAAACGGCCAGTATATTTTACTTTGGGCTCCAGTGTCTGTTATTTTGTGCGCATTCTAGCTGTCCGGCTATAGGATTTACTCCCTGAACTCGATCAGAAATTCACGACTAGCGCGGATGGACAAATACCCCGCGAATCCATTAAAAAATTGCCACGTTCGGGAGAATTGTCTTTTAATTGAAATTGATCTCCGTTACCGCAGACTATCGTCCTACTGTCTTTCCGCGTGAGATATGGGAGCGTTTCGAGACATTACTCGTTCCAACACCTGGCATACTTATTCCTGACGTACCGGCTGGTCATTCCAGTTCTCATACTTCAGGGGCCGAGTGACATCGTATGTAGGTAAATCACTCTTCGATCGCTGTAGTGCATTCTTGCGATACGATGCAATCTATGAGTCATTTCTCGTTAATCGCGGTATCGTACTAATTACTCCGATACGAATTTCGAGTGATTCATCGAACACTCGTCGTCGACCCTTCGCGCGATTATAACCTAAATTTCCTAGCTGACAGTCGCACAGCACTCGTGCTTGACGTTACGGAACGTCGCGCAACGAAATGTGCGCGCAAAAGAACGGATCCTTAACCAACCCGCGGATAACGAATAAATTCGCATGAGATGGGATCGAGTGTTCGAAAAGGGGCAAAAATCGATAAAACGTTCTCCCGTCCGCCAATGCCTTGAGTTACGTCAGGTTAGATTGAGAGCCGCTGGCTCGGAATCAGTGCAGTCGGCAGGTGGCGGTAAAATCGCAGGTTTGCGCGTCGTTTTCCGCCATCTTTAGTTGACGGATTCGTGAGGCACAAGAGAGTGGCCGAGTGCTCCGTACAGAGAAGAGATAGGTGGATCGAGCGTCGGGGGCAAAAGGGAAGCTGGCGGATCGAGCGTAAGGTAGTGAGTCAGCCGTGTTCCCGTTCCGAGCGCGATTCACGAAATTCGCCTTCGGTCGTTCCTCGCGGTACGGTAAGCGCCACCAACGATTTCAGTGATTCGCCATTACGCTACGAGCCTGGCCAGGGTGAAAAATTTCTCGTTTCCGCGACGGTCGGTGTTTACGCTGGGTGTGTCAAAGTGTTTCTTTCTCTCTCCATCACGCATCTCCTTTCTCCCTTACACTACCGTCGTACCGAGCTCTCCCCCCTTTAACCCCCCTCCCACCGTCGCCCCCCGTTCCTCGTTCGTCCCAGCTCCCCCGGCCGCTCTCTTCACTCTCCCGCTGTTCGTGGATCCTCGGAAAATGGTGATGCATTGCATTCTCGAGGCCTTTGTTGTGCCGCACGCCCACGCGTCCCTTCTGCCCTCGGAAATCGGGGATCGTTCGCGTCCTCGTGTTGCACCCTTTAGGTGCGACTGACTATCTCGTTTACTCGTAAAAAAAGAGAGAAAAGAAACTGGAGCATTAAACTCAAGGGGGGGTACAGCGAGCAGCGTTACAATACCGCAGGGGCCGTGCGGGTTCGGTGATAGAAGCGGAAGCTGGAGGAGAGTTTAGAGGAATCTTTCGATCGTGCCCACATTCCCTGTGGTTGCATCCTCCTTCCATTCCTTGCGACTCTCGGTGCACTGACCCTCCGCGCGTCTTGGCGTCTCTGAGCGTCTATCCGAAAACACGAAGTAACTTTTATCTTTGCGAGATGGAGCGACTGAATCGTTATTGTGCTTCGCGGTCATACGCGTTGGGAGTTTCTTCGTAGGACCTTTTCTTGTATCTCTTTTCTCTTTCCGTTCGGTGTCTCTCGGCCGTTTATTTCACTTCGTCGTTCGATTGCATTACGATCGTTTGGAACGATCGGTGTCGCGTGGTGACTTGTTTTCTCGAACGTTTGCGCGAATTAGTCAACTTCTGACGCGTTGACGCTTGATCGGAGAAATCGTGAATTTGCGTTCAGTGCTTGGACGAAGCTCTAACCGGAGTGTATAACGGTTAACAGTATAATAGTTTTTCCTTATCTCAGGTGTGGATAGACTCACTTTTGGGCACCATGAGTTACCAAATGTCGTCCAACCAGTCTAGGCCAAGTAAGTAGCATTTGTATTGATGACTCATGCCGGGAGAATTGGTTAAGAATGAAAGTTTTAGAAGATTCCATTGGTTTTGTAGTGTCCCACGGGAATTATCAGGGCCCGGGTGATCTACCCATGGGTTCTGCGAAAGAACAGACGCTCATGTGGCAGCAAAATTCATACATGGGTGATTCTGGGATTCATTCCGGCGCTGTCACTCAAGCGCCATCCTTGTCTGGCAAGGAGGATGACGAGATGGAAGGAGATCAATTGATGTTCGACTTGGACCAGGGGTTCGCTCAAGGTTTCACGCAGGATCAAGTCGACGAAATGAATCATCAATTAAGTCACACGAGATCTCAGCGTGTTCGTGCTGCTATGTTTCCTGAAACCTTGGAGGAGGGAATAGAGATTCCGTCTACCCAATTCGACACGACTCAACCCACAGCGGTACAGAGACTCGCGGAGCCGAGTCAAATGTTGAAGCATGCCGTTGTCAATTTGATAAATTATCAAGACGACGCGGACCTTGCTACCCGTGCAATACCAGAATTAATTAAACTGTTAAACGACGAAGATCAAGTTGTGGTATCTCAAGCGGCTATGATGGTACATCAACTTTCGAAGAAGGATGCTGCGCGTCACGCGATAATGAACAGTATGCAAATGGTCGCTGCGTTAGTACGGGCTATTTCGAACAGTGACGATCTTGAATCCACGAAAGCTGCGGTCGGTACTCTGCACAATTTATCGCATCACAAACAAGGTCTCTTGGCCATTTTCAAAAGTGGGGGAATACCTGCTCTAGTAAAACTTCTGAGCTCCCCGATGGAATCAGTACTGTTTTATGCCATAACTACGCTGCATAATCTATTGTTACATCAGGATGGTTCCAAAACGTCTGTGCGTCTTGCCGGTGGCTTACAAAAGATGGTTGCTCTGCTTCAACGAAATAACGTCAAATTCTTAGCAATAGTCACGGATTGTCTTCAAATTTTGGCATACGGCAACCAGGAGAGCAAACTGATCATACTTGCTTCTCAAGGACCAATAGAGCTGGTACGCATTATGCGCTCCTATGACTACGAGAAGCTATTGTGGACGACTTCGAGAGTATTGAAAGTCTTATCGGTTTGCGCGAGCAATAAACCAGCCATAGTCGACGCCGGTGGCATGCAAGCTTTAGCTATGCATCTTGGTAATCCGAGTCAGAGACTGGTTCAAAATTGCTTGTGGACACTTCGAAATTTGTCCGACGCTGGAACTAAAGTCGACGGGCTGGAGGGCTTGCTACAAAGCCTAGTACAAGTTTTAAGCTCCACAGACGTGAATGTCGTGACTTGTGCTGCCGGAATTTTGTCAAATCTTACGTGCAATAACCAACGCAACAAAGTAACGGTATGCCAAGTGGGCGGTGTGGACGCCCTTGTTCGTACGATTATTTACGCAGATGGCCGTGAGGAAATAAGCGAGCCCGCCGTATGCGCCCTTCGTCACTTGACATCGCGTCACGGAGAAGCAGAGATGGCACAAAACTCTGTCCGTATGAATTACGGAATTCAAGTCATAGTAAAGCTATTACAGCCACCTTCCCGTTGGCCCCTCGTCAAGGCAGTCATTGGCCTGATTCGTAACCTGGCGCTCTGTCCTGCAAATCATGGTCCGCTTCGCGATCACGGAGCTATCCATCATCTCGTTAGGCTTCTGATGCGTGCTTTCCCTGAGACGCAACGGGTAAGAAGCAATTCTGAAAATATAGTTTTTCTACGATTGACGTGGTTTTCTAGTTCACGAGAGTTTATACGTTGTACGTTTACTATTACTTCCGAAGGGTCTAAGTAAACTTGAAATGGTATATATTGTACAGGTGATTGATTAAAATGTTTGTTTACTGTTATCCAGCAGCAACGATCATCCGTGGCTAGTATTGGAAGCCAGCAGGCATCAGGTGCATATGCGGATGGTGTTCGCATGGAAGAAATAGTCGAGGGCACGGTCGGTGCTCTTCATATTCTTGCGAGAGAATCGCATAACAGGGTCATCATTAGATCTCAGAACGTGATCCCGACTTTCGTACAGGTCCGTAAACACACATTATTTAATTCCGTCTCGTGCCCTGACCGTGATGATTTTTTCACGTTTTTAATTCCAATTAGTTAATTTCATCTTTAATGTAATTTAATGTAATTAATTAATTAAGTATTGGTCTCGGTTTCTGGTCGTTAATTTTTCATCCACTACTACGTTTTTCCTGTTTTCGAAACATCAATTCAAACTATATGCTCTCAATATTGTATTAATAACACCGAAAAATATCAAATTTATGTGTCACGCAAAGTAATAACTTCGTTCTAAAGGAAACTTTTATATCCACAGTTGCTGTTCAACGAAATCGAGAATATCCAGCGTGTGGCAGCCGGCGTTCTTTGCGAGCTCGCCGCGGACAAAGAAGGTGCCGAGATGATAGAGCAAGAAGGTGCTACCGCTCCTCTTACAGAGCTGCTTCATTCAAGAAACGAGGGCGTCGCAACCTACGCGGCTGCCCTGCTGTTCAACATGAGCGAGGACAAACCAGAAGAATACAGGAAGCGAGTTTCCACGGAACTGACGAATTCCGTACTCCGCGAGGACACAAACATGTGGAATAATGCTGACTTCGGAATGGGTCCAGATCTGCAGGTACCGTGATCAGTATTGATATCGATGCATGAGACGCTTCTGCCGTGGCTTAATTTATTTATCTATTTATTTACGAACACTTTGTAACACAGCATTTCGTATTTAATCGATCACGTTCGCAACACCACGCTTATTATCGAGTAGTTTTCAGGACACGTATATCGAGATCGATGTAAAGTTCAAGGAACGGTAGTACTAGCAGAGTGCAACGTTTTATTTTGACTAACGGTTACATTGTGTCGAGTAAATTAAGCCACGAGACGATACTAGATGATATGGATCATGTACATTCCTTCGTTGTATCTGAATAGTAACAGGTACTTGCATACGTAATCTCCCTTCCATGTAAGTTTTAGCGAAGCATAGTTAGATAGTTTGCAACAGTGAATGTCGTTATCCATTATTCCAGTTCGCACAACTAAGGTATCTTTGACAATTAGCCCTTCGGTACGGTACACGTTTACCGCTTTCACCCGTAACCAAATGTTCACAAAATTCCGGGAAGAAAATAATTTGTCCAAAAACAAATCGTAAATCGATCGCGATAATAACAAGAAATTCATCATCAGGAACTGACCCACATAACATTAGTGTATTTAAGTGATTAACGTATGCGTCCTTAATCATTGTTTGAATTCGTGCTTTAACTTTCCCACGCCCTACGTCACATCATTAAACAAAAATTGCGATTCACTCGAATCTTCGATGTTCATACGTTCAAAGAGGGCCAAACAGGATCGTGCCTAATGGAGCAATGGAGCCCTTAATAATTGTGCGCCGATCATTTGATTCCGATATCCTCAGTTTGCAACGTTACACATATATTCTGCATGAGAATGCGTTTCACCCCTTCGTGTTGCACCAATTACAGACGAAATAACAGAAACAGGCGCGATCACTTTAACGAAACACGCCAAAAACACCAACACAACTCGTACACCAGAAACACACTCGTGTCTCAATGTCCTGCTAATTCCGAGCGCGATTTATCGGCAATGAGACGTTCACGCCGTATTCCCTCGACGAGGTGTTAAGACACACCTGACACAAAAGATACGTTTTGTGTTGACCTGAGCTACCTAATCTTCAGGACATGCTTGGCCCTGATCAAGGCTATGATGGTATGTATGGACAAGGACCCCCTAGTGTACACAGCAGCCATGGCGGTCGAGGGTATCAGCCGCAAGGTAAGTTACGAGAGTCATCCATTCTATGCGATTAATCCTGCTTTCGAGCGATCGAATCACATTCGCTGTTCGATCGAAGGTAGATGGACTTACAAAAGGTGTTACGGACTTGCCAAGTTTCTTGATATCGCGGCATTAACGATTTCGATTTCATACGGATGCAAACAGTGCCTATTAACGAGTGCAATAAAGAATCGTTGTTGGACGGTAGCTTTCTCGAGTTCCTCGAAACATGGTAATCGCGCTTTCCTCGTTCGTGTACCCGGGAAACGAATTGTTATGGTAATGCGGGTTCGTGTTCACGTTGTCTTGTCTTGTACTCTACGGCGAAGTGTTCGGGAATCGATAACACTGGTCAACAAAATTTTCGGAACGAAGATGAGACGTATGACGATGGGCTTCGAGTGTTGATTTCGAAAGGCCCTTTCATTTTTTTGCATCGCGCGAAGTTTCCTTTCTCTATCAGAAAATTAAAATACTGGACCTGGGGCTTCCGGTTTATTTTATTTGGTCGCCAGACTTTGTACGCAGACTATGATTATTTAATTATATACATTGTTCACGGTAAACCGGGACATTGAAGATCTTGACCATTGTACAGGACCTACCGAGTTCAAAAATGTTTTAATCCTATACGTTAATAAATGATACTGCTTAAACTACTCGTAACATGAAAACTATCGTTACATGCAAATAGACAAAGACAAATTCTTACCCGGGAAAGCACAAAAAGAACTTTGATCTCGACCATTTTTTCTGCAAAGGTGATCCAAACTCCTATGGTTGTTTACCCGTGTATAATAAATGCAATTACATGACAATGATCAGTAAGCAAAGTCTGGAGATTAAATAAAATGTGAAAAAGAACTCTGAAAATCGATATCTTAATTTTTTAGATTCCACAAAAACGTGACGCGGTAGAAGAAAACGTGGGTCAGTTTTGAAATCAGCGCAGGAAAGTCTGTAAGAATCGCTTTGATCTTCGTTCTGAAAAGAAAAGTGCAAACTTATTGACCAGTGAAATTTTCCGATGTTCTCTCCTCTTTCTTTTCAATATCATCTACAATACCAAGGAAGTAATGCATTTAATTCTATGTTATTTTAACAGCAGCTTAACCCACGGACTTATATTAAAATACAGGCTATCAACAGTATCTCGCAGTAACATAGGTGACACTCAGCTCTTATGTACTGTTCTGTGCTTTTTCCTTTTTTTTACTCGCTTTTTCGTTATCCACGTGTTCGATAACACGTTCACGTCGTAGCACCGGGTTCGCTGATTTTTTGTAAATACTACTACACGTTGTTGCACGTCTTGCGAATGCCTTCCTTCTCTTCTGAAATACGTAAATAATACGTATCAGTATTAATCTTTCAGTTCAGAATTTGTGTGCATGATGTATTTGTATTTCTTTTTTTTTATCGTTCCTTCTCTAATTGTACGTACTGTATGGTGGAGAGAAGGCGTAGAAAACTATTCGTAAGTAATTAGATAAGATTTCTGTCTCGAACGAAAGTAGCGAATACAAGTGCGTCGTAATTTGATAATGGTAACCAATCCACCTCTTGGACTCTCTAAAGACACTTTTTCCGTCGCGCTACAGAATCGTACAAAAGCTTACAATCAAGTAACTTCGCGGCTGGGTTATAATTACTCCTCTTTCCCTCTCTGTCATCTTCTATTTGCTATTCATTCGAGCTGAGAAATGTACATTCGCTTCGTGTTTAACTACGTATTCTCCCGTGGCTATCATGGTACTAACGTTCACAAAGCTTTTTTATCCTTTTACACGCGACTACGCGCCGAACTAATTCGCCAAAGTCTTATTTCATTTTCTCTAATAAACGTAATTGTGCTCATTTCGAAGATACTCATACGGTACAAGATTATATCTTATAATCGTCGGTCTCTAATCTCTTGATTATTTAACGCTAGTCTCTACGCGAAGAAAAATCGTTTGAGTACCTTACAAAAAGTTGTGCTCTACTGGTTGACCAGATTTTTCCGTGAAATCATCACCTTTGCAGTGTAGTTCTTTGTCGAGTCCATTTTCGCATCTTTGAGCAAGGCTCGTCAACGAAAGAGGACGTGCCATCGCTTCACCGTCAAATTTTGTACGAAACAGGTTATGACCAGATACCAGTAGATTCCATGCAAGGATTGGAGATAGGTGGAGGGTCGACATACGGCGCGATGGACACTATGGACGTGGCGCACGAGGGTGACCTGAGTTTCGATCATTTAGAAGAGCTTCCCGCACCTCCGCAAGATAATAACCAGGTTGCTGCCTGGTACGACACTGATCTCTGAATCCGTGCCAGCGTCGATTCTCGCAAGAGACAAAACCGGACTCGTGAGGCTCTTAATAAATTTTAATACAGACTAGTACCGTCATATTATTACTCTCACCCTGTATCGATCGAGATCGAAATCATTTTGAGGTGTAGCTCGTGGAACTCTGTTGGTTCCTAGAAGATAAAGTAAAGAAAACAAAAAAAAGTAATCAGAATCATATCCGACAGGCAGTACGCGAAACACGGAAAGCGCGAGAATTAGTCTCAACGCTCGTTTTTTTTTTTGGCGTGAACGAGAGACACAGGGTACGAAGAAATCGTGTTAACGCGAATTTTTGTCACTGCAACGTCGAGAATAATTACATTGATTCCTAGAGACATATGAAGTCGGTTACGCTATATACAAAAAAAAGTATATATATATATATATAAAAATATATATATAAATATAACTCTTACCAATGTCGTACCTTACATATTTATAATAAAGATGATATAGACGAACTTTGAACTGTTACGCGCGAGGTCATCGTCGCTGGCTGTCAAACGCACCAATTGTCGAAATGGTAACTTTGACTCGCGATCGCCCGATGATCCACGTCGATGATAAGGCAAACGGCATCATCAATTTTATACCTTCCCTTTTTTTTACGCATGTTCGAAATTGTTAAGCGCGTCGGGAGTTATTGGACGCGATGCTAATTATCGTAGATCTAAGAATCAGGGTGAGAAGATGTTGAGCGCGCGACAAAACGAAAGGGTCACGTATTCAAGTGTCTGTCAGTATTTTTTATTTAACGCGTCGCCCATATTCGCGCTTACGAGCGCATCGCATCGAGATGCGTCCGCAAAGTCAAATTTCAAAGCGAGATATTTTTTACCGATGTAATTTCAGGGCGTTATCGCGCGAAGGACAATATTCGTTTCGCGCGCGCGCGCGCGCATATACAGACCAAAATGGACTTTGTTACATTTGTGTTTGGGACCATCATCTTTCATGCGTCAAACGGCGTTCTTGGATTTAGTTGACAAAATCGATAATATGCGCGACGTGACCACCGAATGGCAGCTGAAAGTAAATGAATGAATATGTGTTGCATTATGTATATTAAAACACACACCCATTGCATTTCACGATTGTACTTCTGTACGTCTGTATTTAATACAAATTCTAGAGATCGTAACGCCGATCTCCAACATTTTTTTTAGCCGACTACTGTTTATTTTTGTATCGTAACACGTGACAGCATGCCTTACTAACAGACACCACCCCGTTCGGAATAGCGTTGTACGAGATAGCGAAGTGACGTGTAACGTAAGGAGACGTTCGTACGTCTCGAGACGCGTCTCTCCGTTGCATTAGTAAAATCGATTAATTTCCTTTCGGCCGTATCACCCATCGTTCACCCGATATGGAGCAGAATCCTGTTTTTCTGCGGAAGGATAAATGACTTTAATTTTCTCCGATATACGATCGATAATGCGGACCCGGTACCCTTGGATGAGTCGGGACGAGAAATTTCGCGTCACCTGTTTCTCCGATTCGATACTATTATAACGCAATTCGCATAATCGCGCGAACTCTTGTTCTTTTTTACTACACGTTCGGAGTAGATATTTTCGGAAAGCGTCGAAGCTTCGTCTTGCTGCCTAATAGAAAGAGGCGCAGATCCCACCGCGAGATTTGTAAAAAAAAAGAAAGATGTGACATTCGAACATGCAAATCTGTTTGTCGAGCAGAACAAAACGCGTAGAAAATGAAAGTACTCGTCGTCCCGTTGGATCGACGCGAGAACCCCGCAACGATGAAAAGGAAAATAATACAAAAAGCAGAGCTCTGTCGTCGAGATTCTCGCGGTAATCGAGATCGAACTCTTTTTCATGTGACGAAGAAAGATATATTCAGCAATAAACTTTCGCTCGTCGATGCGACACGACGGTCGTTTAGCTACGTTATAGTTATTACTAATATTTTCCCGTAGCCCTCGTCCGTCGTTGGACGGTGTAAATCGTACGATCGTTATCGTACATCGACCGGAGAAAATGCATTGCCCGCGACGCCGATCGATCGCCCGTGCATTCGCTATTATCAGTAGGTCTCCACCGAAATTCGGTGGTCAATCGAAACGCGGTGCGATCACCCTATTTATACCGCTAATCTCTCCCCCTCCCCTTTTCCCCCCACTTCAACTCCCCCCCTCTCCCCCCACCCCACGAACACAACCCCGAAACGGTAGTATCATTCTCGAGTATCAGTGAATTACAATCACGTATAAAATATAAACGAATATCAATGAAACTTTCGCATTACGTATTTTACAGGGTAGTTATACTTAATTTTTATTATTATCATTAAAGTAGCTGAGCAATCGGGACGGTACTCGGCATTCACTCGATGCCACGTACGCGCCACCGATCGCTGTCGATGTATTAGATCTAAGAAAGAGACACGTAATTCGTACACACCATGTATATGTATCGTTTAATTGTCCATACGAATAAACTGAACGATTAAGTACTCGAAATCTTCTGCGACCTGTCTCTTTCATCATTTTCAATGAACGAGAATGCTCACATTTTTTAAGAGTATAAATCGATGATGAGGAAATTGGATTATTATAGTAATCGTATAATTGCTGTTATGGTTTATTGTTTGCGATTAATACTAGTTTATTATTTCTCTGGCGGTGGGAGTGCAGTTTCGCTTTGCAATTGGAATTTAATACTGGACGAATGATTTTGGTAAGTACTTGCGTTGGTCTACTAGCCAATTATCTTTGAAGCATTAATTTTGAACACTGCAGCACTAAAATGGGTCAAAAGTTATTGCCGCGATAAGTTTTTTACAAGCGGAAAGCTCCATTTAGATCTGACCATTGTATTTTCTGAGATTTATCCCGTGTCACGCTCATGTTTCTTTTTATCAATAAATAAATAACCTTACGTAATCCAGGAAGTAATGTAGGTGTACTATGGATTAATTCGTGTTTAGACCGTTTGTTTTAAATCTGTTCACACCTGCGGACCGGTGGAAATAGGGGAAATATTTCTCGAACCGCTACGGAAAAAATAAAAACCGTTATTTATAATTACATAATGCTACTTAATGTATTAGTTTTAAAATCTAATATTATAAAATGGAAGTTCTATGGTTATTTGAATTTATAACTTTTTCGCGCATCAGCTGTGGAAAACCGCTGCTTTCAATAGTTCCTCAAACCGTTAACCTAATTTTTAATAAAAGTTTCAATTTAATATTGACCTGGTCAATAAATTGAACTATGTTCGATCTTACGTACCAAAACAAATTATTATCGCGCTCACGTTATTATCATTCTTTCGGATAACAAATAAGTTGTTTCTATTTTCAGCGTTAGCCATCCGTTTAGCAGCGATGAGTATCGCACGTCGGACGAGTTCCTTTACTCGGATACCTGGAACTCGCCGACACTTTCGTAATTTACCTGAACGTATCGAGACTAACGCGCGCATGCACAGCGATTTCATAGCAAGGCATACGTTACCAGGTCACAGCCTTCTTAGGATTTTAACTTACGATCCAGCGATCGTGCAGCCGGTGTGCCGTACATGTCGCTTTTAACCGATTTTCTCGGCGACGATTTCTACGGTTCTGCTCGGCTAGAAATCGTTAATCGATTATCTGAATTCCGCGTATGGTGCAATCTGTTTAGGGGAGTAGGGACATACATAGCACTCGTTTCGCGGTGTAGTTGTTGGTCATATATGGAAGCGCGTTGAATGTACCGAGATACCGTATGGAGATACTTCAGAATAATTTTTGTATCGTTTTTTTTTATCGTATACATTTTTTAATTAGTTTTAAGTAACGTTTAGAGAAGCTCCATCTTTAACGTGGATGACTAATACTTGACTCGTTCTACTTCGAAAGAACTATTGTTTTTAATATTCCGATTTTGTCAAGAAAATTGAAAAATAGGTATAATTTATAACTCTTTATAATATCATAAGCAACGCCTACTCGCCGAACGATATAATAATAATAATTGATTATTTCACTTTTCCTAGTAGTTCCACTTATTCGCATATTTTTTCAAAATTAATAAGAAGTGGTTCTAGTAAAACAAACATTATTTGTATTCTTTCATTTTTTCAGAAAAACACTGTAAGACGAATTGCTCTCCCCATCCATCGTCGGAAAATAATTTCTATTCCTCGTCATCGAAATTGATTGACTAAACTTACCCAATACGAAACGGAGCATGTGGAAAGTTCCAGCGTCTGCCAAGACGCGCCAGTAAAATCATTCAACGGAATTATACGCGGCGCAGGTATACAAGCGTTGTGTTCGACCGAAGGTAACAGATGTGATAAAACGTGCGAATTGTCGCGCGCCTTTGTCAGTCTTTTTTCGGTCGTTTGCTTTCGACATTCCTAAACCGGACAAATCGGCGTTGGTTTAGCATACATTCTAGAGGACGAAGAAAAAAAATTGAATTGAAATATCAACGTGACAAACCTCTCAATTAAACTTAACGGAGACAAATTACGTTGCGTTCGCATGACTTGTCGTATAATTTTTCTACAAAATTGTTTGACATGTCGCATTGTTTTGTGGCTGTGTATAATACTTCATGCACAAATAATAAATATTTATTAGGAATAAAATAGCAGCCGTAGGACATGGCGCGGTTTGCGAACAAGAAACTGAAAGGTGTGCCACGATCGTAGTTTTCCTTCGATCTGAAAGCACGTTCGCCAGCGATGTCAAGAGATATTGCAGGAAAACAATCGCATACAGCTATTTGCGATAAGTTTAGTATTTTTTCTATAAAAATACACTAAAAGTCGCTCGTGCGTGTGACGAGTTATTTTTAGTCTCTTCAGTTTACAGGTTCATGAAGTATGTTCAAATTTTGATTTGGATTCAATTTTTTTTATTATATGTCTGTATGCGTGTCAAATTAATCTGATTTTCTTCGACTTACAAGAATTCGGAACAAAGTACTGAGAAAAAATTTGCTATGGGGGGAATACATGAGTTTCGAACTGCTGAAATTGAAATATTTTTATTTGGATTGCCAAGAAACTAATAAATCAAAATTCTGGTGTCGCTTAATATATTAATATCGACGTTCTTACGCATTTTTAAAAAAGACATAATTTGAATCATCGCAAATTATCGAAATCACGTGCCGGCGTTAGTATCGTATCGCATGAAGCCGAATGAATCATCTGAAAGACAAATTATTTAACCTGAGCAATTTAAATGCTCAAAGCTCTGTGATGAATTTTAACAAAAATTCCCAAACTTGCACGAGGAAAATAAACTTTTTACATTTCTACTAAGAACAATCCTCGTAAATCATTCTTATAATGATACGATATCAACTGGCAAGTTGCACCACGTAGTTCTGGAAATATACATAAACCACTGATGACAAACGAGTTTGTTTTCGAACAACTCGTTCAGCCGGATGTTTAACATTTCTAACTTTACTTTTAAATACCCGTAACGAAACAAGAGTTAACGATTACATAGCTTCAATTACAACTCGCCTCGTCTAATCGCGCACATCAACCCATCGTACATATAAACATTCGCGTTATTCGAAAATATCTGTTTTTGGATTCGCGCTCTTCTTCAACTCGGATTCGACGATCCGTTACGAGACGGAGCGAACAAAAAAAGTCTCGGTACGTATACCGAGGCACGTAAAGCCCCCTTTCCGAGCGACTCAACGCGGCGCAGGTAAACAATTTCGAGTGCGACGGTTGGGTAAACGGTATACCCGAGACGTTCCTGTCACGGGGAAGGGCGCGTGTACATTCGCCAGGTCATTAATCGGTCTCTCTATGTAGCGGGGGCACATTCGTGCGTGCACCGCGCTCCTCGAAGGTTCAGGTATCGCGTTAACGGTTATTCCTTTTCCGTGACACGAAGAAAGAGGTTCGCCTTGAAGAGTCCCCGGTCGCTTCACGGGAGTGTGAAAGGCCAGCTCGAGATTCGAGGGGGATCGCGGTGGGAAATGCTTCCGGTGCGAGTAACAGCTGTCGTACGGAGGAATATCGTTTTCCAGCGGGATGATGGCTGGGTGATGGTACGGGTGTACCGCGAATGCTCGAAAATTATTTTCGTCGGGGCCGTAGGATCGGAGGCGGGCGAACGGTGGGAATAAAAAGTGGACAGTGCGGTGACATAAATCGTGCTGAGTCCGTGGCACGTGATAAGCGGGGAGGATACGGAGGAAACGGTGAGGTGAACAGGTGAGCTTAAAAGTAATGCGTTCTTTGGGATCCGAAGGATTGTTGGTCTTTGTCTCGTTTCGTGGTGAATTCCCCGTTTGACTCGTCTCAAAGGACACGACGCTGAGCGTGCGAAACGTGTTTTTGTTGTTCGTTATTGACGCGTGGGGTAAATGTACTGGTAATAGTACCACGTAGAGAGAATATCGCGTAATTCAGTGTGGTCGGTAAAATTAATTTTTGTTTAATTCGTTATATCGATTAAGCAGTAATTGCGTTACAATTCGTGTCTATATCACGCGTTAACTGCCATATTCGCGTTACAATAAATTGTTATTAATTGGTGATCCGAGATACACGAATTATGGGAACGCTACCAGGAAGTAAAAAGAACGAGGAAAAATGAATATGAAATTGGGGAATGATGAACGTTCAATGATTAATGGGAACAAATCTAGATCATGCACATCTCCGAATCTCCAAATTATTTCTAAAGCAAGCAAACACATGTGATTCCTTGTGAAATAATTTTCAGTAGAATAGAAATTCTATAATTATTTTGTGATCAGCGACCCGAAATACACTTGACAGAGTAAAAAAAAGGTTTAGAGATCTAAAGATCCAGAGATGTGCATGATCTAGATTTCAACCGATCAATGTAAAGATCTTTCGATTACCACGTCCAAAAACTAAACGTGCACCAACAATTTCAAACAATGGAGATCCCTGCTCGAACGAACCGATTATTGAGACTTCGCGAGCTATCCGATGCACCTCGTGTTTGCAGTTGAAATCGAGACAGCGTACACTTGAATATGTGGAGTGTTAATTTCCATCCGCGAGGTACCCTTGAAACGCGATAGTCCACGCGTGGAGATTCTGTGCCGTACGTTAGAATTTTTTCGCTCGATTCTCGCTGAGCCGGTCGACTTCCATGCGCAGGAGAGCCGAAGGTGATTTCGTTCTCCCGATTCCGGAATTCGAGTCGCTACCCTTGAAAGTTAAAACTCGCGCGAGCGAGTTTCGGGTGGAGCGAAATACCTTGATACAGGTTGAATCTATAAATAGTATGTCTTTCCCGAAAAGCCACTCTCTTTTATGCACTCACTCTTTCTCGTTGCCCGGACAGGAATCTCTTTCGTTTTCAACTAGCGCAGCTTCATTGACGTACGTGATTATCGACGTTGTATTGATTTTTGTATGTTTGTTGGAATCTTCGGCTTTAAGTTGCAATTCGTCGCATTTAGATAACTCCAGTATCGTGATAGGTACGAACTTTTTAATGGAAGCCTCTCGACGATTAGCGTGGATCGACGGTTTCTTCATATTTACCTTTCACAATTGCCTATTACCATTGGCTGGTTTCTTATAATTGAGTAATTTCTATAATTGCGCGAATTTAGCTTTAAACGGTGATTAATTTCGTTAAAGTAATTTTTTTTAATTACGAGGATAACGATTCTTAGCACGAAAGCCTTTCAGTGCTACACGCAACTTATTTTTTCACCTCCAAATTGTACAGTCGTACATTTACGTTGAATCATCGTCAAGATTTTCTTTTTTGTAATTGCGCGATGTAATTTTCGTTCATTAAAGTAGCTCGAAATTGACGAGAGACGCAATTTCTTCTCCTCAAATTGCAACAGGTACCTACTCAGCTACTTATTATCGCTGCCATATCGTCGCCGATCTTTTTCTTTAATCATGCGAATGATCGGCTTTACAGAGTGCTTTGTCTCACCTCGTAGACTGTGAGAATTATGATTCTTTTTTTAACGATGAGTATGAGCGTTCGAATTGGGGTATAACCATCGATGGTACGAAAGGGTTGTACTTAATCGCTACGGAAAAGTCAGTGAACATAATTTTATAGAAAATCATTGCACCCTTCAGCATTTACCTCGAATCACAAGCACATGGAACATCCCACGTGCAAGTGGTGCACCGCGAGCGCGTGTACATCGAGGAACCGGTAATGACGTGAAAGTGCATCCACAACCTGGCTACAGAACAATTCCCTGTCTCACCTGGTTTAAGATCGTGGGAGTAAATCGCTTGCTCTTCGGGTGATCAGAACGGTGTTCTGACTAAAAGATCGAGCGTGGTCGTCTATTAACGCTCCAACGGTTTCGCGTAGTTCGCGGGAATGCACCTGCCGGTTGTCTCCGCAATTACCACCTGCCGTTCTCCAAAGATATTCCACTCGTCTGTATGACGTACGAAATTTCGAACTTGAATGAAAATTAATCTCCCATTCTTGATTTTACAAGAGTTTCTCGTCACGCGATAGATAAATGTATCAGTCGTGTATTTATTTCCGCGTTCTCATTCACCGGCAATTAAATCCGCTTCCTCGAGAATCGTCAATTAAAATAAGTAGGACAACGTCAGTGTTTAAATTAACCAATAGTTTGTTGATCCTTGCGGTGCCGAATGAAATTTGATTCTTCGTCTTTAAATTGAAGTGGCTTCGGAGTTATATTAACACCGCTGATATTATTTATAATCGAGCAGAGATTTTTATCGAACAGATTGAAAATTATAGGGGTTTGTATTTTTTTGGTCGAAGGCATGTCACATTTGGACGTACGTGTAAACGAAAGAGTTTTATTAATTAAAATTTGTTGGTGCTATCATTTTTAGTATTGCGCTTATTAAAAAACCATATAAACGTTGTTTCGCAACGCTTTTTTGTTTCGCATTAAGAATTATGGCAATGGTAGCACCATAACGCTTTCAACGCTTGAATGTTTAATGTAATGGATCTTCCCATCCTTGTTAATTCACATCCGACCCGTGACAAACTGCTATTAATAATCATTAGCGTGCGACGTATAGTCACGATTTATATTCATCATTAAAAGTTTCTCCTCGATAATTAAACAAGGTTGAAAAGAGTAGCTCAATTGTTTAAACTCCATAAAAGCTCCGTTTACTAATCATTTTCTACATAAAGAATGTTTAAACCTTCTATCTATAGTTGAAGGTACAAATGAGGAAGACAATTTCAGAGCTTGAAAGAAATAAAAACACCCTTTGCTAGATAATACATACACAAACAATTGGGTAATCTCAACTTACAGTTACAGTATTCAATCATAATCGAATAAAGTACTACCGGCTCAAATCAATCACCCAATTACCTAATTCAAACTAAACGTAACCTTTCTCCCGCGAACATTATTTTCCAAAGATTAACAACAAATCTCTCTCTTCCCCTTTTGAGCCGCGAAAATGCACACATTAAGAGAAAATTATTTTCCAAAGATTAAAAAAAATCTCCCCCTTCCCCTTTCGAGCCGCTAAAATGTACACATCCAGAGATCCTGAAGGAGCGCGAAATCCAACCTCCTCTTCGTCCTTGCTCCAGACAACTCGATCGCGGTGCCCTCGTGTACGAACCGTAGACGCTGGCGCGGCGCACCGCGTCGCGTATAACCGGTAATGACGTGAAAGTGCATCCAGGAGCGAGCGAGCGAGTCTCTCCGTTCTCCTGGCAGTCTCACCTCTCGTCCAGGACAATCTCTCGGGCTGCCAGTCGGCACCGACACAACTCGGAGAAATTGCTCCTCGGCTACATCGGCTTTATCGAAAGAAAAGCTCGTCGAACGCCTGACCGTTCGTTCGCCTCCTTTCTTCTGGATATCGAGCGCGAACTTGTTATTGCTACGGGCATTCCTCGCCACCTGCTAGTCGCGAGCGGTACGTTCGGGTGGTGATTCCTGTCGGCACAGTGATTCTTGATGGTACGACGGGATTTAATTGGGTCAGTGTGACTGGCAGTGAATAGGGCCTGTGCGACGTTCTTCGATAGTGTGAAGTGATCGCGGATGATCGGGTGATCGATGGAAAGGTGCGTGTTTGGGGGAACGCGAGGGTAGACTGGGTTGTACGTTGGGTTAAACGGGTAACGATTGATCGATGTTTCGTTTATTAATCTTATTTCGTTGTTCTAGAGTTTGCGAATCCTTTGTTGTGAATCATTGTTGTTATCGGACTGTTATTGGAGAATTTGATATGAGCCGGTTATTTGACGTGGATTGGTATTTTTTTTTAAGAGTCTGAAATTGATGTTATGATTTAAACGTCGATTTAATTGCAACGGAATATTCTTACTAGCGCGGTATTGAACTTCGTTTTGCTTGTATATGATTTTTGGTACCGTTTTGTTTTCTTTTTATTTATTCTGAAAGTAGAGTCAAGGGAACTGCCCGCCGAAGCGAGTTAAACGTGGCAGTGTCAAGTGCTCCCGTTTGAATCAGGTTTCCAGATATCACGTTACCGAATGTCTCGTAAAATAGATTTTTTTACGCTTAGAACCAGAAATGCTGACTTACGGTAGTTCGCGAATTAAATTGAAATAAATTCTATCTTCATTTGTTGTTTGCATTCCGTAAAAAAATTCCAAATTTTTTAAAATACTGAAAGTGTAGAAACGGTAACCTTCCGTCTGTAACGTCGAGATAAAAATACATATACAGGGTGGGGCATTTAAAACAAACTTATATTAAAACGTTTTTCCTATTTCCAAAGGTGTAATAATAGACGGGGGAAAATTTACTTAAATACTATTTTTTACTATTTTCCTTGTAATATAAACATCATAACAAGTACCTTTTTCCGAAAAAAGCAAATCACGAAGCGCGCGAACGGGTTGAGGATAACAGTGTTGGTCTCAGAATACGCGCGGCCATCAGTGATTCGTTTCATTTAATCCACATTATTATTATTCATTATAATTCCATTATGCGTATCCACGCACGCGTCGTACGTTGACCGTATCTGCCTCAGATTTGCTGGAACAAAATAATTTTCTGCACAGGTGTCAAGACTTTTGAAGAATCGTCGCGTTCTTAGTGGCGAGTCCAAAAGGGTGAGGGTGTGAGAGTCGAGTACATGGAACCAATTTTGCGGAACGAAGAAACGGACTTATTCGGTGCAGTGTGTAAAAATTAAACGGTGAAACGATCGGGAAAAGATCGTCGATCGAAAGATTCGATTCGACGATGGTGTTTGTGCGTCTCGACGGAGAAAACAGTCCGCAGGATCGCTGACGGAAAATAGAGAAATCCTTTCAACGAATCGAGGATGACCGTCGCGATGGAACACAAGCGGAAGAGTTCGTGGGATTCGAAGGTGAGACATATGTGGCGCACTTTCCCCTTGTATATACTTTTTTTTTCCATACATTCACCACTCACGGGTCTCACTGTTAATTAAGCGGTTGGTCCTCGTGCGAAATCGGACGGCAGGAAAAGCTGGATAATTGTAGGGAAAATGTGGGCGTCGTGGGGGGATTCATTGTATTTCGTATAAGTCCAACGAGGAAGCGTTATATTCTGGCCAGGAAACGTTCTGAAATATTCTCAAACTCTAAAACTTAGCGCAGAGGATTTCGGATACGAAGCTACTCTTTTTACCGCTGACCGAAAATCAGGTCGGGGTATAACGTCAGTCGTCGAAGGAAAAGTGTTTTTTTTTTTCTCGTTGAATATCACCGAAAGGATACGAGATTTAGGAAAATGATTAATTCACGGTTTGGTTAAATATTTTCAAATCGGACACGTTTAATGTTTATAGTTTTTGTGCCGTGCAAAGATACGCCGAAGTAATTTAAATATTCATTTTGCAAATATTTTGAAAAGGTTTGGTGCAAAAAAAATACAACAATATGCCGTAGCAAAAATACTCAATAGCAAAAGGAAAATTATCTTTTCTTGCTGGTGCGATAGTCTCCTACACTTTCAATAACAAAAAATTTCGTTCGCATTTAAAATTAATTGCGATACGTTTCCACGGTCTCAGCATTCTTTGAATTCTAAAATTGTTTACGTTCCCCTCAGCATCGCATTGCACGATACTTCGCGCGAATTTTCGTTCATACTGGGAAACGCGAGGTTAAAGGGACAATTCGCAGTGAAATTGCAAGCTAACGCCGCGCGGATTATTTTTGCGGTCGCGTTGCGTGCGGTGGCCTGCGAAATTATTAGGATAAATTGCGCAAATGGCGAATCGTTTTTCAGACGCACGCGTATAGAAATGCTCGATTGTGGCGGGTAAATTTTTTCAATTCCAATCGCAAACATTATACGTCTGTGGAAATGGAGTAGAGACAAATCGGTTTATTCTGTCATTCTATAATATTCCGTATCAAGGATATTTGCACACAAACAAAATTTATGCGTAGAGTTGTGTAAATATAACTTTACGATTGGAAGTAAAAAATGAAGTTGATACGCTGCGTTTATAAACCAAACAATCTTTTCTGGGGCTTTGACCTTGATAAATAGTAATTGACTAGTTAAGATGCGGTACTGAATGTTATACTTAAAAAAAATCTTCAAATATCACAAACACCTTTCTCTGTGTAAAATTTATTCTAAAACGTATCGGTTTTTTACCTCATTTTTACTTCCCAATGTATTTCATTTAAGACAGTTTGACTCTTGAGAAATCGATTTTCGCGTTTCTTACTTCGCGATCATTTAAATTCTTATTCAACTTACAATCACTGAAAACTACTGAAAATCAGCAAAAAATACTTTATCACTCGATATAAAGAAAATCAATGAAAACGAATTTACCACTCGAGCCAATAAAAATCAATGAAAACTATTTTATTACTAATAATCTAAACAAAACAAAATAATTGTTTCGTAAACAACTTTTGAAATCGGTGCTTCTATCGAAACAAAAGAAACTGAAAGACCATAAATTTCCCAATACAATCATCGTCGACGCAGGACCACAATTTTCTCAACGTCGTCCGACCATCGACGTCCGCGTCTACCGATCAACGTACGAGCGAACTCAAGCTCGTCATCGAGCACAGGCCGATGATCGATTCCCGCTAACCACGCGATTTTTTTTTTTTTCCCCGCTGATCGTCGGCTCTATCTCTCCTACCCCAGACGTATTGACCTTGTTCTCCATTGACCCCGAGTCGCGTACGCTACGTCGAATGCCTACGCAACCCGCGAGCCAGTCGACGACGAGGAACTAGGCTGACCGGAATAGAGAACGATGCGTTGGGTGGGTTGGGTCTCTCGATGGGTTGGGCACCGTCATCTGCTCTCTTCTCAATACCGTTACTTACGGCCACTATGAGCACCAATCGCGCGATTGGCATTCTACTCGAATACGTGAATGACATTTATCACGTGCCGCGTGGCTGCGCGAGGGGGCGAGCTTCTCGATCGTCGAGGATCTACAGCGTAGATCCCAGCCACAGATCCTATACCTTCTATCGCGATCGAGATCGGCCGTTGTCTTCTATGACCCGCTCTACGCGCGCGAAGATAATCTTCGTACGAGTATCTTCAATTTATGCTCGAAGCGATTCTTATCTACGGAGAAACCATCGCGACGTTTCGAGGCCGTGGTTGTGCTTCTTTTTAAATTATAGTCAGTTCTAGCTTTGTTTTTCGTTGTACTGTTGTTTTGTCACCTCGGGAAAATCCTGACGAGTCTCGACGTATGTTCCGTAGAACAATTTCAAATATTAAGCTACGCAACTTTTAAAAATACTAATCTAATTTATTTAAAAATACCAATAAATTACTAAACCATGGATTTGATAGAAAACATATTTTCTACGGTTTTAGTCTCTCTGCTCTAATCGCCTTGAGTAGAACTGTACATTTGCATAAAATTCGAAGTCCAATTATCACGTCTACGAGCGTTCTTAGCACGAATCCTACTATCGCGGAATAAGGTAGACTCTGAGAATGAGTCACGACTTGACCCAAGTTTCCTCCGACTCCCATTGCGAAACGTTTGATGAACGAAAATTCTCGTTAATAAAAAGAAACGAACGCCTATCGT
Organism: Pemphredon lugubris; assembly: GCA_933228935.1. Classification (NCBI taxonomy): domain Eukaryota; kingdom Metazoa; phylum Arthropoda; class Insecta; order Hymenoptera; family Crabronidae; genus Pemphredon; species Pemphredon lugubris. Next base: position 67,974,060 of record OW121815.1, read on the forward strand.
AATGACGAATGGGCAGTCGACCGAGAATAGTCGTTTTATGGTTTACGCGTGTTCCACTATCGTTACCCGTGCACCGTGTACAGGCACACCGGTAGCAGATTGTAATTTAAAGAGAAGCAGAACTCGTTCCTAGATTCTTGCTCTTTTGGAAAGGTAGACCGACGTTTGGAGTAACGGTAATAACGGTCAAGAAAGTCCCGAGGAACCGGGCGAGCCAATGAAACTTGGAAGGTTCTTTCCGTCGGTCGTTGACACCAATTCTTTCTACAATTGACACCGCGATTGACGTCCGTCCGCGATAAAACACCGGGGAAACTTTTCCGTCCACGTGGTGTGTTCGTTTCCCGATCGACGATGCCAGCGATCAATTCTAGGTTGCCTGATAAGTTTGTAGCATTTTTCTTTCGGGTCGATGGTCTAACAGTTCGATTATGAATTCTCCTTTGTCTGATAATCATAACACTGTTAAAGGCAGCCCCTAATATTAATAGTAATTAATAATATTGCGGCCCTAAAATTAATAGTAATTAATAATATTACAGCCCTAATATTAATAGTAATTAATAATATTACAGCCCTAATAATAATCTGCTTTACCGACTCCACAAAATATGCATTTCCAAATCCATTTTCGAAAGCCCTCAGGCTCCAAGCTATTATTAATCCACGCGGAACCACAGTTAGGCTACAAATTATTATTAGTCCACCAATTAATCCACAAAAGCCCGCGATAGCGAGAACCGTTTGAGAGACAATCGGTTTTACTAATTTAACGCTCGAATAATTATCATCGGGTCCCATTCCAGCGGAACAAGAGGCCCACGGAACTCTCTATAGGGAAGAGAGAACTTTCACGAGAGCACCACCTATGGAAAGCACTTTTCTAATGTGCCAAGTCTCGATTTTTCCCGGCCTTGAAGTCGTTGACCGGGACTATTAGCGGAAGCGCCATGGATCTCAACTAGTCCGAGCGCATCTTAATCTTCCGGCGGAATCTCAATATACGCTGTTTCGCCGTTTGCTGACATTGAATTCTACTTTCCAGCCTGATGCCTCCATACGATACAATCTACCCGTTTCGCGTGCAAAGTCTCCTATTAACGAAATCCGCCGGCGATGTCCGTTCCGCTTTGACTTTCTCCCGAATGGAAATCTCTCATCTTCCCGTATTATGCGATAAACCTGGATAAACGTTGCATCCCCAATGAGTCGTGAAACGAATGCAGTTTACGCGTTCGCCTTCATGCTTGGCGGGATAAGGAAATCTCGTGATTCGATTCGAAGAACGGACTATCGAGAGATCGATATTACGCGAAGTGGTGGCGTTCGATTCGCGATATTGATATCAATTTTATTATTCGTTTGATTTAACTGTCAAAAGACTTTAGAGAATTCTACGCGAAGATTGAGAAAATTAAGTAAATTGCAGTGTTGAAACTCTAGAGACCCCGAGATGCAGCGAATTGAATATTTCGTTAGTCAATTCAATCGACTGTCGAAAGATTAGGAATTAAACATTTTTTTTTTTTTAAGCTTCGTCGAGTATTTCGTTATACCCTCTCGCCTAAAATACTTCATCGTCGTCAGCTCTCCATTCTCTTCATCTCGAATCATCGGACATCTTTCGTCAGAAGGTTGGCGTACCTTCTGCAAGATGGGGGATCCCGGGTCTATTGACCTTTTGCGCGAAGTTGCATTCGCCCGGGAAAGAATAACTTTTACTCAACGCGGTACGAACGCGTCCGTTCCAACCATTTTCATTGGAATAGCATAATTCCACGGTCGTATATCTTTCATGATTTATCGTTACTGATTAAAAAGGATGGATTGCGTAACCACGGTTCATTAAACAACCGTTTCCTTATAAAACTCAAGGCAGAGACTATTATCGAACTAGGTTGGAAGAATACAAAGGCCTCCGTGCTCGAACTTTCGTTCGACTTTCGTAATATCACTGCTCCATTGTTCGCCAAAGACACCCCTTCTGCGAATCGCTTACGTAATGCACGAGTCAAATCGAGATTCGCGTTCGATTTTTAATCGGCGAAACCCGATACCTCGCCGAATTACCAGCCCCCTGGGTATCGCGGTGGATGTATCGCGGATAACACGTTACCGCGACGGACTCGCGAAGTTACGTTACCGCGTGTAGTACACTGCACGCGGCGTTCGTGATGAAATGCAAGTTTTAACGTACGTGATATTTTATGGTAAGATAAATATAGACGACTGTTTACATAAGAAAATTGTCTAATAGGATATTTGTTCGAAGATTTCCATTTGCGCTCTCATGTAACGTTGGGAGAGTTGAACGTTTAAGGTACAGTCGGATGTTTAGTTATATTTCAACGTGGGAAATAGTGTTCGAGGATTGAACTTTTAGGGCTATTGTTAACGATTGTTTTTTTTTTTTTTTTATTACTGGGCCGATGGGACACGGATCTCCACGTCTTCCCTTATAGAAAACAAAGGACATCCGTGTCGCACCGACCCGGTATCCGGTAAATAAAACGTTTGTTAACAAGAGCCCTTATGAACGTTTTAAGCAGGAGACACACATTACCGTACCATGCCCGATTCGTGTGTCGGTAGAGTGTTGGTCGTCACTGGTTAAAAAAATTGCGCAATACTTTTTAAATGCAATAGTTCACACATGACCGTATCAATTCGAGCGCTAAATGTACAATTTCTGCTGCAACTAACATCTGATCGACACACGAATGGTACGATAATGCGTGTCTCCGACTTTAGGAAGAGAAACAGAATCAATTATTTTCACGCGTTCGAGTTAATTTTGGTAAACTCTAACGCGTCCTTCGTCTAGACACCCGTTCAACTGCCTCTGCGTAAAACTTGTATAACAATAAGAACTACTCTATTTGGGATATCAAACGAACGCAGGATATTTCGACATTTCTTCCAGTGAATTTTAATCGTTTGGTAAGAAGAGCGGAATATAAATCACCGTCATTGTAGTTGTACCTATCAATTTGGCCTAACGTAATCAGAATGCCTAGAGTAGTTTATGCGGTAAATAGGTGGTCGTTAGTAGGTCTGGTATACCGTGCTCCGCGGAAGTGATCGAAAATGGAGATTGAGATAATATCTCGTTAAATGGTTGGTAGCTCGCTAAACTTTCCACGTGTTCGTACACGTTCGGTGCAGGTACGAACGGGTAGGATATCGGATCTCTTGAGAAAACGATGTCGAGCTACGCCGGCATCTTTGGCGAATTCACTTTTACTTCGTGTTCCGGTGTGACACGCAATCCAGTTCGAACTTCCTTCGATCGATTCGAGCTCCCTAGTGAATTGGGAAATTCCTGAATGAGATATGCGTGGAAAAGTCTTTGATCGGGATTAAGTGTGATGGAAAATAACACGCGAGTTAGGACGAACATATTTGTATGCATACTTGTACAGAGTGTCTCACCTAAATATGTCCTGTAAGCAATTATTGTAATTATTTCTTGTTTTTAACATTCCCTCATTCGTATATTAATTAAAATCATTTTTTTTTTTCAATTTTTGGGAAAAGGATAAATCAACGTACAAACGAAGGTTCAAAATGAGAATTTGTTGATTTCTAATTTGTAACTGAACTTTACTTTTCGTATATTTAAAAATTGTACCATTGTTCATCAGCGCGTTTTTTTCCATACACCATTGAGTTCAGGTTAGATTTGGAAAAAACTTTAACGTTAAAAATTTGAGTCCCGACACATACTAAACCCTGAAACAATAACCACGACGATCGATGCAATTTTTTAATCCAATCCCTTGCGCTCTGTCCGCTAAATAAAGAATCACCGCTTTTATAAATTAGATTCGGTGGTATTTAAACATAGCGTTAAGAAAACCATAGCAAAATATGATCTCGCACGGTTCGCGTACGACACAAAAATGAAAATATCCCGAAAGAACGTGACGCGCGCAAAACGATTACGAAATCGTCTTGTCATCCCGTACCCCCGTACATGCCGGATTGCACACCGTCATCGCGAGCGGCAGGAATAAAAGTAAAACAAAAAAGACAACAACTCGAGCCCCAACGTCGGTTGATTCGCGCGTAATCAGTCGCGGCGCGTTAAACCGTGCATCAACTTTCAATTTTACAACACAATCGGCGCCGATCCCTCGGACCAAGTCCTTTACGGGGGAATCTGCATTTCTATGGATCTCGTTGGCAAAGAAAATGTGCAATCCTTGTGGTTCGGATCTCCGCGGAGCGTGTGCCGGGCGTAACATTTGAACGGAGGGCGTAGGCCTCTTTCTGCCGCATTGTGCGCTCTCGCGCGCATGTGTGCGCAACCACCCGACGATGGTGAGAGCGTATGTACACACGTGCATCGCTGGCGGGTAACTATTACACGGACGCTTGCACACGTAGATTTTCGCGTCACAGAAGATAAGCTCGTTGCACCCGTGAACGCCGAACGAGGCCTGCTCGATCTCACACTGACAACGGGCGCGCTTCGAGCGTGTGTCTACGCGCGCGCGCGCGTAATTGCACGCGAATGTTTGGGCGAGAGAGCCGATCGGGCGTGCGCACGTTGCGTAACGCACGCACACGTTGCACGCTGAATTACGCGGATTACTCGGCAATTCTGGGGCCACGTTTACGAGTTTCCGAGGCGTTCGTTTTCACGCTTCCTCCTCGGATCAATGTACTCGTAAGTTACCAGGAATTTGCTTTATGAACTCTTTGAACGCGCCCGTTGGTTAATAATTGTATACCTCGTTAACCCCGATTTGTTTTACGATTTTCGTGTAAATACTCTGGACGAAAGTGTATTTCGAAATTTATGACGAGATTAATTAAGTTTGATGGTAAGTTCGTGGTGTGTCCACCGATATGTTTTTTTTTTTATTTTTTTGTCCAGTACTGTCGAGGAAATCCAAGATTGCTAGGAGTTATGAGTTATCGTTAATCTTAGTTTTATTAACTTATGAACGAAAGAGAATAATAAGGTAAACAAAAATCTTTAATCGAACCTTCTGCCCGATTTCAAAAAGGAAGGAAATAATACAAAAGAGTAGTAACATGAATGAAGTTCATGCGTCGATCTGTCTTATTAATTACGAAAGAATGATTGATAGGCTCGGTCAAAACCATTAATTAACCTACTATACTTTTATTGGTCGTCTCGAATTTAATAATCGATGGAATTGCGTGATAATCGAAGACTATAATTATCAGAGGCGGCTCTATTAAATCCGCGATTTGTATTGCGATAGATCGTCAACTATTAATACCGACGCCAGTAGCAATCCCTATTTTCGTTTCGTCCGTGAGCCGGAAGTAAGGCTGCTGTTAATACAAATCGTGCCCCAGCAAGAAACTCTCGGTCATGCTTCTCTCAAAGGCTTTTAAAGATCTGGCAAGAGAGAGAGAGAAGAAAGAGAAAGAGGTTTTGTACAAAGAGGGTCGACGCCTATACATTTACCGGATAATTTTTCTTCGATCTTTCTTTCGCAACTCGACAAAATCCTTCGAAGAATGGAACTTACTTAATCGTGTGTTTTTACCATTCAATAGTTCCGACCCAGAAAAGACTTTCGGTTCGAGAGAAGTTTTACTTGCACGAGAACCGTTATTTTCTACTGGAGTACCTTTGTTTCTCTTATTTGCCGTGTGCATAGCAACATGTAACATTATGTTTTATATTACACATAATAATATATCATTTTCACCGATCGGTAGGTGTGAAAAGATTGATAACCTCTGCTGGAAAGTATTGCAATTTTGCCGAGAGTAAAAACGGCGATGTCTTACAAATTTGTCAAAATAATCGTCGAAGATATTATTTACTAAGATACTATTTGATTTATCATAATATTATTTTTTTAATTCATCATTTTCACTCGATCGGCAGGTGTGAAAAGATTGAAAACCTCTGGTGGAAAGTATTGCAATTTTGCCGAGAATAAAAACCATTTAATTTAAGATACAATTTAATTTATTTTAAATATTATTTTATTTATTAGTATTTATTATCGTGTATTTTGCAGATCTCGGTGAGCACGGTCAGCACGAGAAGATTCAGTCGCGCTGGGACACCGAGCTCGATTCTGTCCTCGGACAGTGACATTCGATTTACGAGAAAACTCGGCGGGCAGTATCGTTGCGGTTGTTGCGTTTTGGCTGCGTTTTTGCTATTTCTCCTCTTCTCGGGGGTCTCCATATACCTTGGCTGTAAGTATAAAATTCACTTTTTATTTCGGCAAACATTTTTCTTTCATCTCGTATCGCCGAGCGCCGTTCGTATCTTCTTACGTTTTATTATGTCATTCGGAGTGGAGCGCTTAAAAGTTTTAACCTTGCTGCCGTGGTCTTAAAATTTATAAACGACCGTATGAGGAAACTTCGATTGATCCTATTATTTTTGTCCTCCGATATTTCTGTTATTTTACATATACTTAAAATTGACTTGGATGCGTGACATGCGAAAAAAATATTGCAAGGCAAAAGATTCGGGGGAAAAAAATATGTATGTATAAACATATTCGTTATTTTTCAAGATTTGGGGAAACTTTGTTTACAAAAACCGTGTCGAGACTCTTGTACGGCGTGAATCGACCAATTCATTTATCGCACGTGGCACTTGAAAGGTTAAATCCCAACGACACCCGCGAAGCATTGTTTTCCCGCTAACTGCAACATCTCGTTTTTCTTCCCACTTCGTAATTAACGCGCGTATAATTTTACGCGACTTTACATTCAGGCCGCGTGTACCGCCGATTGCTCACGATGGCGCATCTATTACACACGCAACGTATATTTTATAATTTTTCTGAGATTTCAAATTTACGGATAATTGCAAGAAAAGTTAAAATATAAAATTCACCACAGAAAGAACCTCATAAGTTTATTTAAACGATGTGATTCAAGAGAGAAATCAGGAATGTTGTTCACCGAAACTAAAACTTTCCCGTTAACAATTTATTATTATAACAGCATTTTATGATACTTCGTTTTAAAATGAGCTGTGCGTAGATCAGGTTCGTTAGAGTAATCAATAGGCACGCAAGTATTCGTTAATATCAGTTCTCCCAAGTCGACAAACTTTCTAACATTTCGTTTAACCAACGAATAAATATACGAACTACAAAACAAAGAAATACGAAAAAAGAATGAAATTCAATGAATGATCGTGACACAATGACTGCAAACCGATCTCTGCGTCATCGCGAGTCATCTATGGCGCCCAATATGACGATTACCCGCTAATCAGCTGATAATCACCCACATCTACGATTATTCGCCAAACAACGGTGTTACAAAATCCTCCGCGACAACGTACCCGTCGAACGAAACCGCCCGAACGAAAAGTCTGGCGTGCACCGCCCGACGGCGCGCGCGGCACGGAACGCGTTAACAGTTTTTACCGTTGCAGGTCGAGCATAAAGATCGCTCGAGCGAAGAATTATAAACGCGCGATACCTTTTATTTCTACGCTTTCTCCGCGAACTTGCGCGAACGATTCGCCAGGCTCGTCCCGGCTGCAAATGAAGCGATTCCACGGTTAAACCTGCGATCGGCGACGAAGAAGCCATGAAATTACGGAGGAATACACCGCGATCGTTCACCGAGACGGATGAGTTCACGGTGCCTGAATGTTTCGCGGACTATAAAGTGTGATCGACGTTTCCCTTTGTTGGGGACGAGCCCGATTTCTCCGAGCGAATGTGCACTTCACCTTGAGATATCGCGTTCGATTGCACGATAAACGGGGTAACAAAAGAGAAAAACGCTCGGCGCGTTGTAATGAATGCAAATAGTTTCGTAATATTCCGAATTCAGATGGAGATAACGGATGGACAAAAGACGGGGTATTTAAAAATTCAATGCGGGATGTTGGGAGTTGTTTGCGGATCCCATCCGTGAGGTGAAAGATAATTGGATCCTTCGCGTTTGTTACAGACGATTCGTTGAAACAGATTTTAACGATTTAACTGACGATTTTAACGTTTTCAAGTTGAACTGAATTTTGCATGTAAGTTTCTCAATTAACGGGTTGGAGGTAGTAGAAATGTAAGTTGGGAAATGTAATTTTGGATATGGAAAATTAAAACGAGCTCTGTTTGGTGTATTTGCGGGATGAGATTTTTAATCGCGATATAAAAATATTATGAAAACTTGGGCATGCGTAGAGCGCGTCTTGATAAATTTAATACGTAATTGTGACGATAATTAAACTATACTGAAATTAATAGGGTGTAAATCAGTTTCAGGCGTGACTCGTGTAAATCATATTTCACGCTCTCTGATTTATGCAAAACGGTACTCAGTGGATTTGATATAAAATATAATATTGCGAAAAAAAACCGGGGAAAAAATCTTAAGCTAATTTCCATATACCCACTGTGACCTCTATTACATTATAAAATATGATTAGTATGAAAACCGTGTCGTACGTGACCGGCACAAAACTTACTGGCGTTATCGCTACTTACTCGAAACAGCACTCCGTGTCATTTATACAAAATATTCTAAAACCGCGGGTTACGGAAAAAAATGATAATCAAACCTATTTGCGTATGCCACTGTTTCTCAAATTACACGGTAAAAAACGAATATTATAAAACATTGTCATACGTGATCCGCATAAACGCTACTCAACGTCGTGACTTATTCGCAACATCGCCTCATTTGTTTAATACAAAACGCGACAAAACAACGAATCGCGGAAAAGATACCAACCAAACTTATCATCCTACCCATACACCACTCATGCCTCAATTACACTGTAAAAATCAATAATTCGAAAACTGTGTTGCGCGTGAATCGCACGAAGCCTACATCACGATTCACTCGAAGTAGCACGCCGTTACATTTCGTACGAAAATAGCGGATTTCAGAAAAAAAAAAAAAAAATACCAAACTAAACTTATCTCCATACGCTCCATTCATGCCCCTGATTACGTTCCGAGAAAACGATTAGTTTGAAAATCGTGCCTCGCTCTAACCACGTTCCGCGAGTTACACGGGGACGCGAGAAGAGGAAGAGTTACACGCGTCAGCGTGTACGCGCGTACGTGCCTACGAGGCAAGAGGTAGACCAAGAAGAGGGAAGATGATGCGGCCAGGGCCCATTGAGGTCTTTCATCGCGCAAACATAACGGTTTGACCTGGTTACCGAGTCCCCGAGGAAACCATGCCGCGTGCTCGCCGATCGAATATTTTCTTCGGACGATGGTTTGCAGCTCGGCGACGATCGAAACGCGATCGCTAAACTGCCTCCCCCCCCCTCTCTCTCTCTCTCTGGAGCTGAAGAAAGAAACGAGCGATTACGGTGGCTTCGAGGTGTGCACGATAGACGAGGGCCGGATCGTTGCGCGAAATAATTTGCGTATGGCGTTTTGAGAGGAGCGAGGGACCGGGAAAGGAAGCTGCACGATCATCCTGGTCCACCGAGGCCTTGAAAGTAGCGGAGTTAACGGTCTGACCGAGTTTTCGAGTTATCCTGCCTCGTGACCGCTCCGTGAGTCGACCTTAGAGGGGGGATCGATGTCCTTGGAACATTTTGATAGTTCGTCGTTCTAATCGAGTTTTGATTTCGAGAGCATAGAGCGGAGTGTACGTGCGAGTGCGAAATTAATGTGACGTGTCGGATACCGAATGAGACGCAACACGGATTGAATAACTTGAAAAAAAATTTGCTATTTACGGTATAATGGACAATATCATGTAATAATATAATGACAAAATATGGAATATTGTGATATTTTTTATATTATAATTGCCAGGTAACTGATCAGACACTGTATTAAGTATTTTTATAAGTCGATTTTGGTTCTGGAAAGTTATGATATAAGTATGAAATAGCCGTTAAAAAAAACACAGTGGTGTATCAAATACTAAAAATGTTAAATAAATGTGTTGAATATTGCACATTTGACTGTGTTCAGTTATCGAAACTATACCCAGCAGCATGGATTATATTAGGGAAGCATTTACCATATTATTTTATACTCGAGAAAAATAATCTCTTTCCTGGTATGACGCACAAAAATATTATCATTACAATACGCGGACACTTCAATAATATCCAAGTACTCGCTCTACCATTCACCGATTCCTCGGCAGTGTCATTGATCGCTCCAAATTTTCTCCGTGCGAATCGAATTATCGTGAAAGCGAAAATAAATCGTTCACCGTTCAGTTTCGAAAACCGCGGAGAAAATTATATCCCGTTCCCGATGAAATTGTACCGCGATCGAAAGAGCTGTCGCTTGTTTCTCGCGTGTCCAGTTTAAAAGCCGCGAATGATCCCTCGCAGCGGTTCGCCGTGAAATTATATCGCGGGCTGAAAATGTTCTTTCGTTTCTTTTTTTTTTTTTCTGCGGTATGAAAATGATCGAGCAAAGGTGCTCGGTGAAAGGTGAGCTCCGAGAGTGGAGTCGCCGTCGGCACTCGTGTGCCCTCGTTCGTTCCTCTATATTTATTTCACCGGTTCATCGAATATTAACTATGTTGGTAAGATATAATGACGGTGAGCGGGAAAACCGTGGATCGAGTACTCGACTGTTATTAAAAACATTGTTGTGGCGCTATAAAATAGAATTTCGCTTCTTAACGTTGAAAGCGTCACGGGTAGAAAGTACGTTGCGGTGAATTAGAAATTTACGATTGTTCCTTATCGTTCGAAATATGGAAATATTGTTCATGTTTTTCCTGACGTAATGATGGCAGTTAATTGCGATGAGCGGTGGCTGCGAGCCAGCGCGGCGGTGCGAATTGCACCAGCAATTTCTGTAGTAACGCGCAATTATTGTTATTAACTTTTCGTCGTAATTGTCGTTTTAAATCACTTAACTTTTCGCGTAATAGCTATAAATATGTTTTCTGCGGCATTCCGTTGTTTTTGTCAGTTCTTCCGGAGTCCCGCGGTCGAATGAATATATCATTCGAAATCTTTATCCCGACAGTTTGACAAATATTAATAACAGTGTTTTCTACGGAATCTTTATCCCGACACTTTGACAAATATTAATAACAGTATTTTCTACGGAATCGTTATCCCGACATTTTGACAAATATTAATAACAGCTAGTATTTTCTACGCAATCTTTATTATCGTATATATATATTCAAAAACTTATTTACTATCGTTTCAGACACGTTCCTAACTGCGGATCCTCCGGGCGATCAGATCTTCTTGGCCACTTTCCGAGTTATCGAAGGAGACTCCTTCGCATCGGAACTAGCAGATCCCTCTACCGAAGCGTTCAGAATACGATCTCGAGAATATCGCGATCGGCTTAATCTTATCTTCCGTCGTAGCTGGTTGAAATTCTCGTTTCTCGCCGCTGAAGTCTTAGCGCTCGACGGGTAAGTGGTTAGAAATATAAAGTCATTATCGACTCGAGCGGATCGATATCCTAATTCTAAGAACGTTTAACGAACGCATCGTTAAAAGTGTCTCTGAGAATTGCATAGTTATTTAAATTACAATAGTATAAATTATGAGAGAAATTATAGTAGTAGATATAAATCTCGAAACGTAGAGAGAAAAGTTAAGAGATACGTTCGGAAACTATCCAGCCTCCCGCGAGAGAAACCTTCGGAAATCTCCCTGTGATTTAAAAACGACTTTCTCGAGATTTCACGACACGTGTTCCCTTAAGCGCAGTATGCGCTCCAGCTGCGGAACAACTGTCAGCGGGTAATACTCATCTTTAACGCGTTGCGTTAATTTTGTTGAACCTGAACGCTAAGCAATTTCCCGAGATCGATTTGAAAGCGTTGGAACTGTATATACTTTTCACTTTGTATAGATCTCTAAATAATAGCTCCGATTTCGTTTAAATAATTGCGATACATTATTACTCGACGGTCTTGAACGTTAATCTAACACCGTTTTCATTGCTAGTGCTTTCAGATTATCATTTTAAAAACATTTTTGCTATTTTCAAGCCGATGCTAGGAATTTTAATCAGTTTTCATTCTTAGCAAGCTGGTATCAATTTCTAGTGTAATTAATTAACACTAGAGCTATTAAACCACTCATTTTGACTGGTTTTAAATTCTCATTTAAATTGATCATTTATAAGTACGCGGAAATCTCAAAATAATATAGATACGTGTAATATTACGCAGACATTATCTATATGTCTCAACGGCATGAAAATTGAAAAAATATATGTAAATTTGTTTTTTTTTCTCGCACAAAGCATTTTATAAACAACCAGTCATTTTGACTAGTCTGGTAGAAACAGGTATGCGTTAATCGTCGGTAGTTCCATTGCCAACGGATTAATCTAATTTAATTGAAACAATTAATTTTACAGAATCGAGGCCCGCGACTTGGTAGTACACTTCGACGTCCGATTCGACGCTCGATATCAAGCAATCGCGACGTCCGATGTCGTTGATATATTATCGCGCGAGATAAATCCTGAAACCTCGAGGTACCTAACGAACCTGACGATAGACCCGCAGAGCCTCGAAGTACAAGAGAGCCTCTCGGCTTTGAACGCTCAGGTCAGCTTGCAGACCACCGTCTCGACGCTTCCGCCGACGACGACGGCACCGCCCCCGAGAAGATGCAGCAGCGTGAATTTATCATACTGCAAACATCTTCCCTACAACGTGACGTCCTATCCAAATATATTAGGACATCGTTCCTTGGCTGACGTCGAGGAAGACGTGATCGCTTTCAGGTATGCCACTTGACACGTTACACGCGTGTACAGATTTATTTCAATTTATGCGCGAATGGTTATAACTAGACTGCGGATGTTCATGCAAAACACATTATTTTTGTCGAGCTGGCAGGCGATAATAATATATTATAAGTATAATAATACACTATACGGGCAATATAATGTATTATACGTATTCTTCACGCATACTTATCGCATTTGTGTCACAAAATCGGTTTAAAGTCAGTGTAAGATTATTGCATTTTGCATAAACATTCCCTGTTTAGTTATAACAGAATGCCAGTGTTTACCACAAAATTAACTGGTAATTTTCAGTACCTAAAAATGATCTAAATCTTTCCTACTCGAATTTAATTTTTCTAATATATTACCATCAGAGAATTAGTCGATGCGGAATGCTACCGATTGGCGTACGACTTCGTCTGTCAAGTTTTGCAACCCGCGTGCGTACCGGGCCAACCGGAAGATCAGCTGCAGCTGCCCTGTAGAAGCTTCTGCAGGGAATTCTGGAGCGGATGTGGCAGTCGACTTCCGGATAGAATAAAGCGTGCGTTCGATTGCACGAATTTTCCGGAATACGCCGATCAAGGTAGTTGCAGAGCAAAACCAGGTAAACAAATGTAATTTCCATTTTTCAAGTATTCATTTTTCATCGAACGTATGACAACGGTCAGTCTTAATGATTAGTATATTAATATTAGTATTGACGATGTTAATTATTTTAAATAAAACTGCAACTCGACAGTTTTATTGAAAAGCTCGCGATTCGATATCGACCTTTATCATACGTCGAATGAAAAAAACAACAATGTAAAAAATTGATTTCCCCAAAATACGAGAAATTGTATTCGAAACAAGAATAATATTCCCTGCATCTATTTCACCCGAATCTTATTTCTTATCCACCGAAACAAATAAAAAATCTCAGTGATTATTTATTAACACCATAAGCATGCTATCGTAGGATGCGTGCAAGCTCTTCAGGCGAAAGCATTGTCACCGAGAATTTGCGACGGCGTGATCGACTGCCCCGACCTTTCGGACGAAAAAAACTGTGCCTATTGTCGCGATGGATATATGCATTGCGGTGTAGGCAGAACTTGCATTCCACGCTCGAAGAGGTGCGATGGTAAAGCGGACTGCGGCAACGGGAGCGACGAAAAGGATTGCCGTAAGCATTGTTCTCATACCTGTGCATTTTAATTTAGCGCACAGACACTCTTTGCGGCAAAATCTTTTGCACGTTAACATTCGACGTCGTAGTCGAATGGATACACCTCGTCGCGGTCTGATCAGGGTACAGGTGTCCGTTATTGTGCGCTACGTTTAAGGCTGAAGTGTTGGTTGTACAACTGCTTTATTGGAGGGTTGTGTAAGGCTCGTATTTACCGAGGGCTTAAAATCACTTGAAGTTATTTGATAACGATGAAGATACAGAATGCAAATCATTGTAAACAAATTGTTAACCAAAACCCTTTGATTTCCATCTGAAACCTATTTTCGTATTGTGAATCATTTTAATAGATGCTTGTACTAATTAAAATGGGGCTCCCGTTATGAGATAATCTCACAATTGGCGAGTTCATAATTCTGCGGTGGAATCTGTCCCAGAAATTTCGGTTGAATTAAAAACGGGTACTAAAAATAGATTAACTTTATATCAGAGGAAACGTACAAGATTCTATTTTCTTGTGGCTCAAGATGAATTTATGTTTACAGTTTTTGATAGACATAATTAAAATCAAGGTCTAGTATCACAGAATTAACTAAACATTTTGTTCCCTCGAATTTAGACCTAATTAAATGAATACCATGGTATAAACAGAAGTAAGAAAATGTTTATTCGTTTCACCAGTGTCGTTGGCGCCCAGTATCCGCGCCATAAAGTCCCAACCCTCGGACACTCCTCACGCTGCAAAATACAACAGCGAAGGGTTCGTGGTGTTCAACGAGAAGGGCAGCATCGGCAAACTGTGCACCGCGAACTTAAACGCGACGTTGCCGGGAACGGAGATAGAAAACGTTCTGCAGACTGCCGCGAGTTCACTGTGCAATCTACTCACGTATACGTGAGTATATAAATATTGTATGCTGCATCTTTATTTTCATGTATATACCTAACGAATTTTTTTTCTGCGTAGAGGAGTAAAATCCGTCGACGTAAGAATCGACGAAGAAGAGAACGTTCAGTACGTGCACATGGAGGATCCTTCCGCCACGGAAATAACGTTCGTCAGGGCACCTTGTCCGAGTAAAGAAGTGATGTACGTCCAGTGCTCCGATTTAGGTATGAGAAATGTTACCGTTTTTTATTAAACTTATTGTTAGACAAGTGCGGTTGGTTGGTAATTATTTTATCTAGACATAGGAAGCCCTTCGGGATTTATTTAAATATGTTTCTGTTAATTTGTCTTTAGAATGTGGAGTACAATCTTTGCGCGCAAAGACCGGTACACGGGGTTTAAGTAAAATGGCAGAACCAGGCGATTGGCCCTGGCACGTGGCACTCTTCAAGGAAGAAGTACACGTTTGCGATGCCACCCTCGTCGCCGAAAATTGGTTGGTCACCACTGCGTCCTGCTTTCAGGGGTGAGTTTTAGTGTATTCCATTTTCCGATTATAATTTAAAAGAAACTGCACGAATACAACGCGATGAGCTTAAGGAATCCTACTTATGAATTCCTAAAACCCTAACTCGAAGATCTTCATAACTTTTGTTGTATCCTTGAAATTAATTTAAATTTAAAAGGCTTGAAATTCCTGTCTGACTAGTATAATTTTACAGACAACCGAAAGCAGAGTGGTCCGCCAGAATGGGTACCGTTCGGCTCTCGAGTACATCCCCCTGGCAACAGGAACGCAGAATCGTGGGAATGATTAAATCACCGGTAGAGGGTAGCACGACAGTTCTGTTAAAGTTAGATAGACCCGTCACTACTTTTTCGGATTTTGTACGGCCGGTCTGTTTACCCTCGAGTCAGGATCCGCCAACCAACGTGTCTCATTGCAATACTCTTGGATGGGCCAGAAACCGTACGTTTACATTTTCCGCATTCCTTTCGAGTTTTCTTCATTGCACGTTGGGAAATGAGAAGATAAACGCTTGATAATCAGATAGGACTGCCTTGAGCCCTTCCGATCGAGATATAGTTATTAGGGATACTATTTTTATGGTAGTATAGGATATTTACGATTAAGGATATCAACACTTCTTTGGAGTTTATAAGTGTTAAGTTGGTTTGCCTCCACCTAAGCTATTCGCTAATTAACGGCTATTATCCGTTATTGTTAACGAAATCACGAAAGCGAAGCAATGGGAAGTGAGGGAACCACGGGTCTCGACCATGAATCTCGCTATTATTTAAATACTGTATTCTCGAACAGACCGAAAATGGTACATTTAGAATATAAATTTCAATCGAATCTTTAGATAAATAGCATGTTTTAAATTTTTATTTTCAAATGATTACTTAATATATCATCCACTTGGATGAACTCAACGCACGTAAAGTGTCTTACTATACATATACTCTCTTAAAACTGCAAGCTATACGTTTTGATATTCCACATACTCTTTAACTCCAGGTTTTGAATTCAATTATATTTATTTACGTGCCATTCATATGTGTATTCAAATTAACATACCTCGGAATACCCAAGGTTACCCCGTTTACCGTGGTACGCGTTACATAAGAACGCAATTACGAGTGTCGTTTGCACACACCTGCGATTCCCATTCACGTGAATCATGGGTCATAGAGGGTGGCTACTCCGCGATCACGATATCCGATAAAGGTTGTATTTCCCTTTAAGGGGTGATACTTGGAATAATTTGAAGCAGTCTGCTCCTCATCGAGAACACTTGTTTCGGATTAATTTAAAGAACACGATAGCCAATAAGGTCTGTTATGGCTGTGAATTGGACTCGTCTAAATACACGCCAGAAGCTAGCGTCGCCGTCTACCGCGGTCTTCTCTGATCTGATATCGGTTTTCATTAATACCTCATTAACCGAGCCGGAACAAATAGCTTCGCTAAGGAGAAATTCACCTGAAATTGCACCGGGTACCATCCCTTAAAGGGAAATACGACATTCGTGAGATACTTTGTATACGTGTTGCGCAATCTCATCAACGCTCACTTTCTAAATGTTCCATCGAGATAAGTATCCTAGTAATTAACTGTGTACAACTGCACTAGAAAAAGACGAGTCGTTACGGATATTCGTGAAAGAAATGCAAACTTTTCCTACACGACAATCCCAGGTCGCGCGATAATTACGTTAGTCGCCTAAGTAGCACACGTGCATTAGCTACTTTCAAGAAAATTGTTAAAGGAAATGCAAAGCGATAATCGCGAAACTTTTTAAAATACTTATATACTCGATCGAACTGTATCGTTAGATAGATAGCCACCTGTGTTCGTAAATAATTTGACTGCCCTAGTCGTAAATAGTTACACCAGTTTACACTGATGAGCAATTTATGTGACTCATGATGTGCGAGTGATTAATAAATTGTCGAAGAGAATTCTTGCGGCTAACAGAGAGTCTCGAGCGAATGCAAACTGGTATTCTTATATAAAGTGACCTATGGCATAATTAGGCGATAGCTCCATTTATGCGTACGCTGTCGTTTCCCGATATCGTGAACATTATCGGCAGCTCGAACTCTCGATTAGTATTAAATGGAGGAACGTATTTTAATTTTACATGACCATGAAAATTTTGATAATGGATTTATCGTTGACAGGCGATCTGCTGCAGAGGGTACAGCTCAGGCATAGCGCGATGGAGAGGTGTGAAAATATTAGCATCGCATCGGTGAACAGTGTCTGCACCGAACCCGCATATTCCACCGACGATTGTAACGTAAGCACAGTTCAGATTACACTTAACAGGATTTTATTAGAGTTTATTGACCGCCAGTTTCAGAATATTCAGATACATGAAATTTGAGTAGCTTCGAGTTTGAATAGTTTCAAATTTGAAAGTTCAAAATTAGGACAGTTTTGGATACGGTTATTCGAAATTCGGGTTTCGGATACGGATATTTGAAATCCGGATTTTGAGACGGAATATCCGAAACTCCCAACGATCGTTTATCGACACGCAGAATTTTTGTATTTTTCGTTAATGATCGTTTATGATAAACTGATCGTTTTTAATCGTTGTTTCTATAGGAAGAGGAGGTTGCGGGTAGTCCGATGCTGTGTCTCCAAGCCGATGGTCGAAGATGGGCATTGACGGGGGTCGGTAGCTGGCGAATAGCTTGCTCCAAGGCTGGCGTCGAGAGACCTCGATTGTACGATAAAATTTCATCGAACATCGCATGGATCAAGTCTACGATCGGGTGATCGTTTACGTGAAATATAAAACTGAAAAACGTCGATCGATGCCGGATGAATTAAACAAATTAAGCCATCCGGCTAATCGGAACTGAAATTGAGATTGTGATACGAGCGAATATCGATACTAATTTAACGATCGTACTCGATGTAATCGCTTATCATCCCATTGGTTTTGCTATTTTAAATTATTCTCTTAAGCTATTGTAAATATACGTGAATTTTGTAAATTACCACACGAAGCATACCATGTTACCGTGGCATATATCTTTAATTCGTTCCAGCGAACGATATTCATTGTTATACCATTATTCCTATGCTATAGAAATTACGGTAAATTTCGTAAAATATAGTCAGA
The DNA here is from genome assembly GCA_933228935.1 of Pemphredon lugubris. Classification (NCBI taxonomy): domain Eukaryota; kingdom Metazoa; phylum Arthropoda; class Insecta; order Hymenoptera; family Crabronidae; genus Pemphredon; species Pemphredon lugubris. Next base: position 67,992,432 of record OW121815.1, read on the forward strand.
ACTGTAACAAAGTTTACTCATTAAAGTTGCTTTAAGTGTTTGGCTATCGTGATTTATTTAAACGGGTTATCATTAACGGAGCCGAAATCTTCTCAGTCGGGGAAAGTCGGTAGCAGCTGCGTTTTTAATGCAATGATTTACGCTATATTAAAGAAAATAAACAAACGACATGCAAATATATAACTACGGAAAGGGAATGTAAATACACGCATGCCCGTTATCACCCTTACCGATTCGATGTATTTTTTTTATGACAGTAGCATCTCTCCACTTTGAGTAAAAATAAAAATAAATACAGATACGCTTTTCGCGGGTCCTTTTTGCAGACGGCCCTTCTTCGGGAAGCTTACCTATAAATTATTTTGACGTCTACAAACAAGTTTTTGGCGAACGTAGACGTAAAATTCTTTTTTCCCATCGTACAAAGTTCATCTACACGCTTGCTCTCGTTACTCCAAAATTATTCTTTGACGACTAACGTAACTATATCTACCTGCGCTTTTATAAAAGAAATTTCGACCCAAGAAACGCGCAAGGCTTGTTCTGCTTATCACCTTATCACGCTGAGCTTATTTGTATTTATCTTAATTACTCCAGAAGCGTGAGAGAAAGTACCCATCCATACTTTTCAAGCCCGTTACGTTCGTAAATTTTTTCCTTTGCCGTATTTCAGACATATGCATTGCCCCAGATACTTACCTATGCAACCACATTCCCGTTCTTCAAGATTACACAAGCACGGATACTTTACATCAAGTTCAGATACACGATGCGATTGATACACCAGTGCGCGTTCGTTCTTCTCTTCGTTCTTCGACGGAGGCGTGTTTAGAACCGTCTCGTGCATGCAGATGTGTATGGGTGGGAGGGTCTAGTAATTTTTTGCGGGGTATCACATTCTCCAATTAATAATACAGTACTATAAAGTTGCAAAAATATTGAATCCCTTATTATACTTCTAACAAATCGTAATTTTCTAGTTTTTATTAAAAAATCCAAGTTATAAAATGGAGAATAGTGGAGGTAGGGGATCGAATCTCGCGATCCCCACCTTTCCCGTAAATAACCGACTGTTTCCCAAGTTTCTTGGGTGGTTTTGCGAGGGAAGAGTTGCGCGGTGAGGGTTTGGTGGGGGAGGATGGTGGGAGGCTTCCAGTGGAGTTACTTAATGAACGCAGAACTCGTCACTCGTGTATCAGCCGTACGTTCGGCGAAACGTGCTCGCGTCGCTGTGACGAAAATAAACGAAAGACCGGCGCACGAATTGCCCGTGCACCAGCGAAAATATGGTAAGGCTGTTTCCATGTCGTTTCGTTTTCTAACGTGTCGAACGAGGCCCTTCTTTGTCCCCTGCAATTCTTCGCGAGTGTACTTAATATTACGTAATTATGCATTTAACGTTTGGCGAAAGTGTTTTTAGAGGTTGTGGCGTTCGATGGTACGGTGGTTAACGTTTGTAATTTAATGATAGCGCTAATGACGTATAGTGCTAATGATCGTGGCGGCGATATTTAAGTATAATTATACGTGACCGGTTTTCCGATAAGAGACGTAAAGTTCGGAATTGAAACTTTAGAGGTGAGAAAAAGTACGCGGGTATGAAAGTTTTATACATTTTTCTGAATTCATTCTTCGATTCAATTCTAAAGTGATAAGTATGATACTTGTTTAATTCTTTTTGTTTGTTATTCAGTGGTTGTTGACAACGTTAAAACTCTTTTAGCAACGATTAAGTTTTTTCAATTATGAACTTTAACATGCCGTATTTTTGTAACGTTTGAAGTTAGAGAAATCTGTTTTACATCAAAACGATTTGAATTTCCGTCAGTCACTAATCAGAGAGCACGGCAAAAGCACGAATTAGCGGGATTTCATAAACTTAATGATCAGTTATGGCAAATCAAATTGAAACCTTATTTTAATAAGTATAAAAGAAGACTCTTGCGTTTCAAAAAATCGTACAAAAACATTCACCAGTGGAAACTAGATTTTCATGTAGATAAAGTAAACAAAAAATTAAAATCTAGGATCGAATGAGTATTGACTGGCAGATTGAAGCACATTGACGCCCGGTTCAATGTAGGCCATCAATTTTATTGACAATCTTATTGATCGTTCAGGCGCCGCTAACAGAAGAAAATGAATGTGTGGTTGTACATGTGTGTATGTTTTGAAAAAGTGGCGCCACCTCGCTCAGTCAATTAACGTCTGCGGAATCGCGTCGTAGTGATTTCTTTCGTATATCGCAACATGAGCAGAAAAATACCACGCGATAAGTTAAATAGTCGTCCAAGCAGGCCGAAAAAGCGTAGATTTCGCGGAAATCAATACACTAAGTTGAATGCTAAGACAAATAATGCTAAAGTGGAAACAGAGACTAGCGAAGAAGCAAGCCGAGTGAGTGCATCTGTAATACTTAACAGTTTCACCCTGTACATTAATATATTTTTAAAAACATATGCACGTATGTACACTTTTAATCTAATTCTAGTTTTTAATTACGGAATCCCTGGTTTTTATTTATTTGCGTCGATATGCCTTGATCCAACCTCAAAACTTAACAAAGCGCATTAACCAATTCTTAGTATTATTTACGACAATATCAATAACATAATAATTAATAACAAAGTCGAAGAACCGACGTTCTAACTATAACACCCGGCTTGTGTATGTAAAAACAAATACACTTCCTAACTGTCATTCGGTCAGTGGCTGATGCTTTCGATGGTACGTCCTGCACGATGTCTTAGTAAACTGATTCATATACGGGAATCGTCCTCTTCTAAGGGATCGCCGAAGATAGAAGCGGATTTCTCCGATTTGGCGCGAATCGACGAGATACCCGATCATCCCGTCGATCTGTTCAGAGTTTGGCACGACGAGACACGGAGATACAATCCCAAGACACCGGACGCCTGTTGCTTGGCGACTGTCTCGAAGTGAGTGCGCGATCGATCGGCGCTTCCAATCGTATCCATTTTTTTTTTTTTTTTTTTTAAACAGTTTTGATTCACAGAGATCTGAAGGTATCCGCGAGAACCTTGATACTTCGGGAATTCGATAACGATGGATTTGTCATTGTCACGGACAGTCGTAGTAAAAAAGTGGACAATGTGGTGGGTATCTTTGTTGGGGTATGAACTATTAATTTCGATTTTAGTTAAGAATATATTTGTAATGGCAATATCGATCGGTAACATATCTTTCTTTAAGTAAATTTTTTTTAAACAATCGATTGGAAAAAGTTCTCTTCACATAATATCAATATAGGGGTAACGAACAAATAAGTATTTAATTTTATATTTTATTGTATTCTCATTTCATTTTTATTTTATTATATTTTATTTTACTATTATATTTAATTGAATTTTTAGAAAAATGTTCCCCACGCTGCCATGTCTTACCTGTGGACGTACGTGAACGAGAAAGATCAGAGCGTCGCTAAACAGGTGAGCAATTATCGTTAAAAAACCGATGATCGATTAAATACTCAGGAATAGATTTACCGTTCGACAGGTGAGGGTAGAGGGAACTATGAAGAAATTGGAGAAAGACCAGTACCAGCATCTCTACGATAGAGAACCACTGTTCTGCAAAGTTCGATCTCACCTGTGCGATCAGGGTTCTCGAGTGGACTGGGATGATCTGAAACGGCGTCACGACGAGATATTAGATTCAGTTCGTAGAGACGAGAATGCACTGCCGATGCCGGATCATTTGTACGTATATTTTAAAATTCCACGTAGCGCGATACATCGTCGTTATAATGATTTTTCAATGACGCATATTTTTCAGCGTGGGGTACAAATTACTGCCAACAATGATGGAATTTTATTTTGCAAGAGATCAGCTTATAGCCGATCGAATAATGTACGAAAGAAAGTCATTGAGCGAAACCTGGGAGCATCATAGAATAGCTGCGTAACACGCGTGATACATATGTTTCTGTCGAGTAATTAAAAAAATTAATTATTTCGACCGTCCACTGGCGTTCTTGTGAAAGTAATCTATTTTTTGTTATATTGATGACCAATCCTTTGTCGTTAGCAATTGATACTGGTTCGTAAAATTATATACGTTTGTATGTTATATTCTGTCGTAAAATTATTTCTTCTTACCATTGAAATAAATCCAATTGATGTCTAAATAAATATCCGAATAAACGAATGTTATTGATAACTTATGTACTGTGGTTATTTGTTTTGAATGTAAACTTGATGATACGACGTATTCTTTGGACGGGCGTTTTATTATTTTTTTTTTAAATTCAGTATTTTATATTGATCAGATAAAGTGCGTTGACCGAAGTTTAATTAATCTTCTTTGGCTCAAAAGTCATCGTGTTATGCGCTCTTAACTAAATATACACAATTTACCTCCGAATCAGAAATTTCCAAAAGAAATCGAAATCTCATTCGCAAATCTGCGTTTTACAATTACCGTGGTCTCTTTTCCTAGACATATCTAAGAACCATGGGATTCTGCTGAAATTAAAATCGAACCACATTCAATATACCCAGTAAATTCTATACTTTATTTTCTCAATTATATCACCTTGAAGTTTTCAATTAAAAATTTACAAAACCCCTCCCCGATCGTGCGCATCGACTATATCGTTAAAAAGAAACACCCCTCAGAGCAATCTAAACTCAGTACATTATTTTCGACAATTCAACAACATTCCGAAGCTGCAAAAATTCAATTTGAATCTCTCAAAAATGGCGCGCATCCCAACAGCTGTTCTCGCTTACCGAAACTGCCGTATCGATCCGATATTCCCCCACGCGCACCGATGCGCAGAATCATCTGCGCAGCGAAGCGAGAGAACCGAGGCCTATCGGCTGTAGCCGCGTTCGCATGGCGCTGGCGCGGCCATGCTCGAGCCACCTCGTGGTAGCTCCCACTGGCTCCCACCGATATTACTTTCCACGCCGATATATAAAGCGTGTCCTCGACCCATGGCGTACGCAGTATCCGCTGGGTTGAGAGCACGTGCGAGAAAGCTGGTAAATCCGCTCGTAAGAAAGATGCGCGACCAGGGTTTAATCGCAGACAGAAATACTAGAGTCGGGTACCTCTTGCTCGAAGATGGTACCGTCTTCCCGGGAAGACATTTCGGCGCGGAAATTCCCGTGGACGGTGAAATTGGTGAGTTTCCGCGAAACACGTGTTCGGTACTTTGCGTTTAGCGGCCCACCGTACACGCGCTGCACGTGTACGGCTCCCCAGTCAATTGTCGAGCCGAATCGATTCGAGTGTTTGCACAGTGCTCGAATCGGTTCCGAAAGTGTGCGACGATTTTCGAGTAACGATACGGTGCGGCCGTTTGGCAAGGAGGCCGTTGGTACCGTACTATTCCTGATAACGACTTATCAATGCTACAGCGTGCTCGAACTTTGCATTATAATCTGCGCTCGGAAAGGCAAATCACGAGAGTCACGTGGTTTAACGTACCTCAGGGATTGATTAGATTCGATGTTTCAGCGGTTAGATGGATATTTATTGTTTTGCGAAATGACGTGCAATAATAAGCGTTATTATGATACGCGCGTTATCAGTGATTTTGGGGAGGTTTAAATTTATCTGTGCGCGCCGGTACACGTGCGACGCTTCGCGTTGTCAACGAGTACTCGCGTTTGAAGGAAAGTTTTGCATACACACGCGCTAAATAGCGCAACGACGTGTCGTGGTGATGGGATTTTTAGATTTATCGCGAAGGACAATGCGGCTCACCGTAGGACGTCATTTGAGATTAGATTGGAGTATAATGCTTTCGTCGATGCGTTGATATAAGTCGATTAACATGAGATGAAAAGAATGCGAAATAAAATAAGAGCAGTGCTAATTATTAGATTATGAAACACATCCGCTAAGACGATGATGGGTAAATCCTCGATATTTGTTAGTATTATCGGTTTTGTTAGTATTATCGAGTGTCAAGCGTTCGTTTCCTGTGTGGCGATTTAAAAACATGGGTTTTCCCTTCGGGTTTTACTAAAAGCGTGTGACTTGCACAAAGTATTTACTTTTGACAAATATTTTATTATTTCTGTATATCCCAATTTTTGTCAAAAAAGTCTTCAAAAATATTTTTCGCGTCACACTCCTCAGTCTTGAACAAATACCTAAACAAAACATTAAAAAAAAAAATTATTTTTTACAACTGGCTATCAAATTGAAATTTATAATCTACTTATATCCACCGTTTGGTTGCGCAGAGATTTTTAAAGCTGCCTTCACGCTCCTCCCCATCTAAGCCGTAAAATCTCTCTCGTATTTACATCTCGAAAATAGACGATCGGTTTCGTTAGAACGTTAGAATTCGAACGAACGTCGTGTATGTAATAGGTATCTACAAGCTGTTCGCATTGATGCATTTTTTACAGTCTTCCAGACCGGTATGGTGGGTTATCCGGAGTCTCTTACAGACCCATCTTACCACGCTCAAATTCTAGTGCTCACGTATCCGCTGATCGGAAATTATGGCGTTTTTGGCGACGAAGTGGATGAACACAAAATCCCATAGTAAGGTTTCGTCACGTTCAATTTAAGACTGGGGCTATTGCAATGATGTAACCAACGAACGTTTAACAAATAATAGAATTCAACCGATAAACGTGAAGTAATCATATATTGTTCATTACTCGAGTACGTACGTACTTGTGTATTTGCAGTATTTAAATAACAAAGAGATTGAAGTATTTCAATGTTTTATTCACACATGTTTCAACAGAATAATAATAAACGTAAAATGTAAACGTAATGTTCTAAATGTTCTAAAGGAACATTAATCTTATACTTCTCCATAGTATAATGTAATTATTTCAATGATTTGTAGTTTCTTTTTCTTTTCGTTAATTAGTATGAACGTACTGTTTGGTTACTAATATAATGGTGCAACTGTTATATTTTGTAACTCAATTCTGTAATTAACGATCTCAAGCGATACTAAAGAGGTACTTAAATAAATATAAATCAAACAATCTTTGCGGCATGAGTTCACAATACACGTATTGAAATACTGCTATACTCCAATTGAAATACTCCGGTACTCCAATTCCATTGAATGAATTCGCGACACTAGACTCGTCAAATCTAAATATTTAAATATCCAACAAACTGGGTTGTTCAATTTGAAATAGTCATGCACTTGAACACTTAATTTTGTTTTGCATATAGAAACAGTTAAATATCAAAGTAGTCGGAAAAGTGTTTCGAGCAAGACTTACTCCGTTTCGAAGGGAGCATCTCAGGCCGGAAACACATTTTTTTCTAGGTGAAAGTGTGCCAAGATTTCGAGTCCAGTGTTTCTATGAAAGTCGAGTTCGTTGACCTTTGGTATGTTGGCCTTTCAAGGTCATCTGGGATTATTTACGATGAATTAATTTTCCTTCGCTAAACGGTCACGCGAGTTTTCTCATCTACTGTATTGGAAAGCACGACCTTGGATACCGATGCATTGACCTTGAATGACCTTGCGAGACCAACATACAGTTCAATGAACTCATCTCGACGTTGGCTTCGCGCCGAGATAAAAACAAAACATACAATTCCATCCGTAAGAACGAAGATCACCTAGAAATCCCAGAGGCACCTTCACCCAGAAAAAATGTGTATCCGCCGTAAGGTGACCCACGCGAAATATTTTTGCAAATGTCAAACAACTCGACACAAAGATTACAATGTGTCAAGCCATATAATATTTTGTATATATGTCATATAATACTTGACATTTGATATATTAAAATAATACAGGTTTAAATACAAACTTGAAGTACAATGAGTTTTACTTGTAACATTTCTAATACTCGACGATTAAACTCAGTCGATGCGCGTCTTATAATCGAAACTACGATCAACGATAAAATCTGAGTATTATCAGAGTTATTATGTCTCAGAGCTCGCGGCTATCACTGCGATCCATTATATAAATATTTACTGGTAACGCGTCATCGGTACAATGGATCACACCGACCGTAGTCCCCGTCTTAATTGAACCGTTATCGGCAATTTTCACCGTACGATTCCGTTCGTCATTCTAAACGTGCCGTAATGGTACTTTCAGCTGGTCCGAATCCCACAGGATCTGGGCGGCAGGTTTGGTGGTGGGCGAAATTTGCGAAACACCGAGCCACTGGCGACAAACGAAAACACTGTCCGAATGGATGAAGGAACAGGGTATTCCCGGTATATACGAGATCGATACCAGGGCGCTGACGAAAATCATTCGGGAGAAGGGTACGATATTGGGTAGGATCGTTTTCGATCAGCCACCCGCGAATCCGCTGCCACTCGATCCTCCGATTGCCGATCCGAATAAGAGAAATCTGGTTGCCGAGGTGTCTCAGGTGCGGGAAAATATTAGTGAATTATTTGACATAAAGGAAACTCGGTTGAGTTTGCGATTTATTAAGGGGACCGGAAAGTAATGTCGCTTTTTTACATTAAACTCAAACGAATAAATCTCAAAAACCGATTGGCTTATCGAACTGGTATTGAAAATTTGCACGTTATATGATAAAAGTTGTTGATAACGAGAGTGATTACATCATTGATTGAAAATAAAAGCTGCTAAAAATATATTAGTTTGAATTAAACGATAATACTTTCCGGTCTCTCTAGTACTAACAGGTCTCATCCGATTTCTACTCATGTTTTACAATTGACTTTGAATTTCTAGCTCGCGCAAACTACTTACAATCCCACGGGTTATCCTCGTATATGCGTGGTAGACTGTGGTTTAAAATACAATCAATTGAGATGTTTGATTAGCCGCGGTGCGCGCGTGGACGTGGTTCCTTGGAACCATAATATTCAAGCAACCGAATTCGATGGGTTGTTCTTGAGCAACGGACCCGGCGATCCCAGCATGTGTAAGGAAACAATTGAAAACATTCGAGCAGTTTTAGATTTGCCAAAGAAGAAACCAATTTTCGGGATATGCATGGGTCATCAGTTGCTGTGCGTCGCAGCGGGTTGCGTTACATACAAGATGAAGTACGTATCGTTATTTGGCGCATTAAATGATATTATTAAAACATGTTATTTCGGACGATCAAAATTCTTTTCTATTACAGATTTTTTTTAATTCAATTTTTAATACAGTTTGACCACCTCGAAAACTCCTGTCTAGTCTCGCGTACTTCTGCTTGACCCGAGGCAAGACCTTGTCTCCTGATTTGTTAAAATGTAACTTGACATATGCCATTGTTAAAATGGAACTATGGATCCCTAAAGTCTGTTTCGAAGATCCGTAGTTTCTTTATAATCGTGGACCTCTAATTTTAAATGTGAATTATAGATTGATTTATTACCAGCGAATAACTATCGATGGAATCAATTACCTAATTTATAAGGAGTCAAGGCTGTGTCTCTGGTCAAATGCAAATACGCTAGAAGTAAACTTTCTTTGTATCTCTTCAGTTAAGTGTCAAACTGCGTTTAAAAATTGATTTTTTCAAAAATTCGACGTACACTGTAAAAATCATAATAAACATTAACATCGCGTCTTTTCGTTAACACGTTCAGCGCCGCTCCCTAAGGACCAACACTTTATGAATCACCATTATCATAAAGCAAAATATATTTTTGAATACAGTTACGGGAATCGTGGTCACAATCAACCAGCCACACACCACGGAACGGGACGTTGCTACATGACCTCGCAAAATCACGGATTCGCGGTCGATGCGAGCCAATTACCAGCCAATTGGGAGCCATTATTCACCAACACCAACGACAGCAGCAACGAAGGTGTCGTTCACGCGTCCCTGCCATACTTTTCCGTTCAATTTCATCCGGAGCACACAGCCGGCCCACAAGATTTGGAATGTCTCTTCGACGTATTTTTGGAAGCGGTTAAAGATCAGCTGACCGGAAAGACAGAGATCCCAATGAAAGACAGATTGACGGAAAAATTGACCTTTCAACTCGAGAGTCCCAAGAATATTATACGACCGAAGAAAGTCCTGATTTTGGGATCCGGTGGTCTCAGCATCGGTCAGGCAGGTGAATTTGATTATTCGGGTTCGCAGGCAATCAAAGCATTGCAAGAACAGTGCATACAGACTCTTCTTATTAATCCCAACATCGCGACGGTGCAAACGTCCAAGGGCATGGCTGACAAAGTTTATTTCTTACCAATCACGCCTGAATATGTCGAGCAGGTAAGTCGGATAACACGTTGCTTACTGGTCTATCCTGTATACATTAGGTGGACCGAAAAGTAATGTCGTTTTCATACATTAAATTCAAACAAATAAATCTCAAAAACCGATGGACTTATCGAACCTGCATTGAAAATTTACACGCTAGATGGTAAAAGATTGTCGATAACGAGGGTGATTACATCATTGATTGAAAGTAAAAGTTGCTAAAAATGTATTAGTTTCGAATAAACTACATTACTTTCCGTTCCACCTAATAGGAAACATAATAATAGTAACATCTTTAACAAGAAGAATGCAAAGTATAGAATAATGGCTGCGTAATATTTTCCATATCAGATCATAAAAACAAAGATATTTATTTCTCAGGTGATCCAATCGGAGCGACCAGACGGAGTGCTCTTAACGTTCGGCGGACAAACCGCTCTGAATTGCGGTGTCGAGCTTGAGAAGAGCGGTGTCTTTAAAAAGTACAACATTAAAATTCTAGGCACGCCTATTCAATCGATTATAGAAACAGAAGACAGAAAGATCTTCGCGGAGCGGATTAGCGAGATAAACGAAAGAGTTGCGCCTAGCGCCGCTGTGTATTCCATCCAAGAGGTAAAAACAATAACTTTCCTAACAGTCGGAGCTAAATATCGCAAACTTCGCGACTCGTAGAAGTTTCTTATACCAACCACTCGTCGTTCACGAATTATACTTATCGATTTTCCTCAGGCATTAGAAGCAGCTGAGAAGTTAGGCTACCCAGTCATGGCCAGAGCAGCGTTTTCCCTCGGTGGATTAGGATCAGGTTTTGCAAATTCTAAAGAAGAACTGAAGACCCTCGCCCAACAAGCTTTGGCCCACTCGAACCAGCTGATAATCGATAAATCCTTAAAGGGCTGGAAGGAAGTCGAGTACGAGGTGGTTCGCGATGCTTACGACAATTGCATCACTGTCTGCAACATGGAGAACGTCGATCCTCTTGGTATTCATACCGGCGAGTCGATCGTCGTTGCTCCTAGTCAGACTCTGTCGAACAGGGAATACAATATGCTGCGAACAACCGCCATTAACGTGATCAGACACTTCGGTGTTGTAGGCGAGTGCAATATACAGTACGCACTCAATCCGAACACCGAGGAGTATTACATTATTGAAGTGAACGCCAGACTTTCGCGAAGCTCGGCATTAGCGAGCAAAGCTACGGGTTATCCGTTGGCTTACGTGGCCGCGAAATTGGCCCTTGGCATTCGTTTATCTGACATTAATAATTCCGTCACCGGGAAGACGACAGCGTGTTTCGAGCCCAGTCTTGATTATTGCGTAGTTAAAATACCTAGATGGGACCTTAGTAAGTTTCAACGAGTTAGCACGAAGGTACGTCAGTTTTATTGCGTTTAAAGACACTCTTGAAGGCTTCGTTCTAATTAAATTGTATCATTGAGAATTAGTTGTCTATCAACAAACGTTTTCGCTTTGAATTGGAAACAAAAAATGATATCCTTGAATATTGCAGATTGGTAGTTCTATGAAAAGCGTGGGCGAAGTAATGGCGATCGGTCGCAAGTTTGAGGAGGCTTTTCAGAAAGCTTTGAGAATGGTCGACGAGAACGTTAACGGGTTCGATCCAAACGTGAAAGCTCCTAACGACGAGGAATTAGAAATGCCGACTGACAAAAGGATGTTCGTCCTTGCAGCTTCGATAAAAGCGGGATATACCGTCGATCGATTGTACGAATTAACGAAGATAGATAGATGGTTTCTCCAGAAGATGAAGAACATTATCGATTACTATCAGATTCTAGAGAATATCGATCACACGAAATTGTCTCACGACGTTTTGCTTAGAGCGAAACAGATTGGCTTCTCGGATAAGCAGATCGCAGCAGTGGTGAAGAGCTCCGAATTGGCGGTGAGGATACAAAGGCAGGAAAGTAACATTCGACCGATGGTGAAACAAATTGACACGGTCGCCGCTGAATGGCCGGCGACTACTAATTACCTTTATTTAACGTACAACGGCACCACTCACGATGTCGAGTTTCCTGGTGGATACACGATGGTGATTGGTGAGTCAGGGTTTTTTAAAAAATTTACGATAATAATATATATCTATTACATTATAGATTTCTCTATTACAACGGTTATATCAGTAATTAAAAATTCAACGATTATAACGAGAAATTGATTAGAATTAGTTTACTTCCTAATATTCATTTCGACCGATTTCTCTTCGTAACTCTTTATCTTGATATCATCAGAAGTTATGAAAATATTTTTTATCCATTTCGCACGATGAGTTTTATAAACAAAAATTCACTGATAAAAGAAATGTCATGATTACCCCAACACTTGGAAAATATTTCTTAGCAGTTTTCATGGTAAAGATTCGTTTACCGTTCTGTACTCACTGTACATATATTTATTGTATCATTATACCCCAGGTTCCGGAGTTTACCGTATCGGCAGTTCGGTGGAGTTCGATTGGTGTGCCGTCAGCTGCCTCCGAGAACTGCGAAACTTAGGGAGAAAAACGATCATGATTAATTACAATCCAGAGACGGTTAGTACCGATTACGATATGAGCGATCGGCTTTACTTCGAAGAGATATCCTTCGAAGTTGTAATGGACATCTACGACCACGAGTGCCCCGAGGGTATAATATTATCGATGGGCGGACAATTACCGAACAATATCGCCATGGATCTTCATCGGCAACAGGCCAGAATTCTAGGAACGTCGCCGGAAAGTGTTGACGGTGCAGAAAATCGTTTCAAATTCTCTCGAATGCTGGACGGCATCGGAATATCGCAACCGAGGTAAAGTAAATTCAAATTAAACTTCGTAAGGCTGGACGGACAAAAATTAGAAAAGAAACAAACGGTTTTAGTAAAGAATCAGTTTTGTTTAACCCTTTTAGTACCGGAGGCCGATATACCGGCCCTCGCTGCACTGGCGAAAAGTGCCAACGGCAATATATCGCCGCTTAAGAAGCAGCACCGCTTATCTCACATTTTAGTCAAACTGGCAATAAGATAGGTGGTGTTGCTTCTTAAGCGTCGATATATCGTTGGGATCGTGCGTTATTAACCCTTTTAGTGTCAGCGAGCCGATATATCGACCCTTGGTATTTATGCGAAAAATATCAAAGGTCGGATGATATGGCTCGTATACATCGGCTCGTGGCAATTTTCGCATGTCTGCGTAAATGAGCCCGACACTAAAAGGATTAATAGAGTCTGACTATTTTTCCGTGAATTAAAGACAATCAATTTTATCTGACCCCCCCCCCCCCGTGAGCCGTCCGGTCTTACGAGTTCCCGCTCTCCATGAATGTCATTCACCGTCATTGTCAAACTTGATTCAGGTGGAAAGAACTGACGAATTTGAAATCAGCAATCGAATTCTGCGACGAAGTCGGTTATCCCTGCTTAGTGCGACCCTCGTACGTTCTGAGCGGCGCCGCTATGAACGTGGCTCACTCTAATAACGATCTTGAATCCTATTTAAAGAGCGCCAGCGAAGTGAATAAGGAGCATCCGGTGGTGATCTCGAAATTTATACTCGAGGCGAAAGAGATCGACGTGGACGCCGTCGCTTACGACGGAATTATTCTTTGCATGGCGGTTTCGGAGCACGTGGAGAACGCCGGTGTTCATTCGGGGGATGCGACACTAGTTACACCCCCGCAGGACATCAATGCCGAGACCTTGGCAAAGATCAAAGTTATCTCGAAAGCTATCGCAGCGTCATTGGGCGTCACTGGTCCTTTTAACATGCAGCTCATTGCAAAGGTAATTGTCGATCGATCTGAAGTACGGTAAACGTACCGGTGAATTAACTATTTGAATATTGTTGAATACGATGACCGCAACGCGTGTTTTAAAAAAAACTTGATAAGTAAAAAGCTGAGAATGATATCTGTGTACCTATATGCATAAAAGAACAAATTGAGTCATTACGATGATAAGTCAAAAACGTTGTCGGGTGAAATTGTGTGGTGACACAATTTTCTAATTTTGTCGACACGTATTGTTGAGGTGTCAAATATTTAAAAAAGTTCATATATCAGTCACGACTGACGATGTCTCAGACTCCATACTTTTCTATATTTTCCCGTAATTCGCCTTTTCCGAATATTTTTATATCTTTGGTTACATCCAATTCCTCTATTGCCGTATACCATAAAATCTTTAGTTATTATGATTATCTACTCCCTAGAACAATTCATTCGAAATATTTTTCTTTCTCAGGACAATGAACTAAAAGTGATCGAGTGCAACGTGAGAGTCTCGAGATCCTTCCCGTTCGTTTCCAAAACCCTGGATCACGATTTCGTGGCGATGGCTACTAGATTGATCGTCGGTGAAACCGTGGATCCTGTGGACGTTCTAGCTGGCTGTGGAAAAGTTGGCGTGAAGGTTCCGCAGTTCTCCTTTTCCCGTTTGGCCGGTAGGCATACGTCTCTTGAAAAGTACAAAGAGTCCTTGGATAATTTATAATTTGCATCTTCATATCCGACGAACAGGTGCTGACGTGATGCTGGGAGTCGAAATGGTATCCACGGGGGAAGTCGCTTGTTTTGGAGATAACCGTTACGAGGCATACCTAAAGGGAACTATCAGCACTGGTTTTCACATTCCACAGAGAGGAATTTTACTTTCCGTTGGGAGTTTCAAAGTAATTATCGCATCGCTTAAAACTCGGCTAAGCTCGCGATACTGGAATGTTTTACAAAAAAATTGTGGGGATGAAAATAAATATGAATGGGACGTACGAAAAATATTGTAAATGAACATAGAAGACGCAAGAGTCTTCTTTGTTGCGATGTGAAGTCCACGTATATTTCATTTTATTTCTAACGAATGAAAATGAAGAGATATTGCATCTTTCTTGCAAAGAGAAGCTTATTTATTTTCATTTTCACAAAAAAGAGAAACTTCGTATCTTTGTCGTAACAAAAAGCTCATTTATTCTGCTTTTACAAAAAAAACAAGAATCTGCTCTTCCTCTTGAAAAATATACGCCAGTGATCATTTTTACAAGATAGAAGATTCTTAAGCCTTTCTTTTAAGTTAAATATTAATTCTACTTCCTCGACGTATCTTTAACATGTTCTACTATTATTCCGAAGTCAGTTTCAATTTCTGGATATCAGAAACTTAGCCGAATTTTCCACGCAAGCTTACTCTCGTGATATTTTATACATACTCTTTGGCTTTAATTGCAGCACAAAATGGAACTACTTCCGTCGATCCGCAGTCTCAGCAAGATGGGATATAAATTGTACGCCAGCATGGGTACTGCAGATTTTTACACCGAACACGGAGTAGAGGTGAGCGAACCATGCCTTTTCTTTTCATATAAATTAGTAATTTTCATTTAATCGATAATATACAATATATAACAATTCCATTGAAGAACAGACTTATGCTAGTTTTGAGTCCACGAGCTCGCTGTACACTCTCTCTGCTGTCTAGCCGCAGTGACAAAAAGCCGCGTCAGCGTTGAACCAACGGACGTCGCAACGTTCGTTACCTTAACGCTCGCGTACCTAACAATAAGTAGAATAAACGCTGGAGCTTCGATCATACGCGCACTTGCGTTTTATTGCGGAAAGCTGAACACAAATTTCCGCCGTCCTGGTTACGATGGTGGCCGAAGTAATTTTTTTTAAACTTCATCACAATTTGTTTATGGTGAGAGTCCTTGTCGAATTAACCTTTCCCAAGTGAAATTGGCGAAAGAAATTCTTGCAACTTACGCAGACACCATTCACGGTCAGTTGCAATTTATACGAATAATCCAATACTCAATCTCTTTGCTACGTGCCAATTCACTTTTTCTTTTCATTCCGAATTCGAAAAATCGCGCGTGTGACACGGACGGCTGCAGCTGGTCGATGATCTTTTTCAACGCGACCCTCGTATTTCATCGGCACGTGAAATAACTAAAGTGATCGTAATATTTGACTCACGATACGAAATACCTCCTAAGAGACATTATTGTTATTCGTTTCGAAAAATCTGCGTTTCACCCTACTCGGGGGATCTGTGTATTTTCAGTTCCCCGCCCTGTAGATCTATACGCGTCGCAGATCTTCGTAACTTTAATCGAATTTCTATCGGTGTCTCGTTCACCTCAAATGTACGTGGTCTCGTTTGACAAAACTTCGTTCTCTTCGTCCAATATCTTCACGACTAGGTCCCTCTTCATCGTCGACGAATCTTCCGTCTTCGCGACTGGCTCCCTCTTCGTCGTCGACGAATCTTCCGTCTTCGCGACTGGCTCCCGTTTCGTCGTCGACGAATCCTCCGCCTTCTCGTTTCTCTCAGTTATTTTCCTATCATTTTCTTCCACCTCGTTGACCTTAAACTTCACCTCGTGTACCATCGCCTTCGTAGTCTTCTGATGATCACGATTGTTAAGATTCGATTGTTTGTACGCTTGTTCCGCTTTCCGCTCCACGTAAGTTGTATCCCTACTCGTGGATTCCTGGGCGAAACGATTTCTCAACGGTGCCGCGAACATTGGTGCCTCGACATTTCGTTTCGGAATTTCCGGCGCTTCCTCCATTAATTTCGAATTTGTATTCCTGCTTCGCAACGTTGTGATTTTCTCCCGATAAGCTTTAGCGTCCTTCTTGTATCTCTGATACTCGGAGAGGAGAATCGATAAACGATCGGCCTGATCGAGGTAAACGCTCTTCTGTCGATTGGCACGATACTGATGACAACGTTCCGCTATTTTGATAAAGTGACGTATGAAGAAGTCCAAGAGTGCGCACAGCCTTGGACCTTGCAACTCGGCGCACCGTATCTGCGAAAAAAATATAATTGCGCGTAAGAGACGTTTTATTTGTTCGTCTCTCTCAAATGATATAAACATAAACATACCAATTATGGCACACGCCCACTCTTTGCGCTGGGATATTATTCTTTAATCTTTCTTCGATTTGAAAAGTGTCAAGCATAACTCTACTTTCCGCGACAAAAAAAAATTGAAATTTAAACAATATCCAGCGATCTGACATTGAGATTGACTTCTAATCTAAATACCACAACGGCGCTACGAGCACTTGATATTCGCGAGGCCATTGTCCCAAAAATAATTTCATGACACAGAGAATCGAACTTCGAACCCTCGCGAATACGTATGTATCGAAGATACACACTAAACACGCGCCAACGTACACGACTCCCTTGTCAGCAATTTCCGATAACGTTCGCGAGCTTATCGTTAAAGAAAAAAAATAAAATAAAATAACTCACGGAGATTTCGATGATCGAGTCCATAGCCCTGCGAGGACTAATGAGAGTTTTATTGAAGGCCGTTCGCGTACCGTACGCCGGCCGATCGCGTTGATTCTTAGCCTGCTCCCAGAGTCCAACTCTGTCGTACTTCTCGCTGTACACCTTGGAATCCTCGTTGACCCGCGAAATCGATTTCGTGAAGTACTGGGTAAGAGCCGGATTGATCAGTGCCAAGGAGTCCACCGTCAGGATTGTCAGCAGCATCGTGTAATCGAGTCTCGGGAAGAAGCTCTCGTTGTGCCTGACGTTCTCCATAGCGTGAAACACGTACATCACGGGATTCTCGATGATTCTCTTGAGTTGCTTCTGCGTGTGCAATAGATGCTCGCTGGGTATCCTCTGAAAGAGATTCCTATCCCTCACGAAGTAATCCCTCAACGTAGGCTCGTTCTGACTGATAGCATAATAAAGCGAATTCAGCAACGACACCAGACACTCCCCCGATCTATTGTCGGGCCACTTCGAAGGCCTGTCGTTCTCCTCTATCATCCAGAACAGCTTGTTCCTTATGTGCGCGGTGGTCAGTCCGAAAGTCGTGTCGAAGACCGGCCTCATGAATGTTTTGTGAAGCATCAGAGCAGTGAGGTACACCTGTACCTGAGCCTGAGTCATACAGGTCTCGAGGTAACGTTCGGCGGCGGGAAAGATGAGTTGCCACTCCAGATCTTGAATGAGATTGTTACCTTTCCTGGGTACGTAGCCTTCGGGCACCACGTGACAGCCGAACGCCTTGATCTTACCGACGTCGTCGTAGCTCGGCCAAGTGCTACGCGGCCTGTCCAACCATTCCTGGGCACAGATTGGCCAGTCCAACCAGACCGCTGGCATGATCTCGTACTGCTCGACACGACTGATTCTCGCTGCATTGGAGACCATGATCTTGTCGCAATAAACCACGCAACCCTCGCGCTTCATGTCCTTCACCGTTTCGTTGTCGAAGCCTAGCGGTGCTGCCAATTCGTTCGCGAATAAATAGACGAAGTGTCTCATGAACTCCGTGCTACTGATGTAGAACAGATCGTAATTGTAGCGACCCTGGGCTTGCTTGATCCTTCGTTGCTTGCTATTCACCGCTTGTCTCTTCTCCCTTCGCGGATCGTAGATCCTACCGTCGGGCGTGTAAGTCACCTTCTTGAAGCAACGACTCGGTTGCTCGCCGTTCGCTAAGTTCAGGTAATCCTCCTTACCGCTGCCGCTGTACAACGTGTTGTCGCTACCACCGCTCGTGTATCCCTGTAACCTTGAATTCTGAGCAACTGTGCAACTGCTGTCGCTGTCTATCGCCGAGTTCTCGGATTTGTAACCGGAGCTCACGCTGCTCGATGCACTGTGAACCCTGGTTTGCGAGCCTTTCGAACCCGACGGTTGATTCTCCAACCTTCGGGGATCTCCGGGCGGAAGCTTTGTCCTGGACGCAACGTTTCTGCTCTGATACCTGCGCTCTTCCGGTAGGTAAGCGTGATCGCAGTTCGATTCGTGTTTAACGTTACGACTCGAGCGCGATTCGTATAAATTCTCGTGGGACAGGATCTTTCGATCGTTAGCGAATATCTCTGGATCCTGCAGGTCGTCCAGTGATCTCGTGTGGCTGTACGGGGTGTTACCCACCGATCTGGGTTTAGATCGTCTGGAGAGAACCACCTGGGCGGCGGGATTTGGACCGTAAACGCTGCTGGTGTCGCTGCACATCTCGTAGTCACCCTCGGATATCGATGACAAGTCCACGTCGTGCTCCTTCAGACCTCTCCTGAGGGCGGACGTTTCCTCGAGTAACTGTAGCTGGACGTATCCTACGATTATGCGCAGATATATATATACAGAGTGTACCATGAATTGATGGTAGTCTGTTAAAGATGAGATACCTGGGATAGTATCAAGTGAATTTTTCCTATATACCAAATGTCCGTGGCGCCTCAGTTTACGAGATAATACAAATCGGGAACCAACCTCGATTTTTTCTGATTGATTATTGGTTTTCGGTTAGTGTTTTGTTAACTAACAAGCAATCAACGTTTTTGATAAGGAAAAACTTGTTTGGTGTTATCCCAAATATGCGCTTTTAAGGGACTATCGCTATTTGTGGGACACCCTGTATAGAGGGTGTACTGTAATACATGGAGATATGGAGTGCCCCGTTTGAAATATTACACGCAATTATTTTTAAACTGCTCGTTATTCAAAAAAATGTTTTGAACCGAACTTACTTTGTTTCGTGGGAGACACGTAGCTCGAGCTCTCTCGAAACACAGTGAGGTCTACTCCAAACGTCTTTTTGAACGACGCGACAAATAGTTCGTGAAATGAGTGCTCAAACTCAGATTGACTACTAACCGAACAAAATATTTAAGCCTCGGTTTAAATGATTGTTCACGAAAATGAATTTGAGTTTTCATCGATCAATTGATTTACATGCTTATTTTTCTTATCAAAGAATATTCGAAACTGCCCCTAATCACCGAGTATCACAATAATTATGCATTTCCATGCATACCTGTGACAGATTCGAAGTAAGATAAAAGATGAGAGCCAAGATGTGTACATCGCGTACACGTGACTTTATTTTAAAATCGTAATTGTTGACATGTTTTCGATTGAAAATGATTTGTTGCATTTATTTGGTTCCTTATCTCAAGGCAACAGAATGCAATGGGGGGTGAACTCTAAATCAGATAAAATTGTTTTGGCATTTGCCCCCTCGATTGATGTACGTTGTAACTGATTAATTGATATTTTAATTGACGTGTATTATATCTGATATGTTTAGTATGTATATATAATTTTAGTTATTCCTTATATGTAGAGGGTGTCTCGTAAATAATGATTAGGTATCTCGCTATCGCGTTTTGAACGGACTATCCGTATTTACTACACTAAAAAAAAATAATGTAAGTACTCTATTATTACGTATAACCATCCTAAATTTGTAAGGGTCGAAGTACTACCAGATCTACTCACCTTCATGTGCTGTAGGTTTTAGCAACACATTGTACATAATTGCATTGTTCATGTGACTGTAGTGCGTATAACATTGCTCCGTGATTTCCATGTTGTTGTGGATAACGTAAATTCGCACCGGATGAAGGGGCTCGACGGTGGGACGGAATGTTTGCCTCGTGGAAGTGAAGCCAACTTTGCGCGCGACATGTTCTTGAAGAACGTCCGGCAGCAAAATGTGCTTCTGGGGTGGCAAATTTTTGTTCAATTCCGATTCGCGCGACGACACCAAGGTCTCTTTCACGTGCTCGATTTCGCTGAAAATTGTTTTTCATCAGAGCACCTGTCACCTCGGCGAAATCAAAGTGCGAATTTCCGGAAACGCGAGAGATAAAGGAATTCCAATTTTTTTTAAATACAGCGCGGGATTAACAAAACCGGCGTACACAATTAAGAAGTAAAATTTGAAATTTTAATGACTGCTCAATACGCGACCGTACGTCGCGTCGATCGAAGATTAGATTACAACATGGCTGATCGAATCAATATTTCTTAGAATGGTAACATTGATTTTTGGTCACAAAAATAACGTTTTGTATTATCTCTCCTATCTCCGCGAATCTTTACAGTTGAACAACATTATTCGCGATCATCGATACGTAGTCCACGGATGTTTATGCAAATTCACAATTTTATGAAAGCTCGATAAGTAAGCGGGACTCGGACAAAGATTTTGTTCTATTAATCTTCCATTATTATTTCTTCTATTAACGTTCTATTAATCTATTGATATAAACATCGTTATTAAGCGATGTTTAAAAATCTACTTTTCAAATATCGCACGTCTCGCGTTATACATTATATTTCTCTCAAATGACGGGTACGCGACCACGTTACAGATCCCGCGCGCACTTACAATTACCGCAATCCCTTCACAAAATCATTATTGCAAGCTTGAACTTAGCATAAACATCCGCGATCCTATATCGCGAACGATATCGAAGAAAAATGTCCCCTTACTCTTCGTAATTCTCGAAGAACTGGACGCACATCATGAGATTATTCAGTATGAAGCTCTCGGGATCCCTCCTGATCGCTCTCTTCATCAGCGAGAGCTCTATATCCTCTTGCTCGTCCCGCTCCTGACGATCGAGATGCGTCGCGTTGCCATTTCGTCCATTCGCACTATCAACTTTCACCCTCGAACCAGGTTTGATCTTCGATTTAGCATTCCCCATTTTCTCTTGAATCCGAGCGCGGATCATCGACGAAAATCACCCCGACGATCGGATTTTCCTTTTTCCACTGCACTCGCCCTTCCCGCGAGGTTGAATGGTCCTACCGAACTTAATTTCACGTATGAAAATTCACCCGTTGACCTTGACCCGAGGTCAGATCGACAACAATGAACGATCAACGACCGCGAGCATGACGCGTATCAGGGAAACGACACGTATTCAATGTCCACCGGTGATCACTGATTGGGAGACAGTAGTCCAGCCGGGAATGCCGCTGCCGATAAATACCTATCTCGTTATCGAGCTACGCAGCAGAACGTTTTTAATAGGCTCTTTACTATCGACTATCGAATCACAAATAAGCTCGAAACGGCGGAAGTTTCTGTGGCGGTCGGGTTACATCGGCACTACGGCGGAGCGAGAACTAGTCGAGAATCTCTCGACGATGGTTTCCGAGAAGAATAGGCACGGTCTGCCCTTTGAACCTTTAAGTCGAGGGGGGGGGGGGTTTACTCATCGTTTAAAAATCCGTTTGTGCAGCATGAGATATTTCTAAAATAAAGTAGAAATATCAGATCAGAAGATTAGGAATAATTACGTTGTAGGAACGCTGTCATGATATTAAGATGTTTATGATTGGCAAAGAATCTTGCAAGATTGGGATTATACCAAAGGGTGATATTCCTGCGATACATTTGTAGAAATATTTTGGAAATACTGCTCTAATCATTTATCAACATTGAGAACTACCAAACCAGTAAACTGGTTTTGAATTTACCATTTTTAGTGTTAAAAATGTGTTCCAGTGTTAAATGTTAATTTTTGTAGTATTTAAGTTTCTCATATATAATACTTTTCAATAAGAACATTCACAGTGCAAATCGCACAAAAATATATTTGTTGTAACAAACTGAACGGAATTTAATTCAGAATTACATTAATTTTGGCTTTAAGCTGTTTTACTCCAATAAGATAAAAGAGCAATTACGGTATGCAGCGATCCAGTAATGATTTGTTTGATAAAGACTTAAGATTCACTTCCAAAGATTTTGTAGAAATGACAAATAACGCAGATAAGCCTTCAATCGCGAGGAAAGAGAATGCTGTGCTTCTCTTTCGAAAATCAAAAACATTTGGATATACTTTACCTAGCACGAAAGACAAAATGGAACAGGAAATAATACTAAAATATTGTTATCTTTATTACTGCATTCTTTCCGATACTAACGTTCATTGTAAGTATCGGCAAAAAATCAATACCGATACCGACATTTGTCTGTGTTTTACGTTGAATTATTGTTCAATGTGTTTATACAGTGTTTTTATTAACCCAATTAAAACAGATTGAAACGTGATTTCAGTTTTACGTTGAACCGTTATTAGTCCTAAAATAATCTACATGCATTTGTGCAAACCCTCTTGATGCTGAAACTCCGATGTCATTCTTCTTCCTCCACGAAGATCGCACCAGCAAATTAAACTTTTTCGGATGTGTATGCTCGAATATCGATTTTAAAATGAAAACGGACACCTGATAAATCAGTATGCATGATATCGGACCATTACTATCGGCTTCTACCGATCACCAGTCCTAATTAATTAATTAATCAAATCGCGCATCGAAAA
Organism: Pemphredon lugubris; assembly: GCA_933228935.1. Lineage (NCBI taxonomy): Eukaryota > Metazoa > Arthropoda > Insecta > Hymenoptera > Crabronidae > Pemphredon > Pemphredon lugubris. The sequence continues at coordinate 68,015,698 of OW121815.1, forward strand.
GGAAGTATCGCGTAATTAAATTATCGCAAATCGATTGAACTGTTCAGACTTAGCATAAAAAATGGAATAATGTTCTACCATTTTTTGTATACAATGTTTAATATTTCCTTTAATTTACGCATTGCCACAGTGAGGATAAACAATATCATTGAAAACAATTTCATTGAAAAATTGTAATTTTTATATCACGATTTTGTTTAAATAACCATGAAGATAGATCGATGCAACCTATTACCTATAGAGTTTCCTTTCGCGTCGTAAGTTTATGACACGTAACGCACACAATTCGAGCTTTAACGTCACGGATAAGTATATCTTTTATAGCTGGTTGATTGTTATCTAATCTTCGCGTTAACCGGTATCGGCATACCGCCACAATGGAGGACTTACGTCGATCCGACGCGAGGTATGCCAGATCTGCTGTTCCGCTGGACAAAAGTCCGACTTTCTGACTTCCTTGAAATCACCAGATAACTTGGGGAATCTATTCCACGGGCATTAACGACGAGCGCGGCATGTAAAATAATGCCATAAGGGATATGGTATTTACCGTGGGATTAACCGTTTAAACGAATTTTTTTTACTGTTACAGATTAAGAAAATCTCGAATAGCGGCGGTTCGGTGGCGGGCGGTACAACATCTGATAGGATTAAAATTATTTCTCACGAAATTTCGTGTATAAAGACTCCGTTTATCTTCTTTTATCTGCTAGTATTGACAAATTTACAAGTATTGATATTTATTATAATTCGGGATTTCTGTTAATTTTGGCGCGCCGCGGCGCCGGTCACCTGTGGCTCCCAGGACGCTACAATCGAATTGAGTGCCTGCCACCGGTAACTCCCATGGAACTCAACGTGTTAATTCATTTTTAGGTTCATAGCGTGTACCGATATATACAGGGCGTTCATTATAAAACTTTCCAGTCGAATATCTCGAAAAGTATGAAAGATATTAAAAAAAAGTGTAAAACACGTGTCCAAAGATTTCGAGGGAGAAAGATACTGCACCCCTCTTTCTCCCTCAAAATCTTTGGACACGTGTTTTACACTTTTTTAATATCTTTCATACTTTTCGAGATATTAGACTGGAAAATTTTATAATGAACACCCTGTATGTATATTTTTACACCAAGTTAATTTTTCTTAAAACGCCCACGATTAATTTAATTGGAAAATGGGCGTGAGAAATGAATCCGGTAGATCGAAACGTATAAGACTGTATCAGTAAAATAGTATTGTAGTGAATCATAATAACTGCGAATCAATATCTTTTCAGCGTAATCCGGGTTACAAAGTACAGACTTGTTGTTAGAGACATCTTGTTTCATTTTCATAAAAAGATATAGCGTCACTCCTCTTCTTACTACTTTCTACAATTAATTCTTTTAACGTCGACATCATGGACTATTAACGTACTAGTGATCCATTTCTATTCAGTTAATAACTTTCAGTATACAGGTGCTATCGTTATATCGACTTTTTTATGACACAATTTATGTTCGTAATTGCTCTTTTCCTCCGAACGGGATTCCGTGAACGTCCCCCTAAATTATATCGTATTTGATTGCCTTCAGTCGTATCCGCTTCTTCCGCATGCTGCCGCGTCTTGCCCGATCACGAACGCGGCAGAGCGTGGTGATGATCGTGAGTCTTAGCAATCGGAGATAAACTGATAACTAATAATCGACAGGATGCGTCTCGTGCGTTTCCCATTGTGATCTTAGAGTGGCAATATTTCTATTTTGAGTTTTATTTTTGTTCCGCTCCGGTTGATCGTAGTATTATTTTAATATTAAAATCAACTGGTAATTAATCAATCAGTGAAGTCAAACGGAAAAGGAAAACTTACCGATGTTGAAAATTACTCTTCCTATAATTACAATTAATTTTATATTGCGCGTAGCAGAATTTACTGCACCATAGGTGATTTTTTAAAATAATTCTACCTTCTCCATGGCGAATAAACTTGAAATATAATCACTACCGAAGAAACAAAATCCGCATAACTGGCCAAAATAAGAAATATATTCCTACCAAAAATACTTATACGTACAAAGTAATTATTTCATTATCCGAAGTTCATCGTATGTAGGATTACGCATGTGCGATTAATTGAAATTAAAATGTAACAATTGTTTTGTGCGCAGGTAGAACCGGTGCAATGGACTTTCGAGAACATCACCGTGAACGAAGATTCCAGCCCGAGCGAGCTCTGTCACTTGGCCGATTTTCTCTCGAAAAAGCAATTCGATCTCGTAATCAATCTACCAATGAGAAATGGCGGTGCACGACGCGTTTCCAATTTCATGACGCACGGTTACCGTACCAGAAGGCTGGCCGTCGATTACTCAGTACCTTTGATCACGGACGTTAAGTGCGCCAAACTACTCGTAGCAGTGAGTGCATTATCTATATCGGACGTGCTCAACATTTATAAGCTTACGTACCGGTGAATCTCACGTTTTCAAAATCTTTTTAAAGATATTCATTGGAGATGAAGGTCAGCGATATATCTCGACTTGATTAAAATTTTGTAAACTATTCTGCGAAAGCCGATCGATGTGATATGGAATGACTCGTAGGTGCAAGATCGATCGATAAGTTTTCCCTAATCGCGTATGAAACGCTCGAGTATCTGAATTTAAAGTACATATGTATTTGTGCGAAATCAAATGAATTGTCGGAGCAAAGTGTCGTAATGCAAACAGATCAAAGTTCAGCATAGAATGACGTTGAGGACCGCTTTAAACCATCAAACACCTCTATTTACATTCAAGACCATTTTAATCGAACTCGAATACTGGACATCTCATAATAGGTGATATAACCGAAAAGAGTCGAGTCATGCTGCGAAACTATGTCGAAAATGTGGGATGAACTTTTCCATGTACTTTCATTTTTAATATTTTCCCAAGGGATGACTGAAAATCTGTCTGATAAGCGTGGATTTAATTAAAAAACGATTTAATCAATCTCGCTCGAGACTTTTAGACAACCATAAATGAAGCGATGATGAGGATTCGTATTTTATATCATTGACGTGGTTCAAAAATATAAATACGAACACAAATAATATTCGATAGATTATAATAATAATAATAGGCTCTACAGGAAACCTCAAAATCACGCCTACCAGATATAGTTTCAAAGTCATCCTTCCCGAAAGCATAACTCCATTTTCGACATTCTTTTTACAAAAATCGTTCCCTCTTTGAGTGTACCATCTATCCCGACCTACTCCGTACATTTTTTCATCCTCCCCATTATTACATCATTCGGGCGAATCTGATCGCCGAAGCAGAGTTCACTATCGCTCGCAATAAATCTCGTTTAAAGTCCAAAATTGAACCTCCTAAAGATACAGGATTATCGTGCCGCGAGACTCGCTAATTATTCCTATCGCGATCGATCACTCATCCCGATCGTTTGCCACGCGATGCGTCGGTAACGAAAACGTAAACAATACACCGCTGGCAACGTAAGAATGTTGCAATTACTTCTGTCCCGCAGGCCTTGAGAATGCTCGGGGGGCGTGCACCGCGCATGAAAACCCATACGGATTGCATGTCATCGCGGAGAATGATAAAGCTTCCTGGGTTCATCGATGTTCATGTGCACGTACGCGATCCTGGGGCAACGCACAAGGAAGACTTCGCGTCCTGCACCGCTGCCGCGCTAGCCGGCGGGATAACGATTATCTTCGCGATGCCCAACACGAACCCAGCTGTCGTGGATCATCAATCTTTCGCGCTTGCCAAGGAGGTGAGTACAGCTGTTGTTGATCGAATTAATTACTGATAAACTTCCGTGTCGTGGGAAGCTCAAAGTTGAGCGAACCAAATGTTCCTTCCCTCTAACTAAGACGTGCATCGCGTTCACGGGGATCGTGTTTTTTTTTAACGTTAATATTACCGCTTCTTTAGTGATTTTTTATAGGCGAAGTTATGGAGTGAATTATTGTCAAAGTTTAACCCTACTGTTATAATATTATTATATATTATTGTATATGTTATAATGATGTATATATATATTATTGAATTTCCGTTTAAATGTGATCGATATAAATGTTTGTAAATCTGTTCAAGGTATGTTTGTTTTATTTATTATAGTATATTATTGTAGACGATTTTTACAATCTTGTATAATATTAAAATGGGTACCCGGATATGCGGTTGTTGACAGTAGGGTTAATATTAATAATAATACAACAATAATTTGGATCATTCCAGCGTGCTCTCGCAGGTGCGCGATGCGATTACGCTATTTTCGTCGGTGCTTCCACGGACAATTACAACGTAATACCCGAATTGGCACCGTTGGCGGCGGCGCTTAAAATGTACCTGAACGAGACCTTCACGACGCTCCGATTACCAGACCTTACGGTCTGGATTAAGGTATGTTTACGACCTTCTGCGCGAAATACTCGACGGCTTACTCATCGCTCGTAAATACACGAAAAAAAAAAAAGAAAAAAAGAAGAAAGCTTCGAGATTACGCGTCGCGGATAAGACTCCGGCTCCCCCGCCAAATTATTACGTCGCGTGAGTGGCGATAACGCGAATACGGCGAACTTGATTCCTCTTTTACAGCATTTCCAATGTTGGCCGAAGAAATATCCGATTTGCGTGCACGCGGAAGGACAAACGACTGCTGCGATCCTTTTGTTGGCGAGTCTCCACAATAGGCCGATTCACGTGTGTCACGTGGCACGTAAGGAGGAGATCCAAATTGTTCGCGCCGCCAAAGAGAAAGTACGTGAGTCGATAATGATCGGCGAGAAATTCCTTCTCGCTATCGCGATTCCAACGATTCGTTATCTCTATTCAGGGTCTCGCCGTTACCTGCGAGGTGTGCCCCCACCACTTGTTCCTCTGTCAGGATGATATTGAGCGCATAGGTCATGCGAGGGGTCAGGTGAGGCCGATTTTAGGGACGCGGGAGGATCAGCAAGCGCTCTGGGAGAATCTGGACGTTATCGATTGTTTCGCTACGGATCATGGTAAGTGACGGTGGTTCGTTTGTTTTTTCTTATTTAACTCGTTGATCCGTGTTAACTCGTCGTTGGTCGCGTGGCGAGAGATGCTGAGATGTGTGACAAGAGCCATCGACAAGATTTGCATCTCGATGTTGTTTATTATTATTTATAGGTACGATTAAATGTACGGGGCAGAGATATTCTCTCGCCACGATATTATTTTGGTCACCACTGTCCATTATACCGGTTTAATGAGATATATATTGAAATATATGTATGTTTTAAGTGTTCGTGATTATTATGTTTTGATACTTTGAGGAATGTAATATTACATATAAAAAGGTGTGAGGAAATCAAATAACATGTTGGCGAGAGAATCTCTCTGCTGCGTACATTTGATCGTATCTATAAATAATAATAAACAACATGTAGATGCAAATCTAATTGATTGCTTTTTTCATACATATTGCCTCTAAAAATATGTACAGAACAGGGAATGTAATAAATCGACTGATAAATTTGAATGTATTCGTTAATGTTCAAGCACCCCACACGGTGGAAGAGAAATCGGGTGAAAAGCCGCCACCCGGATTTCCGGGATTAGAGACAATATTGCCGCTTCTACTGAACGCCGTCCACGAAGGAAAATTGACAATGGAGGTAATTCGCTAATTATATTATGGATTGAGAGTAATTGATTTCCAATTACTCCGGTTCTCACAGTACTCGGTGACCTGAAATTGAAATGAACAATGGAGGTATTTGGGAATTCATTTTGGATCGACGGTATTTGACATTTTCAATTACTCCGGTTCTCAATACTCGAGGGCAGGAAATTAAAATTGATTGATGCTGTTAAATGATAAATCGTGTACGATTTATCTCTTCCATAATGACACATAATGCTATTGTCTTTGGTATCATTTTCCAAGATAAGAATAGCCTTCTCGTCGTAGGTAACATTCATTCAGGTAACAGCTTATAGTGGAAACTCGACTAAATTCGCGATTCCAAGAGACACTGTTATTAACCAATGCGAGCAGGAGCAATTTGAATTTTTGTCAACGCGCGCGCATTTTGAAAAATTGCTACAGCCGTGTAGGTTAGCGCGTATCGTGATTCAATGGTAGCAGATTTTTTTACAAATACAAGAAGAACAAATCTGATCATGCATTGCGGAATAAAGTTTATGTTCCTTTAATTGAATTTTTATACAAAATCATATGAACTTAATGTCAAGAAGAATTTTGAAATTGAAATAAATACCAAGAGGTTATATGCCACAAGAAAGTGCGATCTTGTGCCTTTCATCTGACACGGACCTTATCTATATCTGATAATACTAGATACTAGAATTTATTTAAAAATTTTTTATAGAAATGAACATGGTTTCCATTTGGATGATCGATACGATACACTTCAATTTTCTTTAGCTCGGAAAATAAAGTCCTGAAAAGTTATCTTTGCACAATTGTTTTCCGGTTCATTGATCTAAAAACTCTTGAAGTATTAATATCCATTATGAAACATTCAGTATACAGAGGGAATCTTTAAGAATATCCGGTCAAATAGCTTCCACAATTTTGTAAAGAAAAACATCGAACAAACATGAAAGTTGCCCGAAGATGATACCACGTGGCGGTAAAATGCTTTTTCTCTCCATTAGGAGTTTTGAAGATTGTCTTAATTTTTTAAAAATGGTCCCGTGCATTTTCGAACATCTACAATTGTAGCCTTACAAAGTGGCCTAACCAGATTCGTTCAAATAGGATTCCACTGCCCGGATTTGACTGCAATTGGCGATTATATCGAACTTAATCGAGTTTCCCACAATTAGGGAGCAATAGGGTCGGGTAATTGTACCAGAGAGTTGAATTTTTTTTATAAACAAACAAACATGTACAAAAACGCTCTCGTATCTGGTTCCTTTCAGGATATCGTGGAGAAATTCTACAAAAATCCCAAAAGAATTTTCAACGTACCCGATCAGCCGAACACGTACATCGAAGTTGACCTCGACGACGAGTGGATCATCCCTGACGCCTTGCCCTTCACCAAATCGAAATGGACGCCCTTCGCCGGAATGAAAGTTCGTGGATCGGTTCACCGAGTGGTCCTGCGAGGCGAGGTTGCCTACGTCGAGGGCCAAGTCCTGGTGAATCCTGGATTCGGCCAGGACGTCAGGGAAATACAAGCGAAGATAAAGCACCAGCCCGTCGTGAACGCCCCGATCGTAGATGTATTGACCAGCCGGCCGGGATCGATCATGGACGGTCTTTTATCTCCGAATTATGAAAAATATGGCAACTATGGCGAACAAATAGCGGACATGGTGGAAGAGGATCAAAGTGGTGCGCAAATTTTTTTTTTTAACTATGGCGGTAATGTGAATAATTCAGTGATATTAAGAATCATTTAGAAATCTTCTTACGAGGATATTGGGAGCGATAATTTTTGTAGAAATTAAAGCAAGTATGACTCTCCCGAAAACGTTATTAGATTATGGTATGGAAAATAGATGCAGTTTCTCAATATTCTGATCACTTTCGCAATAACCACAGTAGTAATAAATTAAGCGATGTCAGTAAACAAACTTCTAGTAACAACCAATAAAAGTGAAAATATATCTACCGTATATTACAGCGTTCAAATTAAAATTGGCATACGTACAACGATGAAGCAAAAAACAAAGCGGAAATGCAAAGCTGTAACTCATCAGCTTCTGATGTCAAGGGTGAATCTTCGCGATTTACCCAGGATATTATTTAAGGGTTAGACAGCGAAGTATTATTCTTGATTTTCAGACGCATACACGCATCTACTTCTACCAACGACCCACAAAACGAACGTTCACTTCGCCCTGGACGTTGACGCCCGTGAGCCAATAAAAGTTCTGGGATCTCAACGAGCGATTTCGCCTCTTCCCCTCAGCAGTGCCATGAAATACAAGAGCGACAGCAATCCAAATCTCTTAGCGGCGCCCGTGACAACGGTGCCCGCGGTTCATACTAGTCACAACCTAGTGGGTCATCATATCCTTTCGGTTGACATGTTCAACAAGGAAGAGCTGAAGGACATTTTCAATCTCGCGGAAATTCTGCGCAATGCCGTAAGGAAAGAACGGCAATTGGATCATATTTTACGAGTAAGCGTTGGGTGTGGCGTATGAACTTAATTTGATGTCAGAATAATTACACTAGTAATAATTAGTCTGTATTATAATTAGTTATTTGCTATAAGTTATAAAATTATACATAATCGGTCGAATCGTTCAATTCAACATTATAGTGTATGCATTCGACATCTCTTTTTAGGGAAAAGTAATGGCATCGATTTTCTACGAGGTCAGTACGAGAACTTCTTGCAGTTTTACTGCTGCGATGGAACGCCTTGGTGGGAGAGTGATACACATGGACGGCACGACGTCGTCCGTTAAAAAGGGAGAGACTCTTGAAGGTTTGGATCATCAATAATTGACTCTTCCAGGAAATTCTTATCTAATGGAGATGTTTTTACAAATGCTATTTGACGCGTCTAATAATTGTGAAGAAATCCTATATAATAGTCAGTCGAAGCAGGAATAATGACTGAAACCTGCATTATTTTCTGATTTACTACAGATACGGTCGCAGTGATGGCTGGTTACGCGGACGTCGTAGTTCTCAGGCACTCCGAACCCGGCGCAGTGTCGGTCGGTATTCATTTAAGAAGCGACGCTTTTAAATCGCTGAAAAAATTAACAATTCTTTTTTTTATTTCATGTAGAGAGCGGCTCAGCATTGTAGGAAACCATTGGTCAATGCCGGCGACGGCGTTGGCGAGCATCCAACGCAAGCGCTTCTGGATATTTTCACGATTCGAGATGAAATCGGTACAGTGAATGGCCTGACGATTACTATGGTCGGAGATCTGAAACATGGAAGGACAGTTCATTCACTTGCAAGGTTCGTAAATGCATATATGTAAATATGTAGAAAACGCGTACGTGCACGGATAAGCGTGCATAATGTCTCAGCTGTTTGTTGTTTTCAAAAATATAGTTTATTATTAGAATATAGCTTAATAGAGATACTGAGACTCGGCATGTCACACGAATTAACACTAGAATCACCGACAATTAACGTATACCTCTTTCTACCAGATCAGTGAAAATTATTCGTTATCTATAAAAATGCGAGAGGAGACACCTAAAATATTTAACAAAGTTTTATATCGTTAGAAAATATATGGTTAACATTACGCGTAAATATGTAAATATATGCAAATTAATTGTACATTTAACACTAGGTTTACGGGCGTTTCTACGAATATTTCTATGAGCACCCGTCAAATTGACGGGTAAACGAAAATACGCATTTTCTTTACATAATTGATTTATTTAATTTAAGTCTGAATTAATTTACGATGCAAAATGGTTCAAATTAATGCTATGGTTTTTGGAATATTTAATTAAAAAATTTGAAATCCGTCAAATTGACGGGCCCCTAAAAACGTAGTGTTAAACAAAAATTTTAAACCGGTCAAAACAACTTGTTTCGTAGATTCTAATGTTAAGAGCTTAAACGACAGTCACCAAACGCACAGGAAAGTGGTTGTTCGGATTTCCTCGCACGCTACGCGCCACCAAATCGATGTCATCCTTGATAATCCGAAACCATAGCTCTTTATTCCTATTCAACGCGTTCCGCGAATAATGACGTGCGAATTATTATATGACGTAGGTTGCTGACATTATACAACGTAGAACTTCGTTACGTTTGTCCGCCGGGCCTTGGTATGCCGGATCACGTGGTGAAATACGTGTCCGAGCATGGAATTCCCCAAGAAAAGTTTTCGACCCTGGAGGCAGCCCTTCCAGATACGGACGTACTGTACATGACTCGCATACAGAAGGAGCGTTTCGCGACCCAAGAGGAATATCGACAGGTAAAATTTTCTCTTCGGTGCCGAAGAAAATATAACGGGTAACATTGAACTTGAGAGCGGAAGGCCAGGCCGAGTAGCGTTAACATTACCACCCGTACGTATACAACGCGTTCATTGTGAGACTTTCGGTATAAGAAAGACCTCGACCGCGTCCTTGAGAACAGAAGAGTATGCCGTTGTTCGGTAAAGATACGCGCAGATAAGACGGTGCGATAAGAGCAACGAGATAAACCGCTTCCTTGTGTAGTTTAGTTTTAATTATCGCACTCTGAGAGAAGTGGGGATGATAACGATAGTCGGAAATTTAAATATGCGAAATAGTATAATGCCCGTATAGTCCGAGTGTAGAAGAAATAGTACATAGGTTCCTATGTCAAATTTTCTGTACGATTTGTCAGATTTTTTTCATAAATTCTTTGTTTAGTCCGGACGATATCGCAGTAGATAGTTTTTCTCTCGCGAAAATTCTTCGTTTTTAGTGATACTCGAGGAGAAAGGAATTGTAGGATGCTAGAATCTTTGTAAAAGTTCGCTAAAAAGTTGATATCAACGTGGACAGGTTTTATACTACAAAAGAGAGATAAGGTTCATTACATAATTATGTACGACGAACGTCAACGGAAAGTACTTGCAAATTTTGCGGAGGAATTTGTGTCAGCCGAGATACGTGCATTATCGTTGATTTTCATACGGTTGTACGAAATCTTCAGTTTCAAGTGCGTTTGATTGTATTCAAAGAGCTCGTGTAACTGAAATTACTATCTCGTTCGATTTTATTGATATTTGGTATCGATTTTTTAAATTGAAAGTCATAGCATTTCGTTTCTGACATCGCCAACGTTTGATCAAGAGGTTTCCTCGTTAACAAAGTTTCCCCTATTATTAGGAGAAGACAAGAAAAATCAATCGTACGACAATTAAATATTTCTTTATCGTAGGTTTGTGGCCACTTCGTGGTAACGCCGCAATTGATGTCCCGTGCGAAAAGGAAAATGGTCGTGATGCACCCTCTGCCACGCGTATTCGAGATCAGCTCGGAATTCGACCCCGATCCACGCGCCGCTTACTTCCGGCAAGCCGAAAACGGTGTCTACGTTCGAATGGCTCTCCTTGCCATGGTCCTTGGACGTACCTGATTAATGCGAGGTTGAAAGTTCGAGGAGACGAACGCCTAGGATACACAGGATACACACCTGCAATTCCAATTAGACTGTGATGTGTCCACGAGGGCACCGCCAAATTAAATGATAATAATGCATGATTTTTTTTTTCTACCGCCCACAGAGAGGGACTAGCGAAGGGGACTTGTTTTTTTTAAAAAGGAATTAAAAGAGATACGAGGGATTACTTTACTCGTAATTGCCTCCCTGATAGTTATCTGGCTATATACACACTTTTTCTTATAGACTGAAATCGGATGTGGTAACGTTACCGTAATTTTTATCTTAATTTGAAATTTTGTGTCTCAACTTTTTATCAGAACTTCACCCTTTCTCCAGGCCTGTTATTGCAGAAGAGAATTTTTACCAAACATTCCATTGTCATGGAGTTCTATACAGATATATTTTCGATGCAGTTTTACCTCGAGATAATATATTCACAGGTGCACAGCGAGTTTGCGTTGTCAATGATAAACAATTCTTTACCCTTCCCTTTAGTTATTGTAATTTTGAACAGAAGAAGAAGCAAGTAAGTGAAAAAATTGTAACTAACAATTGTGTCCAAGAGTCGACACTAAAAAATTGTTTCCACCAAAATGCAAGATATCAAAATCAAAGATATCGAGGATATCAAAAATTATATGTATACGGTTGCTTGTACATTGTTGTCCCGTTGTTCTTAAGTACACGAGAAAATTATTTTCTTTATCCTTGTACATTTTTATCCTATACACGAGAAAAATATTTTTTTATCCTTTGTTTCTTAAGTATTGCTCGCCCACTCGAATAATTCATAAAAATAAAACCGTAATTCATTCATCATTCTTTCACACGTTTATTATTTTATATAATTCGTTTTAACAGAATAGTCATTTTCTTTCGGAGCACATAAACATTAAGTATCCAATCAAATGAATTTGTTTATGATCCGGCGAATAAAACGTGATGCAACGAAATTTAAGACTAGGCATTTCATACGTGTACTGAACATCTCATACATAGCTCCAATATCTAACGTCGGAATCATTTTTTTTATAATTACTTAATTATGCTTTCGAGGAGATATTACAAATTCAACTTGAACTTTACGTCACGGCGAGATTCGTGTAGTTCCATTATGAAATCTTTTCAGCACTAAATTATACCCGCGTATCACGAACAATTGAAATGAAGAATAAAATCCTCCAGTGCCACGCTCGAATGTAAAGCGTGGCTTAACGTGCCCCAGCGGGATTCACCTGTGCACTTCAGGGTTGAAACCAGCCGCGAAGCACGATCGATACGATCGGGAGAGTCTTTAATCGTATATGTACATAAATAATGGTATACGCATAATCACAGTTACAGAGTAATATTAATGATATGGTCGTTAACCACGGCGCGATCGTTGACGAAATTCCGTCGTGCCGCAACGCGGGAAAACAAATCTATTTACAAATCAGTGAGACCTCTGACCCGTGTCAGGGCCACATCTTGTGTTTTTCTTCATTTAGCGAATCGAATTTGTTACGCTTGAAAGAAACATTTTCACGAGCGGGCTTCTTTATACGCGATTTTGGTAGTCAATGAGTTTTTGGAGGAACACAGTCTCTTTCGATTAGACGAGTAAGTTTGTCGAGGTTCACGAGCCTTCCGGCATTTGTTATTGGCGAAACGATAGTCTGCCTTGCACTGCCGTCAGACGATGACGTCCCGCGTTCGAAAACCAGAATCGCTCGCTCCGTTGGGACACATGTCCGATGCTAAGGATTTAGCGTCGTCTCTTTTTTCTCTCTTCGCGCGACCCAACGGTGGCATTTTCATCCTGAGTTTCCTCTTCTTCGCCGGGTCCTTTCTTCTGGAAGAATATAAAATAGTCAATAATTTTCTCGTGTAAACGAGATCAGAGATGTGACGTTAGTAGATTCGAGAATAAATTTACAGCGTTAATCGAAGTGGATATTGCAACATGGATATTAAATTAAGAAAATATGTACTGATCAATAAAAGTCGAGAGTCGAATTAAATGCTCATTTCATCAGCAATTTTTCGATCACTAATGATTAAACCCTCGATTTGTCAACAAACTAATTAATATTCATATTCACGCACTGATGTTTGCAATCGATGAAAATTCCCATCGAGAATAGTACAATTATCGCCACGATAATGCCAATCACGACGACCACCAATGTCACTATCGCATCCTCTTCTTCGGGGGTAAGAGGTACGTCCGTGGTAGACCATGACATCTCTTCTGAAAAATTAAAAAAATTACAAAACGATTAAAATGCGCAACTTAACATATCCATCGTGATACTTGTGCAATTAAATTGCACAATAAGAAAATTCTACTCTAACAAGATATCCTCCTTCTTTCCGTTCAACCATTCCATATGATTAATTAGAAAAAATAATTACTTAACTAACGACAGTTACGGATATCGTTCAATTGATGTAAGTAACATTTTAATTCTATTTAATTCAAATAATAAACTTCATTTTATTTCTATTTCAAATAGAATAGAAAAGTGCGTTTAACGGTTATACATTGAACATCTCATTAAGCGTTGTTTAAATAAATCTTGCGAGGTTGTACAAGTCAAAAGTGAACGACCTGTATCGCGGGGGGTCGATTGTTGCATCGCACGATAATAAAAAGCAACGAACGCATTTTTATACAAATGCGCAAGATAGGCAAGCAACCGTAGCGAGCATTAGCTTGTCAGCGGAATAATTAGGCTTTCGCGTCGGTTGACGTCACGAAGCGTCTTCCGTTCTTTATCCATGAGCGTCATTCTTCGGGGCACGTACGCCCTGATGACGCTCCGCCAGATGCAAAGGACAGGAAGCCTGCACGCGTATCCATTAAATGGCTTCCTGAAAATGACTCTCACGGATTTCTGACACAGAGTAAGCTCGAGTAAAGTTCGTAATATCGAAAAACGATATATAAAAATAATAAGAAACTATCGGAACCAGTTTGTCTAGGCATTAAAAGATACTCTCTCTCGTAAAATAAACATACCTATACAGGGTGTCCCGTAACTAGCTCGACACCGGGAAATGAGGGGTAGCTGAGGTGATTCTGAACAACTTTCTCCTTAGCAATAATGTCCTAAGCGCCTTCGGTTTTGAATTATTAACGAAACGGCTAGGCCAATCCGAGCGCTTATCTAGCGCGCGCTCGAAACGAGAGTGTGGTCTCTGGATCGTGCTCGACCGCGAGCGTGAACAAGTGCATCGCCTGGGTATCGACGGAAGCCTACGGCAAATGTCACATCGCCTTCAAATAAACTAATACTCGTTGAATAACTGTGTCCGATGCTCTTACCCGTTATTCAATAGGAACGAAGATTGTAGTATTTGTGGAAAAAATGTTTCTCTTAACAGCACGTTTTCAGGTGGATAAATTATCGTTAGAATAATTTATAATAACTAACGTTAGAAAAGCCTTGTTAAACTCACCCATTCGACCACGAATCACCCTGCTTCGACGAAAGTAGGTCATTGGCACTAGGTCACAGTGCCGATTTTGCCCTTCCTAAGAATCTCGAGAGCCTCAACAGCTCATTTTACGGTAAACTCACTTGACACTGACACACACAGTAGGAACGGCACTTGCCTAATTTATGGCAGGGCGCACGGCTAATCGCAGGTACGCGAACACCCCCGAGAGTCGAGCGGCCGTCGGGTCACTTTACCGAACGCGCATTTCACCGCACGAGCACTGTTACCGATATTCCGTAATAAAATAATTATGTTTGAACGTGATTGAGCCTACGTAAGAGATGTTGGTGGCCCTGAAAAGGGCCCATTGTTGTTATGCCAAAATTGCCAAGTTTAATTCGACGTACCCGCGTCACACTTGCATGCACACATCGGAGCACCGGTGGACGTTGCGTTGCACTTCTCCCAATGTTTCTCGATTAAGAAACGTAACAAATATCCTGTAATACTCCGCGTTAGTTCGTTGCTGTATGGTACCCGTTCGGTTTGAAAAACGATTCTGCCAGCTCTAGCGTTTCTTGGGTCTTGCTTAGAACGACGTTCGTTAGGGAAGGGATATTTTTACAATAGTGCAACGGAGTGGGTCGCACATTTGGAGTCACCGTTCATTCAGCAAAAAAATACACGCGCATTTAGGGCGGCCGCATGGTCTTCTCCACTACGAACGCGTTAGCGAAGACAAGGGCAAGGAGTGCCATAAGTTTCACTATTGTCCATACCGTGTCGTAAAGGGAAAGTGTGGCTATTTTACGAAATACGTGCATCGGCTTAAGACTGCATCGACAGCGTACACGCAACATAAACCTTTAATATTTTCTTACGATTCTTTCCGCGAAGACGAAACAGTACACACAACTTGGAAAATGATCAATTTAATATTGTATTGTGTTAGCGAGGACACTGTTTGATACGCATTTCGAGACAGACATCGTTATGTCTATCAACATTTTGGTCGTCTGGAACAGGTCCCCCTGATCGGGCCCATGTACCGCGGCACGCTTTGCTGCTCGCGTTCCCGTAAACAGTCGGTTGCCGCGCGCGTGCGATAATCATAACAAGATCGAAATCAGAGATTCTTAGGGAGCCGCCTGTTTAAGCATTTCGAAATGCCGCAAACAGTGTCTTCGCTTGTACTTTTATTCACGCTATGCACTCGACACCAAACATCCCACAACATTAAATTTATAATATTACAAATGACACGGGCAAGCGTGTATGCGTCGCAAGCAGTGTCTTCGCAATACAATACAATACTAAATTGATAATTTTGGGAATTGTATGTACTGTTCCTTCTTTGCGGGAAGAATCGTAAGAAAATATTAAAGGATTATGTTGCGTGTACGCTGTCGATGTAGTGTTAAGACGATGCACGTATTTCGTAAAATAGCCACACTTTCCCTTTACGACACGGTATGGACAATAGTGAAATTTATGGCACTCCTTGCCCTGCGTCTTCGCTAGCGCGTTCGTAGTGACGAAGACCATGCGGCCGCCCCGAGCGCACGGGTATTTTTTGGCTGAATTGACTCCAAATGTGCGAGCCACTACGTTGTACTATTGTAAAAATATCCCTTCCCCAACGAACGTCCTTCTAAGCAAGACCCAAGAAACGCTAGAGCTGGCAGAATCGTTTTTCAAACCGAACGGGTACCATACAGCAACGAACTAACGCGGAGTATTACAGGATATTTGTTACGTTTCTTAATCGAAAACCATTGGAAGAAGTGCAGCGCAACGTCCGCCGGTGCTCCGAGACGTGCATGCAAGCGCGAGGAGGGCACGTCGAGCCGATCTTGGCAATTTTGGCAATAACAATCGGCCCTTTTCAGGGCCACCAACTATCTCTAACGTAGGTTCAATTACGTTCCTCTACATAATTGTTTTATTCGGAGTTATCGGTGAAAGTGCTCACGCAGTGAAATGCACGTTCGGTAAAGTGACCTGATCGCCGATCGCCGCTCGACTCTCGGGGGTGTCCGCGTACCTGCGACTAGCCGTGCGCCCTGCCATAAATTAGACAAGTGCCGTTCCTACTGTGTGTGTCAGTGTTAAGTGAGTTCACCGAACCGGCCGTATAATCAGCTGTTGAAGTTCTCGAGATTCTTACGAAGGACAAAATCGGCACTGTGACCTACTGCCAACGACTTACTTCCGTCGAGGGCAGGTTGATTCGTTGGCGAAAGGGTGAGTTTAACAAGATTCTTCTAACGTTAGTTATTCACATCGTTTATCTTAGACCATAATTTACCCACCTGAAAACATGCTGTTAAGAAAATCATTTTTTCCACAAATACTACAACTTTTCATACCTCCCGAATTACGAGTGACAGTATTGAACACAGTTATGCAACGACTATTAGTTTATTTGAAGACGATATGTGATATTTGCCGTATGCTTTTCTCGATACCCACGCGATCTACTTGTTCACGCTCGCGGCGGAGCGTGTCAGAGACCACACTCTCGTTTCGAGCGCGCGTTCGATACGCGCTCGGATTGGCCTAGCCGTTTCGTTAATAATTCAAAACCGAAGGCGCTTAGGACATTATTGCTAAGGAAAAAGTTGTTCAGAATCACCTCAGCTACCCCTCATTTCCCGGTGTCGAGCTAGTTACGGGACACCCTGTATATTCATTTTTACTAGCAGAAATGTGCACGTGTAAATGATTTTGAAAATATTTTAATGAGCACCGATAGTTACGCGCGAAGGATACTAAATTGTTGCTCTTGCGATAGCAACATATAAACAGGATGTAGCATTTTACGTAATTGACCGAATAATCGGTGAAACAATTAGCCGTACGAAACAATTACTTTTAAACATATACTTCTTTACATCATTGTTTAAAATGCGACAACCCACATATTTCTTTGCATTTGTATGCAAATAGCTGAATAAGTAAATAAATTAAGATAACATCATATTGAATGAAATGCAACAGATATCTCTAAGCTATACTGTTCGTTCGCGTATTACAAAGAACTTATACATTTTAATTTCTCCAAAAAATCTCTGAAAAAAATTCGTACGGTCGATACCACAGAATCAACCGCAATTTCTGAAATTCCCAAGCCCCTCTAAGTTTAACCAATCTTGAATTTCGTTAATTAACACTGGAAAAATTTCATTCACCGAAGAACACTCGCGCGTACACGCTTAACATCGCATATATGTATATCACGTAGATTCCGAAGTTAAATTACGCGTGACGTTAAGTACTTACCTGCTCGCGTACGTGAAAGTTATTTACATCCATAAAGGTCGTTCTGCATATTTTTTTTTAAATGTCTCCTAGTAACGCGACGCGTATTCCACGTGGCAAGCAAATCGAACGTGAGTTTTTCCACACAACCGTGTCGAGAAAGAACGTACGGCTGATGAAACATCAAGGATTCTTTACTAGCGTATAAATATCTTGCCCAGCAAGGTCCGACGCGATTCGTTTTCTTACATTCTCGTGCGTTTTAGCTTTATACCGTGGCAAACTCGGCATTGTGATTTTTTTATGCAAACGTGACCCTAATCGCCGTGCTTCATCGTCGATCGCTACTGATTCATTGGACGATACTTTTCTTTCTAGTTTTCTTACATTTGGCGTTCAGGATGTTTATTTTGACATGAATCGAGCGGAAAAATTGGCGTTGTATGATTCCACTTAATAATACTTAACGTTTAATTATCAATCACTGCTAATACTCCAATTATGCATATCGTAACGTATGATTTCTTTTTCCTACGTCACGGTCCATTTGTGATGATTTATTTCTACGACGATACCCTTTAATCGTAACCTCGTATTCTTTAGTCGTTATTCATTAACGAGTCGGCGGTAAAAGAACTTGGAAGTGACGCTTACCGATCCGTGCTCGTTGAAAATTGTTTCTGATAAGTACACGCATTACTTTCTACGAATTACGCAACATTCGAATCTCTAAAGTTAAGGAACAAAAACGAAAGTTCAGAGTACTTCGTTCTGGATCAGACAATGGCCTTTCGTTCGTCGTTATTTGCGCATTCCCAGGAGAAAGGTTCCTCCTCGGTTTAACGCCCCGTAATAATCACCTACGTGCAATTTAATACGAGAGGCGTATTTCCTGAGTGCTGAATCACTATTTTTTTTTCCTCTCTGAGATTCTTTTTCTAATAATGTGATAGTTATTCCATATCACTTGCAATTGATCTGAAGTTGGAAATGTTAATTGATCTGTAGGGAAAAATTGATGGTCTCTCGATGCTAAATATATTGATTAAAAGTTTCTAATGATTAAACAAATTTCTGCCGAAATCTTGCTTGATCATCGATTTCCTATAAAAATATATGAGTTTGCATAAACATTGGTAGTATAGGTACATAAGCTACTTTCTACGCACTTTAATAGATCGTTTAAAATTTAACACCCCGTACACATATTTCAATAAAAATTGCTCAAGAAGTAAATAAATAAAGATATCGTAGAAATATTATAAATATAACTTTGCCACGTGAATGGGGTAAACGAAGCAGATTTAGTATCATCATCCAAAAACCCATGCAAAGAAATACCTATTCTACTACATATTTTATCGCTATGAAAATAACAGATAACAGTTTGTCAGGCTTATTTCACTACGCAGGGTGTACAATCATCCAGATAACAGACAGTTGTTCAATCTTTCGGAAGAGATATGTGGTTGGACCCCGATTATCCCTTGACTATTCTGACCTCAACTACCCGGAAACTGAATAACCATTATTTTACTTCACTATAAAACTTAAGTTGTATTTGTATTGCGAACAATAGATCTGGGTAAAACAGTATTCATTAGGAAGATTGTTTCATTTAAAAACCGTGATAATCCGCTGTTGCGTGAGTTTCCATTTTAATGTACAAAAACTTTAACGTATAGGTATTATGTCACATAAAATCAAATAAATGTTGAAAAACGGGTTCACGAAAATTCTAGGCAAATATACATTCAATTCGGGTTAAATATACAAACGGTTTTAGTCCAGCGTTGCAAAACTATATTTAATGAGTGTTTTTTTTTATGTTTATTACAGGCATAAAGAGAAAGCTAGTTTCATTTGTTAGTAAGTTACTTTTATTTTAATTTTAAAAAATCACTTCAGTCATACTATAGGAAATCGATCATTATTTAAAGTATAGTTCCCAATTTTATTAATATTGATAAGATGTACCATACGTTTTGTGGAAGAAGAAAACTCTTAAAAAATCGTTCAACTAGCAGAGTCACGGTCATTGAAAATCTATCGCGTGCGTAATAAACGAGATAACATGAGAATCGCGATAGCGTGAATGGAAACAGAGACAACGGAGGAATTTGATACATTCGGATAACCAATGTCACCCTGATTTTTCCTTGAAAAGCAGAAGCTCCAAAACGTAATTCTCGATAAAAAAAATACACGAGCTATCAGCGAGTTTTTCTCAACTATTCAACGTTACGTTAGTTCGCAACAGGACTGGCGTAACGCAATTTCTTTACTCGAATCAATTGAGATATTGCAAATGAAAATTTGCGAACGCTTCTCCTGGCATAGTTTCCTTTCGTGAATGGTGCCAGCTTCTCTTCGAGCTGCCGATATTTTCTTGAACTCTGGCCGAGATGCGGCATTCATACATGGTTACTCGTTACCTTGGAATTTCGAGTCACCGTTAAACCACTTCGTTTCGACGAACGGAGTGTTCAAGTTAACCGCGATAGTACTTTCGGTTGTAATCGTATAGAATGGCCGACGATTGCCCTGCGTCATTTAAGTGGCTCAACTGACGTCGCATGCCCGCAATTGTCACTGACATGCAATTTTAAAATTTTCTCAATCGCACGTGTGACGTATCATCAAATACCGTACTTTAACGAAAAAAAAGTCGAAATCTTTCATAATAATTAATAAACATGGTTCTGTGTATCCTAATGAATATTACATTTTTTTTAAGTATATGTGGAAATTAGCGGAATGGGCGACGCAAAATCTGAATCAACGAAAAACAAAATTTGTACAAAGGTTCTATCACTTTTCTATATTTTTTCTATATTTTTAAATCTTATGTTGGGTTCACAAAACCGAAAGGATTTGTGTAAAAATCTAACGTCAAACAAAAACATTTTTTTTTAATCCAAAATTATAAATTTATCATATTTAAGTTTTTCACATTCAGTTATGTTGAAAGTGAATTGACGGAATTATCGTAAGCAATCGTTATCGAAGCAAATATTTAGTTTGAGATACTGATTATAACAATAAGTCTTCCATTATATTGGAAAGGCACTCACACGTGCGTTATTTCAACATGTAAGCTTGGTTTATAGTTAATTATATTGTAAGTGAAATTTCACGACTGCACTTACAGTTTGCTCTCGGGAGAAAGCGACGATAGCAATCAATCGTCTGGTATAATCATTTCTTTATAGTTACGTTACATGGTAGCGTGTCGCCTTGCGAAATTCGACGATAAAAAACGTAACGACACCTGATTTCTTTTCGCGTTTAAAATCATGTCTCCGAGGGAGAAATCGAATATTATTAAATTAAATTTCGCTCCGCACTATGTTTCTGAACAGTTAAGGACAATTACTAGTAATTGGTGTAAACTCTAATTCAGTAAATAAACTATAATCGATCATTTGCGTGAAATATAATTGACGAGTATCTTCCGAAACTACTTAAGTAATATACTCGATTTACAATACAATACATTCTTGTTCGTCCATTAAAATCAAAGTAAAACAATTCTATCCACGATTCTATAAATCCGAATAGTAAAAGAAATTGAATAATTCATGTAACTGAGTTCCGCTATTCGAATAGAAGATCTAATAATTTAATGCAGCGAGGCAATCTTATTGAATCCTTACATAATTTGTCCATGAATATTAAAATAATACGTGGATCTTTAAATGATACCCTGATTACCAAAATTACAGATTCGGATACTCATCAATTTTGATCTGCAGATATTCGAATTTCATAAAATCCAGATTTTACTTTTAGCCCCAGTATCAACCTTCTGTCAATTTCTTTGAAACTCTATACCGCACAGCCGGCAAGTATAGCGGAAGAGAATGTAAGATACGCGCGCGTAGCTTAACACCTGTTGAGCCTCGTACAAGTGAATGCCGCGAGCAATACGTGCACGCGAAAAATGCAGCTCCAAAAAGATTCAACGTATATCAAATTCACGATCCCGAAAATAAAAATAAAAGAATTTTAAATGCTTTGCAATTCGCTTAATGAAAGATCGCGTTATTACGACATCGAACTAGATCGATAAAAAAATATGGAAAACGTTTATTTTCGTAATATCGTGAAGAAGGATACATTATTTGTTTTCCAAAATTTTTTGCAACCTTTTCCCATTTTCATTTCATTTTAGGAAAAATACAAACTTTAAGCAAAAACACTATTAATTTCTGAAAATGTTCGGATATTCTTGACTTTCGAATACTTTCTTGACTTTCTTGACTTTCGGATAAATTTGACTTTCGAAAATGTTTAATTTTACAAAATCACTCGCATTAATGACGCGTTCTAATTTGTTTTCGACGAATTTCTCCGATCTCCTATTTGTCGTAAAAAGAATAGCCCTATAAATTGATTCCTGAGAAAAATATGAACATAACAAAAATATTAAGAACTTATATCGATAAGTTATTAAGCAACATAACATCACGGATACCACGTTGGTCAATTGCCTCGTGATTCGCTAAATCTATTCGCTTAATTACAACATCGTGCACAATTTACTAATTATTTCATACCACTCTGATTTTACTTTCGAAAATATTTAGACATTGTAGTTTCACTCGCAAGGATACTACCATAGCTTTAATTTTACTTTTGATAATGATTAGCAATCGTGAACTAATTATCAGCTTAATCTGCTAATAGTTTATTTGAGAATTTCCAAAATATGTGTTCCTCAAAAATGACGCTCTCTATTGAAAACACTTATAATTGCTTCCCAATTTACCCAATCAAAACTCGTGATATTACCGCATCCTATTAAGCTGATTAATCGGTTATATGTTTATTTCATAATTCCCAAAATCTGTGTTTTCCGAAAATGACACTCGTTACCAAAAGCGTTTATAATTACTTTGCAATTTACCCAACCGGAACTCGTGATATTACTACATCGTATTAAGTTGTTATCCAGTTCGTACGGTTTCCATGTAATTCAACAAAATATTTATTTATACAAAATCACGGAAGCAAGTGAATAGTGGATTCTCCTTTGTTCTCTACACGTCTTCCCATCCCCATTCCTTTATCAAAAAGTATTCAACAAGAACTTCATTTTTCAATAATTGGCTTTACCGCTAATTACACCTAGCATGTTTTACCACAATTATCCACTCGAGACACAAATCCCACGAACTTATCATCCAACCTAATATCACGAATATCATAATCAGAAGATTCGACTCGCATCGCCGAGTTTACGTAGACAATTCCGCTCGCACAATCGTTAATGGGTGATTTAATGATATGTTTAGATAGCGCCAGATGCGAGCTAGTACGAGCAGGTACGAGAGCCCGATCGCTCATAGAGTCGCGATTAAATCGCGCCACCATTCCCACCTGGTACGATTACCTTTTGTAAACGATGACGCGTCAAGGCTACCATTGACACTCCTGACGTGCAATCCCATAATTCCTAAATTCAGGGCCTTCTCCCAGCGGGACCGAAAACTTCTCAAAGAAATCAGTAACGCCGTAAACCGGGGAGGAGTTTCGAAAATCCACCCTTTCCTCGCGAAACGTTCGCGCGTAACGCGATCGGAAGATTGAAAAGAAGATCAACGTGCCACGGCACGGCAGGATGTTACCGGACGTCGGGAAACGTCCGCGAATCGACCGGTTCGGGATCCTGAAGTAAACTGTCGGGCCACATGCCTCGAGTCATGCGATATGCTTGCTGAGGCCTCAACGGGAACGACGGAAAACGCGCGTTGGGGAAGGGGGATGGGACGATGAAGGAGCGACGGAGGGAGAAAGAGAGGAAAGCAACGCTTCACGGATTGCTGGAAGAGAGGCACGCGGGGGTGGGGGACGAAAGAGAAACCTCATGGACTCTCCTCCGTGAAGTCTGTGAGGGCTGACGTATGGCTCTCCCATTCACCGTCATGGGATCTACGTATAACCTGGCACGTATTGAAACGACCTGCGCACGGTTTTCCGTACAGTCTTCCTCAAAATTGATCTAATGCATCCGTCCGTTTTGGAGGCTGGATACATGTGCTCGTAACAGTGGTTTTCAAAGTCCCGAAAGTCTCAGAGCTTGAAGATCCGTTTCGTATGATTTAAGTGAATTTATTAATTTATTTATTGATTTGTTCGAGATACTTGATGAATTGAGAGCATCGTTCTTAGAGTTTATTCGGTACAAAACATATGAATTATAGTAATTAAAAACTTGAATTCATTCGTTCGTTTTTAAAAGTAATTGATGAATTATTTATAGAGTTCAATCCAGAGATTTTAAAATACAGGAAAAGTTAATGTAGCTCCGGTCCATGCAGGTATACCGAAATGTATTTTTAAGTTATCTGATCGTGTATCTCCAAAAATTCTTTTGAAGGATCGCGATGTTGTGATTGTAAATTTAGTTTTGCCAAAATAAATGAGAGTAATTGAATCTATTGCAGAAGTATTGTTTCGCTGCGAGGTACAGAAAATTGGAAAATATTAATATCACATTTGCGAAAATGGGTTTCAAGATTTTGATAATTATAATGTGCTAAACCTCGATTCAAAGCCTGAATATATTCAATGATTTATCAATAAGTTAAAAATAGGTAATAACTTCATTGTGGAAATCAAAACGTAATGTTAAATTGATGGGCCCTGTTTTGAGAACCACTGGCATTACGTGACCCGAGTACAATTCTCGAAAATTGTATAGAATTTTGGGGAAATTGAGCCATTATTCTTTTATTGTTATCCAATGGTTCAATAAGGCAGAAACTCATCTGCTTGACAGGAATTTGTACATACAATATTGTCAGGTACGTGCGAACAAACACTATTATTAGCACAGACTTTCTATCCTTTTTATCGTGTCGCACCTGTTACAGTTACTATTCTATTTACACTTCCTACACGTAAACTTTTAATACCGTTAAAGACTCTAGTTTCGAAAATTGAGCACCCGAAAATCTTAAAATTCATGCCAATCCGAAAGTTATAAAACAGAGTTAAAGGTATTAGATTTGAAAAAATCCGTGTACAAGAATTACAGTAAATATATATTTATTCGTACAAAAACCTTAGAACAATACATTTTATTCCTTATTTTCAGCGTCAATTTATAACACGCTTATACAATAAATATAAAAAGATAGGCACGTTGGTGATACATTCTTCTCCACGATTTATATTCTCCTCTCCGTTAATTGTACCTTCAACAACAATGTTGGGTAATGTTTAATTAACAATATTATATCAGTCGAAGCCCGATATATCCCAAGCACCACTGGTACTTTCTAATCTCAACCTTTTCCAAATATTTTTCTCATATCAAACAATTTTCTCTTCTACTTTCATCCGTCAAGAAGCAAAACGATATACATTTTTCAATAACATTTTCTCTTACTGCGTATTAACGATTTAAATACTAATTATAGCACATTTCATCATTCGAAAATCCTGTCGCTCAAATTGAAGACCGGGTCCGAAAGGGTTAACTAATTGTAAGTGGGCATTTAGGTAATTAACTTTCAACGACACAAATGGTCAAACTGTTCGAATTAATTATCTCTTTACCTTTCGCGTCGTTGCAAATACTGCCAGCGACGATGGCGATAATTTCTCCCATAATTTATGGATCATCTCCCAGTCTTGTAATGTAAGTAAGAATAATAGGCGTCCGCTCCGTGCAACACGCCAACGAAGCCGCTCAGGATCTGCGCAAAGAGTAACGAAATTTTTCACCGAAATAAACAAGATTGTCGAAGCCTTTAAACATCTTAAACATGCAATTTTGAGTATCCTCTTACGTAAGCTGCCGTCATCGCGGGATACACATCGAATCCTGGTTTTATGTAATATTCCGGTAACAGAAATAACTTTGTGGAAAAAGCCAGATAAGATGCAGAGCTCAGATACAGGAAGCACGCCAGAGCGTTGAACATCAATTCCTATCGAATATAGCAGAGTTATTACGATGACCGTGCGAATATTAAATTTGTCTTCTCCGTGGTTTTCTTAAACAATTATCCCGAATCCTTTCTTTGTTTAACTGTCCAGTACCAGAGGCGAGCCTTGCAGACACCAGCCATTTACTTTTTACTTTTACTCCCGCGTCTGTATTTCCGTTTTTTAATTTCGCTGTTTATACTTCTCCTACCTGGAGGCAGGGAACGTTGTTATTTAATTCTGCATTTAATTTTGATAGGTAACGAGGCAACCCGTAAAGCGAAAAATGTATTTTCGTTTTTTGAAATGTTCGTATCCCGGTACTGGAGAGTTACTGTTTATTTTTTAAACGTTCTTTAATGTTTGAAAATGCGTCCATTGCTCGCGTTTTAACCGGAAAAGTGTTAAGAATAATCGTTCTTAAATAAAGAATTTGGATTAACCGTTTAAGGCGAAATATTGAAAGCACAAAATTAAATATCCATTTCTATCACCGTTACGGAAAAGGGATATAAAAACATTATATATTTGATGAATAAAGAATTAGACTAGAAATGTTCAAATGAATTTACGTACAAATAGGGACGACCGTATTAATCTGTACGATTTTTCTGAGACGATATAGCAGGCAAGTAGTACTGCCGAGGTCATGAAACACGCGGAAGAAGTAGTCAAAGATCCTTCGAAAGCTGATCCGATGGTCATGCTGTATTTTAAACCATAATTGATCAGCATGCTCTGTATCAAACCACTGATAACCTGTAAATATTTTTTAAATTTATTAATAATCAACTTTTTATCTTTTCCTGAGTCGAATAAATTGGTCATATTCCTAGGACTGAATTTTAAATACATAGAAAAAATGTGTAGCTAAACATCATTGATCGAGAAAAATTGCAAACTTATTATCCACCTGAATTAGTTTAAATAACGTTTAATTCGTACACTACACCCTCTGATACATGCTATATTAAGTATATTAAATCAACATTCACTCGAAACTAAGTGCGACAGGAACGTGTAATATTTAATATTGAATATTTTCTTCAGTTTTACGAATGCAATTAACCTACCGCTTCGGTTAGCTTCAAAATTCCCGGCAAGGTTTTCAGAAATTCCACGTGTATGCACGTGCAACATCTGCAGAAACAGCATCCCACCCCACCGGCGGAATGGGTGCCACCGGATGACATCCTAATCACCGGTCCAGAACTGTTCCTACCCATGGCCGCGTGTCGTGGATGCTTAATTTACCAATTAACCTTCCGCAAACTCGACTAGCTCGGAATTATTTCCACGAAACTCTTGATTTCCGATTACAAGCTATTCCCCGAGAACGCTCGGCGAATTTATTCTTCTCAGACTCTATCGTACCGCCTCTAGTTCGCGATTCTCGCTGTCGATCGTATTATCGTGCTCGATTACGATCAACGGGAATTATCGAATTCATCGAGGTACCAAACGCAACCTCGGGTCGTTAAGTTCATTAAACCCGTCTCCTCTAACCGTAGCCCCCACTGATTCGATCACCCTAATTGGTTAAACGACGATTAATTCGCATCGTTACGGGCACAGACGATAGATTGGTTCACTGATCTCGGGGATCACCCTTTGGTATGCTAATCGCCGTACGTTCGATTGACGCGGTTTTCGCGTTTTACGATCGAAACGACAAAGTTTTCCTTCGTGTAAATGAGAGCACGACCGCGTTCACGGGGGTTTTAAAGCGAACTGAGGGTTTTTCACGAGTTCATTCGGTGCATTTAAATGTCGTTGCACCCCCCGCATCGCATTTAACGCAGGGAAACTAACTGTCTATTTTCGGCGCGTGCCGCGTCAGAACCGTCTCGTCCGCCGGCTGTTTGCCAGACAGCGGGAATGAAATGAATTCTTGGGATGAGATTTTCAATGGTACAACGTCACCGGGACAACGACCAGTAACTACCACCATATTGGTAATTAGGAAAATTGCGTTATTTGCGTGAGAAGAATATTGTGGTTACAATAATGGCACATTTGAACCTAAGAGTTTCATGGATACAATTCATAAACAAGGTTACGAAACCTTATGTATAAAGACGCGGACTGCAAAAGACGTAATATCGTCATTATATTCGTAAATGAACAACTGAACAGTAATATATTTATTCGTCAATATACAATATAACCTTTCGTTGAACCCGTGTAACATTAAAAAACAGTTATAGAATTAGGAATTGTTTGTTCTTCCATGACTTTAAGAAATGTAAGCCAAATAATGTATAAACTATTATTTCTATTACTAAATTCGTTATTGGTGGTCTAAAACCTGACGACGCTTTATTTATCCGAAAGGATGTTTCGATAAGCGCGATACTTCTGTGCGAGTTGTGTATCAACATTCAGGCGTTACGGAAAGAGAGGGACGTATACCGTGAAGTTGGCAACGTGCCTCTCGGGGCTGAGAGAGATACGAGAGGAAAGAAGGAGAGGGCAAACAAAATACTGGCGGTAATACAAATTTCGGTCCAGCATATCAGTGGATATTGTATTTTTTTTGGAACTACAGTGTGTAAAATGGATACACTTGAGGCGGTCCTAGGGATAAAACCTAGGGACTATTAAGGGACATAGAGTGTGCGATAGTTTAGTGCGCCGTTTCAGCCACTCAATGTGATAGCGCGCAGTAATAAAGTAAAGCAGAAAGAATAAAGACTTGTAATAAATAAAGAGCATATTTATTGAAGCGGGAAATCAAGTTAATTATTACTGTGCACCGACATCCAAACACTTTTGCCTAATACCAACTGCACCAACCTTCATAGTGTTCACAAACTTTTTGGAGGTGGCATATCATAACAAAGTTTTTATTCCTTGTTCTTACAAGTGTAAGACAGAATTTTGTTCTTATAGTTCGCACGGGTCGTTCAGAATCGAAAAATAATTTAATCGTGAATAGTACTACGGTATGTATTAAATACTATGATGACACAAACCGTAAATTAATTAGGGTTATGTTAAAACTTCTAAACTAACAAATCAGTTTATATTTTCATAGAAACTCTATGTGATAATGATTGTATTTTCATTCAAGTGACAACAAATATGCAGTCCGCCAGGAGTGTGTTGCGAATTCTGCTTTCGCGTAAGTTTTGTAATAAATGATTTTGCATTAGATAAACATAATTAACATTCCATTAATACTAAATATGTGTATATCTTTCCACAGCACATTCTCTTCCCACAACGTATGTACCATTAGCAGGACTGAAATCTTTTCCACCACCAGTTTCATTTGATCGTGAGTGAAAGCAATAGAATATTACGTTGCAGACGGTTGTCCAATAATGTAAATGTCTGTGACATTAATTGTCCATAGATGTCGAATATCCGCAGAAGCATAAACTTAATGTGATGCCTAGACAACCGCTATACCCAGCAGCTCAGCGGCCTTTCAAAATGCAAAAAAGGTTGAGGTACATGCGTGGTCCAGAACCAGTTCACACGGAACTAGTACACAAACAGTTTGGTATAATAGTAAGATAGCGTCCGTGACCCAATAACAAAACTGACGGTCGAGCGATGGCCTGGAAATTTAAGTTTACGTGGAATTTCAGGCAACTGGCGGTGGTAGATTAAAATACGGTCATTTTGAAATGATACGTTTAACGTTTTTGAGGAAATTCGATTTTGAAAAGGTATTCGCAATTTGGCGTGTCCAAGCGCCTTGGCAGCCAGTCTCTAGAAAGGTGAACTTCAAATTATAATTACGTTATGGAAGTATAGTATTTCGCTGTACTAATGCTTTCATTTATACAGGGGCAGGGTCAGCGTATGGGTGGTGGTAAAGGTTCGATTGACCATTACGTCACTCCAGTAAAAGCAGGCCGCGTGATTGTTGAACTTGCAGGCCCGTGCGAATTTCCAGAGGTACCGAAAATGTTTCATTAACCTCAAAATCTTTCTGTCAGGATACTGTCTGTCCGGTGTCATAGATGAGAACGATATTTCTGATTCTTTTGTCAGGTCAAACGAGTTCTCAGACAGATAGCAAACAAATTACCATTCGCTGCGATGCCAGTGAGCCAACAGATGTTAGAGGAAATGAGGGCGGATGAGTTGAAAATGGAGAAAGAGAATCAGCATCCCTTTAACTGGAAATACATGATACAGAACAACATAGGTGACTGCCATAAGTGGATATCGCCATTCGACAAAGCCTGGTTCAACAAATACCGATGAGGTTCGAGTGTGCGGGAATGTAAATATAATATAATGCATCGTTAATAAATATACAAATATTTGGAAATTACAATTCGCATAGACTTCTTAACCATTAATCTCTTTCACGACTCAGGAATGATTGCTCTTTTTACGGTAGGAGTATTACATTAATTCACTGTATAATGCCATGATTTTATGTCTAAATGATTTATGACAAATGTGAAGGAAAATAATTCCGAGAGAAAGTCTGAAGATTTGATAAAAATTGAACGCAAAACTGGATAGGGCTCTTCAAGCAAGTCGACGTGTTACAATTACAATATTTTATATATCTTTGATGACGGTTTGGTGGTAACAACAGGTAAATACTACATATTGTACATTGAGTAGGCGATAGTCGTATCTTATTGTTTAATTAGCGTATCGGTCACACCGATGCCAGCGACGGCATGTACGACGACGACAACAACGACGACGCGCGAGCGGTTAAAACAGCGATAACAACAGCAGCAACAACAACAATCTCAATAACAATAACAGTAACAGCAACGATGACGATGGTGATGATAATTTGATAATAATTATGGTAGTTGTAATAATAATAATAATAATAATAATAATAATAATAATTAATATTACATAATAAATAAGTACAGAATTATTATTACTTTGTGCCGGCTACGAGAACGATATATCAGCGACAGGTAGTTCTATAGACAGCATCGTCGATTATTGTCGTCGTCGTCGTGGATGTCGTCGCCACCGTCGTCCTCGTCGTTTTGTCCGTGTCGCCGTCGTTGCTGTCGGCGCGCTTTCGTATCTTTAATTTATTCCGCATTTATCACACTTAACGTAGATAGAGCGACATCGTGTCTGAGGAATGTGTGTGGATGCGGAGTCAGCATTGCGATGAGTCTAATCATCATTCCCTAATCGACGAAAACTTAGCGAGGGAAGAAAGAAACGCTGGCAGTTCTGATACATGTCTTCGTCATTGATATTTCGACCATTTTTATTTTTTCCCGTCGACTGGACGATCGGACAAGTTTTTTTTTTTCTACGCTACCGTCTGTTTTACGATAGGTTTCACATCTGACTGTAAAAATTAAATATTACAGAATTTCGCAATGCATTCAAAACATTCATCGTTGAAAATTAAACTAGTGCGGCGCTTCTCATTGTTTGATCGTATAAAAGTGAAGGACCGACGGATCAATGTGATTTGTAAACGATCGGAGAATCAACGAAATCTATTTTTTTTTCGTTACGGGTAATTTATACGAAAAATAATTATCCATGCGAAAAAGTACAATTTCAACTACGACAAAGCGAGCTGATAGATGCTACGCGTACGGGTCATTGTGCAGTGTTTAAGGTTCCCGCCTGGGGTATGATAAATTCCGAACGAAAAAAGTGAATATATACACGGGACCAGAGCTGGTGGAAATAGTATTCCAAGTAAAAAATAGTAAATGTAAATTGTTCGTTCGTTAGCCGAAGTACATAATATCGTATATATGTCTACATATATCGAGACGTAGGTATCGCATTATCGTTATCGCGGAAAGCGAACATTGAACTCGTGCTTTTAGTAAATTTCGTTTAAGCCATCCACGCCTCAACAGCTTTCGCTTTAGTGCGATTATTAGGATCGAAACAATTTCGCAAGCTCCCCACTATTTTCTATCGTAAATACTATTTTTACCCCGGCTCTGCGTGGCACCTCGTCTCGTGATAACGTCGGATCGACATATCACAAATCATCCACTCCGAAAAGCGAAGTTAGCTCGTCAAGTGTCGTCGAGATTAACGAGCGACGAGGTTCCCTTAAACGTTTAAACTCGTATTGTAATTACATGGATAATCAGCGCGCGTCTCACTCGGTATTCGATATGATTGATTCGTTTTTACTATTTCGCTGACGAAGAGTCTCGCATCTCCTTGAGAGAGAGAAAAAAAAAAAAGAATGAGGATTGTTTGCGGTCAGACCCGAAAGACGACGACAATAGCCCCGCGATAATTCGAGGATACGTGTAATCGGGCGAAAGGCAACGTGGATCGGGCTTCACGTTGATTAGTATTAATAATAATGCATTAGTTACGCTATAAGACTAGATTTTCGGCGGTGTATTTTACGTTTTCGCGAGTATCTCTCTCCAACCCTTTACAGTTCTACGCGCCTCAAACGCATGGAACTCGATCCGAATTGAGATCAAAGAGGAAAAGAATTCTGGCCGTCACGTAATGTCCGCGTACGTGGGCAGCTTTACGAAATCGATCGTAACTCGGAAAGATCGTAGCAAAATATGAACGTCGTTGCTGAGCGTCGACTGTAAATGGCTAGGGCGACGTGGCTCGACGAAAGAAGGGCGTGTGTACTCCGCATAGGACTGCAAAAGGTTAAACGTACGCAACGACCGCCGATGCGCGCTCGGCGATCGAACGTCAAATTTCTGACGCTTTAGCCGCAGTCGTCGATATATTATATCACTATATCCCACGCTTGACGTGCTAACACACAACTTACAGATACATACATACTTAGACACGTAGTCCTTAGATGCCTATAAGATAGGTGATCCTTGGGGAATTCCCTGGATCATTGGATTATTCCGGTCCTAAGATCCATGGATTCCTGGCTGATCCTTGGAGTAGGTCGCTCACTTCTTGCATCTCTCTCTCTCCTAATTCGATCGGTTTTCGCATTACGATAATCGTTTACGTGCTGATCGCGGGGACAACGAGGCGCACGATTGAATTTGCAAAGGAGATCAAACCGATGGGAAGAACGAAGGCAAGGATGTCGCGTGTGTTTCTCTTTCTCTCTATCAACCTGCCTTTTTTTTCTCTCAATCATTCGATCGCATTCATTCTGTCTCACTCTCCCTCTCTCTCTCTCTCATCCACGCGTACAGGAGTGTGAGTGAGTGCGTATTGCTAATGATGTAACGATGTAACTAACGATGGCACACATGCAGTTACATTTACATTCGCGCGAAGAAGCACGTACCTCGATTGCTATCGTTGGATGCGCTTCGAATTGCTTCGCGAGGATGGTGCAGATATTTAGTGGGTTACGGAATCCAATTCGAAGGATGAGATATAATTAAAAGCGATATCGGAGCAGCGTCTCGGGCCGTGGCGTCGCGAGCTCATAGGACAGCGTTTCCCAATGTAACTATCGTGAATATCCCGTAGAATAGTTCGAGAGAATCGTTTCTTAATAACTAAGAAAAATTTCACGTTGACGTGCATTCTCGTTAATGGCTTAGACCGTGAAAGGGGTAGTTGCGAATAAGCGAGACGGTTCACGGAAACGTAACGTATAGTTCGCAGACATTACTTTCCGTCAAGATTTGCCCGTCCCCGTTGTCGACGATGCTTTTTGTTTGTTTTGTTTTTAAACGCTGTAGATCTGGGAAAGCTGAGAAACGCTAGGATGGAAACGAACGCGCGGGCCGCTGTTGCATCTCCGGTCTGCTCCATCGAACGATTCGCATACCTGTCGCACTTTTTGCTCTACAGCCATATAAATGTAACTTTAAATCTGTAAGTCCATAATTAACATGCGCTATCGCGTATATAATATATATATGTACACAGTCTTACAAAGCAAAATTTACAAACATTACGACGTTCGGTCGATCGAATAAATATGTCTCCTCCGACGCAGATCGGAAAGAAAATGGCCCGCCGGCCGGTTTCGTTCGCGACATCGATCTCGGATTTTCGTATAAATCCTACGAGGAAGACTGCTGCGCGTTCGGGCGAAGTAAATGACGAAACGGAACGTGAACGCATAGAAAAAATGTTCGCAAAATATGTGGGCGAAATCAGACGATCGCGTATCATCGAACGAACCGATAGTAGAAATTACGAAGACGAATACCTTCTTTTCGCGTTTGAATCGCTGTTACCGTTGAAGTCGAGATCGATGTCGGGACGAAAGCGTCGGTACCCGCGATTTCGGCCACTTTTTTTCTTTTTTCTTTTTTTTTGGTGAATGCCCTCTTAATTTCCGCAATGGGATGGTCTTCGAGTGGCGGACGAGGGGCTTGAGCGAGAGATCGATAGTACACGGAGGCGGGGAGCGAGGATCGGCGATCGATCGATCTCGGAAATAGAGGAGGAAGCTCGAGGTGCGAGCGCGGTTACGTCGAAGAACGCTCTTTGTAGGAAAGTCGCGCCACGCTCGGCGCGATCGAGCGAGCGATCTACCTACCCCACTAACCACCGACGATCACTTAAAGCCTCTGCGTGTGTGTTCGTGTACGTGTGTATGTGTGTGCGTGTCTGTATACGAGTGAACGCGTGTGATTTGTCTTACGTGTGTGTATGCGTTTTGCGCGATATTCTTGATGTGCTGCTAGGAAGCTGACTAGATTATAGCCTAGAATACGAGAAACTACGGATCGTCATCGAGTCAATGGAATTCCATCGGGTGCGAGGAGAGGAGGCCTCGCGAGCTCTCAAGAGAGAGAGAACGTGTGCTATGGCAAGAGAGGAAGCGGAGAGCAATGGGGGCGAGCTCTCTCGCGCACCCGGATCGTCCTCGTGACAAGGGAGGAAACGTCATAGAGCTCAGCGAGGATCGCGCGTTTTCGTATCGACGTTGACTACTCGACCTTCGCGAAGGCCGAACGGCATCACCTAGGCGTTCGACTCCTTCAGGTTGTCGAAGTACTGCATGATCTGATTGTAGTCCATGCCCAGATTGAGATCGTCCAGCGCCACCGGTCCTTCCTGCTCGTGGGACGAGGAAGCTGAACAGGATGAGGTGGAAGAGGAGGAGGAGGAGCTGGATGACGATGACGAGGACGGCGACGAATTAGGCGGCGACGAGGACGAAGATGCCACGGTCGGAGTCGAGACGTTCGCTGTTGATGCTACGGCTGACGTGGAGAACGACGAGAACATCGGATTACCGACAATGGTAGCCCTCTTCACCTCTCTGGAACGCGCTTCCTTCGAGTGCCTGTTGTCGTCGTGAGTGACCAGCTCAACGAACTCCTCATCCTCCTCATCCTCCTCGCCGGTCTCTTTCGGACTACCTACTCTAGGTTTACCGTGCGGCTTGATATGGTGCATCTGCTTACTGTGCCGATGATTATTCCCATGATGGCTGCCACTGTTACCACTGTTGGCCCGATGACGATGTTTCCTCGGTGTCTCGGGGACGCGCACGATCACCCCCGTGTTTCTGTGCGGCGGCACCGGAGGCTTGTAGTCCTCGTTGCCGTTATTGGCAACGGTACCAACCGCGGCCGTGGTACTCGTCGCCGTCGCAATCGCCGAGGTGGTTGTCGCGGGCACCCCGTGCGGCGGTAACGGTGGTGGGATATCGTCGTTACTGCGATCAAAGGTAATTATCTGCCGTTTCTCCAATGGAGATCAAAGTCGAGATCTTAAGACGAGCATTGAACCGCCAAGTAACGTTTTTCGAGGAAGAAACAAAAACACAATGGAATGTCGCGTGACTCGTTGATCTCGAAATATATCAAAAACCACGCTAAAACGAGGAGCGCGTAACGATGAAGGAATGTCGCCGGTGTCGCGTAGTGTCACAGTTAACTAACGGCTAGGACTCGACAGAGAAATATGGGGAGAGAATGTATCTCGGACCGTCTAGAAAATAAAAAAGAATAATAGTTACTCATTTCGTGCGGTCGTTACAGTCGGTGTCGCCGTAGGCGCTGGCGTTGCCGTCACCACCACCGACGGCTTAATCGCGGCCTTTGCCAACAAGCTATGCCGCGGCTGCTTGTCCCTCTTGCAATACGTCGTCGAGTCAACGGGCCCGGATGAACCGTTCGTCGATCTCTGACCCGACGAGGGTAGCTCGATATGATTCGGATTGTCGAAGCAAGTACCCAGTTCCACGCTCTCGGTATCGGCCTCGCTGGCAAGGGGATTACTGGTCACTCGTACCTGTAACACCAACGATCCCTTAGCGCCATTAATCGAGGAGGAAATTGACAGCTTAGAGCAATCGGATGCCCGCGAACGTCAAACTCTCGAATCCTAAAAGGGATATTAGTCCTCCGTACCTGTTGAGGTCCGCAGGCAGCCCTCTCGAGCGTGGCCCGTCCCAGCCACACCCAGTCGTGAGCGTTCGTCGTCGACTCTCTCGGCGGTCTTCTTCCCGACGCCAGCTGATTGGCCGCCGCTCTTGCCCTGGCTGCACCCGAGAGTACAGGAACCGCGGCACCGGTCAGCGGCGAGTCCGGCGGCTGAGGCTTGAACTTGCTGGCATAGACCACGCAGGAGACGACGAAGACGACGATGGCGAAGCAGAAGGCCGCCAGTAGGACGTACATCCCGATCTCGAGTGGACTCATGCGTGCCCCGCCGTGATGCCGTATCCCGACGCCGCCCATTCCTCCTGAAGACATGCCATTAGCTATAGCCGTGCGATGCTGCCGTGCCTGCACCAAAGGCTCGTGCTCGTGCTCGTGCCCGTTCTCGTCTTTCAGCGGTAGCCCTTTGCACAGAAAACAAAGAGACAGAAAGAGAGAGGAGAAGAATGAGAAACGATGCTGAATAGAACTGAGGATGCTCCGAGAGCTGCGTATCCTCCCGCACGGCGAGCTGGCTGCCGAAAGCATGGTGGGGAGGTAGTATCTGTGTCGTGAGCAACAAAAAAAAAGGGCCGTGCAGCTACGTGTCGAGGAAAGCCGGTGGGTTTGTGGTGGGTTTAGTGCTCGAGCAGCGAATAACAAGCGATCGGATAGCGAAGAATGGAGTAAAGAAAATAGCGAGGAAAGAAGGTAAGAAAAAGAGAGAGAGAAGAAACTAGAAATAATACGAGCGTTCAAGTGCCAAGAAACACGCAATGCCAAAAAGTAGTGCGAGAGAATGTGCCGAACGGGGGAACAGGGTCTATTTACCGATGAGAATGTCATGCAGATCGGGTGCCATTTCTCCTCTGCTGGTCTTCCTCTCCCTGTGATGATGAGAGCCGACCGTACCACCGCCGTCGTTCTGCACGAATTCCGGCCGATTCGGTAGATCGCTCGAGGCGAAATCCACCTCGACGTTCGCCGATGCGCTCGCCAGTGCCGAGGCGGTCGCTCTTTGTGAGCCTTTACCGGACCGCCTGCCGGTAAGCCGACAGGCATCGGCCAGCTGAAGGCTGACCCGCAATAAATCGCCTCGCCCCTCGCCCACGGCGATCACACGGGGATGATGGGACGCGACCATCGGGGCGAAAGCCACCACCTCAGGGTCGAGGCTCTCGACCAACAAGTGATAATCGCTGACCGCTATCTCCCTCAGAGGTGTTCGCGTCAAGTCGGAGAACTCAACGTCGATGTCCAGTAGACCCTCCTGCGTCGTAAACATTGCAACAGCGGTAACGCGTTAAGTATTAATCGCTTCGATTGCACGCGCAAACCCGTCATATCGGGACTATCGAAATTATCGGTCACGGTTAGACAGGTGGTTCACGGATGTTAATACCTATCGAGCCGCAATTACTGTTCTCGCGAAGCGGCCGAATAGGCGGTCGCTTTATTAGATCACGCCGAATTGTAACGTGCATTAGTTATCGTACGAGGCAGATCGATAGATTACCTGATACTGAGCCGTGAGCTTCCTGGTGACAGAAGTCTCCGCTACGTAACCGTTCTCGATGGCGGTGTCCGGACTGATGGTGAGCTGTAGACCGGACACTACTCTGACCGACAACCTCGTCACCGCTACACGATCGTTACCAATGCGCACTTCCTTCGCGCCGATCACTCGTCCGGTGATCGGCGACAGAACCTGAACCTCGGTTCTTCCCACTCCGCGTCCCTGAACTATTCTCCCCTGAAGAAGAGTCGCTATCCTGGGATCTGACACGCGTAGCATACCGACCACGAGGTCAGTCACGCGCAGCCAGGTGCGACGATTCACGAAATAGGAGACTCTGCCGGAATCGTGATCGGTCGCCAGGAATCTGGCGTGTACCTCGACGGGACTCTGTTGGAAACGCAGCCTACAATTGGCTGATGGATTTCTGTCGATGGAATTGATGGCGTCCCAGCCGTGATCGTTGCCACGATATCTCTCGTCCTGCTCGTCCTCCTCGAGTACGACGTCGGGATCCTCGACGTCGATGGAAGTGTCCTCCATGGAATCACCGATATCGGCGGCGCTTCTCTTCTTGGCTCTCGCGCTCGTCTCCGTCGACTCGTTCGTCAGCGAACTCGTGCCGTTCAGGCTGCGTTTGCTCTTAGCACCGGCCGCGTGATCCTCGGGTACCTTCCAGCCCTTGATCTGACTCAACCTGACGTCACCTACGGTCACCTCGAGAGGAAACTCTGGCATCCAGACGGTGAACTTGGCCAATCCGGTGTACGTGCCGTATTTCACGAGAACCGAAGCGTTGCTGGAACCTCGAATCTCCGAGCCGTCGACGTAGACGCTGCTGCACGACGATGACACCTGGGGAATAAAGGTAACGTCGATTTCTATCAACCGTTGCGTCGAGCATCGGCGAAGTATATTTCCAGCGATCGTTGTTTCAACTGCCGCTCCTTGATTGATAAATAAGTGAGAATTTCTACCTTGAGTACGCTCTCGTCCTCGGAATGACAGGATGACTGCAACGTTACGTCGGCCACCGTGCCAGCTTGGCTCACTATGAACACCTTCATGCCCTGCGACACTTGCCGACCAGTCAGTACCGCCGTATTCATGACTTCCCAGTTCTGCAACAAATCCGACGCGATTAAAATCTCTCCGCTTAAAAGCCGTCGCATTCAACGCTGGGAATCGTTAAAGTGTTCCAACTCCATTAGCTAGTGGACGGGGCCAATTTATGGCCAATCGTTGCTTCCCAGGAAACGGGTGAGAGAGAGAGAGAGAGAGGAAGCTTTTGTTTGCTCCCGGGAGAGGAGAATGCCGTTAGAAAACTTTCGTCGATGTCCATGAATGCCCCGCGAAACATATTGGACTCGCTCGCTGAAGTGGCCCCGAGGAAACCCTTTTTAAAAGGCTTCTATAGGCCTCCCGAACCCGACGGATCCGCGGTAGAGTGTATTTTATAGCTTCATAGCATAGACGTATGTAGACGTTACGCGGCCTATGGAAGTTATTCTACGCGCACACACACACACACGTACCGGGTTCCGTGTACTTTCCAGTTCGCCCAGCGGTTACCCGGTAGTCGCCGATGGGCGGAGGCGAGGGGATGATGAGAGCGGGGGGGGGGAGGGGAGGGGGGGAAGAGCGCGCGAGCGAGAGAGTCCAGTGTACGAAGCCATTTCCAAGTTGGCTTCCGTACAGTCTGGCCTTTGGAAGGAACATCAAACGACTCGGATATTGCAGCGAGGGAATTTAAATCTCTGACCCCGCCACAGTCCTCCTCGCTCGTCTACCCATACCATCGGCTCGGGGGTATCCCCATGTGTACGTGTGTATGCACGACCACCCACACTCTGACGCTACCCTCTATACCATCGATGAGCGCGATCTCACGTTCTTATCGTGGAAAAAGGCACAGCCCCGGAGTACGTTCGAGTGGGGGCTGCCGGCGTCAGATTCCTCTTCTATTTTTTTTTCTCTCTCCTCCTCCACCTCCTCCTTCTTCTTCTTTGCCGTCCTAAAATATTCTCCAGGCATATCGCCATCGAATCCGTATTCCCGGGTATCGATATAAATCGGGATGTATGTATAGGTAACGGGGGAAGTACCGTTGTACAATAAACTGCGAGCTCGAGTGTCGCGGAGTGACAAAGAAGTCGTGGTAGATTTTTCGAAAATTCTCGTCGAACTCCATCCCCCCCGACCCTCCGTGCTTTTCATTTTTCGTACATCGTCTATCGTCGCTAATTTAATAAGAAGATTGACCGCGTTACCGACGGGGGACCGTAGAAAAAAAAAGGGGGGGAGAACGTACGTCGAACTCGATAATCCAGATTCGTGCTTATTCTTCGGAGTGCAGCCAAGTACTTCGCCGACTTTAAACTACCAAACTTTACTGAAAATCTCTGACTCACCCCCACCACCCCCCCAGGTTTCCACTCCCCTGCGTATATACAAGCTTTTACCGCGCTGGATTTAACTGCACTCTCTCTCGATGCAACGAGAGCACCCTCCATCAAAAGCCTTTAATCTAAACTAAACTCTGTTCCCCGTACTACGTTTCTTATCTACCTTGGCCCCGGATATTTATATTGCGCCGTATCACCTGCAACTGAAAACATTTTACCTCGCTGATTAAATACGGAGTACAGAGAGGGTGGGGAGGGCTCTTTTTTATAT
This sequence comes from Pemphredon lugubris, assembly GCA_933228935.1. Taxonomy (NCBI): domain Eukaryota; kingdom Metazoa; phylum Arthropoda; class Insecta; order Hymenoptera; family Crabronidae; genus Pemphredon; species Pemphredon lugubris. The sequence continues at coordinate 68,055,841 of OW121815.1, forward strand.
CCGACGGGGACGCTAAAGTCCCGAAAACGGTGTCAATGTTGGCGCTAAGCGAAAGGGACGCGAAAGGAGGGGGGGGGGGGTGGTAGCTTTATAGCAGGATGTTGGGTCGCGCGAAACGAAAAGTGGAATGAGGGGTACCCCTTTAATTAAAAACTTCGCTGCACGTCTCGGCAATTAGACTACGGATAATCAAGAAGCGCGAAGTTCCCAACTTGTCTACCTATGGCGTTTTCAAAGGAGTATGTAAATGAATTAATTACCCGATTAATCAATTAGAGGCCCCTTTCGCGGAGTGTACTGTTTTGAGCGTCGAATTCGACGACAGTCGCGTGACAAATAATTATCTCGAATGAGGGTAAAAAGATGCAAGGTCTAGTCTCGCGTACTTGTACTTGGCACGAGAGAAGACCTTGTCTCTTGATTCTTAATAGCTATACGAAGGTCTTTTCGTTGCAGATTGATTTTTTTTATTGAGAACTAGTTACGCTCGACGATCATGCAAAAATCAATTTTTAAATCAGGATTCGATTAAAATTGAACAGGCTCACTGATCATCGTCAATAGAACTGACACGTCTATAATCTATTTTCAATTTTAATACAGGTCGAGCTTTAAAACGCTCTACTCCGTAATTATTACTAATTAACTGCATTAAGTGACAAATGAAATATGTCCTGCCATCCACGAGCCAAAGTTTCCTCCATAATTCAAAACACATTTGCATTCCCTTCCACTCAACCTCGTACTTATCGATGTCCGTTCGAACGACGTAAAAAACAACTCGTTACCCGAACGCTCTACCGTTACAAAAGATATAAAAATAAAACTACAAAGCGACGAGGCGTGGAAGAATATTACGAGAAACCCGCCGCAATACGGTTCGACGCTGTTACCGCAAGAAAGACATTACCCTCCGCCCACACCACCTCCTCATCGAATTACCTCACAATCAAGAAACCATGGCCCCTCCCAATTTTCCCCCCCGAAGAAGCAACTACGCGCCGTACATTTTCCGAGGGCCCGAAAAGCAACGTTTAGCGGGGGATCCAGCGCCACGTATTCGCCGCGTATCGATCCAAACTTTTACCAACGGTTATCGTCCAAGTTAGCGGATTCTTTTTCCGAGAGATTTCCACGGGGGAGCGATTCCATCGCGAATGTGTGGGAGGGACACAGGGGCCAGCGCCGGAAACGGGGTGAAAATCGTGCCGATTCAACGGGAGTGCCAATATTGGCTCGCCGTACTTCGCCCTTGCCGCACGTACTCCACCGTGCCACCAGGTTCTACTATTTCTAAGTTGTGTAAACCCTACCCACGGAATTTCCCGGCGCACGTTCGAACACAGTCGGTGGGAATGAAAATTGTCGAACACGTATCCAGTAGCTGAATGGGGGGGGGAGGGAGAGACGGGGGGAGTGGGAGAGGGGGTTGTCCGTCGAAGGACAATTTAGAACGTATCTCGCGGGGAGGCTTTTCCAGCGGTACAATTTTCGAGTGTTGATTCTCGCGCGTCGACGAACGAAAACATTAATTCGCGTCTCATTTTTCTCCGCCACTGGATATACCGGTTCGCACGTTTCATGTCGGCCGTGTATCTATCTAACGCGTTGGTTATTAGAGTTTTATCGGGAAAGCGCTCGGCTTTAACGAGGAAATAAAATTTAATCTACGAGGGTCCGAGTGCCCGCTTCCCTGTGTCCCACGGCTTCGTTAACGCCCCCATGTAAAATATGACGTTCGAGCTTATGAACTTCCGGCGTAATTAATAGGTTCGAATCTCCGTAACGTACCTGCGGGACTTCAGCGTACGCATCGGGGTGCCTCGCAACCCCTCAACGAAATCGGTGGATTAATATTCTCCTAAGGTTCTAAGGCGGGCGACGAAATATTGAGAAGGCTCTCCGGTTTATTGAGTTGGAAAGCATGAAATTTGTGGTGAGTCATGTCGTCAACTTTCGTACTTGCCAACACGATATATTTAAATAAATTCACCGAGGGTGTTTACGTAAAACCTGGGTCTAATGTCGTCGAATAATTTCAAAATAACATTGTCGCAATTGAACCGCTTATTTCAGAAACCCTTTAAACGCCAAAAAAATAATGTCGACTGCTTTGTGTTTCTTTCATTCTTCCCTCCTACCCAGTAAGTCATTGAGCTAAAACGACACTGATATCTAAAAGCGTGAGTACTCTTCTCCTTTTTGTTATTTTTAGGAATTTAAAGAAACCGTTTTAGTGTCATGACACAGTTTTTTTTTATTAATCATCTCAAAAAGTGAAGTTGACTCGGAGAGTTTCTGAAATAAACGATTCAATTCAATTATTCCGCGGTGCAATAATTAATAATTAATACCGAATTGACACTTTTCGCGAGTGTTGCTGGAAACAATAATATCGTTGCTTAGCACCATAAGGATTAAACATGATTAATTTCTAAAAAAATCCCACCATCAACGAACAGTGCCTTACCTTGGAAATTGGAAGAACGGCCTGTATGTCGTCCTTCTGTATTTCTAATCTAGCCTGCAGCTTTCTCCTCTCCGCGTGATGATGATGATGATGCGGCAGCTGCCGTTGCTGCAATCGTTGCTGAAGCTGATCCATCCCACTCAGCTGAGAGCCGTTGTCCTCTTCACCCTCGAAAGCGTAACGCACGCTCCACACGATTCGTCCGCCGTCCCAATTTCCTTCTATTCCCTCCTCGCTCGCTTCCAGAAGCATCGTCAGTATCTCCTCCGCCGAACTGAACAAGAAAATACATTTCCGGTGATGGCGATCACACGCAAAGGACGAAATACAACAATCACCAGAGGGTGGAGAAATGCGAAAATGAACTATAATAAAAGGATAGCTTGTTAACATCTTGTTGACTGGTCGCGATTTAACTCGTGTTTTGTATGCACAAACGTTGCAAAATTGCCGGTCAACGATGTATTAAAACTCGAGGGCATAATGCGTCAACGATTTATATTATTTTGCAACGGTTTACAACAATTATATTGCAGCTCACAATTGTTGGCCATTAGCCATTTTTGGATCCCTGCCTTTCATGAAACAAATATTTTATCAAAATTATATATCCAACGTACCATCAAAATCGGTCAACAATCGACTGTAAAATAAACGGCGAAAACCCTTGCAAAACGATAGATGGCGGATGCCTCTAAACCCATAGAGCGACACGTTAAGAGGTGGATAATGGAAATTATCTATACCCGAGGACACGCCTTAACGATGCCGCGTCGAATTCTACTATAATAAATTCCGTACATAAATCGGGGGAAAATTTCAGTTCAACGAGTGCGGCGGAGTAAAAGGAATAAATTACGGCGTAACGCTCTCGCGATACGCGATGCATCTGCATTTTTAAAGTAACGCTCCGCTGGAATATTTATTATAGTTTAAAAACGTATAAAGCATTTCATTTAACGTCGAGCGATATCGACGCGATAAATACGTGCTCGGGGGAATTGCCGGTTATACCGATGCACTTACGTAACATAAACACGGTGCAACTAGGTACAAAATCGTAACCGTGTAATTACGTCGAATGCATTAATGACCTCTCTCTCCCTTTCTCCCACCCCCACCCCACCCTCCCAACGTGGACATTAATGCTCAAACGTTATCCGCAGCAGCCGTTTCCCAGGATCGTGGGATCATTATATTAAATATTTTTATCACAATTCGCATCAGATCTCGATGGCCATTTCCTTCGTAGAATTTTGTCTTATTACCGAAGGTACGTAATCGGATATCAGTATCACTCGTTCGTATTTTTCCCGGCAACTTTTTTTGCTCCACTCAATTTTTTTGCTTCGCTCAATTATGGGATCGTATCGCGGGATATTTAATAAATCCTCTTTCCTGTCTCTCTGTCTCTCTCAACGTCAGATACGATCTACCGGAAGCCAAGCGGTTATTATCGCAACGATTTACGAATCGGAATAACTATCCTCACCGATAATTCCACCGATCCGAAGAATACAAGATCAGCTCGAGATCCTCTCGAATATCCCGAAATTCCCCAAATCGAGGACGGTCCGCGATTCGAAATTCTCCTTCGAATGGAAATTCAAGGATCCTACGAAAGGTTTGCGAGAGGGAGTAAAGGGAGTACCAAGATCCTCGGTGATTATAAACGTAACCCCCCCCCCCTCGACCGGTAGGAATATTTTCTGGTATTTAAAGGACAGAACGGGTCTCGTTTCGTAAGGCTTTGCATGCGTAATAAAGGATTCCCATCCCACGCAATCTCTCCGCAATTCCAATTTACATGTTCAATGACGTTGGATCTCGAAATAAACATCCGCCGCGAGGAATAAAATCCCGCGTTACGGCAAAACCGTGTAGTGAGGGAGGAGGTGGAGGTTTGAAGGTGGAGAAGGGAGAGGGGATGGAATTAAAACCAAAGCGGGTCGAAATTGGTAGAAATTTATCCGTCCGCGGTCGCGACGGAATCTGAATTAGAGCACCCACGGTTGGCAGTTACGACGGAACGAGAAGACGGATAAGAATAGAGCGAGATAAAAATAGGATAACATTAAAACGAAAGTGGAATGATATTGCTGGAAGCTCGCGGGAGAGGAACAAAGATTAGGCCCCGCCAGGGGCGTGCGGCGATCGGGACAACGATAATGAGGGCTGTAAGGCAACGCTTATTATCGCGAGCATAGATCTCCGTTGCGTGTTAGGCGTTTCCTCGATCGATGATCCACGACCGCGGCAATAAACTACCGATTTCACGTGGAGCCCGAGGAACACGGAGAAACACTTCGAGCACGGAGCGAAGCGGAGAGGCGGAATCGAATCGGAGCATCGCCAGGGTTAGCCGTGATAAGGAACTGAGAGCCCCGCCTCGTTCTCACGGACTCTGATACCGTGTTATTAAATATCTAAGATTTTCTTTCGCCTAATCGTACGACGAACGTCACGCCGCGACCCGACGCAACGCGTTTCCGTTTGTCCGAGGACTTCGGTAATTCGAGACGTTGCGTATGATCGTTTTCAGGGTGAGAATGCGGGAAGTTTGGTATACGAAACGTTTGATTCGTTCACGCGTGTTTGCGAGATACGATGAAATACGTTTACAATGATGCGAGGAATTTCGAATCGGAGGCAGCGTTTGTAAATTATATTGTATCGAATGAGAAATAATAGATCAGATTTCCGTAGACACGGGTATTATATTTCATTCGACTCTGCGCGATCCGATAAAATCTGTTTCCAACTTTCAAAAGCAGTTTCCATTCGCGACAGCGTTATCAAAAAAAAAAAAAAAAATATTCCCCCGAGCGAGAACAATGCATATTCGATCTCGAATCAGATTTCAGCGGAGTACGAGGTATTTGATTTCTTTTAAACCCAATGGAATCTATTTCCACTTCCACGAGGCAATTATTATTTTCGACGATACTGACGAAACTCGTACATAATAAATAAAGAAACAAATTTGCTGTTTTCTCGAAAAAAAGACATTTATCATTGTATTCGTAATTATAAAGTAGGAAACGCGATGCGAGAAACGCACAAGAGAACGAAATACTTGTCGCGCTTAAAATACTTGTCTCCGGCAAATATGGAAGAGCAAAGCAGAAATATTCAATGCTACTGACCTATGACACCCCAGCCTAACCCATTGACTAGCGTCGCATTTTCTCACCGATTACCACTGCGGCTCCGATGCGTCAATTCTCCTTTCGCGCATCTCTTTATCTCCAGCCCCGGGTGGCAGGGCTATATAAGACCGCGCCGGTGGAGGCGAGCCTGACACGTTCGATATCACGATTCGAGAGACTGAATATTATCTCGCAGAAGTCGACATGCGTTCGAGCGCATTAATAATCGCTCTCGCTTTGTTCGCCACGACGATTCTCGTCGGTGCGCAACCAGTTGCCGATACGGTCGCCGAGGACGAGGAGATCAAACTCCCCGAGGATGCGCCGGAAGTTACCAACGTACCCGCAAAGTTACCGGATACGGAGAAAGCGGGAGTTTCCTCGAGCGAGGAATCTTCGAGCAGCGAGGAGCGTGACGCGAGGAAGGAGGATGGGAAGGTGAAGAGGGAAGCGGGCGAGATCAACGTTCCGTCACTCGAAGAGGAGGAAAAAGAGACGTTTCGAAGAATGTTGAGATCGACCAAGAAGAGAGACAAAGACGACGACAGTAGCAGTAGCAGTAGCAGTAGTTCCTCGAGCGACGAGGATGACGACGACGACGACGATGACAAGAGTAAGAAACGTCGGAAGTCTAAGAGGAGAGACGACAGTGATGACGACGACGACGACGACGATGACTGCGACGACAGCGACGACGACGACGACAACGACAGTGATGACAAGAAAAAGAAGCGCAAGAAGAAGCAGAAAGACGACAGCGACGACGATGACGACGACGACGACGACGACGACGACAGCGATGACAAGAAAAAGAAGCGCAAGAAGAAGCAGAAAGACGACGACTCTTCGTCGTCCTCCTCCTCTTCATCATCCTCCTCATCCGAAGACGACGACGATAAGAAACGTAACAGACGCGACGCGGACGACGAGGATAATTCCGTGTCCAGCAAATCTTCCTCCGAGGAGAAGGATGGGACAAAGTCGAGAGTGGAACGCCTCGCTGACCCTGGACAGGGTAAGGACTCGAACAGTGACTCGAGCAGCGAGGAAAGGGACAAGCCGAAGACGCGCGTAGCCCGATCGGAGGGCGGTAAGAAGAAGAGGAAACACGCTGCCAAGAAGAGGAATTGCAAACCGAAAAAAGTTACCGACCTACCCGTCACAGGGGAACGCTACCTTAACGCCGAGCACGGTAGTACCGTACCGACTATTGTTCGACGAAGCTTATCCGAACAGTTTTATCGATAAGGATGATTTTTGTTTAGTTTTGTCGAGGATTAAAAGTACTAGAAGAATATGTTGTGTTCGTTTGTATTAAGTTCATGCAGGATCGAGAGTAACGAGTTTTCCTTCCAATCGCGATCGTCGTTAAGTAGATAAACGTGTAATGAATAAATAAATGAGTTCGATTGTTTTTCGATTTTTTACTGTGAAAATACTGTTTATATGTTAAAACGTAATATGTATATCTACGGACAGCTTGTGTTTTGTAATTAACATGCTATTCGTTTCGATCATTGGCTGTTTATGTAGATTTGTTTGGTAGGGTCTAGAGATTGTTTACACAAAACTACAGCTGCGACGGTTTCAGACCTTGGAAGTAATTCAATTTTTGAATGGCGTGGAGCGTCTACGGGTTACGAGAGGAATGTCGTAATACGTTGAGTTTGCCAAAACTTGGCACGCGAAAGGGATTCAAGGTAAGATGTGCAATTTTCTTTGGGCTTGTCAACGGGAGACGAGAACGTCGTCGCGACGCGTTTGAAGCGTCGATTCGAGACCGATATTGGTTTTGCGTATTTTTCACGATGAGCGTAACAAGCAAGAACGCGCTCGTTACGAATGCGATGTAATTATCAGTAAAAGTTTTAACGAGTGGTGCGATTGGCGCGTCGTAAAATAATCGCGAGGAATAAAAGTTTCCTTGTAGGTCAATTTGGATTACTTCAGCATTTTGCGAGATTGACTCGTGTAATAAATAGAAGCCGTGTTATAACATCAAAGATAACGCGCGAGTCGCATGATTATTGACTGTTTACTCACATTTTTGCGTGTCACGCGACTGATAATTTTTTATGCTCCACTTTAGTATTGGGATCGGAATATTGTAATTGGGGGATGTGCGATAATGCAACATTGTAAATGGCAGATTTAACGCTGAAGAATACCACATTATTATAAACATTAACCCTGCAAATATTATAACTTGAAAACCATTTTGTTTTCTGGCTAAAACATAGTTGTTTCGAAATTCACTGTGTAGTCCCGAATAGACTTAATTTTCTTTTAATTATCCTTCAAATTATTTGTAACATCATTAACTAAATTATGTACATATGTATAAATGCTCCGTCGAGTAACAACGAAACCGATTATTCTATCTCAACAACTTTACTAATCACGAGTAGATATAATTCCCTTTAAATTATCCCTCGGATTATTTAGAAAACTGTCGGTTCCTCTAAATTAAGTATAAATACTCCGCAGAGTAACAACAAATACGATTATTCAATCTCAACAACTTTACAATGTACAGACCGAAATGACTTAAATACAGTCCACTCGTAATTTACAGTGTTAATACCAAAGAAGGATGTCTAATTCTAAATAGATTTAATTATATACAAATTATGTCCAAATTATGTATAAATACTCCGCAGAGTAGCAACAAATACGATAATTCAATCTCAACAACTTTCCATCTACAGACCGAACAGACAGTCAATTCGTAATATACAGCGTTAATACCAAAGAAGAACGTCTAATCACGAGTAGACATAAATTCCCTTCAAATTATCCCTCGGATTATTTATAAAACTGTCGACTCCTCTAAATTATGTACAAATACTCCGTCGAGTAACAAGCAGACCGATTATTCAATCCCAACGACCTTAATCCACCGACCGCAACTCTGCTTCGCCGTCAGAAGCGGTTGCGCAAAAAAAGCGAAAGAAAAGTCTCCTTACAAATTTGCGACGTACTTACGCGCTTGGTACGCGGGATGCGTTCTCCTTTCGCCTCGCCGTGAAGGTCGCAGCTGTGTTCTTAGCGTTTATCTCGGAGTCCACGATCCAGTCCGGGCTGCTGGACGAAGCGTCCAAGATTTTCACTCCGGACTTCACTCTGGCCCTGCAACGTTAATCGGTTAGCAATTAGTTGCTCGTTAGTCCGAAGGAAAAGAAGAAATCGATAACCCGGTCAAACGAATAATATCCCACCGTACAAACAACTTCGTGTACATACAGCGAACGTCGCTAAAATTCACGCTCGCATGCCGGTGCAAATCGAAAGGTTTGCGCAATTTGTAAAACCGTGTGCGACGCGCAAATATATTCCGGGTGAAATTAAAAATCGTCCGCCGACTGGGAGTTTCGACGTTGCCGTCGCGAGCTGTTGGTAAACACTGTTTATAAAAAAAAAAAAAATGAAGAATCGGGAGATGGAGGGAAACGACCCATAATTCCTGCGCGTTCAAGCTAATTATCCCGTTCCAATTACACGTTCGTGCGAATCAAATAATAAACGTTACGGTTAACGACGAATCTCTTTTGGAAGCGAAATTCGGGCAGATCTCGACGTGGATTAGCGAGGCAATAAATTAAGTGGAAACTGAATTTATCTTCGCTCGTTTCGGCCGCAATATGAGAGGGGTAAGGGCCTTATCAGTGACAAATTTATTGGAGTCTTTTGCTAAGATAAGCATAGAGAGGGTTAAACTATTAGAACGGTGTGCATTGGAATAATATACTTTACGAGTCAACCACGTTTACTCGAAACGAAGTGAAATTGTGGAAAACCAACGTTGTAATTTCTAAATCGATGTTTACGCTTTCCACATATTTATCTCTCCCAACGAGAATCTTCGCGCTCCGATCGAAATGTTCAAACAAAAATTACCCCTTTCCATCTTCTCGTTTGCCCGAACTATCTTTTCAAAATTTCACCCAATAAATACACACGATCGAGGGAGGTTGAAAGGAGAGAAACGAACGAAACGAAAACGACGTCGTGGGGAATATACCGAGGAGAGAAACTTTTCGCGCTAAAGACAACGAGGGGAGAGAGGAAAGGAAGGTGGAAAAGAGTTCAAGGGTGAAATCATAATTTCCCTCGAGTTTTTCCAATAACTCCGTAGCAATTTGTGCGCGATCGATGTTGCCTGGCAATCGTACGTTCAGCTCCTTGGAATAATGCGACTGGGACTGGGGTGGGGGGAGGGGGAGGCGACTCGTCGCTCGACTCTTCCACCTCCTTAGTTCCTCCAATTATCCATCTCTCGATCGAAAACGAAGCGTTACCCTTGGCAAAGCCCGAGAACGTTGCAGGTATCGGATTTCCGTTCGATCACACCGACGTGAGCCCTTGAGTACTCTTCGCGGTGTACGGCTCGAGAGCACCGCCACCGGCTCGATTGTCATTGCAATAATACCGACGTCCTCGACGCCGCAATATCGTGCGCGAGGAGTACTCGCGCTCTTTCGCGGGACGGGACCCAGAGAATCGTTTATCCCCCCCCCCCCCCCTCATACTTTATATCCTTCCGATTACCGATGCCAGATTTTCAAAATTGAATCTGTACCTCGGACGCGTGTACGCGCCGACGGTAACGCGTCTCTCGGGGAAAGCGAGGATTTTTCGTGGGGGAGGTCCCCGTTTGATTTGGGTCGAGTGTTTATGACCGGGAGGCTATATTGCACCGCAAATTTGGTATCGGAGGAGCGTGGCGCAGAGCAATTTGGATCCTTAACGGCAATCGCGGATTTTCGAACGTGAACGATTTTATTTGAAACGACGGAAGGGCTCGATGGATTTCTCGAATTTCTTTTCTTTTTTTTCGTGTTTTCGCCGATGGAGGGACGAAGGGATAGAAACGGCATGCGATTTTTGAACGATTCGTGGATCGAACTCGGTGCGAAATCGCGAAGGGATCAAAGTGTTCGCGATTGGGGGATAAATTGTGGTTGAGATTTTATTTCGATTTAACCGTATCGCGGGATTTGAAAGGGAGTTCGATGGATTTTTTTAATTTTCCGTTACCAATACGTTGGGAAAGAGAGAATTGCCAACTTTTAGATGACCGAACACGTTTTGGGACGAAGTGGAAATAGAAGTGGTTGGGACGGAGGATATACGAGCTGTTCATTTTGAAAGTGGCACAAGTCACTTTATGCTAATGGAATGTGGTGATTTTTTAATGATCATACGAAATCAGGAGGGAAGGGATTGTCTTGTAAAAATATAACTGAACCTTCGCAAAAGTTCGCAACGATATTTTTAAACATATTAAAATACAAACTCTTAAATACCTATCTCGATTTAAAACCAAAGTACGATAATCACGGTAAAGTGACATAAGCTGGAAACATGCCATCGTCGCGTCACGTGAGCTCAGGTACTATCATGGTATCTCACGTCACGGGGAAAAAGTGTAGATTACTTTTAATGTATTTCTAGATACTATATACTAGATTTTTAGATAATAGAGTGTACTTTTAATGTATTACAAAATGTAAATGCATCAGAACCACACTAACGTTACATCACGCATATCACACCCTCACTCTATTCTCATCACAGACACCGTGGTAGCACGTGAGCTCACGTGACGCGACGATAGCGTCTTTCCATCTTCAAGCTACTTTCAAAATAAACGACTCGAAGTGCCATTTAAATTTGACACCGATAGTTCGATGCCAATTGAATTCTCGGGAAAGCAGGAATCTTCGATGGATTCCGACAACTTTCCGTTTTCGATACGTCGCAGAGGTGGAGAGAAATAACGCGGGAATTTTTGAACGATCGGTGCGATTAAATTTATTCCACGATAGCGAAAAAGGGAAACGCGACGCCCACCGACGCGCCGAGGTATCCACCGCCGGTGCTTTTATTGAAATAATACTGTCGTTCGCGTCCCAGGAATATCGTAGGCGAGGAGCTTCCGTGTTCACTCGTGCCGCAGAAGCACGGGAATCGTTCATCCGTTACTCCTTCCATCGTGGTTTATGCGCAAGATTGAAATTTAAACGATCGCTTCCGTGAAACGGAATACCTGCGTGGGAGAGAGCTCGGGTAAGAAAAGAACTTCAGCGACGAATCGAATGGAAAACTTTTTAATTGGACCACTGCGAAACAGGAGTCGAGAAATCGAAATCATAAATTACGCGTAGTTCGAGGGGCTCATTTTTTCTTTTTTTTTCCATTATCGGTCTTTGATACTCCTCGGCTTGAAAATTACTTTGTTATAATTAAAATGACGATCGGTAATGAACCTTTGTGATGGAGGAATATTCTCGATCCTCTGAAGGCGAGAGTCAAATGCGACGTAGCGTTTTACAGAAAAATTAGATTCTCCGCTTTACACGTTTTGCAGGTATTATTTGTTGCGTAAGACGTTCTTTGATTTACAGTCTTCATGATTGGGGAGAAGTATTTATAGCGATTATTAAGTTTCTCTGTTCTTTTATTTTTCGATGAAAATGTAATTAACACTTTAAAGATCAAAGTGGAAATCTGTCTTTGACCCCGATTGTTTGACCCGTCCAACTCATTCTCACTCAATTTCTCCGCTTTTACGATGAAACGTAATTAACATTCTACGATTAAAGCGAAAATGAATATTTGTTTAAATTCGAATGATTCCTTACCCAATCGTTTGACCCGTGTCCAACTAATTCTCATTAAATTTCTGTTTTTACGATGAAGCGCAATTAACATTTTATGATCAAAGCGGAAAATCTGTATTTATTTTTATTCGAACGATTTCACGCTGTATCGTCCGGCTCGGCCCGACTCATTCTCGTTCGTTATCTCGTCGGTTGAGAGCGATAAAAAGAAATTCCCGGCAAAACGAATAACTACCGACGTTGCACGAATATTTCTCTCGCTCGCTGCGTTCGAGGGATTTTAAACCCACCCAAGATTAACACCCCGCGATCTCGAAATCCAAAGGAAACGCCGCGAGTGAAATTCGTTTCCCGTCTAAAAGTAAGCTGAGCGAACTAAAGCAAATAGACATCCCGACAGCGTCGGGACGCCGGGCGACGCTCGCGCGCGTTTGGTATCGGTACCTTCCTCACGAAACGAAAAAAAAAAAAAGGCCAACGTTCGGCACTCGAAAGGACATCTCTTCGCCGTCGCGACGCTGCCGCCGCCGGCTCGCTCCATGCTCTCGCGAGTAGTCTTCGCTCCGGGGAATTCACGCTCCAGTTACGTGACCGGGTCACGGGGTCGGTATTACAGGAGGAGGTTACGCGACGCCCGTCGTAGGCGTCTATCCGACGCCGCGCCGGACCGATAGATATCCGTGCTCTCCGCGCTCTCTCGCGCTCGGAGCAACAAATCAAACATTCGAGTTGGCGTTCAACGGGAAATATTTCATGCTTCGATCGGCGAGAGGCTCTCTCCTTCAGGAAACACGGCCTGGATACGAGAGGCGTCGTGGAAAAATGCGACGTACGTTATCGTCGTCGTCGTCGTCCCCCTCCACCGACGTGTCATCCCGACGTTCGGTTTTATCGAGGCGAGGAATTACATTTCGTTTTTTCTTTTTTTTTCTTTAATCTTCTCTCGTTGCGTTGCTTGGGTAGAATGTAACGCGGACAGGTGCAACGTCGGCTGGGTATTTGTAATAGAAAAGAAATAATGGTTCGCGATTTTTCGTATAAATCGCGGGATAGACAGTGACGGGTTCATCGCTGGCGACGCCTCTCGACGTCGAAACGAGATTTCGATCGCGACAGTGACGGATAATTTGTTTTCGAGCAACATAATCCCCGTTCTGTGGTGATACATCTTTTTTTATTGCGAATTATTACCAGCAAGAGAAAAGGGTAAGTGTGTAAGTAAAAGAGATTGTTGAGATTTTTATAATAATTGTGTGAAAAGAGATTGTTGAGATTTTTATAATAATTTTGTGAAAAGATATTGTTGAGATTTTTATAATAATTTTGTCAAATCTTTAACGATAAAAGAACCACAAAGAAACGCGAGGATTAAATAGTTTCGGGCCTTTTGATTATTCTCGGAATTCTGCGCTTCGATTAAACCGCGATTAATCGGAATTGTTAAAAAAAACGAACTCCGGTGTTATTATCACGAAACGGAAATCACGATGGAAAGTTATTTCAGCAATTAACGTCGACGAGTGGTTAAAAAGGATTATTCGAGAAACCCGGTGCGGGAGATGGCGATGGGTGAGAAATCGGTCAAACCGAAGTTTTTTAAGCAGTCTAGACCTTTTGTAAATCGGAGCTCCATTAAACCTAGCCCCGTCCGACGAGATCGATAATCGGGATTCGAAAAACGCTGGTTCGGATTATCGGGAGAACTCTTCTTTGCGCTACTATAATCCCTTCGTTGTAAGAAGGCTAGTGAAGATCGATCGGCACTTCGGAAAAAAGCGAGTAGCTCGTTAATCACTTTAAATCTGGCACAAATTACAACATACGTAACACAAAAGTCGTCTTGTTTGTACCTCGCGTCGACGGAAGCTTCTACAACGTTTCAAGCTGGTATAAAGACGATCGCGACGCGCGTAAGTACATCGTTGACAATTGATTCCGATATCAGCTAATAAAAGAAAATACCTAAATCTATGAATCTACAACCAATTTTAAACCATGTCACGAAAGATCGTATTTAACCGCGCGCGTTTCATATTTACGCACGCGAGAGAACAAAATTGTACAGGTGTGCATTTCTTCGAACTCTATTACGACATCCTACAAAGGCACGCATAAATTAATTCACGTTCCACACTATACCACGAATCACTCGCTACTCACTCGCACGAATCACCGATCCCTAATTTCCCAAGCCTCCCAAAGATCCCAGAAACCAACCTCACGTTCGATCGGCAAACTCCGACGGCGGGGGAACAAATTTCAACAATCGCGCGCTACGCTTCGCCTTCGCGGAGAATCGAATTAGCACGCTCGCCGTGGTACCCGATCATCGGAGGAAAATGAATCCGGTGGAAGAGCATAACGAGGTTAGGCTTACGGCTAAAAGCAAATTAGGGTGTAACGGTAGGTGAGAGGGGTGTACGTTGCGAGAGAGTGTCCAGGCATTAGCCGCGATTCACGTGTACGCGCGAAAAGGGCAGCGGCGAAAAAGGGTGGGCAACGAAGGGAGAGGAGAAGAATTGTCTGGCGTCAGAAAAGAACGAGCACAAAGGAGAAAGAGGAGGCGAGGGGGGTGGGGGGGGGGGGAGGGCTTTCGCCAGGGTTGGGTAGCTGAGCTGGCTGGTTGCCGTTGCTTGCTTTTTTTTTTCTCCCTCTCTCTCTCTCTCTATCTCTCGTTTTAAATGGAACTCGACGTGGAATGGCAGCGCGTTTTGCCGAGGCAATTACAAGTTCGGATCAAGTTATTTCCGCGGGGCTATCGGGGAAGCATTTACATACAAATCGTCGACGCGCAAAGCGGCCTGGGGCCGATCTCCGTTGCGTGAGGGGGGCAGGGGAGGGGGAGGGGGGGACGTTTCCACATTGACGAATGACCGCTGTCCACCACCGGCCACAATTTATTCAATGACTGCCACCGTTCGCGCGCTTCCGATCGATCCTGAAATGCGAGCTCGCACGGACCATTGCGTAACAATCCGATGCGAGAAACGTTTGATTAAACTGCCGAGCGTCACCGATAATTCGTCCGATAATTATGATCGAAATGGAGACGAGCAGTCGTTAGTAAACACAATTTTGTCCCGGATTACGCGCGACGCGAATTTTCCTCCACCGACTTTCACGTTTCCGGGGAAACGGACTTTTCGCGGGTAGACGCGCGGGTTTTCTCGACGTCGTTTATGATCTTCGGAGTGACGTTCGTCATTTGTAATCGATTTGATTGATTTATTTGTCGCGATGAAATGCTTGGATGAGATTTCGAGAATTTTCAGACGATAAAAACTTTGGGAACGAAGTTTAGTTATACGTATAGTTGATACAGCGATTTAAAAGTGTAGAAGTTATTTCCATATTTTGCATACACCGCGGGAAAAAAAGAATTTCACAAATCAATTCGATGGTATCATCAATTTTTCGAAACCTCGATGAACGAAAATTTGGAAAACGTGACACGTAACTCTCAAAGACTCGCGCGTCTCGCCGCGAGAATCTTTCCATCGAGATGCCTGCTTAAAATTTAAATTTTTCTCCCAACGTCGGAGTGGCTCGGTAAAAGATTCCGGACACCGTGATCGGACTTTGGGAAACGGCGTTATATCGAGATGTTGTTTCACCTCGATTGTATCTTATTCAGAGTTACACCTCGTTCCCAGGGATGCTCGTGGGGGACACGACGGGGTAAAAATAAATCCCGCAGTAGCTACGAGGTTGCGATACGAAATAACACGATGTTCCCGAGATAACGAGTAAACTACGCGGAAACTGGGCGTTAGTTATCCGATTTCAAAGTAAGCCAAGACTGTCCGCGAGTGTCTGTCATTCTGGCGTTCAGGAAAAAAAAAAAACAAAAACAAAGAAAGAGAGAAAAAAGAAAACTCATCTAGCGCGAGGATATTCCCCGTTCTATCGAATCGGAAATAGATATCGCTTTTCAGACGTACGAGAGATCAAACCGATACGCGGGAAACGTCGTAAATATTTCCGCGCGATGAGAACCACGGCGAGCAATTTTCTTTTTTTTTTTTCTTTTTTATTATTTAAATGGAAAAACTGGTACGCGTTCGTTTCTTTCGTTCGCGTCGCGACGAGTATGCAAAAATGACGACGATGACCCCTGAACCCCGCGAGTTTTTGACTCATCGATATTCGATAATCGTTATCGCGCTGCCGGAGCGACCAAAACGGGTCGAGCTTAGGCCATTTTCACAGCGGAATGGATTCCGCTGCGACGCGATTAACGTTGCGGCGACGAGTTTTGAGTGTGACGGACGGATAACGATTCGGGTACCGGTGAAGAACGGTGTGCCGCGTCGGGATTGATTTGAAACTCTATCCGACTAAAGGGGATTGGTTCGCAAAGTTATTTCCGGTTGAGAATCGTCTGCTGGTCAAATCGTACGGTTTGTATCGTCGTAGCGCCGCCGGTGTGAAAGACCCGATAAACGCGTGCTGCGTTGGTTAAATCGAGCTGCTTCACGCTTCCGCCGACATATTTTATTATCGTAGTACAACTGTGTTTCTTGGAACGCGGAATTAGGCCGGAAGTGCTATTTTTTTTACTCGTACGCGTATAATCGTTATTACGCGTCGAGGTCTCTTGGCGGCGGTAACGGAAATTCGAATCGAAATTACGTCGTTTCAACGTGAAAATGGCTTTAACATCGCGATCCAAGACGCCGCAACGACAACGTCGCGACGACATTTTTCTTACGTGAATTGATACGAGCCGAAACGACGGTACGGTGTACTCATGACGAAACTGCTGGCAAACTACGAGAGTTTACTAACAATGGAAGGGTCATAACTTCGCCGAGGTACTTGACAATTCATCCAATTAGGAAATTTCTATCCCCCTACCTGCACCCCTTGCCCCCCCCCCGCCCCCCCCCCCCCTCCAACGTCTCGCTCCACTTTTTGTCCGCGAAGAACTCGCGTTCTCTCGAGGGTGCATTAAAGCAGTTTTCGAGAAACATCGCTGCGTATAGAATAAAAAGAATGAAATAGCAAAAAAAAAAGAAACAACAAAAAAAGCAACGAGCGCGAGAGTACAACCGGCAAAGTGAATTTCAACTCCGCCGCGGTCTTTGCTGAATTTCATCGCGTGTTTTTCGACTGTTACGCGAATTAACGAAAATGAAAAAGAAACTCGGCGAGTGTTTCGCGCTTCCCCCTCCCCTCGCTACTGTTTTAAATTACAGGACTTACGGACGGACTAAATAGACCGTGCAAATATTTGCATCGAAATAATACCCGCCGCAACGCTACTTTTAACTGTCTCGCAGTTACCGTCGGAGTTTGGTGTAGAGGTGGGGGAAGGGTGGGGGGGATAATTAAAATTTGGTAAAATTGTAGCGTTCGTGTCCTACCGGTGAAATTGGCCCGGACGGATCGTCGCGACGGATAGCGCAATTTTCATTTCTACCTGGAAATTAATTAACGAACATAGCCCGGAGGAGAGCTTCGCTTGGACAGCCGATGAGAATTGAGCTAAATCATTGGTCGAATCGACAACTATAGAATGAAATGTACATAACTATGAAAATTACCGCGATCGCTTTTTTCTCCATCGTATTTCTTCGATAATTAAATTATATAAAACCAACATGATAAAAATAATCGGCCTTCTTGGCGTCAGGCATTTGCCGATAGGCAGTTATTAGTTGCCGGGCGCCGAGATTCAAATTATAAATATGTCAGTTGTATTCGAGTTCTGAGAAGGAACGGTTATGTTCTCTATATTCTAGCAATAAACGTTACTTTACAAATATCCCTATTTTGCGGTCGCGTTCTCGCACGATTCGTAACAGTATTAATATTCGTCAAATCATAATTAACCAAAAGTCCTCAACCAATGAAGCGTATTCTACCTTACCTGAGATAAACAGCGATGACCAGGGTTGGCCTCTCCTGCCTAGAATCGGTGACCTTGGACGGATGCAGGAAAGCTGGCACGTGCAACCTGGACCTCGGATACAATGGACCGTGTGGTACGAGTAGCGTCAACGAGTCGTCCGCCCTGAGCTCCTTGTAGTCCGCCCTGTTCGGTGCCAACGGCACCTGACCCAACGGCGTAACAGGTTGAATCTGCACTCTGGGCCTACAGAACGCCGATCCTGCTCCGTTATCCCCGACGCCGCCGCCGCCGCCACCTCCGCCGCCGCCGCCCTCCTCGGAACGCGGCTCCAGTACGGAGTACGCTACCTGTACGAGCCGCGGCAGTGTCTTGGCGACCTTGACCCGACCGGAAGCGTCCGGCGGTGGTAACGGTGCCCACCAATCGGCGGGTATCGTGATCTGTGCCAGGCAAACGCCGTTCTCCCCGTCCGGGCTGCAGGCAGCCGTCAGCGCTGACGTCGCTGACGCCGAGGCTGACGAACCGGACGAGGAAGACGAGGAGGATGAGGATGAGGAGGAGGAGAAACCTCTCCCGTTATTCCTGACCCCGCTGTTTCTCAACGGAGTAGCTAGGCTCGCGTGCAGTACCACGCAGACCCTCTGATGACGGGCCAGCAGCAACTGACGCCTTCCGCCCGCCTCGCTTCCGGCGTGGAAGAGCACTCGCAGTACCGGCGAGTCGCGCGGCACGCTATTGCCGACCAGGTGTGCCGACATGTCAAGGTGACGTGCGCCCAGCTCCTGAGCGTCGAGTATCGTCGCCGCGGTCAGATTACGTCGGGTCTCCGGTCCCGGTAGGGCGTCGAGGGGATCCGGTACGATGTAGCGGGCGGGTACGGTCTGCTTCGTGCTAAATGGACCGTACGTCGCTCTGACGGAGACCGGTTCGCTCGTCTGAAAGACGGTGAATTTGTCGATCGAGAGGATCGAGCCCGGCGTGGGCGACGGTACAGCGCCATTTCCGCTCGACGACGTACCGCCCGTTGACGAGGACGAGACAGGTGGCGCTGAGTCCGCTCTGGCTGGATAGTACTGTCGCGGCGTGTGCTTCAGAAAGAAACCGCCGTCTTTGTTGTCGAAGTGCACCTCCACCGAAGCCGCCACGTCTGGAAATGAGAAGAGGAAGAAGAGTTTAGCGGGACCGTTTTGGGTGGTTGGAGAGAAGAACGTTATAGAGCGAGAGACGTTGACGCGGGACAAAAGGTGTACCGCCGCCGCACGACGACGGAGACGGCAAAGGGAATTTTCGATTCCCGTCAAATGATTGGCTTCGCTCCCGTGACTTTCCGCGTACCCGCTAAATTGGCGTGCTCTCGTTACGCGCGGTATGGGCGCGTTTAAACTAACGCGCGCGAGGGGATGAAAGTGCGCCGGGGGGGAATTGCGACGGTGGTATTAACGATCTTTCATCCCTCTCTCTCTCTCTATCTGTGCATCGTCGAATCGATTCAACGGCCCTCGCCGAATTTTTATCACTCTGGATTTTCGAGTGATCGTGAACCGCGAATTTTGTCGGAACAAAATGTTACGGTAATGGGGTTTTTGGGAAAAATATTTTTCGGAACGAAGTAAGCGGTGATGTAAGAGAAAATTAGTAAGCAGTTTTTTAATGAATTTATTCTACTTTGATCGCAAACTTCTTCCTATCAAGAATACATGTAACTACGTGTTGAAGCGTGAATCAATTAAGATTCCCGATATGGTTTATAATTGAAATATTTTCGAAAATCAACGGTTGATGGACGAGAACAAACAAGCTTTCCTTATTTGTCTTAAAATGTTATGGTAATATTGAATGTAATTAACTCTCGAAGAACGCCGAAGGCAATGATCATTAAATATTCAACTAAAATTATTAGACCGACAATAGAAGATGACTTCTTATGCTCGATCAAGTCTTTAGTTAGTGATTCGGCAACGAATCACCAATACTTGAGCAAGTCTCTTTTATTATAAATAGATGACAACACAATTGCTTGCTCAAGTTTTTATTTTATAATTTAATTATAAAACCATTGCTTGACCGCCACGTATACCCGACTAAAAACGTAAAACCGCGTCGAAACGAGTAACGAATCGTTCGGAATGTCATTCACGTGATACGACGAAAAAAGAAAAACTAAGAAAACGAGCGAGCGTCTTTTGCGCACACTTCCATTTACGAAAACCGCCATTCGAATCGCACGACCGGTTTCCCCTCGCAAAACGCAATTGCAATTGATACGGATCAGAAATTTCGAGGAACGGTAGCCTCCGAGACAAAGTTCGCCCACTTACGTGCGTTCGGAAGTCCACACAGGTGAGCGGAGAAGTTGTAAATCGACGCGGGGAGGAAGTTGGGGCAGGGGGGGGGGGAGGGGGGGTGGCGAGGCGTGGCATAGCTGCGCTCGATCCGGACATAAATTTCCGGAGAAATCCTCCGCTAAGCGCCAGCTGCCCGCACACCCTCCCGACCCCCCGTAAAATGTAGGAGAACGCGTGGAAAGGTGAAGCCAATTCAACCCCCCCCCCTCCCTCCCCCTCGTCGCTTATCTTTCGCGCTACTCATTCCACCTCCCACCCTCTGTCTTCCTACGTTACTTCCACCTCCTTTTTCTTCTACCACCCCCCCCCGCCCCACCCTCCTCACCCTTTCGGCAAATGAAACATTTCCCTTCCACGCTAGGGGGTAGTTTCAGGGACGGAACGGTGCGAGCGTAAAAAGAGAAATTCGAGCCGCGATCACTGTTTGCTCGCAATTACTTGTTCGATACCATAAACCTTTCATTGCGGGGGTACTCATTGTTTATTCATTCGAGCGCTCGATCGGGCCGCTCCGACGATACTTCAGCTTCGTGTCACCGTGTTTCCGTGCTAACGAATTTATTTCAATTAAAACGCAATATTCCCGGAAATGGGTGGGATATCGGATTATTTATTGAATGCAGGTTAAAATCTAAAAGAGACAGGCATTGATGATTCGAGATCGACGTGTCCCGGGCGATCGATCGCTCGTTCGTTCGTTCGTTCGTTCGTTTCCCTTCCTGGGCGGATTCGATCCGTGGGGCGTTTGTAGGTATGGAGCACGATGATCCCAGTTGTTATTAAAGTTTATCGTCGTTTCATTTATATAGAGGCACGTCGAACCACTGATATTTCTTCGGTTGGCTCTCGTCCAGCTCGTACTCCAAGCAACGTCTAGGATAACTGTCGAGGAACATTTGCAGTTTTGTCTTTATGTTCATATACCGTTGAATATCTTCGAATTCGAATCATTAGAAACATTCACGACTAGTATAAAACTATAACTCTATGCAAATACGAAATTTGAAAAATTGACAAAATTTGTTAATCGATTCGTCCATTTTTTAGAGCTCGTAGAGTTTGATGAAATTATTCATTCAATTTCTACGACGGTGTTGATTAATTAACTTTGGCTTTTAAAATAGATATTTAAAATATTTTGAAATTTTTTAAATATCTCTGTTTATTAGAAGAATCCACGGTTTCTATCGATAATTAAATATGATTGATTCAATAACTTCAATCGTTTGATTCGAACAATCTGAAATATTTTCAAGTTTTCTCAACATCATTATATTCGTATTTGTTACAAGAGTCCGCTGAATCGTTAGACATATATTCGAATAACCTCGGGTACGTCCTCGGACTTACGTTGTGGAATGTTTGCAACCAACGATCGGATAATCCTCACGGAAACACTGAGTGTTCAATACGCTAAAGTAGAAGACTCCGACGCTGCCACCGGCACCGTCCTCGGAACGATGAAGACAATCGTAAAACCTCTCGTCGCACGAACAATGTAACCTGACAGTTTGACAGAGTGATATTAAAGTTGCAAGTGGTGTGAAATAAAATTCGAAGTTCCCCGTTACGGTAACCGAGTTACCATTTCTTTTAACCTTCATTATACCGTGACACGAATAACAAATCGAGCGGCGACTTTCGTATCGTTTTGATTTGACGTTCGAAAACGGTTGTTCCCGAAATTGAAACAGAGGCTCGAGGCACGACCGCCAAACAATTATATAATATCGATCGAATATAAAATAAATTCAATTAATAATTAATCGCGAGCATGTATAAACGAGTAATTGATTTTAAACGGAAAATAGAAGTGGTGTAGAATTGTTTGAAAATAATGACCCTCGGGGCAGTCCCTTTACGGTAAATAATAAAAGTATAAAAATAAATAATAAAGTACGCGAGGGTACGTAAAGTATTGTACAATTAATGGAAAACATTAACCCCTCTAAACAGTCCTTCGAGACAATTATTCGCTAAACAGTTTAATCAATATTTCACGATTCCCGGTTTAATAAATATCGCGTTTCCACGAGTTATCGGTTGAAACTTTTATTACTACACGAGTATGTTTTATTAATCGATGCTTCGACTTCGAGAAGATATCGGTTTATCTTCGTAGTAACAAAATGGTAATTAATTCGTAGAGTACGTATTTGGCAGTCGGTATTCCCGATCTTGAGCATGCCAGGCGTTCAATATTCAATGCGAGTGATTCATGCGGGGCCTGGAGTTAACTCGGCACGCCTACGAGGCGACGTACGAACATGTGTCAGCCCCAACCGAGTGTAATTTCTCACAGAAAGCTGGATATTTGATCAACAAAAGTTGGACCGACGTGGGAGTTCACGCGAGGTCAACATTAACGTGGAAAACGCGTCGCGGTCCTTTGTGCGCAAACAATAAAACCGAAACGCGGCCCCCAAATGGGGATAAAACAATTTCGATGTTTATCGGGTAAAGGAAACTTTAATTCGAAAAGTACTCGCAAACGACGGTTGAATTTTGTTGAAAATTTTGGTTAAACACAGAAATAAATGTGGCTAAGATTTGCGTTATAAAAAGATCTATCGTTTTTACGAGAGAAAACTTATCGATATCTATTTTTACAAGTTCATAGAAAAATTCTTCCTTGGCAATTTTTTCAGTTAAAAATACTCTAAAAATTCTATGATAGCCAAAACTATACGCGCGAATTTCATGGTATAATAAATCCGAAGGAATTTTTCGTTATCCTCGTATAAAAACTCATCAATGATCGTTCAATTACCCGTGGAAATTTTTATAGAAAAACTTTGCCTCGCTAACTTCTAGGATAAACCTTTTCCAAAAATTGCGCTCAAGCGAAAACCTATACGCGTCAATTTTATGGTATAATAAATTCGATGGACTTTACGTTGTCGTTATATCAAGATTCATCATCTATCTATGGTCGCTCGAATGCCCTTTTGAAATTTTTAAGAGAGAGAACCCGGATACCAGGAAATTCGCGGTGACTCCACCCGAATGAGAACATACGGAAGAAGCGGAATAAAAACCTCGTATAAAACGTGGGATTGGTCAATCCGTGATTGATCTGCTTAGCTTCGATGACGTCGTCGCACATATCGTGTTCCCTGCAGCAGGAGTCGGTTTCACCGTATTTCCCTAGATCCTCGGGATTCGCCGCCACGTTACCGCTTCCGCACCATTTCGTTCCTGCAGGAAATTCCGCAGAATCGTAGGAAGCTCGTAATCAAGAGCCATCGATGAGAGAACTCTCTCTCTCTCTCTCACTTCTCTTTTAGCCTTGGCGATTTCGCATCTCACCTGGGAATATCAGGCTCATTCTCTGTTTCGGCTTCTCGGCGACGTCGTTGCTTCCGGTAGCGTCGCGGTCTCTGTAGTAAATCACCCATGCGTGCACGGAGACGTCGAGAAAGAGCCATGGGAGGATCGATAAAAACGCGAAAGGATGCATCGTTCGCGCTAGAGAATGACGAGGAAGCCACCACTGGCGACGGGTACTGACTTTTCCAAGGAGACGGGGGAGAAACGTAGTTACTTCCGCGGCTATTCGATGGAACGAGGGCGGACTTTGCTCTTTTTACCGGGCTTATATGAAAAAGCCCTTCCCCCCACGGCGACCCACTTCCGTCGGCATCTAATCGCGAGAATTACGCTCCGCGTACGAAATAGGCGACCGCTGTGTCGCGATAATCAGGTTCCGTTTGACACGGGAAGCGAGTCGAAGATGGGAAACGGAAAATCGTATCTCGGGGGGGTATCCCGCTGATTCCAGCGATAAATTCTCGGGACGCTCGTGTCTCCGATGGGAAATTTATACGTCGGCGACGTCGATAATCAGCCGTGCGTTGAAGTAAAGTTAATCGCGTGGATGTCAATGCGAAAGGAGTAATTAATTACGGGAGGGACAGAATAGCGATGTTAAATTATTTAAAAATAGACACTCTATTGGAATGAACAAAAATATATCAGATTACATACTGCAGGGTCATGTAAAAAGACATGAAGGTAACCACGCTGCGCTTTTGTTTTATATCCAACGCAACGAAACTGTTTGTGTTACAAAAGATTGATTGGCTAGCAAAGAACTAAGAAATATAAAAGTGGCTATCGTTTAATATAATACAGCTTCCTTATTTTTTAATTAATACCCTCCAAACAGTTCTTTACAGATGTATTATAGAACTATAAACTACTTTTTTGGAATTATTATCGAGACACTTTTTGCTGGACAATCGTTCGCTTGGAAAAAGATAATCAATTTACCATTATTAACTATTTAATTATTTTACTTTAACCCCTAAACCTTGAATTTCGACACTAATATTCCGGATCCTGCAGATCCGACAAACCTATAAAATTTTGAACAATGCTAACGTCCGAGAATAAATTGATAACGAATACGACCCGCAATTCATCCTTTCGCGATCGAATTAAATAACTTGGGATCGGTGTTGACCTCGCGATACCAGTTAAGAGTTCCAAACTACCGGCGAGCATAAATAATTCCGTACGGTTAACAACCCTTTACGCGGGGG
This sequence comes from Pemphredon lugubris, assembly GCA_933228935.1. NCBI lineage: Eukaryota > Metazoa > Arthropoda > Insecta > Hymenoptera > Crabronidae > Pemphredon > Pemphredon lugubris. The sequence continues at coordinate 68,080,826 of OW121815.1, forward strand.
GGGGGGGATGGAATTCAATATTTACCGTGGGCCGAAATCATTGTCGAAAAGAATATTCGATGCTCTCCCGAAAGTTCGCGGGCACGGGAACGAATGAGTTTTTATCACCAGCGATATGTAAATCGGTCGGTAATTTGAATAATTGACGAAGCAAGGCGGGGGGAATGCGGTTCAGCGGTAGTTTGGTACGTATTGTACTCGCGATAAATAGACAAATCCCGTCGAACAGGGAACGTGTTTCTTTACATACCGCGACGCGAATGGGAAAAAAAAAAGAAAAAAAAACTACGGTGACAGGCGAGCGCTCGAAGCATTTGAAAAGCTTCGGACCAGAATACGTCAATATTTCAATATTGCATTCCGATCGCGGTGCCAATAAAAATCTTCTTCGACCGGTTGCACGGTGCTCGAGTAGAACAAATAAATCGATGACGAGTCGGCACGGCGGTAGAATAAAAACGAATCGGCGAGGGAAGCGCCGGTTTAATTGATGCCGCCGCGTCATTGAATTTTATTATGCGTTCCGTCATTGCGACAAGCAGGGAATACGCTCGCGGTTTATTTTAATTAAATCGCAAGCATGAGACTTGAAAGTTCCAGGTAATTTATATCGATGCTTTGAATCTAAAGAGAAGTGGTTTTTGTAGGGAGGCGTATACGTATAGCATGTGTCGCGAGGAAGAATAACCTCGCATTTTTTATATTTGTACCAGAGAGTGATATTTTTATAAACGATTCCCGATGCCATCGAATTACTCCGATGTCATTTTTACTACCAACCTTTAAGCGCAAACTCAAATATAGATTTATTTCTTACTCGTACTTTCGTTCTAAACAAATGCTTGTAAAAACGAAATTTGGAGAAAATAAGCGTACATTCGCGTGTCGCGAGAGACACCAGATTTCTCTCTCTCCCTCATTCGTCCTTTCGTTCTAAAACCAAAAAACGAGTAAGAATTACTCCGTTACCACTCCAATTAGCCATCAATTCGCTAACATCGCTTTCCCCATATTTCGAGCTTCCCTCTCACGGGCAGTCCCCCACGCGGCACGTCCCTTTATCATCCGCGATCTCCTCGAGATCGGGGCACAAAAAGTGCCGGATATTTCGTGGTCCCACGAGACCGTTCTGACGACGCCCACACTCGGCCAGCCAGATACCGACCGCTGTAATGCGTTCCTCGGGCACCGGCGCGCCAATTCCGGGTACTCGAAAGAACGTCGCCAAACGACCTTCCCGCACCTCCGTTTCCATTCTCCTCAGGAACTCCTCGAGAGGATCGGGCGGCGGTGGCGTGGGGACGCGTTCGATCTCTCGCACCGGCTCCAGACACTCGCAAATGCCGCGAAGAATATTTTCCAGCCCTATGGGCTCGTAGTAGTCGAGCTCGTCCGACGTGACGCCGCCCTCGCCCTCGCCCCTCGTCGCGAACTCCGAGGAAAATTCGTCGTCGCGTGCCTCGGCGTCGTCGACGACGTCGTCGGGAAGGAAATCGGGAGGTTCGACCTCGGGAAACTCGTACTCCTCGTCGTTTGGTTTTTCAGGATCCGTGGGTGGCTGGGTTCAAAGATCGAGGGTCGAACGTGAGTATCGACGTTGACTGCGCACTTTCGTGATTATCGTGTGAAAGTTATACTCTTTGAGGAGAGTAACGCGTAGGCGTGTGCGTTCAGTCGTTTAAAAGTTGAAATTATTCTCAGTGACAAAATTAATGGAACATTGGATAATGATCGGAATCTGGCGTAGAACTATTCACCGCAGAATCGCTCAACGATAGACAGAAGAAACATAATATGTGGCGGCAAAAGAGAATGAAGTATCTATTTCACGCTTTAGTAACTTCGTCCTTTAAGAGATTAATCCCGGTCGACTACAAGTTTTTTTTATCTCAAAGACATCTTTCCGTAATGAGATTGACGTTTCTTCGATAATTCGTTCGTTGTCAGTCGTAATAGTCGCTAGTAGTGTCTAAATCAAAACTACGCGCAGCGACGTATTTTTTATTTACAAAAAAAAATCAATTGCAACGCCCTATATAATATAGTCCACAGACTTTTCACCTAGCGATTTTCATGCGTCCGATCCCATGAAAATCGACTTTGCGATATCTATTCGAAAAATTCAAGATACGACGTCAAGTCGAAGAGCAATTTTTCAAAAATTCGTATAGCGCTACCGATAAGCGTTCGAACAAACCCGACGGTTACGCGGTCCACACGAATTAATCAAGAATTCCCTCGAAGCGTTCAAACATCCATTCTCCGAATACGAAAGCGAGTAACGTTTCGTCCACGCTTCGTAACGCCACTCGCGTTTCCCATCACGCGATTTTCATCTCTTATCCCCCACGATTTCGAGAACGCCACGCGTTTCCTCGAGTAATTTCCGACTCTCCTCGTTTACGAACCTCACTCCTCCTCTCCTGTAACCCCCCGTCCGTCGCTTCCGTCGGCTCCGTCTCAATTTCGGCCTCGTCCCGCGGAACTGACTCTTTCCCATGCACTACATCAATTTCGGAGTGTCTCCCGTCATCCCCGTAATCCTTCAAGACCTGGAGGGTGCAGGAGGCGTCGCTGCCGCTGGATACCGCCCCGCAAATATCCTGGTCGGCGTCTTCCTCCTGACACGGAGGGTCGATTGAAACTGACACGTTTACCCACTGCCGATGACAGGGATGGGGAAAAAGAAACCCGGGAGGGGGGGGGGGGGGAGAGAGATATTAATTGTCCGCCATCGAGAACTTTCCTCGTCCACCTCCTCACCCCACGAGTGATATACGATTCGATCGATCGCCGCGATAACGATTGACTTCGAGAGCATGGTTGACCGATAGCGCCGTATCAGCGGTTCTTCAATATCTTCGCGATAATCGGTACACGGAATTACATTCGACGGAGCGCGCAGCTACGGAGGGGCGATACGCGAATTTCGCGGAAATTACGTGTTCGACGGAACTCTGACTCTGCGCGTGAAACGTTTGACAGCATAATCGCGACCGTGGTAAATTTTCAATTCGCAGCGCGGTTTGAAATTACAGAGTTTTGAACCTTCATCGGCCGCTCCCTCGTTATCGTTAACGTGTATTTTATTCGAATAATGTGAAATTAAATAGAAATTGCTATTCACGATATTTAATTAATTACATGGCGCGCTCGTAACGATGAACCGTTCGCGTCTTCATTAACGTTTAATTAAATACGTCGTTTCCACGAGCTCCCACTTTCGAGAATCGTCGAATAGAAAGAACGTAAAAACTAGTTTTATGAACAAAATCATGAATATCGTATAAACGCATAACGAATCGATCGGTAGGCTCGCGGGATCGTCTATCCCAACGCGAAACGGACAAATATCGTATTCAAAAAACAAAAATGTACTGTCAACTCCCCGGCGGATTTTCCACTTTGGGAAACGCTGTAGCGAACCGTGTAACGTCCAACAGCCTCGACCGTAACGATACAATCGTAACGACGCACGGGAAATTGTCCGATTCTCGATGTTTGCGCGAATCGGCAATCCCCGCCGGTGTTGATAATTCAAAACGGGGCCACACGAGAAGCGGCAAAACCGTGCGCGCCTCGCGCAAATAATTATTTTATTCCCGTCGCGTCTGCCGCGGACACGGCTTTATTCGCCGTCCTACGCGTTATTAACGCGATTACGTTTAACCGTTGCAATCACCGAATACCACCGGGGGGGGAGGGCGCAGAGATCACGCTTTTGCGTTGAATATGATCGACGGCTCTTGCCACTGCCGCTTCTCGTCGACGTGAGTGGCGAAACGTGTTCATCTTTTCTTTCAAGAGAGAAAGAGCCTTTTGTTCTCCTCGTAAGGTACAGAGTTCGGTAAGTAAAAGCAGGGATGGTAAAAGATGCCGGATAACGATCTACCACCTTCGCAGAGCAACGTATATCGCACGAAGATTGTGCGCGAGAACAAAGAAATTAGTGAAAACTTTCTACGATTACGTTTAATCGTCGTAATCACCGCGAAGCCACCGGGGCGTTGATATCGTGCGTTCCGTCGAATATACTCGACGGCGCTCCTCGCTCCCACCCGCTTCCCATCGTCTAGAGTGCCGAGACGTGCTTTGCTTTTTTCGAGAAAAGAAAAGTCAAAGAAAAGAGGAATCTTTTGTTTTCCTCGTAACGTGAAATTTCAGTGACTCGCGCAAAATTTGAGAACAATCTACTACCTTTACCGAGCAATAGTATTTCCTACAAAAAAACGTACTCGCGATAACGAACAAAGAAATTAGAAAAAAAAATGTCTAAAATTACGTTCATCCTTCGTAATCAGCGTAGCCACCGGGTGCGCAGAATTCATACGTTCCGTCGAACATACTCGACGACGCTCTCGCTTCCACCGCTTCCCATCGTTTGAGACGTACTTTTTTTTCAAGGAAAGAAAAGTCAAGAAAAAGGGGAATCTTTTGTTTTTCTCGTAACGTGAAATTTCAGTGACTCGCGCAAAATTTGAGAACAATCTACTACCTTTACCGAGCAATAGTATTTCCTACAAAAAAAACGTACTCGCGATAACGAACAATGAAATTAGAAAAAAAAATTTCTAAAATTACGTTCACCCGTCGTAATCAGCGTAGCCACCGGGTGCGCAGAATTCATACGTTCCGTCGAACATACTCGACGGCGCTCTCGCTACCACCCGCTTCCCATCGACGAGAGTGCCGAAACGTGTTTTTTTTTCCCTCCCATCGAGCGGATCTCAAACGCATCCGGAGGGGGGAAAAAAAAAAAAAAAAAAAAAAAGACCGATGTTTTATGCATTCGAATGGAAAACGTTTTTGGGTATACCTCCTCGGCGGTGGCGTCAAAGCGATAGACTTTCGAGTCGAACGTGATGGTCGACGCCTCGGAAACGGAAGTACGGCCGCAGGGACGGAAGAGGTCCTCAGCTTCTAAAACCCGATCCGTGGAAAGGCAAGGACACTCGCCGCTGCAATCGAGCTCGGCCAGGTACACGTAGAGATCGATGAATATCAGGAGCGGTATCATCGCCGAGCCGCCTTCGGCCTCGTCAGTCAGTAATTCGCAGACGTATATCATCGTTTCGAATAGATTCTGCGAGCGTACGGGAGGGGGGAATGAATCGTGCGCGGAATTACCCCCCCACAACAATGGGGAATGATTAATTTAATTCCGCGGTAACAATGATACGGTGATTCGCATTAGTGCCCCCGCGGGAGGGGGGGGGGGGGATTTAAATGTACCGCCCGTCGTCTAGAATCCGTTTGAATTTCGGTACGTTGACCTTCGGGCTGTGGAATGAAAAATTCTGACGAGTACGATTTTCGTGGAAGAATGGAAATCAATGGCGTGACGGTAGAAGGATCGCGTGGCGTCGCGACGATATCGTGATCTCGGTTTTTAAGATAACGAGGAAAAATGAAACGGTTTAGGTCAGAGTCGGAGATCGTAAATCGAGTATACCTGTCGGATCGAGAAATTAGTATGGAGATCGTAGTATACTTGAAACCGCTGGTTTTAATGCCAAAGAATTGTGACTTTATGACGCAGGTGAAAACAATTGCGCGCTAATGCACCGTCGTGTCCCGGTTTTTTTTTTTTTTTAATAGCGATGGAAATAGAAACTATTCAGGTCGATTCAGAGATCGTAAATTAAGCTTACCTGTCGAGCCGAGAAATTATTAGTATCGAGAGTATAGAGCGTTTGAAAATTCTAGTGGTAATACCGAAGAATCGTGTCGCTGCGATGGAAGTGAAAACAATTGCGCGATAATACAACGTCAGGTCTGATTTTCCAACACCGAAGAAAGATGAGACACCGTAATTCCCCTTTGAAATATTGAATATACCCGCCAATCCGAGAAACGCGAAATCCAGAGACCGCCGCGACAGTTTCGAATAAGCCGTAGTGGAGTAAAAAGGAAGAAAAAAAATTGCGCATTAAAGCGACAATCTCGCCTCTCGTATTTAGAACGACGAAGAAAATCAATTAGCGGTCTCGCCTAAAAATATCTCCGAAGCGATAGAATACAAACAGAGAAGAGAGAGAGAGAAAAATCACACGCCGAGGGGGACAGGGCGCTCTATTTTAGGTATTTCACGCCGGAATGTCGTGTGCCGGCGTCTATTTTCGGCCCCCAGACGGCTTACCTTTCCCAAGAATCCGCAAGCGATCGCGAGGAATTTGTAAAAGTCGCAAACGCTGGTGGCCAGTAGCCCGCCGATAACGAAAATCTGATAGAGGCTCTCGTCGGTGAGAGCGATGCCGCGCCAATCCTCCAAAAGAGCGGTCAAACGTACCTTCCTCGCGTGACCGAACCTGTTCAAAAGGGTCTTCAGGTAGCCAGGTGTGATGCCGGAGGGATGGCAGAAGGGCGGATACTCGAGTCTCTCCTAGGGGAAAATCGCGGCAGCCGTAATAATTCGCGTACGACGGTACCCGAAATAAATCAGCCGATTATTGCGTCGGGTCATGGACAGCGACGGCGGTGGCTCGTAATCCGCTGCCGTGGCGTTAAATTTTTCAAATTAAAAAATTCTAAGTGGGGCACAGGCCAACGGGCGTATTTTTGGTGAAAATGGAGAAATGTCGCGCCGCTACGTGGTTTACCAGCCCCGGAGGGGAGGGGGGTTGCGAAGAAAATTGCTGGGAAAATGCGAGTGTTCGAGAGAGAGAGAGAGAGAGAGAGAGAGAGAAAAGAAGAAGTGTCGTTGCAGCGAGGGGTAAAATTAAAAAATTTCGTGGATGGCGTAACATTTCGTCGACGAGACAACGTTTTGTTTAAAGCTACTCACGGAGATTTAAAGTAAGATGGACGAGTCTGATTTCACGCTCGCTGGAATGTATTAAGGTTTACGATCGGTGAGATTGGCATAAATTTTTCGCTTATCACGCTGAATCGCTCGGCCAACGTTCGCGCACGTTCGACTTTTTGGTTTTATTGCGTCTCGGAAATGAAAAATCCTGTCGAGGCACGGTTTGGAAAATGGGATAAATCCGATAGTTCAAGGCCGCGTTCTATCGTTACCTGCCCGTCTATTCCCGTTAGGTCAGGGGCGTTCTTCCAGCGGCCGATCGAAGTTGCAAAATGGAAGGGAAAGAAAAAAAAAGAAAAAAAAACATTCGCGAGGCTAACGTCGAGAGCGAGCGGTTCGGGGCGGGTTGCCCGAACGCGGACCGATTGTGATTGGTCGCGTTTTAGTTTTATCAGTTGCCGGGGCAAACTTGCCCGAGCAAATCCCCCCCCTCCGAACGAACCGCGCGACGGCGAATTTACGTAGTTATCGACGTCTGACGAAAATTAATATCGAGCAATTTGGGCGAAACTCGAAATTCCTAAGTGCTCCCTTAGAATTTCATAATCGTGCCGCGGTGCTCTTACCCAGACAACGGGTAACTTTTCAAATTCGATAAGTGTGTCGATGGGCTCGGATGTATCGATTTTTTTTGTATTATTCTAGGAATACGTTCGGCTTTAAAGCGGTTTTTGTTAAATTTAAAATAAACGTTTAATTATGGAGACCAGGTTTTTTTTTTTTAATGGAGTAATTCTCCCGAATCACCGTCGCAATTTACTCGATCGAAATTCAATGCGGATTCTTTTTTTCCTGAGTCGAAATATTTTAATAGCGGATTTTTTTTTATAATTCCGTGAACGTTCACAGCTTCAAACCGCGTTGTTTTAAATTAAACTAACTCAACCGTTTTAAAACAATCCGAACGATTAAAAATTTTGTATAATTTTAATCCATCGACTTTACGTAAAAAGTTTCCGGAAATAATATAAAATTGAACATTATAATTCCGGTATCTCACTCTGGCTCTGTAATAACAAATATTTGAGTGGTCAATGATTACCTGATTAAACCCAACCATATCATTATAAACATAATTGTGTTTAAAAAATATTAATAAGTTCCATTGGTATTATTGCTTTACACTTTTTTGTTTATTAGGAATTTTGCTTATTTCGTAGAAATTAGTCCTGAAAAAGATCACGCGTAAGTAACCGAAACATCAACAAATGTTAACAATAAAATACCATTCTTAGTGTCGTATACTCACTTTATCTTTATTAATTTTTAAATTTCATTGAAATCCTATTTTATTAACCGAAACCGCTGTGATAAATCATATTATCTATCCGTTCGAATGAATGGTCGTGAATATTTGAAACATTGTTAGCATTATTTACCTATTCGCTCAATTACGCGGAATTAATCGCAGGAAATAAAATATATCGCGAGCAATAGAAGCAATAGGAAACGACGGTTAACGACACCACTCGAATGAGCGTCGAAAGAGGCCCCGCGAAACCAGCTTTAATCGACCCTTTGTAAGATAATACCAATTGCGAAGAGGAGACGCGTCAGCGATGCACGGCATTAATTCAGCGAGAAATCTCGATTAAAACGATCTCGCGAGCATTTTAACGTTCGAACCGAACTTCTCTCATTTTGTCAAAAAAAAAAAAAAAAAAATCTTTGCGAAAGAGAACTTCGAGCGGCTCTCCCCTGCGTCGAAGTTATCTTTTCATTCTCTCGCCGACTCCAAATCCATTCCCGCGGAATTGAATTTAACTTTCTGACACCTTCCAACGATTTCCCTTATCTCCGCGAGGTATTTACGTCGACGCACGGCCGAGCGGAAATCGACGAGAGGAATCATCGAACATTTTTACCTTGACTGGTGGAATCTCGCCGTTCGAGAGAGCGCGAAAGTAAGCGCATGTCCATCGCAAGAGATCGTAGGGCTGCGTGCGAATCGCTGCCTTCGCGTAGACCTTCAGAATGTGCGGAAACGTCGGCGGAATATTTATCTGCTCCGCGCAGTAAATTTCGCTCGGCGAGTCTGACATCGTGGAGCGATGTGTAAACGTGAACGTCGACGCGAGACGACGGGTAGGACGATGCGAGATTCGAGAACGTCGTTCGATTATGCCGCCCGAATTGATTCTCGAAACGCAAATTTCGTATCCATCGTCGGTGGGATAGTCGTCTGTCGGCGATCAGACGGGAATTACGAGTGGGAATCGTCAAACGTTACTTCCGTCCACGCGCTGTTAATCCGTGCCGCCGCCGCTGTTGCACAATGAAAATTGAATAGGGAGGGGAAACAAAAAAAATCGTTATGTCCCGCGGCACGAGCCAAATTGAATCGCTTTTGTTCCCCATTCGGTCCTTTGAAACGCATTTAGAGGAACGGCTTCTGTTTCGCAATTCCACCGGCGGGAAGTATATATTTACGAGGGCGTAAGAATGGTATTTCATAAAGGGAGGTAAATGAAGCGCGATTGTATTTCCTTCGTAATCCAGAAAATTTCACGGTGTATCGCGTGTGCTCGGAAAATCTTTATCGATGTTTCTCTCTGATTATTTTTACGTCTTAAAGGTAGGGACACACGTTACTGTACCGTGCCCCGATTCGTGTGTCGGTCGAGTGTTGGAAGCAGGATATATTGTACAATTAGCGTTCTAATCGATACGGTGATGTGTGAACTATTGCATTTAAAGAAGCATTGCGTAATTTTTGTTACGAGTGAAGTCTCGACCGACAAACGAATCGGGTATGGTATGGTAATGTGTGTTACCTACCTTTAAACTGGTGCAACGTATTGTGCGTCGGATCGGTTATCCGGGTAACCTAGCCTTTTTGATTTTGTTTAACGAGAAACTCGAGATCGCCCGGGAGCGTTTATTATTATTTACTCGATGGTAAAGATGCCCGAGAGATAACTACCAAGCGTGCGCATCGATATCGATAAGGAACGAGTATTTATCTCAGGTAGGTTTATATTGCCCGCGGATGCTCGGCAATCGTGCGATGGGACTCGTAGAAATCGAGGGAAATAAAAAATTAATTACGTTAATTACCATTCCGATCGCAAACCGCGCAAATCGAATTCCGATGAGTTCGCGATATTCAGAAATACCGTGTAATCGTAACGATGAAATCTTCTTCAGAAATTTTCATAATAACGAACATTAAAACAAGAAAAAGAAAATGAGAAGAAATGAAAAACCTCGAACTCCATCCCGCAACATAAAAGGTTATCGTTAGCGAGTAATATCGGCGATACTAAAGAGTACCCAGTATTTCCGCGATGCGGGGAAGCCTTTAAAAAAACCGCTATAGGGATAAAAATAAATACGGATCAGCTTTGCGTCAAAGAAAAGAAGAACCTTTTGTTTTTCCTCCTGACGTAAAAGTTCAGTGAGTAAAAGTCGCGATGCTAAAAGAAGTCGGATAACAATCTGCTACCATTACCGGGCAATCGTATCTCGTACAAAAAAAAAAGAAAAAGTACAAAACGATAAGGAACGAACGAATTCGAGAAAATTTGTACCTCGCGAAAGGAAAATCCTTCTTTCAGTTTTCGTTAAAATTTTCAAAACGTTACACCAGAGTCACTAAATTACCCCGAACCTCTGAATATTTTCCGTCGCGTTACACAAATTTGTTCGTTCGGCTTTCCGCGCGTCAAAGAAAAGCTGGAAAAATCGCCGTCGGCGTCGACCAAACGGCAAAGTAATAATAAGGTCGCGATCGGCCAGCATGCCAGATGTCAGAGAGCCGACAATTGATTTCCTTCCCTTTCTCTCTATTATTAGCCCATTATCGTGACCGTCATTCCATTACGCGTACACACGCCGGGGCGTGTACACCGTTCGTCGTTGCACTTGCACAAATCTTGTTCGGGTGCATAATGAATCACTCGCATTCAACTCTCCGAGGGAGGAACGGTTGGCCGGCGCTACCTTCGCCCCTACCACGAATTTTCTCACCCCATTCTCTCTCCCTCTCTCTGTACTCCCCCCTTGTCGCTGTCTCTCTCTCTCTCTCTCTCTCTCGCTTACATCCCGGCCGGGTCCTACGCGGCGTCCTTCTCACGCCGACGTCTACTCCGACGTAATGGCTGGGAATAGTTTCCAATCGATCGATCGCTCTCGACGAGTGCTCTTCGGTCGGCGTCGAGTACGGAAAAAGGACACCGTACGCCCAACGAATCCTACTTGCGCAACGTCGCACGGACGCGTACACACAGAAAGAGAGAGAGAGGAGGAGAGATAGAGAAAAATAGAGAGAGAGAGAGAGAGGAGGCTGAACAAGAGAGCCAGCGAGAGGGGAAAGAGAAAGAGAGAGAACCTAGGTCCTTCATTTTGCCCCGGCATGAATATCGAAACCCAGTTCAAATGCGAGCGGAAGCAATTCCAGTGTCCCTCGGGAATGGCCTTGGCATGGCTACCGGGAGGAACGTGCCACGCCGGGTATCCATTGAACGCCGGGTAGGAGGAGGAGGAGAAGGTGGGATGGGAAGCGGGAGGTGGGAAAATAATCAGCGTCGTCAAAACCCATCGATATTGCCCTTTGACTCGCCGGGAGAAGAAATATCGAGAGATCGAGAGGATCCGCGCTCGGGTGGAGTTTATCTCCCGCGAAGGATAGATAGATTAAAATCCGACGGGCAGACGGACATTGGTATTTTTCGAGAACCGATTCACCGATATAATCTTCGATCTCGGCGTATAATTAAAAAGTTGTACCGAACGGATTGGAAGAGTGAGAGAGAGAGAGAGAGAGAGAGGTTTATTAGAGACGGGGAGGGGGGAGAGCGAAAGTCCGGGATAAAATGAAATTAGATGGAGATCGTTTTGACGATTATTATACGCGCGTTTTCAGTAACTATCGCTCGGATTTGCCGTCGAGGGGCGAATTATTAAACCGTGGAGGAATGGGTTTTTTAAAAGTCTCATTTGAGGCTCTCGCGTGACTAATTACTACGGCAGTTAGTTAGGAGTCACTCAGCCTTTACACCGGCGCGCGCTCTCCTTACCCTGCAGTGCGTCGTTAAGCTATTCAGAATGAAACGAGTGCGAATATTACTCCGTAATACGAAAGGGGCGGGATGAAATTTCAACGCGTACAACCGCCAGGAAATTAATACACCCGCGATCCGGTGTATCGTTGGTACGCAAACAATGATTTACTGACGTTACTCGAGGAACATCGGGTGGCGAACCGAAAGTTTCGCCTGTGCGGGACGACAAAAATGTTCGCTGAATTATTAACAATTAATTTGTGACACTCGACGGGCAATTCAACATCGTTATTTTGGCGGGTGGCGAAAGAAAATGGGGAAAGAAGTTTCGTCGACGGAGTAATAAAAATTCGTTTGCTAGAATATTAACGATTAATCCCGATATAGCGCGCGCAAAGATTGTTGGGATAATAAAGTTTCGCGAGCGAAATGACGAGAGGTCGTGATTGAGTATCTCGAGCGAGCAAGAAGCGACGCAGCGGTCATGAAAGTGGGCGGTCGGCGGGTGGGGGGGGGGGGGGTAGTGCGGTGGAGTGGGGGCAGAGAAAAAACTTTCTAAAGTGCATTTTTTATTCGCTCGCCGTTCATTAACTCGATTATCTCGGTATAAATTACTTCGCCGCCACGCTCGCGAGTATTTTTTTGTTATCGCGTAATACGTCGCCCCGTGCACGGAATTACTATTCGTCGAATAATACTCTGTAACGAAAGAGATAGAGGGAGAGAGAAGTAAAAGTACGCAACGAAAGAGTCCGACGGGATAGAAATACTTTGCCAGCGATAAAGAACGCGATTGACCGATAGCTGTAAAAATAGCTCAACGCGTAAGATCGAGATCGGTTGCGATAGGTCAACGATAAAGCGAGAGTCAATGCGAGTGTACCAGGTTAAACAAAATGTTAACCTTTTACCGTTTTACGTTAAACCGATGTAATATTTCATCGGGGGTAAAATCTCGGTCGACCTGAAACCTACGCACACAACGTCTCTCCCCACCGTCGGTATCCAATAAAAATATTTTACGATGTCCGGTAGAAATATTGAGACAAAGCAAAATGAACCGCGAGAAGAAAGTGGTCGTGTAAGGGGAAAAATAAATTTCACCTACGAGTTAAAGGTTAGGTTCCATTAATACGCCTCTGTGCCCGTAATTGTCACCGATATCCCGGTGGCGAGTCCATCGAGATGCAACTCGTATCCTCTCTGGGATTCAATTGTAGTGGTAGCCCACATAGTTTGATGAATTTATAGCCATTCGTTGATTAGGAGTTTGGTAATTATCATTAGGGAGGGAATGTGGCGCCTTTGACTATTTGGGACCCCTCAATGTTTCGCTCGGGGTCGGAAATATTACTCCGCTTAGAACTCCAAAATGTTTCTGATCGTTGCATAGCATTGGCTCCCTAAATGCTGCTTCACCTTCATCCCTTAAATATTCTCCCTCTTAGGGCCCCTAAATGCAGGCCCTTAAATACTGCTTCATATTATTATATTCTTTCAATTAGGATCTTGTCGAGGAATATCGTTTCTATCAGGGCCCCCAAACGTTGTTCAACTTAGATTCTCTGAAGTATCACATTGTATCACATTGGGCCCCTAAATACAGTTTCACCCCCATCTCTTAAATGTTCCTCCTCACAGGGGCCCCGAAATGTAGTCCCACTTTTAACCCCCAAACGTTGACCCCCACTTTCAAAAACAAAATATCCTCTCACTCAAGGCCCGCAAATATAATTTCACTTTTGGGCCCCAGAACGCCATTTCGCTCAGCGCCCCTAAATATTCCACCACTCGCGGAGGGACCCCTGCGTCGCCAAAGCCGTCACTGCGACAAACCTGCAACAACTTCCACCATCCAGGAAGTCACTTGAGCACGAATGCAAACTCGTTTGCGCTTACTTCCGACGCGTACGTACCACGGAATACGTCATTATACGTACGTCGGTACATAAGGCATTACGACGAGGCGCAACCGTAGAGTCCCGATGAATACCGTCGAGTTGCAACGCATAATGCATGTCCGCATAGTAGTTACGTGACCGGGGAACCAAAATAGATGCACCCGCCTATTTTCTGTCACGCCAACTTATGCACGCGCTCTCGCGAGATAAGCCTCGCGAGCACGTTTTCAGGCACAGTAATTCCTTGTCCGGAGATAAAGAAAAGTGGCGTAAGACGTAGAGACACGCCGAGAGTTCAACGATACCTCAAGAGCTACGTGGTCGTGCGAAGAATTTTGGGGAAAGGTGGGTTCGGCGAGAGGGTCGTTAAAAATTCAATCTGTGCGATTCTGAGAACACGGGAGGACCTCCTCTAAGTTTGCGATATTAAAAAGAATCTAGCTAATTCCGTGGCGCTGATAAAAAAAAAAAAAGAAAGCCACTAAAAACAACAATAGACGCAGATAAGCTTCCGTCGGAAGATAAAGGCAGGATGTCTCTTTCTTGGGAAAATAAATCCAGATATGGTTTATTTTCGCAAAATAAAATTGCGCTCAGATTTATTTCTGTTTTCTACAAAAATTGCAGAAATTCTTGTCCCACGGTACTGAGAGTATCCTCGATAAATTTTAACGAAAGCGGAAATAAAAGTAGATAAGCTCCGCGATACCCGAGATACAACATTTTTCTCATCTCTGACGCGTTGCTCGTCGACGTACTAACTTAGTAGAGAAAATTTTTGGAAAAATATTCTTACCGCCGCACGATCGAGTTTCCTCCTTTTTACCATCGATCAACCGAGTCAACGAGGCTACCGGGGAAACTTTTCCTAATTTCCCTATCGCGTAAATCGTTACGCGGGGCCTGTCTTCAAAGCCTCGGTGTACCCGGTGTGCACAGTGTGTGCGCAGAGAAATTACGCGATAACTATGTCAGTACGAAATGCGGGCGGCGGTAGTAATTCTACTTCAACGTATAATGATACGAGAGGAGGGCGAAAGCTCGTCAAAGTAAGCCGAGGGACTAAAAGGGACTTAACCCTCGAGTGCATAATTCATAACGCATTAGACTCGAAGCGTGCAATCTTGATACGCGCGTTAAACAGCTTTTATGTAACGTCGTCCAATTAAACTCCCACCGACGGGACCCGAGTCTTGAGAAAAATTTTGGAAATTTTCTCCCGTATCGTCTTCACTCGACGATGAAACCAAAGAGGATGGTGTATCGGCCGTGATTTTTTATTGCTGAATTCTTTTATCTTTTTGTAAACCCTCGGCTATCGAACGTAGTTACTAAAATTGGAACATCTCAAGAAACACGGGAGTTACGATTAAGTACCTACTGATAGCGTGCGCGTACTACGAATAGAGTAGGTCGATAAAAATGCTCTTTAATCGCGCGTGTCGAATTTCGACGGAATTTTGCACCTACTTTCGCGCGTTACTTCTTTTGGGGGTAGGTTACTCTCTCTTTTTTTATTACGTCTCTCGACATCCCCCTCGCGTTGATAAATATTTTGCACCGGCAAACTCGTAGGACACTCGAGAACTCCTCGAGTAAAAATCCTCTGGAGTGTCCGAATATTCATTCGGCACACAATATCAAGCTCCACTTTCGCGCCCTACTTCACGTTTCACGTATGTTCAATTAAATCCAGCGCAATGCTAATATTACCGAATGCTAAGAATACGTTTTTAAAAATACCAGACCTAAAAGACGTACCACGTGGGTCGAGAGCGTTGTTGAATTAACGTAATACGCTAAGTTATATATATTCACGAGTTTCCCAAGGTCCAGCTTAAAAATGCATTTGTTCGTGATCCGATGAATAAACAATTGTTTATCTATACGATTTGTTTAGCCAGAACAGATTCGTCAAATCAATCGACCCCGCTAATATTCACCGTCCACTTGCAAAAGTATCAGCCCTGATTGTTTATTACTGATTCTTCTTTATGTTTCTACAAACTATCGAACGCAATATCCTAAAATTAAAATACCTCGCGAACGACGAGCGTCACGATTATTTCGAGCAAAGTACCAATCCATCCGCGTATTCCGAGCAGAGGTCGATGAGACAAAGAAAATTGCTTATCCAGCGAAAAAAAACGAATCACAATAGAAGATTCCCCGGTATTGTCTCAGCTTCCGTACCAGAGCCCGAGCTCGGTAATTACGCGCCGCGTTCGAAAGACGAAGCGGAAGGTCAACAGGAGGAAATCAAGCGGAATTCTGTCTCCGGAGTGCGATCGAGCGATTAGATCACGCCTGGGACACAAAAGCTCTTGGAAGGCCCGGGCCGAGACGCCACCGCCGTCGTCGTCGTCGTCGTCGTCGTCGTCGTCGACGTAGTCCTCGTCGTTCCCGACGTCTTTGGGGGGGGGAGGAGGGGAGGGGAGAAAGAGAGCGCGCGGTAGAATCGAGACGAGCCGGGTCGAGTATCGATTAGGTTGGTGTAGGTAGAACGCGAGAGCCGAAGTCACCGAGATACCAAGAGAAAGAGGCGACGGAGGCGGCGTCGGCGGCGGCTGCGACGCCGCCGAGGATCGATCGTCGCCTCGCTCTCCGACCCCCCCCCCCCTCGCCCCCCAGCCGAAACAAATAAAACCGTAACGAATGTCTCGGTGTGACCGGACCCGACGATACCTTTCCCCTCTTTACGTCTTTCCGACGGATCACCGTCAACCCCCAAACCCCCTGACGAGCTTTACGGATAATCGTTCGAATCTGTATACGGGCGAGAGGGTGAAACGACAGATTTTGATTTACGAAAGCACTCCGGGGGAGGGTGGGACAGTACGCGCGAATCATGCGTGCACGATTGATACTGATTTATACTTTTATGCGTGTACTGTATTATACATTTCTTTTCATTGTCATAGTCGTAAACTATCGGACGTGCGTCACGGGCTATGGTTCGTCGAAATGAAAGCGGGTAGAATTATCTACGGAACGTACCAACGGGGAACCATCAGGGGTTTGTAATGAGGGAGACTAGCGCGTAGGGGGGAGGATTGTCATCGATCAAATTTCAAACTGCGACGGGGGTTACGAAGGGGTTACGGGGGGAGAATAATTTTTCACCGGCAAAAACTTTGAGGGAAGAAAAAGCGGGACGGCGGGAAGAAGCACGCGTTCGAGAGACAGCGACGCGACGGTAATAATAATTCTGTCCCCGGGGGTACGAAGAATTACCTGCCACTGGAATCGTCGCAATTTTCAAGTTTAATTCCGGGAAGTAATAAAACCTCGAACGACAGCGACGGGAGGCGGCGGGGGAAAGGCGCGATTCGAGAGCGTTTAAAGACGAAGAGGGGAAAGGAAGAGGGGGGGGGTACGTAGACGTTTCTGGCGCGTTTATCCAGGACGTTTCCGTTCCTTTGCGAAATTACGCGGACGACGCGTCGTAGACGGGACGGGCAGAGCGATACGCCGTGACAGTGGAATACTGCCATGATCGATCATCATTTCCAGGGGAACGAACGGGGAGAGCGTGGATCCCATGCCAGAGCTTATACGGCCGAATGCCCGTTTTACGCTAAGTTTGGCACGTCGGCTTGGCGAATGCAGATTGTTCGGTTCGATCAATGCGATTTCCGTCCGTCCGTCCGCCCGCCCGCCCGGCGCGTATGCGTTTCGACTATTTTACCCCGACGGAATTGAAATAAGTCCGTGGTACGTGAGCCGGGGCCAATGTTATGGAATATTCATCGAATTTTTATGGATTTGAATATTCGAGGTGACGAGTATCTCTGATATCCATCGATCTCTCTCTCTCTCTCTCTCTCTCTCGTGTTCGCGCGTTCCAAGTTCAACGTTTCGTGTGTTCGTGGAACTTTTATGCCTTTCGATGTTCGAAGGATTCGATGTTTCGAATACTCGTTGTAGGTAAATCGTGTGTTACGTTCGATACATACTTCCCAGTTTTTACCTCTTCTTTAATCTCGCATTTACAACCCTCGGGATACAAATATTCTTGTTTAAATAAATCGTCGATATCTTCCGTTTCATTCGAATAAAAAAAATATATATATAAGGATGCTCTCTTATTTCGAATAATACGAAAATATAAGAAAACTCTCTCGTATCGAATAATACCAGAATAATACTCTGTTATCTCGAATAATAACATTTGAATATTCAAAGTATATTCGCATTACCACGTTTCGCTGGTACACGTAATACTTCGAATATATTATATTATTTAAATACTCCCACGTCCCACCGTCTACCAGACGACCGATAACGATCCGATAAACGTTGCGAAAGTAACCCATTCGCGTAATTGCTCGATCAATTTCTCTTCCGCTCGCGTGCGCGTAATACGTTGTAACTGGTAACGCCGTTACGCGTGTGCCCGGGAGGTGAGCTCGAGATCGAGAAACGTTACACCGAATCAACGTATCCCGGGCCCCCGTTTCTTACGCACAGCCCGGAGACGGCCGTTTCCCTCTCCATGCCGATTTAAATGGAGATCGGCACGCACGGATGTTATTAAATCGACGCAGAAATTCCCGGCGTTCCTTCCGCCTCGAAGCTGGAAACGACGAACCGCTGCGAGTTTTGCATCGAAGGGGGTAAAAGACGCTCGCGGGGTAAGGTGATTTGCGTTTTAACCGACGCGGAATTACCTTACTGTGGAATCCCGCTGGAGTGGCGTCTCGAATAAGGGTTTTTTTTTCTTTTATTATTTCGTTCGGAAATCATTGAGTGCCGTCGAAACTATAAAACATCGCTCGTTCTATCGGATTAATTACGCGGGTTCGAACGATCCTCGCCGGTACGGCGAAAGAGATTCGCGTTCTTTTTTTTTTTTCGTTGTTGCGTCCGTCGGACGGGTTTCGACGAGCAAATAGAATTTTACGGGAGAAAATAATTCAATATCGCTAAAACGCGCGGAGGTAATTTATTTCCTCTTTCGGGAGTTAATCACCGATAGCCCCGAACTAGCTTGCTTGGTGCGCGCGTCGCTAGAGCGGGATGCGCGAGTAGCAGAGAGCGAGCGATATTAAAAGCGACACCGACGAACGACGCACGGGTAAACGCGGGCGACTATTAAACCGTCCGCGGGAAACAGCATTATGCAATTTATAAAATACCAGATACTGGCCGGGGCCAGTGAAACATAAAAAGAGAACAAGAAAGCGCGGAAAAAATTTTAATCCCGATTTATGTTCAATTAAACGAAACGCCGGGACGCGTCCTGGTTCGTAATATACCCGACGCTTATATCCCGGCCGAGGCGTATAAAATTTAATAGAGTCACGCGTTAAAATAAAATATCAAAGTTACACAAATTTATTTGGCCCCGGTGAGAAAGCACGGCCAGCATACGCGAAAATTTAATGCATATTTTTGCACGGGGGCGTACGCTTCCTCGCAACTCAACGCCGCCTCGTGAAATATGGAAAAGTTATTTTCGCCCGGAGTTGCGGGTAAGTTGTACAAAAGAGACCGAGTGCGCTCGCGAGTAACTGCAATTTTTCGTTGTTTCGCTTTTACGAGCCTCGGTACTCTCATACGTGGAATGCGTGCAGTACGCGCGCGCCCGGTGTACGGGAGGTCCTACGGGTGGGAATGGCGGGACCAAATCGCGGATAGACCGCGCGATACCCATCGGGGTGAAATAAAACGTTTTTGTAATACGAAGCTTCGAGAGAGGTTGGGTTTTGGAATTTGCCGGACATTTTTGAACGAGGCGACGGGGACGAATTTTGCGACTTTCAGATGTTTTGAGTTACAGAATCGAGGATCCCGATCCTTTTATTTGACAATTAAAACATACATACAGCATTGGATATTTCGTATAAATAAAGATCGAGTATCTCGAGCGTTTGGTCTGGTTAATGGAAACTGACTTTCAGCATTGAGACCCTTGACCCTTATTTCAGACTCGTTACGGTGACCAACGTTTTTATTCCTTTATACTTCACTGACTTCAATTTATTACGTATATTTTTTAATCATTTCATATTATTACGTATATTTTATATACGTATATTTTATTTTATTTTATTTATTACCTATATATTTCCTAGACTTCAGTAGTTAAAAAAATTCCAACGGTCTTCCCGTTTCATATTTTTCAGCCAAATGACATAACTCCGAGGGACGCGACTATATTCAGAATCGTTGTCAATTTTGATTTCCCAACACTTGCGACTCGAGCCCCGAACGACGTTACAATAATTCTGACGTAACGAGGCTGATCCGCGGTAGGCCAAAATATTGCAATAAATATCGCGAGCGTTGCCCGCACACCCCCCGTACGTACATATACACATCCACTCGGCATTTATTTGCACCAGCAAACATACGCGACGCATACACGGAGGCCATGGTTTTACGAGCCGATGTATATCGACGAGCGTCCGGCCGGCTATCGGGGTTAACTGCGGTTTGAACGCAATTTATACTCATCGCGATGTACGCTCCGATCGCGAGCGTAACCCGCGGACATTTGCCCCGTAACGCCGGTATATACCGGTGATAGCGCGAATTCGATGCCGAATCTGTGACGCCGTAACGGATCCCGTGATATCGGCGTCGGTTATTCCGTACCGAGATGATCCAGTGCCCCCCGATCGCCGCGATTCGGTCGTTGACGGTGATTGAAAGCAAGTACCGACGCTCTACCAACGAGAGATATCACGAGTGTGTGTGCGTTGATATAAGGATTTCGTGACGGCGCGTTCGACGGTTCGAATTTTGGTAATTGAAACTGACTCGGACGTTAATTATTCCACATCAAAGGGTCGAGAGTCTCGATCATTGGATTTGGCAGATGAGAGTGACTTCAAACGTCGGGTATTTCGTATCAAAGGATCGAGAGTCGAGATTGTTCGATTCGACAGTTGAAACTGACTTCGAACGTTTATTATTCCGTATGAAAGGATCGACGATCTCGATCGTTCGATTTGGCACTTACGACTTACTTAGAGCGTTCGTTATTTCGTATCAAAGGATCTCGACCATTCGATTTGGATATCAAAAATATCGAGGACACTAATACAGAAAGATTAACCTTGATAATAGCGTTATCAATATTATCTTCTACCATCGAATAAAAAAATTTTACCCGACACCGCAAAATGTTGCACCCAACATTCACCGAAGCTATACGTCGAATGAATACATCGAATATGATACCCACCAAAAGTAAATATCCCGCAACAAATATTTCTGTAACAATATTTACTAAAACGCCAATTTTTTCCAGCTCAAAGTTATTCCCCGGTCGTAAATACTCCTCGTCGATAAAACCAACATAATTGTACAAACAACGAGGCGTGACGCGGAGATAAAAATTCAACGAATCACGGGTAACCGGAGCATCCGGATAGCGCACGGTTCCTTAATTAAAACCGATCGTGCGCCTCGATCCCGTAAACAATTCGTTCGCCCGGCAAATCCCAAAGTCGGCGCAGAAATAAGAATCCCAGGAATCGAGAATTAATCCATTTCCCGATGAATCGATCGATCGGGCCCCGGTGGAATCGTCGAACGGAAAGAACCCAACGTAGGAGAGGACGGTAACAATAAAATCACTGGATCCCGGATCGAGGGGGGGAGCGGGGCGGAAAGACGGATATTCGTTCGACGTTGGCCCCACCGTTAATTGCTCCCGAAATTGCGTCTAATTGACGGGCAGACGCTTCATCAGCGTTACCGGGTTCTAGCCGGCGTAAAAGCAGGTGGCTCTCCTCGCCGGATCCATACAATTCCACGCCGACGCTTCCTTTCACGTATCCGAGAGGAAAATCGAGGATCGTCCTCGCGGTAGGAGGGACGAGGGAAAGACGAATAGGACGACGCGGACGTCAACGACGACTACGACGACGACGACGACGACAATGACGAGGAACCGGCGACATTGTCCGTTACCGCCAAGCCCGAGGATTTCCTTTTGCCGTTTCAGCAGATCGTGCCTCGCGAGAGCTCATCGAGTTACAACCCTCTCCGGATCCCCCGGACGACTTCCGTCGTCGTCCGCGACGGCTCGTAAGTCGGGGACCGTCTCTGATCTTTTTTCGGGGTCGAGCATCGTCGTCCTCGACGATTCCCCCCTCTTACCCCCTCCGACTCCCCGTTATCACCTTTTCGCCGACTCTCCCGGCGCGGCGGCCGGGCCAACGACAAGGCCGGTGGATGGGCGTCGGGGATATACTTTCGTGGCACGCCTACGGAGTCGTCGCGCAAGACGGGAGACAATGGGCCTCGCGAAAGGAAACGTTGAATCATTCGGTCGCGTCCTTTCAAACGTCTCAAGTTCAAGCGTCACCGCCGGGCACCGAGTGAGAGAGAGAGAGAGAGAATTTAATAGCAGCGCGAGTTTAATGATACCTTTTACGATAATTACGCATCGCGTAAATACCGTCGCGTAATTTAATCGCGTTTTTTATTCTCCCAGCCGTGTAAAGCGCGGAAACCGACGGCCCTTCAACTCGTCGCCGAGGAAGGGAAATCAGAATTCCGCGGAGAAGGGAAAAGCTTCGTCGTTCTCGCGACCGGCGGATGTAAATGTTTGTCGTTCGTCTGTGCCTCGGTTCTTACGCGGAGGCTGCGAGAGAGAGAGAGAGAGAGCTGTATAATTTAATAGCGTGTACCGCGGTAGGACAACCCCGGTGAACGAGAAGCAAAGTTGGATGGCTCGCGAAACGACGCGCTTGCGCGACGCGTGACGTGGTGGTACCACTACCGGGGCGGACGAACATTTATATTATTTTTCAGGTAGCCAGTCGATTAATGGAGGCGGAAGGACGTACCATTTTATTTGTCGGTCAACGTTTCCGCCTTCCTCCTTTCGTACGCAGCTTTTCCCCGCGCGAAATCAATACCGCGCTTCGCAGGTTTATCCACTCCCACGCACGGGCGCAACAGATGTGGGTTGACCGGTGGCGAGAGAGAGAGAGAGAGAGAGAGAGAGAGAGAGAGAGAAGGGTTTTAACGAAACATTTTATTCGCGCGCGTGCGTGCGCAAACTGAGTGACACGCGTGTACGTACGCGTGATGTATAGCTCGAAGGTATCGCGCTGTACTCGTCATTTTCCGCGAGCTTTTCCTATTCCATGCGTATATTATCGATTATTGTGCGATTGCGAATAATTTCATTCGTAAAGCCCTTGAAATTGACCAAATATCTGTGAGATGTGCCTTCCGACACTCGTCGTTTTCCGCGCACTTTTCCTATCCCGCGCGGATTATCGATTATTCTGCCATTACGAGTAATTGAATTGTTTAAACCCATCTAGTTGGAGATGGCAATATTTCGTGTTATAAATTTGAAATTTTAGCGAAAAGCAGAATGTATTCATAAATTCTGTGAAGATACTTTCGAAGAGAGAACACGGTAGTGGTTTTCTATATTTTTTCTTTAATAATCCGATCCACGAATTATTAAAATACGTATATTAAATATAATAAACTCGACGTCGCTTCATCGTTGCGACGCAACTTAGGTTGCACACTTTTCAAAGAGATCGCAACAGCTAACTGGCTAAAAGTGCCCCCCCCCCCCACCCAATACTTACGAACGAGCGTGTACGGCGCACACTCGAAGCCAAAAGACGAATGGAGCACGCATTTGCATACCTATATCTACGCGTAACGTGCACAAGTGGAATCGCTGGGAGGCGGATATCTCGACAGAGAAGGTCCGACCCGACCTAACGAGGCCTCGTTGAGGCTTGATTTAATTTCCAAGGTGCGGAGGCTTTTGGCTGAAAGCTCGCAATCACCGGGCAATATCCAGACGACTCCTGCGCCGGGTTGCACTGGCATGATACGGCGACGGACGTGACTTGCAAGATAGAAAATGCGTCGAGTGCCCCGAGAGAGCCAAAGTGAAGGGGAAGCGTCGGCGTCGGGGCGCCCTGACCATTAGCATCCGCCGTACTAATTATCGAATCGTAACGAGGAAGCGATGAAATGGGAGTTGAGACCGATCGCGTCGGGTGAGGGGAAAATTTTGAGTATGCCAACGGCGATGGAATTGCGAAACGTGTTTAGGTTTAAGTGGCCAGTGGCGGTTATCGTTGCTCGCGAAATGAAACGCGGTAGTGGCGCGTTTCAAAGCGAAATAGAATATTTTGTCTTAATTTGATTTCTAATTTTTTTTTCTCCCCTGAAACATGCGCAAACAATAAGAGGAATATTTAAAATTATTAAACGTACCTATACATGTATGTTTTTAATTATAAAGCAGGGAATGAAATTTTCTTGTTCCGGGTAGAACGAATTCTCATTTCCCTGTCGTGCTCGTATATTTTCATTTGAAAAAAATTAATAAACTCGCGATGGAGTACGGGGTCAACTCGAATATATAACTATCCGGAAAATGAACGAGGTCTGGATAAAAAGAAAGAAAGTTCTCCGCGCTCTTGACCAATGGTTAATCGCGGGATAAATTACTCGACGGTTCGTACAACCTTTTATCTTTATCCCGTCGTATTAGCGAAAGTATTTTTAGAGGAGTATCGTATCCTATTATTCGCGTAATACCTTGGCAGAGTAATTTAGTGTCGGCGCGGTGTACTCGAGCGTAATCTTAATCAATTTCGCAGTGTGCGCGGCTAGTATTTCAACGCAAACATTTCCGACGCCCGGGTAGCGTTTGACTGAAACATAGGAATGCGGAATGCGTTCGCCGGTGACCCCGGCGTCGTAACGAGGTCTCGATGAAACTTCATTTAATTCGCAAACTATGGAAATTTTCCGGCAGACCCTCTCTCGTCTGTTGCGAAGTAGTTATAAACCTTGACACAGAATGCTCGACTCTCGATACAGGTGACCGTGGTTATCCTGGTTAATGTCGACCGCGGGTAGAAAATGTGATACGCGTTATCATTAGGAATGAAATTAAACAAAGTAACGCGGTGGAAGTATCATTAGAATTAATTACAGTGCGGAGTATTTTTTTTTCTTTTTTTGCGCCCGGTGGAATTTCAACGCGGATTTATGGCGAAAGGATCGTGCGAGGGAATTTTTCGAAATTTGCTGGAGTATTCGTGTACTCGAGTCCGGCGTTACGAGCATTCGTTGAGTTTTTGTATATTCAAATATTCCAGGACCAGTTTTTCGAATATTTATCGAACATAAATGGAATATTATTTTTATAATTATTAATCAAAAAGATGTTAATGACACCGAAGAAAAATCGGCTTTAAAAATTGATACTCCCTCTACGCAATATTTTAATTTTAGATTTGCAAATAAAATATTGTAATAATAAATCATTCGATTACTCTCCACGCTGGTTCCTTATTCGTCAAAATACTTGTCTCCCTTACTCTAACAAATAAACCGAATGTTATTCTCATAATTATTAATATTTGAAATATATGGATATTTATGGCGTCGAAAAAAAATCATCTTTACCAAAATAATAGTTCTCCCGCGGTTTATAGTATAAATACAGTCTGATTCTACGGAATCAAAACCGCGTACTTTCCCTGTACCGTCTACGCGTAAAAAATATACGTTTACTCCCCACGCTGGTTCCTTATTAGTGGAAATATTTGTCTCCCTCACCACCGCCAGGCGCGCAAGATAATTTCAAGAGACAGCCGCGTACTCTTGCTCCCGCAATTGCGTGGCACCGGCTTAATATAAAAGACTAACGTAATACGTATTCCCGTTCACGCACGTGCAACGAGCATAAATAAAGGGGACGTCTTAACGAGGTTCCGTCGAGGCTTGATTTAATTCCCAGGACGCCGAGGCGTTCGACGGATAAATCATAAACGCGTCGGCGACGAGCGTAACGGTTCGCGCAAAGTGCGTCAAGAGCGCCGAAATATATTTAAACCCCCCCTCTGTCATAACATTAACTCGCGTCGAATTCGCGTTCGGTCTACCGCGATAATGACGTTATATAATTTTCGCCGATTAATTATGCGGAAACGAGGCCGAATTTTTCTCCCGCCGCGTTAATGGGTATTACGGTTCAGCGGTACGATTAAACATATCAAATTACTATTCATTTAATTCCGACAATAGTGATGATAAACGGCGGTAAATAAACAATGTTTATGCGGCTCGAAAAATCGCTTTCATCCGCGTCGACATATTATTTCTAAAAACATCCCTTACCTTCTTAACGCGGATCGACGCCGCGGTTTTTCTGCTGTGAAAATATGTATTACGGCTCGGTAGCACGATTGAGCGTATCAAATTACCATTCATTTAATTCCGACAATAGCGACGACCAGCGGCGATAAAATGACCAATATTTATTCGATTAAAAAAATCACGTTTACCCGCGTATAATTTTATAATTCGTGTTAATTTCTGACGCGTTAATCTTAGAAACTTCCCTCCCTTGTCCCCGGTAAAGCCAAGCGGTTGGCGTTGAACTTTTGAACGTATCAAATTACTATTCATTTAATTCCGTCAATAGCGACGATAAGCGGCGATAAAATGACCAATATTCATTCGGTTCAAAAAATCACGTTTACCCGCGTATAATTTTATAATTCGTGTTAATTCCTGACGCGTTAATCTCAGAAACTTCCCTCCACTTTTCCTCGAAAACGTCAAGCGGTCGGCGTTGAACTTTACCGAAGAATGTTTCATCCCTCGATCTCGCCGAGAGACAGAAGGGAGGTCGGATACGCGTTTACACGTGACCCCCACGTAATGCGCATAAGCGAACCACGCGAGTGACCACCAATCTTAACGAGGGCCACGTCGGGGCTCGATCCAATTTTCGGAATGCGGCTGCATTCGTTGAAAAGCTTACGTTCCGGGGTTGGTCATCAAGGAAACCGACGCGGGGGTGGGGGGTGGGTCGGGGGGAGAGGAGAGCCGGAGGGTTGACGCAACGAGGAGAGCTCTTTACGGGAAAAAGGGGGATCCGGGCGGATCAGTGCAATTTAAGAGGCGCACTCTAACCTCGTGCACAAACTTAATCCGTCCGATGCACGGAATGCGCAATGACGCAAATTGTCCTCTTCCGTACGTACAACGCGTTTCTTTTATCTGGAAACGCGGGGATATCTCGTGGACCGTGGGAGATACGAAAGAATTTTTATTATCAGAGCTCTTTTGGTACAGCTGGGAATGCTGTGCGGTGTAAAAAAAGGTTCCTTTTTTTTATCAAACGACCCCTCGTGTTAATAGTTTTTCATATTTTTGTCGGCATGTCTACCGTGTTTGAAGAAACACGCTGCATATCATGTCGGAGATGAAGTTCGTGATGTAAGGGGGAGGGGAGAACAGTTTGTTATGCGCGCTGTAACGAGTCTCGTAAGTAGGTAGAGCTACGAATAATTAACTTGTGGTGAAAAATAAAGTGGAGATGCTATTTAAGCAGACGACGGTGTAAAAACTGATGTGAATTGAATTGCAGGTATAATCGTAGAAACTCGAGATAATAAAAATGTAATAACGAGAGTGCGGACAAAGATACTCCGATCGATATCTTTTATTAGTTCAGTGGTTCTCAATCGTCAGCCAGTAAATATGCGCGAAAAATTATACAAATTATAAGCTCGATTAACTATAGAGTTTCCGTCGCTTAATTACAGATGTTAATTTAAACAAAAACTTGATTAAAATAACAATACGAGGGTGCAGGTTGAAAACCGCTGGTTCGGTTCATCTAATGTAATCCGTAACTTTGAAAATAAACCTTCGGAGAGTAGAATGCATTTCGCCAAATGTACCGAGCGCCAGATTTTCGCAAATGTATATTTCCTTTTCCGACCGGAATACCGAAGAACCCAGAAACGAAAAATTCATAACGAAAGGGACGTATCAACGAAAAACGGGGCACACGATTCGCATCGATGTAAAAAAAAAAAAGAAGAAGGACAGAGGAGAAGAAAAAGAAAAAGTTAACTAGATCGCGATGAAAACGTAGATCCCGCTCCTTTCATACCGTGTGCCCGGAACGAAGTTTCCCGCTTCCGGATTAATTCTATACAGATCCCGGGGATCGCGGGGATTCAAACTAAAAACCCGACAAAGTTTCGCGGAACGGGGAGGGGAGAGAAATAACAAAAAAAAAACAGAGAACTGCTTTCCGAGAAATTTGTTCGAACTACCGTCGGCCGGGTTAGCGTTTCGCGTTAACATTTGGCGCGATACAAACCCGGCGCCAGGATTCTCAGTGTACAACGAAACTCGAACCCGTACATAACGTAACGGTACATCGAAACGTAGTTAGATCCCCGTCTTGGCTGTGAATTATAAATCAAATGGGAATGAGAAAACAGACGTATGGAGGGGAAACCGGAGGGGGGGGAGGGAGTGGGGAATGGAACGAGAGAAGCGTGGTGGATAGTCGTACGCGGATATTGGACAGATGTCGCGTTGAATGTGCAAATGTATCAACGAGGGCGAGGCCAGAAACATGGAACGAGAATCGAGAGCGGCGACGACGACGACGACTACGCGACGCACCGACGCGAGCCGTCGTAATAAGAGACGCTAGCGACGGGATAGATTACGATACGTTTCGTTGCTTTACCAACGTTGTGCTCTCGCAATATCCCACGATCCGTCGACGCGCGTATCGCGGTCGACGTCGTTCTAAGAAGCGATTAACAAGGCGCCAAACGACGCGAATGATCGCGGAGAGAACGCGGGGTGGTGAGGGTTAGGACGCCGACGCTCGGCGTCGGGAAAGACGAGCGAAGAGGGAAAAGAAAAAAGAGAAGAGGCATCGTGGGATCTCCCGAGGGAACGGGAGAGAGAGAGAGAGAGAGAGAGAGAGCTCGGTTATCGCGGAATAATTGATTAGTAGCGAGGAAAAGAAAAAGAGGCGAAGAGGTGGCGCGTAGTAATTACTCAAAGGCCCCCGTGATGCATCATGAAATTACGCGATTCTCGATGAAACTAATTAAACGATGATACATCTCGCCCCGTTGAAAGAGCGGGGGCGAAATTAATTTCGCGTTTCGTTCGAGCGATTGAAAAAAGAATCCCACGGCGTTAGTTGCGTCGGTGGGTAAGCGCGCGCGCGAGATAGAGAACGTAACGCGTCTACCTACCTCTTCTTCCTCGTCTTCCGTTTTTTTTTTTAACCGCCCCGATTTCACTATCCTATTTATTATCCGCCTCTGCGCTCGAAGGCCACGGAATTAAAATACCTTCGGGGCTTTTGGATCTCTGGTCTGATTCCGCTCAAGTGCGTCGTTCGATTATCGAACAGTCACGAAATCTCTGGCCCTGTGCACGGGCGGGACACGGGTACGCTTCGCGATTGTACCGTTTCGCCGTAAAATCCGTGGAAGGGTACGCGTTGCCGTTTCGTTTCAGTTCGCGTCGCTTTACCTTTTTTCATTCTTCTCGCCTTTATCCGCCGGTATCTACAGGGTGATTGGGGCGAAATTGTGTAGTTTGAGAGTTCGGGGGAATTTGAGCCAGAGATGTTAACGTACTCTCGAAGCTTTTGAGCGCAGAAACGGATATTAATTGAGAGATATATGTATATTAATACGAACGCTTGTTTCATCGGTGCTATTGAACCTTCGTACAATTATTAACGGTTTCTCGAGAAAGAGTCTATATGCATAGTCCCACTGAATTAATTTGCATTTGTTGATACCAATTCGTTCGACCTTATCGATAAACTAATCGGGACAACTGTTCGCTAATAAAATATGTCCCAGGTTAGACTCTGCAATAATAATATTCGAAGTTTATTCCAAGCTTTTCCGATAAATATTCGAAAGGTAACTTATCCCGGTACTCCACGTCCTAGTTTCCTATTTCTATGCGCAACAGCGGAATATTTCATAAGTATGTAGAGAAGACAACGAGGGGAAAAAAAGTTTGCGTAAATCGAACACTTGCTAGTTTAAACTGACTTTAGAAATATCTATATCCCCTGTTACTTCCTGCACACCCGGTATATCCGCCGTTGCTTATTCGTACGCATACACGCGTGTGTACGTCCGACGTGCGCACGGATCACGTAGCGCAGTAATGGGAAAGATTTTTGCGGTGGGCCATGAAAATAAAAGAAAATATTTTGGCGGGCCAACATAATTGATTATAAACCGCAATAAAGACTCCGAAGGTAGGATATTTAGAAAATTCTGTATTACTAATGTATAGACTGCGGATGTTAATGCAAAATGGATTATTTTGTGCCTTATTTTATGCACTTAATGAATGCTTTAATGCATTATTTTATTTTATCTTGTACATACAATATATTATACGTACATTTCACGCATATTGATCGCATTTGTTTCCCACATTTATTTAAAGTCAGTATAAAAATAATGCATTTTGCATAAACATCCGCAGTCTTCTAATGTGCTATGGAAAAGTACGGGCGACGACGGTTCGCGACGGGTCGGAATGCGTAAACAGTCTGCTCCCTAAAACTCTCAGGTTTCGATGATCTAATTTATGACAGTGCGGCACGCGCGACAGAAATGCGTGACCAAATGGTGACCGCTAAGTGACCAAACATTCGTAGACGTAACGTTATCTGTCTCAAGGTGACAGGGGTAAGCATGTGTGGCGTGCGTATACACAGTGTGTGTGGATGTAGGGAATGAGGGGAAAGGTATAAAAGAGCCGTGAGAATCGCGGGCAGGACACAATTTTGCGAGAAACCATTGAGAGTACCAGAGAGGAATTTGCGAGTATCATTGAGAGCATTGCGAGAGTATACAGACGAACAAGAATGACGTTGTGAGAATCTTTTGAAGACGTATTGTATTACTGCGTTGCACTAATGCGTTTGTACATCTGTATTTCCTTCATTCTCATCTAATCGAGAAATATATTGTTACGAATTTCTATGTATGTCATTGCCATCTTGGCGTCCGGCATTGCCGATAGGCAGTTATTAGTTGTCGGGCGCCGAGATTCAAATTAAAAATATGTCAGTTGTTATTATTCAAGTTCTGATTAGAAACGGTTGTGTTCTCTATATTCTAACAATATATTCTAGATTCGTAACAATATTATTCCACCCCTTCTTTTCACAAATAAAATACATCATAAATATTTCTCAGAATAATGCGATGGAACGTGCCCTTAAGCGATTGTTTTTCAAACATGAAAAATTGAAAAGTTTTGCACCACTGTTTTAAAATCCGAAGCGACCCGGATAGGACCTCGAGGCGGGTCGCGTCTGACCCGCGGCCCGTAGTTTGCCCATCGCAACGGCGTAACGGATTTCCAGCTTCCGTGTTTCCGACATCCCGACGAAGAAAAAGCGATCTCGGAAGCCCTCCTGTTTACGTACCCGTTAACGATGGAAATATTTGTACAATGGCGGGGAGCGCGGACGGGAGAAGTGGGGGGCGGGGAAAAGTGAAAAATGACGAGCCATCGAGGGGAAAGTAAAATGAGAGAATTTCGCGTTCCGCCGTGCGGACAAGCCGCTCCAATTAATGAATTCCGGGCTTTTGAACGATGAAGATATATCGAGTATCGATTCTCTCTTCCGCTTTCGACCTCGCCGAGCATCCCATCGGGGGCACTCTTCACGCTTCCATAAACGCGATACAGATTTCCCCTTTATCCGCTTTAAAAGGAGCGCGGGGGGCCCATTAGCGCGTCGCGACGCGATAAAAGTGCGATTCGCGGATCTCCATTATTTTTCGCGGCGACTCCTCGCTCGCTGAAAATTAATCCGGCCACGATTGTTTCCGCGGGCTTCCAAGAACTTTCGACGGATTCGCCGAACGGGAAACTGGGGCTGCTTCCGAAAACATAACTCCCGTAAAAGCCATTACCGTGACTTCTAACTGTGCGACCCCGGAGTTACAGGAGAGAGAGAGAGAGAGAGAGAGAATTCCTCGCTTGTAACGCTTTCCGTCTTTCGACTTCCGCCATAAATCGTCGGAGCCGAGAGAATTCGGGGATCGTCGTGCTCGTTCAGGATTATTCGTAATTTTGGCAAACTACGATATCCGGCCTTGAAATTCTGGGGATTTAAGAGCCGAGAGAGGTAGGGTAATGGAATCATCGTAGCGAAACGACGCCGCGAGGCGTGAGGATTTTTTTTGTCTCCCCGGATTAAAGTCTAATTCTTTCTTTATTTTCAAGATTTACGAAATTAGAATATATTTCTGAAAAGATTACCCGTGCGCGCATGACTTCGAACGCGGTCCGGGAGGTTTTTAGAAATCTCCGACTCGCGAATCCTTTTTGATTCGGTCCATGAGACTTCATCCATAAATCGTCGATGTCGAGAATTTGGTATCAACGGTGCTCGTGCGGATTATTTGTAATTTTGCCAGAGTACGCTATCCCGGCTCTGAAATTCTAAGGATTTCGGGACGTAGATGTGGATAATTGAATTATCGAAGTTAAAGCGTTACGAGCCAGCGCCAGCGTTGGTGCTAGAATTTCTTTTCCTCGCCGGATTAAGATATTAAAATGTTTCTGAAAAGATTACTCGCGTACGCGTGACTTCGACCGCGGCCCAGGGAAGTTTTAGGAACCTCCCGGATTGCGATGCTTTTGATCTCCCGGCTTCCTCTGTAAATCGTTAGCCCCCGAGAATTTCAGATCCCAACGTACGCTCGGGTTATTCGTAATTCTACCAAAGCACGATTTCCGGCCTCGGGAAATCCAAAAGACGCTTTCCGAAAAAGTAGCTGAATTTTCAAAGGAACGAGCACTTACACTCGAAGCGTGAAACGCTCCAACACTTTTTTTGTCTTAACGTCAAAAACGAGAGAAAAAAAAAAGAGAGAATCAGAATTTCGCCGAGAACACAACCAAAAACGCGCGAACGTCATTACTGCAATTAAAAAGTACGGCTCAACAAACTTCCCTCCAAAGCGAATTTTCGCTTTTGGAATTTTCTCCACGCCAGTCGTTGGCCGCGAGAATTACACGCGCTTTACACGTAACGTTGGCGGTGGTGAGATTGTTTCTACCAAAAATCCGCCACCTACGCGGCAACGAAATATCAATTGAATTTCCGAAGAAACGAGAAAATTCGACGCTCTCGTCGTAGCGGCACGTTTTTACATTCGATGTAACGACATTTTCCACGATCCCAACCTACGCCACCCCTTTTCCCCCTTTACACTCTCCCTACCCCTTCGCCCTTCCCCCTCGACAACAACCAAACAGTTACTAGCCAGTGTTTCCACTTCCACGGTACAAAGCACCGTGTGCCACCGCAGGCGCAGATATTATGCATTCCGTAACTTTGAAACGGTTCAACGTACAACGATGCGGCTTTGCACACTTTAACAAATGATACAGCGGGTTACGTTTCTGCAAATGTGTCCCGCGATACCGCGTTTCTCGCGCTCTATGAAAATTTAATACGGACTGATGTATTAAGGGAGAAATAAGCTTCTCGAGTTTTCCGAGACTATGATAATGACGCGGCAAACGCATTATCATACGTCGGCGAGGTAGTAGGGGGCTTCGCGCGAGTTCTAGTTTCCCAAACGCGAAAATTTCCCCGGTCCGAATATCGTCTCCGATAGACCGGGCATATTAAAAAAGTTTCTCCCCCGGAATTCGAAGCGATGGACTTTCGATGGATATACCCACCGCTCCGGGGGGGAAGGGGGTGGGAGAGAAAAAACCGGCGTTTCTTTCGATTAAAAAGTTAGGGGGAGGAGCGTTATATGTATAAAAAAAAAAGGTATGGAGAGGGTAGGATAAACTTTGGAGTTTCGAGCTCTTGAATCCTTTCGAGTTGGATCAACGCGTGTTTTAGGCTCCCCGATGAAACGTTGGGGAGAAGTTTTTATTATATAATTGCGGGATTCGCGATGACGGGGGATGAACTCTCGGCCGGGGTTGAGAGTATCCGAAGGATTTGAAATGTTCTGATATTTTTCCTCGAAGAGAAGAGAATTCGCACATACATCCGCGCTATTCGTATAATTCAAATATTTAATATCTTTAACCTTGTATTAGTAGCGGCGAAATCTACGATCTCGTAATATAAATTTAATAACGCTAACGTTTATCTTGGTTGTGCCCCTTAATCGTATAAATTATTTTTGAAAGTACAATAACAAAAATTTGTTCCAAAAGATCAATAAAAAATATTATTTCTCCAAGTTACGCGAGGTTTTCATTGAGTAGTAAATTTTAACTCACAGTAAAGTATCGTTATCTGGGATTAAGTCTTTTCCAGAAAGTTGAGAGAAAATTAAAAAAAAAATACATGTTTACAAAACTTGTTTCACGGTTTCGTGCCTCAAATATTCTAACGGCGAGACAATCGAGTATTCGAACATTTAAACCCCCGACCACATAAATTCCAATTGCCCGAATACTCGAATCCCCGCTATTAAAGCATTAAAATATAATATAAAAATATTACTCACGCCTCTCTCTCTCTCGAGGAACGCTTTCAACCCCACGCCGAAACGTTTGCCGCGGACTACAAAACAACGACGAGAGTAGCGACGCGCGCTACAAAAATAAAACCAAAGCAAAAAAGAGAAAGAAAGAAAATCACAAACGGCGCGAGTACTTTCGAAATTTCGAGTCCCGGGTAAAGCGATCCCTTTAATTCTTTCGAGTACCCACTGGTCGCGCGCATTTCACGCTGGCTCGCAAAACGCCGGTGCTGGTACCTTTTACAATATAATCGTGTCATCGTCGAGGATCTCTCTCGCGAGAGAGAGAGAGAGAGAGACTCGCTCCGAGAGAGGAGAGGATGAAAAAATAGTAGAAACGCGGAGAGTGAAAAAGAGAAAGAGAGAGAGAGGGAGAGAGGTGGTCTGAGTGGACTGCCGTCGGCACTCGCGCTCTCCTGCAGTGCCACTCGCTTCCACCCCTGTTCGCGAGGGTGGCTACGAGCCGACGGTCTCGTCTCGAGTGTCCCCCCACGAAACTCTCTCGCACAGACGTCGAGGCACCTATTCTCGGGGTCACCCTCGTACATTCTTATCACCGTTGGCCTCTCTCGCCATTACTTTGAGATCCCCGGCCGGAACCATCTTTGACGCGATCGCTAATAAAACGCCTCTCGCGTAAAAAAGAACAATGCCGCGCGGCCGACCTACGTTTTATCGCGGGTGAATTCTTCTTTTTTTTTTTTTTCTTTTCTCGCCATTCCCACCATACGCTGACGCGTGGATTTGCATAATTTCAGGGTGGGGGTCGTGAGTTAGCGTTACACCTTCCGGGAGATAATTAAGAATTTGGCGATGCATTTTTCACGAGCCGCGTCATTGCGTAATATCAAGTTGAATATTTAAACGTATAAAGCTTACGTAAATATGATTGGATTGTCGAGTATGAAATTTGTAATTAGTCTCGCTAGAAATTTTCTTCGTATTGTCAACCACTCGCTACAAATTTTGTACTTGACAAACCGATACAGGAGAGTCTCGTTAATCCGGACTTTTCATGGGACCGAACCCCATCCGGATCACCGGAAATCCGGATTAAACGGAATCAGCTTTAGAACGTCTGAAAAAACAAGTTTTAGATGGATAAAACTATTAAGGTGGTCTTATCATAACAATTACTTTTTCGGTCTCAATACTACAACGTAGGGCCTACGTTGTAGTGTTACCAGCAATTTTTAAATACCAGCAATTTTTAAATCTACTGTACTTTAAACTGTATTTATGTTTCTTTCACACAATTCGTAAACAAACTATTAGTTGACTATTTGCGTAAGAAATTGCCTACGTTGTACTATTTATTTATAACTAGTTGACTATTTATTGTGTAAAAAATTGCCTACGTGGTAGGCATTCTTTTTGACCTACGATTCGATGTAAGAGAAAAAAACAAAACATCATTATCTACAATATCTTGCGCAAGGAATAGTCAAATAGTTTGTTTACGAATTGTGAGAACGAAGCATAAATACAATTCAAAGTACAGTAGATTTAAAAATTGCTGATGATTTTTGTCTTAAACTCCGTTCGGATTAACCGAATGTCCGGACTACCGAAATCCGGATTAGCGAGACTCTACTGTATGTACGTTGAATTTTCCATCGGTTACGAGGAAGCATAATTTCCTGACGAACACTGGCGCCGTCGTAATTAGAGACGCGACCGTCGAGTATTGTTTAATAGTTAATTAAATTCACATTTATCTGAATCCTCGATCAGTCTCGAAACGGTACTGGTTTAATAAAACCGCAACGACGGATGTCGAATGATTACAAAATTATTCTCTCAACGATAACAACGACAATTTTACAACGCAATTTCCGCCATCCGCGTTACGTTATTATCTCTCGCCGCGCGTTAAGACGCGAGATAAAGTTGGAGTAAATATTAAATTTAATTCTCCATCGGTCGGGAAGAAGCATGGCGAGTCTCGGGCTCAAGTTTTATTTAAGTATTCCCCGGGGGTCGAGAAGTTATAGAAGTTTGAGTACAGCCATACAATTTTACGGGCTGCGCGGAAAACCGATATGGGATCCCCAAGTTCGCTCGGGCGCAACTCGGGTGGTTTAGCAATGCGTTAATATTGCACGCGCGTGAACGCGATACCAATAACGCCGTTTAATGGTAGCGAGATCATTGGCAGCCTCGTGCAATGAGTTTCGTTATAACAGCCGGGATACGGGTTATTAATATCGGAGGATGCGGACAAGTACCGGCAACGATTTTTTGCGACATGTCGCCACCTGTAAGACCTCGTCATGGAAAAAACAGTCATTTTTCAGTCAAAATTCAGGGCTTCCGAGCCTTTCATGACAGGTGTCGCGATGTGCATGTGTGCGCGTAATCGAATCCGGTAGGAAAGAAACGAAATTGAAGAAAAAAAATTGAGGAGAAAATGTACAGTAAATGTCAGAGTGAAGACAAACGCGAGAGCGAAAAGACCCACAGTCGATTTTTAGAGTAAAACTGGAATCACGCTAACGTCACGGCACATGCGGTCTACACTTATCACTGGACTGCGGATGTTTATGCAAAATGCATTATTTTTATACTGACTTTAAACGATTTTGGGAAACAAATGGGATCAATATGCGTGAAATATAGGTATAATATATTGTATGTATAAGATAAAATAAAATAATGCATTAAATCATTCATTAAGTGCATAAAATAAGGCACAAAATAATGCACTTTGCATAAACATCCGCAGTCCATTCATCACAGATACCGTAATAATACACGAGGTGAAGTGACAATTCCTGTTGTATTTACGTTCTATATTACTCATTTCCCTTTTATTGTACACATAGAGAATATTACTTCTCTTTTCAATAAAAAAAAATATACATATATTTCTTCCATTACTTTGTCACCCGGTATAACTATCACGGGCATTAAGAGCACTCGTTCGCGAAGCGTGTACGCTCTGATCGCGTGGGACGGTAAGACGATCGTTTCGACACTGCGAAGCGCGTTACGTTCTAACGAAGTCGCGAACTAAAGTTCGCTACCGAGACACGTTGGAAAATGAAACTGGGCGCTCGTATAATACCTCGCCGTTAGTTCGCGCGTGTCGTACGATACGCGAATAACACGCTGGATAACGTAGATCAACGCCTTCCGGTTTTCCCTTCTTACGGGAGGTGCGCGCGATCGATGCTTCTACGCTTCCGCAATAACTACGAGCCGTGTACGTGTCCGCGCGTTCGCGCTTGATTAATGGCTTGGCACAGAAAAATTCGCGCTTCTCCGGGCTTGACTTATTACCCTCGCATCGGCGAGAATGGCGCTATTGTGTTGCGAGTCGAGCTGCGGATCGGTTGCGCCGTAGGGGTGGTAAAAGTGTGTTTTCGTAAGTACCTTCCTGGGCGAGGATTTAAAGTGGCGGGAAGTGGATGATTGATTTAGTAATTGAATGTTTCTCGAGGAGTCGATAGATGCGAGTGGGCTGGGATGGTTTAAGGGATGGAAATCGTGAGGCTTGGGATACTCGAATATTTGAGCGCTCCGGTGGTAGTCGGATATTGCAATTTTTGAATGCTTTTTAGTTTTTCGCTATTCCGGCGTTTCGATATTGAAATAGCACCGAAATCTAATACTTGCAATATCGGGTTGTTCGAAAATCGGAGTATTTCAATTTGTAAATACCTTCATAGGTCAATATTGTGATTTTTGAATGTTACAGTTTTCAAATAATCCAATATTTTAATATTACAAATTCGGAATGTTTCAATCTTACAGCGATTAAATGGCTGAATACTCAAATGTTCGAATATTATAATATTACAATATACCAATTATCGAATACTCAAGTTTGTCAACGCCCAAATCATAACATGTATTCCAACGACCAAATTCTCAAATTTCCCAACACATCATTCTCGTATCTCAATTCTCGAATACTCCAAATATCAACTCTCAGATCCTCGAACCCCGTAACATTCCAAAATCCCAACACTCCCATATCCAAACGCTCCAAGATTCCAACTGCGCGTTATCGATACTCGAAATGCTACTCCTCTAAACATCCAAACGCAATAAAAATCCCCTCTCAACGATCCCCGGTCCCGACTGAAATCCATCCCCCGGCACGATTCTCCCGTCAAAACTTCGTCGCCACGGTACTTCTACATCGCGACGAATCTCGCTCGTGATCCGTATCATCTGGAACAATTGAAAATTACGCAAGTTTCGCGGGAGTACACCGGAGACGGGGGGGGTTATCGCCGGAGTGCAATAATCGCGGTGGTAATTCATCGGGTTATTGTTTAACGGGTGAGTTACCTAAGTTGAACGTAGAGAGAGAGAGGGGGGGGGGGGGATAGCGAAGAAATACGCGGGTCCTCCCAGCCTGCGAGGAACTTTCCTCGTACAGCGTGTCTCGCGCCGCGAGTTACTCCCTAACTTCGTCTACGCGGTAACGAGGTAATGTACATGCTGTTCGCGTGTCTGAAGATGGGATGGTTGTAATACATATTACCACGGGGGCGCTAGGCCGGCTAATTGAGTTACGGGTAACGGCGACCGGGGACGCGCCTACGTCCGGCGACCGTTATTATTAATAATTAGTACGCCCATTAATTAGTCGCGCCGCTCGAAATCGGTAGCGATCGGAACCTAAGCCCCGTGTAACCGCTCGTCGAAGACGCTGAGACGGCGGACGAGCGTTAAACGCGTCGACGTTAACCCCTAGCGTTGTCTCGCGTCGAGGAGTTAACGCCGCAACATTCGGGGTGGAGCGACGGTAACGAGGTAATATACACGCCGTACACGTCTATGGACCCCCGCAAGCCTGTAATTCGTATCGCCAGCGGAGAGAGCACCGTACCGAGTAACCGAGTTACGAGGCACGCCGCGTCGCGTCGCATTTGTGCTCGTGCACGCTCATCGCGGATACAGGTGTGCGCGGGGAACACGAGTTAACGGCGACGCCCCGAATACGCCGTTCCGCGTCGGTTCGACGTCGCTTGGAACGCCGTGGAACCCGCGTGTGCGACGGCTTAAATTTTCACACCCCCGCCACCACTATGGACGAGCGGTTGCGTCAGACGGAATTTTGACGTCGTCGTAAATTTCCTCGCGTTTCGACGGCCGACGCGTTTCGGAGCGACGCGAGGTGGTGAAGCGTAAAGGTCTGTCCACACCAACGCGGTATAGCCAGCCGGCACGCTCTCGCGGCTTTTTATCAATATTGCCGCGCTACCAGGTACCCGTTCAGCATACGCGGCATGCATGTCGAGGCTTTGAGCAAAACACGATGCGCTAAGACGAACCAACGCAACATGCGTCGAGAACACATCCGTGTAACTGCTGTGAGTGCGAGAGTGACACACCGAAGGAAAGAGAGAGAGGTGCCAATGGACCGCGCGCGTTTCCTATGATCTGGACCAGGGACGGCGAACTGGGGCTCAGAAGAGCCCGTGAGGGGAAGGCAGGTCGGTTTGGCTACCACCTCCAGCGACTCTGTCGCGCGTTTGTTCGCGCGAGCTTTTGTTTTTTCGTATCCGTTACCACTACAATGACAGAGACAGAGTGTCCTCTACGGTACGCAATAGAGTGTTGTCTTTCTCTTTGTTAGTCCGCCTGCACCGAAGAGAGTAGTAGTGGGAGAAGCAAGAGCGGCGGGGAAGAGTACGCTTGCACTCTGTTCGCCGTCCCTGATCTAGACCGCTCCCTTAAGGGCGTTGGATACCCCCCCGTTTTGGAAGGGTTTACGCCGTCGAATGCACAGGCCACAATTGTTGACCGATTTTGATGAACAATAGCTCGTTTGAAAGATAAAGGATGATCCATGCGTTGTTGAGAAGCCGAATTTTGATAAAAAATTTCTTTCCATGCGTAAAATTGTCTTGAACTTTAGCAATTTTTTGAATCACTATTTGTTGATAAAAAAAAGGTTTTATCAAAATTCGGCTTCTCGACAACGCATGGATCATCCTTTATCTTTCAAACGAGCTATTGTTCATCAAAATCGGTCAACAATTGTGGCCTGTGCATTCGACGGCGTAAACCCTTCCAAAACGGGGGGGTATCCAACGCCCTTAAGGTACGGTTTCGTTACCACGTACCGATCGCAGTCGTCGACGACCACGACAAACGTTGTCGTCGGTGCTCCGTTTTCGTTACCACGACCAGGCACGTCGTTCTTTTGATCATTCGCCGATCTTTCGCTTCCCCCACTACTCGCCGGCGCATGCTGTCTCTGTCTATCTTTATTTTCAACGTGCCTGTCGTCCGACGACCAGTCGCAGCACTAGACCGGGCTAGTGGTGCGATCGGTCGGGTCGTCCGACGACCGAGAGTCGTGATAACGAAACCGGTCCCATTTAAAATTAAAACAACGTGTCTAGGGTGTCGCAGTCGTCTACGACTGCGATCGGTCGTGGTAACGAAAACGTGCCTTTACCCGATCGCCAAGACATTCCGCGCGGCATGGAGATGCCGGGCAAAGATAATTTTGTGACGTCATAAAGAGGCCGCGAGAGCGTGCCGGTCGGGCTATATGCCGCGTTGATCTGAACGGGCCTTTACGCTTGCACCGAGTCTGGGGGCGGATAGTGGAAACGTAACGCTTGCACCGAGTCGGGGGGGGGACGGAGGTGGAAACGTAACGCCGTCGGCTTGACGTTGCCGCAATTGCGTTTGAGCCATTACGAGGCCAAGTGTACGATCGGGAGCGAAAGTTTGAAAAGGCGAGCGGCGATTCGGGAACGAGGGGAGTGACGTTGTTGCGTCCGTTGTTACTCGAAAGTTTTGCGCGTGGAAACGTTGCGCGACCCGGGGAGTTGGGTGGGAACAGGTTGAAACGAGGAACGGTGACGTCACCGCAAACACCGCTGACCGTTACCACCGACGGGAACGGTAGTTAATCGTGGCCCCTTGTTCTTAAATTTAATAACGCGTGGTAACGCGGACGACGCTTCAAAATTCTCGGATGACGGTAGATTCGCTTTGTTCCGGGGACAAATTAGACGAGGCGCGTTGAACGATAAGTACTGTCGTTGACACCTGCTGAAATAGTATATCACAGTCGCGGATCAAGTTTCTACTTTGTGTACCGTGGACCGTACGGCGCTCGTCGTTCGGCGTTCGAGTAGG
This sequence comes from Pemphredon lugubris, assembly GCA_933228935.1. Lineage (NCBI taxonomy): Eukaryota > Metazoa > Arthropoda > Insecta > Hymenoptera > Crabronidae > Pemphredon > Pemphredon lugubris. Next base: position 68,121,975 of record OW121815.1, read on the forward strand.
AAAATCAAGGACCGTCTTATGTACGATTTTTTTCAAATTTTTTGAAATTCCGGAGTTGTAACTATCGTAGGATAAAAATGTTATTTGTATCCAGTTACTCGCAGAAATGAGCGTACAGTAATGCGGACGGTGGCAATTTTGTGGCAATAAAATACCTGTACTTTTACGTTTATGGAGTAGTATAAACAAATATACTTTTTGCTATTTTTAGTTCTTGCTGCTAATTTTTCAGTAAAATATGTAAATATTGTATACATTACATTGTATTATTCAATTATGTATGCGTTTGTTTATTATCCAAGGCATACTGCCATCTGCATTAGTGTACGCTGAATTTTGTGAGTAACTGTATATGATATATGCGAACAATTTTACCAATATAAATATCGTACTAACGTACAAACAATTTTTCGCATTTCTTCTATATCTAACTTGTACCTACGACGGTGCTTTCCGATCTACCAATTCAAACTATTTATCCATCCACCTGCTCAAAAAGTACATCGAAGTTCGGCGTTCGGAGAAATTCTAACTAGCTCCGCTTCTGTTACAAATCTATTCGAGTGGTACTGGAAACAATCGAAACGGCAATTCAGGGTATCGTACCTAGGCGGTGCTGCTAACACGGCTAGAAATTCCATGGCATTGCAGTGGATTTAACGGTGGGTGTATACAGTTCGAGACTTTCGAGCCTCGTTCGATCGACTCGAGCCCTGTGTACATTCCGAATCTACGGGCAGCGGTTCCCAAAGTTTTCATCGTCGCGCATCCCCCGAATCATCGCTAACCATTTATCGAAACTGCTCGTTCCATCGGAGTACATAGCGGATCCATCGTGGATCGTTTATAACACTTCCAGAATCGTTTATCCGATAGGAGATACGGAAAATTAGAGATATCTTTATAAATTCGATACATCCTACAGGTGCAATCGACCCGAACCATTTACTCGAACGCAATTGTATTTCATTAAACATTTCCCTCACGCGAGCCGCTTCCCCTTGTAACGGTGCAAAAGCAACGAACAACTACTCGACGTGGAAAAACAATTCCGGATAAAATGAGAGTAACTTTATTTCCGCTTCGAACTTAAAACACATACCCCTTCCTGAGTCTGATGAGTAGATTCGCCTAACCCTAATTCCCCCCGCGTTTACTTTTCCCCTCAAACGTGACTCAAAGCACAGTCCTTTCCCCATTCACGATTCCGAATTGATTGCAAATGCCACGAGCCAAAGAAAAGAAACGAGAAACAAAATATTGAAATTAAATGAAAATGCTGCCTTACGGAAAACCGCGTAGCGCGACGATACCTCCGCGAATCCAAAGCTTGGGCCCACAGGACCCGATTTTGGGAACCGCTGACCTAGGGACCCGGGAGTACGTGGAAGTCGATCGCAGTGTGTCTGGAAACCGCGGAGGTAAGCCGGTAGCTACCGGCTTCCTCGATTCGCTACCACAACCGCCGAAGTTGCATCTCCGGCGTGTTACGGCCGTGAATTTAACGGTAGATATCGCTCGAGATTTCGAAGCCTCGTTTGGCCGAGAGAGAAATTTATGCCCTCGGCCTCTCCTCGTTTCCCGATAATAGCCCCTAGTCGATCGTTGTCCCCGGCGACCCAGATTCATTTCGAGCCACATCGCTCTCCATGCGGTGGTGCGTATACCTCGACCCCGTAGTAGCTTTGCAATCGATTTCCAGTGCATAAGGCGTTTTAACCTAAGTCTTTTCTCTCTCTCTCTTTCTCTCCCTCTGACCTCTCTCTCTCTCTCTCTCTCTGTATCCGGATAGAGCGAAGTATGTGTTTCAATGGAACGAAGCGTCAGGTTCGCCGTCGACGTCGTCGCGTCGGTATGCGCCTAAGACGATCTCCCCCACCCCACCCCTCCATTCCCACCCCTCCTCCTTCCTTCTTGTCGCTGCTCGACCTATATTCTTACGCCGATGTGCTTTGTACGCCGAGAAGCGCAACGCCGGCGTCGACTCATAGTCGTCGGTGGGGTCGGAAAGCGGGATAGAATTTAGTGTCTTTTAGCGACTTCACGGTAAGCACCGTAGTACGAGAGTTCCGCCTCGCACCGTTCACAGAGGGACGAGAACTTCCTTCTAATGTCGACCGGTCTTAATTTCGGCGAGCTTTGAGTATTAAGGAAGAGAGTACTTTCAATTTGGCACGAACGCCGGCCGGAGCGCAGATAAACGTAAAACGTAATAACCGGTGGCTCTGGAATCCTTTTAAAGCCGGTACCGGTGCGAGCCGAAAGTTTCGACGCGCTTTGTCACGGCGCGTATCAACGGTTCGCTTCCATGGGATTCTCCCTTGGGGTGGGGGTAGGGACTATGGCGAAACGTTCCGTTAATTTGTTTCCCTTTTGTCGCGTTCCCTTTAAAAGTCCTCGCCGAATAATTCAGTATCCAGCGATAGAACGTATGAATTTTGCCAACGTTCGCGCGCGGATCGTATATCTATTTTTTTTTTTATTCCCCTCCGTACCGAACTATTCGGTACGCGCCGGGGAGTTTAATAAATATTCAAAAACGTTGAGTGCACGGAAAATATGAAATCCCTACCGAAGAGGGAGAGAGAGAGAGATAAAAAGCAAGGAGAACAAAATAAAACACGCCAAACGTACGAGATAAGTATAATGCCGTATTTGAAAAAATAAATACGAACTCTACATTTTGTATCACCGCGCCACGGAATAGTACGGGTATACCGCGAGGTACAAGCACGAGAAATTCGAAAAACACTGAATTATTCCGCGCGAAAGGAAAAGCGTAGAATAATATGTACGAGCAGAGCGGGAGGTAAGCGAAAAAAAATATAAAGGCGCACTTATCATTCGCGATCGGATGGCGCCCGACAAAGAATACTTTGAGAACCCCTGCGTACAACGTCTACGCGGAATTCTGCCGTTTATCGAAACGCGGCCTCGAAATCAAAACCGTGCCAGTTTATCCGACCAATTAAGAGACAATCCCTAACGACGAGCTTAAACATTCCCACCGCATACCAGAGGGATGGGTGGGGTGTGGGGGGCAACCGGCGTGCCACGAAACTCAACTTTTAAACTTCATTAAACCCCGCCGCGAGGATATTTCATAGAAATAACCCCGGACCGGATAAAACCATCGCTCCGTGCCAGTCTTTCGTCGTCCCGCGAGTCAGGGCCGCGCTGCCATTCCGTGAAATTAAACTGATTCCGCTCGCGGTGCGAGCAATGGAGCGGTTTGTTGTATTACCGTGCGAACTACCACCCCATTCGACTTTGGTCGGGAGAGGGGTGTGGGTGGGGGGGGGGGGGGGGGAGAATAGGGATTGGCGGTGCGAGGGTGAGCAACGGGGGTGTACGGGAGGGGGGGGGGGGTGGCTTAGAGGTTTGCCAGGGCTGCAGTGGATACGTGTGCGAGCCGTGGGGGTGGAGGTGGGGGTTGCGAAACTGCGCTGTTCCTCAGACACGAGAATTTGCGAGGAGGAAGTACGTGCTCTTGTACGCGGACAAAAGTAGCGCCGGTGCAATTTCACAGCCGTCGCGTCGGAGGCACGAGGAAATGCATTCTTTCGCGGAAGTAGCGCCGCGACGCCGAGCCACGTTTCCATTCGCGCTTACGGATTTTCCGCGGCTACGGCCTCCTAACCCCCTACCCTCCTCGCACCGAAACGCGCGGAAATCTCGAAAATTGGAAACCGAGAGCGAGAGAGAGAGAGAGATTTCCGCCGACTGCCTGGCGTGGTATTTCCTTCTTTTTTTTTTTTAATCTCGTTCATCGACTTCGCTCGATCGAGCCAATCAAAACTTCATCGCGAACCGGGAAAATAATTGCCAGCGATAGAGTGCGTTCTTTGGTTCTTCGTTTCTATTTTTTTTTTCCTTCTTTTTCTTATCAGACCGCGTCGAGGACAAGCGCGCGGAATAAATGAGTTTATTATAGGGAAAATCGCATTTCTACCCGATTCCGCGTTACGGAGGCTCGAAATCAACGTTCCGCGGCGCGGATTCCTCGCGCGTTTTTAATTCCGTGGTTTCGCGGATACCGCGAGGAGAAGAGGGGGGAAAAAAATGCAATTATACGGACGATTGTTCCGTCGATGAGAGGTATTCGACGATACCCGAGAAAAGTCGATAGCTAAACGCGCGTCTGGTAGATTTCCGATAAAAAAAAAGGAAAAGAAAGAAGAGAGAGGGAGAAAGAGAGAAAAAAAGGTTGTTAATTCGATTAAGCGAGGAACAGTTACCAGATCAAAGGCATTTTCGGATATCCTACCATCCCCCCCTCGATAACAAGCTCGCGAAATGCATACGAAACTGTCGCTTTGTGTATCGGTTACTCGCGATAACCAAACGAGATTCTCTCGACGTTGCAACGAAACGTTTATACGACAAGCACGGAAAAAGCATTCCGCTATCCGATACGCGGAGTCGCGTTCGCTCGAATCGGATATGGGTATCTCGTGGCCAAAGAGCGGAGATCGATTTCAAATAAAGCGGAAAAGGTAGACAGAGAGAGTGAGAGGGGAGCTATTACATTTGACTTTCGGCTCTACTCCCACGTTCCAACCAGGTATCCTCGATTTCACCGCTGCGCGGCCCGTCGTATAACCCCTCTCCCGCTGATTCAAAGGGTTCGCTCGAGCAAAACCCCGAGCTCGGGGGGTGGGGGCGGGGGGGAGTACAGAGGACCATTCTTCCATTCCCCATTCGGCGCGAGATGAAATATTAAAACAATGGATCCGGCTAAATTCGCGGGAAAATATGAAGGGAGGTAGAAGAGAGCCGCTATCGCGTATTACGAGGGGAACAATAAAAAGAGCGAGTTTACAGGTGTATTAGGCGGAACCGCGGCTATCCGACGAGCCGCTGGGTGGATTTTCACGTGGAAAAGTAGTCCGGCGAGTGTGAAGGTGGCAGGGAGAGGGGTGGGGGGGAGTGGGAGGGGGGGGGGGGACAAAGCGCGTATCCCGTAGGAACACCTGCCACGCTACTCGAGTTCGGGGGGGGGGAAGGATTCGGGGTTCTCGATGAAGAGGCACACCGGTTGTCTTCTCGACGAGGTTTCTACGCAGCTTGCCGGAGCCCTTGGCTTTACCTTTGCCCTACCTACCCACCTCGTGGCCCTCCCCCTTCCCTCCCCTCCCCTCCCCCGCCAAGCCCTTTCCCTTCCTCTTTCTCCTCCGGTGTTCCTTACGACGGTCGATGTAGCTGCCATGGGAGAGAAGGAGAGAGAGAGAGAGAGAGAGATGAGGTCCCGTAAAACCATTCGACTACGTTGCCAAGACGACCTACGATGTATCGCGAAATCTTAAGAGGTGCCGACCCTGACCACCAACGCACCCTTATAACGGTCGATCGAGCTACCCCCCCTTTATATTTCTTTATGTATGCGCGAATACCGTTATCCCTGGGCTAATTTTAGGGGGTCGCGCCCCCTCGGTGTACGATGATGTATTGTCGGAGTAACGGAGGAGTTGAGGAAATTTCGAGACTAGAAGGAGCGAGGGGAAAAGAAACGAGAGGATATTGTTTGAACGTGGCACAGATTTCGAGGGTAGAGGGAAATTGTGATACACCGATTTATCTGAATTCGATGGTATTCGAATATCGGAGTAACATTATTGTAATAGTATCGTTATAGTACTATTATTATATTATAATAGAAATATTCAAAATAGTATCAAGTTAAATTAGTAGTTGCGCTATTTGGATGAATCGTCATCAAATTTCAGATAGAAATATTAAACTTTAATAACACTGAACTTGTCACTTTAGAACATTGCTTCCAAACTTAGGGCTAACTAACTCCCAATGAGTAAAACGGATTTTCTGAGGGGTAAAGACAAAACTTAATTTTAAAGAAATTGTTAGAAATAATGAATGATTGAAACAAATTTTAAATATTATGTTATATTTTAAACTAAATTTTAGGTGCGGGAGGTATTTGCTAATATCTAACCCGATTTATGGGTAATAGTCTCGAAAAGGTTGGGAACCGCTGCATTAGAAGGTACTTGTACCAAAAATGTATCAAATCCCCGAATATTGAAATAACATCAATTATTCGAATCACGAATATTTTAATTGCCGATATACGAATAAATAAATATCCCTCTACGTTACAATAATAACACGCGAAGAAAATCAAGCGACGAAATGGTAAATTCGGCCCCCATCGAAAGAAGCGCGGTAATGTATCGCCAAAATCTAGCAAAAGTTTCGCGAGTAAAGGGAAATCGAGTCTACTCCGAGCGTGCGCTGATAGGGAGCCCTAATTATTTCGGGCAGTTTAAAGTTTGACGGGAGGTATCACGAGACGGCAACGTTTCACGAAACAACGGACGGGCCCGTCATAAACTTCAGTTCGGGAGTGAAAGTCGTCGACGGATGCAAGGCGGAGGAGTTGGAACGGGGCAACAAAGATAACAGATTACCACGTACTTCTAAGCAAAGACTTTCCTAATTCATCTCAACGGGCTCCGAGATAAGGGACAGCAGTGAAATAACAGTGACACGTACCTACAACCTAGGGTAGATCTTTGTTAAACTTTAAGGAAGGAAGACTACGGGTGAATTTTATTTGACACCTGATGAATGTGCTTCGCGCCACGGAAAAGGTAATGAGAATTCCTAGATCGTACGGGAGTCAAGGTATGAAGTATTGCTTGTACGGATAATGAAATAGAAAGGGGGTGGAGGGTTTGAGGATGAAGGGAGCGAAGGCTGCGCGAGAGAGCCGTTGGAAAGTTAACGCTGCCAAAGGTAAGCGTAAACGATGGAGCGAAGAATCATCGATCGGGAAAAAGTTTTGTATTTCTCGATGAGATAATTAATCCTCTCGAAGTATGAATTATTGTACTTTTTGCTTTTATTTCGGAGCTCGAGGTCGTGTCGAAAAAGGCGGGCGTTGAACGTTGGGAAATGAAAAATTGCATTTTCGATTTTTATTAATAAACGGCTTAATGAAAGATCACTTGGCAAGGAAACGATCTCGCTAAATGATCTTCCCAAAGTATGTGGGTATATAAATGATTATTATATATCGCATATTTGACCTTATATTGATCTTCTAAAATTGAAAATAGAAATTCCGAGGTTTAAAAGACAACTTTATAAAGGAAAACTTTATTATTTTGCGTCGTATGTTTAATTTCACATTATCTTACCGCACGGTTCCAAGGTATTTCGTAGCGACGCTGTCGATAGAAAATGAAGAAAATTTACGATAAAGAAGACGGACGCGTGAATGGCGACGACGGTGGCACGGCTGAACGTGAATAAAATGCATCAAATACTACTGTTTAACGATGAATAATGCATGATACAATCTTGAAGGCGATAGAAGCATGAAAACTCGGATAAAACGGGGAACCGTCGGTGAAACGGTAATTGATTCGTTACGAGTCCGTAAACGTTGGATGAATGAAAACTAATATCTGCGAAACAAAGCTAAATGGAAGACGGTCTTTAAAATGCGATTAGCGGGAATGAGAGAGCCATTCGGAAGAATGCGATATTTCCTGCCTCCGTCGGATGGGAGGGACGGAGAAGGAAGAGAGAGAGAGGAAGAGAGAGAGAGAGAAAAAGAGAATGAGAATAGGAGGGTGTGCGTTACACAAAGTCGGCTTATCGTCCCCCTTCGCGCACCAAAACACACGCGCGAGAAGCGCAACGAGAGCAACCGAGACGCGCCCGCTTATCCGCTCCGTTCATCTTCGAGCGTTGAAAATGAACTTGAATCGTACTCCACCGTTCTCGAGTAGAATAGATTTCACCGATCGGGAGGGTTCGGTTGACGTTGAACGAGGAAAGATACCGAGAAGAACGGCAGATCCATTCGAGAACACTCGAAGGATCCATCGAGCGCGAAATCTCGATCGTCGATGCTCTCCGCGATGAGATACGTACAGCCGAAACGAATAACCGTGAAAGATAGCAAGTTTCGCGGATCGAGGAACAATTAATTTCCCGCCGCGGACGTTAGTATCTCCCGTAGCCGCGAGCCGACGGGATAGATCGCGGTAACGTATCGAGCGGTACATTTTCCATTCGCGCTTTCCACGGAAAAGAATTCGACGTCGACTTTTCATTGGACGGTAAGCGTACAAACGTATTCTTCGAAGCTGGCCTTTTGCCGTATTTATATTATCTGTACGCGTGTGGCGTGTAGGTGTGTGTATATTGATCTCGGACTTTCTCTACGTTTACCGGACGGGTGAAACTACCGACTATCCATTTCTTTTTTTTTTCTTTTTTTTTATCCGCCAAATCCTTTAAATCAGACTTCGGTGCATCAAAGCGCCGTTGCTTTTAGCCGACTCGCCGAAGTAAACACGAAACGAGCATTACGTCGTATCGTCGCTCCCATTTACGGATTCCGCGAGAGAAAGCGACGGACGTCGCGTTACAGAGTTTTCGGAATCAAATATTATAATGGAAGGATCGATTTTTCTGTCGCGAGCAGAATGATAAATGGAAGATTCGCGCTTGGATTCCCCGTGTACCGTGGCGCTGTCTCGTTGTTAACGATTACCCGCTAATTGTTATAAGATTGAACAAGTACGCGGTGTCTCATTGTACGGTAGATAACAAAGAAAATGCTTTCGGTGCGAAATCATTTCTAATGAACCTAACCAAATACGCGAGGGCGTACACCAGTGATTCGATGCGAGTAACGACTCGTTAATCGCTGTAACATCAATGTACCGTGATGTAACGTGCCGTAATTCGCGCTAGAATGTAACGAGGCGGATGGTATATAGAGCGGGAGACATTTAAGACGACCTACACGAATAAGATGAAAACCCACGTTTTTAAGAGTAGCAAAAGGTGATTGGGTCTAGACCCCACGAAGGTCACTTTGAACAAGATAAAGAGCGACCGGCGATATCTCCCCTAATGTCAAATAACTCTTACTTGGCGCACGTATTTTCCATTTCCAAAAACTCGAGGGGTCGTTCGCCCGGCCTATTTCGAGTTTCCCGCCCCGTGGATCGATATTACCTTACATCAATTCGAAGCTAGGAAAAACGTAATTAAAGAAAGGTAATCCGGGAAGAGCGCGCGAGGTCACCCGGGGGGACCCCGGTACGCGAACAATATATATACCATGGTGACTGTCGAAAATCTGAAGTCCCATCGTCCGCGTCGCGCCGCACGCGATCGAAGATGAGATTAATCGATTGAGTCGATTCTACGACGATGGGTCGCTCGTACCCTCGGCTCCCGTCGATCGGCACGGGCACAAGAGCGTAGAGCTCGCCCGACGGGCATAGCGAGGAAATAGGAAGAGGGGTATGGGGGTGGCTGACTGTGCGAACCAGGAGATACGGGTAAAGGGCGGGAGGAAGACGAGGGAGACGGTGGTAGATTACAAGTAAAACCGGCTGCGGGGAAGGAAAGAGTGAAACTGGCAGGACGACGAGGAGGAGAGCGAGAGGGACGGAGTGGGATAACCGAGGGAGAGAGAGAGAGGAGGAACGAGGAGAGAGCCTTGGGAGAAAGAGGGAAAGAGAATCCGCTCTCTTCGAACATGGTGAAATAGTAGTCGGGGACCGATGGAGCGAGAAGTCCGAACGAAGTTAGAGAAGGAGGGAGGAGAACGGGGAGAAGACGGGGAGACGGAGGAAGAAGGGAGAAAGGGACAAAGAGTCTTTCCCTGCTCTCTCTCCCCCCTCCCCTACCCTACACTCTGCTCATCATCGAGAATGCCAGCCATCTGGCATTATGCCCCGTGATTCCCTTCGATGGTGCGCGATGTCCGAGCGTGTTCTCTCGGTGGCGCCTGCCCCACGAGGTTTCGCCGGTGGACAGGAAACGCGAGTGTCAGCTCACTTCCCGAGTATTTGCAACGAACGGAATACGGATACGGGGAAGGAAGAGCTGGAGAGCGGAACGCGAGAGACGTTCTCGTAACCGAAATAATCTCGTAATTCATTTCGGTGACTCGCTTCGGGGCATCCGAAGTGAGGATCCCTCGGTATAATCTTCGAGGGGACGCTGTTACGTTGTTTGGATGCGGGAGTAGGGAAGGGTATGCCTCAGAATGTTTGCGGTAACGGAAACAGAAGTTCGGAGAAACTCGGTTAAGTTCGTGGAGTTTGGGAAATTCAGGTTAATTGTAGAGTATTTGTCAAAAACTTGCGTGGGAATGGATATGGATGTGTGGGTAAGCTTCGTGGTATGGAGGAGGATTAAGATTCTTTTTTTTTTCTGGCAACGTGGAGATTACTTGTATTATTTTTGTTGTTTTGGTTCATAGAGCGTCCGGGATTAATCAGGTGTGATTGGAATTGTTAAGAATTTCTTAGCGTTAAGTAAAAACGCAAGATTCTTATGGCGCGAAGCTTGTTTACGCTTATTTGTCTACGAATTCCTGAACACGATCCCAGTATCGCCACAACGTTACTCATCGATCAAAACCCAAGCTACATTCCATCGTACAAAAGCGTGTCTATCGAGATCTAATAAAATCCTAAAAATGAATACGGTATCGCGGAATTAGTCACGATTTCCGAGTATCACAAACTTAGCCGAGTTTCCTCCGCACAGTCATCCCGAGAAACGGCGGGCGCAGCAGGAATTCTTCTCGACGAAACTTCTCCGATCCGAACGAATCCTCGGTGCTAACGTTTACTAACGATCGAGTCGAAAACGACTCTCCTCGCGAGTTTCAACGTAGTTTCGCGGTTTTAAGAACGAAAGTGGCACCGATACTCTCCCTCTACCCGGTGTTAGCTTGAATGAATCGAGCCCGAGAGAGCGACGGCACAGATACACAACGCACTTACTCGGCGTGCCGCACGTGCCTGTTGTGCATACGTAATGTGTATTGACACGCCGAGTGACAGCGCGTCGCGGGCGAGTAAGTCACGCCGCGGCGCTTAAACTCGATCCGGACGCATCGTCGATCGTCCACCGGACCCCCCTCCCCCCCGGATCAGCGACGATAGGGTAAGCGTTTCCCAATAATAATAATTCCACGAGAAACGCGATCCGCGAAATCGTTGCCCGTCGAGGGGGGTATAAAATACATAATCTTCACTCACCGGCAATGGCGACGAAGAGGAAGAATATCCACGTATCCATGAGTACACCGGTGAAACGTATCGGGAAGCCGTTGGCCGCGTACGGGTGCTTGTCCATCACGCTTCCGGACACATAGTAGAGCGTACCCCGGTAGTGCTTCGCGTTCCCAAGATTCCCGGCCCTCCTCGAATTCGCTCCTGGATCCTTAAGCACGGAACGCACCCACCTTCTCGGCACCGAGGTATCCGCGACACTGCCGCGCGCGCAAAAACAAAAAAAAAGAAAAGC